>JAWWNH010000094.1:1750000-2950000 GCA_034641385.1 Darevskia mixta
GGACGAACTGTAGGAGGCTGTTTGTTTTTTTTTAAAGGTAAGGGGGGAATAGAGATAGGGATATAAGGGAAGGAAAGAAGAAAGAGAGGGGGAGGGATAATATTGGGGGAGGGGGGAGGGAGGAATGGGAAATATATAGAATGTAATAAAGAGGATAAATGAATTTAAATAATAAGGGGAGGGGGGTGATGAGAAGGTTGGATGTTGTATGATAAGGATGGAAGATGTTGGATGTTGGATATTGGATGTATAAGGGGATGGATGAGATGGGTGGATGTGAGGGATGAGATTAGGGTTGAATGATGTATGATGTATGTTAGAAGAGATATGGATGTTTTAGTGATGTATGATATGTGTTGTATTGTTTGATATGTGTTGTATTGTTTGTATTGTTTGTAGTGATGTATGATATGTGTTGTATTGTTTGTTGTATTGTTTGTTTTAGTGATGTATGATATGTGTTGTATTGTTTGTATCTTTGGGATGGAGAGGACTACCCCTATTGTACATGAAATTGGACCCAATATACCTTCAGACATTCATTTTACTATCATTTTTATAAATGTCATCGCAAAAAAAGAAGAAGTGAAAATCAGCATCAGTAGACTCTACCATTCCTAAAGGCTAAAGCTTATTAAAGAAATTCTACTCGACAAAAGTTTTCTTCCAAACATGAGAGTAGATAGGGAATTAAGATTATCATGATAACTGAGAGAGTAATAATAATAAACAGGAAGGGAAGCAAGGTTATCATCTGTAGAACCCCCACTATGAGCAAGCCTGAGTTGGGGGTGAGGTGCACTGCTGTCATCACCTGGGGAATTTCAAATTCCAAGTTAGCAGCAGTATTTTAATACAATGGAGGGGAAGAGGAAAGATTGCTGCTCAAGGTAAATAATATGCTCTGGATTAAGGGCATCGGGAAAGAGAAGAAAAACGAGATTGGGATAAACATGCTCCTGAACAGAGAAGATGGACACAGTGATACAGGTAGACACGACTGGCTGAAAACATTCCACTACATGTGGCACAAAACATAAGGCACACTGAAATAAATGGAAATCCACCCAGGGACTTAGGGCAAATAGGGTTCTGCATTCTTATCTATCAGTGTTAGGGGACCTTCAAAGAGATCCATTTTAACTTTCAAGGGGTCTTTTCTGCATTATTAAGACTTGCAAAATTTGTGGAATGCTTTCATGGGAAGTAGATCCATGTTTCTCTTCTGCCAAGATAAGAATGCTCACTTCATATTATAAATGTCCTTTAAGGCCTTCAGTGCTTGTTCTTCAGTTATATTCTCCCAGTCCGCTGGCAGATCAGCTGGTTTAGCGTTATATGCTCTGGCAAAATCATGGTTGTATTTGTTCAAAACAAACTTCCAGTAATCTGAAGCATTGATACTGGGATCTGGTTGGATGCACCAGTCTGAATAATATACACGATAATCTTTGTATGGATGCCATTCCCAATTTGTGTCCTTATTTCTGAACTTAGTGTTGGAAGCAACAGCAGTGGAACAGATACCATAGACAAGCTTTTCTGACTCTTCTTCTCTGCACCTTCCCAGTCCTTTAGGCCGATGGACAGTTGCAAAATGCTCTTGATGACCGCTCCCTCCAGCTTCACAGGGGACTTTGCAGAAAGGACACTGCTTCCCACAGCCAAACACCCGCTTGAAGATCTCATCCTGGGGGCTACCCCTATTCCCTCCATCATACTATTTCAACGTGGAATGTGGCGGGTTGGCTGTCCAAGCAGGGCGACGCAGGCTCACAACTGCCCAGCCCACAAGTCGGCTTTATCCAATCCAATGTTTGAAAGAGAATTGCTTGATTGCAGCCGCTGCAGCAATCGAAACATTGGCGTTCGGGTCTCCCTGCAGGTCCAGGAGAGCTGCAACGGAAGAAGGAACATGAGAACCACAGCAGAGCCCTCTTGGATCAGGCCAACGTCCTGTGTCCTGTTCTCACAATGGACAACCAGATACACCCCCTGGAAACCCAGAAGTGGGACCCGAGCACAAGAGCCCAGTTCCCTCCTGTGCTTTCCCGCAACTGGGGCTCAGCGCCGAGCCATTGTGGCTAGGAGCCATTGACTGGCCGCTTTTGGTTCCCAGGGGGTTTGTGGGGAAAAGATCCCTGCCAGGAAAAGAGCTGGTTGGATCCTTACTCACCCCGATGTAGCTTCTCCGCCTGCTGCCTCATCCCGGGATTTAAATATTTAGCATGGAATCCTAGGGAGATCAGAATAAAATGATCAGTTCCCGCATTTGATTGCCTGCACTGACTAACAGGGGCTCTCCAGGACTCCCTACAGGGCCAATGGTGGGGCGCAGTGGGGCTACTGGGGGGATTGCCTCAGGCACAAAACAACCAACAACAACAACAACAGCTTTGTTTTCAATTACCTGCCAGGACGGCTGCTGCCTCACGATGTTCCGGCCTCTTGTCCTTCAGGAACTCCTCAATCTCCCTCAGGATCCGTGGCATTTTTTTCTCATAGTGGTTCAACTGGGGACAGGAGGGGACAGAACGGTGCCAGATTAGTCTTTGGTAAAACTCCATACGGTACCTATGGGACTGCCTCTCCTGCTATGCCCCACGGAGGACCTTTGGAGGTCCCGAGCCTCAAGGAGGTTAGATTGGTCTCAACTAGGGCCAGGGCCGACTTGTTGCATCGCTCTGTCACGAGAGACCAGGGCCCTGCGGGATTTGACATCTTTCCGCAGGGCCTGCAAGACGGAGCTGTTCCCCTGGCCTTTGGCTTGGACTCACTCTGACCCCTAATGTGGCATTTGGTATATCAATTTTCCCTGGGCTTTTTTGCTGGCCCATGTAGGACCAGCATGGATAGCTGGCTTGGGTGAATATCTGATGTTTCCTCCCTTTGACCGTCTCTCCTGGTATGCCCCAGGCAGGACCTTGAGGTCCTCAAATAATAACCTTCTGGAGATCCCAGGTCATAAAGAGGTCAGGTTGGCAGCCACCAGGGCCAGGGCTTTTTCGGTTCTGGCCCCGATATGGTGGAATGATCTGCCACAAGAAACGAGGGCCCTGCAAGAGTTGGCGCCCTTCCGCAGGGCTTGTAAAACGGAGCTGTTCCGTTTGGCTTTTGGTTTAAATTGAATGCAACTTTTAAAATTCAAATTTTTAAGTTTTAAAGTGTATTTTATATCTGTAGTTTTTAACTGTCTGCTAAATTGCTAAACTGTACTTTTAACTGATTGTTAGCCGCCCTGAGCCCGGTTTTGGCTGGGAAGGGCGGGATATAAATAAAAGTTTATTATTATATTATTATTATTATTTTATGGTCCTGATTTATGGGCTAATGCTGAGGCTGAATTTTAAGCTGCATTTTAAGCCGTATTTTAATTAACTGTTTGTTTGTTTGTTGTTTTTTCTATTATGTTTTATTGTAATTTATATTTGGTGCTAGCTGCCCTGAGCCCGGCCCTGGCGGGGGAGGGGTGGGTTATAAATAAAAATGTAATAATAATAATAAGAATGTGCCCCCCGCCACCAATCTCTTACCGCAATGCGGTCCTCCAGGAGGTAGCCCAGCCCCCTCATGCTGCCCAGCTGCATGAGGGGGCTGGGGGTGAGGATCCCCTCCTGGAGGGTGTCCACGATCCACTCCCGGCTGAATATCTGACAGACCTCTGGGTGGAAAAGGAGCTGAAAAAGAAAACACCAAAGTAAGTTCTGCGAAAACCCAAGTTCCCTACCCCATCCCCTCCAAGTCTGCCCTGATTTTCCAGGGACAGCCCCGGCTTCTGAGTTGATGCCGCAATGTCCCCGTGTCCCCTGCCGGAGCTCGGGGAGGAGGAGGAGCCAGAGCTTGTCCCAAGTGAGGGGGGCTGTGAGGGGCCTCTCCTTGCCCCTCCGTGGCCACTGCTGCTGGCCTCCTCCCATGGGCCACCGGTTAGCGGCTGCTGGAAAGCAGGTGAGGAGGAGGAGGAAAAAGAAGAGGTGGACTCTGACTCTCACCTCGGCATAGATGTTAACGCCAACGGTCCTTTCCTTAATCTCATGATGTTGTTGAATGTAGGCATCTGCCTCCTCGAATATTCTTTTTAGATGTTGCTTTTTTAAGGCGAACATGGTCCTGAAACATCAAAACCAGACACAAAGGATGCACAAGCCTGAAGAAGCGCTAGGTGTTCCATAATGATGATGATGATGATGATGATGATGAGAGATGCATTTCCAGGACCCAGCCTATTCCTGCCTTTGCCATTGGTTTCAGCTGATTCTAATTCTGAATTTTAAAGGGCTGTGATCCACCCCAGGACCTGCTGGGGAAGTGCAACTAATACAGTGGTACCTCGGGTTAAGTACTGAATTCGTTCCGGAGGTCCGTTCTTAACCTGAAGCACCACTTGATCTAATGGGGCCTCCTGCTGCCGCTGCGCCTCCAGAGCACAATTTCTGTTCTTATCCTGAAGCAAAGTTAACCTGAAGCGTTATTTCTGGCTTAGCGGAGTTCTTAACCTGAAGCGTATGCAACCTGAGATACCACTGTAAATGGAATTGTAATAATATTACCATTACCCCATATGCACCCACTCAACCTCTTCGATTGGTGGAATTGGCACTCTTTCAGGCACCACAGAATGCCTGCTCTGCATTTGTAAGAACATGTAGTGCAGGGGTCCCAAACTAAGGCCCGGGGGCCGGATGTGGCCCAATCGCCTTCTCAATGCGGCCCGCAAACGGTCTGGGAATCAGCGTGTTTTTACATGAGCAGAATGTGTCATTTTACTTAAAATGCATCTCTGGGTTATTTGTGGGGCAGAGGAATTCGTTCATATTTCCCCCCCAAAATATAGTCCGGCCCCCCACATGGTCTGAGGGACGGTGGACCGGCCCACGGCTGAAAAAGGTTGCTGACCCCTGATTTAGTGTGTCAGCACCTAAACTTTGGAACTCCCCGCCTATTGATATCAAACAGGCGCCTTCACTGTACTCTTTTCGGCACCTGCTGAGAACTTTCTTGTTTAGACCAGCCTACAAAGATGCTTAGAAAACTTTGCTTCAGGAGAAGAACAGAAATGGTGCTCTGGCGGGGCAGCGGCAGCGAGAGGCCCCATTAGCTCAAGTGGTGCTTCAGGTTAAGTACGGACCTCCGGAACGAATTTAGTACTGAACCCCAGGTACCACTGGAGTAAGTTTCTCCCCATTTCCCAGAAAGCAGGCCTTGGGGGGGGGGGCTGCTCTTCAGGCCTCACCTGCCAGTCCTTTTCACCATCTTACCTTATCAGAAGACGGATGCCTTCGAAAAAGGTCTCTGGACTTGAGAGCAATTCCCAGCACCTTTCCACCTCCAGAATGTTGTCTTCGTTGATATAGCCGCCACACCCAATAAGGTTTTTCAGAGCCTTTACTGCGGTCCTGAATCAAGTGAAAGAATTAAGAATATTATATTTATTATTTACTAAATAAATAATAAAAACATGAACAAACCAAACCAATAACTCCTCTCCCTCTCCCAAACACCATTGAAAGGGCGCAGGGTGTTAATCCGCCAATAGCCTGACTGAAGAGGAACATTTTCGCCTGGCGCCTAAAGGTATATAATGAAGGCACCAGACAAGCCTCCCTGGGGAGGGGAGAGCAGCCCACTAAGGGGGAGCCACCACAGAAAAGGCCCCTTCTTGCGTTGCCCCCCTCCGGACTTCTCGTGGAGGAGGCCCATGAAGAGGGGCCTCCGATGATGATCACAAGGTTCATCCGGGGAGTTTTAGGTCCTTGACATCTTGCAGCCTTGAGCTGCTAGGCCTGATGGATCCAGCCACAACCACCAGCCCCCGCAGCCTCTCCCAGGTTTCCAGCACAAGCTGGGATGGAGACTTCAGGTTTCAGGACACGTGAGTCGCACCACACCCAAACCAGCCCATCGTGCGGGAGAGTCTCCAGCATCCTTTCCCACCCTAGTGTCCCTCAGAGGTTTTGGACTACAACTCAGTTGTGCTGGCTGGGGCTGGTGGGAGTTGGGGCCCCAAATGACTGAAGAGCCCAGGGGCTGGGGAAGCCTGGGTCTCTTAGCTACCCATCCCGGCTCCAGGTCAGGGAGAGAAGGGAGGGCCCCCCCAAATGCATCAGCAGGTCTCTTACGCCAGCGGAGTACGGTGCAACGAGGGGGCTGGGGTGAGACTTGCCGCCCTCGAACTTCTTCTAGGCCCGCCAAGGATAAAATAAATCTGAGTGGTAAGTCCAAGCAACAGCTGGGGGAACTTGTCCTGCACCACATCCGGAGCCTGAGGGGACTCTAGGATCAGGCACAATATGTTGGTCGCCTGGAGGGAGAAGGACAGGAGAAGAGGACATTGTCAGATGAAGAGCCCCCGAGGCAAGAAGCCCCCAGCCCCATTCAGGAGAAAGAAACGGAGGGCTTTCGTACCGCCATAGGAAGGAGCGATGTGCTGCACCTCCTGGAGCGCACTTCTGCGCTGGGGTCTTGGTTGCACAGGCGCTCCAGGAGGGTCTTCACTACCTTGGCGCTGCAATATTTATCGGCTACCAGGGCCTGCCAGAGTGGCGCTGCCGTCCTGCAATTTGTCAAAAGAGAAATTTTATTTTCTTTAAAAAAGACAGGCCTTTTAGATTTCCTCTACATTACCGTGTTTCTCCTAAAATAAGACACCGTCTTATATTCTTTTTCCCTCCAAAAAAACACAGTATGGCTTATTTTCGGGGGATGTCTTATTTTTATTAAGTATGGTACAGCAATCCACATTTATTATGGGTCCAGAACAGGGCTTCAAGCGCCGCGCGCTGATAACGCCAAGGTTGCAGGTTCGATCCCCTTAAGGGACAATTGCATATTCCCTGCATTGCAGGGGGTTGGACTAGATGACCCTCAGGGTTCCCTTCCAACTCTGCCATTCTATGATCTCGGCCCATTTGCAGGCCGAAAGGGAAGATTTAAACACGCGATCCTTGAGCACCTCCACTCACTAGCTGCTTGAGGTCCTCCTCGGAGAGCCCCGCGTAGCGGTACCGCTGCTGCTCGAACTCGTAGCGGGTCATCTTGGCCACCACCACCACCCGGGATGGGCAGAACCCGCTGCCTCCCGACCGCGAAGGGAGCTCGGAGGAAGCATCCGAGCTGAGGCAGTACTGTGAGGCGGAAGGGGCAGGCGGAGCCGGCGGCGGCGGCGGTGAAGACCCTCGCCCCGCCAGCGCTAACAGCTGAGAGGGGAGCCCGGATGCGGCGGTGGCTGAAGCCACCGACGCGGCCAGGCGGGCTGCGCTGGGCGCTAAGGCGAGGTGGCTCTGCGGCGGCGGCGGAGCAGGCGGCTGGTGCCTCCAGGAAGGCTTGAGCAAGGCGCGGAGGGCGGCGGAGGGACTGCCGCCGCTCAGGTAGCTCAGGAGGCAGGTCATAGCCCGGGCTTCACTGCCGCGGCTCGGCACCCGGAACTGGCTGCTGCTGCTGAAGCGCCGACAAAGCGGCCAGCAGCGCCGCGTGGAGCGCCCCGAGCTGCGGCAGGAGGAGGAGGATTCAAAGTGCTACAGAGCACTGCTGGGTCCCGCTGGCTCAGGGCGCTTGGCGGTCTCGCTTCGTGCGGCACTGCTGGGCGCCGACCTGGCAAGCCTCCTCCTCTTCCTGCCGCGGCTTGGCGCCCGGAACTGGCTGCTACTGCTGCTGAAGCGCTTTGTCGGTGCTTCAGCAGCAGGGTCCCGCTGGCTCAGGGCACTCGGCGGTCTCGCTCCGTGCGGTGCGGCGCTGTAGCAGCAGCAGCAGCAGCCGCTTCTGGGCGCTGACCCGGCAGGCTTCTTCCTCCTGCCGCGGCCAGCGTGCTGGGTCCCGCTGGCTGGAGCGCTCGGCGGTGGCTCCGTGCGGCGCAGCGCTGCTGCAGCAGTAGCCAGTTCTGGGCACCGACCCGGCAGGCCGCCTCCTCCTCCTGCCGCAGCCGGTGTGCTGGGTCCCGTTGGCTCGGGGTACGTCTTATTTTCGGGGTATGCCTTATATTTTGTGACCCCTTGAAAATCCTGCTATGCCTTATATTTTAGGTATGTCTTATATTATGAGAAACACGGTACATTAGCAAAGAAACGGAGGTCCTTACTTATTGCAGTCCATGGCTAAGTCTAGAAGGCTGTCCACCACGGGCACCAGCCGCTTCCTGCCCAGGTGTACAATTGCTCTTGTCGCCTCCTCCCTGGTGGAGGGCGGGGTGAAAAGGAGATGGTGGTAGATCTCCCTAATTATAATGTTTGGCTGGAAGAAAAGAAAAGAAGACCAGGATGAGAAAGTGGGTTTGATAAGCCTTAGCTAGAGCACGGAATAGAAATCCAAGAGGCCCAACGCCATTAGAAATACAACCAGACTTTATTTTGTACTGCATATGTCAGTACCAAGGGACAGCACAATAGCTGGCAAATCTACCCAATCTCCTTGAGGGGCATGTGATCTTTTATACATTAGGTCAAAAGAAATGGAAACTTTATTCTGAGGCGTCATCTTCAGGAAACCGAAAATGCTGACATTCTATTTTCTGATGATAACCCAGACTGTATTCTTTTGATACAATTCTTAAAGCAGGTGGCTTGATAAGAATACAGCAAGGAATTCTTGAACCCACAGAATCACAGAATCACAGAATCACAGAATCACAGAATCATAGAGTTGGAAGAGACCACAAGGGCCATCCAGTCCAACCCCCTGCCAAGCAGGAAACACCATCAAAGCATTCCTGACAGGTGGCTGTCAAGCCTCTGCTTAAAGACCTCCAAAGAAGGAGACTCCACCACACTCCTTGGCAGCAAATTCCATTGTCGAACAGCTCTTACTGTCAAGAAATTCTTCCTAATGTTTAGGTGGAATCTTCTTTCTTGTAGTTTGAATCCATTGCTCCGTGTCCGCTTCTCTGGAGCAGCAGAAAACAACCTTTCTCCCTCCTCTATATGACATCCTTTTATATATTTGAACATGGCTATCATATCACCCCTTAACCGTCTCTTCTCCAGGCTAAACATACCCAGCTCCCTAAGCCGTTCCTCATAAGGCATCGTTTCCAGGCCTTTGACCATTTTGGTTGCCCTCCTCTGGACACGTTCCAGCTTGTCAATATCCTTCTTGAACTGTGGTGCCCAGAACTGGACACAGTATTCCAGGTGGGGTCTGACCAGAGCGGAATACAGTGGTACTATTACTTCCCTTGATCTAGATGCTATACTCCTATTGATGCAGCCCAGAATTGCATTGGCTTTTTTAGCTGCTGCATCACACTGTTGACTCATGTCAAGTTTGTGGTCTACCAAGACTCCTAGATCCTTTTCACTTGTACTGCTCTCAAGCCAGGTATCACCCATCCTGTATTTGTGCCTTTCATTTTTTTTGCCCAAGTGTAGTACTTTACATTTCTCCCTGTTAAAATTCATCCTGTTTGCCTTGGCCCAGTTCTCTAATCTGTTAAGGTCATTTTGAAGTGTGATCCTGTCCTCTGGAGTATTAGCCACCCCTCCCAATTTGGTGTCATCTGCAAACTTGATCAGGATGCCCTCAAGCCCATCATCCAAGTCATTGATAAAGATGTTGAATAAGACTGGGCCCAAGACAGAACCCTGTGGCACCCCACTAGTCACTTCTCTCCAGGATGAAGAGGAGCCATTGATGAGCACCCTTTGGGTTCGGTCAGTCAGCCAGTTACAAATCCACTGAATGGTAGCATTGTCTAGCCCGCATTTTACCAGCTTCTTTACAAGAATATCATGGGGCACCTTGTCAAAGGCCTTGCTGAAATCAAGATAGGCTACATCCACAGTGTTCCCTTCGTCTACCAGGCTTGTAATTCTGTCAAAAAATGAGATCAGATTAGTCTGACATGACTTATTTTTCAGAAACCCATGCTGACTTTTAGTGATCACAGCGTTCCTTTCTAGGTGCTCACAGACCGTTTGCTTAATGATCTGCTCTAGAATCTTTCCTGGTATTGATGTCAGGCTGACTGGGCGGTAATTGTTTGGGTCCTCTCTTTTCCCCTTTTTGAAAATAGGGACAACATTTGCCCTCCTCCAGTCTGCTGGGACTTCACCTGTTTTCCAGGAATTCTCAAAGATTACTGCCAGTGGTTCTGAAATCACCTCTGCCAGTTCTTTTAATACTCTGGGATGTAGTTCATCTGGCCCTGGAGACTTGAATACATCTAAACTAGCCAAGTGTTCTTGTACTACCTCCTTACTTATTCTGGGCTGTGTTTCCCCTGCTGAATCATCTGCTCCATATTCTTCAGGTCGGGCATTGTTTTCTTTTTTGGAGAAGACTGAGGCAAAGAAGGTATTGAGGAGTTCTGCCCTTTCTGCGTCCCCTGTTCGCATTTCACCATCTTCTCCTCTAAGTGACCCCACTGTTTCCTTGTTCTTCCTTTTGCTACGGACATACCCATAAAAACTCTTTTTATTGCTTTTAACCTCTCTAGCAAGCCTGAGTTCATTCTGTGCTTTAGCTTTTCTGACTTTGTCTCTACATGTGCTGGCTATTTGTTTGAATTCCTCTCTGGTGGTTTCCCCCTTTTTCCATTTCTTGTACATATCCCTTTTAAATCTTAACTCAGTTAAAAGTTCTTTAGATAGCCACCCTGGCTTCTTTAGGCACCTTCCATGTTTTCGTCGCATTGGTACTGCTTGAAGTTGTGCTTTTAATATCTCCCTTTTAACAAACTCCCATCCATCATGAACTCCCATCCCTTTTAGTATTACTGACCATGGGATCACATCCAGCATTTCCCTAAGTTTTCTGAAGTCGGCTTTCTTAAAGTCTAGAATTTGAGTCTTAGTATGCTTGGTTGCTCCTTTCTGATGTATAATAAACTCCAGAAGAGCATGATCACTCCCACCTAATGATCCTGCCACTTCTACCCCACTAACCAGGTCATCACTATTGGTTAGGACCAGATCTAAAATGGCTGATCCTCTTGTTGCTTCTACCACTTTCTGGACAATGAAGTTGTCTGCAAGGCCAGTGAGGAATCTGTTCGACCTTATGCTCTTGGCTGAGTTTGACATCCAACAAATATCAGGATAGTTGAAATCCCCCATTACTACTATCTCATTTCCTTTTGAATGCTTGGTCATCTGTTCCAGGAAGGCATCATCTATGTCCTCAGTTTGGCTCGGGGATCTATAGTAAACTCCCACAATGAGATCACTGTTATTTTTCTCTCCCTTAATTTTGACCCAGATACTCTCAATTTGGCTTTGAAGTTTTAAATCATGGATCTCTTCACAGGTATACACATCCCTGACATATAATGCCACTCCTCCTCCTTTCCTGTTTGGTCTATTTCTCTGAAATAGATTGTATCCCTCTATTACTACATTCCAATCATGAGACTCATCCCACCAGGTTTCAGTGATGCCTATTATGTCGTATTTAGTTTGCTGTATCAAGAGCTCAAGTTCATCTTGTTTATTTCCCATGCTCTGTGCATTTGTATACAGACATTGAAAACCATTGATCATTCCCCCTAGTCTCCTACTTAAGGATTTTTTCCTCCCACCACTAGGTCTGTGTGCTGTTTGCTCCATTTGGTCCTTGACTTTTGGATGATCATCTTCAGCATTTGATAGACTCCTACCTTCAGGACCACTGTCTCCCTCCCCCACATAAGTCAGTTTAAAGCCCTCCTGATGAGGTTTTTGAGATTGTTGGCAAAAACATTCCTCCCAACCCTTGTGAGGTGCAGCCCATCACTTGCCAGAAGTCCATCTTCAAGAAACTGCAGGCCGTGATCTAAGAATCCAAACCGTTCCTGCCGGCACCATTTGCGAAGCCAGTTGTTCACTTCTCCTATTTTCCCCTCTCTTCCTGGGCCACGGCGTTCAACTGGGAGGACAGATGAGATGACAATTTGTGCATTTAATTGCTTCAGCTTCCTGCCCAGAGCCTCATAATCACTTTTGATCTTCTGGAGGCTATGGCTTGCGGTGTCATTGGTTCCCACATGGACTAAAAGGAAGGGGTTTTTATCCGTAGGTTTTATTATTCCTTGCAGCCGTTCTGTAACATCATGGATCTTGGCCCCGGGGAGACAGCATACCTCTCGAGACATCTTGTCAGGCCCACAGATCACTGCTTCGGTACCCCTCAGTAGGGAATCCCCTATCACCACTACACGTCTCCTCTTAGGCTTGGTCGGGATTCTTACACGTGCTGTCCCTTCCAAGGTCGCCTGCACATTCCCGGAGGACTGACTATGCTGCTTGTCTTCATATACCTCATCAACTGTGATGAGGGAGAGATCTTCCAATGGAGTCTGGTCTTCATCTTCCAGATTTGAGAGCACTTCAAATTGATTTTGTAGTTCTAAACACTCAGAGCGATCCCTGGGCATTCTACTTCTGTGACTCACGTTCCTCCATACATCTGGCTCCTGAGTTGGGGAACTGATCTCCTCCTCAGGGATGTGCCCTGTCTCCTGCTTGGTGGAGACAGTGTGCTCTGCTGCATCCAAGAAAAGCTCCAGCTCTTTAATTTTCTGGAGCGTAGATACACGGGCCTGAAGTTGCTGGACCTTGTCTTCGAGTATGGCAACCAACTTGCAGTTGCTGCAGGTGTAGCTGTCTACAACCTTTGGCAAGAAGACAAACATTGCGCAGGAATTACAGGCGACTACAGTTGTTCCTTCCCCCTCCTGAAGTTGCCGGACCTTGTCTTCTAGTAGGGCAACCAACTTGCACTTGCTGCAGGTGTAGCTGCCTACATCCTTTGGCAAGAAGGCAAACATTGCGCAGGGATTGCAGGCGACTACAGTTGTTCCCTCACCCTCCATCTTGAAGCTTGAAGTCAGGACACACAAAAAAGAAGCCTAGGTCTCCCCAAGTGCGCGCGCCGCTACCCTCCAGGCACTGATTAGCTCCGCCCACAGCTAGTCACCAGACAAACACGCACACACAAGCCAGAAACAAACTCTCTCGCACACACAAGCCTTGTGCTCCCTCCTCAGTCGCTGCCCTCCAGGCACTGATTAGCTCCGCCCTACAAGCTCAGCTCACCTTTTGCCTACTTCCTCAGTCTCTGCCCTCCAGGCACTGATTAGCTCCGCCCACAGCTAGTCACCAGACAAACACACACACACAAGCCAGAAACAAACTCTCTCGCACACACAAGCCTGGGAAACACACAAACAAATAAGGAAACAAATAAGCACACAAACTTAATCACACACAGCCCCCCCAAAAAAAAAAAAAAAAAAAAAAAAAAAAAACCCGATCCCAGACTCCCTATATTAGACAAAAGACCTTGGGCACACATTCTCAGACAGTCAAATAAGATCAATATATGAAACAAGCACACTTATCAATAACTGGTTATAACATATACGCAAGATCAATACAAAGATACTTATAATTGATTATAACATACTGCAAGCAAAAGGCTTAAAACATAGGAAAAAGAAAGTCCTTTTAAAAGGTTTTTCTATAGAAAGGGGGGCATAGGGCTTTCTAAAAACATATTCTGAGTTTCTCTGCAACTGCATCTAATCTCAGGAATGTACCTTCAAATGTTGCCACTCCCTTGGCACAGGCGTACAGGCTTAATGTTGCATTCTCCTATAAACTTATTCCCAGCCAGGTACTATCTCTCTCGCTTGTGCAACCTTCAAATGTTTCAGTCTATGAATTCCATATCTTACAAAGAGGCCCTTGCAGGAAAAATACTGACTATTGTTCCTTATTCTGGCTCTCTTTCATTCAGAGAATGAGCATGTAAATTGATTACCAATGGACAAACATTCGCCAATATATTTAAACTCATTTCAAGGCTTAGACTAACTCCTATCTGGCCTATATAAAATCAATAAGCATAAAATATACAATAGCTATCCAGGAATACAAAGTTGTTGTTGTTGTTGTTGTTGTTGTTGTTGTTCAGTCGTGTCCGACTCTTCGTGACCCCATGGACCAGAGCACGCCAGGCACGCCTATCCTTCACTGCCTCTCGCAGTTTGGCCAAACTCATGTTAGTAGCTTCGAGAACACTGTCCAACCATCTCATCCTCTGTCGTCCCCTTCTCCTTGTGCCCTCCATCTTTCCCAACATCAGGGTCTTTTCCAGGGAGTCTTCTCTTCCCATGAGGTGGCCAAAGTCTTGGAGCCTCAGCTTCAGGATTTGTCCTTCCAGTGAGCACTGATTTCCTTCAGAATGGGTAGGTTTGATCTTCTTGCAGTCCATGGGACTCTCAAGAGTCTCCTCCAGCACCATAATTCAAAAGCATCAATTATTCGGCGATCAGCCTTCTTTATGGTCCAGCTCTCACTTCCGTACATTACTACTGGGAAAACCATAGCTTTAACTATACGGACCTTTGTTGGCAAGGTGATGTCTTTGCTTTTTAAGATGCTGTGTAGGTTTGTCATTGCTTTTCTCCCAAGAAGCAGGCGTCTTCTAATTTTGTGACTGCTGTCACCAACTGCAGTGATCATGGAACCCAAGAAAGTGAAATCTCTCACTGCCTCCATTTCTTCCCCTTCTATTTGCCAGGAGGTGATGGGACCAGTGGCCATGATCTTAGTTTTTTTGATGTTGGGCTTCAGACCATATTTTGCGCTCTCCTCTTTTACCCTCATTAAAAGGTTCTTTAATTATTCTTCCTCACTTTCTGCCATCAAGGTTGTATCATCAGCATATCTGAGGTTGTTGATATTTCTTCCGGCAATCTTAATTCCGGTTAAGCTGGAATTTTGCTATAAGAAGCTGATGATCTGAGCCACAGTCAGCTCCAGGTCTTGTTTTTGCTGACTGTACAGAGCTTCTCCATCTTTGGCTGCAGAGAATATAATCAATCTGATTTCGATGCTGCCCATCTGGTGATGTCCATGTGTAGAGTCGCCTCTTGTGTTGTTGGAAAAGAGTGTTTGTGATGACCAGCTTGTTCTCTTGACAGAGTGAAGTTAGGGTGCAGCAATGCGATAGAATAAAAAAACACAATGGAAAATGGGGTGGAAAGTACCGGTAGTGGGGGAAGGAAAATTTATTATGTATTGGAATTTTATGTGAAATTGTGGAAATTTTTATTATATATATATATATATATATATATATATATATATATTACATACCGGGATGAGAAAGAAACGACTATTGGTTGGTTTGTTTGAAAATATGTATTTAGATTTTCAATACAGCTTACAAAAGAGAACCTCAAAATAAATATAAAACAGATCAACTCATCTCTCCTGTTAACTTAGGAAGCTGCACCCTAGGAATAGCAATGGTCCATTGACCTCAGTGTTGTCCACATTGTGTTTCCTTTGCATTGACATGAACAGGGTGGAATAATGTTATTAAAATGCTGCCAAAGCAAACAGCGAGATAAAACATGGTGGTTGTTTTTTGGAAGCCGAACTGCAGCAGAATGGAAACAGAGGTACGAGCCACAGACGTGGAAACCGATGCCTTCTTACTTCCCAGAAACAAGCTAATTCTACGTCCGAAGAGAATGTTTCATTTATAGCAGGCATGTCCAACAAGTAGATCTTGATCTACTGGTAGATCACTGGGTGCCTGCAGTAGATCACTGATAGATCATTGGCTCCCCCCAAAGAAGCTGAACAACTGTGGCTCCGCTAAAAAAAGCTCATATGTGGTGGGGGTGCAGGATGATTAAACAATTCTGGACTAAGATCCACGAAGAGTTGAAAAAAAATATTCAAGAGCACAACCCACAAGAAACCAGAAGCATATCTGATGGGCTTACTAACTGATGATATTCCCAAAGACAAAAAGAATATATTTCTCTACGGGACAGCAGCGGCGAGATTATTAGTTGCAAGGAACTGGAAAACAGGAAAAATACCAGAAATACCTGAATGGAGATCTAAGATTTGTGAATTTATGGCAATGGCAAAATTAACGGCGTCAGTCAGATGGGGCTCTATCCAGAAAGCTAACAAAGAGTGGGAATGTGTAGAAGTATATATGGAAAAATATGGAAAGGAAAGCTAACTGAATAGAAGTATAAAAAGTTTTACTTGCAAGGATACAGGATAACACCATAAAAGAGAAATAGTAAGTATAAAAATAGATAACACAACAGGAAATGATAAATTAAGTCTCAATAAGATCGCACATGGGTGGGGGAAGCAGGGAGGTAGGGGGAACAGAAGACGATATTTGAAGATTTATTAAGAAATCTCAAGAATGTGATACAAAAACAGAATGCGTTATGTAATAGGGAATATGTGACAGTGGTTGTAAGTTTTCTTTTCTTTTTTCTGTATTCTATTTTTGAAACAAAAATAAAAATCATTTACAAAGAAAAGAAAAGCTTAGCATTTTACCTCCAGCCTGAAAAAACTCAACAACTTTGACCTGAACTCCAAAAAGGGGGTAGATCACTGCCAGTTTTTACTCTGAGTAGATCGCAGTCTCTTGGGAGTTGGCCACCCCTGATTGATAGGAAACCTGCTCCCCCCCCCCCCGTCTCCGTTTTGAGCCTTACCTCCTCCATGTCCACCCCGCACTCCTCAAGGAAGGAGCTGAGCAGCACTCCGGCGGCCTGAGAGATGGCTCCGTCATCCGAGTTCAGGTTGTTAATGGCCTTCAAGACAACGTCGTTGATTTGGCTGGGCGTCAGGTGCTCCCCAAAAGCCTGGCCCAAAGAAGAAAGAAGAGGGAGTTTTCTTTCCAGTAGTCACAAACCCATGATCCCTAGCTAGCAGGACCAGTGGTCAGGGATGGTGGGAATTGTCACCTCCAAACATCTGGAGGGCCAAGTTTGGGGAAGCCTGCCCTAGAGGATGGACCAACCTCTGCTATCTGGGAGCTGGCTGCGGCCTTAGCAAGAAACAGTCCCCAAAGCCACACCTACCTTGGCCACCTTGGAGATGTCGTTACAAAAGACGGAGGGCCCCGGGATGAAGAAGTCTTCTCTCTGCCATGTGACCACCTTGCCTTTCTGGCTTTTATGCCTCTGGACTTCCTTGGCTAAGAAGGAAAATGCATGCAAAAGAAGACAGCATGAGTGCTCCCTGCTCAAAACCTCCAGTTTCCCCAGAAGGGGGCAACCCAAAGTTCAGAAGGGGGCAACCCAAAGGACTGGGGGGGGGGGTTGCGGAGCTCTATGGCTGCAGCATTCGGGGGGGGGGGGTTCCGTTTAGAAAAGGGGTGAGGAAGAGGAGATGCAACGTATGGCAAGGGGAAAGCTTTCTCTCTCCCTCCTAACATGACAACTCCGGGACCTCCAATGAAACGGAAGTTTCAGGGTGGTCCTTCTTCTTGCAGTGCACAGCTAAACTGTGGAACTCCCTGCCACAGGAGGCCTTGATGGCCCCGGACCAAGATGGCTTTCAAAAAGGGCTAGGAAAATTCATGGAAGAGAAGGCTACCCTACCATGGCTATTAGCCATGGTGCCAGAGGCAGCAAAGCCCAGGAGAAGAAAGAGCTCTTGAGTTCCAATTCTGCTTCCTGGTTTACCCCAGGCATCTGCTCAACCCCTGTGGGAACAGGAGGCTGGACTGGGGTGGGCCACTGGTCTGACCCAGAAGGCTTTCCTCCCCTCAGACTGCCCTCTCGCCTGAGGCCAGGGCTGGCACCAATTCTGGCCCTCCCAACAAGCCCAGCAGCAGCCAGCATGGACTGCCCTCAGGGATGGAGGGCGCTACAGATCTCCCAGCCTGCGGCTTACAAGAAACACTCCCTTCCCCAGCATCCCCCTTACCCATTTTGGCGATCATGATGTAATGAAGCTGGTATAGGGCCTCCGCTGCGTGCTGGCCGATTTCTTTTCTATCAACTAGCCGGATGGCCAGGAGCCCCACCAACTGCCCCAGAAGGGGGAAATCCTGGGAGATCTAGGAGGTGGAGAGAGAGAGAGAGAGAGATGCAGTCAGCCTTCGTCCCACAGAGCCCAGCAAGGGAAAACCACCTGGCATGCTCTCAGTCGGCCAAGGTGGCAGAGGGGCGCAGGGCAAGAGACCTCACTGGAACTCACTGGAACTCAGCTCTGGCACCTCTGCCATGATAAGAGCTCATGGTGAGTCCTGGCAGCTCTTTTTTCTAGAAAAATAGCACTGGCCGCCACCTTCCCCTGGGATGGCCAGGCCAAACAGCTCTCATCTAGTTCACACCTCAACTTTCCGAAGCAAAAGGGTTCCCTTCAGAATCCTCGCTTCCACAAATTTTGCAAAGCAGTCTCCAAACCACCACAACAGAATGCCGACATTAGGGGAGAAGGTATACAGAAATGCACAATGCTTGAATCCTGGGGTTTCTGGTACCCCTGGACACTGGCGGAGGAACAGGGGTGCGGAGGGAGTGGACCGCCCCGGCACCAAGACAAAAAGCCCATTGTAAACCACCCTGGGATCCTCAGATGAAGAGCAGTAGAGAAATTTCATACATTCTAAAAAAAAATTAAGCCTTGGTCACTCACATCAAAACTAAGATGCTCGGATACATATTTCATTAGGAAACTGGTGCACTTGACAGCTCTTTCCCGTGCAAAGATTTTGGTGCTATCAATCCAGCCGTTTGTGTGCTGCGGGAGAGAAATACAAATGGACCTTGAGCTGGTTTGGAGCTTCTAGCAGGGGAGCGCAGCCTCGTATAGCCTTGACTGAAGAAGGGTACACTCTGTGAGCTTTGGGAGGGACGCCCATGGAGCGGTGAGGGAGGAAGGGGACACCCGCCTAGCCAGCCAGATCAGCCAAATCAACCCTGGCGACCAATGGGGCGGCAGATGTCGCAGCCAGATCGCCCTCACATCCAGGAGAGAAATCCTCAGCATCACATGGAAGGACAACCCTTAATCCGGGTTTGCAAATTCACAAAGCTTCGGTTACTGCCTGAATCAATCATGCCGGGACCATAGCGGAGACATTTAACTTCAAATGGCAAAAAGGGGTTGTCTTCCAAAAGAGAATGTTTGCTGCAATTTGTTCTACTTCATTTATTATTATTATTATTATTATTATTATTATTATTATTATTATTATTATTATTATATAGCTCCTTTGACAAGGACTGGAGGCAACTTACAAACAAAATAAGAACAATTTGAGATATAGAAAAAAGAAGCCATTAAATGAAACACATTGAACATTAATAGAATTAGAAATTAATTGGCTCTTGGTTTGTGTTTGTTTTATTATGTGTTCTCATTTTGTATTTTCTTGTTGTGAACCGCCCCGCGATCTGTCATTTGTTTGTTTGTGTGTGCGACAATTACAATAACACAACCTAGTCAGGGCATGCAGGCAGCATCCTTAGACCAAACCCAGCTTGGTGTTGGCCACAGGGAATGATGATTGGCAATTGGCAGAGCGTCTTTTCCCAGCCCCACCTGGAGATGCTGAGGATGGAACCGGGCACCTTGAGCATGCAAAACAGATGCTCTGCCCCTGAGCCACGGCCCTTCCCCATATGCCACCAGCAGAGGGCAGATCTTGCGCCTTGCACAAGCATTCCTAGCAGAGCAGAGGCCCCTTTCACCATCAGCATCCACAGATGCCCCCCCCCCCGTGCTCCTGCTTCCCCCGGCTCTGACGTCTTGGGGGCTCCCTTACCACTAATATATCCTGCAGCGTCTCCAGAGAGGGGGCCTCCGCCAGCAAGCTCCTGAGCATGTTGTGGCAGGCAGTGACCATCTGCTGATAAAAGTCCTGGAAGGAGAGAAGCCAAAGCAGTTCAAAGCTGAAGACCCCCCTGGAAACCCCCTTCGAGTCCAGCACCCCCTTTCCACAGTGGCCAACCAATGACCCCGTGGGAAACCCGCAAGCAAGACGTGAGCAACAGCACCCTCCTTCCTGGGAGGTTGGGTGGCCACCTGTCCCGATTCTAGGGAGCACCTCGGCTCCCCTATGCCTGGTTCAGAACCCAGAGAATCAGCAGATTGGGGCTCTTGCAAGAGGGCAGCCTTGCCCACCAGCTGCTCAGCAAATTCATAACCAAGCTTATGCAGGGGTTCCAACACAGCGCACCAACATCCAGCGTTCTTTGGCATACATCAAGAAAGGTTACAGGTCGTGGGATATAAAGCTACAGGGCTCCACACTGGGCTCAATTCCTTGGGGTGTCCCAAACCATTTGGCCCTAACTATCGTACTTTAACCTCCGTTGCCATGGCAACAATAATAATAATAATAATAATAATAATAATAACTTTTATTTATACCCCGCCCTTCCCAGCCAAGACCAGGCTCAGGGCGGCTAACAATCATAAAACCACACAATCACAAAACAAACAGTTAAAAATACAAATTAAAAACAATTTAAAACTTAAAAATTAAAAAGCCACCTCATTTAAGTAGCTCACCAACAACCAACGGAATAAAAACGTCAGGGATTACACTCAAACCAACCCAAAAGCCAGGCGAAACAGCTCCGTTTTACAGGCCCTGCGGAAGGGTACCAACTCCTGCAGGGCCCTCATTTCTTGCGGCAGATCATTCCACCATATCGGAGCCAGAACCGAGAAAGCCCTGGTCCTAGTAGCTGCCAGCCTGACATCCTTATGGCCAGGGATCTCCAGGATGTTATTATTTGAGGACCTCAAGGTCCTACCCGGGGCATACCAGGAGAGGCGGTCCCTTAAGTACGAGGGTCCTAGGCTGCGTAGGGCTTTAAAGGTCAAAACCAGCACCTTAAACCTGATCCTGTACTCCACCGGGAGCCAGTGCAGCTGATAAAGCACTGGATGAATGTGATCTCGCGGCAAGGCCCCCGTAAGGAGCCTCACCGCGGCATTCTGCACCCGCTGGAGTTTCTGGGTCAGCCTCAAGGGCAGCCCCGCATAGAGCGAGTTACAATAGTCTAGTCTGGAGGTGACCGTCGCATGGATCACTGTGGCAACCCCATTTTCCTCCCACTCACCTGGCTCTGCGTTGCATGGATGGAGCTCCCGGCCTTGACTCTGGTGAGGCTCAAGGTGGGTAAGCAAAATACTTTCTCAATACTTTTCTTCACTAGCTGAGAGCGAAGCATGGAGTCCAAAGGTGGCCCCAAGTCACTGAAGAGGAAAGAGAAAGCAGGGGAGAGGAAATGGTCAGCCCCCAGCAGTCCATAAACCCGCACTGTGTCTGGCCAAGGGGTACAATTTCAGGGGATGGCAAGGGAGGTGCCAGCAATAGGTGGCTGTAGGGTGACTGAGAAGTCCCACCCCATACTTACGCCAGATGTGTGATGGCTTCCATTGCCTGGCAGAACAAGCCAGAAGAGAAAGACCCCTGCGGCTCCTCTTCGATGATTTCCTGTGGTGGGGAAGCACACAGCATGTCAGAGAACTGGAGGCTCCATCCCTGCCGCCACCCCACCAAGCCCTGGATGGTGCTCCTTATCCAGCCCAGCCCACTAGACACCTCCTTGGCAATTGGCAAGTGGGTCCTCCTAGGGGAGAAGAGTGGGCTTCCTAGATCTGGGAATCAGACCCAGAATAGACCTACAATTTAGAGCTATTTAAAAAATGCTCTGGGGGAACCCCAGGAGACCCCCCTCTTTTTCTTTTGAACTCACCAAGATGCATATGGTAACCTCCACTTTTTGGGGCAAGATGACAAGTGCCTTGGTTGTTTTTAGAAAGCTTTTTTTCAGAGCCTTGTCCTAAAAGGAGAAGGGATTTTATTAAATTAAGATTGAACCCAAATCACAAGGAAACATAAAGCCACACTGACCCTAACCCTAACCCTCATCCTGACCCTAACACTAACCCAATCCTAAAATTAACCCTAAACCTAACCCAGAAATAGTCTTCTTAGAGAGTAAAATCCATGTTCCATTGCTGTTTTAGGGGTTGTTTTTAAAAGTCTGGAATGGATTAATCCATTTTACATTACTTTCTATGGGAAAGCAGCGCGCCTTGGTTTTGGAACGCTTTGGTTTTAGAATGGACTTCCGGAACGGATTCAGTTTGAGAACCAAGGGACCACTGTCATGCCCCATTTGGTCCTAGGTGTGGAGTCAGTATACACCCCTGGAGTGAACAACCCTTCGGTGGATGAAGCCAGAGACTCTGCCCTAGGGCACAGTCTGAAGGACCTGCACGGAGCTCAGGAGGTCTGCTCAGTGCCGGGATAGGGGCCACTGGGGAAACAGTTGCACACCTCCTGGAGTCGTAGGAGAGGAGAAAGGCAGGAGAGGCTGGATTTTCCCGTGTCTAATTTGGGGGAATTCCAAATTAAGAAAATGGAGGGAGATTGCCCAGAGTTGCTGAGCTTTTGGGGGGATTACCCACAGTCGTCCAGCTTTTTTAGGGAGGGGGGATTCCAAAAACTGCTCACCCGCCGGACCTACGCTGCCACTCGCACGTGTCGCAAAACCCACCTATCGTCTGTCCCCTCGCCGGCAGAAGCCACCAATCGCCCGCCCAATTGCTGCAGCGACAGCCAATCAACACCAGCCCTTGCCGCAGCCGCCAATAACACGCACAATAGCCGCTGACCATCTCCGGCTCGCAGCGGCATCCGATCCCACATCCCCCCTATGCACTATCCGTGTAGAAGATGACCCACATTTTAAAACATCCTTTTTTAATTAAAAAAAACACCCCACCTTGTCTATAAGCGGAAAAGTACAGTATAGCCGAGAGAACAAACACCAGGAGTCTGTGGGGAAATGGGCGCCATACCTTCCTGGTGTTATGGAAGAGGAAGAGGAGCTCTTCCACGATGAGCTCGATGAAGCGGAGCAGGTCTTCGGATGAGGCCGCAAGAGCTATCTTCCCATAGCAAAGCATGAGGGTGGTGCTGGCATTCTTCACCTTTGTATTCTGGAGGGAAAGGGGGGGGGGAGTGAGTTTGGGAACCTCAATCGCAATAGGAGGAGGAAGTCACCACTTAGTTGGGACCTCTTAGCCAGTGGTCAGATGGTACCCGGTGCTGAAAATTTATTGTCTCTCCCCCCCCCCCGAAATTCTTAAAAGAAGGAGAAATAAGATACTCACAGTGGAAAGTGTTGTTTTCTCGTTTATTTACCTAACATTGTGAGCATAAGCACTTAAAACCTTTTCCCCCTAACTTTCTTCTCTGCCAATTTTGAAACTGACAAGATGGCTAAACCAGAGAGCTTTGCCAATCCCAACCTGGGGGAGCTCGGCTGCCCCCAAAGTCCTGCCAGGCTATGTGTTCCATCAGCAGAAAACGTTAGTTGAGGTCACTGCCTTGCATAAAGTCTATTTTATCCCCGCAGCAGCCTTTGTTCCACCTTCACAAAGGTCCTTCCTGCATCCAGCCCAGATCCAGGGCCAGCAACACCCAGCATCTTGGGTCAGCTGCTGGAGCTCCCCATTGTTTCTTCACCATTAATTTCCACAAATAAAAAAGAATAAAACCAGTAAATCCATACAGCAATAACACTTCAAAACCTTCTCTTTGATCTTCTTTAAACCTCGAGACTTCCCTCCATATGCAGATGTTTCAGCCTCTCTGACCTGTTCCGAACTTTCAAGCAGGGGCCCTCAAACTTTCACCGTCCCTCAGACACTGTTGAGGGCTGGGCTATAGTTTTTTTAAAATATGAATGAATTCCTATGCACACTGCACATATTTTATTTGTAGTGCACACACAACATCCCTCTCTGAAACTGCTGCCAGTCAGTGTAGGCAATACTGAGCTAGGTGGAACAATGGTTGGAAAAAGGGCAGGAGGCTGAGGACTTAGCCTGGAGCACTCGAAGTGGGGACATGCACGGTCTGTTCCCATCTCCTACGGTACTTCCCTGCTTCCAACTTTAAGAAGTTGGCATAGGGGCTCTCAGATGCTGATTCCTGATTCTGCCTGGGTCCTGGCACCACCTTCCCAGCGATCTTTGTCGAAATAGTTTCTCCTTCCAAAAGCACACAGGCATCTCCAGTCCATCACAGGGGAAAGAGTGGCAGGCTCTGAGCAGCCTCAGTTTCCCCCACCTGTGAAACTGGACCAGCTGGGAAACTGGCTGTCGTGTTCACCCCCCCCCTGCAAACAAAAAGGCAGCACCAAAGGGAGGACATTATTATATTTAAATGATTTTGTCATCGTTTGTCCTATTTATATTTATATGCTGCTGTCTTTTATGTTAGAGATTGCAATGATGCTGTTTGTGATTATTGTGAAATACTTTGAGCTCAACATTTGTTCTTGGACGAGCGAAATAAAAATATGAAATCAAATCAAACCCTGCCTTTCTTCCTAACTTGCCATTTACTTTGTATTTTTTGTTCAACATTTTTTTTTTTAAGGTGCAGAGGGTGACAGTGGACTACAACAGCCCTGCCATGTAGTCTGCTCTCTATACTGCACGGTGGGAGTAACATAGACAACCCTGTTGTGTAAAGGTAAAGGTAAAGGGACCCCTGACCCTTAGGTCCAGTCGTGACCGACTCTGGGGTTGCGTGCTCATCTCGCTTTATTGGCTGAGGGATTGGTTTCCTTAGTCATGACTAAGCTGCTTCTGGCGAACCAGAGCAGCACACAGAAACGTCATTTACCTTCCCGCTGCAGCAGTACCTATTTATCTACTTGCACTTTGACGTGCTTTCAAACTGCTAGGTTGGCAGGAGCAGGGACCGAGCAACGGGAGCTCACCCCGTCGCGGGGATTCGAACCGCCGACCTTCTGATCAGCAAGCCCTAGGCTCTGTGGTTTAACCCACAGCGCCACCTGGGTCCCACCCTGTTGTGTAGACCACTTGTATTATTCTGCTCTGTTGTGGTTTGGAGGAGGATCGTGGCTGAGAAGATGGTGTAGTCCACTCTCATTTTGCCCCTAAGGCAGCTTGGTGCTTGGGGCATGGGGCTGAGAGGTGGGGTGGTGCTAGGGGGCTCACAGCAGCCCTGCAGTGCAGGCCACACTTCCTCCCCACATGCAGCTCCCTTTTCTCTCTCTTTTAACTGTTCAAAAAAAAGGATTCAAATGTCCAGCAGTACAGAGACCACGAAGGGGTTCCTCCCTTTTCTCTTTTCATCGCTCTGTAACTGGAATTGCATGCAGGGAAGGCGTGCCTCTGAGCATATACAGACCATAGGGGGTTTTTGGGGGGGGAGCGAGTGAAAAAGTTGCCTCCGCTGCCTTCTGCCCCCCTCCCTCCAAGCCAAACTTCACAGGCCCTAAGGAGGGCTACCCTGCAGCTCTGCTGGGAGTCATCTCCTGTCTCTCCAAGGGTGGGGGGGGCTCCTCCCACGGGGAGCCCCAAGAAAAAGGATGGAGCGCCTTCTTGGATGCTTGCATGGCGTGCAACTTCTTTTTAACCGCCCCGTGCCAGGATTGGGGCCTCTCGCCCCGCTTTTTTCTGGGGGCGGGGCTTCTTGCTGCCAAGCTGGCGAAAGGGGAGGATTGCAAAGAAACGGACAGAGGCTTGTGCTGGAAGAGAATGAGGGAGAAAGACGCGGGGGGGGGGGGTGAGAGAAGCTCTGAGGTTTGTGCCTCTATATGGCTTCAGTCGGGGGGGGACGCGCCAAATGTCACCCTCCGGGGGCCCACCAACTCCCAAGGAGCGGGGGAAGAGGGAGAGCCGCAGCAGCTGCTTTGAGACTCAGCCAGAGAGGGGAGGGGGAGCTGTGCCATCCTCCCACCCCCTGGGGCTGCTGATTGGCGGGGCCGCCAGTCCATTGGGGGTGCCGATTGCAGGAAGGAAGAAGCAAGCGAGCGAAGCAGGTGAGCTAGCAAGCCAGCTGTCCCACGGAAAGAGGCTTCTTACCCGGCGGCGGGGCTCGGCTTGGGAGTCGTGGGGGGGGCGCCGAGTGTCACCCCCCCAGGGTGGAACCCAGGACACACCGCCCCCAACGCCCCACCCTGGCTCCGCCCCTGCTCTTAGCAGCTGGGGAAATATTAGTCATCAGTAAGTTGTTGCACAGACTGACAAAATGTGCATTTTCCCCCCTCCAGGAAACTCAAACTGCTGGCAAGCCAGGGCTCCCCCATCCTATATCTGTGCATCAGGTTCTTCCTACCTAAATGTAAAACCTGACATTTGACCCTATAGAATTTCGTTTGGTCAGTTGGGGCCCAGTTCTCCCATCTGTTACGGTGATCTTGAATAGTCATAAACTAAAGAGAATTTCAAACACATATGATAGAACCAATACATGAGCAACAGTGTCCAGCATGAACCAGACTCCTGCATAATTCAAAATAATGTAATAAAAATACTCTAATAAAAAATACTGATAATAATAATAATAATAATAATAATAACAACAACAACATACCTCAATGCATATACACTTTCAGTGGAACAGTGGTCATAAACATATGTAACCACTGTTCCCTAACAAGGGGAACAGAGAGCCTAATGTACACAAACTCACTCACAGGTGAAACTTTAGTTAATCATAGAGAACAGTCATTTAAAGCGACAGAACCACACAATTAAGTACGGTAAGTATAACAGTATAGTTAAATAAAACAATTCAGATCTAATTCTGAATTCAACCCTCCTGGGTACAATGTCTTAAACAAGAAAATAAACTGTGATTTTTTTTGTCTGAGTCGTTTAACATAGTCACATCTGAAGTTGACATTCCTCCTGTTAATCCATAGAACTGTGAACAGCAAATCTGAGTCTGAATGATTATGCGATAAAAAATGCTCAACTAAAGGTGCTTCCAAAACTTTATTTCTAATTCGGGACCGGTGTTCGCCTATGCGTGTACCCACCGTCCGAGTGGTAGAGCCTATGTAAAACAAATTACACGGACATCGGATCAAATAAACTGCCTCTTTGGTTTGGCAAGTGCTGAAATGATTGATAGTAAACTTAAATTTGATATTCTCATTGTAAATAACCTTGGCTTGTAGGGGGTCCCGTGTGCCCCCTGGCTCTACAAGCCAAGGTTATTTACAATGAGAATACCAAATTTAAGTACCAAAATGGCCTCGTCGTCCATCCAGCTAGTTAATTTAACGTAAAGATGTTTTGCATATACTTTGCTGGGAATGGATAGAAGACTGATGGGTCTGTAGCTCGCCGGGTTCGATGTAGGGCCCTTTTTATATGTTGGAACGATTATTGCCTCAGCCAACCCCTTGGGGAGGAGACCCGATGAGTCAATGAGGGAGAATAGTTTCGCCAGCAAAGGTGCCCACCACCCGATATTGGTCTTCAAGAGTTCTGCAGGGATAGTCTATGCCAGGGGCCTTGTTGTTCTTTAACTGTGCGATCAGATTCTCTACCTCCTCTTTAGTTACGGGTGGCCATTGCGGTAGAGCCTCTGGTTGGACGTTCAGCTTGTTAGGCTGGGCTTCCTCATCGTGGAATAGTGATTGAAAATATCGGGACCACTCCCGTGGTTCTGCTGTACATATGAGTCCGTTAGACTCCTGGTCCAATAAGTGGGAGATAGTGCGTCAAAAGCATGATGGATCTTTCTCATGCGAGGCCTTAATCAGGCTTTGCCATGCGGTTCGCTCTGCGTTTAGTTTTTTCTTCTTGAGTAGTTCTTTGTAATTCCGTCTGATGGCTATGAATGCAGTAAAATGAGAAGGGGCCCCGGTGTTCCTGTATTTGCGGTAGCTCCTTCTCACATGCTTCCTTGTTTGTCTGCTTACTTGTTTGCTGGGTCCCTCTCCCTTCTTGTGACTGGGTTCTGTATCGCCACTGATAGATGAATTTTCAGCTTTTCTGAAAGTGTCTTAAAGAGCTCTAGGGCATCTGTCGCTGAGTCAGCCAAGCCAATGGCAGAGTGAATGTTCCTTAGATCCGCTGATTGGAGGAGGAGGCTTAGATCTGCGTTCAGCATGGGGGACCATTTGATTCTTTTGGGGGCCTGGATTCCCAAGCTCACCGTGGGGATATATTGTGGGTTGGAGATGCTGGCCTTCAAGCACTGAGATTAGAGGGAGATGGTCGCTCTCGATGTTATGCCCCACTAGAAACCTCGTGACAAGGTCATACGCAGATCTTGAAATCAGAATGTAGTCCATGACACTTCCACCGGCTTGGGAAAGATGTGTGTATTCCCCAGGACGGTCCCCTTCTTTGAGGCCGTTTAAAATCTGGAGTTCCCTCCGTTTTGCAACTTGGGCTAGACAAAGCCCTGAGAGGTTACATCTGCCATCTTTAGAGAGGCGTAGGCCATCTATATCTGTCTGGTTATCAGTGTCCAAGAATTGATTGAACTGAGTGTATAAGCAGCTGTCATCTGTTCCTATTCGGGCGTTGAAGTCTCCGCCGATAATGATTGGCGCAGTGGGGTAAGAGGACTCAAGAAGTTCAAGAAAGGCCTCTAGATCAGCCCATACGGCCTTAATAACTGATTTTCTTGGGCAGGGGGAAAGATCAACGTTGACCAACACCAAGGAGGCTCTCTTAAGTTTGAGTAAAGCGGCCATTGCTAGTGACTTACAGCTGGGTAGAGGTGATCTAGAGTGCTCTAAGTTTGTGGAAATAAAGCAGGCTAAACCTCCACAGGGTCTGCCTCCTCTCTGGGATGGAGTAGCGGGTAAGGAATGGCTACTGTAACCATTGAGCAATATAGAGTCACAGTGCCACGTCTCCTGAAGGAGAATTGTTGTGTCGTGGCCGAAGTAATCCAGATACACATCTTCATGAAACAGCTCTTTATTTAGGAAGAACAGGACTGAGGAGCTGGGTTTAGGGTGGCTGTATTTGTAGGAACAAGATTGAGCTAGAACGGATACATTTAAGTGGGAACCAATAACTCTCATACAATTCGGCGGGAACCAATCAGGCTAAGGATTGTAGTTGTCCCTTTTAAAACGACAAATGAGCAGAACTCCCGCCAAGTTACAGAATGTTTGAACTAATACACAACACTCCCCCACACCATGTTGACACTATACACAAAATCTTTCAGGTGCTGTGGTGGTCTGCGAATTCTGCTGGATCGCCTAACCCCTGGTGTAGCACCACTAGGACTATTTGTGGTTAGGCTTCCCTCTCCAGTAGTTTCTGGTACCTCGGCAGGCCCTGATGCGCTAGACAGTTCCCCAGACTCATTGGTTGTTACCGGGTTCGGATCGCCCGTGGCGGCCTCAGTTTCCTGACTCTCTGGGCCCTCCACCTCCTGTAGCCCCGAACCTGCCTGCCCTGATGGCAGGGAATCACTGACCTCTGGCGGCACAGATTGTGACTCCTCCCCACTGTGGCTTGCCCTGCCCGGAGCCCTGCGCCTCAACTGGTCGATGTGGCGGCGCATCACCCTGCCATCCTCTACAGTCACGAAATATGACACTGGCCCGCTGGGCCGCGTAACCACCCCTGGTACCCATGTGGGCCCCCCGGCATAATTCCGGACCCAAACCAACTCCTCCGCAGCCAGGTACCGTGTTCTGTCGCCCTCAACGGCTGGTGGCTCTCTAGCAGAGTGGACGGGCACCTTGTCAGGGTGAACGAAGTCCAGAATTGTCGCTAGTCTCCTCCCCATTAATAGTTCTGCCGGTGACTTGCCCGTGGCTACACATGGTGTTGTGTGCTGCAGGAACAGCATCCTTGCAATGCGGGCAGACCAATCCCCTTCCAGCAGACGTACAATCGCTTCCTTGGCTGTACGCACCATCCGTTCGGCTTGCCCATTCGAAGATGGGTGGAACGGCGCAGATGTTGCCCATCTAATGAAATTGTCGGCCAAAAACCCCCTGAATTCTTGGGACACAAATGCCGCCCCATTGTCTGACACAACGGTTTCAGGTAGTCCGTGGGTTGCGAATAGTTTGCGGAGGACCCTGATCACGGCTGCAGACGTCATGTTAGACAGAAGTGAAACCTCTAACCATTTAGAATAAGCATCCACTACAATCAAGAACACCTTTCCTTGAAATGGGCCCGCAAAGTCTATGTGCAGCCGACTCCACGGTTTCCTAGCCCGCTCCCACCAATGCACGGGTGCCCTGGGCATTTCTGGGCGCGTTTCTTGGCATGCCTGACAGGTGCGCACCCATTGTTCGATATCCTTATCCAAACCTGGCCACCACACATAGCACCTGGCTAAAGATTTCATCCGCACCATGCCCGGATGCCCCATGTGAAGAGTGTCCAGTATCTTGTTACGTAGAGCCCCTGGAATGACCACTCTGTCTCCCCACAGAATGCAGCCCTTGTGGAGTGACAGTTCGTGTTGTCTTGCCGTAAAGGGTCTAAATTCCTCCTCCTGTGTCCCCCTGGGCCATCCCCTCCCCACCCAGGCAAGAACACGGGCGAGGACGGGGTCCTTCCTTGTGCGTTCAGCAATGTCAGTAGCTGTCACAGGAGGTCCAGGCAGTGCCTCCAACATCATAACGTGCTCGGCCGGGGCTGGATCGACATCACCCGTTCCAGGCAGGGGAAGACGGCTTAGCGCGTCCGCATGGCACAACAGCTTACCCTTCACATGACACAGTTCGTATTGAAATCCATTCAAAAAAATGGACCAGCGGAGCATGTGAGGGGACAAAATTTGAGGTGTTTGCTTATGAGGGCTAAATAGACACAGTAGGGGCTTGTGGTCCGTTTGAATCGTGAAGGATCGTCCGTACACGTAGTCATGGAACTTCTTAACCCCCGTAACTATGGCCAGCGCCTCCTTATCAATCTGAGCATAGTTGCGCTCCGTGGAGCTCAATGTCCTGGAATAAAACGCGATCGGCCGCTCTGAGCCGTCTGACTCCCTGTGACTCAGGACTGCCCCCAACCCATATTGGGATGCATCACACGCCAGTACCAACGGTTTAGCTACGTCGTAGTGTGCCAGCGTGCTACTCTTTGACAGCATTCCCCGTAGTGCATCAAAAGCTTCTTGCTGAGGTCGTCCCCAACGCCACACACAGTTCTTTTGAAGCAGTTTATGCAACGGTTCGGCTATTGATGCCTTGTGCGGAACAAATGCGTGATAGAAATTTATGAGTCCCAAAAAACTCTGCAGCTCAGTCTTATTACACGGTGTCGGTGCCTCGGAGATAGCCTTTATCTTAGTATCCATGGGGTGAATGCCTGCAGCATCAATTCGGTACCCTAAAAAATCCACAGCAGCCACCCCAAAACTACATTTCTCCTTTTTAAGCTTCAGGCCCACATCCCTGAATTTACACAGAACTACCCGGACGCGTTCCAGCAGCTCTAGAGAGTCCTTTCCCGCTATCAGCACATCATCAAAATAAGGGAGCACCCCCGGCAGACCCCTCAGCAAGCGTTCCATTAGGCCTTGGAATATGCCAGGGGCCACGCAAACCCCGAACTGTAGTCTATTCACCTTGAAGGCACCCTTGTGTGTGACAATTGTTTGGATTTCTGCAGATGCTGGAGTTACCGGCAGCTGCTGATAAGCCTGCGCCAAATCGATCTTCGCAAAAATCTTTCCTCCAGCCAGCTTTGCCAATAGCTGAGACACAACCGGAATGGGGTAAGAGTTTCCCCTGATGGCCTTATTTATTGTACATTTGTAATCTGCACAAATTCGAATCTCCCCATTCGCCTTCAGGGGTGTGACAATGGGAGTTTCCCATCTGGCTGAGTCCACTGGTGAAAGTACCCCTTGTTGTACTAGTTTATCTAGTTCTGTCTCTATTTTTGATTGCAGCGCGAATGGTACTCGCCTGGGCTTGAACCGAATCGGTGCAACCCCTGGATCCAGCTCTAGGTCAATTGGAGCCCCCTTGTAGCATCCCAACTGCCCATTGAACAATGCTCCAAACTCCTTATACAGGGTGCCAAATGTCTCTGGAGCTACCTGGACTGCGTGGAGCCCTGAGATTCCCAGACCCAAAGCCGGAAACCAGTCTGTGCCCAGCAGGCTAGTGCGCTTCCCTTTGGCAATCACTAGCTTCAATGCCGCTCTCCTATCACGGAACTGTACATTGACAGTGCACATTCCCAGAATGTGTATGCGGCCAGCAGAATAAGACTGTAGCGTAGCTGGGAATGGCTCTAACATGGGTAACTTACCCCTAGAGAATAATGTTCTGGCTGTGTCATCAGACACTATGGAGAACCCGGATCCAGAATCCACCTCCATGTAGCACTGCCTCTCGTTGATCAAAACCCGCACCGAAGGCTTTCTCTGGGCGGGGAACTGCACAGTCTTGCCCTCGATTTGTGTAAGGTAATTGCAGTCGTCGTAAAGGTAAGTTGATGTAGTCGTCCTTCGACCCCCTGGTTTCGATGGTCCAGGTGTGCTTGTGGCCCCCGACCTGCATACCCTCGCTATATGCCCCGTTTTTCCACGCGCTCGACACACAGCCTCGCGGAACCGACAATTCTTCCTATTGTGCGTTCCGCCACAGCCCCGGCATGCAGCTTGACGGTCTTTGTGTGCCGTTCCCTCCTGTCTCACCATCTCTATTCCCCGCTCCGGACTTTGGTTGGGGCTGGCATCCTGGTCGTCCATGGAGTGAGCAGCCTCTCCTGCCACTTTTGTAGCTCTCTGGCCCGGGTTTTGTTCCTCTTTTTCCTCATTTTCTGTTGCAATCGCCTCTTGGAGTGCCGTTGCCAGATCCATTTCTTGTTTTGCCGCAATCCGCCTGCGGCCCTTGCTGCTGCGGAGGCCGCACACGAACCGGTCCAGCAGTGTTTCTTCCAGGTTGGCAAACTTACAGTGCCTTGCCAGTTTCCGTAGTTCGGTAAGGAAAACGGACACTGTCTCTCCAGCTTGTTGATGCCTTTTATGAAATTCAATGCGCCAGGTCATCTTAGATGCCGTAGGATTGAGATGCCTCGATAAATGGTCTGTGACATCCTTGAACGTGGCCTCCTGCAGTGTTGTGGGGGCCAGTAGTGCTCGAGCCAACTCAAAGGTCTCTGCCCCACAGCAACTCAGTAACAAGGCTTTCTTTTTGTTCTCATCAGTGACCCCCTTTGCAGTCACTCCGAATTCGAAACGCTCGAGGTAAGCATCCCACGCCTCGGATGCTCCGGGATGAAATGGTTCCATGAACCGTGACACCGCCATTCCTCCGGAACTGAGTTGTCCTGTCAGTTTCAGGGAGTCCTGTCTTCTGGTATCAGGATGCTAAGGTCGGGAATCTGGTGTTCCGCCCTTCAAACGGCCTGAATCCCATCCTCGTCGCCAGTATGTTGTGTCGTGGCCGAAGTAATCCAGATACACATCTTCATGAAACAGCTCTTTATTTTGGAAGAACAGGACTGAGGAGCTGGGTTTAGGGTGGCTGTATTTGTAGGAACAAGATTGAGCTAGAACGGATACATTTAAGCGGGAACCAATAACTCTCATACAATTCGGCGGGAACCAATCAGGCTAAGGATTGTAGTTGCCCCTTTTAAAACGACAAATGAGCAGAACTCCCGCCAAGTTACAGAATGTTTGAACTAATACACAACAGAATAATATCAAACTGGTTGAAATAGGATATTACTTGCTGGTTGTTTTTCTTAGTCCGCCATCCAGCAATATTCCAAGATAGCAACTTCAAGCACCTGTCCCTCGCTGATACTGGTTCGCCTATTCCACCCAGTCCGTCAGCCCAGTCGTGTCTAAGAAAACACTCCCATTTGCTTTGTTTATGGGGTAACAACGTTCCGTTGTTTTCAGCGTCTTGGGAGTGGGATTTGGCGTTGGTGGTGTGGCTAATTCCTTGGGGGACAATTTGCAGTAGCTGAGCAATGATCTCGGAGATTTGGCTTCCTGGTTTGGGCCTATGCTGTCATACATCAATGGGGGTTGTGATTGGAAATCCGAGTCTATGCATTTGAATGACCCTCCTGCCTTTTCCTTAACCACTAGGCAGTTGGGGGATATGGGCCACAGATGTGGACCCTCTGGTGTCAGCTTATGTTCGTTCTTTTTGGCTAGTCTACTTCTGAGTATGTCTAATCTTTCCAAGATTTCATTTGGAGCAAGTGCCCTGCATACATCGGTCTGCGTGTTGCCTTTTTGATACTACCGGTACTGTCGTTGATTGCAACACAGGGGTTATTTTTTCGTTAACCTTATCAAAGGCTAACCTTAGGAAACTGAACAAATCACAGTGAATATTCACCATTGTCTGGGGCGTTTGAAGTAACACTTGATGGAAATGGACTGAAAATGGAAGCAAAAGGTTCTGATCTCCTTCCAGCTGGGATGGAGGAGAAGTGGAGAGTCGGGGGGGGGGAAATGACCCCAAGGTCCCCTCAGGTTATGGAACTGTTAGACCTACACTCTTGCAATGCTCCTTCCTCACTTACCGCACGGCCAAAATCTTTTAGTGTTTCCAGCGTCTGAGACAAATGGCCGGACGACGCCAGTCCAACAGCCTCGGAAATTCCCTAGGGAGAATGATGCACGTGTTATAAGGGGGGGGCTGCTCCTTTTCCCTTACGGGGTACCCAAGAGCGCAGAGGCCTTTTGTAGGTTCTCTATTGCTAGGAGAAATTAACAGAGGCCAAGCAGAGAATATCGAGAAGCAAAACAGCTAGTAAGCCTGATCTTTATTACCTGTTGCAACCAGGGGAGCCCGTCTGCCCCCCCCTTCCAGCTCACTGTCAAGCAGGCAAAGCGAGAGCCGCTTACAGCAAGGCGGGAGGAGGGACGGACGGGACCCTGACAGATCCCTCATGCCTCCTTCCCAAAGCCCAGCACCTCGCTTCCCCAGCTTGGGGGAGGCAGGGCAAGGGCTACAGGTGTGCATGGGTGCTGAGGGCTGCCCAGAAAGGCATTGAGGGCCACATGTGGGCTGCTCTGGTCTAACCCAACCTTAAAGAAATCTGCCCCAGATCAATGGAATGCTGAAAAGCGGCTCCTGCTAGAAGGGGCATTGAGGGGGGGCATGTTGCACCCCCTCGCCTCAGTCTCCGTCTGCTTGGGAGGCCACTGAAAGGAGTTTCAGAGGTCCGTTTCAGAGGAACTCTGCTGTGCATGTCATGCCTCCTGTGAATGGCCTGTGCTCGCTCGCCCCCACCCCACAGCTCCCTGACCGGTGTCCTGGCCTGGTCCAGAGGAGGAGCCCCCAGGGAGACTCTGCTTCTGGCCCCCCTCACCTGGGCTCCACCCCGGCCACCTCTGTCCAGAGCGGCAGACCCTTTGGAGCTCAGATGGGTGCCATTGCCATTCTAAGAGAACGTGGGGAGTTCCAGCACCTCTTTTTCTAGAAAAATAGCACTGCCTGGGACTTCATGGGAACACAGAAATCCACTCACCTCTCTGACTGCTTCCTCTTCCAGAGGCAAGTTTAGAAGTAAGTGCAGGTACTGCTGGACTGTCTCGTGGCTCCTGCAATCCCGTAGTTTGAGCCCGAAGGATCTATAGAGGGCACTCTAAGGGTGGGGGAAGGGTTTGGTGAGTCACAGTGAGGAGACCCCACCAGTTACATAAACTGCTTGTCAAAAACCAAAGAATTTCAATTTTACCTTCTGAAAATGTCAGGTAGTACTAAATAAAAGAATGATAATGATGATGATGATGATGATGATGATGATGATGATAATAATAGATTGAAAGTACTAGACAATTGTTTTAACAATTTGTATGCAATTTGACACATAGTTTACTTAACACACAAAACTAAATTATATTAATTTAACCACAATATCTTCTGAATTCCCAAGTTATGTTACAACCCTTTAAAGGTAAAAGGCCCCTGACAGTTAAGTCCAGTCGTGACCGACTCTGGGGTTGCGGCGCTCATCTCGCTTTACTGGCCGAGGGAGCCAGCGTACAGCTTCTGGGTCATGGGGGCAGCAGGACTAAGCCGCTTCTGGCGAACCAGAGCAGCACATGGAAACGGCATTTACCTTCCCGCCGGAGCGGGACCTATTTATCTACTTGCACTTTGACGTGCTTTCAAACTCTTTAGTACCCTTCATTTGAGGAATTTGAAAGTTGAAAAGTCAACCTGTCCTAATTGCTCTGCCTCCACTACTTGAAGGTGATTGAAGGGGCTAGAAGCGATTTATTCAGAACAAAAAGCAAAATTAATAGTTGATAATGTTGTAACAGAAAAATTTGAAATTTCAAGAGGAACAAGACAGGGTTGTCCATTGTCACCGTTATTGTTCATATCAATCCTAGAGGTACTGGTGAAAAAGTTAAGAGAGGCGCAAAGTGTAAAGGGCATTCAAGGGGTACGAAGGAATATAAGTGAAAGGCCTTTGCTGATGACTTGGGGTGAACGTTGGAAGATCACAAGCCAGTGTAGTTGAAGCAGTGGAAATAACGTAAGCGTTTGGGGAATTAGCAGGCTTAAAATTAAACAAAGCCAAAACAAAAATGATTGTCAGAAATATAAACCAGAAACCAGAATTTGAGGAATCTCAGTGGCTAAAAAGGTTAAATATTTGGATGTTTGGCTGACTCCCCAAAATATAAATTGATTCAGGGATAATGATTTACCTGTATGGAAAGAGGATTTAGAAGTGTGGGAAAGACGGAAATTGTCATTTTGGGGAAGAATTTCTGCGAGAAAGATGAATGTGCTACCTAAAATGTTATTTTTATTCCAAACAATCCCGGCAATCCGTGGGGTGGGACAATTCAAAGATTGGCAGAATGTGTTCTCCAGATTTATCTGGCAGGGGAAGAAACCCAGAAGAAAGTCTAAACTTCTTACAGATAAAAAAGAAAAGGGTGGATTTCAATCAAATCCTCCCTGCATAACACACACCTGGGCAGGTGGCTGGAGGTGTCGGAGGAGGGTGTCCAGGGTCATTTCCTCCGGCAAGTTCTTATCTAGAGAAAGAGGGAGAAATAGAGAGAGGTAAGTAAATGAGGCGGATGAGAGGGAAAGGTACCGTATTTTTCTGTGTATAAGATGCCCCTGTGTATAAGACTCAAAATTTAGAAAGGGGGGGGGGATTGCAGATCATGCCGTAATATCTGAGCAGGGATAATAATAATAATAATAATAATTTATTATTTGTACCCCGCCCATCTGGCTGGGTCTCCCCAGCCACCCTGGGCGGCTTCCAACAAATATTAAAAAACAAAACATTAAAATCACAGATTAAAAGCTTCCCTGAACAGGGCTGCCTTCAAGGATCCGAGAACTGTAGCGTCTGAAGGGACCTGCGGGGTCACCTAGTCCAACCCCCAGCAATGCAGAACAGGGGCTGCCACCCGGAAGCCCCCGCTCCAAGCTCCATGCCTTTTCAAAAGGAGGAGGGTGGGCATGTGCCCAGGGATAAAAGAAAGCAGCAGAGACCCTGGCCCAGGGGAACCCGAAAGCCACCTGCTTCTGCCGACTCACCTGCCACTGGCCCTGGAGCCTCCTCCTTCCTCTTCCTCCCCTCCTCCAGAGGATGGATTTTATTTTTTTTTCGAAATTTTTTTAAAAAGTAAGCCATTCTGCAAGAAATGAATGAAATAAAGATAATTATTAAAGAGAAGGTACATAAAGGGTTTCATAACCACATAATTAGGAAATCACTCTTAAAAGTATGGGGGAAATATAAAGATCTGTTAGAAGAAAAGACTCTGTGGTTGGTCTCTCAACTGCAAAGATAAACAGGGAAAGAAAATGGCCTCCCTAGAGGGATCTACTAGACGGAAGAGAAGGGGAACTAAGGCTCAAGGATTGGCTGCACCATCGCCAAATAAATGCGGTTCTTAAAGAAGATAACAAGAAAGGATTCCGTTATACCATATCTAGATTCCAAAGAGAAATTATAGATGAGAACACCCAACTTCTAAAGAAAATGTATAATTTATTACTATTATCAGGTAAGAAGCAGGTCTAAGGTTATCTGCATTCCTGGCGATCTATACCCAGGATCTATACAGTCATGGGTAGGCAAAGTAAGGCCTGGGGGCCGGATCCGGCCCAATCGCCTTCTCAATCCGGCCCACAGACGGCCCAGGAATGAGCGTGTTTTTACATGAGTAGAATGTGTCCTTTTCTTTCAAATGCATCTCTGGGTTATTTGGGGCCTAGGAGTTCGGTCATGATTCTTTTTCAAAATATAGTCCGGCCCCCCACAAGGTCTGAGGGCCGTGGACCGGCCCCCGGCTGAAAAGCTTTGCTGACCCCTGTACCGGTATTAGGCGCTGTATCTTTCAACCGGGATGTCTTTCTAATGCAACTTGGAACTAACGGGCTCAGCTAATTGCACTACCGTCTTTCCCCCTTTTTAAGACACCGTCTTATTTCCCCCCCTCAAAAAAACACAGGGTGGCTTATTTTGGGGGGATGTCTTGTTTTTATTACGTCAGTATGGTACGCTACAGCCTCCCCCTGGGCGCTGAGCAGGCGGGGCAGAACTCCGCAAGAGGCGCGTTTCCCCCCCCCCCCGCGCCTCTCACTGGTTCGCTGGCTCCCTGCGCACGCAGGAGGGGCTGAGGAGGCGACGGGAACAATGGCGGCACCATGGCTTACTTTTGGGGTTACGTCTTACTTCTCACAAAGGTAAAAAAAAACCTGCCATGGCTTACTTTATGACTACCCTATATACTCGAGTATAAGCCTAGTTTTTCAGCAAATTTTTTGTGCTGAAAAAGCCGCCCTCGGCTTATACTCGAGTGAGGCAGGCAGTGGCTCCTATGGAGCTTTCCCAGGTTTTTTTGTGGTAAAATTGGGTTCCTCGGCTTATATTCGGGTCGGCTTATATTCGAGTATATACGGTATGTATTAAAAAGGGGGAAACAGGGTATTAGGCGCTGTATCTTTCAACCGGGATGTCTTTCTAATGCAACTTGGTACTAACGGGGTCAGCCTAGGCACCCTCTGGGAGCTCTTATTTGGTAAAGTACTTTATTCTGGTTCTGCTTCCTAACTGGAATCCTTGAGGGAAGGAAATACAGCGCCCTTTGGATCAAATACACCCCAAGTTGGGCTTCAATCTGCTGGAAAGGGTCGCAAGCAGCGGGAGCCCCTGGGAATTTACCTTTTCTCTTTGAACTCCTACAACTCCCACAAGAGGCCCCTCCCCCCTCCCCAGCATTCCTAGGGAGGAGGCATGAGGTCACAGCATTGTGACAACATCAGGGGGAAATGATGTCAGAGGAAAGGAGACCTTTGGCTCAGCCGGCCTGGGACAACGTCAACAAAGGAAAGTCACCCTTCATCCGAGGATCGTTTGGTTGTTCCCCCTCCGCACTCTTAAGTGATGGGTGGCCTTGCTCTCTTGCCAGCATTGTATATCGGAAGCACCGGCCCTGCTTGGGGGACAGGGGGCGGGCTGGGTATGGAGGACTCCCTGATCCTGAATGAGGTAACTGTGCCCCTGTACAGTGGCGTAGCGTGGGGGGTGCTGGGGGTGCCGGCCGCACCGGGCGCAACATCTGGGAGGGGCGCGCTCGCACAGAAGAAGCAGGCGAGGAACACGGCGGAGAGCAGAGCCCGGGCCGCATTCATAGCAAGCGAGCGGCTGCCTGGGAGCCAAGCGCGCGCACTCGCGCTCCGCCCAGGTGACTCCCTCGCGCAGCGCGCACAGCCCAGCCCGGTGCAGCTCCCTCTGGCCGTCTGCGGCGCGGCGCTCGCTGCGAGAGGCCACAGCCCGGGCGGGACACGCCCCGCGACACGACACGCCCCTTCCCCGCGCCAGGACACGCCTCCTCCTCAGCCCGGGAGAGGTTTTTTTGGGGTGGGTGACGGTGGGGGGAGCGGGACGCTGCCAGAGCCGGAATCTCCTTTGCGCCATCAGCAAGGACTCAGCCCGGGGGCGAGGTATGTCTTCCAAGCATGTGCAGAGTGCAATGGGCGTAACCAGGATTTATGTTGCGGGGGGGGGGGGGAAGAACCTCAATTAGTTAAATATTTTTATTGATTTACTTGATTGAAGGAGGGGAGCTGCCCTCCTGCCTCTCCTGAGCCCCTCTTCCCAGGGGGCGGCTGCTAGGCGGGGTTGAACTCCGATTTTAGGAGCAGGAGGGTCCAAGCCAGAGCAGGCCGGAAAGGAGAGTGACTGGTCACTTCACCGTCTCGATTAGGCATAACAAAATAAAAAAAATCCTTCCAGTAGCACCTTAGAGACCAACTAAGTTTCTTCTTGGTATGAGCTTTCGTGTGCATGCACACTTCTTCAGATATTTAGAATTTTTTTATTTTGTTTTGACTATGGCAGACCAACACGGCTATCTACCTGTAACTCGATTAGGCATGTTTGCTAAACATAAAGCTGGGAGATTTGTTGTAGTGAAATAAGGAGCTGGCACTCTGCACATGCTCCAATACATTTCTTTGCCAGCTTTTGCTTTGTTTGTTGTCCTTTGTGAGTTTTGGCTGAAACAAATTCCTGGAAATGGGGGGGCGGGGCGGGTAGAGGTACAAAACTTCTGATTGTTTATTCCGCCAGCTACACAGCTGAGATAAGTGGAAATTTGGACTGAGAGAATGGCATTTCGCTGTCCATTTAAAAAAGAAGTCGATTTTCACGATTGACAGGCTCACCTATGAAGTATACCCAAACCCTCCTTCCACACTGGAACCATGAAGGAGCCAATGGAAGGAGAGCTGTTCTTAGTGGTTTCCAAAGTACAGAATACATTTCTGCCTCCTCTGGACATTGGGCAAAGTCTGAGCTTGAGCACGTTTTGAATATGCTCCTTTCCACTGGTTCCCAAGCTTCCCCCTCTCCCCCAACAGACTATTTTAAAATTGCCTAGGGCCTTGGCAGATCACTTAATGATTTTTCTGCCTGCTGTAGCAATTGGAATGTGCTATGCTAGATGCTCTGTTATTTTACATTTTTATTTATTTATTTATTTATTTATTTATTTATGATTTATTTATTTATATAACAACGTTATACACCACTGTTCCTAAAAAAAAATATTAGAGCAGTTTCTGGTATGTAAAACCATAAAATTAAAATTATTTAACAAAGTTGAAATAAAAAATTGTGTAACTATTTTGGAAATAAAAAAAACCCTGTTGTTTAGTCGTGTCCAACTCTTCGTGACCCGATGGACCAGAGCACACCAGGCACTCCTGTCTTCCACTGCCTCCCGCAGTTTGGTCAGACTCATGTTGGTGGCTTTGAGAACACTGTCCAACCATCTCGTCCTCTGTCGTCCCCTTCTCCTTGCGCCCTCCATCTTTCCCAACATCAGGGTCTTTTCTAGGGAGTCTTCTCTTCTCATGAGGTGGCCAAAGTACTGGAGCCTCAGCTTCAGGATCTGTCCTTCCAGTGAGCACTCAGGGCTGATTTCCTTCAGAATGGATAGGTTTGATCTTCTTGCAGTCCATGGGACTCTCAAGTCTCCTCTTGCACCATAATTCAAAAGCATCAATTCTTTGGCGATCAGCCTTCTTTATGGTCCAGCTCTCACTTCTGTACATTACTACTGGGAAAACCAGAGCTTTAACTATACGGACCTTTGTCAGCAAGGTGATGTCTCTGCTTTTAAAGATGCTGTCTAGGTTTGTCATTGCTTTTCTCCCAAGAAGCAGGCGCTTTTAAAGGCGCCCTAGGTGGACTTTGGGTGGCCAGAATTGGCTCATATGGGGGATCAACTATTCCTCCTATTTCTGGGAACTGGGTTCTAAGTACTGTACGTTTAGCCCTCAATTCTCTTCCTAGCTTTGAGGAAAATCATGTTTTCAGAAGAAAGAAAATGTAGTACTTCTTCATACAGTGGAGAAAACCCAATTTATTTTCTTTCCAAAAAAAGAAAGTTTCTAGTTCTCAAGGCTGAGAAAGTGCAGGCAATGGTTCAATGGGATTAGGACTGAGTGGCTGAGTCCTCAGTTGCCCTGCATAGATTCTTAATTCTATATAGAATGTATATGCAACATAATAATAATAATAATAATAATAATAATAATAATAATAAGCCCTCTCCTCCATGAATCTGCCTAATCCAGAGGCGTAGTTAGGTGAGGCGGAGGGCACTGGGTGCCACACCGTGGGGCCTGCAGCGTGCCTGAGCCACGTGTCTCTCCTGAGGGGGAGGCGGTGGGCGGACTGCCTGCAAGCTCCGCACTGCTTTTTTGAGCAGCGTGGGGCTTGCAGCTGCCCACCGCCTCAGCTTCCTACAGCTGAGGGGGAGGCTGCGGAGAGGCTCCACGCAGGCTCGCCCCACCCCCATGGGCAGCTTGTTCCGCCCCCGGCTGCAGGCCACGCGTGCCACGCGTGTTTGAAAATAAACTTGTATTTAGATGCATACTTTAATTACATCAGTATTTTCATAGCAAACAATACATGTGCTTAGGGGGTAAGGGTTTCTTTAACTAATCTAGTGGAAGAGACTCGAGTGCTAAAATCCACGGGTTAGGGGGCGCAAATTACTTGCCTTGCCCCGGGTGCTGACAACCCACGCTACGCCACTGCCCCTGTAGGACCAGGTGCGTAGCCTGGGAGTCATTTTGGACTCACAGCTTTCCATGGAGGCACAGGTTAATTCTGTGTCCAGGGCAGCTGTCTACCAGCTCCATCTGGTACGCAGGCTGAGACCCTACCTGCCCGCAGACTGTCTCACCAGAGTGGTGCATGCTCTGGTTATCTCCCGCTTGGACTACTGCAATGCGCTCTACGTGGGGTTACCTTTGAAGGTGACCTGGAAACTATAACTAATTCAGAATGCAGCAGCTAGACTGGTGACTGGGAGTGGCCACCGAGACCACATAACACCGGTCCTGAAAGATCTTCATTGGCTCCCAGTACGTTTCCGAGCACAATTCAAAGTGTTGGTGCTGACCTTGAAAGCCCTAAAGGGCCTCGGCCCAGTATACCTGAAGGAGCATCTCCACCCCCATCATCCAGCCTGGACACTGAGATCTAGTGCCGGGGGCCTTCTGGCGGTTCCCTCGCTGCGAGAAGTGAGATTACAGGGAACCAGGCAGAGGGTCTTCTCAGTAGTGGCTCCTGCCCTGTGGAACGCTTTCGAACTGCTAGGTGGGCAGGAGCTGGGACCGAGCAACGGGAGCTCACCCCGTCGCAGTGATTCGAACCGCCGACCTTCTGATCAGCAAGCCCTAGGCTCTGTGGTTTAACCCACAGCGCCACCTGGGTCCCTCTGATGACACATAATATTTAACTGCAAAGTCTCTTCTTTACAGAAGAGTGCCATTTTTATAAGATAACCCCACCAACGCACCCTGTTTCTGGCTTGGCATTTGGTTGGCTAATGTGGAATCTCTCTACCTTTGAGGGCCCTAAATGCTGCATACTGCAACTAAAAAGAGCCGCGGTCACCGGCAGGGCGGAAGAAGTGGATAGTCCCTCTTTTTGCCCACACAGTGGCCAATGAGATGAGCTGTTTTGCCTGCCAAGATAGTCAAGCTCGGCGGAGAAAAGCGGCTTCTGTTGTGGAAACAAGATACCACAGGAAGGAATGCTACGTCCGAGAAGAAAACATAAATATTGCAGCAAGTTGTAAGATTATCCCTTGACCTTCTGCTTTTAACTAAACGATCCTGGTTTTCTCTTGCTCAGAACGACGGTGGCTTCCATGCTAGTCATTTTTCCCAGCTAGTGTCATTTTTCATTCATGTTAGTAAGGAGGATGTTGCTGCTGCAGCATTGCAAGCCAAGTGCTAGCTTTTCAGCTGTTTTTTTCTGAATGGAATTGCAGTGCCGGGCAGCCCCAGTGTAGACTAAAAATGCTGCAAATACGCCCAGCAGCAGAAGGCTTGAAAATGAACCCAGAAACTCCTTCAGTGAGTGTGCGACTTCAGTCTTCGCTTTGACTAGATGTGCTTTCATTAATGTCAGTCGTTATTATGACCTCGTTCATTGGCCAAGAAACACTGAAAGGCAGGAGCAGGCTAGCTTGTGACAAAACCAATGAATGGAACCTGTGCATTTCCCCTCTTGTGACAGGCTGTGCACGGACTAGGCTTCTTTCCTAAGAAAAAATTGAAATGGGAATTAGGGCTTCTCCGGGGAAATCTGCAGGCGTACAGCAGAGACTGTCAGCTCTCCTGCCAACCGGTTCCCTCAACATGAAAGGTGCTTTCTCAAGCTTGCTTGTGCGTCAGGGTATACTTAAAAGCACATTCCTGCAGAGACTCATAAAAGATGGTGAAGGAGCTCTGTGGCTCTCTCTGGTCACAGCGAGAGCGGGAGAGACAGCAAAAGAGAGACAGAGAAAAGGCCGGTGGGAATAACCTTCCTTTGTTCTGGCTCAGACAAAAGGTTTGCTACACTCCTCTTGCTCAACACACAGTAGCAAGTGATGAACATTAGTAAGTGCAGTTGCCATGCTCCAGAAAGTGAAATCTCTGCACCAGGCAGCCTCAACCTTCTGCCGTCCAGATGTTTTGGCCTACAACTCCCATGATCCCTAGCTAACAGGACCAGTGGTCAGGGATGATGGGAATTGTAGTCCAAAACATCTGGAGGGCCGAAGGTTGGGGGTGCCTGCTCTGCACTATTATTTCCCGCACACACACCCCTGCCAGACGTGCAGGCTGTGCAATGTGATTTTCCTTAAATATTTTTTTAAAATAAGGTGCTTTCATTAATAATAATAATAATAATAATAATAATAATAATAATAATTTATTATTTCTACCCTGCCCATCTAGCTGGGTTTCCCCAGCCACTCTGGGCGGCTTCCAACAAAACACTAAAATACAATAATCAATCAAACATTAAAAGCTTCACTAAACAGGGCTGCCTTCAGAAGTCTGGTAGCTGTTTTTCTCTTTGACATCTGGTGGTAGGGCGTTCCACAGGGCGGGCGCCACTACCGAGAAGGCCCTCTGCCTGGTTCCCTGTAACTTGGCCTCTCGCAGCGAGGGAACCACCAGAAGGTTCTCGGCGCTGGACCTCAGTGTCCGGGCTGAACAATGGGGGGTGGAGACGCTCCTTCAGGTATACAGGACCGAGGCCGTTTAGGGCTTTAAAGGTCAGCACCAACACTTTGAATTGTGGTCGGAAACGTATTATCCTGGGAAACGGCGGAACAGATTTAGGGGCTGAGCAGGGAGAGAAGAGGGAGAGGAAGTTCTCTTGCACAGTCAAATGTCATTGTGCAGCACTTACCTGGATATCACCCGCTGCAAACATGTTTTCCATAGTCCATGGGTAGGCAACCTAAGCCCCCGGGGCCGGATCCGGCCCAATCACCTTCCCAATCCAGCCCACAGACGGTCTGGGAATCAGCCTGTTTTTACATGAGTAGAATGTGCCCTTTTATTTAAAATGCATCTCTGGGTTATTTGTGGGGCATAGGAATTCATTCTCCCCCCCCCCCAAAAAAATATAGTCCGGCCCCCCACAACGTCTGGGTGGGACAGTGGACCAGCCCCCTGCCGAAAAAGTTTGCTGCCATAGTCTGAGACGTGGTCCTTACATTGCCTCTAGGAGAGGCTAGCTTTATTGGATTCCACACTTAAAAGCCTTGTCAAACAGTGTTTCTACTTTTGTACTGCAAGGCAGGCCCAGACAGAGGGTGGGCCATATGGGCCACTTGGCCCAGGCCTCCGATTCCAAAGGGGGCCTCGGTCAGCATATTCACAATTGCTCACCTGAGGTGAATGTAAAAAATCAGGGGGGGGGGGCGGACAGAAAACGCGAAGGGCGGGAGGGTGGTGCGTTTCAACCTGCTAATAGTGCCCTCTGGTTGTGTTGGAGAGATGAGGGATTGTGAATACGCCCTCGGTAAGCAAGTAAGGTCTTAGTCAAGTCAAGTGGTGGGCCATGTTTTTCATGCTGTTAAAAGTTGGTGAGTTTTTGTTTGAAATCTTGTTTGCCAAAAATTTAAACCACGCATAACTTAAAGATAAGTGTGTTGGCTTTCTTATCGCTATTTTTTTTTAAAAAAAATGATGAAAAATTGATAAAGATGTGGACATTTATTTAAAATTTTGTTGACTAGGCCAGGAATATTACTCACACCCGAGCAGTACATATAGCTCAATGAGGATAAAATTTGGTGGAAACCATGTTTTTTAAAGAAATAGTGGCTTACGAGCAATAGTGGCTTTCTACTCTTTTTTAAGAGTAGAATAAGAAGATAATAAATAATAGTCAAAGTTATTATTTGTAAGCATAACTTTTGTGAAAATTATTTATCTGCTTACTTATCGGAGATCCCCAGGAAAAAAAAAGGGGAGGCCACATTATATACCTGGCCCGGGCCTCTGCCTGGCTCTGCAAGGGCCTGCTGCAAGGAAATGGGGTGGGTTGGGGGTTAGCCCTCCCCTACTCACAGAGCTGACGCGGGTGGCGCTGTGGGTTAAACTACAGAGCCTAGGGCTTGCCGATCAGAAGGTCGGTGGTTCGAATCCCCGCGACGGGGTGAGCTCCCATTGCTTGGTCCCTGCTCCTGCCAACCTAGCCGTTCGAAAGCACGTCAAAGTGCAAGTAGATCAATAGGTACCGCTCTGGCAGGAAGCTAAACGGCATTTCCGTGCCCTGCTATGGTTCACCAGAAGCGGCTTCGTCATGCTGGCCACATGACCCGGAAGCTGTACGCCGGCTCCCTCGGCCAATAATGCGAGATGAGCGCCGCAACCCCAGAGTCGGTCACGACTGGACCTAATGGTCAGGGGTCCCTTTACCTTTTACTCACAGAGCTGCAAGGGAGAAGCAAATGTAAATACAAAGCAATTAGGAGAGGAGGAACAGTTTCAGCATGCAGATTAAATAGAAGCGAAAGGAAGCGACTACAGGGACAGATATAGGTCGTCTTGAGAAATTTTAAAAGTGAAAATTGGGATTCCTTCTTTTTAAGTGAAACAAAATTAATTCAAAAATATTAATCCTGAGGGGGGTGGGAGATAAACATGCAGGGTGGGAGGAAGAAGAGAAAGCTACACCACTGCCTGGGGTTTGTTAAAAAAAGAAAGAAAAAGACCCTCCCCATTGATATTATTAAAGCTGAAAACCAGGTGGTTTTATGACTGAAACAGAAGGAACTAATCGACAGTGAAGCAATGCTAAAAGGTGTGCCACGAGAATAGATAATTCACCAAGACCTATTCATAAATTTCTAAGTGAGTGTCTGGCGCTTGCTGTACGAGGACCCAATGCCCTCTTGACTCTCCAGGGAGACCTCTGGAGTTCGAAAGCTATTTTAAAATAGCAAGTGAGGAAAAAGCCTAATAATCTACTTCTTAGTCCTGAGGGGACACAGTGCTGTCCTTGAGATGGGAGGACAAAGCGCATATCTGAAAGAGGATGGTGTTTTCCTATAAACTTTGGTCTTCAGGCTACCTGCTTCTCTCTGCTCACGAAGAACCCCCAATGTCTGCAGTGAAAATACTCTCCTGCGTTAAGTATGCAACGGGCCTGAAGAATGCAGATATAATACATCCGTCCAACCAGGTACTGTCTATGCTTTTGGAGAAAGGTTACTGTAGTTTTAACCATGTAAAACTACAATGGTTAGACTTGGGCAGTTTTGGGGGTGGAAAAATGACAAGAGAGCGCTAATCTAAGCAAGACTAGGGGCTGCCATATGCCCTGGTTTTCCCAGACATATTCGTGAATTGCATCCGGGTGAAATTTCCAAAAATGTCCAGGAAAACCCATTAAGTATGGCAACCCATGTTGAAAGTGTTGATTTTGGGGGGCGAATTTCCAGTGTGGTGTAGTGGTTAAGAGTGGTAGACTCTAATCTGGTGAACCGGGTTCGCGTCTCCGCTCCTCCACATGCACCTGCTGGGTGACCTTGGGCTAGTCACACTTCTCTGAAGTCTCTCAGCCCCACTCACCTCACAGAGTGTTTGTTGTGGGGAAGGAAGGGAAAGGAGAATGTTAGCCACTTTGAGACTCCTTTGGGTAGTGATAAAGCGGGATATCAAATCCAAACTCTTCTTCTTCTTCTTCTTCTTCTTCTTCTTCTTCTTCTTCTTCTTCTTCATAGCTCAAAAACCAAGAAAAGCTCAACAACTGTGCCAAAAAAAGCTCAGCAACTTTTGTGCCCGGATTTTCACTTTTTGAAACATGGCAGCGCTATGCAAGACTGAGTTGTGTGTGTGAGGCAGGAGGTCCACATCTCTCTTTCTTAGAACTGAAGAGTTGGAAGGAACCACGCGGGTCACCTAGTCTAGACCCCTGCAATGCATGAATCTTTTGCCCAACGTGGGGCTCAAACCCACAACCCTAAGGTTAAGCATCTCGTGTTCTACCTATTGAGCTATCCCAGTGTTGTCTTATTTGGGAAGAAAGGAAGGTAAAAGGAATGGGTGAGCAGGGAAGAGTAAGGAGTGGATTTGGTGAACTTAGATGTGCCTCCTTCAGCACATTTTAATCATATTTGTTTTAGCACATATAGTTAATAGCTTGTGAGGTCTGCAGCCCATGATTTAATTCCTTGCAAAGCATTTACTAACTTTTTACACTGGCATCGCTTAATATGGTGCATTATCGTTCTGGGTTCTTGGTAGATATTTCCAAACTGGCAATCTAAGCTCAGTACATAGTTTTAAAACAAGTAAAAAATGATCAGAGGACCAAATTATGTTGTGTCATATACCAGATTATGGTCACATGGACTCAAAAGACAGATAATATATTTTTGTTATGACCAAGATTAAGAAGCCACACAGTAGCAGCAGCAGCATCATAAATAGACATTAATTTTACTTTTTATAGAGAGGACCAAGTACTAATATTCAAAGAAAGGTCTAAAATACAAATTAGTCACTCTTGAGTAGACATTGCATACAGTGTTTCAAACATGCCTGTATTGCATATAAATCACAGTATATAAAAGACAAGTCAAAATTCATTTTGACTTAGCTTCCATCTAAAAGGTTAGGCTTGAGTGAAAACTTTAAAAAATCTACTTGAAATTCCATAAAATATTATTACCAATAAAAGCACAGATTTTGTGTCTTCACCAAAAAAAATCTGCCTGTTGGAGCTGCGGAATAAAAATCTATTTGGACCATAAGGCTCAGGCAGAGTTCAGTTGAGACTATAAATAATTTTTTCAGGGGAAAACAATTATTTAGAGGGGAAAGGACAGAGACTCCCAAAGGTCTCTCAGAAAGTCTTCTAGAGTTGCTGGTCTGGTACATCAATCCTGAGGACTCTAACTTTGGACTTGTAGTGATATTCTTTCAGATACAACTTTACGGAGGGAGGAACGGGAAGGGCATCTATGCCATCGTAAGTCGTATTGTTGCAAATAACTGTCCTGCATATACCGGTATGTTGATGGGAAAAGGGGAAAGTCCTGTTTAAGGGAGTCGAGAGAAGCGGCTCAAAGAACATGCAAGAGCTTGGATCTTTGTAATGTTCCAGGAGCCCAGTGATGTCGGGAGAATGGAAGACGCACGGGTCGTGGGCATCGAAGCTGAAGTTGTGATTCCACTGCTCAATCCTGGCATGAAGGGAACGGCTGTAACGCCTAAAACTGACAGAGAACAAGTAATCTTCCTGGGCAGAGTCTCGTAGCAAAAAAGTCCCTTCTGGCTTCCCATCTAAAAGTGCTTCTGCGGCGTATTTATCCATCGCTCCCCAGTAGCAGGGATTATTATTGATCCGAAGGAGGTCAGGGACAAGACAATGAACATAATCTATCTGGGTGTGGTATTTAGGAGGTGTTTCCAGCTGCAGCAGCTCGTCATCTGTTTCCCACCGTGGCTTGTTTCTCTTCCTAGAGCTGGTGCATAGTGTCACCACTTCATCGTCAGAGTCCATGTCACTTTCCTCTCTGCTGTTCCTTAGCTGCTTGCCTGTGGCAGAGTCACCTTGAGGGTCGCACCTGCAGGCTGCAACGTCAGGAATGCTGCATGCCTGCAAAACCGCTGACTCTCCTCCTTCTGCACTCTCAACGCCCCTGAGTTCCCCGTTCCTCCCTTCACCTTGTGACGACTCCATGCTTAACCAACTTTCGGACGCCTGTTTTACAGGGGCAGTGTGCCGTTTGATTAAATGCCACCGGAAGGCTAGTTCGGACCGTGGCGGGAAAGGACACTTGTCCAGCATGAGCTCACTGATATGTATCTTTCTCTTTGATGGAAGCACTGAGGAATGTCGACTGCTGCAGTTCTTTAGGGGAAAGCACTGGCCCACAGCATCCTGCAGTTTCTGCTTAAGGGAGCGGCCTAGGAGTCTGTGGCCGCAGGAACGCTCCAAGTCCAGCTCAGTAGAGGAACAGCTGTGCTTCCCCTCCTCGTTCCTTAAACTAAACATGGATTTCCCTGAGGTGCTGGCCGTTTCAGCGTCAGAACTGCCTTCACTCCTTTTGGACCAGGAAAGCTTCTTTCCGCTCCACACATAGCCGTCCTTTCTGTCTGCACTTCTACTCCGGCTGGTTTTAGGCCTCACATCTGGATTTTTAGGACTCCTTTCTTTATTTTCTGCCATTTCCCCACAAATGCAACCGGATTCACAAAGGTTCCAAGCCTAGCGGTGCCAAATCCTCTGGTCCCAGTTTCTATCTCAGAAAGCTTCCATCAGGTGCTTTTCGGATGTACCTACGAAAACAAAAAAAGACAGTCCTCAGCTTACGTTATGAGTACATGTGTAATAAACCCAATATTACACTCAGACTTCCTTCGCCCAGGCATGAAGCGTCAGAGCCAGGCTGTTCACAGCCTTTCTGCACCTTCCCTAGGAATATCTGGTGGCTTGTCCTTCCCCAGGCTTTGAACTACTTCCAGGGAAAGCAGTAGAGCTGTAAACAAGGGGCAAGGATAGTGCACACTGCTGCATGTTCCTAGGGGAGGTTTTGAAGAGCATGTTGAAATAAAGGGCCCGGCCACAGTGCTTGTGTGCCCAGCAGCACAGCAGCAGCTCTACTGGAAAGGAAAGGACTATACTGGTTTCTGTGGGGTGATTAGAATTGCACCTGATCTGTTAAATTCATACTGAGACAAGCACTAAATATATTCTTCCTCTTTTGTTTATCCCACACTTCCTTTCAGGAGCTCAATGTGGCAGACATTGCGTGGAGACATTCTACTGCTTTAAAAATCCAGTATGTGGTGTGGTTTGGGAATTAAGGGGTTAACTTGTTTCCAAGAATCAAGCCTTGGCTGGCAGATATCCACTTAGGAAAGCAGTACTAATTAATTGGAGGGAGAGGTTGAATCAGATAATCTATATCTGCCACAGGATCAGGACAATTGTATTTTATTTGATATTTTGAACCGTTTGTGGGTGGAAATGCAAATCAAAGCTAAACTCCAAGTTATATCTTGCTAGCTTATTCCACTGATATTGAGATCAAGGCGATTAGCTCACATGGACACCATATTCATGCAAGACCCTTTTCACCTGTGGAGCTATAAATTTTAGCATTTGTGCCAGCTACACACTGGAATACCCATAGATAGATGCTTAATGTTGTTCTTTTAATTTAAAAAACCCCTACAGACTACCAGAGTTCCAAATTCTTTATTATTTTATATCTCAAACTTGGGTCCCCTGCTGTTGCTGGACTACAACTCTCATCATCCCTGATCGCTGGTCCTGCTAGCTAGGGATGATGGGAGTTGTAGTCTAACAACAGCTGGGGGAACAATTACAAATAATAGAGCAGGGGTCAGCAACCTTTTTCAGCCGCGGGCCAGTCCACCGACCCTCAAACTATGTGGTGGGCCGGACTATATTTTGGGGGTAAAAATTGAAAAAATTCCTATGCCCCACAAATAACCCAGAGATGCGCATCCTATATAATAAAGAGCCTCTGTCCGTACGTACTACTTTCCGTGTGTCACAGGAATTCGCAAGAGGGCATGCGCTCCACTGACACACGGATTGGAGCGCAGAGAGGAGGAGGAGGCTGATTGGTTGGAGCACAGCAGAGCCTCCGAAGCTAAGCTCTCCGCTTCAATGACCTCAGTCTATTGAAACAGGCGTGCGAGCGAAGCGCTTGCGCTTCGCGAGCCTCCGAAGCTCTCGGCCGCCGCACGTTAAGCCCGGCAGAGTGCGAGGGAGGTCGGCTTCTTGCGGAAAAGAAACAGCGGGGAGAGAGAGCGGCACAGAGGCGAGCGGAGTCGGGAGTTCAGTGGCCGCAATAGCTTCTCCCTCCCCCGCCCCCCCACAAGAGAGACACACATACACACACCCTCCCCCGCCCGCCTACTCACGAGGAGGCTCTTCCTCTCTTGCTTCCCTTGCGCGCGCACACACACACACACACACACACACAGCCTCCGCCGGGGCAAGCGAAGCCCAAAGCCGAGGGGACCACACGCACACACACACACACACACCCTCCCTCTCGCAGGCCTTCTCGGGGACCGGTGGGCGGAGGAGGTGTGGGGAAGGGAAAACGCCCCTCCGTTGCCCTGAAGTGGGTGAGCCCCCTGGGCGACCCCTGGCTGTGGGGAGGGCCCAGCAGCAGCATTGGGGAGGCCCGCAGCAGGGCCCCCTAGAAGTCCCCCTCACACGGGCCAAGAAAGCTTGGCCTCCTCCTATATCTATTTATGCAAAAATTAAAAGGAAAATCAAGGGGGGGAAAGAATAGGGGAAAGGGGGGAGAAAAAACAAAAAGGGAAGAAGAAAGGGGGAAGGGAAAATAGAAGGAAAATCAAGGGGAGGAAAAGAAAGAAAGGGGGAAGGGGGAGGAGAAGGGGAAAGGGGAAAACAAGGGGGGGAATAAAGTGGGGAAAGAGGGAAAATCAAGGGGAGGAAAAGGGGAAAAAGAAAGGGGAAAGGGGGAGAGAAAAAGGGGGAAAGAAAGGGGAAATCCAGGGGGAGAAGAAAAGGAGAAAACAAGGGGAAAGCAGGGGAAGAAAACAGGGGAAAGAAGAAAGGGAAAAACAAGGGATAAAGGGAATGAAAGGGGGGAAGATAAAAGAGAGAAGGGAAAAACAAGGGGGGAAATAAAAAAGGGGGGAAGAAGAGAGAGGCGGCCGCCGGGTTCCAGGGGAAGGAGGGCGGCGGGGTTAAAAAACAAAAGGAGGGTGGCCGCCGCTCCCCACATATACTTTCTAGGGCCCGTTTTTGTAACGGGCTTAATTTACTAGTCCATAAATAAAATGTGCAGCAAAGCAATCCTATTGAAACAGTACCACAATTTACAGGAAGGAAACAACAGAGCATTGTGTAGCAGATCATATTTCGGCTGTCTCAGAGGAGGACATTTCCCTTTTTCTTTTAGGGCCCAGTGTGCTTTGAAGATGTCGCTGTTCGTTTCACGGACGAGGAGTGGGCGTTGCTGGATCCTGACCAGAGAGCTCTGCATAAGGACGTCATGGAGGAGAATTGTGGGATCGTGGCCTCTCTCGGTAAGGCTCCCTGTGGGATCGTCATATCTGCCTGGAAATTTCAAAAATATCTCTGTGAACAACCTCATATATTTTCACAGAGCTCAACAGCGCCCCCTATAACACCTGGGAACCTAACACCCCCACAATGAAAAGTAAATTAGTTTTTTCTTTGAACAATCTTCCTCAAATTATTCCTTTTTCCACCACGACTGGGCTTGTCTCAACCGCCCAGGCCATCTTAAATGTCAGCTTCAGAATTGTTAGGAAAGATAAGTAGCTCCAGGTTTTCTGTTTTTGCTCCTGTCAGTCTTGGGTTGACCAAAGAGATGAACTACATCCCAGAGTATTAAAAGAACTGGCAGAGGTGATTTCAGAACCACTGGCAGTAATCTTTGAGAATTCTTGGAAAACAGGTGAAGTCCCAGCAGACTGGAGGAGGGCAAATGTTGTCCCTATCTTCAAAAAGGGGAAAAGAGAGGACCCAAACAATTACCGCCCAGTCAGCCTGACATCAATACCAGGAAAGATTCTAGAGCAGATCATTAAGCAAACGGTCTGTGAGCACCTAGAAAGGAACGCTGTGATCACTAAAAGTCAGCATGGGTTTCTGAAAAATAAGTCATGTCAGACTAATCTGATCTCATTTTTTGACAGAATTACAAGCCTGGTAGACGAAGGGAACACTGTGGATGTAGCCTATCTTGATTTCAGCAAGGCCTTTGACAAGGTGCCCCATGATATTCTTGTAAAGAAGCTGGTAAAATGCGGGCTAGACAATGCTACCATTCAGTGGATTTGTAACTGGCTGACTGACCGAACCCAAAGGGTGTTCATCAATGGCTCCTCTTCATCCTGGAGAGAAGTGATTAGTGGGGTGCCACAGGGTTCTGTCTTGGGCCTAGTCTTATTCAACATCTTTATCAATGACTTGGATGATGGGCTTGAGGGCATCCTGATCAAGTTTGCAGATGACACCAAATTGGGAGGGGTGGCTAATACCCCAGAGGACAGGATCACACTTCAAAATGACCTTAACAGATTAGAGAACTGGGCCAAGGCAAACAGGATGAATTTTAACAGGGAGAAATGTAAAGTACTACACTTGGGCAAAAAAAATGAAAGGCACAAATACAGGCTGGGTGACACCTGGCTTGAGAGCAGTACAAGTGAAAAGGATCTAGGAGTCTTGGTAGACCACAAACTTGACATGAGTCAACAGTGTGATGCAGCAGCTAAAAAAGCCAATGCAATTCTGGGCTGCATCAATAGGAGTATAGCATCTAGATCAAGGGAAGTAATAGTACCACTGTATTCCGCTCTGGTCAGACCTCACCTGGAATACTGTGTCCAGTTCTGGGCACCACAGTTCAAGAAGGATATTGACAAGCTGGAACGTGTCCAGAGGAGGGCAACCAAAATGGTCAAAGGCCTGGAAACGATGCCTTATGAGGAACGGCTTAGGGAGCTGGGTATGTTTAGCCTGGAGAAGAGAAGGTTAAGGGGTGATATGATAGCCATGTTCAAATATATAAAAGGATGTCATATAGAGGAGGGAGAAAGGTTGTTTTCTGCTGCTCCAGAGAAGCGGACACGGAGCAACGGATTCAAACTACAAGAAAGAAGATTCCACCTAAACATTAGGAAGAACTTCCTGACAGTAAGAGCTGTTCGACAGTGGCATTTGCTGCCAAGGAGTGTGGTGGAGTCTCCTTCTTTGGAGGTCTTTAAGCAGAGGCTTGACAGCCACCTGTCAGGAATGCTCTGATGGTGTTCCTGCTTGGCAGGGGGTTGGACTGGATGGCCCTTGTGGTCTCTTCCAACTCTAGGATTCTATGATTCTATGACCTGGAAGCTGTACGCCGGCTCCCTCGGCCACTAAAGCGAGATGAACACCATAATCCCAGAGTCGGTCACGACTGGACCTAATGGTCAGGGGTCCCTTTACCTTTAGGGAAACTTTGGCCCTCCTGGGATTGCTGGACTATAATTCCCGGCATCCCTGGCTCTGGGCTATGATGGCTGGGGCTGAGGGAAGTTGCAATCCAACAGACATAAGGCGTCTGGTCCCCATGCGCTGCTTTAAAACATCCTTTGCAACTACGGCCTTGAATTCCTTGTTGCTTCGTCATTTCCTGAACATTCAAAGCAACCTGCATTTATTTCAGAGGGACCAGGGTGCTCATTTTGAGAGGGAGTGGTGAATGGGTTGTTTACACATATTTTTCTTTTAATGCTGCAACATGCTTTGAACCTTTTGAAGAATGGTGGCATCAGAAGTTTTAAGCCAGGGCCAAGTCAGAGGTGGGGTTTTTTGTGTTATTATGATACACAACAACAGAGTCACTAGCTGTGTAGTGCTGAGTGACCACTGTTCTCTAAGTTGTGTATTTACAGCGTCCCGCCCAGCACTCTTTTGCTGTGCCTCTAAGAAATGTCCTTTCTCCTTCAATAATAATAATAATAATAATAATAATAATAATAATAATAATTTATTATTTTTACCCCGCCCATCTGGCCGAGTTTCCTCAGCCACTCTGGGCGGCTTCCAGTCAAATGTTAAAACAATAGTCAAATGTTAAAACAATACAGCATTAAATATTAAGTATTAAAAACTTCCCTAAACAGGGCTGCCTTCAGATGTCTTTTAAAAATAGGATAGCTGCTTATTTCCTTGACATCTGCTGGAAGGGCGTTCCACAGGGCGGGCGCCACTACCAAGAAGGCCCTCTGCCTGGTTCCCTGTAACCTCGCTTCTCGCAATGAGGGAACCGCCAGAAGGCCCTCGGCGCTGGATCTCAGTGTCCGGGCTGAACGATGGGGGTGGAGACGCTCCTTCAGGTATACAGGACCGAGGCCGTTTAGGGCTTTAAAGGTCAGCCGTTTAGGGCTTCAAAGCAGAGTGGAGCGAAAGCTTCCGCAGTATTAGCAGTCGTCTGTGAATGCAGTTGCAATAAATCAAAGCAGGTCTCTGCTCAATTAACAAGATTTATTGACAGGTAGATAGCCGTGTTGGTCTGTCATAGTCAAAACAAAACAAAAAAAACAGCTCTTACTGTCAGACTCCCACGAGAGGTGGTGGACTCTCCTTCCTTGGAGGTTTTTAAGCAGAGGTTGGATGGCCATCTGTCCTGGATGCTTGAGCTGAGATCAGAGGTTGGCAACCTTATCCGAGGATGGGCTGGTCGACGCTCAGTCTGTCGGAGGATGGGCTGGAGCGTATGCGCACACGCGCTCTTCTGGGTCGGAGGAGCGCCCATGCGCATGCACACAGGCGCCATCAACCCGGAAGTCGGTCCCTGCACCACTAAGCATAGCTGTCAACTTTCGGATTTGAAAATAAGGGATCAGCACATAGCTGTCAACCTTTCCCTTTTCTCGCGAGGAATCCTATTCGGAATAAGGGAATTTCCCACAAAAAAAGGGAAATGTTGACAGCTATGCAAAGTAAGCCTGTGTCCACGGTGACGCGAGGAGGGGAAGCAGAGCGATCTCGGGGCCCCTTCTCAAACAGGCAGACGGCTCAGGGATGCCGCGAGGGCGGTGCAATGGCACCAAGGAGCCTCGCCCCCCTGCACTCCAGGGGCTGCGCGCGAACGGGTGAGTGAAAGAGCGAGCGCGTAGACGGCAGGCAGGCAGGCTGTCTGTCTGGTTGGGCGTGAGGGTCTGGCTGCACAAGGCATGCAAGCTCCACCCCCAGTCGGTCTCAGACTCCTCATTGGCAGCCGAGCAACGCAGCTGAGGAGCCTCCCTGGCTGGCAGGGAGGGAGAGGAGCTGCTTCCTTTGAAATCTGGGAAATTTAAGGGATATCAACAATCCGGGATAGCAGCGGGAAACGGCATTGGAATAAGGGAGTTTCCCGCAGAAAAAGGGAGGGTTGACAGCTATGTCACTAAGAGCTGGCAGCAGGGGGGCGGCAGGGGTCACCATGGGCCGGTTAGACAAGCCTTGTGGGCTGCTACCGGCCCATGGGCCTTAGGTTGCCGACCCCTGGACTAGATGACCCCCGGGATCCCTTCCATCTCTAAGATTCTATGAAACTAAGAAACCGCACTTGCTGCAACCTGCCTCATTCGTTCCCTTACAGCTCTTTGAGATTGCCCACAACGCCTCGGAAAAGAAAGAGAACGTCGTGTTTATCCCTTTACCTTCTGCTATGGGCTTAGGACACGACTACATTGCCTACCACCCTGATCTCGCCGGCATCCTGAAGTAAGTGGGCGGAAGGAAGAGCAACACTTTTGCAGAATGGGGTCCCCGACCTCTGGTTTCCCTTTGACACTTTGAGGGCTGGGATGCAGCAGGGAGCTGGGCTCACGCAGCTACCTGCTCCAGAAGAGTGGGGGGCGGGATGCGCAAATTTGCTGTGCTGGAAGCCCAAGAAGCAGCCTTTAGCCCAGGCTATTTGCCTTGGCTCTTTGCAAGCAGGAAGGACCCGTTCTTCATTGCTCCTGAGCGGTAGACTCGTAATCTGGTGAACCGGGTTCGCGTCTCCGCTCCTCCACATGCAGCTGCTGGGTGACCTTGGGCTAGTCACACTTCTCTGAAGTCTCTCAGCCCCACTCACCTCACAGAGGGTTTGTTGTGGGGGAGGAAGGGAAAGGAGAATGTGAGCCGCTTTGAGACTCCTTCAGGTAGTGATAAAGCGGGATATCAAATCCAAACTCTTCTTCTTCTTCTCCTGCACCTTGATGAGAGAGACTGTTCAACCCTCCTGCCCATTAGCAGTATAACCTCAGTATTTTTAAAAAATAACTCCGTGATCATTGCAGAAATCAGTATGGCAGGCGGAGGGAACATGTCTCTCCATTGCATGACCAAGGAGAACATGCTTAAGTGCCACGGCAGCACTTGGGCCTGTTATGTCAAGACATAACACCGGTCCTGAAAGACCTACATTGGCTCCCAGTACGTTTCCGAGCACAATTCAAAGTGTTGGAGCTGACCTTGAAAGCCCTAAATGGCCTCGGCCCAGTAGACCTGAAGGAGCATCTCCACCCCCATTGTTCTGCCCAGACACTGAGGTCCAGCGTTGAAGGCCTTCTGGCGGTTCCCTCGCTGCGAAAAGTGAAGCTACAGGGAACCAGGCAGAGGGCCTTCTCGGTAGTGGCGCCCACCCTGTGGAACGCCCTCCCATCAGAGGTTAAAAGGATCAACAACTACATGACATTTAGAAAACACCTGAAGGCAGCCCTGTTCAGGGAAGTTTTTAATCTGTGATGTGTTAATGTATTTTAATGTTTGCTGGAAGCTGCCCAGAGTGGCTGGGGAGACCCAGCCAGATGGGTGGGGTACAAATAATAAATTATTATTACATATCCCAGGGAACCAGGCAGAGGGCCTTCTCGGTGGTGGCGCCTGCCTTGTGGAACGCCCTCCCACCAGATGTCAAAGAAATAAACAACTATCTGATGTTGAGAAGACATCTGAAGGCCGCCCTGTTTAGGGAAGCTTTTAATGACATGTTTTAATGTATTTTTAATCTTTTGTTGGAAGCCGCCCAGAGTGGCTGGTGAAACCCAGCCAGATGGGCGGGGTATAAATAATAAATTGTTATTCTTATACTTATTATTATTAGGCCTGCAGTCAGAGGTGGCTTTCAGTGGCCGGCCAGCTCTTGCAGAGCTAATGTGCCTTCCTCCGTGTTATATTGGAGTTGTAGTCCAATATAAGACAGAAGAATCCACATTGGCTACACTTGACCTAGGTAATGGGGAAGACATCCTCAGAGGGGGCTGGTCTACTGCAAGTGGTTTACTTCCCCCAATTTAAAACAAACGCACCTTCCATATTTACTGAAATTGCATATATGTGCACCCACATACTCATCTGCCCAAATGTTGCACCAGGGTTTACCAAACCTGGGACTACAACTCCCACTGTCCCTAACTAGCAGGGCCCGTGGTCATGGATGATGGGAGTCAGAGTCCAGAAACAGCTGGAGACCCAAGTTTGGGAAACACTGTCCCAGCCTAAGGACAGCCTAAGTACAGGGCCGTCTTACCCATAGGCGCTAGGGGTGCAGGGCACCTGGGCACCAGGCCGAGAGTCCAGGGCCCGAGAGTTGAGTCCAGGGAAGAGCCCGCCTGTGCTGGTCCCGGAGGGTATCCAGAAGGCGAAGCCTAAGTCCGGTCCAAGGTCAGAGGTACACGTAAAGGCAGTCCGAAATAACTGGAGCAGGGTACAGGGCAGGGAGTCAGGCGAAGTCAGGAACGGGTGAACAAACAGGGAACCAAGGCAGGCCAGGAGCTCAGGCAGAACAACAGGACAGGGAACAAGCAGGAACTCGTCAGCAACGATGTTGCTCCTGCAACTTGGGGCTGGGACTGGCTGGCTTTTATCTGCCCTGAGGCATAGGGCAGCTCCGATCCTCAGGTGACTCGCCTCTCCTGGCCTGGAGGCGAGCACTCCTCCTGTGGGAACTCAGTTCCCTTCGCCTCTCTGCCCTGAGCCTCCGCAGCTCAGGAGAGGCTGGAGGGTTACCGGACCCAGAGGCAGCCTCAGCTTCCCCTGACGGGGCGGGGAGTGGAGCACCTGCAGGCAATGAGTCCTCCATCCCATCAGGAGCCAGATCAAACTCAGCCGATGCCTGCACCTGAGGATCTAGCACAAGTGAGTCCCCTTCAGACTCAGGCCCCAGCCCCGGCTCTGCTGGTTCTGGAGGCAGGGAATCCTGTGCAGGCTGGGATCCCTCAGGTTCAGCGTCTGAGTCAGAATCCCAGGCCATCACACCGGCTGTCAGTCGGAGCGCTGCGGCGGGCTCTTCTGCTGTGGGTGGCTCTGCACCACGAGTTTGGGGGCGACTGAGCCAGCGAGATGCTGAGGCGGCCGGCCGGCTCCGCCCTCCTGTGCGCCTGGGACTGGCCAACTGGGTGTGTGTGTGTGTGTGTGTGTGTGTGTGTGTGTGTGTGTGCCGGGCGGATCTTTGCACCCCAGCACAGCATATGCTTAAGATAAATCATTAACTCTTTGTTTCCCTCCTGCCCCCAACCAGAAACTTCCTCCAGAGTGTTAAGTGACACCAGCAACGCAGGAAGGAAAGAGCCACTGCCGCCCGCAAGGAACGCTGCACCGTTGTCCACTTCCAATTGCTACAGATAATAAAATGAGCCATGAACAGGAAGAGGGGATTTCGTTTTATTTTACCAGGTGAATGTTCAGGAATGCAGGATTTGTGGCGTGGACCCGGGAGACAAGAAAGCGGGGAGACGGGAACAGAAACTGATGCATGTAGCCCATGCCAAGATGTGGGGTTTGCTGCTTCTTTTTTGTATCAATGCACCTAAAAGTGGATATTTTAAGCACTACCTGAGCAGGACACACTCTCTCCCCCCTTCTTAGCGCATCTTCCTCACTGCACGCAAGCAGCCGGCATGTTCCTGTTGAGCATACCAATGGCATTGAGCACATAGCACCTCAGGGTATCCGTTAAAAGCACTTTGGTCCAGCGACTGCAGGGCAGATTATAGGGCTCAGCTAGACTTCCTTTTGCACCCCACTTTCCAGGTCTGTACTTTAAAGCTCTGCGTAGGTGGGTTTTTTTTCCCCCGTTCCAGTGCTTCGCCTGGGAAAACCCACATTTAAATGACCAAATCAGAGCAAATAACAAGCCGCAGAAAACCCGACTGCCATTCGCCAAATGCTGGGAGAAAACAACAGCCCATAATAACATGCTCAGAGACAAGAGCTTTAAAATGCGGGGAAGGAAGTCTGGATGTCCTCATAGGCAAGTTGGAGCAGGGGCCCCTTTTTTGGGGGGGAAGACCCTTGGCCACAAGATGGCCAAGACAGAAACATTAAGACCCACCCCCCCAGGACTCACACCAGACAGGTCCCACACCCTCTGCTAAGGGTTTATCTGATGGGTTTATCCAATCTTGGGCAACTCCCTTTGTTATCTTTTAAAAAGAGATGAGGATGCGAAAGAGCAGCTTGTTGACTTCATCTTGCCATTGGTCCCTCCCGGAAACTGGCTTTGCAGGAGGTTCGACCGCAGCTCCAACCTGGGAGCTTCCAAAAAGAGCCTTAGGACTAGGAATTCCCAGGCTGCCAAGGGAGGGAAAGGAGGGGGAAGGGTTCAGGACACTCACAAGTGCCCTTCAACCTGCAGAATTCACGGAATAAGTCAGATATTCCAATAGAAGCAGAAAGGAAAAGAGCCGAGCCCACAACTTTTAACTACTGTTAGCGCCACTAAACAAGCGTGAGCCTGCCTTGCACAAAGCACACAGGACCGCACACTCACTACTCAGGTAGAGCTAACTCTCTGGGGCTCGTGCAAACTCAGACGTGCATCTTTTCGGACGTGTCGTTGGCCAGCATCTCGTCCGCCACGTCCCGGGGCACATTGGGGGGCGGGATCTTCAAGTCGGAAGGCTCCACCCCCCAGATATCCCGGGCGTACTCCTTAATGGTCCGGTCGCTGGAGAACTTCCCGGAGGCGGCGATGTTCCTGATCACCATTTTGGTCCACTCCTTGGCGTTCTGAGAAAAGGGGGAGGCCAAAAAGAAGAAGCTGACTCGGGAATCGCAAAGGTCTCATTTCCATGCGCAGAGTTCTTTCTGGCTGCTCAACAAAACCCTCCGGGCCAAAGCGACTGTGCTTGTTTCAAGTTCCGACCTAACCCAGCCCCAAGTTTGATGGTAGGGAAATCAGACAGAGTTTTACCTGAAGGAGCGTCTCCACCCCCATCGTCCATCCCGGACACTGAGGTCCAGCTCCGAGGGCCTTCTGGCGGTTCCCTCCCTGCGAGAAGCGAGGTTACAGGGAACCAGGCAGAGGGCCTTCTCGGTGGTGGCACCCTCCCTATGGAACACCCTCCCATCAGATGTCAAGCAGATAAAAACTACGTAACTTTTAGAAGACATCTGAAGGCAGCCCTGTATCGGGAAGTTTTTAATGTTTGAAGTTTTATTGTGTTTTTAATATTCTGTGGGGAGTTGCCCAGAGTGACTGGGAAACCCAGCCAGATGGGCGGGGTATAAATTATAAAATAAAATAATAATAATAATAATAATAATAATAATAATAATAATAATAATAATAATAATTTTATTTTACATTTTAGGTCAGTGGTTCCCAATTGAAAATGTAAATATCTCTCTAGTACTTGTTATGTGAATGGTGTCACTATGCCCTCTAACATGTCTCAGCGCAGACGTACGTCTTCCGGGCTTTGCTCCTGTGCGAGTCACATGACCCGTGCGAGCATACGGCGCCCACAGTCAACGTGTGTGCACCACTGTTCTCGGTGGTTACCTTGCAAGAATCAGCAAGAGGAGAACCACACAGGAAGTATAGCATGTAGAAGACGAAAAAAGCACAAGAGGGTAGAGGAAAACTAGGCACCCCCTGATGCCAAGAAGCATGAGAAGACCTTTAAAGGGAATCTCAAAATACAGGAGTGAAGGAGAAACTTCACTGTAACAAGGAGAGATGGGTTTAAACTACAGGAGCGAGGAGGGAGAACCTGTTTTGGACCCCGGGCAGGCAGCATGGCCAATGGCCAGGAATTAAGGGAGTTTTAGCGCAGCAACACCTGGAGGGCCACAGGTGAGTCACACCTGAGCTATAAGGATGCTGATGAAATAACCACAGGTGAGCAAGCATGGAGTTAATAAGCACACCCAGGAAACTACAAAAGGCCAGTTTACTAAACACAGGTGTGCATGGGGGACAGAAAGTCTGCAGGCTAAATAACTTGTGCATTTATGGCTAGACTAGTTTTCTCTCTCTCTTTTAAGGTCTCAGAGCAGGTCACAACATTAAAACATAGTATTAAAAGCAGGTTTAAACAACTTATAACCACAAAAAATACAACTCAGTTGCCCAAAGCCAAAGTAAAGAGGTGAATCTACAGCATTCTCCGGGAGCTGTATAATGAAGGTGCCAGACGCACCTCCATGATGGAGTTTCACAGCTTAGGGGCCACCACAGAAAATATGGGACAGAGTAGATTTGTATGGAGTAGATTTCCTCCGGTTGCCTATGCATATTATATGATTGAATATTCTTCACGGTTTACGTCATTTTGATATATACTCTACTGTACCGTGTTGTCTGTTTTGTATTTACCATGTAGAGTTGGCTGACGTTGTCTTGACATCTGACGTACGCTTCGTAGTCTGCGAAGACTTTGAACCTATACGAGGAAGGAGTCAGAGCGGGCGTTAGAGGGGCTTGTGTCTCAACAATGAAGACCCTAGAAACAGGGTCCTCCTCACTAGGCCCTGACATCAGGAAGAACTCTTTTGCCTTTCTCTTTTTTATTATTGAATTAATAATTAGTTAAAGGGACCCCTGACCATTAGGTCCAGTCGCGGGCAACTCTGGGGTTGTGGCGCTCATCTTGCTTTACTGGCCAAGGGAGCCGGCGTACAGCTTCCGGGGCATGTGGCCGGCATGACTAAGCCGCTTCTGGCGAACCAGAGCAGCGCACGGAAACGCCGTTTACCTTCCCGCCAGAGTGGTACCTATTTATCTACTTGCACTTTGACGTGCTTTCGAACTGCTAGGTTGGCAGGAGCTGGGACTGAACAATGGGAGCTCACCCCGTCGCAGGGATTCAAACCGCCGACCTATCAGCAAGCCCTAGGCTCTGTGGTTTAACCCGCAGCGCCACCTGGGTCCCTTGAAGGCAAGATAGCACCAATTACCCTCTCTGCAATTCTTACTGCTCGTTGGGGCCTTTTCTTGTCCATCTTGGAGCCTGTGCCATACCAAGCAGTAATAGAATTACAGAGAACAGTTTCAATGATGCCTCTGTAAAATTGGATCAACACTTCCTGGGACAATTTAAATTTCCTTATTTGACGCAGGAGTGGAACAAGCAGCCCTTTCCAAGCCAAAGCTGTCAACAGGTTTCTGCAAAGGGGTCTCCACTCACCGGTCATGGTAGAACAACATGTTGACCAAATCTTTGAAAAGGTCCGGCTCCTTTGGGGAAAAGAAGCCACTCTTGATCTGATCCATAGCTTGCTTCAGCTCAGGAAGTCTCTCGTAATATTCCTGAGCTTTGTACCTGATGGAAAGGGGGAAGAAGACCTTTAGCGCACATATTGAAGGCTACCGATGCCCACCTATTATGGTCTGTTACGCGCTCTTGGCTTTGCAGTCACAAGACATCCTCAGCTATCTCAATTTGTTACACCAGGAGAGGCAGACATGTAAACGCCCTTGATTTGGTGAGGAAAATCGGTTGGAATTTTTTCAGCAGCAGGGATCATCTGGTTTGTAACTTAAGGGTTAATTACATCCGTGTGAAAGCCAACTAGTCAAGATGGAGATAGGTGGAGGTATGATTTAACATGGAGGAATGACATTTACGGAGGTAGCACATGTTCTGACTGGCTGTGCAATTCAGAGGGAGTTTTCCTCTTCCATTTATATACGGTTTTCGTTCAGTGCTGTCTGGTTTCCCCATCTATCCACCTGTATTAGGCAAAGTAAGTTTGCCAACAGAATTGCCATAACAGAATAGAATAGAATATAGAATAGAATATATTTATTGTCATTGTCCCCTTCGGGAACAACGAAATTACTTGGCTGCTCCATCTACCCAGATAGGGCACTCCACGCAAAGACAAAACAACTACAAAAACACTGATTAAAACCATACACACCGATTAAAACCATACACACTGATTAAAACCATACACACTGATTAAAACAATGATAAAACATAACAGGTAAGATTAGATGACTTCAAAGTCCAGGCTTCCCATTCAAGGCCGCGATCGCTCTGGAGAAGAAGCTGTTTCTAAGACGGCTTGTTCTTGTTGTCATCATCCTGTATCTCCATCCCGATGGCAAAAGTTCAAAGAGACGGTGACCAGGATGCGATGGATCTTTCACTATGTCCAGTGCCTTTCTGTGGCACCTCATGGCATAAATCTGCTCTAAGGTGGAGAGCGAGCAGCCAACAATGCTCTCTGCTGCCTTAACAACTCTGCACAACCCCATCCTGTCCTGGGTAGTACAGCTTCCGTACCACACACATAAGCCATAAGTGAGCACGCTCTCAATGACAGACCGCCTCCAAACTGCAGGTTAACTCAAATTATTGAGCAATTATTTATCTGCACCGTTAACATATGCAAGGGTCAAAAATCTGATCTTACCATAAGCAAAATCTCCGGATTTTCCGTGCATCGGATAAGATCCGATTCAGTGGGCAAGATCAAATTTTTGCAAGGCGCAACCGTGGAGCAATGAGAAAAGCTCTTGGAAAGCTCTTTGTTGCGAGAAGCCAAGTTACAGGGAACCAGGCAGAGGGCCTTCTCGGTAGTGGCACCCGCCCTGTGGAACGCCCTCCCACCAGATGTCAAAGAGAACAACAACTACCAGACTTTTAGAAGACATCTGAAGGCAGCCCTGTTTAGGGAAGCTGTTTAATAGACTATTGGATTTTAATATTCTGTTGGAAGCCGCCCAGAGTGGCTGGGGAAACCCAGCCAGATGGGCGGGGTATACATAATAAATTTATTATTATTATTATTATTGGAACCAGGGGGGGATTCATGGGTGAACAATCTGATCCAAATACAGGTCAAGCGAAAAGCGTGGACGAGACCTTAGCTTCTGCCGTACTCACCCTCTCCGGTCCAGCTCAGCCACATCCTCCACTCTCATGCCGAAGATGAAGAGGTTCTCTTCTCCAGCCTCCTCTGCCATCTCAACGTTGGCGCCATCCATCGTCCCAATGGTCAGGGCCCCGTTGAGCATGAATTTCATGTTGCCGGTGCCAGATGCTTCGGTGCCTGCAGTGGAAATCTGCTCCGACAGATCTGTGGCGGGGATCACTGCCAAAGGGGGTGCAATTTTAGCCATTCCTGCAGTTCTTAATTATTAATTATTAATTATTAATTATTATTATTATTATTACTATTGGTTTCCATTTCTGTCACAGGCAAGCATGATGGCTCGCAGCAGGTAATCAGAAAAAAAAACCCACGCAGAATCAAACAAGCAACTGTGTTATATGGAAATATGAAACTGCCTTGCACACAGGATAAAGGGAAAGACGTAACTCAGTGGAGCAACTGCGGGGAAATGTCCCAGTTTCAATCTCTGGCACTTTCCAATTGAAAGGCTGAGGGAGAAGCTGTTAAGCACCTTTTCTGCCCAAGAGACAACTCCGAGTTGTCTGGTATAACACTTACCAGTGGCACTTTAGAGACCAACTAAGTTTGTTCTTGGTATGAGCTTTTCTGTGCATGCAGACTTCTTCAGATACATGCACACGAAAGCTCATACCAAGAACAAACTTAGTTGGTCTCTAAGGGACGTTGGTGGCGCTGTGGGTTAAACCACAGAGCCTAGGGCTTGCCGATCGGAAGGTTGGCGGTTCGAATCCCCGCGACGGGGTGAGCTCCCGTTGCTCGGTCCCTGCTCCTGCCAACCTAGCAGTTCGAAAGCACGTCAAAGTGCAAGTAGATAAATAGGTACCGCTCCGGCAGGAAGGTAAACGGCGTTTCCGTGCGCTGCTCTGGTTTGCCAGAAGCGGCTTAGTCATGCTGGCCACATGACCCGGAAGCTGTACGCCGGCTCCCTCGGCCACTAACGCGAGATGAGCGCCGTAACCCCAGAGTCGGACACGACTGGACCTAATGGTCAGGGGTCCCTTTACCTTTAAGGTGCCACTGGAAGGAATTTTTTTATTTTGTTTCGACTACGGCAGACCAACACGGCTACCTACCTGTAACTGGTATAACACTGTTTCCTTTGTCAAACCATTGACACTGTTTACTGTTTACTATTTACACACACGTCCCAGTGTGGTATAGTGGTTAAAGTGTTGGAGTAGGACCTGGGAGAGACCAGGGTTCAAATCCCCATTTATCTATCAAGCTCACTGGGTGACCTTGGGCCAGTCGTTGCCTCTTAGCCTAACCTACACAAGGTTGTTGTGGGGATTAAATGAGGAGGGGGACAAAGGTGGGATATAAATATAATCTATCAATCCACCAAATGTTTAAGGTCTGTTAATGAAGCTCGAATGCAAGCCCTCTCATAGAATCCTAGAGTTGGAAGAGACCACAAGGGCCATCCAGTCCAACCCCCTGCCAAGCAGGAACACCATCAAAGCATTCTTGACAGATGGCTGTCAAGCCTCTGCTTAAAGACCTCCAAAGAAGGAGACTCCACCACACTCCTTGGCAGCAAATTCCACTGTCGAACAGCTCTTACTGTCAGGAAGTTCTTCCTAATGTTGAGGTAGAATCTTCTTTCTTGTAGTTTGAATCCATTGCTCCGTGTCCACTTCTCTGGAGCAGCAGAAAACAACCTTTCTCCCTCCTCTATATGACATCCTTTTATATATTTGAACATGGCTATCATATCACCCCTTAACCTTCTCTTCTCCAGGCTAAACATACCCAGCTCCCTAAGCCGTTCTTCATAAGGCATCGTTTCCAGGCCTTTGACCATTTTGGTTGCCCTCCTCTGGACACGTTCCAGCTTGTCAGTATCCTTCTTGAACTGTGGTGCCCAGAACTGGACACAGTATTCCAGGTGAGGTCTGACCAGAGTGGTACTATTACTTCCCTTGATCTAGATGCTATACTCCTACAGTTCAAATGGATGGTGAGATTATGCAGCTCTTGTTTATTTTTCCTGGGAAATCTCAACTCGGCACGGATTGCTTATTTATCCCTATTTAATGAATTTTGCTGTGCGGTGCACTATGTTCAGATTCCTGCACTTCCAGGGGGGCTGGACTAGATGACCCCTGGTACCTGGCTCTTCCTCTCTTGCTTCCCTTGCGCGTGCGCATGCGCATGCGCACACACACACACACACACACCCTCCCTCCCTCTCGCAGGCCTTCTCGGGGACCGGTGGGCGGAGGAGGTGTGGGGAAGGGAAAACGCCCCTCCGTTGCCCTGAAGTGGGTGAGCCCCCTGGGCGACCCCTGGCTGTGGGGAGGGCCCAGCAGCAGCATTGGGGAGGCCCGCAGCAGGGCCCCCTAGAAGTCCCCCTCACACGGGCCAAGAAAGCTTGGCCTCCTCCTATATCTATTTATGCAAAAATTAAAAGGAAAATCAAGGGGGGGAAAGAATAGGGGAAAGGGGGGAGAAAAAACAAAAAGGGAAGAAGAAAGGGGGAAGGGAAAATAGAAGGAAAATCAAGGGGAGGAAAAGAAAGAAAGGGGGAAGGGGGAGGAGAAGGGGAAAGGGGAAAACAAGGGGGGGATAAAGTGGGGAAACAGGGAAAATCAAGGGGAGGAAAAGGGAAAAAAGAAAGGGGAAAGGGGGAGAGAAAAGGGGGGAAAGAAAGGGGAAATCCAGGGGGAGAAGAAAAGGAGAAAACAAGGGGAAAGCAGGGGAAGAAAACAGGGGAAAGAAGAAAGGGAAAAACAAGGGATAAAGGGAATGAAAGGGGGGGAAGATAAAAGAGAGAAGGGAAAAACAAGGGGGGAAATAAAAAAGGGGGGAAGAAGAGAGAGGCGGCCGCCGGGCTCCAGGGGAAGGAGGGCGGCGGGGTTAAAAAACAAAAGGAGGGTGGCCGCCGCTCCCCACATATACTTTCTAGGGCCCGTTTTTGTAACGGACTTAATTTACTAGTCCATAAATAAAATGTGCAGCAAAGCAATCCTATTGAAACAGTACCACAATTTACAGGAAGGAAACAACAGAGCATTGTGTAGCAGATCATATTTCGGCTGTCTCAGAGGAGGACATTTCCCTTTTTCTTTTAGGGCCCAGTGTGCTTTGAAGATGTCGCTGTTCGTTTCATGGATGAGGAGTGGGCGTTGCTGGATCCTGACCAGAGAGCTCTGCATAAGGACGTCATGGAGGAGAATTGTGGGATCGTGGCCTCTCTCGGTAAGGCTCCCTGTGGGATCGTCATATCTGCCTGGAAATTTCAAAAATATCTCTGTGAACAACCTCATATATTTTCACAGAGCTCAACAGCGCCCCCTATAACACCTGGGAACCTAACACCCCCACAATGGAAAGTAAATTAGTTTTTTCTTTGAACAATCTTCCTCAAATTATTCCTTTTTCCACCACAATTGGGCTTGTCTCAACCGCCCAGGCCATCTTAAATGTCAGCTTCAGAATTGTTAGGAAAGATAAGTAGCTCCAGGTTTTCTGTTTTTGTTTTTGCTCCTGTCAGTCTTGGGTTGACCAAAGAGATGAACTACATCCCAGAGTATTAAAAGAACTGGCAGAGGTGATTTCAGAACCACTGGCAGTAATCTTTGAGAATTCTTGGAAAACAGGTGAAGTCCCAGCAGACTGGAGGAGGGCAAATGTTGTCCCTATCTTCAAAAAGGGGAAAAGAGAGGTCCCAAACAATTACCGCCCAGTCAGCCTGACATCAATACCAGGAAAGATTCTAGAGCAGATCATTAAGCAAACGGTCTGTGAGCACCTAGAAAGGAACGCTGTGATCACTAAAAGTCAGCATGGGTTTCTGAAAAATAAGTCATGTCAGACTAATCTGATCTCAATTTTTGACAGAATTACAAGCCTGGTAGACGAAGGGAACACTGTGGATGTAGCCTATCTTGATTTCAGCAAGGCCTTTGACAAGGTGCCCCATGATATTCTTGTAAAGAAGCTGGTAAAATGCGGGCTAGACAATGCTACCATTCATTGGATTTGTAACTGGCTGACTGACCGAACCCAAAGGGTGCTCATCAATGGCTCCTCTTCATCCTGGAGAGAAGTGACTAGTGGGGTGCCACAGGGTTCTGTCTTGGGCCCAGTCTTATTCAACATCTTTATCAATGACTTGGATGATGGGCTTGAGGGCATCCTGATCAAGTTTGCAGATGACACCAAATTGGGAGGGGTGGCTAATACCCCAGAGGACAGGATCACACTTCAAAATGACCTTAACAGATTAGAGAACTGGGCCAAGGCAAACAGGATGAATTTTAACAGGGAGAAATGTAAAGTACTACACTTGGGCAAAAAAAATGAAAGGCACAAATACAGGCTGGGTGACACCTGGCTTGAGAGCAGTACAAGTGAAAAGGATCTAGGAGTCTTGGTAGACCACAAACTTGACATGAGTCAACAGTGTGATGCAGCAGCTAAAAAAGCCAATGCAATTCTGGGCTGCATCAATAGGAGTATAGCATCTAGATCAAGGGAAGTAATAGTACCACTGTATTCCGCTCTGGTCAGACCTCACCTGGAATACTGTGTCCAGTTCTGGGCACCACAGTTCAAGAAGGATACTGACAAGCTGGAACGTGCCCAGAGGAGGGCAACCAAAATGGTCAAAGGCCTGGAAACGATGCCTTATGAGGAACGGCTTAGGGAGCTGGGTATGTTTAGCCTGGAGAAGAGAAGGTTAAGGGGTGATATGATAGCCATGTTCAAATATATAAAAGGATGTCATATAGAGGAGGGAGAAAGGTTGTTTTCTGCTGCTCCAGAGAAGCGGACACGGAGCAACGGATTCAAACTACAAGAAAGAAGATTCCACCTAAACATTAGGAAGAACTTCCTGACAGTAAGAGCTGTTCGACAGTGGCATTTGCTGCCAAGGAGTGTGGTGGAGTCTCCTTCTTTGGAGGTCTTTAAGCAGAGGCTTGACAGCCACCTGTCAGGAATGCTCTGATGGTGTTCCTGCTTGGCAGGGGGTTGGACTGGATGGCCCTTGTGGTCTCTTCCAACTCTATGATTCTATGATCTCTTTGGTTATTTGTTGTATGCTATTCTCCCTTTTTTCTCTTTATAGCAATTTGTTGAATCCAAAATCCCCTCATAAATGCTTTCTTAGTGTCCCAGACTATATTTGTCTCGGTTCCTTGTTTAGTGTTTATTTCAAAGAATTATGTTAGTGTCTCTTTAGCTTTTTAAAATATTGTTTTGTCATTCCAGATACTGTCACTCATTCTCCCTCTCCCTGCTGTTTTCTTATTATATGATAATGTTGCACGAGAATGGGAACCTTAGTTCTTAGAATAATTACTAAAACGCAGTTTTCAGAGAAATTGAGAGTAAGTTTTTATTGCTGAGCAATAAGGTCCAGTGAGTAACTTCCAAAAATCTGGACATCGAAACAATGGTGTCCAGAGGTTTTATAGATCTCTTCAGATATTACATATTCATACATTGCAGCAAAATTAAACCAATAAGCGTTGACATCGCCCTTCCTTTTGTCCTTTTAAAGATTACTTCTCTTTTCTTAATTTTAGTTACATTGACCATATTAGGCGTTCCTATGATATAATCAAACCAAGCCAAAAATCTCCTTCTGACACACTAAGCCAAAAGCCCCTTCCCTCCAGACATCCTATGTGGAAAGTACCCAACTTTGATAGGCTGTTTGCCAAAAAACATCTTGTGACTATGAGACCGTTATGACCATGATGGACGTCCTTCCTTCCAGACTGAAAACATGGCTAAATATATACATGTTCTGCTAACGCAGCAAGAAGGCACAGTGAGACACAGCATCTTGATTTCTTAAACAAAGACCTTATTTTAAAGCATAGAGAGTTAGTTTCAGTAATAAGGCATAAAAGTATGAGGTACACAACTCAGAGTTGAGTATCTATTATGATGCGGCAGCCTTTTGCTGGTTAAAGGACTGGTTTAAGCTAGAGAATAGGGATGTACTGGATTTGGAAGGATGTGATAATGTGTTTGGTTGGCATGCGTATTTATGGTATGATAAGGTGAAGGCCCACAGAGGATTTAAGACACATATAATTAGGAGTGCTCTCTTTAAGGTTTGGATGAAATACAAAGATCTGTTAGAAAGGAAAACACCCAGATGGCTATCACCATTAGAAGCAAAAGCCCACAAGAAAGTTGATATGCGAAGTAACTAGCCCAAATATGATGAAATTTTGATACAAGAAGGAGATAGTGTCAGGTTAAGACCATATGACCAGCTTAAAGGCAAGGTAAATGATTGGCTACACTATCACCCAATCAATTAGGCCTTTAAAGTAGATAAGAAACTTGGCTTTCAGAAGGAGAAGTCCAAGTTGGAAACGGAACTATTAGAACCAGACACAAAGAATTTGTCCAGAATGTATAATGTTTTGCTCGAGTGGCATATTCAAGATGAATTAGTGAAATCTGCAATGATCGATTGGGCTAAAGATGTTGGACACAACATCATGATGGCTGACTGGGAAAGACTGTGGAAAAAAGGAATTAAATTTACGGCATGTAATGTGCTAAGAGAGAATATTATGAAAATGATCTACTGATGGTATCTAACCCCAGTCAAGCTTGCTAAAATGTATCACTTGCAGGACAATAAATGTTGGAAATGTAATCAAGTAGAGGGGACGTTTTATCATATGTGGTGGACCTGCCCAAAGATAAAAGCTTTCTGGGAAATGATATATAATGAAATGAAAAAAAGTGTTGAAAAACACCTTTGTTAAAAAACCAGAGGCTTTTTTACTTGGAATGGCGAACCAGGTGGTCCCCAAGGAAGACCAAATTTTCTTTATGTATGCCACAACAGCAGCTAGAATTTTAATTGCAAAGAACTGGAAGACACAGAACATACCTACATTGGATGACTGGCAAATGAAAATGATGGACTATATGGAACTTGCCGAAATGACCGGAAGACTCCGAGACCAGAGGGAGGAGACGGTGGAAAAAGATTGGAAAAAACTGAAAGACTATTTTAAAAAATATTGTTTGATTTGAAACAGAGGATATAAAAGTTGGATTGTTTAGGAGACTGCAGACTAATTAGATAGTATGAAGTATTAATGATAGATGATTAAGGTTATGACTGCTGATTACAAAAATGATTTATGGTGATATTTATATGGTTTAAAGATGTTAAGAGATTACTAAGATGATACAAAATGAAACGCAGCTGGGGGGAGGGGAGGAAGCCACCCCAAAGATGATATAAATTAGTGAGGAAAAGGTGTTGTATGTTGTGTTTGAAATTATGATCAATTTTTTAGAAGTGATGTTAAGAAAATAATGAAATATGTTTGTGTTTTGTTTTTTGTTTTTCTATGTGTGTGTTTAAAAACCCAATAAATTTCTTTTTGATAAAAGTATGAGGTACAGGTACAATAATATGCTTTCTTCAGGTAGCCTTGCCACAATAGCTGTAATGTTACTGGGTTGTGGTCTGATAGTACTCTAGGTTGTATTTCCACTTTTTTTCAATTTTAATATAAGTTTTGGGGATATCAAATTCCTGTCTATTCTACCTCCTGATTTTTAGCCTCTGAGAAGTGGGTAAAGTCATTTTCATTTGGGTGTTTTACTCTCCATGTGTCATGTAAATCAAACTGTTCGACCATCTGAGCGAAGGAGAGCGGTAACTTTCCTCCATTTGATATATTTTCTCTGATTGATCTATCCATTTCTATTGAGGTCACTCTAAAGTCACCAATAAAATTCTATTTTCATGAGGCTTCCGGTCGGCGTGCCGGAGAAGATGGTCGGGGGAACATGTCGCTCCTGACATTCCTCCGTCCGACCGGGAAAAGGGGAGCTTGCGCCAGCGCCGCAAACCCCAAAACCCCCGGGAAGGGCGTCCCGGGGTCTATAGGACCTGCATGGGCTCGGACGCCGGTCCTGCTCCCCGGGAGACCATAGTAAGGGCTCCCGAGCGCGAGCGGGCGGCGGAGCCCCAGGGTCCGCTCAACTCCCCGTCGGGCGAAGCTGCAAGACCGTCTTCGCTGAGCACGCTGATTCCTCCAAGACCTGCAAATTCGGAACTGTGAGTAAAAAGTAAAAAACGGAATTTGGACTTAATCTGGACTGGCTTGGGACGAAATCACGGAGGTCCGTTCCCTGCCATTGAGCCACTGCAACAGGAAACTTCTATAGGAGCATTGAAAAGGATTGATTCGAACTCTTTGTTATGTGGCTTTAAATTAACCCTTGCGCCTCCCCTGGTCCTGGGGGAAGCAGAAAGAACTGTGACAGATTTGTGGATTACTTTGAAGTTTGAAGTTTTTGAAGTTTATCAAAGGGAAAAAGTTTTGAAAAGTTTTAAAAAGTTTTAAAAGTTAAATAACTTCCCGAACTGTGTCAAAAAAAAAAATGACGATGGAACCGGATGCTAGCTTGCAGACATTGTTGGAAAGGATGAATGAATTCACATCAGAACTGAGAGAGATGAATGCTATGAGAAGCTCTGCGGATGAGATAAGGCAAAGTCTAAACACTGTGCCGGCTGGCCTGGATATACAAACAACTACGGAAGAGTCAGTATTCGTCAAGGCTGAACAACAAAAGTCTACTCTGGTAACAACCAGCTGCAAAAAGAGACCTCATAAATGCAAAACAAAAGGAGCTGTCATTTTAAGACGCAAGAGAAGGAATATAAGAAAAATCAGCAAACCAAAATCCCATGACAAGCAGCGGAAGATATGCCGAGATGATCTGAACATGCAATGGAAAGGCTGGCCACAGATTTTGGAGGATGCCGCTTTGGAGGATACTTTGCAGGACTCACTCTGGTTCTGGACTTCGCTGCCGGCAGGTGTAGGATGAGTACATTTAAAGTATTATCTGCCTTTTGGACTCTAGGTTTTGATCTATGGACACGTTTCGGACTGACTAAGTGTAACTATGAAGGATATATTGAGTATAAAGAAGGATAAGTATTTCTTATTTTAATTATGGCAAGAATGATAAGTGGAGTTAAGATTACAAATTAAAGCTGTGTACCCAGGGACCGGGGGAGGCAAGAGGGATGTAAATGAAGATACATAAGTATGCTAAGGATGTCAGAAGATGATAGATTGATAATAGAAATATAATTATTTGAGGATGAATTTAGGAACCTGTTAAAAATTGTTATATGCAAACAGATGAAAACAATGGAGTGGACGTGAGGAAGTCATATGCTACTGGTTGTAATACATGTGAGCTGGCCTGAATCGGGGCCAGACAAATATTGTAAAATCAATAAAAATTATTTTTAAAAAAATATATAAAAAAATCCTATTTTCATTGCAGTAGTCCCACATCTTTTCCTCTAACTTTTTGTAAAATTCTTTTTAATCATTTGCCACATAGAATCCTATAATTAATTTCTCCCTTTCACGTGTTATTTCCACCCCAATAATTCCACCCTCTTTGTCCTTAAATAGCATTTTAGTTCTAGATTCAGTCTAGCATACACCACAATCCCCCCCCCTTTTTGACAAACCTGAGGCTATAAATTCCATACCTAAGCTTTTGTTGCTTAAAACTCTTTTGTGCTTCCTGGCTACACGGGTTTCTTGTAGACAAATAATGTCCCATTTCACCCTCCTTAATATTTGTTCTATTTTGCTTCTTTTAAGTTTCTTGTTTAAGCCATTTTCACATTCCAGGAAAGACATTTTAGTTTCATAAATTTTATTACAGGTAAACCAGTTCACCCAGTAAAATCAGTTTCTGAATAGCTCTGTCAACTTCTTACCCTTTCCAATCTTTTCTTTACCTTCCTTCACTACTCTGAACCTTCCTCCTCTAAATCCTGAATGCTCCACCCAATGCTCTCCTGAATCCTCCTCCTCTAAATCCTGAATGCTTTCTCCACCCAAGTCTTTCCAGTACTTTCTCCAGAATATTCCTGCTTCTCCCACTGTTCTAAAACTCTTTCTTCTTCCTTTATAGGTAAAGGTAATCCACTCAGGGAATTCCCACCTGTAGGCGATTCCATTCTTTCTCAAAGCTGCTGCAAGTGTAACGAATGGCATGGTTTGCATGGGCCTCAAAGATGGCTGAAGAACACCACAAAATGGGAGCAATGCTTGTGAACTGTGTTGTATAAGCACTAATGTAATGTGGAAAACACCGTGATGTTTGGGCAAAAACAGTGTGTGCTGGGAACGGTACGCACAAGGAGGCTTGGAGATGGGCTGCACAACTTTACACAACATTCAGATAAGTTGTGAGATGATGCCAAGGCATAGCTGTCAAGTTCTCCCTTATTTTAAGGGAAATTCCATTATGCCGAATAGGATTCTCCGTGAGTAAAGGAAAAACTTGACAGCTATGTGCCAAGGACAAGGATGTGAGATGCCAAAAACACCCCAAGAATCCCTTTATCATCTTCTCGGAGCTTACTCATTAGGATTTCTAAAACTAATATGAATAATAGTGGAGACAGTGGGCATCCCAAAGCAATAAATTCTATTCCTAGTCTGGGGTTTACTAGTACTCTTCTGTGTCTTTTCATTATGTGTGTTTCTTGTAAGCTTATTATGTCTAGTTTTTGTTTAACTAGGATGTGTTCTACCTTGTTTGTTTTCTATTTGTTCTTTAATCCATTCACATTCCAAGTTGTTATTTTCAAGTTCATCTTTTATTGATTAAAAACTATCTTAATATGCAATCTTATTGAAGATCCACCAATTTATTGTAACCTTAATAATCTGTATCTTCAACTCTATTTCTATCAGCTTATTGAGCCACATTAATCAAGTCAATTGGAATTCTCTATCACCACAAGGCATAGGTGTCAAGTTTCGGATTTGAAAATCAGGGATCAGCAGCTTCATCTGTCCTGGGGACAGTCTACGATTCTCAGGGACAGTCCATGCCGTGGTAATCTCCCCAGGCTACAAATTAATTTACACCAGGCTACAACCATCACCTTTCCCCACCTTCAGAATGTTCTTCAGAATGGACACCACCCTCATCCATCTCCTCATCCCACCCTCCTCTTCCCCCCTTTTCTTCCCAATGTCTCAATAACCAAAACTGATTTGTTAAAATGTTAGAGGGGGGAAATATGATTTACACACCTCTGTAATTCAAGAAAATCTTTAATAAAAAATATTCAATTCTTCATGGGGGGATTGATCAGGTTCAGTCTTTTGGCTCTCTGGCCTCCATTAATGACATATTATACAAATTTGTGGCAGACTTTGCATCCTTTAACACTCTTTTGGAAGGAGTGTATTTGTGGGCTGGGTCAGAGTGGTTGATTTTACATACAAGCAAAGCAGATAAAGGTAGATAGCCGTGTTGGTCTGTCATAGTCAAAACAAAATAAAACAAAAAAATCCTTCCAGTAGCACCTTAGAGACCAACTAAGTTTGTTCTTGGTATGAGCTTTCGTGTGCATGCACACTTCTTCAGATACACTGAAACAGAAGTCACCAGACCCTTATATATAGTGAGAGGGTGGGGAGGCGTATTACTCAGAGGGGTGGTGGAAATGGGTGAAAGGTTGATAGCTGTGGTAAACCTGTTGACGACTGTAAACGGCTGCAATTAGTCTTATAGGAAAAAGCAAGGGGTGAGAAGGTTAAAAAAGCTTTGTCATGTATAATGAGATAAGAATCCAATGTCTTTGTTCAGACCAGGTTTCTCCATGGTTTTAAGCTTGGTAATGAGTTGCAATTCAGCAACTTCTCTTTCCAGTCTATTTCTGAAATTCCTTTGCAATAAGACAGCTACTTTGAGATCTTGTATAGAGTGTCCTGGGAGATTGAAGTGCTCTCCTACTGGTTTCTCTGTCTTGTGATTCCTGATGTCAGATTTATGTCCATTTATCCTTTGGCGTAGGGTTTGGCCTGTTTGTCCAATATAGAGAGCTGATGGGCACTGTTGGCATTTGATGGCATACACAATGTTAGATGATGAGCAATTAAATAGTCCTGAGATGGTATGTTTGATGTTGTTGGGGCCAGTAATGGTGTTGTCCGGGTGTATGTGGCGGCAAAGTTGGCATCTGGGTTTATTGCAGGCTCTGGTGCCAGTGTCTGTGTTTAGTCTGGTTGTAGTATTGTTGTGGGTGAGGAGTTGTTTAAGATTGGGTTTAAGATCTGTGTTTAGTCTGGTTGTAGTATTGTTGTGGGTGAGGAGTTGTTTAAGATTGGGTGGCTGTCTGTAGGCGATGAAAGGTCTTCCTCCCAGAGCTTGAGAAAGAGAACTGTCATGGTCTAGGAGAGGTTGTAGATCTCTGATGATCCGTTGTACTGTTTTAACTTGGGAGCTGTATGTGATTACTAGTGGTGTTCTGCTGTTTTATTTTTTGGGTCTGTCTTGCAGCAAGTTCTCTCTGGGTATCAGTCTGGCTCTGTTGATCTGTTGTTTAACTTCATCCGGTGGGTATTTTAGTTCTAAAAAGGTTTGCTGTAGATCTCTTAGGTGAGAGTCTCTGTCTGTAGAGTTGGAACAGATGCGGCTGTAACGTAGGGCCTGGCTATATACAATGGATTGTTTGGTATGTTTGGGATGGTAGCTAGAAGCATGTAGATATGTCTGTCGGTCAGTAGGTTTACGGTATAAGGTGGTGTCTATGCGCCCATCCTGTATTTTTATAGTAGTGTCCAAAAAATGTATTTCTTGCATAGATTGGTTCATAGTTAGGTTGATGGTGGGGTGAAAGTCATTGAATTTCTGGTGGAAGGTGTCCAGGGTCTGTTGACCATGTGTCCAGATAATAAAAATATCATCAATGAATCGCAGGTACAAGAGAGGTTTGAGTGGATAGGAGTTTAGGAAGCGTTGTTCTAAATCTGCCATGAAGATGTTGGCATACTGTGGGGCCATGCGGGTGCCCATTGCTGTGCCACTGATCTGGAGGAACAGGTCATCACCAAATTTGAAGTTGTTGTGTGTAAGGACAAAATGGCAGAGTTTGGTAGCAAAGTCCGCTGTGGTTTTATCTGAAATGGTGTTCCTTATAGCTTGTAAACCATCGTTGTGTGGAATGTTGGTATACAGAGATTCCACATCCATCGTGGCTAATATAGTATTGTTAGGAAGATTATTTAAAGATTGTATTTTCCTCAGAAAATCTGTGGTGTCACGTACGTAGCTGGGAGCACTGATGGCATATGGTTTCAGAACAGAGTCCATATAACCGGAGACACCCACTGTGATAGTGCCAATACCTGAGATGATGGGGCGTCCTGGATTTCCTGGTTTGTGTATTTTAGGTAGAAGATAGAAAGTTCCTGGTCGAGGTTCTGCTGGTGTGTTTGTGAGGATCTGTTCTTGGATGTGTGGGGGTAGCTCCTTAACAATCTTGTTCAGTTCTTTTTTGTATTCTTGTGTGGGGTCTGATTCCAATTTTATGTAAAAGGCGGTATTGGAAAGTTGTCTGTGAGCCTCCTGGATGTAATCGGTTTTGTTCATGATGACGACAAAGCAGAAACAGTGCTGTTGTCTAATGACATCCTATTCTCTGTAACTATTTTTCTCACCATACTAAACACCCTTTCAGAACTGGCATTGCTGTGGGGAATACAGAGTAAAGCCTTCATTAATCTTGGCAGCTCACTGAACCTCACATCTTTCCCTAGCAGGCCCCAGAATCTGTCAATTTTTTCTTCTTGGGGGAGTTGCTTGCTATCTGTCAGCTGGTATTCAAGGAGTTCCTCTCTCAACCTATCTTCATTCAAGCTCAACTGAGGGAGCAGGGCCACTAGACGTCTCACTGTAAAACAAAATAAGTGTTTGACTGAACATTGCTGATCTAAACTATGCACTAACTCAATCATTCTATCAATGGGGAAACTGTCCCAAACATCTACCTGCCCCTGGAGTAATGTCAAGGCGAGCAGCAGGGTGCAGCACTTTCAAGTCCCTCAGGAGTGGATTGTCGAGCGGAAAGGAGGAGAACATCTTCTGAAGCGCTGCTTCATAGAATCTTCTCACAGATCTGCAACAGCATAAGAGTGAAAAAACTGATTAGTGGCAACATTTTAGGCACACAGCATATACTCTCAATACTGAGAGTATATAATGATTACTTAACTGCTGGGTAATATACTCACTGAAATATTTTCTTCTCGGCGGACACAGGAAGCTCTGCGCTTCTTATGAATGCCTGTGTGTCTGCTCCAATAAAGAGGTCTTCATCAGCCAACTGATGTCCTTCTCCATACTTCACCTCCCTGAGAGGTACACCCACGATGACCCTGGCTGGTATGAGGTATCCCAGGATCTTCCTGATCAGCCTGAACATCTCCTCTTCAAGCCTGTGAATTTGCACTTCCTCTGACTGCAGAAAACAGAGAATTAGGAATGGTACAATTACCACAATCCTATTTATTTATAACTATTATTCACACAAACATACAATGTCATTGGTACCCACCTGGAAGGCAATATTAAATTCAGAAAAAGGCTTCAGGGCAGCAGCCAGGAACAAGAAGTAGGTCTTCACGACTGGATCAGCCAGATGGCTGGCTAGATTCCGTAGTTTGGCACTCTTCTCCACTTCCTCAAGGCTGTTAAAGTAGGCCTGCAGAACATAATTAAAATGAAAAGAAAGCATAGTAAAGCATATATATATCTGCTGCACTTACCATCCTTACCATTAGTGCGGCCCATTGGTTCAACACTCTCTGGATGCAGGTTAACAGACTCAGCCATCGGGTGCTGCAGTACCTGAGCAGCTTCAGGTGGTCTGAATCAGTAAAATCTACAAACTCCTTGTAGATCTCACATCTTTTTGCACTGTAATATAGAAAATAATTTTGTTAGTGGATGGATATGTATGTGTATGTTTGCAAGGACTACCTAATAATAATGTACATGAATTCACCTTTTATCAAAGTGGGTGTATATTCTGACCAGGATGTCTTCAACAGGTACCTGTGCTGCTCTGATGGCACAGCCAGTGGCCAGTTGTACTAGGTGGCAGATGCAGCCAAGATCCTGAATGTGGGGCTGGCTGGTCTTCAGTCTGCTGACAACAGAGTTGTGTTTGCCTTTCATGACACTCGCATTATCAGAGTTAAAGGCTATCAGGTTCTCCCATGGAATGCCTCTTTTTCTATAGGGGGAAAAATGAAACAAAATGTCAGACAAAATGTAAGGTTATAGTTAAGAGCAAACTACTGCACACGTCAACAACACAGTGCGGCTTCCCTACCTTAAAGCTTCACTCAGCTTTTCATAAAGATTTTCTGCATTTCCAACGTTGCATATGGGCATCTCCAATAATCTGGTAACAACCTGCAGATTGGCCTCATCGTAGAGTCTAGCCATGATGACGAATTCTTTGTCTGCTTTCCTGTTGCTCGATTCGTCACACATCAGTGAAAAGGGCTGAGATCGGCATGTTTTGGCCAACTCGTCATCTAGCTCTGCTGCTATGGCACCTGTTGAGTAAGAGCACAGTAATGTTAGCTAACAATAAGCCGACAATATTACAGTGGCACCTCAGTTCTTAACCCGAGGTACCATTGTTTTCTTAATTTGAATCAATTTACCTTTTATGATTTGCGCAGTTTTGGTTTTCCCCGCAGAAAATTTTCGTGCAATGGCAGAGTCCGGGAACATGTCAGCTACACACTTATTGAAGTCATCGCAGAAGGTGAAAGAAATGTTGTTTTTGGCACACAGCATGGCCATTTTAACCTCTGCATTTGTAACCTGGTCAGCCTCTTTGGTATTCCTAGTCACAAATGCGGACATCGTCGGGGCATGTTTCTGTGCCTCTACCCCGTGCTGGTGTTTGGCTGATTTTTCACGCTGAGTGACATCGTTCTTTCCCCCGTGGGAGACACCAAAATCGCAACTGCAAATTATGCAGAATGCGTGACTGTGGCCCACTCTGCTTTTCTTCAAGAAGCTAAATTCGCTTTCCCATTTCTCAAGATACTTGCACATCGTCTTTGCTTTTTTCGAAGGAATGTCCTCTCCACCTTCATCCATCTCTTTCCTCGTTTGAAAAAGAAGAAAAGCAACACTTATTAAATACTCGCCTGAGGACAGCAGGGTGTTTTTTGGGGGGAGGGGGAAGAAGGGTCCCAGTGCTTTCCCTGGGAAAATCCACATTTACCACCAGGGTGGATAAAAATCAATGATTTTTTAAAAAAAAAATCAAAAAAATCAGATTTTTTAAATTTAAATCGGATTTTTTAAATTTAAATCGGATTTTTTAATTTAAATCAGATTCTTAAAATAAAATGCTTTTGGAGGAAAAATCTTTCCAAAATATAGTCTTCTATTTAAGTTACATTTAGTCCAAAGGCTATTCATCAGGAAATAAGGATTTGTTTTAAGTTTATCAAGTGTGCTAAAACTCAGTCTAAGTTTTTTTTTTATGCTTAACCACATCAGTTAACAAACATGGGTACATATGCTATCATGTTATTGTTTTAGTTAAATAAATTGTTTAAATGGTTATGAAGGAAATGATTATTTTTCTCCTTCCAATAAAGTACAGCAGAAAAGTTGTCCAAATATAAACAGTTAACTTATTAAACCTCACCATAATTTCATAATTATCTGTCTATGTATTTCTAGTAGTATAACCAAATCAGTAATTTTTGATATAACTGTAAAAACTACTCTGAACATTTATTATTCCAAAAATGAAACCTTCATATGGTTGTAAATATTAAGATTATACCAGCAAGAATGAGTCTTTCTGAGTTTCTCTAAAAAAAAAATTAAATCAAGTCTTACTGACTAGTGATTTGAATCAAGCCTTACTGACTAGTGATTTAAATCGTGATTTAAATCAATTTGATTTAAATCAAATACACCCTGTTTACCACTGAATTGGAGCAAACAGCAATCTGCGAAAAACCTGATTCCCATTTGCTTCAATTCAGCTGTGAAAGCCAGGACCTGTACCTAGAAATGTGGCACAAACAGTTCTAGAAGACCCCAATAAGACGTCCTGGCATTGTTCTGGCCCCAGTTACACTTTTGGGTGCAAGGCACTCTCAAGTTCGCTGCCTTCGTCCCGCTACAATGAAGAAACGGGGGGGGGGGTGCACCCCAAAATAGACTTGGGCCATTGTGTATCATACATTAGCACAATTGGGGGACTGAGCTCGCCAACCCAACAAACACACACGCCATGAGATGCCTGCCCCTGGCATCTTTGGGCAAAACGCCGGGTATACCAAATCAGATCACTGGTCCATGTGGCTCAGGCGTGTCACAGCAGCCTTCCCCAACCTGGTGCCCCCTGGACGTTTTCGCCTACAACTCCCATCCGCCCCAGACTGAGGAAGGCTGCTCCACACTGACTGGCAGCAGCACTCCAGCTTCTCAGATGGAAGGCGACCCCATACTAAAGCCCCAAAGCCCACAGTATCCCGGGGTTAGCGAGCTAAATCTGGGAGCCTACGGAGCAGAAGGCCTTAGGTGCCCCCTCCCCACCTTCCCCAGACAGCCTTGAGCCCCGGCACCTCTCCTTTCTGGAAATCAAGCCCTGGCTAGCCGCTAGGAAGCCGTGCTCCTGAGCGTGTGCAGAGCGCCTCCTCCCAGCACTGACCTGTGAGCGGGTCGCTCTCCAAAACCAGAAATCTCACAAGTACCGGGTCACAGCAGCTCCTCAGCGCAGGGCAGGGGAGACCTGTATTCCTGGGAAAGCAAAGGCAGCCACGTGCTCTGCTCTGCTCTGCACTGTCTGCCTTTTGATCCAAGCTCTTTGATCACCGGAAGCCAAATGGAGATCAGGCGCTGCTGCAGTTCCAAAGGCAGCCAGGCTCCGCCTCCTATAGGGTTCTATTGGCCGGCTGAGGGGTTCGGACTTCCCCCCCTCCCCTTGCCTTGGCTCCTTTGCAAAAAAAAAGTCCTCAAGCGAAGTTCGGAGGCAGTAACGGATAGGCTGAGGAGGACTTTTATCTAGAAAGGAGGCAGGAGTCGAGGCAAGGAGAGGGGGAAGAAAAGCTGCTTTCGTTGATCCGGGAATTAGCCGTGAAATGGCTTTTCCGTGAGAGCAGCTGGAATCGTCTTAGATTCCGTGGGTTTCCCGGCCAATCCGGGATACTTGACAGCTATGCCACAAGGTATCCTCAGTTCTCCGAAAGCAAAAATTAGTTGCGGTTCTACAGTGTCGCCAGCTGATGTCACTGTGCTTTTTCCTTTCTTGCCCACTCAGTCTGTAGTCTCTTCTTTCTGACCTCTCAAATCATCTCTTTCCTCTGTAACACTCTGCAATTTCCAGGTTCTTTGCAATTTCCCCAGACACTATGTCGGCTTCTAGTGTTCCTGGCCACGCTCCGCCATTACTGCCTCGTACATCATCCCAATCTCCTTCTTTCTTGACACAGTGCTGTTATAGCCTTGTCCAGCAACATAGTGGCCACAACCTTAAAATAATGAAAAGTCATGTTTAATAGTAAGCTCTAAATCCATTATTTGGTTTGCCTGGCCATATAGTCACAGAGAACTTAGTCTTCAAAGCAGGGGTTGCGAACCTTCGGCCTGTGAGCCAAATTTAGGCCAGCACAGGTCTCAATTTGACATGTAAGGCTGTTTCCGCCAAACCACACACCCCTGTCCCATAATATGCGACATCAGGTGTGGGGCACACAGAGATGTGGATCCTACCGAAAGCAGGGTTGAAATCACCATGATGAGCGGTAAAGTTCAACTCTGAAGTATCTACTGCAAGATCACAATGTGGTCATCCAAAAATGTGTTGTCCCTCCTACCAGGCAAAAGTGGCCGACCCAATTCCGGTCCCCACACACATACCTTTCCCACGTTCTTTGGTTTTTACGTGAACAGGGCAAACACATGATGAAACTAAACACAACTGCTGCCATCATGTCCATAGTTTAGCCCTCAAACACCTCTGGGTCGGTTCCCAGTCTCTTGACCATATGCAGCAAGGGTCCTTTGTACGATGCAAAAAATCACTTTCACGAAATGAGCATCTTGCCTGGATGAGCTGGTCTCATGTAGTACGTCACTGGGTATGGGTGGGATTCCCCACACAGTTCACAGATGGTCTCATTCACCAAAGAGATTTCCATTCAGTCTAGCCTTTTCTTTCTTCTTCTTTTCCTTTTTGGACTTCTTGTTATCTTTGTCACTTTCCTTCTTCTTCAACACGGCACATCACCCGGGGCTTGGATAAATCACGTTCTGAAGAAGAAGAGGAGGAGGAGGAGGAGTTTGGATTTGATATCCCGCTTTATCACTACCTGAAGGAGTCTCCAAGCAGCTCACAATCTCCTTTCCATTCCTCCCCCACAACAAACACTCTGTGAGGTGAGTGAGGCTGAGAGACTTCAGAGAAGTGGGACTAGCCCAAGGTCACCCAGCAGCTGCATGTGGAGGAGCGGGGAAGCGAACCCAGTTCCCCAGATTACAAGTCTACCGCTCTTAACCACTACACCACACTGTTTCTCGTTCTGAGAAGCTGCCTTGATTGTTGCCAAAGAAATGTCTTCTCAGAAGGCTACCAGGGGTTGAAGGGTTAATGAAAGAGGAGACTTGGACTTCATACTATGGTGCTTGTTTTCTGCTGCTGTGTGCAGCTACAGGAAAGTGGGCATGGGATGGGGCCCTCAATCTTGGGAGGGGCCCTCAATTCCTGCAGCTGGGTAAGTAGCAATGCATGCTGCATTGGACACGCCAGAGTCTCCAGCAGCGCGAAGCAATTGCTCAGCACACGTCCATGTGGAAATGGTATCCTTGAAGGTCTGAAAACCACCAATTTGAACGTTTAGATGCCCAAAATACTTGTACACAAGAGACTGATCCGGACTGATCCTATTAGCAAATGGAAAGGTTTAAAAGGTAGCTTATCAGTACTCAGAAATCTTTGGAAAGCACAAAAATGCCATGTGTCCAAAACCATAGCAACAAAAGACATCAGCATGTGAAACACAGAGTACTCTTTAAAAAATTATATATGTTTGAAAATAAAAGAAATGTACTTACCACATTAAGATGGATAAGGGATGCACACATTAAAATATGTTGATTTTGGTACCTTGTGGTGGGTTTTTGTACTAGTCTAATATATTTGGAAGAAAGACTGTTATTTAGATCAGCCATTTCCCCATTTATTTTTGAGGAATGACAGTAAGCAGATGGGAAAATGTACCAAACCCTTTGACCAGCTTTAAAAATGAGGAACACATAAAATAAGGAATTTGGCAGTTTAGGTCAATCTTCATTTAGTTACAACTGGGGTCATGTTCAAGTTATACATCATTTCTCTCTAAATACATGTTTTCCTAAGGAAAAGTGACCAGATTAGTTTGAAGACTTTTTTTTTTTTTTTGCAAAAACGTAATTGTCCATAAATAAACTGTGGTCCATAAATAATCAAAAATCAAAGACCACTATCAGGTCAGCAGTAACCAATGGGTTAGGGTTAGTGGCTGGCGTAAGACTGGAAACTGAGCACACATCATGACCTAGGGAACATTGAGACCTGCAACTCTTGTTGGCTCATCACACAGATCGGAAGGTTCCCCGTTCTACCCTGTCACAAATGCAGAGGTTTGCCATTCATCTGAAAAATGAATGGATAACATGAACCATTGCATCGGACACAACGGTTTTGTGCAGGCACGGCGTGTTGCAAGCAGCGTTAATTTAAAATATACTTTACCTACGTTCTATTAACCAATTTTAGATGAACAAACTAGGATGACCCTGTTGGAACGCAACACACTTGACCGATACTTACCGCTGAGACAGTTCTTGCAAAAGAACGCTTTGAAATGTGCACAGGATCCCTCGCTTGCTCTTTCCCTTTGGATGCACTGCCCTCGCTTGTTGGCAGCCTGAAAGCACAAAAGGGTGGGGAGAGGATAATCCCACACTTCTCGACTCTCGAGACCAGAGTAGAGAAGTAGAATTTGTAAACATTTGTGCACCCTCTCAATTCATATGGTAAAACTGGAGAATGCACTAAATGTGGTCTTTCAAAGAATATCAAGCAGCCTTGATCCTGAAGATATGTATTGTGTCCATTCAGTAAAAGACGTCACTTTCCTATTTCACATAAGTCTTCTGCTAGGCTACAAGACCAGAGAAAATGAGAAAGTTGGAAAGCCCTATTCTGTGAGTGGATCCTAGCAGTTCTTTGGATCTAAGCTCTGGATGACTACACGCTCTACTCTTTCTCTGTTTACAGTAGGGCTCCTACTGTAGATCAAATCAGCCAGCTGCAAGGCCTTTGGGCATAAAGAGGGATTTATGTCCTTCTAACTGCAGACTGGGCGCTCCCTCAAGCTGCTGGAATAGTATTCTGTTTAACGGAAGGGGATGCAGCTGCAGGTGGCTGGGGCAACTAGAAGAAATCCAGGGCAGTCCTGTGTGAGATCGACTATTCTTAGTCCTCCCCAGAAGGCCAGAGCAGCAAACACGTCAATAGGAATAAAATAGCAAAACTTCTATTAAAGTTTAGAACTCCTGAAAAGCAATCCCCCCCCTCTCATACTATTAATTTCAGGACTTCCAGGGACAGAAATCTCAGCCATCAAATGCCTGATGTTTTTAAATTTCTCCTAAAAATTCATAGTGATGGAGACTGACTCACCTCATTAAGGAGGCCATGTCACCATTAAGGGGGCTGCCACCAAGACGACCCTGTCACAGCTAACCAGGCAACCCAGTTTAACATGTTCACCTCGTCCAGGGAGAACCAGATGAAAATCCCATATAGCTATAATGCTCACTAGGCACATTTGGGATAGTCGCCATTGCTCAGGTTAAACTAATGAAAAAGTGGCAAAGTGGAAAAATTGGGATAATCCTATACATGTCACTCACTCCGGATTCCTTGTAGGAAGGGTGGAATACAAAGAAAATAAAAGGCAGGCTGAGTGGCCACTGCGTCTTCATCATACAGAAAAGGTTGCAGGACTGCAATACCGACTATAGTAACAAGATGTTTCAGTGAACACTGTATCCAAATGCCTCCCTTCCAAATGTCATCTCTCACAAAACAATTCAGCATTACCAATACAGCAACTAGGGGATCTGACCGGCATTAACATCTGTACCGTTATTTGATTTCTTTGAACTCTTAAACTGGAAGACAACGCTGAAGAAGGAAACATTATTCAAAGGCCAGTTATATGGCTTCTTCTGAACATCCCCCCTTCCACCCATCAATTTATTTGTATGCCGTCTTTCCATAGAAAATCATGATCAAGGTGGCTCACAACATGAAAAAATACCTAATGACAAAGATAACAAGCGCAGCCATAATCAATAAATAAAACATCAAAAAGTACACAACCAAATTAAACAAATTCTACACATATCATAATAAAATCTAAAATAAAGATACAAAAATTAATAGCAACCTCCCCCCACACGCCTCAAACAACCCCTGCTAAAGAACATCCCATCTCAAGAGTGTGTTTAGAAGCTTCAGCTTTTGTAGCTGGAGTCAGTCAGGGCCCTGCCCTCTCTGGAAAAAGGTCTGCAAGGCTGGGAAATGTTCTTCCAAGATGCCTGTTATAGCCTTGTCCAGCAACATAGTGGCCACAACCTTAAAATATGAAAAGTCATGTTTAATAGTAAGCTCTAAATCCATTATTTGGTTTGCCTGGCCATATAGTCACAGAGAACTTAGTCTTCAAAGCAGGGGTTGCGAACCTTCGGCCTGTGAGCCAAATTTAGGCCAGCACAGGTCTCAATTTGACATGTAAGGCTGTTTCCGCCAAACCACACACCCCTGTCCCATAATATGCGACATCAGGTGTGGGGCACACAGAGATGTGGATCCTACCGAAAGCAGGGTTGAAATCACCATGATGAGCGGTAAAGTTCAACTCTGAAGTATCTACTGCAAGATCACAATGTGGTCATCCAAAAATGTGTTGTCCCTCCTACCAGGCAAAAGTGGCCGACCCAATTCCGGTCCCCACACACATACCTTTCCCACGTTCTTTGGTTTTTACGTGAACAGGGCAAACACATGATGAAACTAAGCACAACTGCTGCCATCATGTCCATAGTTTAGCCCTCAAACACCTCTGGGTCGTTTCCCAGTCTCTTGACCATATGCAGCAAGGGTCCTTTGTACGATGCCAAAAATCACTTTCACGAAACGAGCATCTTACCTGGATGAGCTGGTCTCATGTAGTACGTCACTGGGTAGGGTGGGATTCCCCACACAGTTCACAGATGGTCTCATTCACCAAAGAGATTTCCATTCAGTCTAGCCTTTTCTTTCTTCTTCTTTTCCTTTTTGGACTTCTTGTTATCTTTGTCACTTTCCTTCTTCTTCAACACGGCACAGGACCCGGGGCTTGGATAAATCACATTCTGAAGAAGAAGAGGTGGAGGAGGAGGAGTTTGGATTTGATATCCCGCTTTATCACTACCCTAAGGAGTCTCCAAGCGGCTCACATTCTCCTTTCCCTTCCTCCCCCACAACAAACACTCTGTGAGGTGAGTGAGGCTGAGAGACTTCAGAGAAGTGGGACTAGCCCAAGGTCACCCAGCAGCTGCCGGTGGAGGAGCGGGGAAGCGAACCCAGTTCCCCAGATTACAAGTCTACCGCTCTTAACCACTACACCACACTGTTTCTCGTTCTGAGAAGCTGCCTTGATTGTTGCCAAAGAAATGTCTTCTCAGAAGGCTACCAGGGGTTGAAGGGTTAATGAAAGAGGAGACTTGGACTTCATACTATGGTGCTTGTTTTCTGCTGCTGTGTGCAGCTACAGGAAAGTGGGCATGGGATGGGGCCCTCAATCTTGGGAGGGGCCCTCAATTCCTGCAGCTGGGTAAGTAGCAATGCATGCTGCATTGGACACGCCAGAGTCTCCAGCAGCGCGAAGCAATTGCTCAGCACACGTCCATGTGGAAATGGTATCCTTGAAGGTCTGAAAACCACCAATTTGAACGTTTAGATGCCCAAAATACTTGTACACAAGAGACTGATCCAGACTGATCCTATTAGCAAATGGAAAGGTTTAAAAGGTAGCTTATCAGTACTCAGAAATCTTTGGAAAGCACAAAAATGCCATGTGTCCAAAACCATAGCAACAAAAGACATCAGCATGTGAAACACAGAGTACTCTTTTAAAAATTATATATGTTTGAAAATAAAAGAAATGTACTTACCACATTAAGATGGATAAGGGATGCACACATTAAAATATGTTGATTTTGGTACCTTGTGGTGGGTTTTTGTACTAGTCTAATATATTTGGAAGAAAGACTGTTATTTAGATCAGCCATTTCCCCATTTATTTTTGAGGAATGACAGTAAGCAGATGGGAAAATGTACCAAACCCTTTGACCAGCTTTAAAAATGAGGAACACATAAAATAAGGAATTTGGCAGTTTAGGTCAATCTTCATTTAGTTACAACTGGGGTCATGTTCAAGTTATACATCATTTCTCTCTAAATACATGTTTTCCTAAGGAAAAGTGACCAGATTAGTTTGAAGACTTTTTTTTTTTTTTTTGCAAAAACGTAATTGTCCATAAATAAACTGTGGTCCATAAATAATCAAAAATCAAAGACCACTATCAGGTCAGCAGTAACCAATGGGTTAGGGTTAGTGGCTGGCGTAAGACTGGAAACTGAGCACACATCATGACCTAGGGAACATTGAGACCTGCAACTCTTGTTGGCTCATCACACAGATCGGAAGGTTCCCCGTTCTACCCTGTCACAAATGCAGAGGTTTGCCATTCATCTGAAAAATGAATGGATAACATGAACCATTGCATCGGACACAACGGTTTTGTGCAGGCACGGCGTGTTGCAAGCAGCGTTAATTTAAAATATACTTTACCTACGTTCTATTAACCAATTTTAGATGAACAAACTAGGATGACCCTGTTGGAACGCAACACACTTGACCGATACTTACCGCTGAGACAGTTCTTGCAAAAGAACGCTTTGAAATGTGCACAGGATCCCTCGCTTGCTCTTTCCCTTTGGATGCACTGCCCTCGCTTGTTGGCAGCCTGAAAGCACAAAAGGGTGGGGAGAGGATAATCCCACACTTCTCGACTCTCGAGACCAGAGTAGAGAAGTAGAATTTGTAAACATTTGTGCACCCTCTCAATTCATATGGTAAAACTGGAGAATGCACTAAATGTGGTCTTTCAAAGAATATCAAGCAGCCTTGATCCTGAAGATATGTATTGTGTCCATTCAGTAAAAGACGTCACTTTCCTATTTCACATAAGTCTTCTGCTAGGCTACAAGACCAGAGAAAATGAGAAAGTTGGAAAGCCCTATTCTGTGAGTGGATCCTAGCAGTTCTTTGGATCTAAGCTCTGGATGACTACACGCTCTACTCTTTCTCTGTTTACAGTAGGGCTCCTACTGTAGATCAAATCAGCCAGCTGCAAGGCCTTTGGGCATAAAGAGGGATTTATGTCCTTCTAACTGCAGACTGGGCGCTCCCTCAAGCTGCTGGAATAGTATTCTGTTTAACGGAAGGGGATGCAGCTGCAGGTGGCTGGGGCAACTAGAAGAAATCCAGGGCAGTCCTGTGTGAGATCGACTATTCTTAGTCCTCCCCAGAAGGCCAGAGCAGCAAACACGTCAATAGGAATAAAATAGCAAAACTTCTATTAAAGTTTAGAACTCCTGAAAAGCAATCCCCCCCCCTCTCATACTATTAATTTCAGGACTTCCAGGGACAGAAATCTCAGCCATCAAATGCCTGATGTTTTTAAATTTCTCCTAAAAATTCATAGTGATGGAGACTGACTCACCTCATTAAGGAGGCCATGTCACCATTAAGGGGGCTGCCACCAAGACGACCCTGTCACAGCTAACCAGGCAACCCAGTTTAACATGTTCACCTCGTCCAGGGAGAACCAGATGAAAATCCCATATAGCTATAATGCTCACTAGGCACATTTGGGATAGTCGCCATTGCTCAGGTTAAACTAATGAAAAAGTGGCAAAGTGGAAAAATTGGGATAATCCTATACATGTCACTCACTCCGGATTCCTTGTAGGAAGGGTGGAATACAAAGAAAATAAAAGGCAGGCTGAGTGGCCACTGCGTCTTCATCATACAGAAAAGGTTGCAGGACTGCAATACCGACTATAGTAACAAGATGTTTCAGTGAACACTGTATCCAAATGCCTCCCTTCCAAATGTCATCTCTCACAAAACAATTCAGCATTACCAATACAGCAACTAGGGGATCTGACCGGCATTAACATCTGTACCGTTATTTGATTTCTTTGAACTCTTAAACTGGAAGACAACGCTGAAGAAGGAAACATTATTCAAAGGCCAGTTATATGGCTTCTTCTGAACATCCCCCCTTCCACCCATCAATTTATTTGTATGCCGTCTTTCCATAGAAAATCATGATCAAGGTGGCTCACAACATGAAAAAATACCTAATGACAAAGATAACAAGCGCAGCCATAATCAATAAATAAAACATCAAAAAGTACACAACCAAATTAAACAAATTCTACACATATCATAATAAAATCTAAAATAAAGATACAAAAATTAATAGCAACCTCCCCCCACACGCCTCAAACAACCCCTGCTAAAGAACATCCCATCTCAAGAGTGTGTTTAGAAGCTTCAGCTTTTGTAGCTGGAGTCAGTCAGGGCCCTGCCCTCTCTGGAAAAAGGTCTGCAAGGCTGGGAAATGTTCTTCCAAAATGCCGATCTGTGGAGCACAAACCTCAACACAAAACATTCAAGAAAAAAATATTTACCCATCATCCGTAGTAATAGACGCTTGTCCATGGGACCCACCATCACTGCTAGGGCCCGATCCTTGCACACAGGCTACATACCACCAACCAGCTTGCAAAAGAACTGGTTCATCAAACATCATAGCATACTTTTCCCTGAGAAAAAGACACAGATAAAAATCTAGCATAACTGTTGAGTTTCACAACAAAATGAACATCATGTGCATTATCTGTTCATCCTGCTGAAGGACAGCTCTTCCTTCATTTTACCTTGCTGCACAATCCTATGCCAAGACATCCAATTCAGCAAGAAGGTCACCATCTGTCTCATGGTCGCCTCCATCCGGACCAAATTCAAACAACTGAAAAGAGAAGCCTTTAAGAGTTTTACTTTCCTGACTTATTAAGTATATTATCCCCCCACGAAAAAAGGGTTGTGCTGAAGGGTGTATAAGACATAAAACACATGTATTTATTTACTGCAAGTTTTCTCTTCTTTTTTTCCCAGGAAAACGATGGAAAATGATTTTTCTGTGACTACAAAAAAAAAATACAATGCTTTTTTTTTACCTCTTGAGATGGAGACGAAAGAGGCAGCAGAGCCACATCTGAGATGGAGATTGCAGCAGAGCCATGTCTGAGATGCAGGCGGAGGAGGCACCAGAGCCACGTCTGAGATGGAGATTGCAGCAGAACCACGTCTGAGATGCAGGCGGAGGAGGCACCAGAGCCACGTCTGAGATGCAGGCGGAGCAGGCAGCAGAGCCATGTCTGAGATGGAGATTGCAGCAGAGCCATGTCTGAGATGCAGGCGGAGGAGGCACCAGAGCCACGTCTGAGATGGAGATTGCAGCAGAACCACGTCTGAGATGCAGGCGGAGGAGGCACCAGAGCCACGTCTGAGATGCAGGCGGAGCAGGCAGCAGAGCCATGTCTGAGATGGAGATTGCAGCAGAACCACGTCTGAGATGCAGGCGGAGGAGGCACCAGAGCCACGTCTGAGATGGAGATTGCAGCAGAACCACGTCTGAGATGCAGGCGGAGGAGGCACCAGAGCCACGTCTGAGATGCAGGCGGAGCAGGCAGCAGAGCCATGTCTGAGATGGAGATTGCAGCAGAACCACGTCTGAGATGCAGGCGGAGGAGGCACCAGAGCCACGTCTGAGATGGAGATTGCAGCAGAGCCATGTCTGAGATGCAGGCGGAGGAGGCACCAGAGCCACGTCTGAGATGGAGATTGCAGCAGAACCACGTCTGAGATGCAGGCGGAGGAGGCACCAGAGCCACGTCTGAGATGCAGGCGGAGGAGGCAGCAGAGCCATGTCAGAGATGCAGGCGGAGCAGGCAGCAGAGCCATGTCTGAGATGGAGATTGCAGCAGAACCACGTCTGAGATGCAGGCGGAGGAGGCACCAGAGCCACGTCTGAGATGCAGGCAGAGGAGGCAGCACAGCCACGCCTGAGATGCAGGCGGAGCAGGCAGCAGAACCACGTTCTGAGACGGAACCCTAACCCTAACCCTATGTTATTTGGTGCCTGAGCTGGTATAGTTGGCACATCCCTAAGCCTTTTAATTCGGATGGAGTTAAGTCAACCATGAACCCTTCTTGGGGATGATCAGGTCTACAATGTTATTGTTACAGCTCATGCCTTCATTATAATCTTCTTGGTAATGATGAACAAATATTTAGAATAAGAACAAGTAAATTAAAGACCAGAAAGGGTCCAGGGGATTGCCTTATTTTCCTGCACTCGAGACTACTCTCAGGGAGAAACTTCTGATAAAGGGAAGAACAGACCTGTGTCACATAGAAGGGAATCCTGCAGAAATAATGAAAGAAATCCCAACACGTTTGCTCAAAAAAAGAGAAAATTATAGATTCATAACCTTGGCGTTGAAAAAAACAAAACAAAATTATGTTTAAATGGGAGTTCCCCGAAAGACTATCTTTCACATACAAAGAAAGGAGATTTTTCAGATCAGTCGAAGATATTAAAATGTTTTAAGGGGGTATCGCCTTATTAATTTCATCGCGTATATAAGCAAATATCACACAGCTACCTCATTACGCAGATTGGGTGGTGGCGGCTTCCCTGGACTTCTGCCGTTTTAGGCTGGTGTGCATTAATCTCTATCTACCACCCAAGCGACTCCATGCACAAGTTGAACAACAATGGAAAGAGGTAGAAGCCTATGTAGAACTTTGCCGAGATCTCCATCCGTCAGCTATGATTATAATAGCAGGAGATCTCAATGCCAGGGCGGGTCTGAGCAATGTCGACCTTTATGCCCACTGGGAGAGGTGGCGGAGGGATGCTGCTGGTTCTTCCCAGCCGACCCCGATCGCAAAAACAAGCCTGCTTTGGCGAACGGGGTTGGCGGGTGAGAGAGAGTGAAAGAAAGAGGGAGAAGGAAGGAAGGACAGAAAGACAGACAGACAGACAGAAGGGGTGAGAGAGAGTGAAAGAAAGAGGGAGAAGGAAGGAAGGGATGAGAGAGAGTGAAAGAGGGAGAAGGAAGGGGTGAGAGAGAGAGAGAGAGAGAAGGAAGGAAGAAGGGGTGAGAGAGAGGGAGGGAGGGAGGGAAGGAAGGAAGGAAAGAAAGGGTGTGTGTGTGTGAGTGAGTGAGTGAGTGAGAGAGAGAAGGAAGGAAGGAAGGGGTGAGAGAGAGTGAAAGAAAGAGGGGGAAGGAAGGAAGGAAGGAAGGAAGAAAGGAAGGAAGGGGTGACAGAAAGAAAGAGGGGGAAGGAAGGAAGGGAGGGAGAGAAAGAAAGAGACAAGGAAGGAAGGGGTGAAAGAGAGGGGGAAAGGAGGAGGGAGGGAGGGAAGAGAGAGAGAAGGAAGGAAGGAAGGAAGGAAGGGTTGAGAGAGGAAAGAAGGGGTGAGAGAGAGAGAAGTAAAGAAGGGGTGAGAGAGTGAAAGAAAGAGGGAGAAGGAAGGAAGGAAGGAAGGAAGGAAGGAAGGAAGGGATGAGAGAGAGAGAGAGATAAGGAAGGAAGGATGGAAGGAAGGACAGAAAGAAAGAAAGAAAGAAAGAAAGAAAGAAAGAAAGAAAGAAAGAAAGAAAGACAGACAGAAGGGGTGAGAGAGAGGGGGAGGGAAGGAAGGAAGGAAGGAAGGAAGGAAGGAAGGAAGGAAGGAAAGAAAGGGTGTGTGTGTGTGAGAAAGAGAGAGAAGGAAGGAAGGGGTGAGAGAGAGAGAGAGAGAGAGAGAGAGAGAGAGAGAGAGAAGGAAGGAAGGACAGAAAGACAGACAGACAGACAGAAAGAAAGAAAGAAAGGAAGGAAGGAGAGAGTGAAAGAAAGAGGGAGAAGGAAGGAAGGAAGGGATGAGAGAGAGTGAAAGAGGGAGAAGGAAGGAAGGGATGAGAGAGAGAGAGAGAGAGAGAGAGAGAAGGAAGGAAGGAAGGAAGAAAGAAAGAAAGAAAGAAAGAAAGAAAGAAAGAAGGGGTGAGAGAGAGGGAGGGAGGGAGGGAGGGAAGGAAGGAAGGAAGGAAAGGGTGAGTGTGAGTGAGTGAGTGAGAGAGAGAGAGAGAGAGAGAGAAGGAAGGAAGGAAAGACAGAAAGAAAAAAGAAAGAAAGAAAGAAAGAAGGGGTGAGAGAGAGAGAGAGTGAAAGAAAGAGGGAGAAGGACGGAAGGGGTGAGAGAAAGAAAGAGGGGGAAGGAAGGAAGGGGTAAGAGAGAGAAAGAGAGAGAGACAAGGAAGGGGTGAAAGAGAGGGGGAAAGGAGGAGGGAGGGAGGGAAGAGAGAGAGAAGGAAGGAAGGAAGGAAGGGGTGAGAGAGAGAAAGAAAGAGAGAGAAGGAAGGAAGGGGTGAAAGAGAGAGAGGGAGAGAGGAGGGAGGGAGGGAAGAGAAGGAAGGAAGGAAGGAAGGAAGGAAGGAAGGAAAGAAGGAAGGAAGGAGTGTGTGTGTGAGAGAGAGAGAGAGAGAGGGAAGGAGGGAGGGAGGAGAGAGAGAAGGAAGGAAGGAAGGAAGGAAGGAAGGAAGGAAGGAAGGAAGGAAGGAAAGAAAGAAAGAAAGAAGGGGTGAGGGAGGGAGGGAGGGAGGGAGGGAAGGAAGGAAGGAAGGAAGGAAAGGGTGTGTGTGGGTGTGGGTGGGTGTGTGAGTGAGTGAGAAAGAGAGAGAGAGAAGGAAGGAATGGGTGAGAGAGAGTGAAAGAAAGAGGGGGAAGGAAGGAAGGAAGGGGTGAGAGAAAGAAAGAGGGGGAAGGAAGGGGTAAGAGAGAGAAAGAAAGAGACAAGGAAGGAAGGGGTGAAAGAGAGGGGGAAATGAGGAGGGAGGGAAGAGAGAGAGAAGGAAGGAAGGAAGGAAGGGGTGAGAGAGAAAGAGAGAAGGAAGGAAGGGGTGAGAGAGAGAAAGAAAGAGAGACAAGGAATGTAAACAAACAGAAATTAAAAGAGGAATGGGTTTACGTAGAAGACTATTTAAAGCAGGAAGGAATTAAGACAGATTTAACAATCTGTCTAGATTGAAATATACATTGTAGATTAGATTAGAAAAAACATAAGAGATAAAGTATGTAACTAAATAGGCTAAATAAAAAGAGAAAAAGGTAATAGGGAAAGAAACACATGACTTGAAATAGGAATAGACAGAACACATGAGGACGAACTGTAGGAGGCTGTTTTTTTTTTTTTAAAGGTAAGGGGGGGAATAGAGATAGGGATATAAGGGAAGGAAAGAAGAAAGAGAGGGGGAGGGATAATATTGGGGAAGGGGGGAGGGAGGAATGGGAAATATATAGAATGTAATAAAGAGGATAAATGAATTTAAATAATAAGGGGAGGGGGGTGATGAGAAGGTTGGATGTTGTATGATAAGGATGGAAGATGTTGGATGTTGGATATTGGATGTATAAGGGGATGGATGAGATGGGTGGATGTGAGGGATGAGATTAGGGTTGAATGATGTATGATGTATGTTAGAAGAGATATGGATGTTTTAGTGATGTATGATATGTGTTGTATTGTTTGATATGTGTTGTATTGTTTGTATTGTTTGTAGTGATGTATGATATGTGTTGTATTGTTTGTTGTATTGTTTGTTTTAGTGATGTATGATATGTGTTGTATTGTTTGTATCTTTGGGATGGAGAGGACTACCCCTATTGTACATGAAATTGGACCCAATATACCTTCAGACATTCATTTTACTATCATTTTTATAAATGTCATCGCAAAAAAAGAAGAAGTGAAAATCAGCATCAGTAGACTCTACCATTCCTAAAGGCTAAAGCTTATTAAAGAAATTCTACTCGACAAAAGTTTTCTTCCAAACATGAGAGTAGATAGGGAATTAAGATTATCATGATAACTGAGAGAGTAATAATAATAAACAGGAAGGGAAGCAAGGTTATCATCTGTAGAACCCCCACTATGAGCAAGCCTGAGTTGGGGGTGAGGTGCACTGCTGTCATCACCTGGGGAATTTCAAATTCCAAGTTAGCAGCAGTATTTTAATACAATGGAGGGGAAGAGGAAAGATTGCTGCTCAAGGTAAATAATATGCTCTGGATTAAGGGCATCGGGAAAGAGAAGAAAAACGAGATTGGGATAAACATGCTCCTGAACAGAGAAGATGGACACAGTGATACAGGTAGACACGACTGGCTGAAAACATTCCACTACATGTGGCACAAAACATAAGGCACACTGAAATAAATGGAAATCCACCCAGGGACTTAGGGCAAATAGGGTTCTGCATTCTTATCTATCAGTGTTAGGGGACCTTCAAAGAGATCCATTTTAACTTTCAAGGGGTCTTTTCTGCATTATTAAGACTTGCAAAATTTGTGGAATGCTTTCATGGGAAGTAGATCCATGTTTCTCTTCTGCCAAGATAAGAATGCTCACTTCATATTATAAATGTCCTTTAAGGCCTTCAGTGCTTGTTCTTCAGTTATATTCTCCCAGTCCGCTGGCAGATCAGCTGGTTTAGCGTTATATGCTCTGGCAAAATCATGGTTGTATTTGTTCAAAACAAACTTCCAGTAATCTGAAGCATTGATACTGGGATCTGGTTGGATGCACCAGTCTGAATAATATACACGATAATCTTTGTATGGATGCCATTCCCAATTTGTGTCCTTATTTCTGAACTTAGTGTTGGAAGCAACAGCAGTGGAACAGATACCATAGACAAGCTTTTCTGACTCTTCTTCTCTGCACCTTCCCAGTCCTTTAGGCCGATGGACAGTTGCAAAATGCTCTTGATGACCGCTCCCTCCAGCTTCACAGGGGACTTTGCAGAAAGGACACTGCTTCCCACAGCCAAACACCCGCTTGAAGATCTCATCCTGGGGGCTACCCCTATTCCCTCCATCATACTATTTCAACGTGGAATGTGGCGGGTTGGCTGTCCAAGCAGGGCGACGCAGGCTCACAACTGCCCAGCCCACAAGTCGGCTTTATCCAATCCAATGTTTGAAAGAGAATTGCTTGATTGCAGCCGCTGCAGCAATCGAAACATTGGCGTTCGGGTCTCCCTGCAGGTCCAGGAGAGCTGCAACGGAAGAAGGAACATGAGAACCACAGCAGAGCCCTCTTGGATCAGGCCAACGTCCTGTGTCCTGTTCTCACAATGGACAACCAGATACACCCCCTGGAAACCCAGAAGTGGGACCCGAGCACAAGAGCCCAGTTCCCTCCTGTGCTTTCCCGCAACTGGGGCTCAGCGCCGAGCCATTGTGGCTAGGAGCCATTGACTGGCCGCTTTTGGTTCCCAGGGGGTTTGTGGGGAAAAGATCCCTGCCAGGAAAAGAGCTGGTTGGATCCTTACTCACCCCGATGTAGCTTCTCCGCCTGCTGCCTCATCCCGGGATTTAAATATTTAGCATGGAATCCTAGGGAGATCAGAATAAAATGATCAGTTCCCGCATTTGATTGCCTGCACTGACTAACAGGGGCTCTCCAGGACTCCCTACAGGGCCAATGGTGGGGCGCAGTGGGGCTACTGGGGGGATTGCCTCAGGCACAAAACAACCAACAACAACAACAACAGCTTTGTTTTCAATTACCTGCCAGGACGGCTGCTGCCTCACGATGTTCCGGCCTCTTGTCCTTCAGGAACTCCTCAATCTCCCTCAGGATCCGTGGCATTTTTTTCTCATAGTGGTTCAACTGGGGACAGGAGGGGACAGAACGGTGCCAGATTAGTCTTTGGTAAAACTCCATACGGTACCTATGGGACTGCCTCTCCTGCTATGCCCCACGGAGGACCTTTGGAGGTCCCGAGCCTCAAGGAGGTTAGATTGGTCTCAACTAGGGCCAGGGCCGACTTGTTGCATCGCTCTGTCACGAGAGACCAGGGCCCTGCGGGATTTGACATCTTTCCGCAGGGCCTGCAAGACGGAGCTGTTCCCCTGGCCTTTGGCTTGGACTCACTCTGACCCCTAATGTGGCATTTGGTATATCAATTTTCCCTGGGCTTTTTTGCTGGCCCATGTAGGACCAGCATGGATAGCTGGCTTGGGTGAATATCTGATGTTTCCTCCCTTTGACCGTCTCTCCTGGTATGCCCCAGGCAGGACCTTGAGGTCCTCAAATAATAACCTTCTGGAGATCCCAGGTCATAAAGAGGTCAGGTTGGCAGCCACCAGGGCCAGGGCTTTTTCGGTTCTGGCCCCGATATGGTGGAATGATCTGCCACAAGAAACGAGGGCCCTGCAAGAGTTGGCGCCCTTCCACAGGGCTTGTAAAACGGAGCTGTTCCGTTTGGCTTTTGGTTTAAATTGAATGCAACTTTTAAAATTCAAATTTTTAAGTTTTAAAGTGTATTTTATATCTGTAGTTTTTAACTGTCTGCTAAATTGCTAAACTGTACTTTTAACTGATTGTTAGCCGCCCTGAGCCCGGTTTTGGCTGGGAAGGGCGGGATATAAATAAAAGTTTATTATTATATTATTATTATTATTTTATGGTCCTGATTTATGGGCTAATGCTGAGGCTGAATTTTAAGCTGCATTTTAAGCCGTATTTTAATTAACTGTTTGTTTGTTTGTTGTTTTTTCTATTATGTTTTATTGTAATTTATATTTGGTGCTAGCTGCCCTGAGCCCGGCCCTGGCGGGGGAGGGGTGGGTTATAAATAAAAATGTAATAATAATAATAAGAATGTGCCCCCCGCCACCAATCTCTTACCGCAATGCGGTCCTCCAGGAGGTAGCCCAGCCCCCTCATGCTGCCCAGCTGCATGAGGGGGCTGGGGGTGAGGATCCCCTCCTGGAGGGTGTCCACGATCCACTCCCGGCTGAATATCTGACAGACCTCTGGGTGGAAAAGGAGCTGAAAAAGAAAACACCAAAGTAAGTTCTGCGAAAACCCAAGTTCCCTACCCCATCCCCTCCAAGTCTGCCCTGATTTTCCAGGGACAGCCCCGGCTTCTGAGTTGATGCCGCAATGTCCCCGTGTCCCCTGCCGGAGCTCGGGGAGGAGGAGGAGCCAGAGCTTGTCCCAAGTGAGGGGGGCTGTGAGGGGCCTCTCCTTGCCCCTCCGTGGCCCCTGCTGCTGGCCTCCTCCCATGGGCCACCGGTTAGCGGCTGCTGGAAAGCAGGTGAGGAGGAGGAGGAAAAAGAAGAGGTGGACTCTGACTCTCACCTCGGCATAGATGTTAACGCCAACGGTCCTTTCCTTAATCTCATGATGTTGTTGAATGTAGGCATCTGCCTCCTCGAATATTCTTTTTAGATGTTGCTTTTTTAAGGCGAACATGGTCCTGAAACATCAAAACCAGACACAAAGGATGCACAAGCCTGAAGAAGCGCTAGGTGTTCCATAATGATGATGATGATGATGATGATGATGAGAGATGCATTTCCAGGACCCAGCCTATTCCTGCCTTTGCCATTGGTTTCAGCTGATTCTAATTCTGAATTTTAAAGGGCTGTGATCCACCCCAGGACCTGCTGGGGAAGTGCAACTAATACAGTGGTACCTCGGGTTAAGTACTGAATTCGTTCCGGAGGTCCGTTCTTAACCTGAAGCACCACTTGATCTAATGGGGCCTCCTGCTGCCGCTGCGCCTCCAGAGCACGATTTCTGTTCTTATCCTGAAGCAAAGTTAACCTGAAGCGTTATTTCTGGCTTAGCGGAGTTCTTAACCTGAAGCGTATGCAACCTGAGATACCACTGTAAATGGAATTGTAATAATATTACCATTACCCCATATGCACCCACTCAACCTCTTCGATTGGTGGAATTGGCACTCTTTCAGGCACCACAGAATGCCTGCTCTGCATTTGTAAGAACATGTAGTGCAGGGGTCCCAAACTAAGGCCCGGGGGCCGGATGTGGCCCAATCGCCTTCTCAATGCGGCCCGCAAACGGTCTGGGAATCAGCGTGTTTTTACATGAGCAGAATGTGTCATTTTACTTAAAATGCATCTCTGGGTTATTTGTGGGGCAGAGGAATTCGTTCATATTTCCCCCCCAAAATATAGTCCGGCCCCCCACATGGTCTGAGGGACGGTGGACCGGCCCACGGCTGAAAAAGGTTGCTGACCCCTGATTTAGTGTGTCAGCACCTAAACTTTGGAACTCCCCGCCTATTGATATCAAACAGGCGCCTTCACTGTACTCTTTTCGGCACCTGCTGAGAACTTTCTTGTTTAGACCAGCCTACAAAGATGCTTAGAAAACTTTGCTTCAGGAGAAGAACAGAAATGGTGCTCTGGCGGGGCAGCGGCAGCGAGAGGCCCCATTAGCTCAAGTGGTGCTTCAGGTTAAGTACGGACCTCCGGAACGAATTTAGTACTGAACCCCAGGTACCACTGGAGTAAGTTTCTCCCCATTTCCCAGAAAGCAGGCCTTGGGGGGGGGGGCTGCTCTTCAGGCCTCACCTGCCAGTCCTTTTCACCATCTTACCTTATCAGAAGACGGATGCCTTCGAAAAAGGTCTCTGGACTTGAGAGCAATTCCCAGCACCTTTCCACCTCCAGAATGTTGTCTTCGTTGATATAGCCGCCACACCCAATAAGGTTTTTCAGAGCCTTTACTGCGGTCCTGAATCAAGTGAAAGAATTAAGAATATTATATTTATTATTTACTAAATAAATAATAAAAACATGAACAAACCAAACCAATAACTCCTCTCCCTCTCCCAAACACCATTGAAAGGGCGCAGGGTGTTAATCCGCCAATAGCCTGACTGAAGAGGAACATTTTCGCCTGGCGCCTAAAGGTATATAATGAAGGCACCAGACAAGCCTCCCTGGGGAGGGGAGAGCAGCCCACTAAGGGGGAGCCACCACAGAAAAGGCCCCTTCTTGCGTTGCCCCCCTCCGGACTTCTCGTGGAGGAGGCCCATGAAGAGGGGCCTCCGATGATGATCACAAGGTTCATCCGGGGAGTTTTAGGTCCTTGACATCTTGCAGCCTTGAGCTGCTAGGCCTGATGGATCCAGCCACAACCACCAGCCCCCGCAGCCTCTCCCAGGTTTCCAGCACAAGCTGGGATGGAGACTTCAGGTTTCAGGACACGTGAGTCGCACCACACCCAAACCAGCCCATCGTGCGGGAGAGTCTCCAGCATCCTTTCCCACCCTAGTGTCCCTCAGAGGTTTTGGACTACAACTCAGTTGTGCTGGCTGGGGCTGGTGGGAGTTGGGGCCCCAAATGACTGAAGAGCCCAGGGGCTGGGGAAGCCTGGGTCTCTTAGCTACCCATCCCGGCTCCAGGTCAGGGAGAGAAGGGAGGGCCCCCCCAAATGCATCAGCAGGTCTCTTACGCCAGCGGAGTACGGTGCAACGAGGGGGCTGGGGTGAGACTTGCCGCCCTCGAACTTCTTCTGGGCCCGCCAAGGATAAAATAGATCTGAGTGGTAAGTCCAAGCAACAGCTGGGGGAACTTGTCCTGCACCACATCCGGAGCCTGAGGGGACTCTAGGATCAGGCACAATATGTTGGTCGCCTGGAGGGAGAAGGACAGGAGAAGAGGACATTGTCAGATGAAGAGCCCCCGAGGCAAGAAGCCCCCAGCCCCATTCAGGAGAAAGAAACGGAGGGCTTTCGTACCGCCATAGGAAGGAGCGATGTGCTGCACCTCCTGGAGCGCACTTCTGCGCTGGGGTCTTGGTTGCACAGGCGCTCCAGGAGGGTCTTCACTACCTTGGCGCTGCAATATTTATCGGCTACCAGGGCCTGCCAGAGTGGCGCTGCCGTCCTGCAATTTGTCAAAAGAGAAATTTTATTTTCTTTAAAAAAGACAGGCCTTTTAGATTTCCTCTACATTACCGTGTTTCTCCTAAAATAAGACACCGTCTTATATTCTTTTTCCCTCCAAAAAAACACAGTATGGCTTATTTTCGGGGGATGTCTTATTTTTATTAAGTATGGTACAGCAATCCACATTTATTATGGGTCCAGAACAGGGCTTCAAGCGCCGCGCGCTGATAACGCCAAGGTTGCAGGTTCGATCCCCTTAAGGGACAATTGCATATTCCCTGCATTGCAGGGGGTTGGACTAGATGACCCTCAGGGTTCCCTTCCAACTCTGCCATTCTATGATCTCGGCCCATTTGCAGGCCGAAAGGGAAGATTTAAACACGCGATCCTTGAGCACCTCCACTCACTAGCTGCTTGAGGTCCTCCTCGGAGAGCCCCGCGTAGCGGTACCGCCGCTGCTCGAACTCGTAGCGGGTCATCTTGGCCACCACCACCACCCGGGATGGGCAGAACCCGCTGCCTCCCGACCGCGAAGGGAGCTCGGAGGAAGCATCCGAGCTGAGGCAGTACTGCGAGGCGGAAGGGGCAGGCGGAGCCGGCGGCGGCGGCGGTGAAGACCCTCGCCCCGCCAGCGCTAACAGCTGAGAGGGGAGCCCGGATGCGGCGGTGGCTGAAGCCACCGACGCGGCCAGGCGGGCTGCGCTGGGCGCTAAGGCGAGGTGGCTCTGCGGTGGCGGCGGAGCAGGCGGCTGGTGCCTCCAGGAAGGCTTGAGCAAGGCGCGGAGGGCGGCGGAGGGACTGCCGCCGCTCAGGTAGCTCAGGAGGCAGGTCATAGCCCGGGCTTCACTGCCGCGGCTCGGCACCCGGAACTGGCTGCTGCTGCTGAAGCGCCGACAAAGCGGCCAGCAGCGCCGCGTGGAGCGCCCCGAGCTGCGGCAGGAGGAGGAGGATTCAAAGTGCTACAGAGCACTGCTGGGTCCCGCTGGCTCAGGGCGCTTGGCGGTCTCGCTTCGTGCGGCACTGCTGGGCGCCGACCTGGCAAGCCTCCTCCTCTTCCTGCCGCGGCTTGGCGCCCGGAACTGGCTGCTACTGCTGCTGAAGCGCTTTGTCGGTGCTTCAGCAGCAGGGTCCCGCTGGCTCAGGGCACTCGGCGGTCTCGCTCCGTGCGGTGCGGCGCTGTAGCAGCAGCAGCAGCAGCCGCTTCTGGGCGCTGACCCGGCAGGCTTCTTCCTCCTGCCGCGGCCAGCGTGCTGGGTCCCGCTGGCTGGAGCGCTCGGCGGTGGCTCCGTGCGGCGCAGCGCTGCTGCAGCAGTAGCCAGTTCTGGGCACCGACCCGGCAGGCCGCCTCCTCCTCCTGCCGCAGCCGGTGTGCTGGGTCCCGTTGGCTCGGGGTACGTCTTATTTTCGGGGTATGCCTTATATTTTGTGACCCCTTGAAAATCCTGCTATGCCTTATATTTTAGGTATGTCTTATATTATGAGAAACACGGTACATTAGCAAAGAAACGGAGGTCCTTACTTATTGCAGTCCATGGCTAAGTCTAGAAGGCTGTCCACCACGGGCACCAGCCGCTTCCTGCCCAGGTGTACAATTGCTCTTGTCGCCTCCTCCCTGGTGGAGGGCGGGGTGAAAAGGAGATGGTGGTAGATCTCCCTAATTATAATGTTTGGCTGGAAGAAAAGAAAAGAAGACCAGGATGAGAAAGTGGGTTTGATAAGCCTTAGCTAGAGCATGGAATAGAAATCCAAGAGGCCCAACGCCATTAGAAATACAACCAGACTTTATTTTGTACTGCATATGTCAGTACCAAGGGACAGCACAATAGCTTGCAAATCTACCCAATCTCCTTGAGGGGCATGTGATCTTTTATACATTAGGTCAAAAGAAATGGAAACTTTATTCTGAGGCGTCATCTTCAGGAAACCGAAAATGATGACATTCTATTTTCTGATGATAACCCAGACTGTATTCTTTTGATACAATTCTTAAAGCAGGTGGCTTGATAAGAATACAGCAAGGAATTCTTGAACCCGATCCCAGACTCCCTATATTAGACAAAAGACCTTGGGCACACATTCTCAGACAGTCAAATAAGATCAATATATGAAACAAGCACACTTATCAATAACTGGTTATAACATATACGCAAGATCAATACAAAGATACTTATAATTGATTATAACATACTGCAAGCAAAAGGCTTAAAACATAGGAAAAAGAAAGTCCTTTTAAAAGGTTTTTCTATAGAAAGGGGGGCATAGGGCTTTCTAAAAACATATTCTGAGTTTCTCTGCAACTGCATCTAATCTCAGGAATGTACCTTCAAATGTTGCCACTCCCTTGGCACAGGCGTACAGGCTTAATGTTGCATTCTCCTATAAACTTATTCCCAGCCAGGTACTATCTCTCTCGCTTGTGCAACCTTCAAATGTTTCAGTCTATGAATTCCATATCTTACAAAGAGGCCCTTGCAGGAAAAATACTGACTATTGTTCCTTATTCTGGCTCTCTTTCATTCAGAGAATGAGCATGTAAATTGATTACCAATGGACAAACATTCGCCAATATATTTAAACTCATTTCAAGGCTTAGACTAACTCCTATCTGGCCTATATAAAATCAATAAGCATAAAATATACAATAGCTATCCAGGAATACAAAGTTGTTGTTGTTGTTGTTGTTGTTGTTGTTGTTGTTGTTGTTGTTGTTGTTGTTGTTGTTCAGTCGTGTCCGACTCTTCGTGACCCCATGGACCAGAGCACGCCAGGCACGCCTATCCTTCACTGCCTCTCGCAGTTTGGCCAAACTCATGTTAGTAGCTTCGAGAACACTGTCCAACCATCTCATCCTCTGTCGTCCCCTTCTCCTTGTGCCCTCCATCTTTCCCAACATCAGGGTCTTTTCCAGGGAGTCTTCTCTTCCCATGAGGTGGCCAAAGTCTTGGAGCCTCAGCTTCAGGATTTGTCCTTCCAGTGAGCACTGATTTCCTTCAGAATGGGTAGGTTTGATCTTCTTGCAGTCCATGGGACTCTCAAGAGTCTCCTCCAGCACCATAATTCAAAAGCATCAATTATTCGGCGATCAGCCTTCTTTATGGTCCAGCTCTCACTTCCGTACATTACTACTGGGAAAACCATAGCTTTAACTATACGGACCTTTGTTGGCAAGGTGATGTCTTTGCTTTTTAAGATGCTGTGTAGGTTTGTCATTGCTTTTCTCCCAAGAAGCAGGCGTCTTCTAATTTTGTGACTGCTGTCACCAACTGCAGTGATCATGGAACCCAAGAAAGTGAAATCTCTCACTGCCTCCATTTCTTCCCCTTCTATTTGCCAGGAGGTGATGGGACCAGTGGCCATGATCTTAGTTTTTTTGATGTTGGGCTTCAGACCATATTTTGCGCTCTCCTCTTTTACCCTCATTAAAAGGTTCTTTAATTATTCTTCCTCACTTTCTGCCATCAAGGTTGTATCATCAGCATATCTGAGGTTGTTGATATTTCTTCCGGCAATCTTAATTCCGGTTAAGCTGGAATTTTGCTATAAGAAGCTGATGATCTGAGCCACAGTCAGCTCCAGGTCTTGTTTTTGCTGACTGTACAGAGCTTCTCCATCTTTGGCTGCAGAGAATATAATCAATCTGATTTCGATGCTGCCCATCTGGTGATGTCCATGTGTAGAGTCGCCTCTTGTGTTGTTGGAAAAGAGTGTTTGTGATGACCAGCTTGTTCTCTTGACAGAGTGAAGTTAGGGTGCAGCAATGCGATAGAATAAAAAAACACAATGGAAAATGGGGTGGAAAGTACCGGTAGTGGGGGAAGGAAAATTTATTATGTATTGGAATTTTATGTGAAATTGTGGAAATTTTTATTATATATATATATATATATATATATATATATATATATATATATATATATATACATACCGGGATGAGAAAGAAACGACTATTGGTTGGTTTGTTTGAAAATATGTATTTAGATTTTCAATACAGCTTACAAAAGAGAACCTCAAAATAAATATAAAACAGATCAACTCATCTCTCCTGTTAACTTAGGAAGCTGCACCCTAGGAATAGCAATGGTCCATTGACCTCAGTGTTGTCCACATTGTGTTTCCTTTGCATTGACATGAACAGGGTGGAATAATGTTATTAAAATGCTGCCAAAGCAAACAGCGAGATAAAACATGGTGGTTGTTTTTTGGAAGCCGAACTGCAGCAGAATGGAAACAGAGGTACGAGCCACAGACGTGGAAACCGATGCCTTCTTACTTCCCAGAAACAAGCTAATTCTACGTCCGAAGAGAATGTTTCATTTATAGCAGGCATGTCCAACAAGTAGATCTTGATCTACTGGTAGATCACTGGGTGCCTGCAGTAGATCACTGATAGATCATTGGCTCCCCCCAAAGAAGCTGAACAACTGTGGCTCCGCTAAAAAAAGCTCATATGTGGTGGGGGTGCAGGATGATTAAACAATTCTGGACTAAGATCCACGAAGAGTTGAAAAAAAATATTCAAGAGCACAACCCACAAGAAACCAGAAGCATATCTGATGGGCTTACTAACTGATGATATTCCCAAAGACAAAAAGAATATATTTCTCTACGGGACAGCAGCGGCGAGATTATTAGTTGCAAGGAACTGGAAAACAGGAAAAATACCAGAAATACCTGAATGGAGATCTAAGATTTGTGAATTTATGGCAATGGCAAAATTAACGGCGTCAGTCAGATGGGGCTCTATCCAGAAAGCTAACAAAGAGTGGGAATGTGTAGAAGTATATATGGAAAAATATGGAAAGGAAAGCTAACTGAATAGAAGTATAAAAAGTTTTACTTGCAAGGATACAGGATAACACCATAAAAGAGAAATAGTAAGTATAAAAATAGATAACACAACAGGAAATGATAAATTAAGTCTCAATAAGATCGCACATGGGTGGGGGAAGCAGGGAGGTAGGGGGAACAGAAGACGATATTTGAAGATTTATTAAGAAATCTCAAGAATGTGATACAAAAACAGAATGCGTTATGTAATAGGGAATATGTGACAGTGGTTGTAAGTTTTCTTTTCTTTTTTCTGTATTCTATTTTTGAAACAAAAATAAAAATCATTTACAAAGAAAAGAAAAGCTTAGCATTTTACCTCCAGCCTGAAAAAACTCAACAACTTTGACCTGAACTCCAAAAAGGGGGTAGATCACTGCCAGTTTTTACTCTGAGTAGATCGCAGTCTCTTGGGAGTTGGCCACCCCTGATTGATAGGAAACCTGCTCCCCCCCCCCGTCTCCGTTTTGAGCCTTACCTCCTCCATGTCCACCCCGCACTCCTCAAGGAAGGAGCTGAGCAGCACTCCGGCGGCCTGAGAGATGGCTCCGTCATCCGAGTTCAGGTTGTTAATGGCCTTCAAGACAACGTCGTTGATTTGGCTGGGCGTCAGGTGCTCCCCAAAAGCCTGGCCCAAAGAAGAAAGAAGAGGGAGTTTTCTTTCCAGTAGTCACAAACCCATGATCCCTAGCTAGCAGGACCAGTGGTCAGGGATGGTGGGAATTGTCACCTCCAAACATCTGGAGGGCCAAGTTTGGGGAAGCCTGCCCTAGAGGATGGACCAACCTCTGCTATCTGGGAGCTGGCTGCGGCCTTAGCAAGAAACAGTCCCCAAAGCCACACCTACCTTGGCCACCTTGGAGATGTCGTTACAAAAGACGGAGGGCCCCGGGATGAAGAAGTCTTCTCTCTGCCATGTGACCACCTTGCCTTTCTGGCTTTTATGCCTCTGGACTTCCTTGGCTAAGAAGGAAAATGCATGCAAAAGAAGACAGCATGAGTGCTCCCTGCTCAAAACCTCCAGTTTCCCCAGAAGGGGGCAACCCAAAGTTCAGAAGGGGGCAACCCAAAGGACTGGGGGGGGGGGTTGCGGAGCTCTATGGCTGCAGCATTCGGGGGGGGGGGGTTCCGTTTAGAAAAGGGGTGATGAAGAGGAGATGCAACGTATGGCAAGGGGAAAGCTTTCTCTCTCCCTCCTAACATGACAACTCCGGGACCTCCAATGAAACGGAAGTTTCAGGGTGGTCCTTCTTCTTGCAGTGCACAGCTAAACTGTGGAACTCCCTGCCACAGGAGGCCTTGATGGCCCCGGACCAAGATGGCTTTCAAAAAGGGCTAGGAAAATTCATGGAAGAGAAGGCTACCCTACCATGGCTATTAGCCATGGTGCCAGAGGCAGCAAAGCCCAGGAGAAGAAAGAGCTCTTGAGTTCCAATTCTGCTTCCTGGTTTACCCCAGGCATCTGCTCAACCCCTGTGGGAACAGGAGGCTGGACTGGGGTGGGCCACTGGTCTGACCCAGAAGGCTTTCCTCCCCTCAGACTGCCCTCTCGCCTGAGGCCAGGGCTGGCACCAATTCTGGCCCTCCCAACAAGCCCAGCAGCAGCCAGCATGGACTGCCCTCAGGGATGGAGGGCGCTACAGATCTCCCAGCCTGCGGCTTACAAGAAACACTCCCTTCCCCAGCATCCCCCTTACCCATTTTGGCGATCATGATGTAATGAAGCTGGTATAGGGCCTCCGCTGCGTGCTGGCCGATTTCTTTTCTATCAACTAGCCGGATGGCCAGGAGCCCCACCAACTGCCCCAGAAGGGGGAAATCCTGGGAGATCTAGGAGGTGGAGAGAGAGAGAGAGAGAGAGAGAGAGATGCAGTCAGCCTTCGTCCCACAGAGCCCAGCAAGGGAAAACCACCTGGCATGCTCTCAGTCGGCCAAGGTGGCAGAGGGGCGCAGGGCAAGAGACCCGTGCTTAGGTGGCTTTTCCCCCAGCCAGAACTCACTGGAACTCAGCTCTGGCACCTCTGCCATGATAAGAGCTCATGGTGAGTCCTGGCAGCTCTTTTTTCTAGAAAAATAGCACTGGCCGCCACCTTCCCCTGGGATGGCCAGGCCAAACAGCTCTCATCTAGTTCACACCTCAACTTTCCGAAGCAAAAGGGTTCCCTTCAGAATCCTCGCTTCCACAAATTTTGCAAAGCAGTCTCCAAACCACCACAACAGAATGCCGACATTAGGGGAGAAGGTATACAGAAATGCACAATGCTTGAATCCTGGGGTTTCTGGTACCCCTGGACACTGGCGGAGGAACAGGGGTGCGGAGGGAGTGGACCGCCCCGGCACCAAGACAAAAAGCCCATTGTAAACCACCCTGGGATCCTCAGATGAAGAGCAGTAGAGAAATTTCATACATTCTAAAAAAAAATTAAGCCTTGGTCACTCACATCAAAATTAAGATGCTCGGATACATATTTCGTTAGGAAACTGGTGCACTTGACAGCTCTTTCCCGTGCAAAGATTTTGGTGCTATCAATCCAGCCGTTTGTGTGCTGCGGGAGAGAAATACAAATGGACCTTGAGCTGGTTTGGAGCTTCTAGCAGGGGAGCGCAGCCTCGTATAGCCTTGACTGAAGAAGGGTACACTCTGTGAGCTTTGGGAGGGACGCCCATGGAGCGGTGAGGGAGGAAGGGGACACCCGCCTAGCCAGCCAGATCAGCCAAATCAACCCTGGCGACCAATGGGGCGGCAGATGTCGCAGCCAGATCGCCCTCACATCCAGGAGAGAAATCCTCAGCATCACATGGAAGGACAACCCTTAATCCGGGTTTGCAAATTCACAAAGCTTCGGTTACTGCCTGAATCAATCATGCCGGGACCATAGCGGAGACATTTAACTTCAAATGGCAAAAAGGGGTTGTCTTCCAAAAGAGAATGTTTGCTGCAATTTGTTCTACTTCATTTATTATTATTATTATTATTATTATTATTATTATTATTATTATTATATAGCTCCTTTGACAAGGACTGGAGGCAACTTACAAACAAAATAAGAACAATTTGAGATATAGAAAAAAGAAGCCATTAAATGAAACACATTGAACATTAATAGAATTAGAAATTAATTGGCTCTTGGTTTGTGTTTGTTTTATTATGTGTTCTCATTTTGTATTTTCTTGTTGTGAACCGCCCCGCGATCTGTCATTTGTTTGTTTGTGTGTGCGACAATTACAATAACACAACCTAGTCAGGGCATGCAGGCAGCATCCTTAGACCAAACCCAGCTTGGTGTTGGCCACAGGGAATGATGATTGGCAATTGGCAGAGCGTCTTTTCCCAGCCCCACCTGGAGATGCTGAGGATGGAACCGGGCACCTTGAGCATGCAAAACAGATGCTCTGCCCCTGAGCCACGGCCCTTCCCCATATGCCACCAGCAGAGGGCAGATCTTGCGCCTTGCACAAGCATTCCTAGCAGAGCAGAGGCCCCTTTCACCATCAGCATCCACAGATGCCCCCCCCCCCGTGCTCCTGCTTCCCCCGGCTCTGACGTCTTGGGGGCTCCCTTACCACTAATATATCCTGCAGCGTCTCCAGAGAGGGGGCCTCCGCCAGCAAGCTCCTGAGCATGTTGTGGCAGGCAGTGACCATCTGCTGATAAAAGTCCTGGAAGGAGAGAAGCCAAAGCAGTTCAAAGCTGAAGACCCCCCTGGAAACCCCCTTCGAGTCCAGCACCCCCTTTCCACAGTGGCCAACCAATGACCCCGTGGGAAACCCGCAAGCAAGACGTGAGCAACAGCACCCTCCTTCCTGGGAGGTTGGGTGGCCACCTGTCCCGATTCTAGGGAGCACCTCGGCTCCCCTATGCCTGGTTCAGAACCCAGAGAATCAGCAGATTGGGGCTCTTGCAAGAGGGCAGCCTTGCCCACCAGCTGCTCAGCAAATTCATAACCAAGCTTATGCAGGGGTTCCAACACAGCGCACCAACATCCAGCGTTCTTTGGCATACATCAAGAAAGGTTACAGGTCGTGGGATATAAAGCTACAGGGCTCCACACTGGGCTCAATTCCTTGGGGTGTCCCAAACCATTTGGCCCTAACTATCGTACTTTAACCTCCGTTGCCATGGCAACAATAATAATAATAATAATAATAATAACTTTTATTTATACCCCGCCCTTCCCAGCCAAGACCAGGCTCAGGGCGGCTAACAATCATAAAACCACACAATCACAAAACAAACAGTTAAAAATACAAATTAAAAACAATTTAAAACTTAAAAATTAAAAAGCCACCTCATTTAAGTAGCTCACCAACAACCAACGGAATAAAAACGTCAGGGATTACACTCAAACCAACCCAAAAGCCAGGCGAAACAGCTCCGTTTTACAGGCCCTGCGGAAGGGTACCAACTCCTGCAGGGCCCTCATTTCTTGCGGCAGATCATTCCACCATATCGGAGCCAGAACCGAGAAAGCCCTGGTCCTAGTAGCTGCCAGCCTGACATCCTTATGGCCAGGGATCTCCAGGATGTTATTATTTGAGGACCTCAAGGTCCTACCCGGGGCATACCAGGAGAGGCGGTCCCTTAAGTACGAGGGTCCTAGGCTGCGTAGGGCTTTAAAGGTCAAAACCAGCACCTTAAACCTGATCCTGTACTCCACCGGGAGCCAGTGCAGCTGATAAAGCACTGGATGAATGTGATCTCGCAGCAAGGCCCCCGTAAGGAGCCTCACCGCGGCATTCTGCACCCGCTGGAGTTTCTGGGTCAGCCTCAAGGGCAGCCCCGCATAGAGCGAGTTACAATAGTCTAGTCTGGAGGTGACCGTCGCATGGATCACTGTGGCAACCCCATTTTCCTCCCACTCACCTGGCTCTGCGTTGCATGGATGGAGCTCCCGGCCTTGACTCTGGTGAGGCTCAAGGTGGGTAAGCAAAATACTTTCTCAATACTTTTCTTCACTAGCTGAGAGCGAAGCATGGAGTCCAAAGGTGGCCCCAAGTCACTGAAGAGGAAAGAGAAAGCAGGGGAGAGGAAATGGTCAGCCCCCAGCAGTCCATAAACCCGCACTGTGTCTGGCCAAGGGGTACAATTTCAGGGGATGGCAAGGGAGGTGCCAGCAATAGGTGGCTGTAGGGTGACTGAGAAGTCCCACCCCATACTTACGCCAGATGTGTGATGGCTTCCATTGCCTGGCAGAACAAGCCAGAAGAGAAAGACCCCTGCGGCTCCTCTTCTATGATTTCCTGTGGTGGGGAAGCACACAGCATGTCAGAGAACTGGAGGCTCCATCCCTGCCGCCACCCCACCAAGCCCTGGATGGTGCTCCTTATCCAGCCCAGCCCACTAGACACCTCCTTGGCAATTGGCAAGTGGGTCCTCCTAGGGGAGAAGAGTGGGCTTCCTAGATCTGGGAATCAGACCCAGAATAGACCTACAATTTAGAGCTATTTAAAAAATGCTCTGGGGGAACCCCAGGAGACCCCCCTCTTTTTCTTTTGAACTCACCAAGATGCATATGGTAACCTCCACTTTTTGGGGCAAGATGACAAGTGCCTTGGTTGTTTTTAGAAAGCTTTTTTTCAGAGCCTTGTCCTAAAAGGAGAAGGGATTTTATTAAATTAAGATTGAACCCAAATCACAAGGAAACATAAAGCCACACTGACCCTAACCCTAACCCTCATCCTGACCCTAACACTAACCCAATCCTAAAATTAACCCTAAACCTAACCCAGAAATAGTCTTCTTAGAGAGTAAAATCCATGTTCCATTGCTGTTTTAGGGGTTGTTTTTAAAAGTCTGGAATGGATTAATCCATTTTACATTACTTTCTATGGGAAAGCAGCGCGCCTTGGTTTTGGAACGCTTTGGTTTTAGAATGGACTTCCGGAACGGATTCAGTTTGAGAACCAAGGGACCACTGTCATGCCCCATTTGGTCCTAGGTGTGGAGTCAGTATACACCCCTGGAGTGAACAACCCTTCGGTGGATGAAGCCAGAGACTCTGCCCTAGGGCACAGTCTGAAGGACCTGGACGGAGCTCAGGAGGTCTGCTCAGTGCCGGGATAGGGGCCACTGGGGAAACAGTTGCACACCTCCTGGAGTCGTAGGAGAGGAGAAAGGCAGGAGAGGCTGGATTTTCCCGTGTCTAATTTGGGGGAATTCCAAATTAAGAAAATGGAGGGAGATTGCCCAGAGTTGCTGAGCTTTTGGGGGGATTACCCACAGTCGTCCAGCTTTTTTAGGGAGGGGGGATTCCAAAAACTGCTCACCCGCCGGACCTACGCTGCCACTCGCACGTGTCGCAAAACCCACCTATCGTCTGTCCCCTCGCCGGCAGAAGCCACCAATCGCCCGCCCAATTGCTGCAGCGACAGCCAATCAACACCAGCCCTTGCCGCAGCCGCCAATAACACGCACAATAGCCGCTGACCATCTCCGGCTCGCAGCGGCATCCGATCCCACATCCCCCCTATGCACTATCCGTGTAGAAGATGACCCACATTTTAAAACATCCTTTTTTAATTAAAAAAAACACCCCACCTTGTCTATAAGCGGAAAAGTACAGTATAGCCGAGAGAACAAACACCAGGAGTCTGTGGGGAAATGGGCGCCATACCTTCCTGGTGTTATGGAAGAGGAAGAGGAGCTCTTCCACGATGAGCTCGATGAAGCGGAGCAGGTCTTCGGATGAGGCCGCAAGAGCTATCTTCCCATAGCAAAGCATGAGGGTGGTGCTGGCATTCTTCACCTTTGTATTCTGGAGGGAAAGGGGGGGGAAGTGAGTTCGGGAACCTCAATCGCAATAGGAGGAGGAAGTCACCACTTAGTTGGGACCTCTTAGCCAGTGGTCAGATGGTACCCGGTGCTGAAAATTTATTGTCTCTCCCCCCCCCCCGAAATTCTTAAAAGAAGGAGAAATAAGATACTCACAGTGGAAAGTGTTGTTTTCTCGTTTATTTACCTAACATTGTGAGCATAAGCACTTAAAACCTTTTCCCCCTAACTTTCTTCTCTGCCAATTTTGAAACTGACAAGATGGCTAAACCAGAGAGCTTTGCCAATCCCAACCTGGGGGAGCTCGGCTGCCCCCAAAGTCCTGCCAGGCTATGTGTTCCATCAGCAGAAAACGTTAGTTGAGGTCACTGCCTTGCATAAAGTCTATTTTATCCCCGCAGCAGCCTTTGTTCCACCTTCACAAAGGTCCTTCCTGCATCCAGCCCAGATCCAGGGCCAGCAACACCCAGCATCTTGGGTCAGCTGCTGGAGCTCCCCATTGTTTCTTCACCATTAATTTCCACAAATAAAAAAGAATAAAACCAGTAAATCCATACAGCAATAACACTTCAAAACCTTCTCTTTGATCTTCTTTAAACCTCGAGACTTCCCTCCATATGCAGATGTTTCAGCCTCTCTGACCTGTTCCGAACTTTCAAGCAGGGGCCCTCAAACTTTCACCGTCCCTCAGACACTGTTGAGGGCTGGGCTATAGTTTTTTTAAAATATGAATGAATTCCTATGCACACTGCACATATTTTATTTGTAGTGCACACACAACATCCCTCTCTGAAACTGCTGCCAGTCAGTGTAGGCAATACTGAGCTAGGTGGAACAATGGTTGGAACCTTGCTTCGGGCAAAAGGGCAGGAGGCTGAGGACTTAGCCTGGAGCACTCGAAGTGGGGACATGCACGGTCTGTTCCCATCTCCTACGGTACTTCCCTGCTTCCAACTTTAAGAAGTTGGCATAGGGGCTCTCAGATGCTGATTCCTGATTCTGCCTGGGTCCTGGCACCACCTTCCCAGCGATCTTTGTCGAAATAGTTTCTCCTTCCAAAAGCACACAGGCATCTCCAGTCCATCACAGGGGAAAGAGTGGCAGGCTCTGAGCAGCCTCAGTTTCCCCCACCTGTGAAACTGGACCAGCTGGGAAACTGGCTGTCGTGTTCACCCCCCCCCCCTGCAAACAAAAAGGCAGCACCAAAGGGAGGACATTATTATATTTAAATGATTTTGTCATCGTTTGTCCTATTTATATTTATATGCTGCTGTCTTTTATGTTAGAGATTGCAATGATGCTGTTTGTGATTATTGTGAAATACTTTGAGCTCAACATTTGTTCTTGGACGAGCGAAATAAAAATATGAAATCAAATCAAACCCTGCCTTTCTTCCTAACTTGCCATTTACTTTGTATTTTTTGTTCAACATTTTTTTTTAAGGTGCAGAGGGTGACAGTGGACTACAACAGCCCTGCCATGTAGTCTGCTCTCTATACTGCACGGTGGGAGTAACATAGACAACCCTGTTGTGTAAAGGTAAAGGTAAAGGGACCCCTGACCCTTAGGTCCAGTCGTGACCGACTCTGGGGTTGCGTGCTCATCTCGCTTTATTGGCTGAGGGATTGGTTTCCTTAGTCATGACTAAGCTGCTTCTGGCGAACCAGAGCAGCACACAGAAACGTCATTTACCTTCCCGCTGCAGCAGTACCTATTTATCTACTTGCACTTTGACGTGCTTTCAAACTGCTAGGTTGGCAGGAGCAGGGACCGAGCAACGGGAGCTCACCCCGTCGCGGGGATTCGAACCGCCGACCTTCTGATCAGCAAGCCCTAGGCTCTGTGGTTTAACCCACAGCGCCACCTGGGTCCCACCCTGTTGTGTAGACCACTTGTATTATTCTGCTCTGTTGTGGTTTGGAGGAGGATCGTGGCTGAGAAGATGGTGTAGTCCACTCTCATTTTGCCCCTAAGGCAGCTTGGTGCTTGGGGCATGGGGCTGAGAGGTGGGGTGGTGCTAGGGGGCTCACAGCAGCCCTGCAGTGCAGGCCACACTTCCTCCCCACATGCAGCTCCCTTTTCTCTCTCTTTTAACTGTTCAAAAAAAAGGATTCAAATGTCCAGCAGTACAGAGACCACGAAGGGGTTCCTCCCTTTTCTCTTTTCATCGCTCTGTAACTGGAATTGCATGCAGGGAAGGCGTGCCTCTGAGCATATACAGACCATAGGGGGTTTTTGGGGGGGGAGCGAGTGAAAAAGTTGCCTCCGCTGCCTTCTGCCCCCCTCCCTCCAAGCCAAACTTCACAGGCCCTAAGGAGGGCTACCCTGCAGCTCTGCTGGGAGTCATCTCCTGTCTCTCCAAGGGTGGGGGGGCTCCTCCCACGGGGAGCCCCAAGAAAAAGGATGGAGCGCCTTCTTGGATGCTTGCATGGCGTGCAACTTCTTTTTAACCGCCCCGTGCCAGGATTGGGGCCTCTCGCCCCGCTTTTTTCTGGGGGCGGGGCTTCTTGCTGCCAAGCTGGCGAAAGGGGAGGATTGCAAAGAAACGGACAGAGGCTTGTGCTGGAAGAGAATGAGGGAGAAAGACGCGGGGGGGGGGTGAGAGAAGCTCTGAGGTTTGTGCCTCTATATGGCTTCAGTCGGGGGGGACGCGCCAAATGTCACCCTCCGGGGGCCCACCAACTCCCAAGGAGCGGGGGAAGAGGGAGAGCCGCAGCAGCTGCTTTGAGACTCAGCCAGAGAGGGGAGGGGGAGCTGTGCCATCCTCCCACCCCCTGGGGCTGCTGATTGGCGGGGCCGCCAGTCCATTGGGGGTGCCGATTGCAGGAAGGAAGAAGCAAGCGAGCGAAGCAGGTGAGCTAGCAAGCCAGCTGTCCCACGGAAAGAGGCTTCTTACCCGGCGGCGGGGCTCGGCTTGGGAGTCGTGGGGGGGCGCCGAGTGTCACCCCCCCAGGGTGGAACCCAGGACACACCGCCCCCAACGCCCCACCCTGGCTCCGCCCCTGCTCTTAGCAGCTGGGGAAATATTAGTCATCAGTAAGTTGTTGCACAGACTGACAAAATGTGCATTTTCCCCCCTCCAGGAAACTCAAACTGCTGGCAAGCCAGGGCTCCCCCATCCTATATCTGTGCATCAGGTTCTTCCTACCTAAATGTAAAACCTGACATTTGACCCTATAGAATTTCGTTTGGTCAGTTGGGGCCCAGTTCTCCCATCTGTTACGGTGATCTTGAATAGTCATAAACTAAAGAGAATTTCAAACACATATGATAGAACCAATACATGAGCAACAGTGTCCAGCATGAACCAGACTCCTGCATAATTCAAAATAATGTAATAAAAATACTCTAATAAAAAATACTGATAATAATAATAATAATAATAATAATAATAACAACAACAACATACCTCAATGCATATACACTTTCAGTGGAACAGTGGTCATAAACATATGTAACCACTGTTCCCTAACAAGGGGAACAGAGAGCCTAATGTACACAAACTCACTCACAGGTGAAACTTTAGTTAATCATAGAGAACAGTCATTTAAAGCGACAGAACCACACAATTAAGTACGGTAAGTATAACAGTATAGTTAAATAAAACAATTCAGATCTAATTCTGAATTCAACCCTCCTGGGTACAATGTCTTAAACAAGAAAATAAACTGTGATTTTTTTTGTCTGAGTCGTTTAACATAGTCACATCTGAAGTTGACATTCCTCCTGTTAATCCATAGAACTGTGAACAGCAAATCTGAGTCTGAATGATTATGCGATAAAAAATGCTCAACTAAAGGTGCTTCCAAAACTTTATTTCTAATTCGGGACCGGTGTTCGCCTATGCGTGTACCCACCGTCCGAGTGGTAGAGCCTATGTAAAACAAATTACACGGACATCGGATCAAATAAACTGCCTCTTTGGTTTGGCAAGTGCTGAAATGATTGATAGTAAACTTAAATTTGATATTCTCATTGTAAATAACCTTGGCTTGTAGGGGGTCCCGTGTGCCCCCTGGCTCTACAAGCCAAGGTTATTTACAATGAGAATACCAAATTTAAGTACCAAAATGGCCTCGTCGTCCATCCAGCTAGTTAATTTAACGTAAAGATGTTTTGCATATAATTTGCTGGGAATGGATAGAAGACTGATGGGTCTGTAGCTCGCCGGGTTCGATGTAGGGCCCTTTTTATATGTTGGAACGATTATTGCCTCAGCCAACCCCTTGGGGAGGAGACCCGATGAGTCAATGAGGGAGAATAGTTTCGCCAGCAAAGGTGCCCACCACCCGATATTGGTCTTCAAGAGTTCTGCAGGGATAGTCTATGCCAGGGGCCTTGTTGTTCTTTAACTGTGCGATCAGATTCTCTACCTCCTCTTTAGTTACGGGTGGCCATTGCGGTAGAGCCTCTGGTTGGACGTTCAGCTTGTTAGGCTGGGCTTCCTCATCGTGGAATAGTGATTGAAAATATCGGGACCACTCCCGTGGTTCTGCTGTACATATGAGTCCGTTAGACTCCTGGTCCAATAAGTGGGAGATAGTGCGTCAAAAGCATGATGGATCTTTCTCATGCGAGGCCTTAATCAGGCTTTGCCATGCGGTTCGCTCTGCGTTTAGTTTTTTCTTCTTGAGTAGTTCTTTGTAATTCCGTCTGATGGCTATGAATGCAGTAAAATGAGAAGGGGCCCCGGTGTTCCTGTATTTGCGGTAGCTCCTTCTCACATGCTTCCTTGTTTGTCTGCTTACTTGTTTGCTGGGTCCCTCTCCCTTCTTGTGACTGGGTTCTGTATCGCCACTGATAGATGAATTTTCAGCTTTTCTGAAAGTGTCTTAAAGAGCTCTAGGGCATCTGTCGCTGAGTCAGCCAAGCCAATGGCAGAGTGAATGTTCCTTAGATCCGCTGATTGGAGGAGGAGGCTTAGATCTGCGTTCAGCATGGGGGACCATTTGATTCTTTTGGGGGCCTGGATTCCCAAGCTCACCGTGGGGATATATTGTGGGTTGGAGATGCTGGCCTTCAAGCACTGAGATTAGAGGGAGATGGTCGCTCTCGATGTTATGCCCCACTAGAAACCTCGTGACAAGGTCATACGCAGATCTTGAAATCAGAATGTAGTCCATGACACTTCCACCGGCTTGGGAAAGATGTGTGTATTCCCCAGGACGGTCCCCTTCTTTGAGGCCGTTTAAAATCTGGAGTTCCCTCCGTTTTGCAACTTGGGCTAGACAAAGCCCTGAGAGGTTACATCTGCCATCTTTAGAGAGGCGTAGGCCATCTATATCTGTCTGGTTATCAGTGTCCAAGAATTGATTGAACTGAGTGTATAAGCAGCTGTCATCTGTTCCCATTCGGGCGTTGAAGTCTCCGCCGATAATGATTGGCGCAGTGGGGTAAGAGGACTCAAGAAGTTCAAGAAAGGCCTCTAGATCAGCCCATACGGCCTTAATAACTGATTTTCTTGGGCAGGGGGAAAGATCAACGTTGACCAACACCAAGGAGGCTCTCTTAAGTTTGAGTAAAGCGGCCATTGCTAGTGACTTACAGCTGGGTAGAGGTGATCTAGAGTGCTCTAAGTTTGTGGAAATAAAGCAGGCTAAACCTCCACAGGGTCTGCCTCCTCTCTGGGATGGAGTAGCGGGTAAGGAATGGCTACTGTAACCATTGAGCAATATAGAGTCACAGTGCCACGTCTCCTGAAGGAGAATTGTTGTGTCGTGGCCGAAGTAATCCAGATACACATCTTCATGAAACAGCTCTTTATTTAGGAAGAACAGGACTGAGGAGCTGGGTTTAGGGTGGCTGTATTTGTAGGAACAAGATTGAGCTAGAACGGATACATTTAAGTGGGAACCAATAACTCTCATACAATTCGGCGGGAACCAATCAGGCTAAGGATTGTAGTTGTCCCTTTTAAAACGACAAATGAGCAGAACTCCCGCCAAGTTACAGAATGTTTGAACTAATACACAACACTCCCCCACACCATGTTGACACTATACACAAAATCTTTCAGGTGCTGTGGTGGTCTGCGAATTCTGCTGGATCGCCTAACCCCTGGTGTAGCACCACTAGGACTATTTGTGGTTAGGCTTCCCTCTCCAGTAGTTTCTGGTACCTCGGCAGGCCCTGATGCGCTAGACAGTTCCCCAGACTCATTGGTTGTTACCGGGTTCGGATCGCCCGTGGCGGCCTCAGTTTCCTGACTCTCTGGGCCCTCCACCTCCTGTAGCCCCGAACCTGCCTGCCCTGATGGCAGGGAATCACTGACCTCTGGCGGCACAGATTGTGACTCCTCCCCACTGTGGCTTGCCCTGCCCGGAGCCCTGCGCCTCAACTGGTCGATGTGGCGGCGCATCACCCTGCCATCCTCTACAGTCACGAAATATGACACTGGCCCGCTGGGCCGCGTAACCACCCCTGGTACCCATGTGGGCCCCCCGGCATAATTCCGGACCCAAACCAACTCCTCCGCAGCCAGGTACCGTGTTCTGTCGCCCTCAACGGCTGGTGGCTCTCTAGCAGAGTGGACGGGCACCTTGTCAGGGTGAACGAAGTCCAGAATTGTCGCTAGTCTCCTCCCCATTAATAGTTCTGCCGGTGACTTGCCCGTGGCTACACATGGTGTTGTGTGCTGCAGGAACAGCATCCTTGCAATGCGGGCAGACCAATCCCCTTCCAGCAGACGTACAATCGCTTCCTTGGCTGTACGCACCATCCGTTCGGCTTGCCCATTCGAAGATGGGTGGAACGGCGCAGATGTTGCCCATCTAATGAAATTGTCGGCCAAAAACCCCCTGAATTCTTGGGACACAAATGCCGCCCCATTGTCTGACACAACGGTTTCAGGTAGTCCGTGGGTTGCGAATAGTTTGCGGAGGACCCTGATCACGGCTGCAGACGTCATGTTAGACAGAAGTGAAACCTCTAACCATTTAGAATAAGCATCCACTACAATCAAGAACACCTTTCCTTGAAATGGGCCCGCAAAGTCTATGTGCAGCCGACTCCACGGTTTCCTAGCCCGCTCCCACCAATGCACGGGTGCCCTGGGCATTTCTGGGCGCGTTTCTTGGCATGCCTGACAGGTGCGCACCCATTGTTCGATATCCTTATCCAAACCTGGCCACCACACATAGCACCTGGCTAAAGATTTCATCCGCACCATGCCCGGATGCCCCATGTGAAGAGTGTCCAGTATCTTGTTACGTAGAGCCCCTGGAATGACCACTCTGTCTCCCCACAGAATGCAGCCCTTGTGGAGTGACAGTTCGTGTTGTCTTGCCGTAAAGGGTCTAAATTCCTCCTCCTGTGTCCCCCTGGGCCATCCCCTCCCCACCCAGGCAAGAACACGGGCGAGGACGGGGTCCTTCCTTGTGCGTTCAGCAATGTCAGTAGCTGTCACAGGAGGTCCAGGCAGTGCCTCCAACATCATAACGTGCTCGGCCGGGGCTGGATCGACATCACCCGTTCCAGGCAGGGGAAGACGGCTTAGCGCGTCCGCATGGCACAACAGCTTACCCTTCACATGACACAGTTCGTATTGAAATCCATTCAAAAAAATGGACCAGCGGAGCATGTGAGGGGACAAAATTTGAGGTGTTTGCTTATGAGGGCTAAATAGACCCAGTAGGGGCTTGTGGTCCGTTTGAATCGTGAAGGATCGTCCGTACACGTAGTCATGGAACTTCTTAACCCCCGTAACTATGGCCAGCGCCTCCTTATCAATCTGAGCATAGTTGCGCTCCGTGGAGCTCAATGTCCTGGAATAAAACGCGATCGGCCGCTCCGAGCCGTCTGACTCCCTGTGACTCAGGACTGCCCCCAACCCATATTGGGATGCATCACACGCCAGTACCAACGGTTTAGCTACGTCGTAGTGTGCCAGCGTGCTACTCTTTGACAGCATTCCCCGTAGTGCATCAAAAGCTTCTTGCTGAGGTCGTCCCCAACGCCACACACAGTTCTTTTGAAGCAGTTTATGCAACGGTTCGGCTATTGATGCCTTGTGCGGAACAAATGCGTGATAGAAATTTATGAGTCCCAAAAAACTCTGCAGCTCAGTCTTATTACACGGTGTCGGTGCCTCGGAGATAGCCTTTATCTTAGTATCCATGGGGTGAATGCCTGCAGCATCAATTCGGTACCCTAAAAAATCCACAGCAGCCACCCCAAAACTACATTTCTCCTTTTTAAGCTTCAGGCCCACATCCCTGAATTTACACAGAACTACCCGGACGCGTTCCAGCAGCTCTAGAGAGTCCTTTCCCGCTATCAGCACATCATCAAAATAAGGGAGCACCCCCGGCAGACCCCTCAGCAAGCGTTCCATTAGGCCTTGGAATATGCCAGGGGCCACGCAAACCCCGAACTGTAGTCTATTCACCTTGAAGGCACCCTTGTGTGTGACAATTGTTTGGATTTCTGCAGATGCTGGAGTTACCGGCAGCTGCTGATAAGCCTGCGCCAAATCGATCTTCGCAAAAATCTTTCCTCCAGCCAGCTTTGCCAATAGCTGAGACACAACCGGAATGGGGTAAGAGTTTCCCCTGATGGCCTTATTTATTGTACATTTGTAATCTGCACAAATTCGAATCTCCCCATTCGCCTTCAGGGGTGTGACAATGGGAGTTTCCCATCTGGCTGAGTCCACTGGTGAAAGTACCCCTTGTTGTACTAGTTTATCTAGTTCTGTCTCTATTTTTGATTGCAGCGCGAATGGTACTCGCCTGGGCTTGAACCGAATCGGTGCAACCCCTGGATCCAGCTCTAGGTCAATTGGAGCCCCCTTGTAGCATCCCAACTGCCCATTGAACAATGCTCCAAACTCCTTATACAGGGTGCCAAATGTCTCTGGAGCTACCTGGACTGCGTGGAGCCCTGAGATTCCCAGACCCAAAGCCGGAAACCAGTCTGTGCCCAGCAGGCTAGTGCGCTTCCCTTTGGCAATCACTAGCTTCAATGCCGCTCTCCTATCACGGAACTGTACATTGACAGTGCACATTCCCAGAATGTGTATGCGGCCAGCAGAATAAGACTGTAGCGTAGCTGGGAATGGCTCTAACATGGGTAACTTACCCCTAGAGAATAATGTTCTGGCTGTGTCGTCAGACACTATGGAGAACCCGGATCCAGAATCCACCTCCATGTAGCACTGCCTCTCGTTGATCAAAACCCGCACCGAAGGCTTTCTCTGGGCGGGGAACTGCACAGTCTTGCCCTCGATTTGTGTAAGGTAATTGCAGTCGTCGTAAAGGTAAGTTGATGTAGTCGTCCTTCGACCCCCTGGTTTCGATGGTCCAGGTGTGCTTGTGGCCCCCGACCTGCATACCCTCGCTATATGCCCCGTTTTTCCACACGCTCGACACACAGCCCCGCGGAACCGACAATTCTTCCTATTGTGCGTTCCGCCACAGCCCCGGCATGCAGCTTGACGGTCTTTGTGTGCCGTTCCCTCCTGTCTCACCATCTCTATTCCCCGCTCCGGACTTTGGTTGGGGCTGGCATCCTGGTCGTCCATGGAGTGAGCAGCCTCTCCTGCCACTTTTGTAGCTCTCTGGCCCGGGTTTTGTTCCTCTTTTTCCTCATTTTCTGTTGCAATCGCCTCTTGGAGTGCCGTTGCCAGATCCATTTCTTGTTTTGCCGCAATCCGCCTGCGGCCCTTGCTGCTGCGGAGGCCGCACACGAACCGGTCCAGCAGTGTTTCTTCCAGGTTGGCAAACTTACAGTGCCTTGCCAGTTTCCGTAGTTCGGTAAGGAAAACGGACACTGTCTCTCCAGCTTGTTGATGCCTTTTATGAAATTCAATGCGGCAGGTCATCTTAGATGCCGTAGGATTGAGATGCCTCGATAAATGGTCTGTGACATCCTTGAACGTGGCCTCCTGCAGTGTTGTGGGGGCCAGTAGTGCTCGAGCCAACTCAAAGGTCTCTGCCCCACAGCAACTCAGTAACAAGGCTTTCTTTTTGTTCTCATCAGTGACCCCCTTTGCAGTCACTCCGAATTCGAAACGCTCGAGGTAAGCATCCCACGCCTCGGATGCTCCGGGATGAAATGGTTCCATGAACCGTGACACCGCCATTCCTCCGGAACTGAGTTGTCCTGTCAGTTTCAGGGAGTCCTGTCTTCTGGTATCAGGACGCTAAGGTCGGGAATCTGGTGTTCCGCCCTTCAAACGGCCTGAATCCCATCCTCGTCGCCAGTATGTTGTGTCGTGGCCGAAGTAATCCAGATACACATCTTCATGAAACAGCTCTTTATTTTGGAAGAACAGGACTGAGGAGCTGGGTTTAGGGTGGCTGTATTTGTAGGAACAAGATTGAGCTAGAACGGATACATTTAAGCGGGAACCAATAACTCTCATACAATTCGGCGGGAACCAATCAGGCTAAGGATTGTGGTTGCCCCTTTTAAAACGACAAATGAGCAGAACTCCCGCCAAGTTACAGAATGTTTGAACTAATACACAACAGAATAATATCAAACTGGTTGAAATAGGATATTACTTGCTGGTTGTTTTTCTTAGTCCGCCATCCAGCAATATTCCAAGATAGCAACTTCAAGCACCTGTCCCTCGCTGATACTGGTTCGCCTATTCCACCCAGTCCGTCAGCCCAGTCGTGTCTAAGAAAACACTCCCATTTGCTTTGTTTATGGGGTAACAACGTTCCGTTGTTTTCAGCGTCTTGGGAGTGGGATTTGGCGTTGGTGGTGTGGCTAATTCCTTGGGGGACAATTTGCAGTAGCTGAGCAATGATCTCGGAGATTTGGCTTCCTGGTTTGGGCCTATGCTGTCATACATCAATGGGGGTTGTGATTGGAAATCCGAGTCTATGCATTTGAATGACCCTCCTGCCTTTTCCTTAACCACTAGGCAGTTGGGGGATATGGGCCACAGATGTGGACCCTCTGGTGTCAGCTTATGTTCGTTCTTTTTGGCTAGTCTACTTCTGAGTATGTCTAATCTTTCCAAGATTTCATTTGGAGCAAGTGCCCTGCATACATCGGTCTGCGTGTTGCCTTTTTGATACTACCGGTACTGTCGTTGATTGCAACACAGGGGTTATTTTTTCGTTAACCTTATCAAAGGCTAACCTTAGGAAACTGAACAAATCACAGGGAATATTCACCATTGTCTGGGGCGTTTGAAGTAACACTTGATGGAAATGGACTGAAAATGGAAGCAAAAGGTTCTGATCTCCTTCCAGCTGGGATGGAGGAGAAGTGGAGAGTCGGGGGGGGGGGAAATGACCCCAAGGTCCCCTCAGGTTATGGAACTGTTAGACCTACACTCTTGCAATGCTCCTTCCTCACTTACCGCACGGCCAAAATCTTTTAGTGTTTCCAGCGTCTGAGACAAATGGCCGGACGACGCCAGTCCAACAGCCTCGGAAATTCCCTAGGGAGAATGATGCACGTGTTATAAGGGGGGGGCTGCTCCTTTTCCCTTACGGGGTACCCAAGAGCGCAGAGGCCTTTTGTAGGTTCTCTATTGCTAGGAGAAATTAACAGAGGCCAAGCAGAGAATATCGAGAAGCAAAACAGCTAGTAAGCCTGATCTTTATTACCTGTTGCAACCAGGGGAGCCCGTCTGCCCCCCCCTTCCAGCTCACTGTCAAGCAGGCAAAGCGAGAGCCGCTTACAGCAAGGCGGGAGGAGGGACGGACGGGACCCTGACAGATCCCTCATGCCTCCTTCCCAAAGCCCAGCACCTCGCTTCCCCAGCTTGGGGGAGGCAGGGCAAGGGCTACAGGTGTGCATGGGTGCTGAGGGCTGCCCAGAAAGGCATTGAGGGCCACATGTGGGCTGCTCTGGTCTAACCCAACCTTAAAGAAATCTGCCCCAGATCAATGGAATGCTGAAAAGCGGCTCCTGCTAGAAGGGGCATTGAGGGGGGGCATGTTGCACCCCCTCGCCTCAGTCTCCGTCTGCTTGGGAGGCCACTGAAAGGAGTTTCAGAGGTCCGTTTCAGAGGAACTCTGCTGTGCATGTCATGCCTCCTGTGAATGGCCTGTGCTCGCTCGCCCCCACCCCACAGCTCCCTGACCGGTGTCCTGGCCTGGTCCAGAGGAGGAGCCCCCAGGGAGACTCTGCTTCTGGCCCCCCTCACCTGGGCTCCACCCCGGCCACCTCTGTCCAGAGCGGCAGACCCTTTGGAGCTCAGATGGGTGCCATTGCCATTCTAAGAGAACGTGGGGAGTTCCAGCACCTCTTTTTCTAGAAAAATAGCACTGCCTGGGACTTCATGGGAACACAGAAATCCACTCACCTCTCTGACTGCTTCCTCTTCCAGAGGCAAGTTTAGAAGTAAGTGCAGGTACTGCTGGACTGTCTCGTGGCTCCTGCAATCCCGTAGTTTGAGCCCGAAGGATCTATAGAGGGCACTCTAAGGGTGGGGGAAGGGTTTGGTGAGTCACAGTGAGGAGACCCCACCAGTTACATAAACTGCTTGTCAAAAACCAAAGAATTTCAATTTTACCTTCTGAAAATGTCAGGTAGTACTAAATAAAAGAATGATAATGATGATGATGATGATGATGATAATAATAATAGATTGAAAGTACTAGACAATTGTTTTAACAATTTGTATGCAATTTGACACATAGTTTACTTAACACACAAAACTAAATTATATTAATTTAACCACAATATCTTCTGAATTCCCAAGTTATGTTACAACCCTTTAAAGGTAAAAGGCCCCTGACAGTTAAGTCCAGTCGTGACCGACTCTGGGGTTGCGGCGCTCATCTCGCTTTACTGGCCGAGGGAGCCAGCGTACAGCTTCTGGGTCATGGGGGCAGCAGGACTAAGCCGCTTCTGGCGAACCAGAGCAGCACATGGAAACGGCATTTACCTTCCCGCCGGAGCGGGACCTATTTATCTACTTGCACTTTGACGTGCTTTCAAACTCTTTAGTACCCTTCATTTGAGGAATTTGAAAGTTGAAAAGTCAACCTGTCCTAATTGCTCTGCCTCCACTACTTGAAGGTGATTGAAGGGGCTAGAAGCGATTTATTCAGAACAAAAAGCAAAATTAATAGTTGATAATGTTGTAACAGAAAAATTTGAAATTTCAAGAGGAACAAGACAGGGTTGTCCATTGTCACCGTTATTGTTCATATCAATCCTAGAGGTACTGGTGAAAAAGTTAAGAGAGGCGCAAAGTGTAAAGGGCATTCAAGGGGTACGAAGGAATATAAGTGAAAGGCCTTTGCTGATGACTTGGGGTGAACGTTGGAAGATCACAAGCCAGTGTAGTTGAAGCAGTGGAAATAACGGAAGCGTTTGGGGAATTAGCAGGCTTAAAATTAAACAAAGCCAAAACAAAAATGATTGTCAGAAATATAAACCAGAAACCAGAATTTGAGGAATCTCAGTGGCTAAAAAGGTTAAATATTTGGATGTTTGGCTGACTCCCCAAAATATAAATTGATTCAGGGATAATGATTTACCTGTATGGAAAGAGGATTTAGAAGTGTGGGAAAGACGGAAATTGTCATTTTGGGGAAGAATTTCTGCGAGAAAGATGAATGTGCTACCTAAAATGTTATTTTTATTCCAAACAATCCCGGCAATCCGTGGGGTGGGACAATTCAAAGATTGGCAGAATGTGTTCTCCAGATTTATCTGGCAGGGGAAGAAACCCAGAAGAAAGTCTAAACTTCTTACAGATAAAAAAGAAAAGGGTGGATTTCAATCAAATCCTCCCTGCATAACACACACCTGGGCAGGTGGCTGGAGGTGTCGGAGGAGGGTGTCCAGGGTCATTTCCTCCGGCAAGTTCTTATCTAGAGAAAGAGGGAGAAATAGAGAGAGGTAAGTAAATGAGGCGGATGAGAGGGAAAGGTACCGTATTTTTCTGTGTATAAGATGCCCCTGTGTATAAGACTCAAAATTTAGAAAGGGGGGGGGATTGCAGATCATGCCGTAATATCTGAGCAGGGATAATAATAATAATAATAATTTATTATTTGTACCCCGCCCATCTGGCTGGGTCTCCCCAGCCACCCTGGGCGGCTTCCAACAAATATTAAAAAACAAAACATTAAAATCACAGATTAAAAGCTTCCCTGAACAGGGCTGCCTTCAAGGATCCGAGAACTGTAGCGTCTGAAGGGACCTGCGGGGTCACCTAGTCCAACCCCCAGCAATGCAGAACAGGGGCTGCCACCCGGAAGCCCCCGCTCCAAGCTCCATGCCTTTTCAAAAGGAGGAGGGTGGGCATGTGCCCAGGGATAAAAGAAAGCAGCAGAGACCCTGGCCCAGGGGAACCCGAAAGCCACCTGCTTCTGCCGACTCACCTGCCACTGGCCCTGGAGCCTCCTCCTTCCTCTTCCTCCCCTCCTCCAGAGGATGGATTTTATTTTTTTTTCGAAATTTTTTTAAAAAGTAAGCCATTCTGCAAGAAATGAATGAAATAAAGATAATTATTAAAGAGAAGGTACATAAAGGGTTTCATAACCACATAATTAGGAAATCACTCTTAAAAGTATGGGGGAAATATAAAGATCTGTTAGAAGAAAAGACTCTGTGGTTGGTCTCTCAACTGCAAAGATAAACAGGGAAAGAAAATGGCCTCCCTAGAGGGATCTACTAGACGGAAGAGAAGGGGAACTAAGGCTCAAGGATTGGCTGCACCATCGCCAAATAAATGCGGTTCTTAAAGAAGATAACAAGAAAGGATTCCGTTATACCATATCTAGATTCCAAAGAGAAATTATAGATGAGAACACCCAACTTCTAAAGAAAATGTATAATTTATTACTATTATCAGGTAAGAAGCAGGTCTAAGGTTATCTGCATTCCTGGCGATCTATACCCAGGATCTATACAGTCATGGGTAGGCAAAGTAAGGCCTGGGGGCCGGATCCGGCCCAATCGCCTTCTCAATCCGGCCCACAGACGGCCCAGGAATGAGCGTGTTTTTACATGAGTAGAATGTGTCCTTTTCTTTCAAATGCATCTCTGGGTTATTTGGGGCCTAGGAGTTCGGTCATGATTCTTTTTCAAAATATAGTCCGGCCCCCCACAAGGTCTGAGGGCCGTGGACCGGCCCCCGGCTGAAAAGCTTTGCTGACCCCTGTACCGGTATTAGGCGCTGTATCTTTCAACCGGGATGTCTTTCTAATGCAACTTGGAACTAACGGGCTCAGCTAATTGCACTACCGTCTTTCCCCCTTTTTAAGACACCGTCTTATTTCCCCCCCTCAAAAAAACACAGGGTGGCTTATTTTGGGGGGATGTCTTGTTTTTATTACGTCAGTATGGTACGCTACAGCCTCCCCCTGGGCGCTGAGCAGGCGGGGCAGAACTCCGCAAGAGGCGCGTTTTCCCCCCCCCCTGCGCCTCTCACTGGTTCGCTGGCTCCCTGCGCACGCAGGAGGGGCTGAGGAGGCGACGGGAACAATGGCGGCACCATGGCTTACTTTTGGGGTTACGTCTTACTTCTCACAAAGGTAAAAAAAAACCTGCCATGGCTTACTTTATGACTACCCTATATACTCGAGTATAAGCCTAGTTTTTCAGCAAATTTTTTGTGCTGAAAAAGCCGCCCTCGGCTTATACTCGAGTGAGGCAGGCAGTGGCTCCTATGGAGCTTTCCCAGGTTTTTTTGTGGTAAAATTGGGTTCCTCGGCTTATATTCGGGTTGGCTTATATTCGAGTATATACGGTATGTATTAAAAAGGGGGAAACAGGGTATTAGGCGCTGTATCTTTCAACCGGGATGTCTTTCTAATGCAACTTGGTACTAACGGGGTCAGCCTAGGCACCCTCTGGGAGCTCTTATTTGGTAAAGTACTTTATTCTGGTTCTGCTTCCTAACTGGAATCCTTGAGGGAAGGAAATACAGCGCCCTTTGGATCAAATACACCCCAAGTTGGGCTTCAATCTGCTGGAAAGGGTCGCAAGCAGCGGGAGCCCCTGGGAATTTACCTTTTCTCTTTGAACTCCTACAACTCCCACAAGAGGCCCCTCCCCCCTCCCCAGCATTCCTAGGGAGGAGGCATGAGGTCACAGCATTGTGACAACATCAGGGGGAAATGATGTCAGAGGAAAGGAGACCTTTGGCTCAGCCGGCCTGGGACAACGTCAACAAAGGAAAGTCACCCTTCATCCGAGGATCGTTTGGTTGTTCCCCCTCCGCACTCTCAAGTGATGGGTGGCCTTGCTCTCTTGCCAGCATTGTATATCGGAAGCACCGGCCCTGCTTGGGGGACAGGGGGCGGGCTGGGTATGGAGGACTCCCTGATCCTGAATGAGGTAACTGTGCCCCTGTACAGTGGCGTAGCGTGGGGGGTGCTGGGGGTGCCGGCCGCACCGGGCGCAACATCTGGGAGGGGCGCGCTCGCACAGAAGAAGCAGGCGAGGAACACGGCGGAGAGCAGAGCCCGGGCCGCATTCATAGCAAGCGAGCGGCTGCCTGGGAGCCAAGCGCGCGCACTCGCGCTCCGCCCAGGTGACTCCCTCGCGCAGCGCGCACAGCCCAGCCCGGTGCAGCTCCCTCTGGCCGTCTGCGGCGCGGCGCTCGCTGCGAGAGGCCACAGCCCGGGCGGGACACGCCCCGCGACACGACACGCCCCTCCCCCGCGCCAGGACACGCCTCCTCCTCAGCCCGGGAGAGGTTTTTTTGGGGTGGGTGACGGTAGGGGGAGCGGGACGCTGCCAGAGCCGGAATCTCCTTTGCGCCATCAGCAAGGACTCAGCCCGGGGGCGAGGTATGTCTTCCGAGCATGTGCAGAGTGCAATGGGCGTAACCAGGATTTATGTTGCGGGGGGGGGGGGAAGAACCTCAATTAGTTAAATATTTTTATTGATTTACTTGATTGAAGGAGGGGAGCTGCCCTCCTGCCTCTCCTGAGCCCCTCTTCCCAGGGGGCGGCTGCTAGGCGGGGTTGAACTCCGATTTTAGGAGCAGGAGGGTCCAAGCCAGAGCAGGCCGGAAAGGAGAGTGACTGGTCACTTCACCGTCTCGATTAGGCATAACAAAATAAAAAAAATCCTTCCAGTAGCACCTTAGAGACCAACTAAGTTTCTTCTTGGTATGAGCTTTCGTGTGCATGCACACTTCTTCAGATATTTAGAATTTTTTTATTTTGTTTTGACTATGGCAGACCAACACGGCTATCTACCTGTAACTCAATTAGGCATGTTTGCTAAACATAAAGCTGGGAGATTTGTTGTAGTGAAATAAGGAGCTGGCACTCTGCACATGCTCCAATACATTTCTTTGCCAGCTTTTGCTTTGTTTGTTGTCCTTTGTGAGTTTTGGCTGAAACAAATTCCTGGAAATGGGGGGGCGGGGCGGGTAGAGGTACAAAACTTCTGATTGTTTATTCCGCCAGCTACACAGCTGAGATAAGTGGAAATTTGGACTGAGAGAATGGCATTTCGCTGTCCATTTAAAAAAGAAGTCGATTTTCACAATTGACAGGCTCACCTATGAAGTATACCCAAACCCTCCTTCCACACTGGAACCATGAAGGAGCCAATGGAAGGAGAGCTGTTCTTAGTGGTTTCCAAAGTTACAGAATACATTTCTGCCTCCTCTGGACATTGGGCAAAGTCTGAGCTTGAGCACGTTTTGAATATGCTCCTTTCCACTGGTTCCCAAGCTTCCCCCTCTCCCCCAACAGACTATTTTAAAATTGCCTAGGGCCTTGGCAGATCACTTAATGATTTTTCTACCTGCTGTAGCAATTGGAATGTGCTATGCTAGATGCTCTGTTATTTTACATTTTTATTTATTTATTTATTTATGATTTATTTATTTATATAACAACGTTATACACCACTGTTCCTAAAAAAAAATATTAGAGCAGTTTCTGGTATGTAAAACCATAAAATTAAAATTATTTAACAAAGTTGAAATAAAAAATTGTGTAACTATTTTGGAAATAAAAAAAACCCTGTTGTTTAGTCGTGTCCAACTCTTCGTGACCCGATGGACCAGAGCACACCAGGCACTCCTGTCTTCCACTGCCTCCCGCAGTTTGGTCAGACTCATGTTGGTGGCTTTGAGAACACTGTCCAACCATCTCGTCCTCTGTCGTCCCCTTCTCCTTGCGCCCTCCATCTTTCCCAACATCAGGGTCTTTTCTAGGGAGTCTTCTCTTCTCATGAGGTGGCCAAAGTACTGGAGCCTCAGCTTCAGGATCTGTCCTTCCAGTGAGCACTCAGGGCTGATTTCCTTCAGAATGGATAGGTTTGATCTTCTTGCAGTCCATGGGACTCTCAAGTCTCCTCTTGCACCATAATTCAAAAGCATCAATTCTTTGGCGATCAGCCTTCTTTATGGTCCAGCTCTCACTTCTGTACATTACTACTTGGAAAACCAGAGCTTTAACTATACGGACCTTTGTCAGCAAGGTGATGTCTCTGCTTTTAAAGATGCTGTCTAGGTTTGTCATTGCTTTTCTCCCAAGAAGCAGGCGCTTTTAAAGGTGCCCTAGGTGGACTTTGGGTGGCCAGAATTGGCTCATATGGGGGATCAACTATTCCTCCTATTTCTGGGAACTGGGTTCTAAGTACTGTACGTTTAGCCCTCAATTCTCTTCCTAGCTTTGAGGAAAATCATGTTTGCAGAAGAAAGAAAATGTAGTACTTCTTCATACAGTGGAGAAAACCCAATTTATTTTCTTTCCAAAAAAAGAAAGTTTCTAGTTCTCAAGGCTGAGAAAGTGCAGGCAATGGTTCAATGGGATTAGGACTGAGTGGCTGAGTCCTCAGTTGCCCTGCATAGATTCTTAATTCTATATAGAATGTATATGCAACATAATAATAATAATAATAATAATAATAATAATAATAATAATAAGCCCTCTCCTCCATGAATCTGCCTAATCCAGAGGCGTAGTTAGGTGAGGCGGAGGGCACTGGGTGCCACACCGTGGGGCCTGCAGCGTGCCTGAGCCACGTGTCTCTCCTGAGGGGGAGGCGGTGGGCGGACTGCCTGCAAGCTCCGCACTGCTTTTTTGAGCAGCGTGGGGCTTGCAGCTGCCCACCGCCTCAGCTTCCTACAGCTGAGGGGGAGGCTGCGGAGAGGCTCCACGCAGGCTCGCCCCACCCCCATGGGCAGCTTGTTCCGCCCCCGGCTGCAGGCCACGCGTGCCACGCGTGTTTGAAAATAAACTTGTATTTAGATGCATACTTTAATTACATCAGTATTTTCATAACAAACAATACATGTGCTTAGGGGGTAAGGGTTTCTTTAACTAATCTAGTGGAAGAGACTCGAGTGCTAAAATCCACGGGTTAGGGGGCGCAAATTACTTGCCTTGCCCCGGGTGCTGACAACCCACGCTACGCCACTGCCCCTGTAGGACCAGGTGCGTAGCCTGGGAGTCATTTTGGACTCACAGCTTTCCATGGAGGCACAGGTTAATTCTGTGTCCAGGGCAGCTGTCTACCAGCTCCATCTGGTACGCAGGCTGAGACCCTACCTGCCCGCAGACTGTCTCACCAGAGTGGTGCATGCTCTGGTTATCTCCCGCTTGGACTACTGCAATGCGCTCTACGTGGGGTTACCTTTGAAGGTGACCTGGAAACTATAACTAATTCAGAATGCAGCAGCTAGACTGGTGACTGGGAGCGGCCACCGAGACCACATAACACCGGTCCTGAAAGATCTTCATTGGCTCCCAGTACGTTTCCGAGCACAATTCAAAGTGTTGGTGCTGACCTTGAAAGCCCTAAAGGGCCTCGGCCCAGTATACCTGAAGGAGCATCTCCACCCCCATCATCCAGCCTGGACACTGAGATCTAGTGCCGAGGGCCTTCTGGCGGTTCCCTCGCTGCGAGAAGTGAGATTACAGGGAACCAGGCAGAGGGTCTTCTCAGTAGTGGCTCCTGCCCTGTGGAACGCTTTCAAACTGCTAGGTGGGCAGGAGCTGGGACCGAGCAACGGGAGCTCACCCCGTCGCAGTGATTTGAACCGCCGACCTTCTGATCAGCAAGCCCTAGGCTCTGTGGTTTAACCCACAGCGCCACCTGGGTCCCTCTGATGACACATAATATTTAACTGCAAAGTCTCTTCTTTACAGAAGAGTACCATTTTTATAAGATAACCCCACCAACGCACCCTGTTTCTGGCTTGGCATTTGGTTGGCTAATGTGGAATCTCTCTACCTTTGAGGGCCCTAAATGCTGCATACTGCAACTAAAAAGAGCTGCGGTCAACGGCAGGGCGGAAGAAGTGGATAGTCCCTCTTTTTGCCCACACAGTGGCCAATGAGATGAGCTGTTTTGCCTGCCAAGATAGTCAAGCTCGGCGGAGAAAAGCGGCTTCTGTTGTGGAAACAAGATACCACAGGAAGGAATGCTACGTCCGAGAAGAAAACATAAATATTGCAGCAAGTTGTAAGATTATCCCTTGACCTTCTGCTTTTAACTAAACGATCCTGGTTTTCTCTTGCTCAGAACGACGGTGGCTTCCATGCTAGTCATTTTTCCCAGCTAGTGTCATTTTTCATTCATGTTAGTAAGGAGGATGTTGCTGCTGCAGCATTGCAAGCCAAGTGCTAGCTTTTCAGCTGTTTTTTTCTGAATGGAATTGCAGTGCCGGGCAGCCCCAGTGTAGACTAAAAATGCTGCAAATACGCCCAGCAGCAGAAGGCTTGAAAATGAACCCAGAAACTCCTTCAGTGAGTGTGCGACTTCAGTCTTCGCTTTGACTAGATGTGCTTTCATTAATGTCAGTCGTTATTATGACCTCGTTCATTGGCCAAGAAACACTGAAAGGCAGGAGCAGGCTAGCTTGTGACAAAACCAATGAATGGAACCTGTGCATTTCCCCTCTTGTGACAGGCTGTGCACGGACTAGGCTTCTTTCCTAAGAAAAAATTGAAATGGGAATTAGGGCTTCTCCGGGGAAATCTGCAGGCGTACAGCAGAGACTTTCAGCTCTCCTGCCAACCGGTTCCCTCAACATGAAAGGTGCTTTCTCAAGCTTGCTTGTGCGTCAGGGTATACTTAAAAGCACATTCCTGCAGAGACTCATAAAAGATGGTGAAGGAGCTCTGTGGCTCTCTCTGGTCACAGCGAGAGCGGGAGAGACAGCAAAAGAGAGACAGAGAAAAGGCCGGTGGGAATAACCTTCCTTTGTTCTGGCTCAGACAAAAGGTTTGCTACACTCCTCTTGCTTAACACACAGTAACAAGTGATGAACATTAGTAAGTGCAGTTGCCATGCTCCAGAAAGTGAAATCTCTGCACCAGGCAGCCTCAACCTTCTGCCGTCCAGATGTTTTGGCCTACAACTCCCATGATCCCTAGCTAACAGGACCAGTGGTCAGGGATGATGGGAATTGTAGTCCAAAACATCTGGAGGGCCGAAGGTTGGGGGTGCCTGCTCTGCACTATTATTTCCCGCACACACACCCCTGCCAGACGTGCAGGCTGTGCAATGTGATTTTCCTTAAATATTTTTTTAAAATAAGGTGCTTTCATTAATAATAATAATAATAATAATAATAATAATAATAATAATAATAATAATTTATTATTTATACCCTGCCCATCTAGCTGGGTTTCCCCAGCCACTCTGGGCGGCTTCCAACAAAACACTAAAATACAATAATCAATCAAACATTAAAAGCTTCACTAAACAGGGCTGCCTTCAGAAGTCTGGTAGCTGTTTTTCTCTTTGACATCTGGTGGTAGGGCGTTCCACAGGGCGGGCGCCACTACCGAGAAGGCCCTCTGCCTGGTTCCCTGTAACTTGGCCTCTCGCAGCGAGGGAACCACCAGAAGGTTCTCGGCACTGGACCTCAGTGTCCGGGCTGAACAATGGGGGGTGGAGACGCTCCTTCAGGTATACAGGACCGAGGCCGTTTAGGGCTTTAAAGGTCAGCACCAACACTTTGAATTGTGGTCGGAAACGTATTATCCTGGGAAACGGCGGAACAGATTTAGGGGCTGAGCAGGGAGAGAAGAGGGAGAGGAAGTTCTCTTGCACAGTCAAATGTCATTGTGCAGCACTTACCTGGATATCACCCGCTGCAAACATGTTTTCCATAGTCCATGGGTAGGCAACCTAAGCCCCCGGGGCCGGATCCGGCCCAATCACCTTCCCAATCCAGCCCACAGACGGTCTGGGAATCAGCCTGTTTTTACATGAGTAGAATGTGCCCTTTTATTTAAAATGCATCTCTGGGTTATTTGTGGGGCATAGGAATTCGTTCTCCCCCCAAAAAAAATATAGTCCGGCCCCCCACAACGTCTGGGGGGGGACAGTGGACCAGCCCCCTGCCGAAAAAGTTTGCTGCCATAGTCTGAGACGTGGTCCTTACATTGCCTCTAGGAGAGGCTAGCTTTATCGGATTCCACACTTAAAAGCCTTGTCAAACAGTGTTTCTACTTTTGTACTGCAAGGAAATGGGGTGGGGTGGGGGTTAGCCCTCCCCTACTCACAGAGCTGACGCGGGTGGCGCTGTGGGTTAAACTACAGAGCCTAGGGCTTGCCGATCAGAAGGTCGGTGGTTCGAATCCCCGCGACGGGGTGAGCTCCCATTGCTTGGTCCCTGCTCCTGCCAACCTAGCCGTTCGAAAGCACGTCAAAGTGCAAGTAGATCAATAGGTACCGCTCTGGCAGGAAGCTAAACGGCGTTTCTGTGCGCTGCTCTGGTTCACCAGAAGCGGCTTTGTCATGCTGGCCACATGACCCGGAAGCTGTACGCCGGCTCCCTCGGCCAATAATGCGAGATGAGCGCCGCAACCCCAGAGTCGGTCACGACTGGACCTAATGGTCAGGGGTCCCTTTACCTTTTACTCACAGAGCTGCAAGGGAGAAGCAAATGTAAATACAAAGCAATTAGGAGAGGAGGAACAGTTTCAGCATGCAGATGAAATAGAAGCGAAAGGAAGCGACTACAGGGACAGATATAGGTCGTCTTGAGAAATTTTAAAAGTGAAAATTGGGATTCCTTCTTTTTAAGTGAAACAAAATTAATTCAAAAATATTAATCCTGAGGGGGGTGGGAGATAAACATGCAGGGTGGGAGGAAGAAGAGAAAGCTACACCACTGCCTGGGGTTTGTTAAAAAAAGAAAGAAAAAGACCCTCCCCATTGATATTATTAAAGCTGAAAACCAGGTGGTTTTATGACTGAAACAGAAGGAACTAATCGATAGTGAAGCAATGCTAAAAGGTGTGCCACGAGAATAGATAATTCACCAAGACCTATTCATAAATTTCTAAGTGAGTGTCTGGCGCTTGCTGTACGAGGACCCAATGCCCTCTTGACTCTCCAGGGAGACCTCTGGAGTTCGAAAGCTATTTTAAAATAGCAAGTGAGGAAAAAGCCTAATAATCTACTTCTTAGTCCTGAGGGGACACAGTGCTGTCCTTGAGATGGGAGGGCAAAGCGCATATCTGAAAGAGGATGGTGTTTTCCTATAAACTTCGGTCTTCAGGCTACCTGCTTCTCTCTGCTCACGAAGAACCCCCAATGTCTGCAGTGAAAATACTCTCCTGCGTTAAGTATGCAACGGGCCGGAAGAATGCAGATATAATACATCCGTCCAACCAGGTACTGTCCATGCTTTTGGAGAAAGGTTACTGTAGTTTTAACCATGTAAAACTACAATGGTTAGACTTGGGCAGTTTTGGGGGTGGAAAAATGACAAGAGAGCGCTAATCTAAGCAAGGCTAGGGGCTGCCATATGCCCTGGTTTTCCCAGACATATTCGTGAAATTTCCAAAAATGTCCAGGAAAACCCATTAAGTATGGCAACCCATGTTGAAAGTGTTGATTTTGGGGGGCGAATTCCCAGTGTGGTGTAGTGGTTAAGAGTGGTAGACTCTAATCTGGTGAACCGGGTTCGCGTCTCCGCTCCTCCACATGCACCTGCTGGGTGACCTTGGGCTAGTCACACTTCTCTGAAGTCTCTCAGCCCCACTCACCTCACAGAGTGTTTGTTGTGGGGAAGGAAGGGAAAGGAGAATGTTAGCCACTTTGAGACTCCTTTGGGTAGTGATAAAGCGGGATATCAAATCCAAACTCTTCTTCTTCTTCTTCTTCATAGCTCAAAAACCAAGAAAAGCTCAACAACTGTGCCAAAAAAAGCTCAGCAACTTTTGTGCCCGGATTTTCACTTTTTGAAACATGGCAGCGCTATGCAAGACTGAGTTGTGTGTGTGAGGCAGGAGGTCCACATCTCTCTTTCTTAGAACTGAAGAGTTGGAAGGAACCACGCGGGTCACCTAGTCTAGACCCCTGCAATGCATGAATCTTTTGCCCAACGTGGGGCTCAAACCCACAACCCTAAGGTTAAGCATCTCGTGTTCTACCTATTGAGCTATCCCAGTGTTGTCTTATTTGGGAAGAAAGGAAGGTAAAAGGAATGGGTGAGCAGGGAAGAGTAAGGAGTGGATTTGGTGAACTTAGATGTGCCTCCTTCAGCACATTTTAATCATATTTGTTTTAGCACATATAGTTAATAGCTTGTGAGGTCTGCAGCCCATGATTTAATTCCTTGCAAAGCATTTACTAACTTTTTACACTGGCATCGCTTTATATGGTGCATTATCGTTCTGGGTTCTTGGTAGATATTTCCAAACTGGCAATCTAAGCTCAGTACATAGTTTTAAAACAAGTAAAAAATGATCAGAGGACCAAATTATGTTGTGTCATATACCAGATTATGGTCACATGGACTCAAAAGACAGATAATATATTTTTGTTATGACCAAGATTAAGAAGCCACACAGTAGCAGCAGCAGCATCATAAATAGACATTAATTTTACTTTTTATAGAGAGGACCAAGTACTAATATTCAAAGAAAGGTCTAAAATACAAATTAGTCACTCTTGAGTAGACATTGCATACAGTGTTTCAAACATGCCTGTACTGCATATAAATCACAGTATATAAAAGACAAGTCAAAATTCATTTTGACTTAGCTTCCATCTAAAAGGTTAGGCTTGAGTGAAAACTTTAAAAAATCTACTTGAAATTCCATAAAATATTATTACCAATAAAAGCACAGATTTTGTGTCTTCACCAAAAAAAATCTGCCTGTTGGAGCTGCGGAATAAAAATCTATTTGGACCATAAGGCTCAGGCAGAGTTCAGTTGAGACTATAAATAAATTTTTCAGGGGAATACAATTATTTAGAGGGGAAAGGACAGAGACTCCCAAAGGTCTCTCAGAAAGTCTTCTAGAGTTGCTGGTCTGGTACATCAATCCTGAGGACTCTAACTTTGGACTTGTAGTGATATTCTTTCAGATACAACTTTACGGAGGGAGGAACGGGAAGGGCATCTATGCCATCGTAAGTCGTATTGTTGCAAATAACTGTCCTGCATATACCGGTATGTTGATGGGAAAAGGGGAAAGTCCTGTTTAAGGGAGTCGAGAGAAGCGGCTCAAAGAACATGCAAGAGCTTGGATCTTTGTAATGTTCCAGGAGCCCAGTGATGTCGGGAGAATGGAAGACGCATGGGTCGTGGGCATCGAAGCTGAAGTTGTGATTCCACTGCTCAATCCTGGCATGAAGGGAACGGCTGTAACGCCTAAAACTGACAGAGAACAAGTAATCTTCCTGGGCAGAGTCTCGTAGTAAAAAAGTCCCTTCTGGCTTCCCATCTAAAAGTGCTTCTGCGGCGTATTTATCCATCACTCCCCAGTAGCAGGGATTATTATTGATCCGAAGGAGGTCAGGGACAAGACAATGAACATAATCTATCTGGGTGTGGTATTTAGGAGGCGTTTCCAGCTGCAGCAGCTCGTCATCTGTTTCCCACCGTGGCTTGTTTCTCTTCCTAGAGCTGGTGCACAGTGTCACCACTTCATCGTCAGAGTCCATGTCACTTTCCTCCCTGCTGTTCCTTAGCTGCTTGCCTGCGGCAGAGTCACCTTGAGGGTCGCACCTGCAGGCTGCAACGTCAGGAATGCTGCATGCCTGCAAAACCGCTGACTCTCCTCCTTCTGCACTCTCAACGCCCCTGAGTTCCCCGTTCCTCCCTTCACCTTGTGACGACTCCATGCTTAACCAACTTTCGGACGCCTGTTTTACAGGGGCAGTGTGCCGTTTGATTAAATGCCACCGGAAGGCTAGTTCGGACCGTGGCGGGAAAGGACACTTGTCCAGCATGAGCTCACTGATATGTATCTTTCTCTTTGATGGAAGCACTGAGGAATGTCGACTGCTGCAGTTCTTTAGGGGAAAGCACTGGCCCACAGCATCCTGCAGTTTCTGCTTAAGGGAGCGGCCTAGGAGTCTGTGGCCGCAGGAACGCTCCAAGTCCAGCTCAGTAGAGGAACAGCTGTGCTTCCCCTCCTGGTTCCTTAAACTAAACATGGATTTCCCTGAGGTGCTGGCCGTTTCAGCGTCAGAACTGCCTTCACTCCTTTTGGACCAAGAAAGCTTCTTTCCGCTCCACACATAGCCGTCCTTTCTGTCTGCACTTCTACTCCGGCTGGTTTTAGGCCTCACATCTGGATTTTTAGGACTCCTTTCTTTATTTTCTGCCATTTCCCCACAAATGCAACCGGATTCACAAAGGTTCCAAGCCTAGCGGTGCCAAATCCTCTGGTCCCAGTTTCTATCTCAGAAAGCTTCCATCAGGTGCTTTTCGGATGTACCTACGAAAACAAAAAAAGACAGTCCTCAGCTTACGTTATGAGTACATGTGTAATAAACCCAATATTACACTCAGACTTCCTTCGCCCAGGCATGAAGCGTCAGAGCCAGGCTGTTCACAGCCTTTCTGCACCTTCCCTAGGAATATCTGGTGGCTTGTCCTTCCCCAGGCTTTGAACTACTTCCAGGGAAAGCAGTAGAGCTGTAAACAAGGGGCAAGGATAGTGCACACTGCTGCATGTTCCTAGGGGAGGTTTTGAAGAGCATGTTGAAATAAAGGGCCCGGCCACAGTGCTTGTGTGCCCAGCAGCACAGCAGAAGCTCTACTGGAAAGGAAAGGACTATACTGGTTTCTGTGGGGTGATTAGAATTGCACCTGATCTGTTAAGTTCATACTGAGACAAGCACTAAATATATTCTTCCTCTTTTGTTTATCCCACACTTCCTTTCAGGAGCTCAATGTGGCAGACATTGCGTGGAGACATTCTACTGCTTTAAAAATCCTGTATGTGGTGTGGTTTGGGAATTAAGGGGTTAACTTGTTTCCAAGAATCAAGCCTTGGCTGGCAGATATCCACTTAGGAAAGCAGTACTAATTAATTGGAGGGAGAGGTTGAATCAGATAATCTGTATCTGCCACAGGATCAGGACAATTGTATTTTATTTGATATTTTGAACCGTTTGTGGGTGGAAATGCAAATCAAAGCTAAACTCCAAGTTATATCTTGCTAGCTTATTCCACTGATATTGAGATCAAGGCGATTAGCTCACATGGACACCATATTCATGCAAGACCCTTTTCACCTGTGGAGCTATAAATTTTAGCATTTGTGCCAGCTACACACTGGAATACCCATAGATAGATGCTTAATGTTGTTCTTTTAATTTAAAAAACCCCTACAGACTACCAGAGTTCCAAATTCTTTATTATTTTATATCTCAAACTTGGGTCCCCTGCTGTTGCTGGACTACAACTCTCATCATCCCTGATCGCTGGTCCTGCTAGCTAGGGATGATGGGAGTTGTAGTCTAACAACAGCTGGGGAAACAATTACAAATAATAGAGCAGGGGTCAGCAACCTTTTTCAGCCGTGGGCCAGTCCACCGACCCTCAAACTATGTGGTGGGCCGGACTATATTTTGGGGGTAAAAATTGAAAAAATTCCTATGCCCCACAAATAACCCAGAGATGCGCATCCTATATAATAAAGAGCCTCTGTCCGTACGTACTACTTTCCGTGTGTCACAGGAATTCGCAAGAGGGCATGCGCTCCACTGACACACGGATTGGAGCGCAGAGAGGAGGAGGAGGCTGATTGGTTGGAGCACAGCAGAGCCTCCGAAGCTAAGCTCTCCGCTTCAATCACCTCAGTCTATTGAAACAGGCGTGCGAGCGAAGCGCTTGCGCTTCGCGAGCCTCCGAAGCTCTCGGCCGCCGCACGTTAAGCCCGGCAGAGTGCGAGGGAGGTCGGCTTCTTGCGGAAAAGAAACAGCGGGGAGAGAGGTCCGAGCGGAGTCGGGAGTTCAGTGGCCGCAATAGCTTCTCCCTCCCCCGCCCCCCCACAAGAGAGACACACATACACACACCCTCCCCCGCCCGCCTACTCACGAGGAGGCTCTTCCTCTCTTGCTTCCCTTGCGCGCACACACACACACACACACACACACACACACACGGAGCCTCCGCCGGGGCAAGCGAAGCCCAAAGCCGAGGGGACCACACGCACACACACACACACACACCCTCCCTCTCGCAGGCCTTCTCGGGGACCGGTGGGCGGAGGAGGTGTGGGGAAGGGAAAACGCCCCTCCGTTGCCCTGAAGTGGGTGAGCCCCCTGGGCGACCCCTGGCTGTGGGGAGGGCCCAGCAGCAGCATTGGGGAGGCCCGCAGCAGGGCCCCCTAGAAGTCCCCCTCACACGGGCCAAGAAAGCTTGGCCTCCTCCTATATCTATTTATGCAAAAATTAAAAGGAAAATCAAGGGGGGGGAAGAATAGGGGAAAGGGGGGAGAAAAAACAAAAAGGGAAGAAGAAAGGGGGAAGGGAAAATAGAAGGAAAATCAAGGGGAGGAAAAGAAAGAAAGGGGGAAGGGGGAGGAGAAGGGGAAAGGGGAAAACAAGGGGGGGAATAAAGTGGGGAAAGAGGGAAAATCAAGGGGAGGAAAAGGGAAAAAAGAAAGGGGAAAGGGGGAGAGAAAAAGGGGGAAAGAAAGGGGAAATCCAGGGGGAGAAGAAAAGGAGAAAACAAGGGGAAAGCAGGGGAAGAAAACAGGGGAAAGAAGAAAGGGAAAAACAAGGGATAAAGGGAATGAAAGGGGGGGAAGATAAAAGAGAGAAGGGAAAAACAAGGGGGGAAATAAAAAAGGGGGGAAGAAGAGAGAGGCGGCCGCCGGGCTCCAGGGGAAGGAGGGCGGCGGGGTTAAAAAACAAAAGGAGGGTGGCTGCCGCTCCCCACATATACTTTCTAGGGCCCGTTTTTGTAACGGGCTTAATTTACTAGTCCATAAATAAAATGTGCAGCAAAGCAATCCTATTGAAACAGTACCACAATTTACAGGAAGGAAACAACAGAGCATTGTGTAGCAGATCATATTTCGGCTGTCTCAGAGGAGGACATTTCCCTTTTTCTTTTAGGGCCCAGTGTGCTTTGAAGATGTCGCTGTTCGTTTCACGGACGAGGAGTGGGCGTTGCTGGATCCTGACCAGAGAGCTCTGCATAAGGACGTCATGGAGGAGAATTGTGGGATCGTGGCCTCTCTCGGTAAGGCTCCCTGTGGGATCGTCATATCTGCCTGGAAATTTCAAAAATATCTCTGTGAACAACCTCATATATTTTCACAGAGCTCAACAGCGCCCCCTATAACACCTGGGAACCTAACACCCCACAATGAAAAGTAAATTAGTTTTTTCTTTGAACAATCTTCCTCAAATTATTCCTTTTTCCACCACGATTGGGCTTGTCTCAACCGCCCAGGCCATCTTAAATGTCAGCTTCAGAATTGTTAGGAAAGATAAGTAGCTCCAGGTTTTCTGTTTTTGTTTTTGCTCCTGTCAGTCTTGGGTTGACCAAAGAGATGAACTACATCCCAGAGTATTAAAAGAACTGGCAGAGGTGATTTCAGAACCACTGGCAGTAATCTTTGAGAATTCTTGGAAAACAGGTGAAGTCCCAGCAGACTGGAGGAGGGCAAATGTTGTCCCTATCTTCAAAAAGGGGGAAAGAGAGGACCCAAACAATTACCGCCCAGTCAGCCTGACATCAATACCAGGAAAGATTCTAGAGCAGATCATTAAGCAAACGGTCTGTGAGCACCTAGAAAGGAACGCTGTGATCACTAAAAGTCAGCATGGGTTTCTGAAAAATAAGTCATGTCAGACTAATCTGATCTCATTTTTTGACAGAATTACAAGCCTGGTAGACGAAGGGAACACTGTGGATGTAGCCTATCTTGATTTCAGCAAGGCCTTTGACAAGGTGCCCCATGATATTCTTGTAAAGAAGCTGGTAAAATGCGGGCTAGACAATGCTACCATTCAGTGGATTTGTAACTGGCTGACTGACCGAACCCAAAGGGTGCTCATCAATGGCTCCTCTTCATCCTGGAGAGAAGTGACTAGTGGGGTGCCACAGGGTTCTGTCTTGGGCCCAGTCTTATTCAACATCTTTATCAATTACTTGGATGATGGGCTTGAGGGCATCCTGATCAAGTTTGCAGATGACACCAAATTGGGAGGGGTGGCTAATACCCCAGAGGACAGGATCAGACTTCAAAATGACCTTAACAGATTAGAGAACTGGGCCAAGGCAAACAGGATGAATTTTAACAGGGAGAAATGTAAAGTACTACACTTGGGCAAAAAAAATGAAAGGCACAAATACAGGATGGGTGACACCTGGCTTGAGAGCAGTACAAGTGAAAAGGATCTAGGAGTCTTGGTAGACCACAAACTTGACATGAGTCAACAGTGTGATGCAGCAGCTTAAAAAGCCAATGCAATTCTGGGCTGCATCAATAGGAGTATAGCATCTAGATCAAGGGAAGTAATAGTACCACTGTATTCCGCTCTGGTCAGACCTCACCTGGAATACTGTGTCCAGTTCTGGGCACCACAGTGCAAGAAGGATATTGACAAGCTGGAACGTGTCCAGAGGAGGGCAACCAAAATGGTCAAAGGCCTGGAAACGATGCCTTATGAGGAACGGCTTAGGGAGCTGGGTATGTTTAGCCTGGAGAAGAGAAGGTTAAGGGGTGATATGATAGCCATGTTCAAATATATAAAAGGATGTCATATAGAGGAGGGAGAAAGGTTGTTTTCTGCTGCTCCAGAGAAGCGGACACGGAGCAATGGATTCAAACTACAAGAAAGAAGATTCCACCTAAACATTAGGAAGAACTTCCTGACAGTAAGAGCTGTTCGACAGTGGAATTTGCTGCCAAGGAGTGTGGTGGAGTCTCCTTCTTTGGAGGTCTTTAAGCAGAGGCTTGACAGCCACCTGTCAGGAATGCTTTGATGGTGTTTCCTGCTTGGCAGGGGGTTGGACTGGATGGCCCTTGTGGTCTCTTCCAACTCTAGGATTCTATGATTCTATGACCTGGAAGCTGTACGCCGGCTCCCTCGGCCACTAAAGCGAGATGAACACCATAACCCCAGAGTTGGTCACGACTGGACCTAATGGTCAGGGGTCCCTTTACCTTTAGGGAAACTTTGGCCCTCCTGGGATTGCTGGACTATAATTCCCGGCATCCCTGGCTCTGGGCTATGATGGCTGGGGCTGAGGGAAGTTGCAATCCAACAGACATAAGGCGTCTGGTCCCCATGCGCTGCTTTAAAACATCCTTTGCAACTACGGCCTTGAATTCCTTGTTGCTTCGTCATTTCCTGAACATTCAGAGCAACCTGCATTTATTTCAGAGGGACCAGGGTGCTCATTTTGAGAGGGAGTGGTGAATGGGTTGTTTACACATATTTTTCTTTTAATGCTGCAACATGCTTTGAACCTTTTGAAGAATGGTGGCATCAGAAGTTTTAAGCCAGGGCCAAGTCGGAGGTGGGGGATTTTGTGTTATTATGATACACAACAACAGAGTCACTAGCTGTGTAGTGCTGAGTGACCACTGTTCTCTAAGTTGTGTATTTACAGCGTCCCGCCCAGCACTCTTTTGCTGTGCCTCTAAGAAATGTCCTTTCTCCTTCAATAATAATAATAATAATAATAATAATTTATTATTTTTACCCCGCCCATCTGGCCGAGTTTCCTCAGCTACTCTGGGCGGCTTCCAGTCAAATGTTAAAACAATAGTCAAATGTTAAAACAATACAGCATTAAATATTAAGTATTAAAAACTTCCCTAAACAGGGCTGCCTTCAGATGTCTTTTAAAAATAGGATAGCTGCTTATTTCCTTGACATCTGCTGGAAGGGCGTTCCACAGGGCGGGCGCCACTACCAAGAAGGCCCTCTGCCTGGTTCCCTGTAACCTCGCTTCTCGCAATGAGGGAACCGCCAGAAGGCCCTCGGCGCTGGATCTCAGTGTCCGGGCTGAACGATGGGGGTGGAGACGCTCCTTCAGGTATACAGGACCGAGGCCGTTTAGGGCTTTAAAGGTCAGCCGTTTAGGGCTTCAAAGCAGAGTGGAGCGAAAGCTTCCGCAGTATTAGCAGTCGTCTGTGAATGCAGTTGCAATAAATCAAAGCAGGTCTCTGCTCAATTAACAAGATTTATTGACAGGTAGATAGCCGTGTTGGTCTGTCATAGTCAAAACAAAACAAAAAAAACAGCTCTTACTGTCAGACTCCCACGAGAGGTGGTGGACTCTCCTTCCTTGGAGGTTTTTAAGCAGAGGTTGGATGGCCATCTGTCCTGGATGCTTGAGCTGAGATCAGAGGTTGGCAACCTTATCCGAGGATGGGCTGGTCGACGCTCAGTCTGTCGGAGGATGGGCTGGAGCGTATGCGCACACGCGCTCTTCTGGGTCGGAGGAGCGCCCATGCGCATGCACACAGGCGCCATCAACCCGGAAGTCGGTCCCTGCACCACTAAGCATAGCTGTCAACTTTCGGATTTGAAAATAAGGGATCAGCACATAGCTGTCAACCTTTCCCTTTTCTCGCGAGGAATCCTATTCGGAATAAGGGAATTTCCCACAAAAAAAGGGAAATGTTGACAGCTATGCAAAGTAAGCCTGTGTCCACGGTGACGCGAGGAGGGGAAGCAGAGCGATCTCGGGGCCCCTTCTCAAACAGGCAGACGGCTCAGGGATGCCGCGAGGGCGGTGCAATGGCACCAAGGAGCCTCGCCCACCTGCACTCCAGGGGCTGCGCGTGAACGGGTGAGTGAAAGAGCGAGCGCGTAGACGGCAGGCAGGCAGGCTGTCTGTCTGGTTGGGCGTGAGGGTCTGGCTGCACAAGGCATGCAAGCTCCGCCCCCAGTCGGTCTCAGACTCCTTATTGGCAGCCGAGCAACGCAGCTGAGGAGCCTCCCTGGCCGGCAGGGAGGGAGAGGAGCTGCTTCCTTTGAAATCTGGGAAATTTAAGGGATGTCAACAATCCGGGATAGCAGTGGGAAACGGCATTGGAATAAGGGAGTTTCCCACAGAAAAAGGGAGGGTTGACAGCTATGTCACTAAGAGCTGGCAGCAGGGGGGCGGCAGGGGTCACCATGGGCCGGTTAGACAAGCCTTGTGGGCTGCTACCGGCCCATGGGCCTTAGGTTGCCGACCCCTGGACTAGATGACCCCCGAGATCCCTTCCATCTCTAAGATTCTATGAAACTAAGAAACCGCACTTGCCGCAACCTGCCTCATTCGTTCCCTTACAGCTCTTTGAGATTGCCCACAACGCCTCGGAAAAGAAAGAGAACGTCATGTTTATCCCTTTACCTTCTGCTATGGGCTTAGGACACGACTACATTGCCTACCACCCTGATCTCGCCGGCATCCTGAAGTAAGTGGGCGGAAGGAAGAGCAACACTTTTGCAGAATGGGGTCCCCGACCTCTGATTTCCCTTTGACACTTTGAGGGCTGGGATGCAGCAGGGAGCTGGGCTCACGCAGCTACCTGCTCCAGAAGAGTGGGGGGCGGGATGCGCAAATTTGCTGTGCTGGAAGCCCAAGAAGCAGCCTTTAGCCCAGGCTATTTGCCTTGGCTCTTTGCAAGCAGGAAGGACCCGTTCTTCATTGCTCCTGAGCGGTAGACTCGTAATCTGGGGAACCGGGTTCGCATCTCCACTCCTCCACATGCAGCTGCTGGGTGACCTTGGGCTAGTCACCCTTCTCTGAAGTCTCTCAGCCCCACTCACCTCACAGAGGGTTTGTTGTGGGGGAGGAAGGGAAAGGAGAATGTGAGCCGCTTTGAGACACCTTTGGGTAGTGATAAAGCGGGATATCAAATCCAAACTCTTCTTCTCCTGCACCTTGATGAGAGAGACTGTCCAAGCCTCCTGCCCATTAGCAGTATAACCTCAGTATTTTTAAAAAATAACTCCGTGATCATTGCAGAAATCAGTATGGCAGGAGGAGGGAACATGTCTCTCCATTGCATGACCAAGGAGAACATGCTTAAGTGCCACGGCAGCACTTGGGCCTGTTATGTCAAGACCTACATTGGCTCCCAGTACATTTCCGAGCACAATTCAAAGTGTTGGAGCTGACCTTGAAAGCCCTAAATGGCCTCGGCCCAGTAGACCTGAAGGAGCGTCTCCACCCCCATTGTTCTGCCCAGTCACTGAGGTCCAGCGTTGAAGGCCTTCTGGCGGTTCCCTCGCTGCGAAAAGTGAAGCTACAGGGAACCAGGCAGAGGGCCTTCTCGGTAGTGGCGCCCACCCTGTGGAACGCCCTCCCATCAGAGGTTAAAAGGATCAACAACTACATGACATTTAGAAAACACCTGAAGGCAGCCCTGTTCAGGGAAGTTTTTAATCTGTGATGTGTTAATGTATTTTAATGTTTGCTGGAAGCTGCCCAGAGTGGCTGGGGAGACCCAGCCAGATGGGTGGGGTACAAATAATAAATTATTATTACATATCCCAGGGAACCAGGCAGAGGGCCTTCTCGGTGGTGGTGCCTGCCTTGTGGAACGCCCTCCCACCAGATGTCAAAGAAATAAACAACTATCTGATGTTGAGAAGACATCTGAAGGCCGCCCTGTTTAGGGAAGCTTTTAATGACATGTTTTAATGTATTTTTAATCTTTTGTTGGAAGCCGCCCAGAGTGGCTGGCGAAACCCAGCCAGATGGGCGGGGTATAAATAATAAATTGTTATTCTTATACTTATTATTATTAGGCCTGCAGTCAGAGGTGGCTTTCAGTGGCCGGCCAGCTCTTGCAGAGCTAATGTGCCTTCCTCCATGTTATATTGGAGTTGTAGTCCAATATAAGACAGAAGAAACCACATTGGCTACACTTGACCTAGGTAATGGGGAGACATCCTCAGAGGGGGCTGGTCTACTGCAAGTGGTTTACTTCCCCCAATTTAAAACAAACGCACCTTCCATATTTACTGAAATGGCATATATGTGCACCCACATATTCATCGAGTATACGCTTCTGCCCAAATGTTGCACCAGGGTTTACCAAACCTGGGACTACAACTCCCACTGTCCCTAACTAGCAGGGCCCGTGGTCATGGATGATGGGAGTCAGAGTCCAGAAACAGCTGGAGACCCAAGTTTGGGAAACACTGTCCCAGCCTAAGGACAGCCTAAGTACAGGGCCGTCTTACCCATAGGCGCTAGGGGTGCAGGGCACCTGGGCACCAGGCCGAGAGTCCAGGGCCCGAGAGTTGAGTCCAGGGAAGAGCCCGCCTGTGCTGGTCCCGGGGGGTATCCAGAAGGCGAAGCCTAAGTCCGGTCCAAGGTCAGAGGTACACGTAAAGGCAGTCCGAAATAACTGGAGCAGGGTACAGGGCAGGGAGTCAGGCGAAGTCAGGAACGGGTGAACAAACAGGGAACCAAGGCAGGCCAGGAGCTCAGGCAGAACAACAGGACAGGGAACAAGCAGGAACTCGTCAGCAACGATGTTGCTTCTGCAACTTGGGGCTGGGACTGGCTGGCTTTTATCTGCCCCGAGGCATAGGGCGGCTCCGATCCTCAGGTGACTCGCCTCTCCTGGCTTGGAGGCGAGCACTCCTCCTGTGGGAACTCAGTTCCCTTCGCCTCTCTGCCCTGAGCCTCTGCAGCTCAGGAGAGGCTGGAGGGTTACCGGACCCAGAGGCAACCTCAGCTTCCCCTGACGGGGCGGGGAGTGGAGCACCTGCAGGCAATGGGTCCTCCACCCCATCAGAAGCCAGATCAAACTCAGCCGATGGGCCCCAGCCCCGGCTCTGCTGGTTCTGGAGGCAGGGAATCCTGTGCAGGCTGGGATCCCTCAGGTTCAGCGTCTGAGTCAGAATCCCAGGCCATCACACCGGCTGTCAGTCGGAGCGCTGCGGCGGGCTCTTCTGCTGTGGGTGGCTCTGCACCACGAGTTTGGGGGCGACTGAGCCAGCGAGATGCTGAGGCGGCCGGCCGGCTCCGCCCTCCTGTGCGCCTGGGACTGGGCAACTGGGTGTGTGTGTGTGTGTGTGTGTGTGTGTGTGCCGGGCGGATCTTTGCACCCCAGCACCGCATATGCTTAAGATAAATCATTAACTCTTTGTTTCCCTCCTGCCCCCAACCAGAAACTTCCTCCAGAGTGTTAAGTGACACCAGCAACGCAGGAAGGAAAGAGCCACTGCCGCCCGCAAGGAACGCTGCGCCGTTGTCCACTTCCAATTGCTACAGATAATAAAATGAGCCATGAACAGGAAGAGGGGATTTCGTTTTATTTTACCAGGTGAATGTTCAGGAATGCAGGATTTGTGGCGTGGACCCGGGAGACAAGAAAGCGGGGAGACGGGAACAGAAACTGATGCATGTAGCCCATGCCAAGATGTGGGGTTTGCTGCTTCTTTTTTGTATCAATGCACCTAAAAGTGGATATTTTAAGCACTACCTGAGCAGGACACACTCTCTCCCCCCTTCTTAGCGCATCTTCCTCACTGCACGCAAGCAGCCGGCATGTTCCTGTTGAGCATACCAATGGCATTGAGCACATAGCACCTCAGGGTATCCGTTAAAAGCACTTTGGTCCAGCGACTGCAGGGCAGATTATAGGGCTCAGCTAGACTTCCTTTTGCACCCCACTTTCCAGGTCTGTACTTTAAAGCTCTGCGTAGGTGGGTTTTTCCCCCCCCGTTCCAGTGCTTCGCCTGGGAAAACCCACATTTAAATGACCAAATCAGAGCAAATAACAAGCCGCAGAAAACCCGACTGCCATTTGCCAAATGCTGGGAGAAAACAACAGCCCATAATAACATGCTCAGAGACAAGAGCTTTAAAATGCGGGGAAGGAAGTCTGGATGTCCTCATAGGCAAGTTGGAGCAGGGGCCCCTTTTTGGGGGGGGGAGACCCTTGGCCACAAGATGGCCGAGACAGAAACATTAAGACCCCTCAGGGACTCTGCTGCTACCATTTTCAACACCCCTCTTTCACCAAGACAGGTCCCACACCCTCTGCTAAGGGTTTATCTGATGGGTTTATCCAATCTTGGGCAACTCCCTTTGTTATCTTTTAAAAAGAGATGAGGATGCGAAAGAGCAGCTTGTTGACTTCATCTTGCCATTGGTCCCTCCCGGAAACTGGCTTTGCAGGAGGTTCGACCGCAGCCCCAACCTGGGAGCTTCCAAAAAGAGCCTTAGGACTAGGAATTCCCAGGCTGCCAAGGGAGGGAAAGAAGGGGGAAGGGTTCAGGACACTCACAAGTGCCCTTCAACCTGCAGAATTCACGGAATAAGTCAGATATTCCAATAAAAGCAGAAAGGAAAAGAGCCGAGCCCACAACTTTTAACTACTGTTAGCGCCACTAAACAAGCGTGAGCCTGCCTTGCACAAAGCACACAGGACCGCACACTCACTACTCAGGTAGAGCTAACTCTCTGGGGCTCGTGCAAACTCAGACGTGCATCTTTTCGGACGTGTCGTTGGCCAGCATCTCGTCCGCCACGTCCCGGGGCACATTGGGGGGCGGGATCTTCAAGTCGGAAGGCTCCACCCCCCAGATGTCCCGGGCGTACTCCTTAATGGTCCGGTCGCTGGAGAACTTCCCGGAGGCGGCGATGTTCCTGATCACCATTTTGGTCCACTCCTTGGCGTTCTGAGAAAAGGGGGAGGCCAAAAAGAAGAAGCTGACTCGGGAATCGCAAAGGTCTCATTTCCATGCGCAGAGTTCTTTCTGGCTGCTCAACAAAAGTGACTGTGTGTTTGTTTCAAGTTCCGACCTAACCCAGCCACAAGTTTGATGGTAGGGAAATCAGACAGAGTTTTACCTGAAGGAGCGTCTCCACCCCCATCGTCCATCCCGGACACTGAGGTCCAGCTCCGAGGGCCTTCTGGCGGTTCCCTCCCTGCGAGAAGCGAGGTTACAGGGAACCAGGCAGAGGGCCTTCTCGGTGGTGGCACCCTCCCATCAGATGTCAAGCAGAGAAAAACTACGTAACTTTTAGAAGACATCTGAAGGCAGCCCTGTATCGGGAAGTTTTTAATGTTTGAAGTTTTATTGTGTTTTTAATATTCTGTGGGGAGTTGCCCAGAGTGACTGGGAAACCCAGCCAGATGGGCGGGTATAAATTATAAAATACAGTAATAATAATAATAATAATAATAATAATAATAATAATAATAATAATAATAATTTTATTTTACATTTTAGGTCAGTGGTTCCCAATTGAAAATGTCAATATCTCTCTAGTACTTGTTATGTGAATGGTGTCACTATGCCCTCTAACATGTCTCAGCGCAGACGTACGTCTTCCGGGCTTTGCTCCTGTGCGAGTCACATGACCCGTGCGAGCATACGGCGCCCACAGTCAACGTGTGTGCACCACTGTTCTCGGTGGTTACCTTGCAAGAAGCAGCAAGAGGAGAACCACACAGGAAGTATAGCATGTAGAAGACGAAAAAAGCACAGGAGGGTAGAGGAAAACTAGGCACCCCCTGATGCCAAGAAGCATGAGAAGACCTTTAAAGGGAATCTCAAAATACAGGAGTGAAGGAGAAACTTCACTGTAACAAGGAGAGATGGGTTTAAACTACAGGAGGGAGGAGGGAGAACCTGTTTTGGACCCCGGGCAGGCAGCATGGCCAATGGCCAGGAATTAAGCGAGTTTTAGCGCAGCAGCACCTGGAGGGCCACAGGTGAGTCACACCTGAGCTATAAGGATGCTGATGAAATAACCACAGGTGAGCAAGCATGGAGTTAATAAGCACACCCAGGAAACTACAAAAGGCCAGTTTACTAAACACAGGTGTGCATGGGGGACAGAAAGTCTGCAGGCTAAATAACTTGTGCATTTATGGCTAGACTAGTTTTTTCTCTCTCTTTTAAGGTCTCAGAGCAGGTCACAACATTAAAACATAGTATTAAAAGCAGGTTTAAACAACTTATAACCACAAAAAATACAACTCAGTTGCCCAAAGCCAAAGTAAAGAGGTGAATCTACAGCATTCTCCGGGAGCTGTATAATGAAGGTGCCAGACGCACCTCCATGATGGAGTTTCACAGCTTAGGGGCCACCACAGAAAATATGGGACAGAGTAGATTTGTATGGAGTAGATTTCCTCCGGTTGCCTATGCATATTATATGATTGAATATTCTTCACGGTTTACGTCATTTTGATATATACTCTACTGTACCGTGTTGTCTGTTTTGTATTTACCATGTAGAGTTGGCTGACGTTCTCTTGACATCTGACGTACGCTTCGTAGTCTGCGAAGACTTTGAACCTATACGAGGAAGGAGTCAGAGCGGGCGTTAGAGGGGCTTGTGTCTCAACAATGAAGACCCTAGAAACAGGGTCCTCCTCACTAGGCCCTGACATCAGGAAGAACTCTTTTTCCTTTCTCTTTTTTATTATTGAATTAATAATTAGTTAAAGGGACCCCTGATCATTAGGTCCAGTCGCGGACGACTCTGGGGTTGTGGCGCTCATCTCGCTTTACTGGCCAAGGGAGCCGGCGTACAGCTTCCGGGGCATGTGGCCGGCATGACTAAGCCGCTTCTGGCGAACCAGAGCAGCGCACGGAAACGCCGTTTACCTTCCCGCCAGAGTGGTACCTATTTATCTACTTGCACTTTGACGTGCTTTCGAACTGCTAGGTTGGCAGGAGCTGGGACTGAACAATGGGAGCTCACCCCGTCGCAGGGATTCAAACCGCCGACCTATCAGCAAGCCCTAGGCTCTGTGGTTTAACCCGCAGCGCCACCTGGGTCCCTTGAAGGCAAGCTAGCACCAATTACCCTCTCTGCAATTCTTACTGCTCGTTGGGGCCTTTTCTTGTCCATCTTGGAGCCTGTGCCATACCAAGCAGTAATAGAATTACAGAGAACAGTTTCAATGATGCCTCTGTAAAATTGGATCAACACTTCCTGGGACAATTTAAATTTCCTTAGTTGACGCAGGAGTGGAACAAGCAGCCCTTTCCAAGCCAAAGCTGTCAACAGGTTTCTGCAAAGGGGTCTCCACTCACCGGTCATGGTAGAACAACATGTTGACCAAATCTTTGAAAAGGTCGGGCTCCTTTGGGGAAAAGAAGCCACTCTTGATCTGATCCATAGCTTGCTTCAGCTCAGGAAGTCTCTCGTAATATTCCTGAGCTTTGTACCTGATGGAAAGGGGGAAGAAGACCTTTAGTGCACATATTGAAGGCTACCGATGCCCACCTATTATGGTCTGTTACGCGCTCTTGGCTTTGCAGTCACAAGACATCCTCAGCTATCTCAATTTGTTACACCAGGAGAGGCAGACATGTAAACGCCCTTGATTTGGTGAGGAAAATCGGTTGGAATTTTTTCAGCAGCAGGGATCATCTGGTTTGTAACTTAAGGGTTAATTACATCCGTGTGAAAGCCAACTAGTCAAGATGGAGATAGGTGGAGGAATGACATTCACTGAGGTAGCACATGTTCTGACTGGCTGTGCAATTCAGAGGGAGTTTTCCTCTTCCATTTATATACTGTTTTCGTTCAGTGCTGTCTGGTTTCCCCATCTATCCACCTGTATTAGGCAAAGTAAGTTTGCCAACAGAATTGCCATAACAGAATAGAATAGAATATAGAATAGAATATATTTATTGTCATTGTCCCCTTCGGGAACAACGAAATTACTTGGCTGCTCCATCTACCCAGATAGGGCACTCCACGCAAAGACAAAACAACTACAAAAACACTGATTAAAACCATACACACTGATTAAAACAATGATAAAACATAACAGGTAAGATTAGATGACTTCAAAGTCCAGGCTTCCCATTCAAGGCCGCGATCGCTCTGGAGAAGAAGCTGTTTCTAAGACGGCTTGTTCTTGTTGTCATCGTCCTGTATCTCCATCCCGATGGCAAAAGTTCAAAGAGACGGTGACCAGGATGCGATGGATCTTTCACTATGTCCAGTGCCTTTCTGTGGCACCTCATGGCATAAATCTGCTCTAAGGTGGAGAGCGAGCAGCCAACAATGCTCTCTGCTGCCTTAACAACTCTGCACAACCCCATCCTGTCCTTGGTAGTACAGCTTCCGTACCACACACATAAGCCATAAGTGAGCACGCTCTCAATGACAGACCGCCTCCAAACTGCAGGTTAACTCAAATTATTGAGCAATTGGATTTGCACCATTAACATATGCAAAGGGTCAAAAATCTGATCTTGCCATAAGCAAAATCTCTGGATTTTCTGTGCATCGGATAAGGGCCGATTCAGTGGGTAAGATCAAATTTTTGCAAGGCACAACCATGGAGCAATGAGAAAAGCTCTTGGAAAGCTCTTTGTTGCGAGAAGCCAAGTTACAGGGAACCAGGCAGAGGGCCTTCTCGGTAGTGGCACCCGCCCTGTGGAACGCCCTCCCACCAGATGTCAAAGAGAAAAACAACTACCAGACTTTTAGAAGACATCTGAAGGCAGCCCTGTTTAGGGAAGCTTTTAATGTTTAATAGACTATTGCATTTTAATATTCTGTTGGAAGCCACCCAGAGTGGCTGGGGAAACCCAGCCAGATGGGTGGGGCATAAATAATAAATTTATTATTAGTATTAGTATTAGTATTAGTATTAGTATTAGTATTATTATTATTATTATTGGAACCGGGGGGAATTCATGGGTGCACAATCCGACCCAAATACAGGTCAAGCGAAAAGCGTGGACGAGACCTTAGCTTCTGCCGTACTCACCCTCTCCGGTCCAGCTCAGCCACATCCTCCACTCTCATGCCGAAGATGAAGAGGTTCTCTTCTCCAGCCTCCTCTGCCATCTCAACGTTGGCGCCATCCATCGTCCCAATGGTCAGGGCCCCGTTGAGCATGAATTTCATGTTGCCGGTGCCAGATGCTTCGGTGCCTGCAGTGGAAATCTGCTCCGACAGATCTGTGGCGGGGATCACTGCCAAAGGGGGTGCAATTTTAGCCATTCCTGCAGTTCTTAATTATTAATTATTAATTATTAATTATTAATTATTAATTATTAATTATTATTATTATTACTACTATTGGTTTCCATTTCTGTCACAGGCAAGCATGATGGCTCGCAGCAGGTAATCAGAAAAAAAAACCCACGCAGAATCAAACAAGCAACTGTGTTATATGGAAATATGAAACTGCCTTGCACACAGGATAAAGGGAAAGACGTAACTCAGTGGAGCAACTGCGGGGAAATGTCCCAGTTTCAATCTCTGGCACTTTCCAATTGAAAGGCTGAGGGAGAAGCTGTTAAGCACCTTTTCTGCCCAAGAGACAACTCCGAGTTGTCTGGTATAACACTTACCAGTGGCACTTTAGAGACCAACTAAGTTTGTTATTGGTATGAGCTTTTCTGTGCATGCAGACTTCTTCAGATACATGCACACGAAAGCTCATACCAAGAACAAACTTAGTTGGTCTCTAAGGGACGTTGGTGGCGCTGTGGGTTAAACCACAGAGCCTAGGGCTTGCCGATCGGAAGGTCGGCGGTTCGAATCCCCACGGCGGGGTGAGCTCCCGTTGCTCGGTCCCTGCTCCTGCCAACCTAGCAGTTCGAAAGCACGTCAAAGTGCAAGTAGATAAATAGGCACCGCTGCAGCGGGAAGGTAAACGGCATTTCCCCTATGGGGTTGCGGTGCTCATCTCGCTTTAGTGGCCGACGTACAGCTTCCAGGTCATGTGGCCAGCATGACTAAGCCGCTTCTGGCGAACCAGAGCAGCGCACGGAAACGCCGTTTACCTTCCCACCGGAGCGGTACCTATTTATCTACTTGCACTTTGACGTGCTTTCGAACTGCTAGGTTGGCAGGAGCAGGGACCGAGCAACGGGAGCTCACCCCGTCGCAGGGATTCGAACCGCCGACCTTCTGATCTGCAAGCCCTAGGCTCTGTGGTTTAACCCACAGCGCCACAAAATGTCGTGGGGAAAGCCAATGAGGCACAAGTGCGGTTTGAAACACATTTTGACTCTTAGGCGCATTTGCCAGGAGAAATGATTCAAGGCTTTTAGACACCATCTCTTGCCAGCGACGGACAGTGCTGGCCTTACCTTTCTCGGCCAACGAGACCCTGTAGTTTTCCAGGAAGATGACCTTCAGCTTGTTCCCCACCACAGGGTCGTTGTTGACCACGTGCCCCACGGAGGTGATGAGCTTGATGATCATTTTGGCCATGTGGTAGCCAGGAGCGGCCTGCAAGGAGGCAGAAACGCAAGCGCTTAGAAGGAACAGCGGCAGCTGGGTATCCTTCCGCTTCCCCCTAACCTCCCTGAAACCGGGACGCTCCAAATGCTTTCTACATGTATTTTTGTTTTTGTTTAAGCAGACTTTTCAGCTGCACAAATTCCCCATCAACACCTCACACTCGCCTTTTGCGGTGGTGGTGGTGGGTGGTCCTGATAGAAGTGCCGTATTTTTCGCTCTATAAGGCGCACCTGACCATAGGACGCACCTAGTTTTTAGAGGGGAAAGGCCCAATTTTTTTGAGGATCAGCTCAAATTTCTGCAGCTTCTTTTGCAAAGGAGAAAAGCCCCATTTTTGAGAATCAGCTCAAAGTTGTTGAGCTTACTTTGCAAAGGGAAAAAATCCTGTTTTATGGGGTTTAACTCACAGTTCTGCAGCATCAGGAATGGGAGCCATTTCTACAGTTTCCAGACAGATAATCTAATCAGCCAGTCAAATGTCGGTGGGGAAACAGCCTCCCTCTGCAAGGGGGCGGGGCTGGAATCTCTCTCCCTTATCTCTCTCCCCGATCCTTTGCTGAGCAGCTGCTCAGGGGGCTTCCTTTCAACACCCCCTTCTCTCTTTTTTTTAAAAAAAAGCACAATCTGCTTTTGCCCCTGGGCAGTTCATCTCCAGGGACCACACATTCGCTCCGTAAGACGCACAGACATTTCCCCTTACTTTTTAGAAGGAAAAAAGTGCGTCTTATGGAGCGAAAAATACGGTATATGCTTTAGGGAGGTGTTTTTCTCATCTTCCATAACACTAGCGCTCTGGATGGGTAGCAGCATCAGGAGAGGTGAAGAAAAGTATCCCTTTACACAGGCCTTAATTATCCATCTGTGGAACTCCCTCCCACAAGATGTGGTACGTTGGCCACTGACAGGTCCAAGGAAGGCAGGCAGGCAGGCACTTCCAAGGGCAGCCCAAAAGGGGCACCCCAGCAGATCCTAGGCTGCCCCCTCTCGAAATGGGCAGCGCAAACCCATCGCTTACTTTGCCACCAATGATCACTGTCCGGGGCACAAACAGCTTCATGGGGTCTCGCTTGATGCCTGTGGAAGAGAAGGGAAGAGAAAGGAGAACACAAAATGAGAGCCAGTGTGGTGTAGTGGTTAAGAGCGGTGGACTTGTAATCTGGTGAACTGGATTCGCTTCCCCGCTCCTCCACATGCAGCTGCTGGGTGACCTTGGGCTAGTCCCACTTCTCTGAAGTCTCTCAGCCCCACTCACCTCACAGAGTGTTTGTTGTGGGGGAGGAAGGGAAAGGCGAATGTGAGGGAGTGAAAGGCGGGATATCAAGTCCAAACTCTTCTTCTTTTCCACCAAGACACCTAGAAGGTGAGGCTGTCACTGCCTACTAACCATGAATGCCCAGGGTGCCCAGCTGCCCCTGTGCCGTTACTCAAGCTGTGCCTGTGGAATATTTCGCATGTTGTGTTAATCAGAATGCTTAACCTGAACTGATGAAGTTATATAGCGAAACCTGTGAGTAATCCGGAAGACAGGTCTTCTTCGTCCTTCTCATGTGCCACTTGTGTTGATTTCGGCTGGATGGTGATGTTGCAAGACTTATATAAATATGCTTCATCTACTATTACATCCATGAGATCTTTGCTTTGAACTGTTGAAGAATTCTACTATCTACTCACCATCAACCAATTGTGAACATTTTGTTGGCACTAAGATTTTGTTGCTATACCCAACCTGTTGCTGCATGGTTCAGTCACGTGAACATTATACATTCTGTTATATCACGCATATATGGCTTGTTAATCATGTGGCTTTATTGAAAGACTGTTCGTTTTTCAGAAGAGGATTCCAGTAAATCTTTTACTATAGTTTCAGCCATTGTGTGGTGGTTTTGGTTGTTTATGTTACTCACGGTTGTACATGGTGATGATGTGCAGGCAGTTCATGAGCTGCCGCTTATATTCGTGGATCCTCTTGACCTGGACGTCGAACATGGAAGCCGGGTTGATCTTCACCTTGTATTCCTTCTCCAAATACTGGGCAAACTTGACCTTGTTTTCCTGAGAGAGCAGAGGGAAGGGGCAATTGTTCAAAGCAGCAGCAGATACAGTCAGCAAGGCACGGGCTGAGGGCACCGGATGCAGCAGCCACCTGCCCAATGCCCTTCCCAGGACGCCCTTCTTATTGTGCATTAATGATGCTCTGCGTTCATGACAATATTGGCGTGGCTACACACAACCCTCCTTTTCAACACCGTTTGCACCTGCAAATGTTTCATAGCTGTCAGGGATCTGCCAGCCCCTGCCAGTCCAGCTCTGAGTGTTTATAGAGAGCCGCAACCTGTGTTGACAACAGATTCATCTTCAAGTGAAACTAGCAGTCCAGTCTCGGGGGAGGAGCAGTTAGTGGTTGGGAGCCAGGGAGTGCAAAGTGTCCAGAGAGATAGTAGGAGACCTGGCACCCCCCAGCAGACTCACGCGGAGGGGGAAGCGTCAGTTCCGGCGCAGATATCACGTAGGAGGCGAAGGCGGCAATTTAGGATGCCGAAACTTTGGTGTTGGCGCCAAAACAAGAGGGAGGCACTTCCGGATTCTGCTAGTGACTGAGCAGACATGATAAGGCTGAGCTCTGCACTGTAAATAGTTTGGCACTGAATAAAAGGACTTAAAGACAAATGGCTTTGGCGTTCCTATTGAACAACCGATAAGAGAAACCTGACAGCAGCCAACATATACAGTCATACCTCGTGTTATGCTTGCTTCACGTTGCGGCTTTTCAGGTTACGAATGCAGCAAACTCAGAAGTATTTACTTCCGGGTTTGCCGCACGCACATGCGCAGAAGCGATCTGCGTGCTTTGCGCATGTGCAGAAGCAATCTACTCACTTTGCACATGCGCAGAAGCAGTCTATCGTGTTTCGCGCACGCGCAGTAGCGACACTCTACTTACGGACATTTCGGGGTGCAAATGGCACCCCGAAACAGATCTCGTTCGTAAGTAGAGGTACCACTGTAGTTCCTTTCCCAACCGGGGCCCATCCCTTAATCTCCTGCCGAAATCCCGCAACTTTTCATAGCACAGAAGTTTCCTGGGCCTTTCCGTCTTGTTTTGCTGCCATGTAATGCAAGGCTGCCCCCCCCAGAAGGAAACATTTTGGGGAAGCAGCGCAGAGCGAACAGTGCCGGATTTACGTACAGTATAAGCTAAACAAGCTATAGCTTAGGGCCCCACTCTCTTGCGGGCCCACAAAAAATGTAAAGGGAAAAAAACCGGGATGTACATTTCCAAATAAATAATAAAATAAAACCTATATACAACAACAGTGTTTTTGTGTTGTGTAGGCTCCTCTGATGTAAGTCATGGGCCCCGCCTGCTAGCCTGCTCCCTAAAATATCACTGCTTCCCTCCTTTCTATATATAGGGTGCCTACATTCTGCATGTGCAAATGGCTTGAGATACCTATTAGGTCCATCAATTACCATACAACATATATTCAACACAGAAAACAGCGACAATTTGTTGTTGACAAAGGACAGCTGGACATATAAAGGGCCTCATTACCTTCAGTAGCTGAGGGCCTCATCAAACCTCAATCCGGCCCTATGTGCAAACAATCCAGTACAAATCCACCATTATTGTACTACTGTATCTTTTTTCAGTTTTAAGCTGTGCGTCTGTTTGCCATCCTGAGCAAACTTGGGCTCTTTGTAGGAAAGGTGGGAGATAAACACAACAATCACTTCCCCCCGCTTTTACTGACATTATGATTACTTCCAAGTGTTCTTAATAGGGTGCTTCATAGTGTTCCTTTGGCATCTTGTGAGCCACTTTGAGCACTACTGTGGAAAAGTGGCACACAAGAAAACTAGAATCATAGAATCCTAGAGTTGGAAGAGACCCCAAGGGCCATCCAGTCCAACCCCCTGCCAAGCAGGAAACACCATCAAAGCATTCTTGACAGGTGGCTGTCAAGCCTCTGCTTAAAGACCTCCAAAGAAGGAGACTCCACCACACTCCTTGGCAGCAAATTCCACTGTCAAACAGCTCTTACTGTCAGGAAGTTCTTCCTAATGTTGAGGTGGAATCTTCTTTCTTGTAGTTTAAATCCATTGCTCCGTGTCCGCTTCTCTGGAGCAGCAGAAAACAACCTTTCTCCCTCCTCTATATGACATCCTTTTATATATTTGAACATGGCTATCATATCACCCCTTAACCTTCTCTTCTCCAGGCTAAACATACCCAGCTCCCTAAGCCGTTCCTCATCAACTGATGATGATGAGGGCTGTGTGGCCGTTCCTCACCCCTGGGCACCATGTTTGCTTGGCGTGAAGTCCAGTGTCTCCCAGGAATCTCGGGAGCAGAGATCTGCCTCCTCTCAAGCTGGACCATCGACAAGAAGATGCCCAGCTCCCCCACCCGCTTACCTGTTTGACTTTGGACACTTCCCGGATGAAAAGCTCATCGTTGGCAAACCGGTGCAGCTTCGTCAGCTGGCTCAGGTCCTTGACATACTCCTCTCCTATTTTCTGTAAAACATAATAATAATAATTTATTATTTATACCCGGCCCATCTGGCTGGGTTTCCCCAGCCACTCTGGGCAGCTTCCAACAGAATATTAAAATACAATAGTCTATTAAACATTAAAAGCTTCCCTAAACAGGGCTGCCTTCAGATGTCTTCTAAAAGTCTGCTAGTTGTTTTTCTCTTTGACATCTGGTGGGAGGGCGTTCCACAGGGCGGGTGCCACTACTGAGAAGGCCCTCTGCCTGGTTCCCTGTAGCTTTGCTTCTCGCAGCGAGGGAACCGCCAGAAGGCCCTCGGAGCTGGACCTCAGTTTCTGGGCTGAACGATGGGGGTGGAGACGCTCCTTCAGGTATACAGGACCGAGGCTGTTTAGGGCTTTAAAGGTCAGCACCAACACTTTGAATTGTGCTTGGAAACATACTGGGAGCCAATGTACCATATTTTTTACTCCATAAGATGCACCTGAACATAAGACGCACCTAGTTTTTAGAGGAGGAAAGCCCTGGTTTTTTTTAGGATCAGCTCAAAGTGGTGCAGCCTTTTTTTTGCAAAGGGAAAAGCCCTGCTTTTTTGAGGATCAGCTGAAAGTGGTGCAGCTTCTTTTTCAAAGAGGAAAAGCCCCGTTTTTATGGGGTTCAACTCAATAGTTTGCAGCTTCTAGTCCTACAGGAAAGGGAGCCATTTCTACAGTTTCCAGACAGATAATCTAATCAGCCAGTCACATGTCGCTGGGGAAACAAACAGCCTCCCTCTGCATTCAACAACGGAGGCCTGGGCAAGGGGGCGGGGCTGGAAAGGGAGCCTTCTCTCTCTCCCCGATCGCTTGCTAAACAGCTGTTCAGCGGCTTCCTTTCAACACCCTCTTTTTGTAAAAAAAAAAAGAGCACAATCTGCTTTTGGCCCCTAGGCAATTTGGCTCCAGGGACCATGCATTCGCTCCATAAGACGCACAGACATTTCCCCTTACTTTTTAGGAGGAAAAAAGTGTGTCTTATGGAGCGAAAAATACGGTAGGTCTTTCAAGACCGGTGTTATGCGGTCTCGGAGGCCACTCCCAGTCACCAGTCTGGCTGCCGCATTCTGGATTAGTTGTAGAAGCAGGGGGCTTGAGGCATCCAAACCACCTACCTCAAGGCAAGCAGCCTTTCCGGGGTGTCTGCTCACCTCCCCAAAATGACTTTTTCCTGCCTCCTTACTATGCTAGCCTTACATGCGCCCACCTGACCGCTTCGACCGGTGGAATTGGCACCACTACAGGCGTCGGAGAACACCCGTTCTGCATTTGTAAGAACTTGATAGTTTAGTGCGGCAGAACTTTGGAACTCCCTGCCTATTGAGATCAGGGCAGGTGCCTTCACTGTACTCTTTTCAGCGCCTGCTAAAAACATTCCTGTTTAGACAAACCTACTCATCACATGCTTAGAAATTTGAGGTAGTTTCGACCTCTTTTAGAATTTTAACTTTTGTATGTTTTGAAGTAGAGTTGTGATTTTTTCTTGATTTTACTGTGGACAAGCAACCGTTTTTAATCCAAAGCATTAGCTATAATCTTTAGCAAATCTTTCATAAACTGTTTTGAGGTTGTTGTTGTTGTTTACAATCAAATGATGTATAAGTTTTATGAGCTAAATGCATAAATAAATATTTTTTAAAAATAGCATGCCTCTGTTTCCCCATGAAAATGGTAGGGAAAGCTATGTTCGGATACTGCCCCAAATTTCATCATTGCTACTGTTATTTTCTGGGTTAAGGGGGTTGCAGACCAGTTTTTCCTGGAACCAAATAACACAGAAATGAGCTCTGAATGCATGCCATATTCCAGAATATTAGAAGTTTTTCAGAAGCGCCTTTTGCATCATGTGAAAGCTCAAATACAACATGGAAATTAACTGGGAAATGGAATAAATTGCTGCCCAAAAGCAGCCTTATTGCTGTCCAAGTTACATCAGGACACAATCCACCTTGATGGGAACGGTGCGATTTCTGCCAAAGCAAAGTCAACTACAGGTGGGCCGCTTACCTCTGCAATTAACTCTGCGAGTCCCGGGTTGCAAAGCAGGAGCCACCGCCGAGGGGTGATGCCGTTGGTTTTATTCTGAAACTTCTCTGGCTCCACCTCTGCAAAGTCCTTGAACCTGCGCAGGAAGGAAGTTCCAGTTACAGGTAGGTAGCAGTGTTGGTCTGCCGTAGTCGAAACAAAATAAAATAAAAAAATTCCTTCCAGTAGCACCTTAGAGACCAACTAAGTTTGTTCTGGGTATGAGCTTTCGTGTGCATGCACACTTCTTCAGATACACTGAAACAGAAGTCACCAGACCCTTATATATAGTGAGAGGGTGGGAGGGGCAGGGGCGTAGCAAGGGGGGGGCGGGCCGCCCCGGGCAGCGCCCTGCTGGGGGTGACAAATTGGGATTTTTTTATTCTTTTTAAAGTTTTTTTTTAAAAAAAAATTTAAGGCTATTTTCGGCACTGCCGGGGTGGAGCCGCAGGGGCAGCCAGCGAGGAGCGGTGTCACCCCCCTTCGCTGGTCGCCCCTGCGGCTCCGCCCTGGCAGCGCCGAAAATAGCCTCCTCCCCGTCGCTGGCTGGCTTGCGGCGCCGCGGCATGCAGGAGAGGGGTGGGCCAGCATGTGCAAAATGGACGCCCAGGTTGTGCACTGTTCGGGGTGCGAATGGCACCCCGGAACGGATCAGGTACGTAAACCGGGGTACCACTGTACTTCTTTTTTATCGCCAGCTTTATTGGTCTTTGCATTGCACGGTGGGTTTACTTTCCGTTTTCTTGTGCTCTGGTTCAGAGGAAGGGTTGGGTAGGAAAAGCACCAAACGAAATGGAGATGATTACAGAAGTTCCTCTGAAGTACAAAACAGAAACAAAAACCACCAGACCAAAAATGGGAAGGAAACCACAATACCGCAACTGTCAAGGTACTGACTACAAAGAAACAGTGACCAAGAAAAGCTGGAAGGAGAGAGGAAAATGGCGACCTTTCTCCACAGGGGACGGCTGCAGACATTTCCTCTGCACATGCTCAGGGGCTCTAGAGCCCTGTCTTCAACCACCACCCAACTGGCCCAGTGGCAAAGCACCAAGAAGCCCACCTTGGATCTAAACTTTGGCAGTGTCTCCACGCCCACCCACTTGGGCCCCGCGGAAATGCCCGCCCGTACTCACACTTGCGACTTGACGATATCCGAGTGGATCTTGGCGACCCCGTTGACAGCATGCGAGCCCACGATGCAGAGGTGCGCCATGTTGATGCGCTTCATGCCTTCCTCTTCGATCAAGGACATCCGCCGGAGGCGCTCAACGTCCTTTGGAAACATGGCTGCGATTCTCTGAGCAGGGAAAAGGAGGGCAAGACGGCTCAGCCACTCACAGCGCTCCAAAAGGATGCCGGAAGATGCCCAACCCAGTTCCGAAGTTTCCTGGAGACCCCACCACATGACAGCAGAACCTTGAGCTTGAAAGGGGGGTGTCACAGAGCTAGTATTTATGCATTGCAGGGGGTTGGACTAGACGGGGGTGAGAGCCAGTGTGGTGTAGTGGTTAAGAGCGGTAGACTCGTAATCTGGTGAACCGGGTTCGCTTCCCCGCTCCTCCACATGCAGCTGCTGGGTGACCTTGGGCTAGTCCCACTTCTCTGAAGTCTCTCAGCCCCACTCACCTCACAGAGTGTTTGTTGTGGGGGAGGAAGGGAAAGGAGAATGTGAGCCGCTTGGAGACTCCTTCGGGTAGTGATAAAGCGGGGTATCAAATCCAAACTCTTCTTCTTCTTCCAACCCTACAATTCTATGATTCTGTTCCCCGATTTGTATATTTTTTAGTTTGTGGGTTTCTTCCCCTTTGTTTTATTAATTCATTCCTATGCCACCCTCTCAAAATATCAGGGCATTGCGTACACCACTCTGTATACAATGAAACATAATATGCCACTAAAAACCAGTACAAAATGTTCATTAAAATAACTGTGTAATAGTAAGGAAAAGGTTTTAAACAGCGGCATAGGCCAGTTGGCATAAAAAGGGACACCTGGAAGTCCAATAGTGAGGGTGGCTGCTGATTGTTGGCTAGGCGAGTATCCCACAGACAGGCAACACAAAATTCCTGACTTCTGTTAACACATAGGAAGACATAACAGTGCTCTTCCGGCTGATCTCAGAGATTGGGCTGGGATATAAGAATTGATGCTTTTGAATTTTGGTGCTGGAGGAGACTCTTGAGAGTCCCATGGACTGCAAGAAGATCAAACCTCTCCATTCTGAAGGAAATCAGCCCTGAGTGCTCACTGGAAGGACAGATCCTGAAGCTGAGACTCCAATACTTTGGCCACCTCATGAGGAGAGAAGACTTCCTGGAAAAGACCCTGATGTTGGGAAAGATGGAGGGCACAAGGAGAAGGGGACGGCAGAGGACGAGATGGTTGGACAGTGTTCTCGAAGCTACCAACATGAGTCTGACCAAACTGCGGGAGGCAGTGGAAGACAGGAGTGCCTGGCGTGCTCTGGTCCAGGGGGTCACGAAGAGTCGGACACGACTAAACAACAACAAGGGCTCAGGTGGTCCTTCAAGTATTCTGGACCCAAGTCGTTCAGGGCTTTATATATCAACTCAAGGTGCCACAGCAAGACTGTTCTGACTGGTACTGATGGGAGTTGTAGTCTTAAACACCTGGAAGGCACTAGGTTGAGGAAAGGTTGCATTAGAGTGAGGGCAGGAAGCATGGCCCTCACTCCGACTTGGCTTCTTTTCTCATTGGTTATACCTGATGGTGACTGAAGCCAAATCGGAGTGAGGGCAACCCCTTCTCTGGCACCCTGTGGTCAAGAGAAAAGCCAATCCTGGAATCCAGTGAGCCACTGGGGAGTGTGAGCCCCCCCCCAGGCAAGCAGGGCAAAACCATCCGCACCATTAAATGGCTCTCCAGGAAATCACTTCCGCTGCCCCCCGAATCACGGCATTGGGCTTGAAAATCAGAACTGGGGACAACGGCAACACAGCCCTACTTACGTCCAGGTGCCTCTGGTTGATTTCATAGATGATCTGCAGGTGTCTGGGCAGCAGCTTCTCCACTAGCTCCACCGGCCAGCGCTCAAGGGCTTCAGGGAGAACCGTGTGGTTCGTGTAGGCGAAAGTCCGCGTGGTGATGTCCCAGGCCTAGGATTTGTGAGAGTGAGAGGAGGACAGTGAGCAGGGCAAGGAAAGGAAACCGAAGCCGCAGAGCATCTGCTTTGCATTGAGAAGTTCCCAGGTTCAATCCCCAATGGGGGATAGAATATGTATTTTAGGGAGCCCAGATTAAAAGGGGGAAACCTGAACTCAGGGCTTTTTTGTGTGTGACAGCGCTCACTGGTACGGAGTGCCGATATCAAGGTTAAAAGGCACCCTGTATTATTTAAACATGGTTCTAGCAAGTTGGCAACTCGAAGGAAGCAGAAGCACCATGGCTAACTTATGCATTTGGCAACCCAGTAAGCCAATGCTTGCTTGAGACATTTATGACATGTGCTCCGTGTGTGTTTATATGTAAATAAAGTAGATTAGCCTAAATGCCGAGTTGCTGGGTTTCTGTTACGCAACTGTGCAAGCTCTGTGGATCCCTAAGTGTGCTGGATGTCTTCTGACACCAGTCATCGTGATGTTCGGGCTGAAGAAGCTTATGAGAAGCTCCCGAACGATCGTCCAGGAAGGAGGGAACATGCCAGTCGGCCATGTGTCTCTGCCAGGGTCCTACGTGTGAGTAGGCTGTTTCCTGACATGGACTAGATGACTCTCGGGGTCCCTTCCAACTCTACAATTCTACAATTCCCTACCACCAGTGACCAGTGGGTGGTGCCATTGTGAAAGACCTCAACTTGGTGGCAACCTTCCTTGGTGGCACATATTATTCGCCCAGGAAGATCTGATGATGGGGTAAAGCTGAATGGCGCTACCACGTGGGCAGGGCCCCATGCCCATTCCACAAGAAAGACCTAGAAGGTCCCAAATGTACAGTTGCATCATTCAGATGGAAATAGGAAGTCACCGTAGAATAATCAGACCCTTGCTCTACTTAGCTGGCCTTGCAAGCGGGGAGGGTGGTGCTGAGTTCAGGTTCTGCTCTCGAGGCTCCCCAAGAGGCACCTGGTTGGCCACTATTAAAACGGGGCGCTGGACCAGATTGGCCATTGGCCTGATCCAGCAGCCAGGCTCTTCTGAAAGCCGAGCCTTTATCCCTGGAAAGAAACAGACGCGACATGGAAGACTGTTCCAAACCTTGTCCCACGGCAGCCGTTCAATGTCCAAAAACACTCTCATCAGCTCGGGGATGGCCATGGCGGGATGGGTGTCGTTCAGCTGGATGGCAACCTGCAAATGTGGAAGGAAGTAGTGAGAACGGAACAATTCATTTGGACCCCCAAATTGGCCGGTTAGCTTCTAAGAGGAGAGATGCTGGAGGTTACCCGTATTTTTCTCTCTATAAGGCGCACCTGACCATAGGACGCACCTAGTTTTTAGACAGGGAAAGCCCCATTTTTTTGAGGATCAGCTCAAATTTCTGCAGCTTCTTTTGCAAAGGAGAAAAGCCCCATTTTTGTGGATCAGCTCAAATTTCTGCAGCTTCTTTTGCAAAGGAGAAAAGCCCCATTTTTTGAGGATCAGCTCAAATTTCTGCAGCTTCTTTTGCAAAGGAGAAAAGCCCCATTTTTTGAGGATCAGCTCAAAGTTGTTGAGCTTGCTTTGCAAAGGGAAAAAATCCTGTTTTATGGGGTTTAACTCACAGTTCTGCAGCTTCAGGAAAGGGAGCCATTTCTACAGTTTCCAGACAGATAATCTAATCAGCCAGTCCCATGTCGCTGGGGAAACATCCTCCCTCTGCAAGGGGGTGGGGCTGGAATCTCTCTCCCTTATCTCTCTCCCCAATCGTTTGCTGAGCAGCTGCTCAGCGGGCTTCCTTTCAACACCCTTCTCTCTCTCTTTTTTTAAAAAAAGCACGATCTGCTTTTGCCCCTGGGCAGTTCCGCTCCAGGGACCACACATTCGCTCCATAAGATGCACAGACATTTCCCCTTACTTTTTAGGAGGAAAAAAGTGTGTCTTATGGAGCGAAAAATACGGTAAGTCTCCCTCGGACAGAACTCATTGCTGGGTTTTTCTGCCCTCTCTTCCCAGCCGTGCAGAGAATGGTTCTTGCTGCTCTGCACATGTTCAGAGGAAATCATCTATATTGTCAGTTTGCATTTCTTAGTCCAGAAAGTATTTATCTGATGGGTAGAGATCTTTCCTATTCTAATAAATTCAAGAGGGTTCTGGAAGCTTCTCTGCGTAAAAGAAACAAGCAGGAGGTTCATGATGTTTGGGTTATTCCTTCAGAGAAGCTGAGTACAGCTGGTTTAAACTAATTCTCTTATCTCTTCTTCCAAGATCATGCGGACTATAAAAGGCCAGAAGGAGCCTGAGATTCACTTTCTCTTTCGATCTCTCTTCCTTCTGGTGTGGTGTTTTGTACATAGCATGCTTAGCATTAAGGTTTTAGACTTATTATAAGTTATTGTAAGTTTAAGTTAAGTCTGCTGCAACTGGATTTCTTATGGACAGTGCCAGTCCTGAATGTATTGGATTTGTGACCATTATGCTCATTTGCCTTCAGTAGCAGTAAAAGTTCTGCTGGATGAAATTGCCTCTGGTCTATTTTTTGGGAATCCTTCAACGTGTTCAAATTTTTACTCTACTAACTATATGTTGGAATCTACTCTGCATCAATACTGAGTAGAATTCAATGACATATATTTGTCATCAGGAGATAGATGGATGTCACCCTCTCCCTAGCTACTGATGCGATAGTGTTACATGAGCTGTAACAATGTCTGGATATTGTTACATGAGCTGTTGGGGAGCTTTATGCTCACTAAAATTTTTGAGGAGAGTTAATTGCTGGTTTTTATTTAGCATTATGATGAAGTGACACCATGCTTGTATTGTGACACATACATGTATTGTGACTTTATTACAGTACTTCGACTGTTTGGTTTTTATGTGAGTCGCTTTCAGGGCAGTGCATATAATGAATTATGTAAATACGGCTGCATACATACCACATATTTAAAGCACCTTAAAAGAACCTGGCTTCCCCCAAATGCATCCTGGGAAGTGAGGTGTGCTAATGGTGCTGGGAACTGTGGCTCTGTGAGAGGTAAACTACAGTTCCCAGAGATATTTGGGGAAAACCAAGTGCTTTAAATTCCTGCATTGCATGGGGTCTATTCTGGCTCTACAGTTCTATGTCGTGTACACAGCCTGCATGACTACATCTTCCAGACCAGAGCTAAAACCCTTGCTAGATATGTTCTGGGGCAGAATCCTGGCTCAACGTGGCCCAGCGGCCATGCATATTTCACAACCAGATGAAGGAGAGGCGTCCTATTGAATTTCACATCCTCACCGTTGCAAACTGGTCATGTTGTGTGGATGCCTGATTATCGTCTTCCAAAGCAACTGCTCTATTCTGAACTTAAAAATGGAAAGCGTAATGCTGGTGGGTCAACAAAAGAGGTTTAAAGACTCTCTCAAGGCAAATCTTTAAAAATGTAGTATAAACACCGACAACTGGGAAACACTGGCCTGTGAGCGCTCCAGTTGGAGAACAGCCTTTACCAAAGGTGTCATGGGCTTTGAAGACACTCGAACTCAGGACGCAAGGGAGAAACACGCTAAGAGGAAGGCACGCTTGGCAAATCCACACCGTGATCAACTCCCGCCCGGAAACCAATGTCCCCACTGTGGAAGGATGTGTGGATCCAGAATTGGCCTCCACAGTCACTTACGGACTCATTGCCGCAGGGCCTGCAAGACAGAGCTGTTCCGCCTGGCCTTTGGGTTGGTTTTAGTTTAACCCTGATGTTTTATTCCTTTATGGTTTTATTGGTGGGCTACTTAAAAATGAGGCTGCATTTTAAATATTAAATAGCATTTTAACTTGCATTTTAATTGATTGTTTTGTATGTTTTGTTGTGGTTTTTATGGTTGTTAGCCGCTCTGAGCCCGGTCTTGGCTGGGAAGGGCGGGGTATAAATAAAATTTTATTATTATTATTATTGTTAAAGCCGTGTTTATGGAAGACAATCTTACTCAGCTACGAGGGATCACAGAAGAATTTTGTGTGAAAGCCAACACACACACACACACACACACACACACACAAAAAAAAACCTACCTGGTCTGGAAAGGAATCAAAAGCCGTCCGGACGCTTTCGGTGCTCCCAAATTTGGAGGCTTTGAACCGCCGGATGATGTCCTGCAGGGTGGCAGCCACCACAAAGTATTCTTGCTTCAAGCGCAGCTCCTTCCCTTCAAAAAACTGCAAAGATGGAGATGAAGATAGGGAACATTGATAAGAAGACACACCAGGCAAGGGCAGGGGTGTAAGAGTCCAGGGAAGGTGCTTGTCTGTTGAACAGTGTGGCGAGTCCTAGTGCAGCCTTTGCCTCAAAGCTGCCCCCCCTTCCAGATGTTTGGGCTACAACTCCCATCACAGCTGGGGAGTAAAACGGGAGCAACTGTGAATTCATTGCACAGGGCGGTTTTGGGGGAGGACCGCAAATCACTTTGTGTATAAAAATGACTGTGGAAATGTTAAAAAAATATACCTTTCATTTCCCAAAGCACTTTAACCTTTACTATTCTGTGAATAATCCAAAAGGAATTTTGGGGATGGGCGAGATATTTTATATCACTTAGCAATGGTTTTTGCAACCATTATTCAGAGGCTCCTTGACATCGAATTGCAAACAGAAGGCGCTTTACTTCCTGAGAATTACAGGTGTCTAAAATCTTGGCCCAGCTTTTCAGCTGCCCCTTATTTATCTACCATTACCTATGAATCTTATAGATGGGCATTTTCCAGAGCCCGTTTTGAGGCACTACCTACAGCTGTACTAGTATACGGTAAATTCCTGCGGGTACCTATCCATGAGCGCCTATGTCCATGCATGACCAATAAGGTGGAATCTGTTACTCACATTCTATTATTCTGTGAACTTTACAGTGAAGAACGATCTCGACTTATATTACCCCTTTTATCAAAATTTACACCCTTGCAATACTACTTGGAATTCACCCCTGAAATTCTTTGCAAATTTCTTTTGGAAGACTCTCTGAGCTCAGTAGCTTATGCTGTGGCCAAATTTTGCACCTTAGCTATCAGAAAACGTAAATCTCTTTTATTGAAAAACACACTATAAATTCCTTTTGCGTCATTGATCTTCTGTTCTGCCCTTTGGATTTTGATTCTTTGTGGTGGTGTTGCTGATTCTTTTGTTTGGAATCATGTTGTACTGTGTTGCTGGCTCTTGTTGTAATAAAATTGATTGATTGATTGCAATGGTTTTTGTTTTTGAAAAGTTTAAGTTTTTGTGGGGGGGTTTTGTTTAACTTTGTTGGTGTTAAATATGTATTCCGTAGCTGACCTCCTTTGCAATGTTTTATTTTGAAATCTTTAAGATAATATTTTAGTTTTCTGTTAATTATGTTGCTTTGACTGTATACTCCACATTTGACTTTCTTTGGAAATGTTTGATTCTGGGTTGTTTTACTGATGTTTTAATATGCTGTAAACCGCTTTGAGATTTTTTCTTAAAAATATAAAGCGGTATAGAAATGAAATAAATAAATAATAATAATAATAATAATAATAATAATAATAATAATAATATTGAGATGGGCTGATTACCGAAAGAAGTTTGGTGATGAGAAGCAAAAGAAGGGTGCTTAGAATCAGAGGGCACCCAGATGTCACATGGCAGGGAGTTAACCCTTACTAGTCAAGCATCTCTTTATAACTGCATATCAAAAGTGTTAAATCTGCATTGCTATGGGATTTGTAGAATTTAGCTTCAAGGGGAGGGGATAACTAGAGCTGAAACAAACAGTTGTTGACATGATGAACACAAAACTGTATGAAGCAGGTTAGATTTTTAAAAAATCTGTGAATAGTTTCTTATTTCGTGTTAATTGTTTTGTCTGTTTAGCCTCGAACTGATGAAGCTTTGTGGCAAAACCTGTTGCTAATCCGGAGGGCAGGTCTTCATTTATTTGCCCACCTGTCATAGCTGCCAACCCTCCCTTTTTTTGCGGGAAACTCCCTTATTCCAATGCCGTTTCCCGCTGCTATCCCGGATTGTTGATCTCCCTTAAATTTCCCGGATTTCAAAGGAAGCAGCTCCTCTCCCTCCCTGCCGGCCAGGGAGGCTCCTCAGCTGCGTTGCTCGGCTGCCAATAAGGAGTCTGAGACCGAATGGGGGCGGAGCTTGCATGCCTTGTGCAGCCAGACCCTCACGCCCAACCAGACAGACAGCCTGCCTGCCGTCTATGCGCTCGCTCTTCCGCTCACCCGTTCTCGCGTAGCCTCTGGAGCGCAGGGTGGCGAGGCTACTTGGTGCCATTGCACTGCCCTCGCAGCATCCCTTATTTTCAAATCTGAAAGTTTGAAAAAATCCCTTATTTTCAAATCCGAAAGTTGACAGCTATGCCACCTGTGCTTATTCCATCATGAGGGTGGCTATATAGGACCTACTGAAGAACATTCCTTCATCCACCCATGTTCATTTCATCAGGGTGGGGTCTACTCTAGACCTACTGAAGAACTCCACGCTTGGTTCATCTTTTACAAACTTGAACCTTTTGTAGGCACCAAAATACTGTTCTCTACTTAGCCACTTGTTGAATGGTTCAGTTATTCAGGCATCGAAACATTCCCTGTGCATACAATTCATTCCATGTTCTTGACAGAACCATTATTGTTTTGTACATGGCCTTGTAATATGTTTTTGCTTGTTTGAATGGTTATGAGTCAATCTTTATTCAGTTATTATTCCAGTAAATTCCCTTTTACATTTATTAGGCAGTTTGTGGTGGTTTGGGGTTTGGTTTATTTTTTAGATTTTTTTTTAATCTAAAAATCTTCTGGGGAAATTAAATTAGGGACTGAGCAAAAATTTTGGGTTTCACAGATAAGCTGGCCACTTCACTCCATAGCGTGACCCCCCAAAGGTGCGAACTGCAATTTTGAAATGCGAGAGATTCGTTGAACTGAGGCAGGCTTAGTGTTTCGGCATTGCAGGGATCTAGCACAATCTAACCGCCAATGAATCGGTTTCAATTTTCAAACCTGGTTGCCTGATCATTTTTTAAATTATTTTTTAAGGAAAGAATTGCTATCACCACAAGGTAAGCAACTCTGCGCTCCTGGTGAAAGCTGTCCAAAGAAATGAAATCTGGATTTCCAGTCCCTAGAAATGTATAGCACATGAATGGAAATTACCTTCTTCCAGATTCAACACTCCACCCCACCCCAAACCTCAACCTAAAAAGAATATTCTAAATTCATGGGGAGGGAGAGATGGACCCTTTAGTGCAGGCACGGCCAACTCCTAAGAGACTGATCTACTCCCAGTATGAAAAAACTGGCAGTGATTTATCCAGGATTACACAGAGTTGTTGAGCTTTTTGGGGGGAGGCGTCAAAGTTGGTGAGTTTCCCCCCTGTTTCCCCCCCCCCTTTCTGGCTGGTGATCGACCAGGATCCCAGGATCGACAGAGATTGACCGTGAACCAGTAGATCGCGATTGACCGGTTGGACATGCCTGCTCTAGTGCTTTACAATGGTCATATTAACACAATAATAGTGCTAGTTACAGGTTGGTCTGCCGTAGTCGAAACAAAATAAAAAATAAAAAAAATTCCTTCCAGTAGCGCATTATCTGAAGAAGTGTGCATGCACATGAAAGCTGATACCAAGAACAAACTTAGTTGGTCTCTAAGGTGCTACTGGAAGGATTTTTTTTTTTTGTTTTGACAATAATAGTGCATCAGTGGCAGATTTATTCTGCTTTATTAGTTAATCTGTGATACTTCCCCAATGCTACCACATTGGGGTCTATTATAGCAAAACTATGCAGAACCCCTCCCCCCCCCCGGAACATTTGTGGTGTGAAAAGTTGCTGGATTTTAGCAAGGATTTACAGGATGTTACCAATGGGAAATGAAGCAGTTTGACCGTCCCAAATCATTCTCAGGCCAAAGCAGTATAGTTACGTGGGATCACACATGACTGCCCTAATATCATTTGGTCGTCTAAAGAAAAAAACTCGGCACTGTATGATTTCCATCAGATCCCCCCCCCTCCCCCATTAACAGCAAAGAAACTAGGCTAAGCAATGACACAGGTGTGAAAAATCAAGACACAAAAAGGAATTCTAGGCTCGTTCTCACAGAGGCAGTAAACTTGTGTTGGTGGCCCTATCATTTCAGATACTCCTCCATATAAACACACACAATTCCCTTCCATGTAGACGAATAGTGAGGGCAAGAATCCCTTTCCTTGAGAGGCTAGCTTTCTAAAGGCAGGGACTTTTACGGTGTGGAGGAGGATCCCTCCCCGCAACGCTCCCTCCACATTCAGATCTGGAGACAGGTTTGCCACCTCAGTGAGAATCAAGAGCAGGGAGAAGCACAGGAAATAGGCACAGGCGGAGGTTGAGGTGGTCAGGGAGAGAGGCCAACGAATCTGCCACACCAAAGTTACAGATCTACACAGAGCTCTCCTCACCAGGCGTGCCGGCTGCGACAGCGAGGGTTGAACAAGACAGTGTCAAATGCCTGAAACAGCTCAAGGGCTGAGAAAGCAACAGGAAAACATTCGCACACAAAGGCCCCCCCCCCCGCTTTGTCTTTAAAAAAACAACCCCGCATCCTCCTGTTACAGCAAGCCAGTAACTATTTCCCAATAACTATTTGCTGCTTGAGAGTTTGAGTGTTTCGTTTCTAGTCCTCATGGTGACGTCCAGCGCCGGATTTAGGTTTGATGAGGCCCTAAGCTACTGAAGGTCATGGGGCCCTTTCTATGTCTAGCTGTCCTTTGTCAACAACAAATTGTAGCTGCTTTTTGTGTTGAATATATACTATATGGTAATTGATGGACCTAATAGGTATCTAAAGCCATTTGCACATGCAGAATGTAGGCACCCTATATATAGAAAGGAGCAAACCAGTGATATTTGAGGGAGCAGGCTAGCAGGTGGGGCCATGACTTACATCTTGGGGGGCCGACACAACACAAAACACTGTTGCTGTATGTAGGTTTTATTTTATTTGCTTTTTATCTTATATTTTGCAAATGTACATCCAGTTTTTCCCCTTTAAATATTTTTGGGGCCCCCAAGAGAGTGGGGCCTTAAGCTATAGCTTGTTTAACTTATACATAAATCCCAATTTGGTGTCATCTGCAGAATGCAGATCTGTTCCTGTCTGCAGCTAAAGACACAGGAATTAAATTGCAGAGTTTTTGTGGGAGAGGTGAGATTTGGGGGTATGGCACTGAGAGCTGCTCTTGCAGAACACTCCAGATGAGCATTATTTTAAAGCCTGCTTAAGGCAGACACACAGCCAATAACTCCGGTGACAAAGCCCATTCCCAGATCTTTTATGAGGACGCTTCATGCATCCACAGAGTTATGAGCCTGCAAGGCGGCTCAAATCACTTCCTTGTTTGGTTATGAATGGCTGACGCTCTCTCCCTGCTTAATCTTCCCTCCCTCCCAAGCAACCCCTCTCACGCATCTGCAAGAGGAATGCCGCATTTCTGCACCCAGAGACTTACGTTATCATTTGGGTAAAGGACGCGGGAAATATTCTCAGCCAAGTTTCTGTCTAACACAGCCTGAATGTAATCACCAACGTTAACTAGAAAAAAAGAGAAAAGGTTTGGGGAGGGGGAAAAACAAGCTGTCAACTTCAGAGATACATGGTGCATAGCTGTCAACCCTCCCTTTTTTTGTGGGAAAGTCCCTTATTCCAATGCCGCTTCCCGCTGCTATCCCGGATTGTTGATCTCCCTTAAATTTCCTGGATTTCAAAGGAAGCAGCTCCTCTCCCTCCCTGCTGGCCAGGGAGGCTCCTCAGCTGCGTTGCTCGGCTGCCAATAAGGAGTCTGAGACCGACTGGGGGCGGAGCTTGCATGCCTTGTGCAGCCAGACCCTCACGCCCAACCAGCCAGCCAGCCTGCCTGTCGTCTACGCGCTCGTTCTTTCGCTCACCCGTTCGCGCGCAGCCGCTGGAGCGCAGGGTGGCGAGGCTACTTGGTGCCATTGCACCGCCCTTGCAGCATCCCTTATTTTCAAATCCGAAAGTTTGGGAAAAATCCATTATTTTCAAATCCGAAAGTTGACAGCTATGACATGCTATGTGGCAGAGAGTGTGCAGTCTCAGCTTCCTTCTAGTTCTCCTCTCATCCATCCACCTCAAGTTTCTAGTCCTTTATAACAGTGACAATTTTCTGGGAAGCATTTGGCGACTAAAACCTCAGGCGGCTGAAAGAAGGCCAAAATGTTAGAGAAATTTAACTGTAGCCCAACAGCTGACTTCTTTGAAAAGTGAATCCAGGAACCAGTTGGTGAGAGATGGGGCTGACGGAGGGGTGGGGGGCGGGGAGCTAGGAGGAGGCTAATGAGAATTTTTCATGCTGCTACCTGACAACAGCTAGGCAGAGCGAGACAGTGAAAAGGGAAAGGAAACAAGGGGGATATTTCCAAACACTCTGTGGCTACAGCAATTCATCCCTATCTCAACATCCAAGCTTGATCAGTGAGATCAACAGCAGCAGTGTTGCTGGCCATTCCCCAAGTTGCTAAGGCTGGTTTGATAACAACAGGAAACTGAGCCTTTAGTGCCAACAGCCCTGTGGAACTCTCTGCCACTAGAACTTCAGCAAGTACCTTCTGAAACCTTTCTGAAAACCTTCCCAGCCCTGCACAAGATACCATATTTTTCGGTCCATAAGACACACTTTTTCCCTCTTAAAAAGTAAGGGGAAATGTCTGTGCGTCTTATGGAGTGAATGCGTGGTCCCTGGAGCCAAACTACCCAGGGGCAAAAAGCAGATTGTGCTTTGTTTTTTGTTTTTTAGAAAGAGAGAAGGGGGTGTTGAAATGAAGTCGCTGAGCAGTTGATCGGCAAGTGATCGGGAGATAAGGAACGATAGCGATAAAGGAGGCTGCCGGGGGGGGGGAGGGAAAAGCACATGGATCCTCAGGAATTTTGCATTGGGTCACCCCAAATTCACCGTCAAATCACAAATCATGTCTGTGGCCACAGCATGAACCACAAAAATCATACATCCGCTGTTTCTTTCAGAATATTTTTTTTCTTGTTTTCCTCCTCTAAAAACTAGGTGCGTCTTATGGAGCGAAAAATACGATATATCCTTCTACAACAGTTAGTTGGTTTCTGATTTTAACTTCTTGCATATGCTTTGTGTACTGCTGTTTTGTTCAGAAATTTTTTTTTTCTTGTTTTCCTCCTCTAAAAAACTAGGTGCGTCTTATGGAGCGAAAAATACTGATATATCCTTCTACAACAGCTAATTGGTTTCTGATTTTAACTTCTTGTATATGCTTTGTCTACTGCACAGTTTTCTGTATAATTGTTGTATACAGCTTTGATCTTTTTAAGAAAAGCAGTATATAAACATTCTTGCAAACAGAACGAAAACGCTTACAGTCGCGGAGGTTGAAATCGTTGGGGGCCCGAGCCGACCACAATCTCATGGTGTTGACCGTATTGTTCATGTAGCCAGGAATTGGGGTGTCGTAGGGCAAAGCCAGGACCACCTGGGGAGAGAAAAGGCCCAGTGGCATCAGCTGTGTTGCATGGTGCTCTCCCAGGGAGGGGCTGGCCAAGGGACCCCCCCCCCACCACAACTGCCCCCATCCTTTCAGACACAGGTGCTCCTTCATAGGAGGGGTACCTCTATCATAGGAAGCCAGATTCTGTAGGTGAGCCCAACAAAGGCCATCTAATTGATCAAATGTGCCATTTTCTCATTTTTCCAGTTTTATTTTTTTTAAAAAAGGGATGGGGGTGGCGCTGCGGTCTAAACCACAGAGCCTAGGGCTTGCCGATCAGAAGGTTGGCGGTTCGAATCCCCGCGATGGGGTGAGCTCCCGTTGCTCAGTGCCTGCTCCTGCCAACCTAGCAGTTCAAAAGCACGCCAGTGCAAGTAGATAAATAGGTACCGCTCCGGCGGGAAGGTAAACGGCGTTTCCGTGCGCTGCTCTGGTTCGCCAGAAGCGGCTTAGTCCTGCTGGCCACATGACCTGGAAGCTGTACGCCGGCTCCCTCGGCCAATAAAGCGAGATGAGCACCGCAACCCCAGAGTCGTCCGCGACTGGACCTAATGGTCAGGGGTCCCTTTACCTTTACTCCCTACACACACACTTTTGCAAAGTGTTTCCTCCTAATGTAATGTGTGTTTGTGTGTCACTTTCACTGATCTATGCAAGCTTTTGCACACATTATTTGGTGAAACAGTGGCACTCCCAAATTCAGTGCAAATTTCGAATGAAAATCACATTACAGTGGTACCTTGGTTCTCAAACTTACTGTATTTTTCCGTGTACTGTATAAGACTAGGTTTTTTTACCCCAAAAAATAGGTTTAAAATTGGGGCTTGTCTTATACACGGGTATACATGCTGAGGGGTGTTTTCTTAATTTGGAGTCCCCAAAAATAGGGGGCATCTTATACATGGGGGCGTCTTATACATGGAAAAATACGGTAATCTGTTCCGGATGTCCGTTCCAAAACCAAGGCACGCTTTCCCCATAGAAAGTAATGCAAGATGGATTAATCCATTCTAGACTTTTAAAAACAACCCCTAAAACAGCAATTTAACCTGAATTTTACTATCTTACGAGACCATTGATCCATAAAATGAAAGCAATAATCAATGTACTATACTATAAAATAAATAGATGATAAAAATTATTATTTTTTCTTACCTGCACTGATGATAGCCATTGTTTGGATGGGGGGCTTTTATCCATTTCCGCAGCCCCACAATCAATTAATCAGTAGCTGAACTGGGTTCCACAGTGTCACAAAAACAAATTACTGTATACAGTGTCACAAAAACAAATTACTGTATACTGTATATCCTGCATATAAGACTACTTTTTAACCCAGGAAAATCTTCTCAAAAGTCGGGGGTCGTCTTATACGCTGGGTCGTATTTCTTATATGGTGAGTATATCCCAAACTCTATATTTTAACTGGAAAAGTTGGGGGTCGTCTTATATGCCCAGTCGTCTTATACTCCGGAATATACGGTAACCGAAAAAGCCTCAAAAACAGTAATGCAAAACAAATAGCAAAAACAAAAGCGCCAAACTTAATCTGTTCCGGAAGTCTGTTTGACTTCCTAAATGTTCGAAAACCAAGGCGCAGCTTCTGAGTGGGGCAGGCACCCCGGAAACGATAGCTGACAGCTGCATTGGGTTTCCGAAAAACATTCGAAAACTGGAACACTTTGGTTCAAGAAGTGCAAATTAGTTTGTTTCCCACTGAAACGGAAACAGAATCCAATCTATCCCCCTTCCCTACTGGGTGAGGCATGTAAGACCACCCAGTAACCTTCTTGGCTATGGGGAGTCGAACTCCCTCCCTCCCCACAAGCGAGACCATGGAGGTGCCCCCTCTCCCAATAATACCTGAGTGTCGATCCATCTCACGCCGGTCTGGGTGTGCTCCACTCTTCCATAGAAATGAATGGGGAGCATGTACTCTGGGCGGGCTTTCTCCCAGGGGTTCCCGTGTCTTAGCCAATCGTCAGCTTCCTCCACCTAGGAAGAGAAAACTGTCAGGACGGGCAAGAGAAGGAGGAACCAGACAATACCAGTGTCATTCACAGAAATGACAATACAGTACAGAGGAACAGTTATGCACGAAAACACATGTGGAACAGACTCCTTTAAAGTTAGTGTTATATGGCCCCTAAATCCACTTCCAGTGTTTGGTTAAGCTTGAAGTTTAAAGAAATATTTTCGTAACGTTTTATACAGTAAAAGTATTGATAACAACATGTGAATAATCAAGCATTTTTGAAATCGTTACCGCCATTCTTATCCTCCCAAAATATATTCCACCTTCCCTTTAAAACTAGCAGGTTAATAACTATCGCAAGACAAGTTTCAAGGAAAAGACTCGCTATAAAGAGCCTGCCGATTTGGATGCTTATTTCCCATTTATGATGGGCCCTGTGGAACGCCCTCCCACCAGATGTCAAAGAGAACAACTACCAGACTTTTAGAACAACAACTACCAGACTTCATGTTCAAATATATAAAAGGATGTCATATAGAGGAGGGAGAAAAGTTGTTTTCTGCTGCTCCAGAGAAGCGGACACGGAGCAATGGATTCAAACTACAAGAAAGAAGATTCCACCTAAACATTAGGAAGAACTTCCTGACAGTAAGAGCTGTTCGACAGTGGAATTTGCTGCCAAGGAGTGTGGTGGAGTCTCCTTCTTTGGAGGTCTTTAAGCAGAGGCTTGACAGCCATCTGTCAAGAATGCTTTGATGGTGTTCCTGCTTGGCAGGGGGTTGGACTGGATGGCCCTTGGGGTCTCTTCCAACTCTAGGATTCTATGATTCTAATGGATTATTGTATTTTAATATTCTGTTGGAAGCCGCCCAGAGTGGCTGGGTATAAATAAATAAATAAATAAATAAATAATAATAATAATAATAATAATTATTATTATTATTATTATTATTATTATTATTATGAAAAAAAATGATTTACACCTCACCTCCTCCCAGGGCAGCTTAGACAAACTTACAATTATAAATAGAAACGATTTTGACGGTGCAGGGGATGAAAAAATATCCCTGCCACCAAATAAATAATGTAGTCTTTTGCTGCTTGTGCAGCCACAGTTGCCCTGTGTTGGGAAACCCACTGAGCTGTGTCGCCTCATGCCTGCTCTTCCTTCCTCTTTCTCAGCAACAGAGACCCAGTTCATACACTAAGCAAGAATAAAGTAAGTACAGCTCTGCTTGGACTGCACCACTTTTTTGGGGGGGTGCTGCTGCTGCTGACACATGGATTATTCCTCCATGAACAAAACAAAACCCCTAAACGTGAGAGGTTCTGCTTTCTCCCCAATGTGCTACTATTCTAGGGGTTGGTTCTATGGGAGCATTTGAGAAGTCCCCTGCGGAGGCTTAAAATGCTGCAGGGCAGAAAAGGGCTACATGGTGGCAATTTCAAAAGTCTATATACATTGTTCTGGGTTCCTCCTCCCTCCTGCGTGTGGTGAGTGAGCACCTTGTTGCAACAGTTTAATAAAGATCAGGCTTACTAGCTGCTTTGCTTCTCAATATTCTCTGGTTGGCCTCTGTTATTTTCTCCTACCAATAGGGAACCCACTTAAAGACTCTATACGGGCTCTTGGACACCCATAAGGGAAAAGGAGCCGTTTTCTCCTATAACAATCATAGAATCATAGAATCATAGAGTTGGAAGAGACCACAAGGGCCATCCAGTCCAACCCCCTGCCAAGCAGGAAACACCATCCAAGCATTCCTGACAGGTGGCTGTCAAGCCTCTGCTTAAAGACCTCCAAAGAAGGAGACTCCACCACACTCCTTGGCAGCAAATTCCACTGTCAAACAGCTCTTACTGTCAGGAAGTTCTTCCTAATGTTTAGGTGGAATCTTCTTTCTTGTAGTTTGAATCCATTGCTCCGTGTCTGCTTCTCTGGAGCAGCAGAAAACAACCTTTCTCCCTCCTCTATATGACATCCTTTTATATATTTGAACATGGCTATCATATCACCCCTTAACCTTCTCTTCTCCAGGCTAAACATACCCAGCTCCCTAAGCCGTTCCTCATAAGGCATCGTTTCCAGGCCTTACAATGTCATTGCAGAAGAACCTGGAGCTCTCTCCTTCTGCTGGCCAGAGCTGAAGTCATCTAAGGCTCTCCCTTTTTGTAAGAATATTCAAGGTCTTATATATATAATAATAATTGTTCATAAGTGTGCCAATCAAAACAAGGCCTGTCTCCATTTTGACTCCTAAACTGACAAACTGTTTCTCTGCAAGGAAGGAGGGGGGTTGTCTCAGGAAAATAAAGATAATCCTGGCTTCCTGATACCTAAGTGCCAGACAAAAGGGTGTGATTAACTTGGCTGGGAAACAGGGAAATGTAAATCTCTCTTTTGTTTTACTTGATGGGTTTTTGGGTGGAGGGCAAGAGGAGGCATGGGGAGGGTCAAGGATGCTCAGATTACTGCTACCAGACCTCCCCTTTCATGATGTAGCTGTGATGTATCTGGGGTGGTGGTCCTGGGTTACACCCCTTTTGTGATGTATGTATGATGTATAGGGGGGTGGTCTTGAGCGGGAGGGGGGGAATTTCAAAAGTCTATATAGGAGCTGGCACACCATTTTTTCTGGGTTCCTCCTCCCTCCTCCATTTTGGGAGTGAGGGCCTCTGTTGCAACAGGTTTAATAAACTTTTGCTTCTCAATTTTTCTCTGGTTGGCCTCTGTAAATTTACTCCTACCGATGGAGAACCTGGGAAGGCTCTTGTGTACCCCATAAGGGAATAAGAGCAGATTTCTGTTTTATTTCACCCTGAACCCTGTTACGCCCATGCTCAGGGTGTGACGGAGCCTCCCGGAAGGGTGTAACCGTGTGCCGAAATCCTGCCAAGAAAAGTTGGCTCAGATCCCTGAACTTGCTGGGACATCCCAGCACATGAAAAGGCAGAAATTTACACCAAAAGGAAGAATCCCAGAACTCTTTGCCCAATGAGAGCTGATTGCCCTTTGCACTGAAGATTCCCTTGAGGTTATGCAATGGGCCCCTCTCTCCTCTCTGCCCCCCCCCTTGAGACCTAGCCCAGGGAAGTCACTCTTATCAATCCAAGGTAAATTAGCCTATGCACATCTAGTCTGTGATCTCTTCCCTGACCTCCGGTTTGCCAGATTATTCTCTGTTAATCATTGGCCCAGCCCATTCCCTGGAAGCCTTTGAAAGAAATAGGAGCCCCCCCCCAACTATTTACCAAACACCCACCCACACAGAGAGTTCACAGCCTAAAAAGGATGATATAGAGTTGGGAAGGTTTCAGGAAATGGAAACAAATATTATCAAGGGAAGAGAGAGCTTTCCCTGTGAGGAAAGGTTTCAGCATTCGGGACTTTTTATTGTAGAAAAGAGACGATTAAAAGGTGACATGATAGAAGCTGATGAAATTATGCAGGTGAACGCTGGAAGATTCAGGGCAGATAAAAGTCCTTCATGCAGCACATCGTTGAACTATGGAACTCACTGCCACAGGAGAAAGTGATGGCCAGACTGCTGGTCTGATCCAGCAGTCTCTTCTTCTGCTCTTAAAATATCAAATGGCTTTGTAATCCTTCAAAATAAATAAACCTGGTGCCCTCCAGTTGTTTTGGACTACAGCCTGGATAGCTCAGCTGGTTAGACTGATAACGCCAAGGTTGCAGGTTTGATGCCCGGAAGGTACAGCTGCATATTCCTGCGTTGCAGGGGGTTGGATTGGATGACCCTCGGGGTCCCTTCCAACTCTTATGATTCTACAACTCAGCCATGCTGGCTAAGACAGACAGGAGCCATAATCCAAAACTTCTGGAATGTGCCAGGCTGGGGAAGGCTCATGAGCACCATGCCCACTTCTGCGGAAATCTCATGAATGCATTTCGCTAGGAAACTTGTGAGTAAAGGGTAAAGGGACCCCTGACCATTAGGTCCAGTCGTGGATGACTCTGGGGTTGCGGCGCTCATCTTGCTTTACTGGCCGAGGGAGCCGGTGTACAGCTTCCGGGTCATGTGGCCAGCATGACTAAGCCGCTTCTGGCGAACCAGAGCAGCGCATGGAAACGCCGTTTACCTTCCCGCTGCAGCGATACCTATTTATCTACTTGCACTGGTGTGCTTTCGAACTGCTAGGTTGGCAGGAGCTGGGGCCGAACAACGGGAGCTCACTCCGTCACGGGGATTCGAACCGCCGACCTTCTGATCGGCAAGCCCTAGGCTCTGTGGTTTAGACCACAGCGCCACCCGTGTCCCTTAAACTCCGAGATACGTACACACAATAAAATATATTGTGCACTTCCTTCACCCGTAGCAATGTAGGCTGTCTTCTCTTGCACAACACAGTGGTAGAAACTGTGCCGTGCTTCACATCATACACATTTAGGTTTTGAGATTACCTGCCATCCGTCTCTGATCTTCTGGTTGAATATGCCGTACTCATAGCGTATCCCATAACCGTAGGCTGCGAGCCCGAGGGTGGCCATCGAATCGAGGAAGCAGGCTGTGGAAGGAGAGGCAGGGCTGGGCTCAGTTCCGCCCACAAAAAGGACCCCTGGACAGTTAAGTCCAGTCAAAGGCAACTGCGGCACTCATCTCCGCTTTCAGGCTGAGGGAGCCAGCGTTTGTCCACAGGCAGCTTTCTGGGTCATGTGGCCAGCAGGACTAAACCGCTTCTGGTGCAACGGAACACCGTGACGGAAACCAGAGCGCACGGAAACGCCGTTTACCTTCCCGCTGCAGTGGTACCTATTTATCTACTTGCACTGGCGTGCTTTCGAACTGCTAGGTTGGCAGGAGCTGGGACAGAGCAACGGGAGCTCAGCCCATCGCAGGGATTCAAACCGCCAACCTTCCGATCGGCAGCCTCAAGAGGCTCAGTGGTACCAAAACCCAGTGCAGTTCAAGAGCTTTTCTCACCTTCTCTGCAGGTATAAGCTGCTCTTAAAACAGATCAATAGTGGAGTTGGGATTCTGGAGATGCAGGAATTCTGGCTTCTCCATGTGGCCTACAGGAACCCTCCACCCCACCAATTCCTGTATAGGGGTGGCTCCACCGAATGATGTAGCCACAGGGAAAGATGTCTGCCGCACCCCCAGGGATATGCTCACCCCATGATCTGCTACAGCAGCCAAGACCAGCACAGCTGTGATGAGAGTGCAGTCCAACCATGACCAGAGGCACCAGGTTGGGGAACAGATCTTCCCTGTTCTAAAAGCATCTTGGTGTTGTGATTCGCATGCAAAGCCCTTAACAGCTTGGGACCAGTTTACTTATGAGATCGCCTAGCCCATATGTGCCCACTCGGGTGCTTGGATCAACAGAATTGGCATTTTATAGGTGCCACATAATACGCCAAACTCATTTGTAAGAACTTGGTCATTTAGTGTGGCAGCATCGACACTTCGGAACTCCCTGCCTATTGATATCCGGCACTGGGAACACTGGGAATTGCAGCTATCCGAGGGGAATATGGATCAATTAACAACTCTCAGCACCCTTAATGAACTACAGTTCCCAGAATTCCTTGTGGGGAGGTCCTGACCGCTTAAAGTGGTAGCATGCTGCTTTAAATGGAGCTTGGATGTCAAACTGTCAGGGATTCTTTCAGCTAGCATTCCTGCATAGCAGGGGGTTGGACTAGATGACCGCTGGGGGTCCCTTCCAACTCTACAACTTCTATGGTTCCTCACTTACCTGCAAGTCTGCCAAGACCTCCATTGCCCAAGCCGGCATCTTCTTCAATCTCCTCCAGCTCTTCAATGTCCAGCCCCAGCTAAAGAGCCACATATAGGTATTTGTTTATTTCAGTTATACAGTCATACCTCCGCTTATGTATCCCTCTGGATACGTAAACTTCGGCATGCGAACGCGGCAAACCTGGATGTAGTTTTGCAGGTTTTGCCGCGTGCGCATGCGCAGAAGCGGTCCTCCGGTTGCGAATTCCTCAGGATGCGGCCGGACCTCCGGAACGGATCCCGTTCGCAACTGGAGGTACCACTGTACCCCACATTTTACTCCAAGGTGCTCAAGGCAGCGTACATGGTTTCCTCCCATCTCATTTAATCCCAGCAGCAACCCTGCGAGGCAGGTCAGGCTGAGAGGCAGTGATTGCCCCAATAATAATAATAATAATAATGATAATAATAATAATAATAATTTTTTATTTATACCCCGCCCATCTGGCTGGGTTTCCCCAGCCACTCTGGGCGGCTTCCAACAGAGCATTAAAATACAATAATCTATAAAACATTAAAAGCCTCCCTAAACAGGGCTGCCTTCAGATGTCTTCTAAAGGTCTGGTAGTTGTTGTTCTCTTTGACATCTGATGGGAGGGCGTTCCACAGGGCGGGTGCCACTACCGAGAAGGCCCTCTGCCTGGTTCCCTGTAGCTTTGCTTCTCGTAGTGAGGGAACCGCCAGAAGGCCCTCGGCGCTGGACCTCAGTGTCCGGGCTGAACGGTGGGGGTGGAGACGCTCCTTCAGGTATACTGGACCGAAGCCATTTAGGGTTTTAAAGGTCAGCACCAACATTTTGAATTGTGCTCGGAAACGTACACGGAAACCCAAGGTCATCCACTGAGCTTCATCCCCAAGTGGAGGATTTGAACCCGAGTCTCCCAGGTCCCAGTCCAAAACTCTAACCACTAAACCACGCTGGCTCTGTGCAAAACGCTCTCAAGAGTTGTGTTTGCAGCGTAAGTGAAGCCCCACACAAATACACACACCCCCTACAAAAATAGGAACAGAAGGCGGCCAAACTCGTACCTAACCTCGTACCTACGGGACCGCCTCTCCTGGTATGCCCCGTGGAGGACCTTAAGGTCCACAAATAACAACACTTTGGAGGTCCCGCAAGGTGGTTAGATTGGTCTCAACTAGGGACAGGGCCTTTTCAGTACTGGCCCCGACTTGGTGGAACGCTCTGTCACAAGAGACCAGGGCCCTGTGGGATTTGACATCTTTCCACAGGGCCTGCAAGACGGAGCTGTTCCGCCTGGCCTTTGGGTCGGGCTCAGTCTGACCCTTACGTTTCCCTCCCTTTATGGTTTTGATTTATGGGCTACTACTAAAATGAGGTTGCATTTTAAATTGCATTTTAACCCGTATTTTAATTAACTGTTTCTTCTTGCTTTTACATTTTATTGTAATTTTATTGGTGTTAGCCGCCCTGAGCCCGATTCTGGCCGGGGAGGGAGGGGTATAAATAAAAATTTATTATTATTATTATTAAACTGTCAAAATCTACCGTTTTTGCAGCATGCAGGCTGAGGCCTGTTACCCAACACAACTGCACAATTTGTTCTGGGAGGGTGCAAGTGATTTAGGCACCATTTAGATCTGCCGTGTGCCATTAACAGAAATAAATCTAACAGCAAACAGGAGGCAACCAAGTCTCTGGGAAATTCAGCCGTTTCCCCGCCTGACGCTTGTAAGTTTTCAGAGTCTTGTATTACCGGCTGTCGCTTCCAGGATTAGTTTTATTTTTCAAATAATAATAATAATAATAATAATAGCAGCTCTGTGAGGGGAATAAAGTTGTTGTTGTTGTTGTTGTTGTTGTTGTTATAACAACAACAACTTTATTTCCCTCACAGAGCTGCTATTGTTTATTATTATTATTATTATTATTATTATTATTATTAAATTCCCCTCACAGAGCTACACTTCTCAAGTTGGTTTAACAAACCCTCTCACCAGGAAACTCTGGGAACTATAGCTCCAGGTGGGGAACAGAGGCCTCCTAATAACTGAGCACCCTTAAACTACAACTCCCAGGATTCTGTGGCAAAAGACAAAGTTCGGTCACATTCACGCGATACATGATACCATGTACCAAGGGAATCCTGGGAGCTGTAGTTTGTTAAGGGTACTGAAAGTCATTAGGAGACCCCCTTTATTCCCCTCACAGAGCTCCAATTCTCAGAGTGGTTTAATAAACCTTCCCGGGGAACTCTGGGAATTGTAGCTCTGTAAGGGGAAGAGAGGCACCCAAACAACTCTCACCCTCCTTCAACAAACTTCAGAGTACCCAGAATTCTTTGGCAGAAGCCGTGACCGTTTGAAGTGGTACCAGAAAATAAGGAAAGAGCCTGCTGGATCAGGCCAATGGGGACATTCAGTCCAACATCCTGGTTCCCCCCTTACCTGATAAATTGCTTCATCGCAGGCGTTCTGCAACCCCAGGTTTATCATGGTGTTCTGCAGAGTCCGGCCCATGTAGAACTCCAAGGAAAGGTAGTAAACTCTCTGGAAAGGAAGAAGAAATGGTCATTGCAACTTGCCAGGATTGGAGATGCTGGGGTTTGAACCTGGGCTCCTCTGCATGCAAGGCAGGAGCAGAGCCCTTCCCTTAGGAAGTGATCCTGAACATGCTCTCTTGATTTATCGCAGGGGACCGCAACCTTTTTCAGCCGTGGGCCGGTCCACCGTCCCTCAGACGGTGGGGGGGGGGATGAATGAATTCCTATGCCCCACGAATAACCCAGAGACAAAGGAAGGAAGGAAACAGGGAAGGAAGAACGGAAAAATGAAGGGAATGAGGGAGGGAGGGAGGGAGGGAGGAAACAGGGAAGGAAGAATGGAAAATTGTAGGGAGGGAGGGAGGGAGGGAGGGAGGGAGGGAGGGAGGAAGAACGGAGGGAGGGAGGGAGGAAGGACAGAGAAAGGGAAGAAAGGAGGTACAAAGGAAGGAAACTGGGAAGGAAGAATGGAAAAATGAAGGGAATGAGGGAGGGATGAAGGGAGGGAGGAAAGAAGGAAGGACGGACAGAGAAAATTTATTTGGAGTACTTTCACCCCCTCTTCAGCCAAAGCAGCTTATGCACACACAATTAAAACAGGGCAAGCTTACCAAGTAAAACACACAACACAAAAGGGGATGGGAAGGTTACCAAATCATCAAAAAAAAAAAAAAAAAAAAAAAAACCACAGCAACGCGTGGCCGGGTCAGCTAGTTTTAAATAAAAGCACACATTCTACTCATGTAAAAACACGCTGATTCCCGGACCGTCCATGGGCCGGATTGAGAAGGCGATTGGGCCGCATCTGGCCCACGGGCCTTAGGTTGCCTACCCCTGATTTATCGCGTTTTCAACAAACCACGGGGATTGTATTATAAAGGGACAGAGAAGAAAGGAGCCGACAAACCTAGACGAAGCACAGGCCACCAGCAAGGATCAATTCGACGCAATTCATTCTCTGCCAGACACGTGCTTCGCATTCCAGGAACGTTTCCCCCACCAAACTTACTCCATTCCGTCACGGTTTGTACATTGGTGAGCAAACAGTCTCGTTGCCCAACACGCAGCAACCGTCTGCCACAGAGCCAAATGGCCGGGTTAGGATTGTACTGTTTTGAGTTTGGCCCCAGCACGGCTGGTGCAAACGACGGTCAGCCACCTTTAACAAAATAAAGGTGACTGAAGCCTTAAGAAAATGACAGCTCTCCTTTCAAAACAAAACAAAAACCCAGAAGTCTTTCTGTTACTCATTATGTCCACTGAAATCCCAAAAAACTTAAGAACCATCTTAATGTATGCAACCACAGCGTAGTTTCTGGTAGCAAAAAATTGGAAAGGCGACTTAATTCCTACAAAGTTTGACTGGCAGCAGGTGAAGATGACAGAATACCTGGAACTTGCGAAAATGACTGGGAGAAGAAGAGGAAACTCAAATCAGAAACAAAATAAAAAAATTCCTTCCAGTAGCACCTTAGAGACCAACTAAGTTTGTTCTTGGTATGAGCTTTCGTGTGCATGCACACTTCTTCAGATACCAGTGTGCATGTACACGAAAGCTCATACCAAGAACAAACTTAGTTGGTCTCTAAGGTGCTACTGGAAGGAATTTTTTTATTTTGTTTTGACTATGACAGACCAAACTAAGATCATGGCCACTGGTCCCATCACCTCCTGGCAAATAGAAGGGGAAGAAATGGAGGCAGTGAGAGATTTCACTTTCTTGGGTTCCATGATCACTGCAGATGGTGACAGCAGTCACGAAATTAGAAGACGCCTGCTTCTTGGGAGAAAAGCAATGACAAACCTAGACAGCATCTTAAAAAGCAAAGACATCACCTTGCCAACAAAGGTCCGTATAGTTAAAGCTATGGTTTTCCCAGTAGTAATGTACGGAAGTGAGAGCTGGACCATAAAGAAGGCTGATCGCCGAAGAATTGATGCTTTTGAATTATGGTGCTGGAGGAGACTCTTGAGAGTCCCATGGACTGCAAGAAGATCAAACCTATCCATTCTTAAAGAAATCAGCCCTGAGTGCTCACTAGAAGGACAGATCCTGAGGTTAAGGCTCCAGTACTTTGGCCACCTCATGAGAAGAGAAGACTCCCTAGAAAAGACCCTGATGTTGGGAAAGGTTGAGGGCACAAGGAGAAGGGGACGACAGAGGACGAGATGGTTGGACAGTGTTCTCGAAGCTACCAACATGAGTTTGGCCAAACTGCGAGAGGCAGTGAAGGATAGGCGTGCCTGGCGTGCTCTGGTCCATGGGGTCACGAAGAGTCGGACACGACTGAACGACTGAACAACAACAACAACATGACAGACCAACACGGCTATCTACCTGTAATCAAATCAGAAAGTGAGCAAAGAAAGGACAATATTGAAAGAATATTTAAAACAATATTGTGAAAATGCATATCTCCTGACAGGTATAGATTGAATCTTGAATATTTAAAAAAATCATAAACGTAAAAAAAATTGTATAGGTTAAGATTATTTAGAAAGCACAATGAGGTGATTCGGAAGTCAAAGATATGTGTGATGTTAGATGATGTGTAGTGAATTAATAGTTGTCATTGTGGTCTTGTTTTTGTCTGTTTGTGTTGTATGTTTTGCAATAAACATAATAATTTAAAAGGGGGGGGGGAGAGAAAAAAGAAAGAAAATGACAGCTCTCGGAGACAGGGGCCAGGATCAGTCCAGGGCCAAGTCTGCCATTTGGGGAGGGAAGAGAGTTGCACAAAAAAAGGCATACATAATAAACCTGCCTTGATGCAGGTGGTTTTTCTGCCTGCCGTAGGGGGGGCTTTATTTGCTCTGCTTGGATAGTCATGAATAGAACAAATCTTAGAAGGCTCCCTATGTCTAAACCCTGTGGAACACCCACTGCTGAGAAAATTAGGGAGAGAGCCCACACAAATCACTGATATTCAAGATTCATAGGCTTATCCCTGCCTCTGATTGTCAGTTCTCCAACGCTTATCAGGTGGTTTGGGGCAATTGTCATTATTCTGTTTTATTGGTTTTGTCATCTATGAGCAGGGGCGGAGGAAGCCTCCTCGCTACCTGGGGCGGCGAACGGAGGCGCCCCTGGGGGCGGGGCATCGTGACGTCGTGTTGTGACATCACGACGCAACGTCACTGCAACTCCGCCCCGGCAGCGGGGGGAAAAGCCCTATTTAAAAAAGCAAAGCCAAGGCAAGCAACATGCTTGCCTTTTTTTAAAAAAGCGCTTTCCCCCCCCCCTGCTGCTGGGCGGAGCCGCTCGCAGGGGCGAGGGGAGGGGCGGGCAGCGAAAGGGTGACACCCCTCCGCTCTGCCTCCTCCTCGCTGGCCGCCCCGGCAGCGGGGAGAAAAGCGCTTTAAAATAAAGCATCGCTCGGCTTTTTTAAAAAGCGCTTTTCTCCCCGCTGCCAGGGCGGAGCTGCCCGCAGGGGCAAGAGGAGGGGCGGGCAGCGAAAGGATGACACCCCCCACCTCCTCCTCGCCCTGGCAGCAGGGAGAAAAGCGCTTTTAAAAAAAGCCCAGTGATGCTTTTGCTGCCGCCGATCGCGGGGGGTGGTGCCCCCCACCCCGAGTGTCATCACCCTCCCTGCCCGCAGACTGTCTCGCCAGAGTGGCGCTTGCTCTGGTTATCTCCCGCTTGGACTACTGCAATGTGCTCTACGTGGGGCTACCTTTGAAGGTGACCCGGAAACTGCAATTAATCCAGAATGCGGCAGCTAGACTGGTGACTGGGAGTGGCCGCCGGGACCACATAACACCGGTCCTGAGAGATCTACATTGGCTCCCAGCACGTTTCCGAGCACAATTCAAAGTGTTGGTGCTGACCTTTAAAGCCCTAAACGGCCTCAGTCCTGTAGAGTAGAAGAAGAAGAGTTTGGATTTGATATCCCGCTTTATCACTACCCTAAGGAGTCTCAAAGTGGCTAACAGTCTCCTTTCCCTTCCTCCCCCACAACAAACACTCTGTGAGGTGAGTGAGGCTGAGAGACTTCAGAGAAGTGTGACTAGCCCAAGGTCACCCAGCAGCTGCATGTGGAGGAGCGGGGACGCGAACCCAGTTCACCAGATTACGAGTCCACCGCTCTTAACCACTACACCACACTGGCTCTGTATACCTGAAGGAGCGTCTCCACCCCCATTGTTCAGCCCGGACACTGAGGTCCAGCTCCGAGGGCCTTCTGGCGGTTCCCTCACTGCGAGAAGCAAAGCTACAGGGAACCAGGCAGAGGGCCTTCTCGGTAGTGGCACCCGCCCTGTGGAACGCCCTCCCTTCAGATGTCAAAGAGAACACCAACTACATGACATTTAGAAAATACCTGAAGGCAGTCCTGTTTAGGGAAATTTTTAATCTGTGATGTGTTAATGTATTTTATTGTTTGCTGGAAGCCGCCCAGAGTGGCTGGGGAGACCCAGCCAGATGGGCAGGGTACAAATAATAAATTATTATTATTATATATAGAAAGGTTCAGTCAGAATTTTCTTTCTTGCTCCATCTTGCACACCCTGGCACCAGTTATAAATGCAGGCCAACTCTGGGTCCCATCTGACGGGGCAAGACAGGACTTTTCTAAACTTAAAATTAGAGGCAGGGTGGAAGATGGCTCTGAAAGTCTCTAGGATGAAGCACCGAATCCAAGATGTGAGCTGGAGAAAGGGCAGATTAGGAGCCTGTCCACCTCACTTGAGAAAGGGCTTCGGCTGATGTCACAAATGGGATTACTCCTTAATCTACCAGGCTAAAGCTCCACATTAAAGGCTGCTAACAGTCAAAAACCTGACTGAAGAGATGGCTAAGTCAATCCAATTCGAGGAGGGCAACCAGCCATTCCACGCTGGATTTAGATCTGCCTTTCAGCCTCTCGCTTTTCAGGATTGGCAGTGACAAGGTCTCTTCCAGCCCTATTAAGAAGCATCTCTTTCAAAGCTGGAGAAGGCAGGGATTGAACCCGAGACCTTCTGTGCGCAAGGCACGGATTCTGCTAATAAGCCAGGCTCGGTCCTCAGCAGGGACCCAGGTGGCGCTGTGGGTTAAACCACAGAGCCTAGGGCTTGCTGATCAGAAGGTCGGCGGTTCGAATCCCTGTGACGGGGTGAGCTCCCGTTGCTCAGTCCCTGCTCCTGCCAACCTAGCAGTTCGAAAGCACGTCAAAGTGCAAGTAGATAAATAGGAACCGCTCTGGCGGGAAGGTAAACGGCGTTTCCGTGTGCTGTTCTGGTTCACCAGAAGCGGCTTAGTCCTGCTGGCCACATGACCCGGAAGCTGTACGCCGGCTCCCTCGGCCAATAAAGCGAGATGAGCGCTGCAACCCCAGAGTCGGACACGACTGGACCTAATGGTCAGGGGTCCCTTTACCTTTACCTTTACGGTCCTCAGCACCGTGAAATTCACAAGTTGGGAGGGAGAAGAAATTCCATTCCGTTTTCATTTTTTGTGCTTTTTTTTTGGCATAGCATTTTCATTAAGGCTTTGTCATAATGAGATACCATGAAAACCAGGTAATCAAAACAAAAACAGAAGCAGGAAGAGGAAGAGGAAAAGCAAGGTCTCACTCAAAGGTAGCTCACCTGGGAGCTTCCCTTCCTTCTCTGAGCCTCCCACCCTGGAAGATCTTCCGTCCGCTGCCTATCATGCAGAATCTTTCATCAACCATCTATCACCTTCATTGACCCAGAGTAGAGGGCATCAAATGAAAGAATTGTCGAGTTGGAACGGATCCTGAGGATCATCTAGTCCAGGCATGTCCAACTCCCAAGAGACTGTGATCTACTCCCAGTATTAAAAAACTGGCAGTGATCTACTCATTGGAGGGAGGAGGAACGTGCGAGGGGTGGGGGGATTGCCCAGAGTTGTTGAGCTTTTTGGGGGGAAGGATTGCAAAGAGTTTTTTAGCTTCCCCCCCCCCCGTAACTTTTTGTACAAGATAAGGATCCCGCGATCTGCCAGAATCAGCCGGGGATCTACCTGTTCTAGTCCAACCCCCTGCAATGCAGGAATACGCAGCTGTCCCTTACAGGGATCGAACCTGCAACCTTGGCGTTATCAGCACCACGCTCTAACCAACTGAGCTATCTAGTTGAAAAAGGAAAACAAAGCAAAAGCAAAGGAAGGAAGGAATAATAATAATAATAATAATAATAATAATAATAACGGAATGAAAAGAGAAAGAAGTAAAGAATACTTCTGCCATTCTGTTTGCAATTTAAAGAGAAACCACTTAATTTACAATTCTTGAACCAATAAGCAAATAAATAATAATAGTAATAGTAATAATAATAATAATAATAATAATAATAATAATAATTTATTATTTATACCCCGCCCTTCTGGCTGGGTTTCCCCAGCAGCTCTAGGCGGCTTCCAACAGAACATTAAAATGCAATAAGCTATTAAACATTAAAAGTCTCCCTAAACTTCCCTAAAAGCCTGCTGGATCAGGCCAGTGGCCCATCTAGCCCAGCATCCTATTCTGACAGTGGCCAGCCAGATGCCCCCATGGGAAATCAGCAAGGCACAAGGTCAGTTCTCCGCTCCTGCGATTTCCAGCCACTGCGATTCAGAAGCATTGCTGCCTCCAACTTAAACACATCCATCCTTCGACATTTGCATTTTGTGAGGCAGCCCAGCACCCTCAAATATGGAGGCATTCGCAAAATGTGTACGTAAAAAATGCATTTATCAGTGAAAACTAGCATGAAAGGCGAGTGATAAGAGGTCTGGGTCAAGGAGTCAAGTTACCTGTCAGTGTCCGAGTAGGGAGAGAGACCAGGGTGCTGGATACATCTCACTTATTTGGGTTGGAGACATTACACAAGGCACATGTTGCACAACGGCGTGTGTGCCATGTGTGCATATATAGCCAGGTCCCCAAAAGCACCAGAGATGCTGCTTTTTGTCCTGCCATACACATTGTCAAGCAGAACACCCTGATCTCGGACCTCACCCTTGCTGGAACATCGCATTTCCCCCTTGAGGACTGGCGGCATGCAAAGGCATGTGGCTCTTGCAATTCAACCAAGGACGTTACTTTGATTCAAAACATGTAATTATTGTTAATACTTATTATTTCTAGACACTACATTTGAAAAACATAGAGTTACGTGATACTTCCAAATGCACTCTACAAACATGGACTCAAAAATTAGGTAAGGAACCAAATGTTATATAATACTGTAAAACTTAAATCATAGAATCCTAGAGTTGGAAGAGACCACAAGGGCAATCCAGTCCAACCCCCTGCCAAGCAGGAAACACCATCAAAGCATTCCTGACAGGTGGCTGTCAAGCCTCTGCTTAAAGACCTCCAAAGAAGGAGACTCCACCACACTCCTTGGCAGCAAATCCCACTGTCGAACAGCTCTTACTGTCAGGAAGTTCTTCCTAATGTTTAGGTGGAATCTTCTTTCTTGTAGTTTGAATCCATTGCTCCGTGTCCGCTTCTCTGGAGCAGCAGAAAACAACCTTTCTCCCTCCTCTATATGACATCCTTTTATATATTTGAACATGGCTATCATATCACCCCTTAACCTTCTCTTCTCCAGGCTAAACATACCCAGCTCCCTAAGCCGTTCCTCATAAGGCATCGTTTCCAGGCCTTTGACCATTTTGGTTGCCCTCCTCTGGACACGTTCCAGCTTGTCAATATCCTTCTTGAACTGTGGTGCCCAGAACTGGACACAGTATTCCAGGTGAGGTCTGACCAGAGCGGAATACAGTGGTACTATTACTTCCCTTGATCTAGATGCTATACTCCTATTGATGCAGCCCAGAATTGCATTGGCTTTTTTAGCTGCTGCATCACACTGTTGACTCATGTCAAGTTTGTGGTCTACCAAGACTCCTAGATCCTTTTCACTTGTACTGCTCTCAAGCCAGGCGTCACCCATCCTGTATTTGTGCCTTTCGGTTTTTTTGCCCAATTGTAGTACTTTACATTTCTCCCTGTTAAAATTCATCTTGTTTGCTTTGGCCCAATTCTCTAATCTGTTAAGGTCATTTTGAAGTGTGATCCTGTCCTCTGGGGTATTAGCCACCCCTCCCAGTTTCGTGTCATCTGCAAACTTGATCAGGATGCCCTCAAGCCCATCATCCAAGTCATTGATAAAGATGTTGAATAAGACTGGGCCCAAGACAAATGTTATATAATACTGTAAAACTTAAATTTAGAATTTAGAATTTTGATGTAATTTGATGCATTGTTTGATATTACCAGCTGACGAAGACATCCCTATCAAAACAGGGCCCTGTCCTGGTTGCTTTTCCTTAATCGACTCTTCACTCCGGCTTTACTTATAAAACGATCCTTTTGAATACTTTTGAATACAAACTGATATACATTTATTGTCACTTGAAATTTCTTATGTCCTTATACTGTAACGAATTATTGTTTACTCATACTACTGTGAATTTGAAGCTGTATTTTTTATTTGAAGCTACACATATTATTGTGAACTTGAAACTGTTTTTCTTATTTGAATTGACATTCTCTGCCTAAGACTGTAATTCTTAACAGAATGCATACTTTTATTTGACTATAACTCACGAGTAGGATTTATTCCTAGTATTGAAATTTCTGGCCAGAGCTCTTGGTGTGTACGATATTTCCTTTCATTCAACCAAGGACAGCACATCCATCACCACCTCAAGCCTGTCTGTTTTCCCAAGGACCACACCTAACACCGCCAGGCGAGAGTCTCTGTGAGACTCAATGGGTGATTTACACACCTGCACGGACCCACGGCCGATTTATTAATCACCTTCTAAATCACTGGGCCAAGGCGATTTCCATGTAGGATAATTTAAAGAACTCCTGATTTTTCAGCAGGGGAACTTTGCTCCTGCTTATTTTGAAAATAGACATCCCACCTGTTCAAGAAACGGAGACCTGCAAGCAATCAAAAGCAGGTTATATAAACTATGGAACAACCCACCATTTAACCAAATCATAAATAGAAATCTGAGTCCAGACAGACCAGCTAAGCAAGAGCCTGCTGGACATCAGGCCAATCTTAGTTTAGGTTGGTGGTCGTCACTGCCTCCTGTGGCAGGGAGTTCCACAGCTCCACTGTGTCAAAGCAGCAATAAGAGCCGCTTTCTGGCTTGCCCCGCATGTCTCACCTTGGGGTCCTTCTCGTAGTAGTACTGCTGGGTCCGGATCCACCTGCCCACCAGGTGATCGCGGACAGTGTGGGCCAGGGCAAAGTAGTAGTCGCGGTGAGTGGCCACATTGCGGTCTTTGACCAGGGTGAAGTGGAGGTGCCGGTTGAAGCCTTTCTTCAGCTCCGCCACGTTCTCCACACCAACGATGCCACGGATGCTGATCTGCTTCCGCTTCTCCTGGTCCGTCAGAGGCCGAGACATGGCTGTCGGGGGAAGAAGACGACAGCGCTGGGTGCCCTTCACACAATACGGCCCAGCCGCCGAGAGAGAGAGAGAGAGAGAGCGGCCGGGAAGGCAATGAACTCTGGAGCTCCCAGCCAGCACCAGCCTCCCTCCTGCTCTGCCTCCCTCCGTGGGGCTGAGAAGCGACTGAATGAAGGGAGGAAGAGGAGGAGGAGTCTGGTTTAAAAGTGAGCTCGGCTCTAAAAGAAGCAGCCAGGAGATTGCCCCTTTCCTGGACACAGGTGGAATTGGGGGTTGGGGCTGGCTAATTTAAGTTCCTAAACTTAAATTAGAAAATTAAGTTTCACCTTTTTTTTTTTGGTTCAAGTTGAGTGGCATACTTCTATGAGAGGTGCAGGAGATGGCCCCCCCCCCTGGAAACTGGGGGAGGGAGCCTACATCAGTTAATGCCCTCACTGCCTTGGCAACTGGATTTGCAAAGGTGTATATTGCACATAATAATAATAATAATTTATTTATACCCTGCCCAGCCACTCTAGGCGGCTTCCAAAAAAATATTAAAATACAGTAGTCCATCAACTACCTACCACCAGGAAGCAAATATTGAAATCGAATAGCATTAATGTAGACATCAAACAACTGGCAAATATTTGAACATTGAGAGTCGACATCAACATTTGCAAAGGGGAGCAAATTACTGGGGAGCAAATTACTGGGACACATTGATTTCAGTTAAAAAGAAAAGGCCAAGGCGGTGCCACTCAGAACTGTGTCTGCATATTTTATTTATATTTATTTCATAAAATTTATAAACTGGTTGTACGGTAAAAACAAAAAAACAAAACAAAACCCACAAAGCGGCTTACAAAAAGATAAAGCAATAAAACCAAGAAACATTTACAATACTTTTAAACATAATAATAATAATAATAATAATAATAATAATAATTTATTTATACCCCGCCCATCTGGCCAGGTTTCCCCAGCCACTCTGGACGGCTTCCAACAGAATATTAAAATGCAAGTCTATTAAACATTAAAAGCTTCCCTAAACAGGGCTGCCTTCAGATGTCTCCTAAAAGTCTGGTAGCTGTTCTCTTTGACATCTGGTGGGAGGGCGTTCCACAGGGCGGGTGCCACTACTGAGAAGGCCCTCTGCCTGGTTCCCTGTGACTTGGCTTCTATCAAGGTACATATTGGGGTTGCAAAGGTGGGAAATCAGAGCTTGGGGTGCACCACCTTAGATTGCAAATGCAGGTTTACGTGATGGAGTACTCTTACAAATGAACACCCACCCACCCTGCACCTAGACAGCTAGCATGTCAGGCAGAAGGGGGTCTCAAAGAGAGCATTGTTTTCTAGGAACTCTCAACTGCAGCCTGGAGTGTTCTGCCCAAACCCAGATTACATGCTTCAGCGCTAACCAGGCCAGTCACAACAACAGAGAAAACCTTTTCTGCCCCAAGAAAGACGGGAAGTTGCCAGGCAGCAACTTTAGACACAGCGAGGCAGCAAGAAAAGAGCCTCAATTTCCTCCTTCCTTTTTGCACACGAGTCCTGGATCCCTATGAAAGCCCAGATAAATTGGCTGCAGCACAATGTGCTACGTCTCTCTCCAAGCTGCTTTGGACTTTGATACGAGTCAGTTCATAGAATCCTGGAGTCGGAAGGGACCCTGAGGGTCATCTAGTCCAACCCCCTGCAATGCAGGAGCCTTTTGCCCACAGCGGGACTCGAACCCAGGACCCTGAGATGAAGAGTCTCATGCTATCCCAGTGTGAATATTTTATTTTCTCTTTGGTTATTGCAGAGGCGTAGCAAGCCCAGGTGGTACCCGGGGTGGAATTTTTTTTTGTCACCCCCCCACCACTTTATTTTTTAAAAAAATAAAAACAATTAAAAAGTGTCACCCCCCCCTCTGATGGTGCCACTTTGCGAGGTGTGGGGTTTTTGTGTGTGTGTGTGTCTATTATCTCTTTTTTTTCCAATAAAGTTAAAATAAAAAAATAATTAAAAATAATTTTAAAAATGTAAAAAATAAAAATAAATAAAAATAAAAAGTGTCGCCCCCCCTCTGATGGTGCCACTTTGTGAGGTGTGGGGGGTTGTGTGTGTGTGTGTGTGTGTCTATTATCTCTTTTTTTTCAATAAAGTTAAAATAAAAAATAATAATAATAAAATGATAAAAATTTAAAAAAAAATAAAAAGTGTCCCCCCCTCTGATGGTGCCACTTTGTGAGGTGTGGGGGTTGTGTGTGCGTCTATTATGTCTTTTTTCCAATGAAGTTAAAATTAAAAAAAAAAAATTAAAAAAAATTAAAAAAAAATATTTTTTTTTAAAAAGTGTCACCCCCCTCTGGGGTGGAACCCGGGGCGGCCCCCCCCACCCCCCGTTGCTACGCCCCTGGGTTATTGCAATCTATATCTTGCCCTTCCTCCCAAAGGAGTCCAGGGTGGCAAGCAACACCCTTTGCAAATACAGTTACACGAGAATGTAATATAGTAGCCTGCTGGAACAGGTCCAAGGCCCGTCCAGTCCAGCATTTTGGACCCGACAGCACCAGTAATTCTTCCTGCTTGGGATTCCCAGCAACTGGTGGTCAGAGACAGAGAGAAAGGGGCAGTTTTCAAATCAAAAGTCCACCATGCAGGTGAGATGGGTCTCCTACTTGACTGCAGACTAGCCTTCCCCAACCTAGCGCCCACCAGATTTTTGGACTACAACTCCCATCTTGCATTTACACCCCCATCTTTCTCTCCAAGGAGCTCAAGGTGGTGCACCCACACTCCTCGTTTAATCCTTGCAACAGCCCTGTGAGGTAGGCTAGGCTGAGAGGTCTGGCCCAAGGTCACCTTCATGGCTGAGTGAGCTTCATGGCTGAGTGGGGATCTGAACCCAGGTCCTAGTCTAACCACTACACCACACTGCCTCTTGATGTAGAAATGTCAAATTCAGTCCCTTTCCAACCCAAAGACTGTGACCAGTGGGACAAAACACCAATGTAGAGATCCCAAAAGCAATTCAAGCCTCGGGTTTGAGAAGGTCCAAATCCCAAAATCAATGAGACTTGTTTAACTGGTCCTGGGGCAGAAGCCCCACTTGTGGGTCAGAGAGGGTCAGTGGCAGAAATAACGCCCTAGGCAGAGGCATTTTTACTCAGAAGGAGACCTCACTTGCTCCCGAGTAAGCATACTTGGGATTGCACTGTGTAGCCGCAAATCTAAGCACGCTTACTCCGAATTAACTCCCACTGCGTTTTATGAGGCTTACTCTCCTGCAAGTAAGTGCGTGCACGGAAGCGCAGCGTCACTTCTGAGCTTGAGACCTTTTCCGTCTCAAAGTGGATGAGGGGCTCTTTCCCCGCAGAGAACGCGCATCACCCCGCAGCCGACGGAAGCGTTCACGTTCCTCTTGCAACACGCCTCTTTCAGAGTCACGTGTGAACTGTGGCTTTTTTGCCTGAGAGGGGGGCAGGCAAGGAAAATCACTTAAACAGAACCACCTCCACTCTTCCGTGGGGAGTTGGGTGGGGGGAAACAACCTTGAAGAAAGTTGACCCCACCTCAGAAGGGGCTGGAAGATTCGAGGTGTGCGCATGAGTGTTTGGGGGGTCCCGCTCCACCCCAAGGAAGTGCCTCCTTGCACCCGAGAAAGTTCAGAGCCAACCGCTTGCCTCGCTTCTACCCCGGGTCCCGTGCGCTTTTACGCACCCTTTGCAGCAGCGACCACCCGGACCGCTCCCCCTTCTCCCCTTGGGCGCTTACCTGGGAGGGGTCAGAGGGAGGGAAGGGGGGCACCCTCCCCTCCCCAAAATGCCCGAAAAACTTTCTCGCCCTTGGGCGTGTCCTGCAGGACTCTCCCTCGCTTGCTGCCCCCCAGGGAGCCACCCCATGCAGGACAAGCGCGCAGACGGGCGTCGCCCATCGCGAAGCATTTACCTGCGCTGGATCCCGGGGCGGCGGAGGATCGTGTCCCCTCTCTTTTCGGGGTTCGGTGCTGCGCAAAGACGCTTCGGGGATCTTTCCCGGAAAGAGCCAAGGCCCGCCCCCGCCCCTCTTTTTATAGCTGCCATTGGCCGAGGCGGACGCCTGTTAGCCCCGGGGCCCCGCCTCCTAATCGCTGGACAGGGAAGTTTTCTTGCCCGAAGGGGCGGGCGGAGCAGCGCAGCCCTTGGAATGGGGAAGCGGGGAGGGATCGGGCTCCGGACTGGCTGCTGCCCCTCCCCCGGTGCTCCTTCTTCCCTCCCCAGCCGCTTTGGCGTTGCTCCGGTTGCAGGAGGGATGGCAGGCGGAGCCAGGAGTTTGCCAGGCCCCGAGGGCAGGGCGGGCAGGCAGGGACGTGAAGCGGAAATCGGCGGCCCTTATCCCCTCTTTACCCGAGAGTAAGGCCCATTGAGCTCAAAGGGCCTTACCTCTGAGTAGGCAAAGCTATTGGATCGTTGGTGGGACCAGCTCCGTGCCAGATTTAGGTTTCTAAGCGATTTGGCGTTTGCGCAGTGGTGAAGAAGTGGTCTGGATTAAAAGACTCAGGGAAACGGCGCCGTGGGAAAGCGTTGGGGTAGAAACGCCCGTGGTTAAAATGTGCATTTAAATATTGCACGGGGTGGAAGGGTGGGGGGCGGAAGCGGTAGGCAATTGCAAGGGTTCCTGCCTCTCTTCCTTTCCCACCCGCCACCTTTAATAAATCGTCCTGATTCAACAGGACAAGTTTCCATGCATCTTGGATGGATGAGAAACGTTTTTCTCCCTCTCTCATAATACAAGAAGCGGAGGACATCCTATGAAGCAGAATGCCAGCAAAGTCAGGGCATTCACAGTTGAACTAGTTCTAGATCTGTTTCAACCTGAGCTTAGGCCCGGTTTTGGCACAGAAACTACTTCAGTCACCTTGTCTGATGACCTCTGTCAGGAGAGAAAGGGGCAGGGGATGTGTCCCTGTTAGTTCTCCTCAACTTCTCAGCAGCTTTTGATACTATTGACCATGGTGTCCTTCTGTTGGGGTGGGTGGCACCGCTTTGTGGTGGTTCCAGTTCTACTCGGATGGACATTTCCAGGGAGTGTTGCTTGGAGAGTGTTCTTTGGCCCCATGGAGCCTTCAATGTGGGTTTCCTCGGGCTTCGGGTTTTATCCCCCATGCAGCTTAACATCTACATGAAACCATTGAGTGGAGTTGTCCAGAGTTTTGGAGTACCTTGTCAGTACACTGGCTCCAACCTGGTGGAAGGCTCTGTCTCATGAGACCAGGGCCCTGCGGGATCTGATTTCTTTCCACAGGACCTGTAAGAGAGTTGTTCCGCCTGGCCTTTGGCTTGGAACCAACTTGATCCCCTCCCCCCTCTTTCCTTTTTCCATCTGCGATGGAACTCCTATTTGGGGAATTCCCTGGCTTTTTTCTGGCCCACGTAGGACCAGTCTGGATAGTTGGCCTTGGTGAAGATTTGACGCTTTCTTCCCCAGTTTTTTTATTTGAGTTTCTGCTGAAATGAGGCTGCACTTTAATGTTGCATTTTAATCTTGTTTTTAAGTTGTATTTTAATCAATTGTTTTTATACCTGGTATTAGCTGCCCTGAGCCCGGTCTTGGCTGGGGAGGGCGGGGTATAAATAAATTTTCTTCTTCTTCTTCTTCTTCTTCTTCTTCTTCTTCTTCTTCTTCTTCTTCTTACTACTACTAGGAGAGCCCCCTTTGGCCTGATCCAGCATGCAGGCTCCTCTTATATTCTTATGAGCACGTGAGCCTTCGCAGGTACAGGAAACACAGAGACCCAACATTCTAGGCATAATAGCTTTAGGGGCATTTGGTGCTATCTCTCCATTCCATCTGAATCGGGAGAGGCAGTTCAGGTACTGAACTGGTGTCCGGAGGCAGGGATGGGGGCCAATAAACCAAACCGGAATCCTGGCAAGGCAGAGGTCATGTGAGTCAGTGATGCTGAGGTTCAGGAATCAGGGTGCCGACCTATTCTTGGTGAGGTGCCCCCCCCAAAGCAGGTAAGTAGTTAGGGAGTGATTGCTTCGCTGATCGCCGAAGAATTTATGCTTTTGAATTCTGGTGCTGGAGGAGACTCTGGAGAGTCCCATGGACTGCAAGAAGATCAAACCTATCCATTCTGAAGGAAATCAGCCCTGAGTGCACACTGGAAGGACAGATCCTGAAGCTGAGGCTCCAAGACTTTGGCCACCTCATGAGAAGAGAAGACTCCCTGGAAAAGACCCTGATGTTGGGAAAGATGGAGGGCACAAGGAGAAGGGGACGACAGAGGACGAGATGGTTGGACAGTGTTCTCGAAGCTACCAACATGAGTCTGACCAAACTGCGGGAGGCAGTGGAAGACAGGAGTGCCTGGCGTGCTCTGGTCCAGGGGGTCACGAAGAGTCGGACACGACTAAACAACAACAAAGTTTGGGAGTGCTTCACAATTCTAAGCTGTGGCACAGGTGACTTCAGTGGCAAGGAGGGCTTATGGCCAGCTGTGGATGGTTCACCAGAGGGTTTGGCCTCAGTGACCCATGCACTAATAACCTTTGGGATAGATTACTGCAATGCACTCTGCATGGAGCTGCCCTTGAAGATGATCTGGAAGTGCAGAATGATCGAGGGGATGGAGTGAGTGCCCTGTGAAGAATGGTTGCAGCATTTGCGGCTTCTGGGTTTAGTTTAGGGAAAAGGCGGGATAAAAGTTTATAGAATTATACATGACATGCGGAAATTGGAAACCGGTCGGCATTGCGCACCTGAGCCTTGCTTCCCCTAACCTCTCCAACTGAACCAAGAGCCAATGATAGGATTATAGTCTGAAAGGGAGCTTAGATCCCATTTGCCCATCAAGGAGATGCTAACTCCAGACAGAAGAGGAGCTCAGAGGGCCCTTGTAAATGGAATTTAGATGTCAAGGAGAGGGTGTCCTTTGCCTGGCGACGGCGCCCGCGGTAATTCTGCTTTAGAGGGTTGGCCGAGGCCCCTGATATTAGAGGCGACAGGAGAAATGAGCTTTCCCTGATGTTGGGCCAGGAAGGATGCAAAGATGCTGAGTGGGGCGGACTGCTCACAGCAGGGGGTGCCCGCTGCACCTCAGAGGAGGGCAAAGAAGCTGCAGGAGGGGGGCCACCCGCCCTGGCTGCGACTGAATATAGACCTGACATCAAGCCATCACTCTCTGCAGCTTCCTGCATTACGGTTGCTGGGGCGAAATCAGATGTTGAAGCCGGAGTCTCCTGCAGGAAGGAAGTCAGAGAGGAACACAGGATGCTGCCTTCTACTGAGCCAGACCCAGTGGTCCTCCTAGCTCCATAATGCCTGCACTGACTGGCAGCAGCTCCCCAGGATTTCACAGAGAGGCATTCCCATCCCTGCCTGGAGATTGAACTGGGAATTGTATTGTGTTGTTTGTTTCTTTCAAAATTATATCTTTCCTCCAAGGAGCTCAAAGCGACCTACTTAGTAATAATAATAATAATAATAATAATAATAATAATAATAATAATATATTATTTATACCCCGCCCATCTGGCTGGGTTTCCCCAGCCACTCTGGGCGGCTTCCAACAGAACATTAAAATGCAGTAATCTATTAAACATTAAAAGGCTCCCTAAACAGGGCTGCCTTCAGATGTCTTCTAAAAGTCAGATAGTTCTTTATCTCTTTGATATCTGGTGGGAGGGCGTTCTACAGGGCGGGCGCCACTACCGAGAAGGCCCTCTGCCTGGTTCTCTGTAACTTGGCTTCTCGCAGCGAGGGAACCGCCAGAAGGCCCTCGGCACTGGACCTCAGTGTCCGGGCAGAACGATGGGGGTGTTATGTCGTCTCGGCGGCCGCTCCCAGCCACCAGTCTAGCTGCCACATTCTGGATTAGTTGTAGTTTCCGGGTCACCTTCACAGGTAGCCCCACGTAGAGCGCATTGCAGTAGTCCAAGCGGGAGATAACCAGAGCAAGCGCCACTCTGGCGAGACAGTCTGCAGGCAGGGAGGGTCTCAGCTGGCGTACCAGATGGAGCTAGTAGACACAGACTTGACCTGCGCCTCCATGGACAGCGGTTGGCTTAGATAGACCGTTGGCCTGATCCTGCAGGCTCTGTTTATGTTCTTAGGATGTAAAACAGTATTTAACAAATGCAGTGCTATTTTCCTCGAAAAACAGGTTTTCTTATCATGGCAATGGCACCCACCTGAGAGGAGCCGGAACAGTTCAAGAAAGCAAGAGGGAAGCTTACAACATCTGGGACTTTTCTGTTAGAGAAGAAGTGAGCAAAGGAGGGGCGGGGGAGGAACATGATGTTGAGAAAGTGGGGCGTGAAGTTTTTCTCTGTCGTAATGCTAAATCTCCTGTCTATCCAATGAAGCCGATTGTTGGAAGATTCAGGAGAGGTTTTTGTGCAAAAACAGTGCCATTAATACCACATGGCCATAGCTGTCAACCCTCCCTTTTTTTGTGGGAAACTTCCTTATTTCAATGGGGACCCAGGTGGCGCTGTGGGTTAAACCACAGAGCCTAGGGCTTGCCGATCAGAAGGTCGGCGGTTCGAATCCCGTTGCTCAGTCCCTGCTCCTGCCAACCTAGCAGTTCAAAAGCACGTCAAAGTGCAAGTAGATAAATAGGAACCGCTCTGGCGGGAAGGTAAACGGCGTTTCCGTGAGCTGCTCTGGTTCGCCAGAAGCGGCTTAGTCATGCTGGCCACATGACCCAGAAGCTGTACGCCGGCTCTCAGCCAATAAAACGAGATGAGTGCCGCAACCCTAGAGTCGGACATGACTGGACCTAATGGTCAGGGGTCCCTTTACCTACCTTACCCTTATTCCAATGCCGTTTCCCGCTGCTATCCCGGTTTGTTGATATCCCTTAATTTTCCCGGATTTCAAAGGAAGCAGCTCCTCTCCCTCCCTGCCGGCCAGGGAGGCTCCTCAGCTGCGTTGCTCGGCTGCCAATAAGGAGTCTGAGACCGACTGGGGGCGGAGCTTGCATGCCTTGTGCAGCCAGACCCTCACGCCCAACCAGACAGACAGCCTGCCTGCCGTCTATGCGCTCACTCTTTCGCTCACACGTTCGCACGCAGCCTCTGGAGCGCAGGGTGGCAAGGCTACTTGGTGCCATTGCACCGCCCTCGCGGCATCCCTTATTTTCAAATCCGAAAGTTCGAAAAAATCCCTTATTTTCAAATCCGAAAGCTGACGGTTATGCACATGGCACTAGGTTGGCGAAGGCTGGGAACAGAATGTGACTATGGCGCCATCTGCTGGGGACAACGGTCTCTTCTGATCTCTGGCTAGTTTTTTAAAATGAAAGGAGGCGGCGATTTAAAATAAATAAATGATACCATAGCCTGTTTTCCCCAGGGGTGCGGGGGGGAATGCTGCAAAATCAAAATGGCAGCACCAGCATTTCAAAATCCTGATTTTGATCAGCTGCTGTTTTGGGGCTTGGACTGCACAGCAAGACCATATTTCTAGAGGCACTGAGGAAGAGGGTGGTCAACTCAAAAGCTGTGCCTTGGATTCATTTGATGGATTTATTTCTGCAGCACAGAAACACATGTCATCATTACTAAAGGCCTAGTTGCAGGGACCACCGGAAGAGCTGGCAGCCCTAGAATTGCATCAGGATGCGGTTTAATAATAATAATAATTTTGATAAGTTTGAGACGTTCATCCCTGGAAGGCTAAGATGTCAAGGAGGGGGAAACATACAGACCTCCTGGGCTTTTAATAGCTGCCATGAAATGTACATGTGCTGCAATTCCCTTTTCTACACAACTATTTAAAGTGCAGGAGGCCTTTGTCCTCTGTGGCATCCGGCCAATGTAACCCATGCTGTTATTATCCTTTTAAAAAATTCCTTCCTGTAGCACCTTAGAGACCAACTAAGTTAGTTCTGGGTATGAGCTTTCGTGTGCATGCACACTTCAGATACACTGAAACAGAAGTCACCAGACCCTTATATATAGTGAGAGGGTGGGAGGGGTATTACTCAGAAGGGTGGTGGGAATGGGTGGTTGACTGATAGCTGTGGTAAACCTGTTGACGACTGTTAACGACTGCAATTAGTCTTACAGGAAAAAGCAAGGGGTGAGAAGGTTAAACATAGCTTTGTCATGTGTAATGAGATAAGAATCCAATGTCTCTATTGAGACCAGGTCTCTCCATGGTTTTAAGCTTGGTAATGAGTTGCAATTCAGCAACTTCTCTTTCCAGTCTATTTCTGAAATTCCTTTGCAATAAGACAGCTACTTTGAGATCTTGTATAGAGTGTCCTGGGAGATTGAAGTGTTCTCCTACTGATTTCTCTGTCCTGTGATTCCTGATGTCAGATTTATGTCCATTTATCCTTTGGCGTAGGGTTTGGCCTGTTTGTCCAATATAGAGTGCTGTTGGCATTTGATGGCATTACCCTTATTATCCTTGTTATGATTTAAGAATCATAGATCATAGAATCATAGAGTTGGAAGAGACCACAAGGGCCATCCAGTCCAACCCCCCCTGCCAAGCAGGAAACACCATCAAAGCATTCTTGACAGATGGCTGTCAAGCCTCTGCTTAAAGACCTCCAAAGAAGGAGACTCCACCACACTCCTTGGCAGCAAATTCCACTGTCAAACAGCTCTTACTGTCAGGAAGGTCTTTAAGTTTGGTAATAAGAGCAGGAGAACACATTGCAAAACCAATAGAGAGACGGCCTATCAGCTGATACTCTGCAGCAACAACAAAAACAATTCTTCTTCTTGCTATTATATTTTTTAATTTATTATTCTTATTCTTATCGGGCAGATGTATGTATTGTAGACACTCCTGGGCTTCGGTTTGTATTTCGGTAGGTGTCCTCTTACACTGTCTCCCCCCGATTTCCTGTTCCAAATCCAGGCACCCCCCCCCCCAAGAAACAGTCAGAAACATTGGCAATTCTCTGACTAAAATCTTTTATTAGAACAACACACAGGACCCCTTTTGGGCCTGGGAGGGCGGCTGTCTGCAGCTAAGGGTTGCAATAAGTTGCCAACGACATGTTACGAAGTCACTAGGAATCTATTCTAAGCATCAGAAACATCATCAAGAAGCAGGATCGATGCTGATGGGAAAACGAGGCCGCAGGTGGCCCAGCCACCCAAGCCCGCTTTGGGAACAAACCACGAGGAGATCTGCGTCACCCTGCAACCTGTCTCCTCTGCAGCCGAGAAAAACGAGAAGAGCGTGACTGCGAGGTTAGCACCCATTCAATAAATTATGTTTTAACGTAATGCTGGTACAACATCACCATAACAGAGAAAAATCAGTTCTAAGGGGAAGGAAATCCTAGAAGGGAACAATTACTTATTTACAGACATCTCCTTTGTTGTTTTGCTTTGGGGTTGTTTTTTTTTGCTGTTAACATTATTACATTGGATTGTTTTCTTCCCACCATTCCTGATTTATCTCCACTCCTGGTTAAATGAATCAAAGCAGATAATTAAATAACTTATGATGAGAAAAAATGGTAGAAGAAAGAAAACAGTAATTCAACCCTCCGCAGACAACTATCTCTCGAGAGCGCCACCAATCTGAAAGCAAAAGGAAAGGTCAGACCAGCATGCTGTCCGTGCTACAGGGAGAATATTATGGCACCAACCACATGGGATGGACTTGAGGCATCATGGGGTATGTACATGACATTTGCCAAATTTAGCAGCCGGTCCCAAGATGGGAACAGATTCCGATGGAAGGGTTTGTTAAGGTTTTCTAAAGTTGCCTCCTCTAAAATGGAATGTGGATGGTTGGCATGACCACAGACATCATCACCCCTATCATTTATGGCCCCCCTCCCCTGGAGACCCCAAATGCCACAAAACTGCCAGGGTCCAAGACAAAGTGCTGTCCCTCTCCGCTCTGAATTGAAGGATTGGGCTACCACAAAATCCAGGGTTGCACCATTGAAATACAAGGGCTTCTTCTCTTGTTGGAACAACATCTCTGATGCTCTGGAGCTGTCCCAGGTCCTGACTTGCCACTTGCTGACAGCTACCAGCCTCCTACCAACCTCCTGACCACATTGCCTGCTCTCAGGCATAATCCAGACTAGTTCCTTATAAGGCATTGCTCAGCAAATGCTCAGCAAATCCTTCTGCCCCCAGTGTAAACTGCTACATGGAAATGCATGTACGTATGCAACTGCTGAGGCCTTATCTGCGTTCGCATTTGACTGAGTCACATGCACTGCGCCCATCTCAAATTGCTGTTGGAGGCAGCTGCTAAGTGGGTCTTTCGGGAGCAGAGGTGGCTCAATATTTCATTGCGACGTGGTTCCTTCCAGTTCGGCAGAAACGTAATGACAGAGAGCCAGCCTGGGTTGACACTGCGACACAGTTAATCAAACAATGGAAAGAGCAGATAATAATATTATGGTGATACAGAAGAAGTGCATTTGGATGGGTGAGGGCGATGCCGGTTGGCCTGGTTTCAAACCAGGAAGGTGGCAACCGTGAGAGGTAGCCATGGCAATGAGAATATTTAGTTTCCTGAGATTGTGAAAGGAAGGCATTCCTGCTCTCTTCTTTCTCCCCCCTGCATGTCTGTCATGGACCACAAAGGAATGCTAGATCTGCCTCGTAGTTGTTGTTGCTTTAAGGCAAAGTCATCACTGTAGCTAATTTTGAAATGCCGCTATGCAAAATGGTTAGGCACCCTGACACACACGGGGACATGAGGCGAGATGGAGGCTATGTAGTCAGAGAAAACGGAATCATGCCGCATCAAGCTTGTTTCAAGCTTGCATCAATGCGGCAGCTAGACTGGTGACTGGGAGCGGCCGCCGAGACCACATAACACCCGTCTTGAAAGACCTACACTGGCTCCCAGTACGTTTCCGAGCACAATTCAAAGTGTTGGTGCTGACCTTTAAAGCCCTAAATGGCTTCGGTCCTGTATACCTGAAGGAGTGTCTCCACCCCCATCGTTCAGCTCGGACACTGAGGTCCAGTGCCGAGGGCCTTCTGGCGGTTCCCTCGCTGCGTGAAGCCAAGTTACAGGGAACCAGGCAGAGGGCCTTCTCGGTAGTGGCACCCGCCCTGTGGAACGCCCTCCCTTCAGATGTCAAAGAGAACAACAATTACCAGACCTTTAGAAGACATCTGAAGGCAGCCCTGTTTAGGGAGGCTTTTAATGTTTTATAGATTATTGTATTTTAATGCTCTGTTGAAAGCCGCCCAGAGTGGCTGGGGAAACCCAGCCAGATGGGCGGGGTATAAATAATAAATTATTATTATTATTATTGTTTGCAGAATCAAAAGGGACCCCGCAAGCAGCACCCCACCGAGAAAAAAAGCAGCTGCCCATTTAGAGCAGGTTATCCAAAATTGACAGCTCCGTGTTGACGTGGTCAGGGAATCTCACATTGTTAATACGGCATCAGACTAGCCAAAGAGCTGGTTTCATCAGTTACCTACGTGGTATGGAAGCCACCCATGGGTGCTTGCCTCTGATATCTGTAGGAAGCAATCAGTAAGTCCAAGACTAGTAAGCATCAAGCACAAGGCAAGAGGGGTGCTATTCAGGGGAGGTCCAGTGGCAGAAACCTGCCTCCGCCATATTTCAGACCATGCATGAGTTTATTCTTAATTATTACCTGCACCTCTGGCCTCCCAGTGGTCTGCACACTGATATGCAATCCTGTTTGCTTGCTCAAAAGGAAGCCATGCATGTCCCACTGTGCTCAACAGGATTTACTTCAAGTTAAGTGTGTATAGGACTGCAGACTTGCCCCCGAGTAACCTTATGCATGCTTACTCAGAAGGAAATTGCATTAAGGTGTGCTTACTCCCATGCTAGCATGCATGGGGTTGCAGCCACAGTGACTGATGTCACAGCAATTAAATGGGCCTGCGCACCAGGTCAGGATGTCAAAGGCACAAGCCTCTTTGCCTTAGAAATATAGCGAGATAGAGGAAGGAAGGTGACTGTTTGGCTGGTGCTGATAATGTGGCATGATTACGCCATGAAAATGAAACACAACAAATCGGCTGGTTTACAAGGGAAACTCGAGTATATCTAAGAGCCAGCCTTTGAGCCTTGCTGTGAATATGGATCTGAAATCTCTCCCCACACCATGACCAGTCTGGAGTCGCATCTCTGCAAACTGACTTAGCACACAAAACAATCATGTAAGAAGCCACCCCATTGTTTCCAGTCAAAGCCGCGATAATCACCGCAGCCTGAGGAGCAGCAGCAGAAGAAAGTCCCACAGGGCCAGCCCTAACATGAGGCGGCTGCCTCAGGTGGCAAATATTGAAGGGCGTCAAGTGGAGGGAGCTCTGTGTATGGCCATGTTATGCAACCTGTCCTGCACCCTCGGGGTTCAGTGGAGGATGTTGAAATAAGATTCATTGTGGGAGCCAGTGTGGTGTAGTGGTTGAGAGCGGTAGACTCATAATCTGGTGAACCGGGTTCGATTCCCCGCTCCTCCACATGCAGCTGCTGGGTGACCTTGGGCTAGTCACACTTCTTTGAAGTCTCTCAGCCTCACTCACCTCACAGAGTGTTTGTTGTGGGGGAGGAAGGGAAAGGAGAATGTGAGCCGCTTGGAGACTCCTTCGGGTAGTGATAAAGCGGGATATCAAATCCAAACTCCTCCTCCTCCTTCTCCTCCTCCTCCTCCTCCTCTTCTTCTTCTTCTTCGGTCTGTTGAGGTTTTGTACTTGGAATAGGACTAGGAGGATGTGACCTCTCACATTTTGCTTCCGTCTGAAATAGCCAGTGGATATCAGGATAGCAAAAGCCGATATAAACAAATGAGAAACAGAAGTGCATTATGGGAACTGCCATCTCCAGCATGCAACGGGCCCTTGTTGCACACTAGAGCAAATTGTGGGTGCCTCCTTCTACTTCAGGCATTCAGAGACAGATTGGTGACCCCTCCCCTCCATTTACAGAGGTACAGGACAAACGTCTGGATAAACAGCCAATTAACTTGAGCCAGAAGATTGTCACGTTCTGCTAAATACAACCATCCATCCCAATCAGAAAAGAAATGGGATATTGGATATATTTGCTGAATGCGGGCGGGGGGCATTTCTGGGTGGCATTTTGGGGGGAGCATTCAGAAATTGGAATGTTGGCATTTGAGTTTTGAAACTCACTGAAAATGGAAATCTTTTGAGGAAATGTTCTGCCCCTACAAAGTGATAATTTACTCAGAACTCAAAGATGAATGTCAATGCCAATAGAATTCCAAATTTGAAAATGGTGCTAATTTCACATGCAAGTTAAAGCGTTGAGGAATCCTCCGCAGAGTGATCTAAATCGTACACCTGACCCTCACAGGGGTGTTAGACCTGTATCTGAGCTGTACCACTTCAGATGTGGGTACTGGGAGCAGCTCCCATGGGGCGGCCCCCATCACATCTGGGCTGGAGAACCAGGCCTCAGTTGCTAGGCCCCAAAGGATGCCCTACTAAGATATCATCATTCATAAAAAAACATTATTATTTTCCAGCGTTGGTTTGTTTATATCGGTGTTCTGTGCTTTGTGTTGAACTGCCTTGAGCTTCCTCTGGAGCAAAAAAAAATGGTGCCTGAACTTTGAAAAACGAAAAGCTAAACACTGTTGAAATATACTCGGAGTCAAATTCCAGGATATTCCTGTAGGCCAATCAGGTTGCGGATTCACTTCCCCCTGGAGCTGGATTGGGTGGCTCCTGCGGACCAATCAGACTGCTGCATTCTGAATCCTATTATTCTAGGACCATTCAGACTGCTGCATTCTGAATCCTATTGTTCTAGGACCAATCAGACTGCTGCATTTTGGATCCTATTCAACTCAGGACATAACAACTGTAATGAGGGGGGAAGAATATCACGTGACCTTCCCCCCCCCCCTCTGCTTTGACTGGAGAACAAAATAAGATAAATCCCATCTCCCAAGGCTCGATTCATCATCCTGCATGGCTTTTGTATGTCGATTAAGTGGCGATCCCAAGCTGATGTCTATGAGAAGGTATTATTCAGCAAGAAAGGCCACGAGGACAGAGGAGGCAAACGTCAACTGGACTCCTTGCTAACCCTTCAAGGACCAGCCAATTCTTGCCCGCCCAGGGGCTTTGGGTGGGGTGGGTGATGTTATATGCACAGCTCTCCATCCATAGCAAGTGAAGCTCCGTTTTCCTCCTGGCTGGAGAATCCGCAAGTTGGTTCAGCCACCGCGCCCTCGGAAATCTGATCCACATTTAGGGGAAATCCCAAACGGAAAGAATAACTGAACCCAAAAGCTGATTGGAGAGAGTCGCATCGCAGGCTCTCTCCGGGAACGTGGTCATCAGCCGAAAGAGCAAAATTAGCAAAGCAAACACGCACTCGTGCACACACAGAGAGAGCACACGCGGGGCTGGAAAGGCGGAGAGGGGTGGCCCTGGCGGTGGGCCCAAAGTCTGCTCGGTCCTTTCTCTTCTCTAGATTCCACCCCGCTTTTTTGTCTTTGTCTGTTTGTTTAAAAAATTTGGTTTCCGCTGGCCTGGAGTTACCAGACGACCAGATATTCTCCTCCTTTCTCCCATGAGGTCAATTCCTGAAGAAAACGAACGCAGGTCTCTCGGTGTGTCCTGAGAAAAAGCCGCCGGGCACCCCCTGACTCCTTACTGCATGGAGCCTCGTGCGTTGTAGAAGTCCGGGACCGGGAGGCCGGTGTGCAGCGTCACCTGCAAGCAGAGAGCACTTGGTACAAATACCCTCCAACATTTCTCCAATGAAAATACGGACATCTCGTTCCACAATGGTAACTTTGCTATTTATACCTCACACATCTTACTGGGTTGCCCCAGCCACTCTGGGCAGCTTCCAACATACAGGTATTATAATAATAATAATAATAATAATAATAATAATAATAATAATAATAATAATAAATTTTTATTTATACCCCGCCCTTCCCAGCCAAGACCGGGCTCAGAGCGGCTAACAACCATAAAAACCACAACAAAACAATCAATTAAAATGCAAGTTAAAATACTATTTAAAATTTAAAATACAGCCTCATTTTTAAGTAGCCCACCAATAAAACCATAAAGGAATAAAACATCAGGGTTAAACTAAAACCAACCCAAAGGCCAGGCGGAACAGCTCCGTCTTGCAGGCCCTGCGGAAGGATGCCAAATCCCGTAGGGCCCTGGTCTCTTGTGACAGACCGTTCCACCAGGTCGGGGCCAGTACTGAGAAGGCCCTGGGCCCTAGTTGCTGCCAGCCTAGCATCCTTATGGCTCGGGACCTCCAAAATGTTATTATTTGAGGACCTTAAGGTCCTACACGGGGTATACCAGGAGAGGCGGTCCCTTAGGTACGAGGGTCCTAGGCCGCATAGGGCTTTAAAGGTCAAACCCAGCACCTTAAACCTGATCCTGTACTCCACCGGGAGCCAGTGCAGCTGGTAGAGCACTGGGTGAATGTGGTCCCGCGGCAAAGACCCCGTAAGGAGCCTCGCCGCGGCATTCTGCACCCGCTGGAGTTTCTGGGTCAGCTTCAAGGGCAGCCCCGCGTAGAGCGAGTTACAATATGAAAACATGTATATGAAAACATAATGCCGAACTGACTGGGAGGATACGTGACCAGAAGGAGGAGACGGTGGAAGAAGACTGGAAGAATTTTAGAATTTATTTAAAGAAGTATTGTAATATTTAAAAATCAGGAATGTATTGGAAGTGTCAAATAAGCTCAGAATAGAAAGAGATGTTCAGTAGAATAGAAATTTTTATAATTAAGTGAAAGATAAGAACTATGTGGAATGGCTTTACTGTGAGGACCTATATTTTGTGAGTGGAGGAAAGACATAGGGTTTGAAACAGAGGAGGATGCTTATTAAAATATGAAATTGGAAACTGCTAAAGAGGAACAGTAGTGAACTTTAGATAGGGAGGTTCAGAGGAGGTCAATTGGATGTAATAAACAGAAAGGTTTGAAGAAATGTAAATGTATTGGGAAAGGAGTACGACAAGGCTGTATATTGTCTCCCTGCTTATTTAACTTATATGCAGAATTCATCATGCGAAAGGCTGGACTGGATGAAGCCCAAACCGGAATTAAGATTGCCGGAAGAAATATCAACAACCTCAGATATGCTGATGATACAACCTTGATGGCAGAAAGTGAGGAGGAATTAAAGAACCTTTTAATGAGGGTGAAAGAGGAGAGCGCAAAATATGGTCTGAAGCTCAACATCAAAAAAACTAAGATCATGGCCACTGGTCCCATCACCTCCTGGCAAATAGAAGGGGAAGAAATGGAGGCAGTGAGAGATTTCACTTTCTTGGGTTCCATGATCACTGCAGACGGTGACAGCACTCACGAAATTAGAAGACGCCTGCTTCTTGGGAGAAAAGCAATGACAAACCTAGACAGCATCTTAAAAAGCAAAGACATCACCTTGCCAACAAAGGTCCGTATAGTTAAAGCTATGGTTTTCCCAGTAGTAATGTACGGAAGTGAGAGCTGGACCATAAAGAAGGCTGATCGCCGAAGAATTGATGCTTTTGAATTATGGTGCTGGAGAAGACTCTTGAGAGTCCCATGGACTGCAAGAAGATCAAACCTATCCATTCTTAAAGAAATCAGCCCTGAGTGCTCACTAGAAGGACAGATCCTGAAGTTGAGGCTCCAGTACTTTGGCCACCTCATGAGAAGAGAAGACTCCCTAGAAAAGACCCTGATGTTGGGAAAGATTGAGGGCACAAGGAGAAGGGGACGACAGAAGATGAGATGGTTGGACAGTGTTCTCGAAGCTACTAACATGAGTTTGGCCAAACTGCGAGAGGCAGTGAAGGATAGGCGTGCCTGGCGTGCTCTGGTCCATGGGGTCACGAAGAGTCGGACACGACTGAACGACTGAACAACAACAACAACAAAATGTATTGGATATTGTTTGTTTTGTATTGTTTTGTATTTTGTATTGTTTATTTTTGTTCTTTATTTGTGATTTTAAGTGTTGTTAAAAAAATGTGGAAAACCAATAAAATTTTTAAAAAAGAAAAGAAAAGAAAACATAATGAAACATTAAAAAAAAAAAACTTGCCTATACAGGATTGCCTTCAGACGGCTCGGGGGTTGGATAACTCCATACCCTCCAACAATTCTCCAATGGAAATAGGGACATTCCAGGATCAAATCAGAAACTGGGACGGCGTCTCTAAATCAGGGACGTCCCTGGAAAATAGGGACGCTTGGAGGTTCTGGGTACAGGGTTCAACAAGAGGTGGCAGGGCCGGCCCTACGATGCGGCAAAGCGAGGCAGCAGCATCAGGGGGCAGATGCTGAGCTGCGGGGATTGTGAGTGCTATGTTGGCATGCTGCATTCAACTGCAGTGGGACCCTTCCCTTTCCCAGTACTGGAGTAAGATTCAACCACCAGTCCAGTGCCTTGGGGAAGGGCACCATCTTGTCCCTTGCCTCAGGTACTTATGGGACCGCCTCTCCTGGTATGCCCCACAGAGGACCTTAAGGTCCACGAATAACAATAGCTTAAGGGTCCTGGGCCCCAAAGAAACTAGATTATCCTCCACCAGGGCCAGGGCTTTTTCAGTGTTGGCTCCGACCTGGTGGAATGCTCTGTCCCACGAGACTAGGGCCCTGCAGGACTTGATCTCCTTCTGCAGGGCCTGTAAGACAGAGCTATTCTGCCTGGCCTTCAATCTAGCCTGATCCCCTATTCCTTTTTCCACTTCCCTTTTTTCTGAAGAAACCCTTCTGGGTCCCCACATTAAAATTCTTCCCTGGTCTCCCTACTGGCCTAGCAAGACTAAGTTGGCCAGTTAGCCCTGGTGATCCCAGTGATGTTTGTTTTTTATGCTGTTTTTAGCTGTTCTTTAAGTTGTTTTTAATCATTGTTTTGTATTTGTTGTTAGCTGCCCTGAGCCTGGTTTTTGGACCGGGAAGGGCGGGGTATAAATAAATTATTATTATTATTATTATTATTATTATTATTATTATTATTATTAAGTGGGCCCTGAGGAGTGGGGCTGGCATTTTTAATCCCATCACAGCTGCCAGGATTTGATCTTCCCATGCTCACAGAACCATCTCTCTCTCTCTCTCTCTCTCTCTCTGTGTGTGTGTGTGTGTGTGTGTGTGAGAGAGAGAGAGAGAGAGAGAGAGAGAGAGAGAGAGAGAGAGAGAGTTCTGCTCCCCAGTAAAAATATTCAGCTGACCTTATCCCAAAGATTCTGCGTAGGCAACCATTTACTAATGATTCTACCTTACAATTCTTTTAGAACCCAGTCAAGCCTTGGTAGAGCATGAGACTCTTAATCTCAAGGTTGTGGGTTTGAGCTCCATGTTGGGCAAAAGATTCCTGCATTTCAGGGGGTTGGACTAGATGACCCTTGGGACCCCTCCCTTGTTTTGGTGTTGCTGGGGGCACGCCAGAGGGATCTTTGCACCACGCTCCCGGGCTGCCTTCTCGGGCGCCCCAATGCTGGAGAGCATGTCTGCCAGCACATTTTCCTGCTTGATCGCCGCCACCACACCCCACCCCACCCCACCCCACCCCACCAGGGATCAGGGCAGTGGGGGAGGCAGAGGACATTTTCTACTGCCCCCTCCCTTGTTTTGGAGTTGCCGGGGGCACGCCAGAGGGATCTTTGCACCACAGCACCGGATATGCTTAAGACGGCCCTGCCCAGACTCCTTCCCGCTCCTCCTTACTTGCACATTCCTGTTCAGACTGACAGCAGGGAAGAAGACACCTTCCAGGTTCTCAAAGGCCACCGGCCCCTGCTGGTCCTCATTGATGGAGAAGGTCAAGGTCCTCCTGGTTAGATCAAGCAAGATCCCGACAGTAGCCCCTTTGGTGATGCCCCCTTCAGTCCTGCCGAGAAAGAAAGCGCTCCTCATTAGCTCAGCGGGTTGGGGTAGAAGACACTTTGGGTCCCTTCCAACCGTACAAGTCTATGGCTATCCTAATCCTCTTCTCTCTCTCTCTCTCTCTCTCTCTCTCTCTCTCTCTCTACAGGTGAAACTCGAAAAATTAGAATATTGTGGAAAAGTCCATTTATGTAAGCAATTGTTTTCATTAGCTACTGGAGTTTAATATATGAGATTGACTCATGACATGCAAAGCAAGATATGTCAAGCCTTTGTTTGTTATAATCGTGATGATTATGGCATACAGCTGATGAAAACCCCAAAGTTGAAATTGTTAAGTTGGGGTTCTCATCATCTGTACGCCATAAACATCACAATTATAACAAATAAAGGCTTGACATATCTCGCTTGGCATGAGTCTATCTCATATATTAGTTTCACCTTTTAAGTTGAATTACTGAAAGAAATGACCCTTTCCACGATATTCTAATTTTTCGTGTATGGTATATGGACAGTAAACAGTAAATGGACAAAAGTACAAAGATTCACAAAATGTTTAGGGGTATGCGTACCCCTTTGTACCCCCAGAAAAAAACACTCTGTGTGTGTGTGTGTAATTTTTTTATTAAATTTTCTGTTTTACCATTTAAAATACTCATTTTACATCCTTAAGATATCAGTGACTTCCCTTCTTCTCTTTCCATGGTTCATTTTACATATCATAAATCCCTGCACATTTTACAAAAACTACACCATTCAGTATCCCATTATTGCATCCATCAAAACTTGTTTACACTGTTGAATTTATCTTAATGCTGCCAGAGTTTTCAGCTGTACACAATTATCTCCCATATATTCAATAAACATCTCCTAATCTTCTTTAAACGTATGTTCTTCTTGTCCTCTTATTCTATATGTTAAGTTTGTGAGTTGTGCATATTCTGTCAACTTAAGTTGCCATTCTTCTTTAGTTGGGACCTCGCTCGTTTTCCATTTGGGGGCTAACAAAATACGGGCTGCATGGGGGCATACATAAATAACCTTTTTTGACACCTGGGGATTTCAGTCTGAATTATCCCAGACAGAAAGGACTATCCAAGTTGGTGGCCATCACACTACCTCTTGTGGCAGGGAGTTCCATAGTCATCATCATCAACCTTTTATTGGCATCAAACAAACACACATACAGAACAGAACCGGATTAATACTTTCACAATGGCACAATGGATATCCAGGCTGCTTTTGATACCGTCGACAGGAGGTTGCTATGGGCCAAATTGGAGACCATGGGCTTAGAACCCAGACTACTTTATCTGATCAAAAAGCTTTATACAAATAACACCTGCCGCATAAGAATTCATCCTGGGAACGAATTGACAGCACCAGTCGTTATAAACAGAGGAGTAAAACAGGGATGTGTACTTGCTCCTACACTTTTCAATCTTTTTCTTAATGACCTTGCCTCTTTACTAAAACAGGTGGATGCCCACAGTCCGAAACTCCAAGCCATAAGTATTCCCATCCTTCTCTACGCGGATGACATGGTTTTGCTTTCACGGACCAGAATAGGTCTAAAGCGATTGGTAACTGCCTGTATTGAGTATATGTCCAAAATGAAATTATGTTTGAACTTTGAGAAAAGCAAAATCCTGGTGTTTGGTAACTCACGCAAGAGCTACAGCTGGGTTTTTGGAGGTAAATCCATTCAGCAGGTCTTTAAATTCAATTATCTAGGAATCACCTTCCACCATAGGCTCCTCTGGTCTCCACACCGAGATTCAGCGGTGAACGCCAGTAAGCTGTCTATGCAGGCTATAATGCGCTTTTTTTATAACAAGGGGCAATTCGTATATCCCTTCTGCGCTCAAGGTCTTTAACGCCAAAATTATTTCTCAACTGCTCTACGGCATTCCAGTCTGGATGCCAGGGTTCACCCAGATGGTAGAACGAGTGCAATCAGCCTTCCTCTACAAGATTTTTTCAGTCCCACGATGTGTACCATATGCAGTTCTATGTCTAGAGGGAGCTCAACATAAGGTTGAGTCTGTCGCCTGGGTTCCATAGTCTAACTGTGTGCTTCCTTTTGTGTGTCCTGAACCTTCCAATGTTCAAAGGACGGGGGAAGAGACAGAGAGAGCAAGAGGGGGGGCCACGTACCTGTTGGTGTGTGAATTGTTATGCATGAACCAGCTCCGGTTGTTGTCCACGTACATGGCCCAGGCCTTGTCATCTTTCCCCAGCATGACGTCCTTGAGAACATCCATGCGGGCCACACCAAAGGCCGGGTCCGGGTGGTTGTCGTAGCGGTCGATGGACAGCTCCCAGTAGTGGAGCCCCTTGGAGAAGCCCGTTTTGCCCAACACCACCCGGTCGTCGTAGCTGTTGCAGGTGACGGTCAGGTTGTCGTTGGAGAAGATGACGTCCGAGTGGGCCGTATTTGGGTCAAACGAGAACCAGGCCACTGCAATGGACACAAGGGAAGAGGAGTTACCTGTGTGAATGGGATGACAGTCCCTGGGCTGGGGGGGGAGGCACAAAATGCATTCCATGCAGGCATGCAGGAGGAGGAGAGTTGCGGGTTGGTCAAAGGCCACGATTCCACATGCTTTCTGGGACAGAGCCGGCCCAAGGCATTTTGCCGCCTGAAGCGGGGGGCAAGAAGTTACCACCACCCAGTCCCATTCCACGTACGAAAGCTCAGCAGACCATTGCATCTTATTCCAACATCCTCCACTGCACCCCGGGGGCTGTCTCCACTCAATGCTCATCTGTATTTGCCGCCCGAGGCACTCTGCCTCATGGTAGGGCCAGCCCTGTTCTGGGGACATATCCAAAGGGAGGCACAGAAATTCCTCCCTAGGAATCCCTCCCTATGTAAGTTATGCAAGCTGCGTAATTCCCCACAGCAGGTAGGGAGATAAATGGTTTAGTTTTTGTTGGAAGGTGACTTGCAGCAGAATGGAAACAATGTTGCGTGTGACAAATATATGCAAGAACAGAAAATGGGTGGAGCATGGGCTCATGGGGAAGAGCCAGGGGCCGATGCCCCTCCCCTATACCTGCCGACTGAAGGCAGGTGTCTCACTCTGTTTAATGGCAGGGCTGCCCTGGGCCTGCAGACTTGGCTCCCTGGTTGCCCTTGCCTTTGCCTGCTTTGCTCCCTGGCTATATAGGCTTTTCACTGCATTTGCACATTGTCCCAATGCAGAGGACAGCAGAGGATGGGTTGCTGAATTTTGCTGCACCAGCTGGGAACCCACAGAGCTTTGGGGTAGCGATCTGGGCATGTGCCAAATGCACAGCTTAGACTTGGTTACCGGAATTCCTACAGGCAAGGCGTCGCCTTGAGGACAACACATGTGCCACAAAGTTTTCAAAGCACACACAAAAACACACACAAGCTGTTGCAACCAGTCAGTAGGCTCCATTGGTCCCATGCATCCAAACGGGCTCCTACCTGCTACCAGTTTTTTAATATCAACTGTTGTCGTTCCGAGCGAAAGGCATGGAGGGGAACAAATGAGAAGCGGCGTCGGCATTGATAGAGGACAAAAGTGCCAACCGCAGGCTTCGCTGCGGCTTCCGTTTGCAGCTTTGTCTCCTGTCTGCATACTTTGTATGCCCCTCCCGGCCAAAGCCGGCACATCAATTTGGCACTAGCAGAAACCTCACACAGTTATACATAACGTGTACTGGAGACCACACAGCTTCTGCAGGCAGGGAAGGACTCAAGGAAAGGCTACCAAATTCTGCAAGAGGCTGGTTTCCTTTAGCTGCTCCTGCCTTCCCACAATTCGGCTAAGAAACCAAGTAGAATTCCCCACCCAATTAAAAAAAGAAAAGAAATAAAAACCAGGTCTAAATTTCACTTCTTCAAAGGGTTGACTCCAAGCTAGGTTTATAGGACTGCTTCCATAGTGCCATAACTCGATCCATCCATCCCTTATGAGTTTCAAAGGCTCCAACGACACCTTGAGCCAGGTGTGATGTGATGCTGAGGGTGAGTTTGCTCAGACCAGGGAGATCTGGGTTCAAATCTCTGCTTAACTGTGATATATCCAGGCAGTCACATGCTCTAAGCCAGCCTTCCTCCAAAGGCATTCTAGCAGGCTCTGAGTATTTGAGCTGGTGGCTTCCCCCTATAGCTGAAAACAGCTGTTTCTCATTTCAGAATCACTGCCTCCCCTCTTCCCCCACCCCTCAAAGGTGTTACAAACAAGGTGGGGGGGGACAGACTGGACCAAACATAGTGTTAGTTTAAACATCGGGTGTATAGCTGGGGGGTCTCTCCTTGTCACATACGAATGGGGGGAGTCGAGGGTTAAAAACAAGTGACCGAAACAAATGCCACCGAAATGTGGAAGGAAGTATATACTTGCCCAATTGGGAGAAAGGTCCTGACTGAGCCTCAAAACCTATAAAGAGACACACTGCATTTCATACGTCGACACTGAGAAAGGGCAACCGGACTTGGGCGGCAGAAGCCACGCAGCTGGGGCCGCCTGGGTGTCAGCCGCCGAAACGGATTTGCCAGATTCACTTACAAAGCGAGAGGCCCGCCATCAGAACCAGAGACATGTGCATTTCATGGACCTTCACCAACCTGCGTCTCTCCAGGTCAATTGGACTCCCAGCTCCCATCGTGCTGGCAGGGGCTGATGGGAGTTGGAGTCAAAGCTCCCGGAGAGGCCCATTCTGGCACCCCTGAAGTGGATTGACAGCAGTGGATTCAAGGCAAGCAACAAGTGGCACTTTGACCATACACAGCACATAGTCAGTGGAACTCCCTGCCACTGGCTTTTAGACAACCCAGTGGAGAGGTCTATCATCGACCATTAGCCATGCGACTAGAGCAGGCTTCCTCAGCCTTGGCCCACCAGATATTTTTGGCCTACAACTCCCATGATCCCTAGCTAGCAGGACCAGTGATCAGGGGTGATGGGAATTGTAGTCTCAAAACATCTGGAGGGCCGAGGTTGAGTAAGCCTCATCCTAGCGGGCTCTTATCATCTTCTCAGTATTAAATACAATTTGATATATTGAGCATTCTAGTTTCAATGTCCGCTCCCCTTCCTTCCTATCTGTCCTACTTTTTCTTCCTATCCTATCTGGGTGGCCAATTGCCAGGGATGCTTTAGCTGCGATTCCTACATTGGAGGGGGTTGGACTGGATGACCCTTGGGGTCCCCTCCAACTCTACAAATCTATGATGGTGATGATAAAAATAATAAATTACTTATGTTCTGCCTTTCCTCCCGAAGGAGACCAGGGCAGCAAACAAGTCAATAGTGGAAGTCAATTATAACTTCTAAAAACAGTTTAAAAACAACCCTCATTTCTCCTTCTCCATCACTGTTCTTTTTCGGGGGGGGGTGTTGGCAAAGACTAGAAAATCACAGGACCAGTATTAATGGATGAAAAAATAAAAATAAGGATGCCTAATTGAGTTGGCCTAAATGGGAGAATGAATTGGTGGGGGTGGAATTTGAGCATCAACGGAAGAAATGCCTTTAACCCTGATTATGTGGAATTTAGCAAAAGCCTTTTAAGTGAATCTGGACTCATACCAACTTAGGGGATTGTGACCTTCATGTTTGTTTGTTTGTTTGCTTGCTTGTTGTTTGTTTTTGGCAATTTCCCATTGTGCAATGTCTCCTAAGAGAAGCAAAAGCTGTCACTTTTAGGGATGAGGAGAGCTCCTCCAACCATCTAAGGAGAGGTGAATCTGTGAATTTCACACCCTCTCTGTTTCCTCTTTCCCCGCTCTTAAGTTCTCCACATTTCCACACCAGTTTGTGAATTTTTAAAAAAGATATTCCCACGAAAATTCGCCACCGTAATACACACTTGTTTTGCACGTTGTTGCACATCTTTGCAAAGCAATTCCTCCCAATAGAATGCGTGTTTTTATATGTTATCTCCACAAATATATCAATTTCCCTTTAAGAGATTCGTTTTTGTACAAACTACTTGGCCGGAGAACTGCGCTGCAAAGTTCGGAGAACGGTGAATCTCAAACGATGGCAATGTTTGCTTATTGTTTCAGAAAGCGCAAATTATGCAGGTTTGGTTTTTAAAAGCGAACCGAATCCAGTTTATTCCCCCCCCCCCATACACACATCCCTACCTCCACCCCACAAATCCGCCCCCCAATGCCACACGCCCAGCTTGAGACTGATTAACTCCAAAGATACAAACTCCAAGAACGTACAAGGAAGCAGGCAGCACCAATAACTCTTCGTACACAAGACACAAGATCAGAAACGTTCGGGGATGGATTATGTCGAAAGCCAGTCGCACAAAAGCGGTGGGATGGGGGAACCCATAAAAGCACGATGGGGAAAATATAATGAAGCCGGGGGTTGTGGGTCCAGCCCCTCGGTGTAGCCCAGCAACTGAAAGACTGTGCCATTCCTCATTCCAAATTATGGGGTGGACAGAAAGAAAGAAATCTATGTCAGAGCTATTCTCCTTTAGCTTACGCCGGTGTCAGGCAGGTGCCAATGGGGGTTACACCAGCGTAAGCTTGTAGCAACGGGAGAATCCTAAAAAACAACAACCCAAACTGAAAAGGTTGGTTCTTGCAAAGGTGGGAAGGGGAAGGGTGGGCGGTGGATGCGGAGAGAGGGGGCACCTGAGGCCATGGCGCCGGAATTGCAGCATATCCCGCTTGATGCAGGAAAATGCATGTGAAGAGCTGCTATTACACCCCAAGGCTCAGGACAGCTTTCTAGAACCTTCCTTCTCATTGGTTGCTCTCTTGCTGAAGGCATCACAGTGGAAATCGCCTTGCCCCTTACGTGCCCACTCGACCGCTTCGATCTGTGGAACTGGCACTGTTGCAGATGGCATGTAAGACCCATTCTGCGCTTGCAAGAACTCGATCTTTTCGTGCGGCGGTGCCTACACTTCGGAACTCCCTGCCTATTGACATCAGGCAGCTTCGCTGCACTCTTTCTGGTGCCTGCTGAAAGCGTTTCTATCCAGACAAGCCTGCCCAGATGTTTAGATAGATCAGATGCAAGCCTTAAGCTGTTTTTAGGTAAAGGTAAAGGGACCCCTGACTGTTAGGTCCAGTCGTGGATGACTCTGGGGTTGCGGCGCTCATCTCGCTTTACTGGCCGAGGGAGCCGGCATTTGTCCGCATACAGCTTCCGGGTCATGTGGCCAGCAGGACTAAGCCACTTCTGGCGAACCAGAGCAGCGCACGGAAACGCCGTTTACCTTCCCACCAGAGCTGTACCTATTTATCTACTTGCACTTTGACGTGCTTTCGAACTGCTAGGTGGGCAGGAGCAGGGACCGAGCAACGGGAGCTCACCCCATCATGGGGATTCGAACCGCCGACCTTCTGATCGGCAAGCCCTAGGCTCTGTGGTTTAACCCACAGCGCCACCCGCTTCTGTTTTTAGCTTATCGTTATTTTAAACCTTTTGAATGTCTTCAATCATTTTTCTTTGTGACAATTTTAATGTTTGTTTTCTTTTTTGTAAACCTCTTTGAAGTGTGTGTTGTTTTTTTACAATCCAGCGGTGTATACATTTTAGGAAATAAATAACAAATAAATGTGTGGGGCCTGGCCACAGATTCAGTGTTATGGACAGTGGACACCCATCTCCCACCCAGGAATTATACGCCTTCAGGAACCCAAATGCAGCTTGGATGTTTTCCTGCATGGAACATTTTGCCTTCCAGATGTTGTTGGACAGCAGCTCCTCCGGCCGCTGACCACTGGCCAAGCCGGCTGGAGGTGATGGGCATTGCAGTCCAACATCTGGAGAGACCACATTGGGTCTCCTGTCCTGCACCAAAACCTCTGCACTGGGGGAAGTTTAGCTTGTTAGGGAGACATTTCCTGGTCCAGTCTTCTTGCTGATATGCTGTGCCACAGTTAGTCGGTGTGGTGCATTCCAGATATTGCTGGACTACAACTCCCATCATCCCTGATCATTGGCACATCTGTGATCCAACCTGCTGCTTCTGTTACAACAGCTTTCACCAATCTGGTGCTCAACAGTGGTGTTGGACTACAACTCCCATCAGCCTCAGGCAGCATGGCCATATGCTCCTGAGGGTGCTGGCTGGGTGTTCATGGGAGTTGTAGTCCAAAATATTTGCAGAGCACCTGGTTGGCAAAGGCTGTGTTAGACCCTCGAGTTGCAATTTTTAAAATCCCCGATCTAGTAGTGAAATCCAGTAATTGCTGCCTGTCCTGGGCTCCTCCTGGGAGGAACAGCAGGATAGAAATTTAATAAATAGAATACTGTAAGTAAATAGTTTTTAAAACTCCTTCTAAATGCTATTTGAACTTTGCACATTTGTGACTTTCCCCCCTTCTCAGTCTCAAAGACAATGCTGCTGACTGCAGGTCCACGTAAAGGAGACACAGGATGTCAGCAACGACATCCTTGCTTGCTGGTGCTACAAACTTATTACACAGAGCAAACATGTCACACATCATGTCTACATCCTCAGAGTTTCCTCCACAGTGGAACGCGGGCCACTGACAACATAGAACAGCGAGTCCCGTCTCACACGGATGCCACGGGCAGCAGGGGAAGAAGGGGAGGAGGGCCCCCCCAAAAAAATTTAAAAAAGGAAAGCAAAAAAAAAAAGAAGCAAACAGCAACAAAACAAGAACCGAACCCCCAAAACAAAAACGGGGGGACGTCCAGAAGCACAGCTCAAGAGGCAAACGCCAGGCACACTCGGCTCACCCACCGGCCGAATTCAGAGATTGTAAGGAAGAGTGCAAGCTCATTTGGTGGGACGCAGATCTGAGCTCAAAGTAGGATCTCCCCGGAAAGCTGTTTTGCAGGTTAAGGGTGGAAGAGAAGGGGCTCGATCTACGCAGCTGCAGCCTTTCCAAAGGCACTGGGAAAGTCAGCGCCTGCTCCTCCGGTTCGGAGTCTAGATGCAAGATCAAGGCAAACTCAAGGTCAGAGCTCCCAAAGAGGCGATTCCAACAAGGCACCCAAGCCCTTACCTGTGGAAATGCAAAGAGGGTGGAGTCTCCAAAGGGGAGCGGGGCCCCTGGCGCAGAACGTCAGCTCCCAAGTTATGGCTTTGCCAATTTTGGGGAGGCTCGCAGGGAGAGGAGAGGAAGGGGAAGCCCCACCCCACCAGCGGCATTCTGCTAGCTCAGGGTCGGATGCAACCCTATATCCAAAACTGTGCATACAGATCTACAAAGCTGGATACAAATCTATAGATATACACGTGTGCATGAATGCACACGCACACACACACACACGCGCGCACACACGCACACACACACACACACACACTCCTCAGCAGAAATCCTTGAGCAAGCAAACCTTATCTTTCGGCAAGTAAGAGCCGTGGAACAGTAAGAAGAGACAGTGGCTGCGGACTCTCCTTCCCTGGAGGTTTTAAAGCAGAGGTTGGGTGGACACCTGTCAAGGATGCTTCAGCTGAGATTCCTGCCTTGCAAGGGGTTTGACTAAGCCAGGGCAGGGGTAGGTAACCTAAGGCCCGGGAGGCGGATGCGGCCCAATTGCCTTCTCAATCCGGCCTGCGGGCGGTCCGGGAATCAGCGTGTTTTTACATGAGTATAATGTGTGCTTTTATTTAAAATGTGTCTCTGGGTTATTTGTGGGGCATAGGAATTCATTCTCCCCCCCAAAAAAAAAATATAGTCCGGCCCACCACATGGTCTGAGGGACCCTGGACTGGCCCACGGCTGAAAAAGGTTGCTGACCCCTGGACTAGGGATACAGCATTGAGAGGGGGAAGACTCCTAGGGCAATTGCTCCGGGCGCATTTTGGGGGGGGAGAGCTGCTCATGCCACCTTCCTTGAGCCAGCCTGTCAGGGACGTGCCCTCCCCTGCCAGTCAGGCACTGAGTGGGTACCAGCAGCCTCAGTCTCTGCTGTCGACGGACACGTCTCCTAGTGTGTCTGCCAGCTCCTCCCCGGGGAAGGAGGAGTCACCAGGGAGGAGCCAAGTGGGAAGGGGTCTCCAGGATGATGCAGAGAGACCCAGCACCACTCAGCAGACCCACTCTGAGGGGGAAACACCGTTTCCGGCGTCTGCTTTACCCAGAAGGGTCAGGGGAGAAAGGAGGCGGCACTTTAGGGTGCCGAGACTCTGGTGTTGGTGCCGCAGCAGAAGGGGGGCACTTCTGGATTCTGCTAGCTACTAGGTGGTCATGTTTTAGGATAGCTCCGCACTGTACATACTTGGCACAATAAAATAATTGAAAGACAAGACGGACTTGGTCTTTACTCATGAGCAACCGTTAGCGAACCTGACACAGCCCTTTGCAAGGCTGGAATATGATCAGATCCCAGCCTCGCAAAGCGGCTCGGGGAGGGTGCCTTGAGAAGGACCTTCTGACCCCAGCCCCAGCCTCCAGCCCCTTTGCCAAGCATTGCAAGGCCCTGTGCTGCTTTCAGAGGTCATTCCAGCCTCGCAAAGCAGCTTGGGCGTGTGTCGCACCAGGGGCTGCGGTGGCCGGGGCTGGGCGTGTGCACAGCGGGCTACGTTCGCCCTCTGCACCCCCAGTGCGTGCCCCCCCAGGCGCTATGGATACACGCTCCACTGCTGGGTTGGACTAGCGAACTCTCAGGGTCCTTTCCAACTCCACCATTCGATGATTCCATCTTGTCGAAGTCTCACAAGAGCTCACGGAGAGCAGGAGATATTGTGAGATTTTGGCAAGATCCCCTGCCGGAAGATGGCACTGCTGCCAGTGCTTTGTGGGCTCTGGCGCACAATGCAGGAAGAGAGGCACAGCGCCAGTGGCAAAGCGAACAGCACAGGGAGGGGGGGTGCAGTGGTGTAGGAAGGGGGCATTGGGGGCGGACTGCCCCGGGTGCCACTCTGGGAGGGGTAATGAAAGTAGTGTATATATTTTTCTTGTATAATAACAGAATGACAACGGACAGTGATCCGGTATTGACACATACAATGGAAATTTTCAAGGAGCAGTGGTCATATTCATATGACCACTGCTCCTTGAAAATTTCCATTGTATGTTAAGTTATTATATGCTGAAGAAGACGTACACGAAACAGTGTCAATACCAGATCACTGTCCGTTGTCGTTCTGTTATTATACAAGAAAAATATATATTTGCCTCTTTGCACCACTGCCTTCAGGTAGAAGATATAGAACAATTAGATCAAGAACAAATAGATTGAAGAACAGTTTCTACCCAAGAGCTATAACCATCTTAAACGCTGTAACCAGATAATATGACCTTGGAGAGCTGTGATGGGTGTATGTGTGGCTTTCTTTGGTGTGTGTGTGTTTTGTGCTGCTTTTTGTTTTGTTTTTTCTTTCTTTCTGTTTTTACGGGGGGCATGCAATTTCGTTGCACTTGTATAGCGTTGTGCTTGTACTTGTGCAATGACAATAAATTATCTTATCTTATCTTATATACACTACTTTCATTGGTCGTCGTGTTGCTCGTTTTTGGTTTCTGTTTGAAGATTGCAACACAGAGGGTTTTTTTTATCTTACTCTGGGAGGGGTGACAAGATGGCCCCTGCCTCCCCCCAGGTGTACAGCTCCTTATGGGCTGCTGCTCGCGAGCAGCACCCCGTACGGACTGCGCATGTTCGGCATTCCGTACGGAGTGCGCACACACGGAAGCGGCACATACGCAGCCTGTACGGGGTGCAAAAAAAATTATGCACAGGGTACCATCTGGGCTTGCTATGCCAGTGTGTGGGGGGGTGGCCCATCCCTGTTCTGTCTCAAGTGGCAAAATGGGATGCCTACCCCACCCCCCACCCCGATTAGGGGCTTAAGGGAGAAGTAGGAAAATGGAGGCCAAGGGGGAGTTTGAAGGGTGTGCGTGTCAGAAGAGAGGGAGGCAGAGGAAAGCTTTATGGGAGCTGTTTCCCACTCAAGAGAGAGAGAAGAAATAGACTCTGGATCTCAAGGAGTCACCTCTGTGCTCCAACAAAACACCAGGCGCTCCCACCTGTAGGTGCACCTGTGGACTCATACAAGGTGAAAAAGAAGTCAAGATTAAAAAACTGGGAACGATCTCACTGCCTGGGAGTGGGCTGCCTGACTCAATGAGCAAAGAAGCAGCCCCTCCCCAGAGAGAGGATGTCATCCGCTCCAGGGCTGGTGCTCAGCAGCTCTTCCCCATATCATAGCTGTCAACTTTCGAATTTGAAAATAAGGGATTTTTTCAAACTTTCGAATTTGAAAATAAGGGATGCCGCGAGGGCGGTGCAATGGCACCAAGTAGCCTCGCCACCCTGCGCTCCAGAGGCTGCGCGCGAACGGCTGAGCGAAAGAGCGAGCGCGTAGACGGCAGGCAGGCTGTCTGTCTGGTTGGGCGTGAGGGTCTGGCTGCACAAGGCATGCAAGCTCCGTCCCCCAGTCGGTCTCAGACTCCTTATTGGCAGCCAAGCAACGCAGCTGAGGAGCCTCCCTGGCCGGCAGGGAGTGAGAGGAGCTGCTTCCTTTGAAATCTGGGAAATTTAAGGGATATCAACAATCCGGGATAGCAGTGGGAAACGGCATTGGAATAAGGGAGTTTCCCGCAAAAAAAGGGAGGGTTGACAGCTATGCCCCATATTCTGACATTACTGAATCACATTAACTGGATTTGTTCTTGCCCGTTTGCTTTATTCATATGCCACTGCGTTAGATATTAGAGTGGTCGCTGCTGCGGGTTTGCTGCTTTCCACTGCTGCTGTGATCATTGCAAGCCGCTTTGAGCTCCGTGTTCATTGCTGGGAAAGCAGGGTGCAACTACTAAATAGAAAATACGGCCAACTGCGCGACCCCATTTTGGAACGGAAGGGGCAGGGAGGACAGAAATCACTTTTGACACCTGAATTCCGTTCTTTCCCAGGTGTGTTTCTCTCCTTTTTTGAGGGAAGGGGGGTCCCCAGTTTAGCAACCCAAACGAGGAGGGGCATCTGCTGCAAGGATTCCTAAGATGTGCCTAGGCAAGGAAGGACCCCCTGGCCCTGCTCTTCAGTGGAAAATGCCTCACCCCTGATCCCCTTACATCCCCTTACATACCCTTATGACCACTACTCCACAGAAGGATTCATATTTTCATAATATGGTTGAATATGCGTTTTCTGCAAATCTATATGTTGTGCTGAAGAAGACTCCAGCGAAACAGTTTTGATTATACGGGATCGCTGTGCACATTACTACTGGAACTACTCGGACGTTATTGCTACAGTCATTTACTGACTACGTCTTCAGGTTTAAGGTGCTGGTCTTAACCTTTAAAGCCCTACGTGGCCTAGGGCCCTCGTACTTAAGGGACCGTCTCTCCTGGTATGCCCCGGGTAGGACCTTGAGGTCATCAAATAATAACTTTCTGGAGATCCCAGGTCATAAGGAGGTCAGGTTGGCAGCCACCAGGGCCAGGGCTTTTTCGGTTCTGGCCCCGATATGGTGGAATGATCTGCCACAAGAAACGAGGGCCCTGCAAGAGTTGGCACCCTTTCGCAGGGCTTGTAAAACGGAGCTGTTCTGTCTGGCTTTTGGGTTAACTTGAGTGCAATTTTTAAAATTCTAAATTTTTAAGTTTTAAAGTGTATTTTATACTTGTATTTTTAGCTGTCTGCTCAATGGTTATGTGGTTTGATGATGGTTAGCCGCCCTGAGCCCGGTTTTGGCTGGGAAGTGCGGGATATAAATAAAAGTTTATTATTATTATTATTATTATTATTATTATTATTATTATTAACATTGTTCCCTCATTTCATTTAGAGACTTATATTTCATGTTCTCAATTACTTTGATTATTTCTTGATATAGATTTTGTTTGTTTATTGAAGTGCCTGATATATTCATTGCTCATTGTGTTGCCCTTATTGCTGTTGTCACCCCTGATCCCGGCAGCCATGACTTACCCTCGGAGGTCTGCAGGACCAGCATCTTGCTGTAGGGGCTGACCCCCGTCTTGTTGAAGGCCTTGACCCGAGCACTGTAGGTGCTGTTGAAGTGGAGTCCATCCACAGTGCACATCGTCTCTTTCCCGACATACACCTCCTAAGGACCCAAAGACACAAAGCTGATGTATGTGTGGGGATGTTCAGGGTGGCAGGAGAGGATATATTGTTTATTAATATTCTTCCTAACTTGCGCTAGCAAGTCCCTTTACTTAGCAGAGTTTTGCATTCCCCTTTACACTGCAGATAGCTGGTTGCAGGCTCGTGTGAGCCTCTCACTATTATACAATTCAGTCTCAGAATGAATTGTATAGTTCCTGGTACATCAAAAAAAACCAAGGTTTCAGGCAGGGGCGTCTCAGGGGCCTCGGAGATTGAACCTTCAACCTTCTACAAGCAAAGTGGATGTCCGACTATGCAGCTCGGGCTGCTCCCCAGCAAATATATTACATATTTTTGTTTTTTGGGAGGTTTTTTAAATTGCTGCTCCTAAGAAAATTGATTGTTGAGTAATTGTCACTGAAACTCACAGCTACCCAGAGAGACAAGGAGGCTAGGAAACAATTGCCATTTATTTTCAAGAGGTTGGAGGCAGCTATTTTAAGCCAGCCCTCCCCCAAAAGGCATCTGTGCTCGCTTAGCTTTCCACCCACCCAAGTCTCACATCACAAATCTATTCTCGATTGCCTACGCACACAAAATGTCAGTGGTTTTAATTCCTGCATTGCAGGGGGTTGGACTAGATGACCCTTGGGGTCCCTCCCAACTCTACAGTTCTGTGATTCTATGGTCCCAATATTCTATTTGAGTTCAATGGCCTTTTAACGAGGTTGGAAGGCCACCTGTCAGTTGAGATCCCTGCATTACACGGGGCTGGACTAGATGACCCCCCGGGGTCCCTTCCAGCTCTAAAACCCGGAGCCAGCACTATTCTCCCTCCCACCCACCCCACAAGGTAAAAGCGCCTCTCCATAAAACGTACCCTGAACTGACCACCATTCCCATCATCCAACTCCAGGATGTATCCGTCTACTTGCACCACGGAAAGTGGCGGCTGCTTCCACGACAAGGTGGCGCTGTTGTTCTGGGTGCAGCACTCTTCCAGTTGGAGAATTGGGGGGGCCGGCACTGGGGAGGAAGCTAAACAGAAATTAGTGTAACCCCGACTTCTCCTGCCAGCCAGGATGGAAATCGGGGCCTCTGAGTTCTGCAAGAGTTTGTTGGCTTATTACCCATCCTTCACCCTAATATTTTAATAATAGGTAAAGGTAAAGGGACCCCTGACCATTAGGTCCAGTCGCGGACGACTCTGGGGTTGCAGCGCTCATCTCGCTTTATTGGCCGAGGGAGTCAGCGTACAGCTTCCAGGTCATGTGGCCAGCATGGCAATGCCGCTTCTGGCGAACCAGAGCAGCGCAAGGAAACGCCGTTTACCTTCCCGCCAGAGCGGTTCCTATTTATCTACTTGCACTTTGACGTGCTTTCGAACTGCTAGGTGGGCAGGAGCAGGGACCGAGCAACGGGAGCTCACCCCGTCGTGGGGATTCGAACCGCCGACCTTCTGATCGACAAGCCCTAGGCCAGTGATGGCTAACCTTGACACCCCAGATGTTTTGGAACTACAACACCCATCATCCCTAGCTAACAGGATCAGTGGTCAGGGATGATGGGAGTTGTAGTCCCAAAACATCTGGAGTGTCAAGGTTAGCCATCACTGCCCTAGGCTCTGTGGTTTAGACCACAGCGCCACCCACGTCCCAATATTATAATAATAATTATAATAATTATAATTTATACCCCACCTATCTGGCTGGGTTTCCCCAGCCACTCTGGGCAGCTCCCAACAGAATATTAAAAGCACAATAAAACATCAAACATTAAAAACCTCCCTCAACCGCCTTCAGATGTCTTCTAAAAGTCAGATAGTTGTTTATTTCCTTGGCATCTGATGGGAGGGCGTTCCACAGGGCGGGTGCCACCACCAAGAAGACCCTCTGCCTGGTTCCCTGTAACCTCATATCTCGCAGCAAGGGAACCGCCAGAAGACCCTCGGCGCTGGACCTCAGTGTCCGGGCTGGACAATGGGGGAGGAGACGCTCCTTCAGGTATACTGGGCTGAGGCTGTTATTATTATTATTATTATTATTATTATTATTATTATTATTATTATTATTATTCTGTTTTAATTTTTGTATTGGAATTGTAGGTGACAGTCCTGGGGGCCAGCTAAAACGTGGCAATTTTTCTCCCATTCTACTGAGTGTATAGAAATTAGTAAGCCATCTCAATGCTTCTTGTTCATTAACCCCACTTTTGGGGGGGGGGGGAAAGCTATAGAAATACATGTTATTACTGCAAACTGAGACCAAATTGCCAGTTCAGAACTTCCTTCTAATTAGCCTTGGGAACTGCAGTTCTCCACAATCCTACAGTTCCCACCCAGGTGGCTTTCTTTGGCAGGCACCCCGAGGCTCGCCTGTTTCAAGACAGGGGTCTGGGTATCCCTTCCCCCTTGCGAGGCTTTGAAGTGCCACAGTGGGGCAGATGGGCACCTCACAGCTGGCAAGTTGCCCAGGAGCATCGCCAGCAAACATCTTCTTGGCGGCCCTGCCTGTTGCCGTCTCTCTCTGCTCTGCTGCTCTGCCCCAGACGGGGCCTGTTGCGATGTGCCAGTGCAGCTGAGCTGGCAAGGAGGAGAGGAACGGATGCGAAGGCAGCTGGGCATGGCGCAGGCAAGCAGGGCTGCATTGTGCCCAGTGGTGTGGATGCAGGAAGAACAGATCTTGGAATGAATGGCATACACAGGAAGGAGGGAGGCAAACGCTCCCATTTCTGCATCAGATTTATTTTCCCTGTTTCCTAAAATGGCAAGTGCACAGCCATTACTGCAGGCATGTAAACATGGGAATTTTCCATCCTGAGAAACCTGGATTGTCATTCTCTCTCTCTCTCTCTCTCTCTCTCTCTCTCTCTCTCTCTCTCTCTCTCTCACACACACACACACACACACACACACACAAATAATTTTAATTGAATTTTCTGTTTTACCATTTAAAATACTCATTTTACATCCTTAGGATATCAGTGACTTCCCTTCTTCCCTTTCCATGGTTCATTTTACATATCATAAATCCCTGCACATTTTACAAAAACTATACCATCCAATATTCTATTATTGCATCCATCAAAACTTGTTTACACTGTTGAATTTATCTTAATGTTGCCAGCATTTTCTGCTGCACACAGTTAATTCCCATATATTCAGTAAACATTTTCCAATCTTCTCTAAATGTATGTTCTTCTTGTCCTCTTATTCTATATGTTAAGTCTGCGAGTTGTGCATATTCTGTCAAATTAAGTTGCCATTCTTCTTTGGTTGGGACCTCGCTCGTTTTCCATTTGGGGGCTAACAATGTAGTAGCATACATAAATAACCTTTTCTGACACCTGGGAATTTAAGTCTAAGTTATCCCCAACTATAGTTTTGGGGGGGGAAAGTACTTTTAAACATTTTTTTCAATTCATTATGGATCATTTCCCAATACTCTTTTACCCTTTTACAAGTCCACTGGATTGTCATTTTCCGCAACTAAGGACATAAGAATGGTGCAATGAGTTGGTGCGTCTAGGTGTTAACCACCTCAGGGATGGCTTTCTCAGGGCAGGATTCCTGCCTTGCAGGGGGTTGGACTAGATGGCCCTTGTTGTCCCTTCCAACTCTACAGTTCCATGATTCTATGACTTCCCAGTAAAAAGGGATTCACACAGGACTATGCTCCATGTCTGGTGCGCTCCTGTTTTAATAAGATTGTGTTGTGAATCTCTAGTATTCTATCTAAGAAGAGCCTGTTAGATCAGGCCAATGAGTAAGTCTCTTGCCACTTAGAGACTGGGGTGCCAGGTAACATTCCTAAAGAAACAAGTTAGCATTACTCGTCTTGGTCCATATGAAAATAATAATAATAATAATAATAATAATAATAATAATAATAATAATAATAATAATAATAATTTATTATTTGTACCCCGCCCATCTGGCTGGGTCTCCCCAGCCACTCTGGGCGGCTTCCAGCAAACATTAAAATACATTAACACATCACAGATTAAAAACTTCCCTAAACAGGGCTGCCTTCAGGTGTCTTCTAAATGTCATGTAGTTGTTGATCCTTTTAACCTCTGATGGGAGGGCGTTCCACAGGGTGGGTGCCACTACCGAGAAGGCCCTCTGCCTGGTTCCCTGTAGCTTTGCTTCTCGCAGTGAGGGAACTGCCAGAAGGCCCTCTGCGCTGGATCTCAGTGTCCGGGCAGAACGATGGGGGTGGAGATGCTCCTTCAGGTATACAGGACCGAGGCCGTTTAGGGCTTTAAAGGTCAGCACCAACACTATGAATTGTGCTCAGAAACGTACTGGGAGCCAATGTAGATCTCTCAGGGCCGGTGTTATGTGGTCCCGGCGGCCACTCCCAGTCACCAGTCTAGCTGCCGCATTCTGGATTAATTGCAGTTTCCGGGTCACCTTCAAAGGTAGCCCCACGTAGAGTGCATTGCAGTAGTCCAAGCAGGAGATAACTAGAGCATGCACCACTCTGGTGAGGCAGTCTGCGGGCAGGTAGGGTCTCAGCCTGCATACCAGATGGAGCTGGTAGACAGCCGCCCTGGACACAGAATTGACCTGTGCCTCCATGGACAGCTGTGAGTCCAAAATGACTCCCAGGCTGCGCACCTGGTCCTTCAGGGGCACAGTTACCTCATTCAGGACCACGGAGTCCCCCACACCTGCTCGCACCCTGTCCCCCAAAAACAGTACTTCTGTCTTGTCAGGATTCTACCTCAAAATCTTATCTACCCAGACTCACTAGCAAAGCTCAGCTTTTAAAACTGGTTTCCAGGCAACAGTGTTTCCAACAACAAAAAAAGACATTTAATTATTATGTAATTGTTAGTCACCCTGAGAAGCATGGGAGGTAACATGCCTAAAATAAATTTCTACCTTGCGGCTATTTTAAACCTGCTGTTCCTTTCCTCCCCCTCGTATTTCATACCTGGTATTCCTTCCAAACAAACAGGGGCAGGATTGCTCTGACATTTACCTTTCATTTGCATGAAGTCCAGCTGGTGGATGGTCTGCAGCAAAGGCCCGCTGTCCAGGTTCAGATCAAAGTCTGTGGTCATCCTTGGGGAGAGGGTTCCTTTCCCCCACTGGTCCTCCGTCAGGTGGACTCTCCTTATCAGCGCATCAGAGATCTGGAGGCAAAGGAGACGGGTGAATAAGAATGTGCGAGACTTGGATAAATACAGGGATGGAGAAGTCTCCCAGGGCTGAGGAAGGTCACAAGCCTTGATAGTCAAAATGAAAAATCCATTTTTAGACACAGGATACCCTTTGGCTGCCATACACTGAGGATTCAATGGCTGTGGGTGCCTTTCTATAGCAGTGGTTCCCAAAGTGGGGGCAGTGGGATTACCTGGGGGCCGTTAAGAGGCAAGAGGGCAGCAGGAGGGTGCTGGAGCTGGCATCACTGGGGCAAATCCATCCATTTTATTAAATTAACTAGCAGACCCGGCCACACGTTGCTGTGGTTTTTGAAATGTTTTTGTAATGCTTAGGTCTAATGCAGTGTTTTTCAACCACTGTTCCGTGGCACACTAGTGTGCCGCGAGATGTTGCCTGGTGTGCCGTGGGAAAAATTGAAAAATACTGAATAAAGTATTTTATAATTTTTCATATTTCTGTTTACTTACTATTTTATAATAAAGTAATTATAAAATACTTTCTTTGGGTTTATTTGATTCCTATTCAAGAGAATTACTTTATATATAGTCAATATAGGCACAGAGTTAAATTTTTTAACATTTTCTAATGGTGGTGTGCCTCGTGATTTTTTTCATGAAACAAGTGTGCCTTTGCCCAAAAAAGGTTGAAAAACACTGGTCTAATGTTGAGTTTAGGTTAGGTTAGATTATGTATAATATATAGGCATGTAAAAGGGGGGGGGGTTCTGTGTCCAGGGGAACACCAAAGTTGATCCAGCCCAACCCCAGGCAACGCCACCTCAGTGCCAATCATTGGGGTGAACGGAGTCATCCGACCATCTCCCGGCTTCCTTCTTTCCTTCGTCCCTCCATTTTTCCTTCCTTCCTTCCCTGTTTCCTTCCTTCCTTTGTCCCTCCTTCCTTTTCTCTGTCCTCCCTCCCTCCCTTACTCTGTTCTTCGTTCACTATTTCCTTTCTTTTCTCTGTCCTCCCTCCCTCCCTTTCTCTGTTCTTTGTTCACTATTTCCTTCCTTCCTTCCTTCCTTCCTTCCTTCCTTCCTCCATTTGGAGTCTTCAGTACTGCTGTTGGTGACGTCTAATGTAAGCGCCATTTTTTTTGGCCTTTATTCTATATTTTAGGTATGACAGGTGTGGTTTTTTTGAATTTTTATTATGCCAGATCCTTTTGCCATCGTAATGGAACGCTGTGTCCTAATTGAATGCGATTTGATTAAAAAGGAGGTGCATCTTATGGTCTGGTGTGTCTTATGGTCTGAAAAATACGGCACTTCCCTTGCATGTGACTAGAGGTGGGTGTGACCTTACCTGTGCAGGTAACAACAGCACAAGGCACGAAGCTCTCTCTCTCTCTTTTACTTCGTTTGTTGTTGGAGCAACTTTTTAGCTAGAAAGGACACTGGGATTATCCCCATATGGGATAGATCCACACGTACATACTTTGTAACTAAGTCTGCCTTCAGGGATCCAACTGTGAACTGATGATGTGAGTAAACTTCTTTTATATATAGTACTTTACACAAGATTGTGGCATGTTTATTCTTTTAAGAGGGATATAAGGGGACTTACCAGGAATCTAATAGTGAACCAGCTATCTGCTGTGCATTTAAAAGGGGAATGTAAAACTCTGCTAAGTAAAGGGACTTGCTAGCGCAAGTTAGGAAGGATATTAATAAACAATATATCCTCTCCTGCCTCCCTGAGCATTCCCACACAACAGACCTGAGAAAATTCAGATCACAGAAGACAAAAAGGTGGGGATTTAAGCCTTTGCTGTAGTCCTGAGGAAAATCTTTTCTCTGAGGCTGCTTTTTGCACCAGGAGGAAATGATCTGTTGATGCTAAACTCCTCTGCTTCTCTGCCTGCAGCAACTTGCATCTCCTCAGCATCTCCTCCTCTTTGTGCATATTAAAGTGCATATTAAATGAAAAGATGCATTTAATGGTTCCTCCTGTGCAACTTCAGATCTTTTGGTCTATCAAGCCCGCTACTGTCTCTTTATACCAGCTGTGTTTCCCCCCAAGGATTCAGACAGAGACACTTTGCAGTGACTCTGCCTGAGATCCTTTTAACCGGAGATGCCAGGGATTGAATTTAGGGATCTTCTGCATGTGATGTGCTCAGTCCCTGTACTTCGCTCCAGCCATCCCTGATCGAATGAGAAGGACTGGGTCTTAAAAGGTTAAACAGATTAGCAGGTTTATCTTCTCAAGACGACTTGCAAGCCTGCAGCCAACTCCACAAGCGCCTTGTCCTCCTAGGCCAAGTAGCCTTGAGTTGCGCTTAGGAATCCCAGGCAGCAGCATCCAAAGGATCGGTCATGAACACCACCACAATGTACACATGAACTCAAGGAGGTCTGAATTAGGGCATTTGCAGCAGTAAGAGGAAATCCACACTTCTCTTAGGAGTATGAGCAGGGAGGAAGAGAATCAAGCAGCAACCTGGAGGAATCCGCTGGGATCGTTCTCCTTGATGACCTCCAAGCAGTATTCCATGAGTCCCGTCGTCTGGCGTAGTTTCACTGTGCAGTGGGAGATCTGGTCCCGCACCACCTGCAACGAGACACACAAGACAGCAATGTTTCCAGAGCTGGGAGCCATGCTGTTCTATCTCTGTACCATTGTCCAGGCTGGACACTGAGGTCCAGCGCCGAGAGCCTTCTGGCGGTTCCCTCACTGCGAGAAGTGAGGTTACAGGGAACCAGGCAGAGGGCCTTCTCGGTGGTGGTGCCCGCCCTGTGGAACGCCCTCCCATCAGATGCCAAGGAAATAAACAACTATTAGACTTTTAGAGGACATCTGAAGGCAGCCCTGTTTAGAGACGTTTTTAATGTTTGATGTTTTTTCATGTTTTTAATATTCTGTTGGGAGCCGCCTAGAGTGGCTGGGGAAACCCAGCCAAATGGGCAGGGTATAAATAATAAAATGTTGTTGTTGTTGTTGTTGTTGTTGTTGTTGTTGTTGTTGTTGTTGTTATACAGTGGTACCTCTACTTATGAAAAGTCCGTAAGTAGAGTGACGCTACTGTGCGTGCGTGAAGCGTGATAGAGTGCTTCTGCGCATGTGCAAAGTGCACAGATTGCTTCTGCGCGTGTGGGAGGGGCAAACCCTGAAGTGTTTACTTTGCTGCGTTCGTAACCTGAAAAGCAGAACCTGAAGCAAACGTAACACGAGGTATGACTGTATAATATAAAGCTGCAGCTAAACCAAGTGAACCAACTGTCATGGGGCAGGCATTGCAAGAAACCCAGCGGATCACCTAGTTCTCTCATTGACCACCCCACATTGAATCTGGCTGGCACCTGAGAGCCTGCGATTTTTTACTGTGCCGTTCAGAAGCACCATGTACGACTACTGCAGCAGGGGACAAGGCCTGCTCAGCCCGCTGGCTCTGGGATGCTCGCATGAGAGCTAGTGGGGTCATCCGAGTACCTTGCTTCTCTAGCTTCCCAGAGCCTCCATACTGACCGAACCTTGTCCAGCATGTTAAGGCTTAACATCTCTTTTTGCTCCACCTTGCTTGCTGGGCAAGGCCCACTTAGTGCACAAGCTCTGGGGGTATGGGGAATTCTCTCCCTGCCCCAGCACCTTTCCAGTTTCCGACACCTCCTCCTCCAAGTCTGCTCCCTCTTCTCCTTCTGACTACTCGTTGTTGTCCCACCACCAATCCCCGGGCTCTGAGACTTCTTCCCCTGGAAGCCCTTCTTCACTCAGCGCAGAGTTAAACTTGGGAACTCCCTCCTGCAAGAGGCAGTGCTGGCCCCCTATCTAGATGGCTTGAAAAGACGATTAGATGGCTCTGCTCTGCCATCGGAGGCAGCAATGATTCTGTTATGTATTCAGTGGTCTGTGTTGCCTGAGCTTGAGTCTGGGCTAGGGATTCTGAGCCCTTGTGTTCAGATTCGATACATGATATCCAATCACAGAACATTTCAGGATTTGGGCCTCTGCCATTGGTCCTTAAACTCTGACTTATGATTCGCAGCTTGGAAGTTTAGACAGCCAATCACGTTGAGAGTGGGAGTGGCCCAGGCCTCCAGAAATGTATTTAAGCAGTCGCTTTGCCCCTTCTTGTCCAGTTCTGTAGTTCAATAAAGGTTCTTGCTGTTATCACTTTGTCTTGCCTGATGGGAACCCACCTACGTTTCAGCTTCTGAACACCAGCTGTTGGAAACCACAGGAGGGGAGAGTTGCTCTTGTGCTCAGGTCCTGCTGGGCTACATGGACCATTGGCCTGATCCAGCAGATGCTCTTCTTAAAGTTCCTATACTGCAGTACTGCACGCATCCAGTAGGAGGGGCTCGCGCATTGTGTTGCTTCTTCACTATTACATTTGACATTTGAGTTCATGCAAGTTTCTGCAAAGCTGCAGAAAAGGAGGACATGAGGTCCTGATCACACTGATTCCGAATGGCAGGCCAGATATCAGAGTCTCGCCAATGGTAGACTTGTGGAATCAGCAGCTCTTGCCATTCCTGGCATGGGAAGGTCTTGCCACAGTAATTCATGTGTCCTCTTTTTCCAGGACACGCCCTCTTTCTCAGAGGTAAAATTTGGGACAAATTGCGTTTCTTTGCTTTGAATGGCATCATAGCATCCTCTCTCTTTTTTTGCTCTTCAAAATACGGCAACCTTAGTTACATCAAGACTGGATTACAGCAATGCACTCTATGTGCGGCTTCCTTCGCGCTTGATCCAGAAGCTGCAGTTGGTGCAGAATACTGCAGCACAACTGCTGACGAGAATGAGACATACTCAGCATGGAACACCTGATCTGCGCTGCTGGGGCAAATTCAAGGTGTTGCTATTAGTCTACAAAGCCCTTAATAACAGGACCAATTTACCTACGAGATCTCCTTACCCACCATCGACCGCTTCAATTGATGGAATTGGCAGTACTACACCTGCCGCATAACACCCACTCCACATTTCTAAGAACTCAATTGTTTAGTATGGTAGCGCCTATACTTTGGAAGGACCCAGGTGGCGCTGTGGGTTAAACCACAGAGCCTAGGGCTTGCTGATCAGAAGGTTGGCGGTTCGAATCCCTGCGACGGGGTGAGCTCCCGTTGCTCGGTCCCAGCTCCTGCCCACCTAGCAGTTCGAAAGCACGTCAAGTGCAAGTAGATAAATAGGTACCACTCCGGCGGGAAGGTAAACGGTGTTTCCGTGCGCTGCTCTGGTTTGCCAGAAGCGGCTTTGTCATGCTGGCCACATGACCCGGAAGCTGTACGCCGGCTCTCGGCCAATAAAGCGAGATGAGCACCGCAACCCCAGAGTTGGACACGACTGGACCTAATGGTCAGGGGTCCCTTTACCTTTACTATACTTTGGAACCCCCTGCCTCTTGATATCAAGCAGGGACCTTCACTGTATTCATTTGACAACTTGAATGTGTGTGGAGTGCCCTGTCTGGGTGGATGGAGCAGCTGAGCAATTTCGTTGTCCCCGCAAGGGGCAATGACAATAAAGATTATCTTATCTTATCTTTATAAATTTTATGAAATAAATATAAATAAAATATACAGACACAGTTCTGAGTGGCATCCCCTTGGCCTTTTCTTTTTAACTGGTCAATGTGTCCCAGTAATTTGCTCCCCTTTGCAAATGTTGATGTCAACTCTCAATGTTCAAATATTTGCCAGTTGTATGATATCTTCTACATTAATGCTATTTGATTTCAATGTTTGCTACCTGGTGGTAGGCAGGTGGCATGCAATGGCATCTGGGTCCTTAATTTCATTTATTACAGGGCATGCAATGGCATTCAGCACAAGGCGGCTTCCTCTGCTCTTATAAAATCTCCAGCCTAAGGACAAGTATGCAAAGCTTGAAAGAGCCTTCCCTTTCATCGCGACGGCCTCCGGTAATGCTCTTTGTGGAGATGAGCCCAGCCCCGGAGAGCGAGATTGCAAATATGGGATTTGCGGGGGAAACCATCTTTTATCTCCTTATCTTCTTTACAGCTTAAGTCGAGGTTCCTGCTCTTCCCAGATAATGAAATCTCTCGCCTCTCCACTCAAAGTTGACGCTTTCAGCATATTATTGAAGGCGCCACCATCTGCTCTGCACACAGACTCCGTGTGTATAAATCACAGGGTGATGGATGCTCTGTCTCAGGTATGGCAAGGAAGGAGTTTCAAGGGCCCCGGAAATTCAGTAATGGCTGACAATCTTAGCTTCACAGAAGGAGGTTCAACACAGTCCCAGCGGGGCCTTAACTGGTGTCGGGGGACAGAGCTGTAGCCGACCTGGGCCAGGGGTGACTCCTGACCTATGACCTTTTTATAACCTCAACAGCAAGCCCAGTTGAAGGCCAACGTGTCTGTACAATAATACATTACAGACAAAATCTGCAAAGAATATGCATTGCCTCTGGTTCAACACACTACCAGCTGCCTCTAATTCTCTTGAATAAGGCCCATTCCGCACTACATATTTAACGTGATCTCATACCACTTTAAACAGCCGTTGCTCCCCCCCCCCATGAGAATCCTGGGAACCGTAGTTTGCTATTCCACTCAGAGAGCTGCAATTCCCAGAGTTTCCTGGGGAAAGAGATCGATTATTAAACCACTTTGGGAACTGTAGCTCTGTGAGGGCTGAGCTTTGGTGAGTTTCTGAATCTACTTGCGCAAATACCGTATTTGCAATATCAGACATCTCTCATCCCTTTCAACAAACCTTTGAATCAAAGAATCATAAAGTTGGAAGGTACTACAAGAGCCTGCAATGAAGAATCTCAGCTAAAGCATCCATGACTGATGGCCATCCAAAGGTAAAGGTAAAGGACCCCTGACAGTTAAGTCCAGTCGCAGACGACTCTGGGGCTGCGGCGCTCATCTCGCTTTACAGGCTGAGGGAGCCGGCGTTTGTCCGCAGTTTTTCCGGGTCATGTGGCCAGCATGACTAAGCCGCTTCTGGCACAACGGAACACTGAAACCAGAGCAGCGCACGTAAACACCATTTACCTTCCCGCCGGAGCGGTACCTATTTAACTACTTGCACTTTGACATGCTTTCGAACTGCTAGGTTGGCAGGAGCAGGGACCGAGCAACGGGAGCTCACCCCGTCGCAGGGATTCGAACCGCCAACCTTCTGATCGGCAAGCCCAAGAGGCTCAGTGGTTTAGACCACAGCGCCACCCGCATCCCTGATGGCCATCCAACCTCTGGTTAAAAGCCTCCAAGGAAGGAGAGTCCACCACCTCCCAAGGGAGACTGTTCCACTGCTGAACAGCTCCTACCATCAGAAAGCTATTCCTGATGTTTAGTCGGAATCTCCTTTCTTGTAACTTAAATCCATTGAAACAAAATAAAAAAATTCCTTCCAGTAGCACCTTAGAGACCAACTAAGTTTGTTCTTGGTATGAGCTTTCGTGTGCATGCACACTTCTTCAGATACACTGAGATAGAAGTGACCAGACCCTTATATATAGTGAGAGGGTAGGAGGGGTATTACTCAGAAGGGTGGTGGGAATGGGAGATTGGCTGATAGGAGAGGTAAACCTGTTGACGACTGTTAACGACTGCAATTGGTCTTGCAGGAAAAAGCAAGGGGTGAGATGGCTAAGAATAGCTTTATCATGTATAATGAGATAAGAATCCAATGTCTATTCAGACCAGTTCTCTCCATGGTTTTAAGTTTGGTAATGAGTTGCAATTCAGCAACTTCTCTTTCCAGTCTATTTCTGAAATTCTTTTGTAATAAGACAGCTACTTTGAGATCTTGTATAGAATGTCCTGGGAGATTGAAGTGTTCTCCTACTGGTTTCTCTGTCTTGTGATTCCTGATGTCAGATTTGTGTCCATTTATCCTTTGGCGTAGGGTTTGGCCTGTTTGTCCAATACTGGTATAACTTAAATCCATTGGTTTGGAACCTACCCTTAAAAGCAGGAGAAAACAAGCTTGCTCCCTCCTCCATGTGACAGCCCTTAAGATATTTGAAGATGGCTCTCATATCTCCTCCCAGTCTCCTCTTTTTCAGGCTAAACATACCCAACTCCCTCCAACATTCCTTCTAAGGCTTGGTTCAGACCCTTTATCATCTTGGTTGTCGTTCTCTGCACACATTCCCGTTTGTCAACATCCTTAAATTGTAGTGTCCAAATCTGGACACAGTACTCCAGGTGTGGCCTGACCAAGGCAGAATCGAGCAGGACTATTACGTCCTATGATCTGGACACTACAAAGCCTTGGCCCTACAAAGAGTTAAAAACTGGCCCCTGTATGTTGTGCATTATTTAAAACCTAGCCTCTGAGCCACAGAAAAGACAAATGCTGACTCTAAATAAATGATGCTCATAAAGCAATGCAAATATATTCTGCATAATTAGTGCCACATTATGCATGGTTATTTATCTTTCTGCATCATTTATGATGCTGGGAGCTGGAGAGCGAATAAGTTGTTCTAGTAAGTCCTAAAGCCCCACCCTAGCATCACTGGAAGTCACACTCAGCCCTTTTTCAGCCCCAGGCACTCTTCCCATGTCCATAAGGGCTAGAAACTTACTTTCATTCAAAAACAAAAGCATAAGTTTCAGGTACGGAAAATCCAGCCCTCAGTAAAAATGCAGGGAGTTAAAAACTCGCAAGTCCACGTAGGGCTGTCATAGGCCCAGATTTCCCTGGATATTACCGGGATTTCAGAGGCAGAAGTGATGTCTGGAGGGAATTTCCCAAAGGCTGTGCTTTGTCCTGGATCTTAGGCAAGTCAATCGAAAAATCACTTTGTTTTTAACATTTTTGTGGGGGGGGGGGAAAGGCTCAAAATTTTGGGGGGTGTCATCTGAAGGCAGCCCTGTTTAGGGATGTTTTTAATGTTTAATGCTGTATTGTGTTTTTAATATTCGGTTGGGAGCTGCCCAGAGTGGCTGGGGAAACCCAGCCAGATTGGCGAGGTATAAATAATATTCTATTCTATTCTATTCTATTCTATTCTATTCTATTCTATTCTATTATGTTCTATTCTATTATGTTCTATTCTATTCTATTCTATCCTATATAATAAAGAGCCTATGTCCCTCCGTAGCTTTCCGTGTGTCAGTGGAAATCGCAAGTGGGCATGCGCCCCACTGACACACGGATTGGACGACGGGAGAGGGGGGCGTGTCCGAGAGGCAGCGGAGGCACATGCGCGCCGTCATTTCGGTCACTGCCGCCGCCTCGCACGGAGCTGGAGCTGCCCTGCCAAGACTCCCGCTCAGACAAAGCAAAGAGCGGGGGCAGCGGCGCAAAGCGCCGCTTCCCGCAGCCTCCTGCACGCCGCCGACGCCGCCCCACAACCTCCTCGCGGTGCCCATCTCACCTCCTGCCCGGGGCCGCTGGGCCAGCGGAACCTCCCGCCGCCGAGGCGCCTCCCTGCCTCCCTCCCTGGGCCAGCCAGCCACACCGCCCGGCAGCCGCTCCACCTCCGGCTCGCCCGGCGCCGCCCCGTCTCGCGAGAAGGCCGGCCCGGGGGGGGGGTCTCCGAGCGAGCGCCTCGCAGCCCGCCCAGCCGAGCAGGGGGCGCCTCGCCGGCCTTGGATCGCGCACGCCGGGGGACGGGGCGAACACGCGCGTCACCGGACGATCCCCGCTAAACCCTCATCCTCCTGCCGCTGCTGCTCCTGCGGAGGGGCGGCAAAGTGGGCGCTGGCGGGCACCGCGGAGCGCGCTCGAAGCGGGGGCCGGGAGCAGGGCGCGCCGGGGCCCCGCGAGCCGCTCTGCCGCCTCCTGCCTCCTCTTCCTCTACAGCCCGTTAGTCAACGGGCTAACTTCAACTATCTTCTAGCCCCCGCCCGTTTTTCAACGGGCTTAATTTACTAGTTATATTATATTATATATTACCTAAGGAAGAATACAGCAGGAAGATCCTAGAAATGGGTCTATTTAATTTTAGAAAAATTGATGGATTTGTTTTTCACTGTTCTACATTCACTCTGAATTAATTTCCATTTATTTCAGTGGATTTTGCTATGGAAGGCTTGGAGGACATATCAGGAAGTTATATGACATTAAAAGATGGTGGAATTTCAAATCTAAGACCAACGGATGTGAATATGGTATGACCGAAATGAGTTCTGCCTCTGGGCCACAATGAAGCAGTACTCAAATGCTCAATGCAACTTTATAGCTCATAAAACAATCCAGCAGCAGAGACGATGGTGAGCCGGGAGGGCCTGGGTACTCATTACTGAGGGGTGATGTTGTGTAAATAACTGCTCAAGGGAACTCAAGTTAAATCCAACTCCTTTAAGAGACCCCAAAGCTCATTATCAGCTTTGCAAACGTCATCTGTTTCTTCTTCCTGAGCTTCTGCTCTCCCAGGAATCTCTCTCTCTCTCTCTCTCTCTCTCTCTCTCTCTCACACACACACACACACACACAAACACACCCCGCTCTTCTAATCAGAACAAGCTGAACGAACACTGTCATTTCACAATCTTGGAACCCTCACAGGTTGTATGATTCAGGATAGGGAGCAGAACCCATCATCCTGAGAAATGCGATGATCATTTCTTCATCATCCGAACTCTGCATAGCTGTCAACTTTCGGATTTGAAAATAAGGGATTTTTTAAAAAACTTTCGGGTTTGAAAATAAGGGATGCCGCGAGGGCGGTGCAATGGCACCAAGTAGCCTCGCCACCCTGCGCTCCAGAGGCTGCGTGTGAATGGGTGAGCGAAAGAGCGAGCGCGTAGATGGCAGGCAGGCTGTCTGTCTGGTTGGGCGTGAGGGTCTGGCTGCACAAGGCATGCAAGCTCCGCCCCCAGTCGGTCTCAGACTCCTTATTGGCAGCCGAGCAACGCAGCTGAGGAGCCTCCCTGGCCGGCAGGGAGGGAGAGGAGCTGCTTCCTTGGAAATCCGGGAAATTTAAGGGATATCAACAATCCGGGATTGCAGCGGGAAACAGCATTGGAATAAGTTGACAGCTATATGAGGATGGAAATGCAGGGAAACCTATTGGAATCCTCTGCTGAATAGACAAAAATGTGTTTGCGTTAACTGGGCTGGAAAACATCTCAGCACTACTGCCTTTGACTATTCCCAGAGGGGGAGACTTTTGGCTCTGGTCGACCCAGTTAGGAGCAACCCTCTTCCTACATTCAGCCTGCCCTGCCTGTGTTGAAAATGCCCGGGAGACGGACTCTCTCCTCCCTCCGCTAGTCCATTTCCTTTCAATCAATTCTCTTGTGCAGCCGCAAAACCCCCTCCTGGGAAAGGAGCTATAACCTTTCCTCGGAGGGGAGTGTGCAGCACAGCACACAGGCAGCTGCCCTCCATCTGCAAGGTCAGTCCTCCCAGGGCTTATCTGTTGCTGCTGGTCCTCACATGCCACACACACCACCATCCCTCCCTCCGTCTCCAGGGTGTTTCTATGGCAACTGTTGCCACGGCAGTTTCCAGGCCCCCTCCCTCCCATGGCGGCTGCACCCTCATCCCTAAATCATCCCAGCCCTCAAATCATTCCTGTGTGCATTGGAGGGGGGGTGGGGGGGTTCAGAGAGTCTGGGTGGAGCAGGGAGAAGCCATGCTCAGCTATCCCTGAGATGTGTGTGTTTATAAGCTTGAGGCGATGGCTGTTGAAATCCAAAACAACTGGAGGGCACCAGTTCAGTGAAACCTGTCCCAAAGACAGGCTGGTGCATTAGCTCTCACAAATGTAGAGAGACAGCTACCTATATGGATCTGTATTTTAGGGACGCGGGTGGTGCTTGCTGATCGGAAGGTCGGCGGTTCGAATCCCCACGATGGAGTGAGCTCCCATTGCTCTGTCCCAGCCCCTGCCAACCTAGCAGTTCAAAAGCACACCAGTGCAAGTAGATAAATAGGTACTGCTGTGGCAGGAAGGTAAACGGCATTTCCGTGCACTCTGGTTTCCGTCACAGTGTTCCGTTGCGCCAGAAGCGGTTTAGTCCTGCTGGCCACATGACCCTGAAAGCTGTCTGTGGACAAACGCCGTCTCCCTTGGCCTGAAAAGCGAGATGAACGCCGCAACCCCATAGTCGCCTTTGACTGGACTTAAGCGTCCAGGGGTCCTTTACCTTTTACCTTTATGGATCTCGTCTCACCAACCTCAGTCTGCCCTCAGCCAGCCCCCACCTGCTTATCTTCTTGTTTACAACCAGTCAGAAGTGTGGGATGTGAAACACGGGAGCAGTCAAGTACAACATCCCTAGAGTGGACACAGAAGGGGATGCCTGGACCAGCCAGTCGGAAACTCCTGTTTCTCCTGGGCTGGGACAGACTTCCTCTACATGTGACTAGAGGTGGGTGTGGCTTCACCTGTGCAGGTAAAACAAAAGCACAGGGGCTGGCCGCCATCTCTCTCTCTTTGACTTCGTTCTTCAAGGAAGCAACATCTGTGTAGCTAAAGATGCTCTCTTGACCAAGAGAGGACAAAGGAACTATCTCCCTTATGGAATAGTCTCCAAGTGCATGTAACTTTTTCTAACCTAAGTCTGCCTTCTGGGATCTTTTTGTGAACAGATGTCTGTAAGTAAACTCTTTATACTTTTATAGAAGACTGTGTTGTATCTTATCTTTTATTTGGGAATAAAGGGGGAAATACCAGGACAATATTATTATAGAGGTTTTAGCGAACCTGAGCAACGCATCTGCTGTGTAAGTTTGAAAGGGGAATGTAACTCTGCTAAATTGTGAGACTTGTTAACACAAGTTGGAATAGGATATAATAAAACAATATATTGTCTCCTGCATCCCTGAACATTCCCACAAGAAGATAATAATAATAATAATAATAATAATAATAATAATAATAATAATAATAATAATAATTTATCATTTGTACCCCGCCCATCTGGCCGGGTCTCCCCAGCCACTCTGGGTGGCTTCCAACAAATATAAAGATACATTAAAATATCACAGATTAAAAACCTAAAGGTCATGTGGTTGTTTATTGCTTTAACCTCTGATGGGAGGGCGTTCCACAGGGCGGGTGCCACCACCGAGAAGGCCCTCTGCCTGGTTCCCTGTAGCTTCGCTTCTCGCAGCGAGGGAACCGCCAGAAGGCCCTCGGCGCTGGATCATCAGAAGAGCTCTGCTGGACCACGATGATGGCCCACTGAGTCCGGCATCCTCTTCTCACAGTGGGCAACCAGTAGCCCCAATGGGAAACCCACAAGTAGGACCCAAGCGCAAGGCTGCTCTCCCCTCCTGCGACTGTCTCCCATCTGTGTCCATCACCCATGTCAGCCTTGCTGGCCGTTCTTGCCCAAGGGCCGTACGGTGCCCCCAGATGCTACATCACCACCACCCTCACCCCAGACCAACCTTCAGCTTGTGCTCATGTTCCTTGTTGACCCGCGTCAACAGCTGAGCTTTCCTCCGGTTGAGGGCATCAATGAGGGCATCACACTGGGCGACGAGGCAGGCTTCAAACTCCACGCTGTTCTCCTGTGGAGCAAAACACCTGTCAGGTGGTCCCAGTGACGGGGACAGTTGACGCAGCTCCCACTACATGGTCTTGTCCTCATGCAAGTCTACCCCTGACTTGGTGCCCTCCCAGATGTTGCAGAGTAGGATTCACATCAGTCCCAGGGGGTATGGCTGATGAGAGATGCAGCCCCAAACATCTGGAGGGCACCAGGTTGGGGAAGGCTCTCCTGAGCTGCATGAAGATTCCCCAAGGAGGTGGCGGATATTGACTAAGAAACATACACATTTCGTGTACAGGTGATGTGCACATTCTCCAGGAGGCCTGGTGAATGTGCACAATGACTGGTTGTTATGCACATTTACCGCTCAACTAAGGGCTCGCCCACACTTTTGCTTGTCCATTGCCTAGAAAGCATGGGCCTGAGCAGTTTCCACCTTGCCCTGCTCCTTTCCCAGGGAAAACCCAGTCTTTAGCTCTAAATCGGAGCAAACAGCAATCTGTGCAAAAACCCGATTGCTGTTTGCTCCAACTGAGTGCAAAAGACCGGTTTTGCCCGGGGGGTGGGAGAAGCAATGGGACAAGAGGAAGTGTAGATCAGGGCCAGATTAAGACCTTTAGAGACCCTAAACCAGGGGTCAGCAACCTTTTCCAGCCGTGGGCCGGTCCACCATCCCTCAAACCATGTGGTGGGCCGGACTATATTTTGAAAAAATAATAATGAGCGAATTCTATGCCCCACAAATAACCCAGAGATGCATTTTAAATAAAAGGACACATTCTACTCATGTAAAAACACGCTGCTTCCTGGACCGTCCGTGGGCTGGATTTAGAAGGCAATTGGGCCGGATCCAGTCCCCAGGCCTTAGGTTGCCTACCCCTGCCCTAAGCACTTAAAGGATTTGGGTGCCCTGTACCGTATATATATCTAATTCAAAATATAAACAATAATAAACCATAAAATAAATTTTCACTTTTTGAAATGAAACAAAACCTACAGTAAAATGGAAAATAATGTTTATTTTTGTCTACTTTCATTTTATTTATATCTAAAAAATTGTTTTCCTGCTTTTTCTAATTGTTGTCTTTGAGCAGATCCTCAAAACTAATCTTATGTGAAACATCTGCTTCTACACTTACTTGAGATAATAAGGCATCCAGCCTGCCTTGTTGAATAGTTGTTCTGTTGGGATTTTAAATATACTTCAGCTGAGGAAATGAATGCTCAGCCGAGTCATCTGTGACCATGAATGTTAAAAAATCCAGCAATGGAAAATTTCTGCGGTGCCCCCCCCTTCCCTTGATGCCCTAAGCGCTGCTAATTTTGCTTAATGGTTCATCCTGCCCTGGTGTGGCTCAGCCCTTACATTCAGTGGTGAACGGAGCCCCTTGGCCGCCCGGAGCGGCAAATGCGGTGGCACCCCCTGGGGGCGGGGTGTCGCTCCGTCCGTGCATCGTGACATCATGACGCATGCGTCATGATGTCACGACGCAAGGACTGCACATGTGCTGCATCCCACACACATGCAGTCCGTCTGTGCTGCTGCTCCCGCGGTGACCTTACGAACCGCCGAGTGAGGCTCCTTTAATGGGCAGCGGGGGGCCGGGGACTCAGCTTGGGAGTGGGGGCCCCCGAGTGTCACCCCCTCCAGGGTGGAACCAGGGGCGCACCGCCCCCAATGCGCCCACCTTGCTCCGCCCCTGCTTACATTACCCCTCCTCCACACAAAAATAGGTAACACCCTCAAGCTAGGTAAAGGTAAAGGGACCCCTGACCATTAGGTCCAGTCGTGTCCGACTCTGGGGTTGCAGCGCTCATCTCGCTTTATTGGCCGAGAGCCGGCGTACAGCTTCCAGGTCATGTGGCCAGCATGACTAAGCCGCTTCTGGCGAACCAGAGCAGAGCACGGAAATGCCGTTTACCTTCCCGCCAGAGCGGTTCCTATTTATCTACTTGCACTTTGATGTGCTTTCGAACTGCTAGGTGGGCAGGAGCTGGGACCGAGCAATGGGAGCTCACCCCGTCGCAGGGATTCAAACTGCCGACCTTCTGGTCAGCCCTAGGCTCTGTGGTTTAACCCACAGCGCCACCTGGGTCCTACCCTCAAGCTACCTGGGCAAAATCAGGCCCTTAGAAATTGAACAGCATCTCTGTGCTGCCTTGAGGAAGCAGGGCTCCTGCAAAACCTCTCTGGCCTTTTCAAACCCATTCCTGGAGACTGAAAAAGTTGTGTGCCTCCATCCACAGCAGGGATGGAGGCGAGGCAGAATTAGTCCTAGGAGGGATTACTAACATCAAGGGATACAAAGTGGGGTGAGGCGGGGGGCGGGGGGCGGACATGCGCCTACAGGGCTGAAGGAAGAAGCGATGTGTGGAGAAGTAGGGGCGGGGGTTTAATTTGGCAACAGCTCAGCCTGGCCGTGAATGATGGATGACTCTCCACAGCTTAATGGGGAAAGGTGGGGGTGCGGGGAGGAGCAGCCTTCCTGGAAAGCAAAGCCAGCCACCCACAGCGCAGGAGCCACACTTTAAATCAATCCCGCATGGAAGGCCAATTCCTCCGGGGGGGGGGGGGTTGCATTAACCCACCAGGCACATTTGCAGAGATGTTATCAGGCTTGGCTGGGGGGCAGGGAGGCTGCACAGAGAATAATTGCCTTGGCTATGCCATATCTTTGTCTTTGTCCATGGGGTTTTCTTGGCAGGGATACTGGAGTGGCTTGCCAGTTCCTGCTCCAGGTGGATCACGTTTAGTCAAAACTCTCCACTATGACCTGTCCATCTTGGGTGGCCCTGCACGGCATAGCTCATAGCTTCTCTGAGTTATTCAAGCCCCTTCGCCACGACAAGGCAGTGATCATTTTTCGTGTAGTTAAAGCTATGGTTTTCCCAGTACAGTGGTACCTCTGGTTACATACTTAATTCGTTCCGGAGGTCCGTTCTTAACCTGAAAACGCTCTTAACCTGAAGCACCACTTTAACTAATGGGGCCTCCCGCTGCCACTGCGCCGACACTGCTTGATTTCTGTTCTCATCCTGAAGCAAAGTTCTCAACCCAAGGTAATATTTCTGGGTTAGCAGAGTCTGTAACCTGAAGCGTATGTAACCTGAAGCATATGTAACCCGAGGTACCACTGTAGTGATGTATGGAAGTGAGAGCTGGACCATAAAGAAGGCTGATCGCCGAAGAATTGATGCTTTTGAATTATGGTGCTGGAGGAGACTCTGGAGAGTCCCACGGACTGCAAGAAGTTCAAACCTCTCCATTCTGAAGGAAATCAGCCCTGAGTGCTCACTGGAAGGACAGATCCTGGGCCACCTCATGAGAAGAGAAGACTCCCTGGAAAAGACCCTAATGTTGGGAAAGATGGAGGGCACAAGGAGAAGGGGACGACAGAGGACGAGATGGTTGGACAGTGTTCTCGAAGCTACCAACATGAGTCTGACCAAACTGCAGGAGGCAGTGGAAGACAGGAGTGCCTGGCGTGCTCTGGTCCATGGGGTCACGAAGAGTCGGACACGACTAAACAGCAACAACAACATGCCATATCTTTAGAAGATGCTGCGGCAGCAGCAGTGGTACCCAACACCTCTCCATCTTGCCTAAATACTACTTGGGGGGGGGGGGAGTTAAACTGTCCGATGGTGATATTATTTTAATCTATATACCAGCTGCCTGGGGTTTGACAAAGGGTCAATGTAAACGGCTCTCCGCGCCCTTACTTCTGCAAAAAGACCGATATTATTTCATTGGAAAGATAATGCCATGGCTCCCTTCGATCAATGGATGAAAGAAATGGCGACTCTAGCAACATACGAACGGGTTGCTTTTAAACACAGATTGCGTGTGAATAAATATTTGGAATCAGTTCGAAAAAAGCATAATGTCGTGTTAAGAATTTGTTGGATTAATTGTACTACTTGTCTGCAGGGTTTTTTTTGGAGCAGGAACTCGTGGGAACCAAGTTCATGTACCTTTTTTAAAATTAAATATTATTTTTTTTGGTCTGGGCAGGCTGGAATGGATGTAAAACCCAACACCCGAGCCAAAAATCCTCTTATGTCTGCAATCAATAAAGTTGTCGCCATTTCTTATCCAGATCATTGTCTGCTTGAGTTTATGAATCACATCTGACATTTAGCCACTGCCTGGGGGGTGGGGGTGGCACTACAACTGGGCCCACAATAAACAAATAAAAGGTGCTGCTTATTTACTTATATATGCTGTTGTATTGGATTGTTCTGATAAGTTTTCCTCTTTCTTTCTTTCCTTTCACATTTCTTTTCTTTCATATCATATTTTCACTGATTTTTTAAAATAAATTATAAATATTTTAAAAACCACCTAACGTAAGTGACATGGTCCAGCAGAGCAGGCTTTGCCAACCTTGTGCCCGCCAGCTGTTTTAGGTCACAGCTCCCATCAGCCCCAGGGTTTAAAGGACTTCCAATGCGCAGAAAAAGCACATGACTTTCTCCCCCAAAAATGAACCCTGGGAACCGTAGTTTCCTCCTCACAGAGCTGCAATCCCCAGGACCTTTAACAAACTACCAGTTGCTGGGAACCATGGGACGGGAGAATGTTGCTCTGGTGTTCGAATCCTGCTTGCTTGTTTCCCACAAGCATCTGGGTGGCCACTGTGAGAACAGGATGCTGGACTCGATGGGCCATTGGCCTGATCCAGCAGGTTCCTCTCATGCTCTTAACCATTCCTAGGATACTTTGGGGAAAGTCATGTGCTTGACATGCACGTTGGATGTTTTAAACTATGGATGGTTTAAATCAGGCATAGGCAACCTCAGCCCTCCAGATGTTTTGGGACTACAACTCCCATGATCCCTAGCTAACAGGACCAGTGGTCAGGGATGATGGGAATTGTAGTCCCAAAACATCTGGAGGGCTGAGGTTTAAACCAGGCATAGGCAAACTCTGGCCCTCCAGATGTTTGGGACTACAATTCCCATCACCCCTAGCTAACAGGACCAGTGGTCAGGGATTATGGGAATTGTAGTCCCAAACATCCAGCGGGCTGGAGTTTGCGTATGCCTGGTTTAAATAATAATAATAATAATAATAATAATAATAATAATAATAATAAAATTTATTTATACCCCGCCCTCCCCAGCCAAGACTGGGCTCAGGGCGGCTAACACCAAGTATAAAAACAATTGATTAAAATACAACTTAAAAACAAGATTAAAATGGTGTGGATCTGCCCCCGGTCCTCATGGTGGGGGCTGATGGGAGCTCAAAACAGCTGGAGGGCATCTGGTTAGGGGGCTGCTTGGCTGGGCAGTGAGCCTTGTTCGCTAGTGGCCAGGGGTCCAGTTTGGGCTTTCGGTTCCAGGTCCCCAAATGCCGCATACCGGCTCCCCACTTCCACCTGGCGGATTCAAGAGCGTACCTGGATTTGCTGCACCATGTTCCGCAGTTGCACCAGGAATTCTTTGGCCTCCTTTGCTCTGTCTGAGAGTCCATTCAGCGCCTGAGACAGCTGGCTCTGTGGGGAGAAGGAGGAAAAATCTGGGTTAGAAGGAAGGACCCCATCTCCCAGAAAAAGTGCAGGCTGGTTTTAGCCGCTCCAGATGTGAGGCTGATATTTACTCAATTTGTCACTATTTGATTTATTGAAAAACATTTAGATTTTGTAAATGCAGCTTAAAAACAAGCAGCGTCATTAAAACAAAACTACCAACCAAAATCGGCAGCGTAAAAGCAGATAAAACCAAGAAGAAATTCAGGGGATTCGGGTACATAAATCAGGGTCAGAGTCTTGTGGAATCCTCTGCACATGCTCAGAGAGCTCACCGTTCTCGCACCTGCACCAGGACTGGGCCTCAACATTCTAGGTAGGTTATGGAGCCAAATATTCCAAGCAGCTCAGAATTGCAACAGCTCAGGTTCAGCCAATGATTAGCAGGAGGCGAATTTCACAGAAAGCGGTAAATAATTCAGATCCCACAACCCATCACAACCCTGCACTCCTTCCCAGTGGGGTCCTCCTTGCTCATATATCCAGCCAGAATTTTACCAGCCCGCTCAGAATGCTCAAGTCACTAGGATAGCAGGATTGTAAAACCAGAAGAAAATGAAGCGTTTGGGTTTCCCCCCGCTATTTTCCCACTTACTGAAAGAAAAAAGGAAAAGGAAAAGGCAGTATTACAGAAGAGACACTCTGCTCAAAGTCACTCCCCCCCCCCACCTTATGTGGATTTACTGCAACCTGTGGCTAGAAAAATGCACTCTGCACATACTCAGATACACTACATGGTGAGGGCATATTGCAAAAAGTGGATTTCTTTCTGTGCAGAGGAAGGGCCTATAGAGGAAAACATGGAAAAATAGCAGCTCAGCCCCTATCTTCAAAGATGCCACTGGCAGAAGTGACATAATATAGCGGTCTTCAGCTCAGGAAAGGGACATCTAGCTAGATTTGACACTGGCATCGACCCCTCCCATAGCTGTCAACCCTCCCTTTTTTGGCGGGAAACTCCCTAATTCCAATGCCGTTTCCCGCTGCTATCCCGGATTGTTGATATCCCTTAAATTTCCCGGATTTCAAAGGAAGCAGCTCCTCTCCCTCCCTGCCGGCCAGGGAGGCTCCTCAGCTGCGTTGCTCGGCTGCCAATAAGGAGTCTGAGACCGACTGGGGGCGGAGCTTGCATGCCTTGTGCAGCCAGACCCTCACGCCCAACCAGACAGCCGTCTACGTGCTCGCTCTTTCACTAACCCGCAGCCTCTGGAGCGCAGGGTGGCAAGGCTACTTGGTGCCATTGCACCGCCCTCGCGGCATCCCTTATTTTCAAATCCGAAAGTTGACAGCTATGACCCCTCCCCTGAAAAAGAAACCTAACCCCCAATGTGCCCCCTCACATGCAGGCATGATGGATTTAACCATTACCAATAGCGGCGATTTCTAAAAGAGAAAGGGAATCAGGAGTAATCCATTACACCTTATCTTTTCTTAGCTCTGTGGACCAGCACATCTCCCTTCTCTAATTCTTAAAGGGACAGCATCCTTCTTGACCAGGCATAGGCAAACTCCGACCCTCCAGATGTTTGAGACTACAATTCCCATCATCCCTAGCTAACAGGACCAGTGGTCAGGGATGGTGGGAATTGGAGTCCCAAACATCTGGAGGGCCGGAGTTTGCCTATAATTGTTCTTGACAGACAATATTCTTCTTGACAGCACCTGTTAGTCATGTGCTCTGTGATTCAGGGCACAGGTGCATTTTGGGCCTCAGGGACAGATGCAATCCCAGCTATAGGTCCCTGGTTTTTAAGAGGGTCCCTGCTACACCACCATCCCAGCCCCAGCCCCAGCCCCTTTCCAGGGCAGGCCATTTGTCCAGCCTCCTGGGAAGGAGAAAGCAGTGGCACTGGAGGAAGAATTTCCTTCCTGATCTTTTGCACGCTCTCAGTGGAAAAAGCTCCATCAGGAGGCAGTCTGATTGCTGGAGCAGAGGGCGAGGAAACAGTAAATGGAGCCCTGGCTGTTGAAACAATTACTCATCCCTGCAACTACCTCCTCGCAATCAATTGCTTCCACATTATGTAAATTGGGTGTCCTGGATTCACTGCACGGCTGGTTCCTGAGGTGCATCAATGCAGACAGGGAGGCTTTTTCAGTGACAAGGAACCGCTGGGAGATTTATGCCAGGAACTCAGAGGCAAATGGATGGTAGCACAAAAGCAAAGGAAGGGGAAAAGCTTAGTGGTGATGCATCTGCTTTTTAAGGTTCCCGGAACACTGGAACATAAGAAGCTGCCTTATTCCATAGAATCATAGAGTTGGAAGGGACCCAATAAATGTTGGAAATGTAAGGAAAAAGAAGGTACTTTTTGTGGGATGTGAAACACGGAGCAGTCAAGCACAACATCCCTAGAGTGGACATAGAAGGGGATGTGTGGTCCAGCCATAGCTGTCAACACTCCCTTTTTTTGCGGGAAACTCCCTTACTCCAATGCCATTTCCGCTGCTATCCCGGATTGTTGATATCCCTTAAATTTCCCGGATTTCCAAGGAAGCAGCTCCTCTCCCTCCCTGCCGGCCAGGGAGGCTCCTCAGCTGCGTTGCTCGGCTGCCAATAAGGAGTCTGAGACCGACTGGGGGCGGAGCTTGCATGCCTTGTGCAGCCAGACCCTCACGCCCAACCAGACAGACAGCCTGCCTGCCGTCTAGGCGCTCGCTCTTTCGCTCACCCGTTCGCACGCAGCCTCTGGAGCGCAGGGTGGCGAGGCTACTTGGTGCCATTGCACCGCCCTCGCGGCATCCCATATTTTCAAATCCGAAAGTTTGGGGAAAATCCCTTATTTTCAAATCCGAAAGTTGGCAGCTATGGTCAAGCACAACATCCCTAGAGTGGACATAGAAGGGGATGTGTGGTCCAGCCAGTCGGAATTTCCTGTTTCTCCTGGGCTGCGACACACTTCCTCTGTAAGTGACCGGAGGTGGGTGTGGCCTCACCTGTGTGCAGGTAAAACAAAAGCACTGGGGCCAGACGCCATCTCTCTCTTTTGATTTCGTTCTCCAAGCAAGCAACAACTGCTTAGCCAAAGATGCTCTCTTGGTTTCCAGCCAAGTGATGAAAAGGAGCTATTTCCCCTATGGAATAGACTCCAGCCAGTATGTTACTTTTTCTAAGCTAAAGTCTGGGATCCTTTTGTGAACAGATGTGCAAGTAAACTCTTTTATACTTTTATAAGAACACTGTGTCATGTCTTATCTTTTAGGAGGGAATTTAAAGGGGGAAATACCAGGACATTTATTATAGAGGTTCTAGCGAACCTGAGCAAGCATCCGCTGTGTGTGTGTTTAAAAGGGGAATGTAAACTCTGCTGATATTGTTGAACTTGGAAACACAAGTTGGAATAGGATATCTTAAACAATATATCCTCTCCTGCATCCCTGAACATCCCCACACTTTTTACCATATGTGGTGGGAATGTAAGAAAGTAAAGGACTTTTGGGAAATGATTTATAATGAGATTTTTAAAATGTTGAAATATACATTTGTAAAAAAAAACACCCCAGAAGCCCTTTTACTTGGTATTGTAGGTACAGAGATTCATAAGCATGATAAAAAATTGTATTTATATGTGACAACTGCAGCAAGAATACTATTAGCCCAATGATGGAAGCGGGAAGAATTACCAACAAAACAAGAGTGGCAGATGAAACTGATGGATTATGCCGAATTGGTGAAATTAACTAGGAAAATTCGGGACCAGCAAAACCAGACTTTCCTGAAGGACTGGAAGAAATTCACGATACATTTGAAAGACAACTGTAATCATTTGACATCGCTTGTAGGGTTACAATAAGTTTAGTAAGGAGAACTATATGAATTATTGCGAAAGAGGACTAAGAAGGAGTTTATTTAGGATTTGGATTTTACAGCAATAACTATTAAAATAAAATGCAAAATTAGAAAGGAAGATAGAAAACCATCAGTCGAGGTTGATGGAAGTCCTAGGCTGTGATAGCCAAAGGTCTGCTATGTTGTTTAAAATGGGATGCTGTGCTTGGAAAACGTGTAAAAACAAATAAAAATTATATTTTTAAAAAAGAGTTGGAAGGGACCTAAGGGTCATCTAGTCCAACCCCCTGCAATGGAGGAATCTCAACTAAAGCATCCAAGGAAGATGGCCAGCCAACCTCTGCTTAAAAACCTCGAAGCAAGGAGAGTCCACCATCTCCCATCAGAAAGTAAATACCGCGTCAGACCATTGGTCCAATTAGCTCAGTATTGTCTGCACTGACTGGCAGCAGCTCTCCAGGGCTTCAGGCAGGGCTCCTCTCCTGCAGATTAAATCTGGGACTTTCTGCATGCAAGGCATGTGATCTACTACTTTGCTGGGGCCCCTGGGCAGCATCTCCAGGTAGGGCTTGGAGAGAACCTGCCCGCCTGTGTAGACAATACTGAGCTAGCTGAACCAATGCTCTGACTCTGCACAAGGCAGCTTTCTGTTTAAATCATACGTACTTATGTCTTGATAGAGTTTTCTGCACACCCCATCTCTTTTCCGCTTGCATTAACAGATTTTGCAGAAGGAACAAAGATCACCACCAGTGTGCAGTGACCGGAAATTCGTCTAGGTTAAAGCGCTTTTCTCGTCTCCTGCACTTCAATCTTGGAAAAGGAGCTGGTGTCCTAGGATAGATCGGGGATGAGGAGGGGGAAGGGCACCCAGGCTTAACGAAGTAGAAAATGACCTTACAGTTGCCTCTCTAAAGGAGGAGGGAAAAACCTAATGCAATCCTTTGTCAGTTCTTTTCTGGGTAATTTATAGCAACAAGATCATTAAGATGGAGAGCTAATCAACGGAGGGTTCTCTAATTAAAATGAAGCCACTCAACAGCCCTGCTCCCACTCAATTCCCCCCCAACTAACATGGAAAAACACAGGGTGGGGGCATTGTCAAGAAGCTTCAGGGTGAAGATTTTCCAAGGAATATGAAACTAGACACAATCAATAAACACACAAACTAGATACAGGTGACACCCCTCCACCATTTAGATTTCAAAATTAAAACTCTTCTTGTTCTTCTTCTTCTTCAGAAAGAGAGAGGGAATTCTCAGCAAATGTCAAGTCCTATTTACAGTGCTAATGCTGTTCTAGGCTGCATCAACAGAGGTCTAGCGTCCAGATCAAAGGAAGTAATAGTCCCGTTCTATTCTGCTTGGTCAGACCACACCTGGAATACTGTGTCCAGTTCTGCGTACCACAATTTAAGGAGGATGTTGACAAGCAGGAAGGTGTGCAGAGGAGGGCAACCAAGATGATCAAGGGTCTGGAAACCAAATTATGAGGGAGTTTGGCTTAGTGTGGAGAACAGGAGACTAAGAGGAGATATGATAGGCACACAGTTGAACTACGAAACTCCCTTATACCGGATACAGGTAGATAGCCGTGTTGGTCTGTCATAGTCAAAAAAAAAAAAATAAATAAAAAAAAATCCTTCCAGTAGCACCTTAAGAGACCAACTGAGTTTGTTCTTGGTATGAGCTTTCGTGTGCATGCACACTTCTTCAGATACACTGAAACAGAAGTCACCAGACCCTTATATATAGTGAGAGGGTGGGGAGGGAATGGGTGGTGGGAATGGGTGATAGGGTGATAGCTGTGGTAAACCTGTTGAAGGCTGGCAGGCAGCGATGGCAACCAATTTGGATGGTTTTCAAGGAGAATTAGACAAATTCGTGAAGGAAAGGGCTATTGATGTCTACTAGCCAAGAGGGGAGAATACAGGCATCTTTGACCACTGTGAGAACAGAAAGGCAACTTAAATTGATGGAATACGCACAGCTTGCAGACCTAACATATAGAATAAGAGAGCAAGAAGAACATAGGTTTAAGGAAGACTGGAAAATGTTTATTGAATATACGGAGGAAAATTACGTTCATTTGAAAATGTGGGCAGCATTAAGATAAATTCAGCAGTGTAAATAAGTTTTGATGGATGGAATAATGGAATACTGAATGGTTTGGTTTATATAAAATATGCAGGGATTTATGTTTTGCGAAACGAACCACGGAAAGAGAAGAAGGGAAGTCACTGGTATCTTAAGGATGTAAAAATGAGCACAGTAAATGGTAAAACAGAAAATTTAATAAAAATTAGGGCGGGGGGACAGGATGTTGGACTAGATGGGCCAAGGCTCATGTTACATTCTTATATTCGACACCAGTGTTGTAAGAATATCAAGGTCATATATATATATATATATATATATATATATATATATATATATATATATATAATTGTTCATAAGTGTGCCAAGCAAAACAGGGCCGCATGTCTGAAGCAGCGCAGGAAGACAGGCCTCATACCATTTTGACTCCCAAACTGACAAACTGTTTCTCTGCAAGGAAGGAGGGGGTGATAAGTGATAATTTCTGGTATCCTGATGCCTGAGTGCCAGACATGGGCCATTTCCCTCACAAAGAACCCACCACCTAAAATGGATTTGGATTGTTAGCCCTACATTAGCCCTGCCAGGCCAGGGCAGGAAACAAGAAACCTTTTGTTTTGCTGAAATGTGTGTCTGGGAGGGGTCAGGGAGAGATGGCACAGGTGTGAGAATTCTCAGGTTACCTCCTCTGACCCTCCCAATCTGTGATGCAGCTGTGATGTATCTGGGGAGTGGTTTGGGGTTACACCCCTTCTGTGATGTATGTGGGAGGTATCTGGGGGTGGGGCGGGACTCTGAGGGGGATTTTTGAAATGTCTTGATAGAGCATGTGCTCCCTTTGTTGGGGGTCCTTTTCCCCCTACTCTTTGGTGTGGGGGCCAAAAACGCCATGTTTGCAACAGAAATAAATTCTTTGCTTCTCAATTTTTCTCTGGTTGGCCTCTGTAATTTACTCTTTCCGATGGAGAACCTCAAAAGGCTCTTGTGTACCTCATAAGGGAATAAGAGCAGATTTCTGTTTATTTCACCAGCAAGCCTCTTGAATCCACAGCCAGGAAACTCCCCGGCGGAATTAAATAAGTAATGGGAAGGTTGAAGGCCAGGATGCCTCCACAATGCACGAGGGGGAGGGGGCGGCAGAAAAGTACATTATTTCCTGGAGATTGCACACCAGGCATGACGTCAACCTCTGTAACATTTGCAATCCCTTCCCCATTCATCCCAAGAGGCTTTCGCTCAATGGCTCAGCCTGCTGGAGGATTACCAGCGCTTCTTTCAGACAGCTGCTCTGGAGAAGGCAAGGCTGGGTGGGCTTCGCAGCTTTGGGAGAGGGTCCAAGCGGCTTGCTGGGATGCTTGATTTGTGGAAATTGCACCGGGCATCTGCCTAAGCCGCCCACCCCTCCTCCTTTTGGCCTTTTGCAACCCATTAAGGGATTCCAGCACTCTGGGGGTGGGGTGGAGGGGGGTCTCTTGGGCTGGAAGCTTCTGCAAAAGAAGACTTGTGCTCAGATGACCTTGGAGAAGGAAGGAAGGAGTGTGTGTGTGTGTGTGTGTGTGTGTGTGTGTGTGTGTGTGGAGGCCGCCCAGATTGTAATTAGCAGGCCATCGTTTGTGCTTGGAAAGCCAAAGTGTTGCTTCGGGGAGAAATGAGATTACTGGAGCATAGCGAAGGAAGGCGCCTCTGGGGAGGGAGTGAAGGGAGAGGGGAGGGCAGAGAGAGGAAGGGAAAGAAGAAGCAGAGAGAGAGAGAGAGAGAGAGAGAGAGAGAGAGAGAGAGAGAGAGAGAGAGAGAAAGCAGACAGAGGGGGATTTGCCAAACACAGCAGCAGCTAAAGGACCCTGACTCTGGATTCGAATGGGAAGCAGAGGGTACATGACGACGAACAGGGCATTTTAATTTGTTCCACAGAGGAAGGTATTGATTTCTCCTTTGTATGAGTGATGCTCTTTCCACACTCGAAAGAGAATAAAAACCCACAGTCTCGGTTCTTGTGTTTTGGGATGTGATGTTACATCTCCTACCTGTTCATTTCTGCCTTTGGTTTTTATAGAATCATAGAATCACAGAGTTGGAAGAGACCACAAGGGCCATCCAGTCCAACTCCCTGCCAAGCAGGAAACACAATCACAGCATTCCTGACAGGTGGCTGTCAAGCCTCTGCTTAAAGACCTCCAAAGAAGGAGACTCCACCACACTCCTTGGCAGTCGAACAGCTCTTACTGTCAGGAAGTTCTTCCTAATGTTTAGGTGGAATCTTCTTTCTTGTAGTTTGAATCCATTGCTCCGTGTCCGCTTCTCTGGAGCAGCAGAAAACAACCTTTCTCCCTCCTCTATATGACATCCTTTTATATATTTGAACATGGCTATCATATCACCCCTTAACCTTCTCTTCTCCAGGCTAAACATACCCAGCTCCCTAAGCCGTTCCTCATAAGGCATCGTTTCCAGGCCTTTGACCATTTTGGTTGCCCTCCTCTGGACACGTTCCAGCTTGTCAGTATCCTTCTTGAACTGTGGTGCCCAGAACTGGACACAGTATTCCAGGTGGGGTCTGACCAGAGCGGAATACAGTGGTACTATTACTTCCCTTGATCTAGATGCTATACTCCTATTGATGCAGCCCAGAATTGCATTGGCTTTTTTAGCTGCTGCATCACACTGTTGACTCATGTCAAGTTTATGGTCTACCAAGACTCCTAGATCCTTTTCACATGTACTGCTCTCAAGCCAGGTGTCACCCATCCTGTATTTGTGCCTTTCGTTTCTTTTGCCCAAGTGTAGTACTTTACATTTCTCCCTGTTAAAATTCATCTTGTTTGCTTGTTTGCTTTATTGCATTTATATCCCACCTTTTTCTTCAGGGAGCTCAAGGCGGCTTATATGGTTCTTCCCCTTCCTCAGTTTATCCCCACAACAACCCTGTGAGGTAGGTTGGGCCCAAGGTCACCCAGTGAGATTCATGGCCAAGTGGGGATTTGAACCCTGCTTTATCCCTATGGTTTTCCCAGTAGTGATGTATGGAAGTGAGAGCTGGGCCATAAAGAAGGCTGATTGCTGAAGAATTGATGCTTTGGAATTATGGTGCTGGAGGAGACTCTTGAGAGTCCCATGGACTGCAAGAAGATCAAACCTATCAATTCTGAAGGAAATCAGCCCGGAGTGCTCACTGGAAGGACAGATCCTGAAGCTGAGGCTCCAAGACTTTGGCCACCTCATGAGAAGAGAAGACTCCCTGGAAAAGACCCTGATGTTGGGAAAGATGGAGGGCACAAGGAGAAGGGGACGACAGAGGACGAGATGGTTGGACAGTGTTCTCGATGCTACCAACATGAGTCTGACCAAACTGCGGGAGGCGGTGGAAGACAGGAGTGCCTGGCGTGCTCTGGTCCATGGGGTCACGAAGAGTCGGACATGACTAAATGACTAAACAACAACAAATTTATCCCGGGTCCTAGTCTGACTCTATAACCACTACACCACACTGGCTTGCTGTCATGAACTGGCAGGACGATGGGGAGAAGGAGGAAGCGGTGGAATAGGATCCTAGCAAGAGGTGTGGCCAGAACTGGGACACGCCAAGGCAAGCTGGGGTGGGGAAGGAGAAGTTGGTATAGGAAGTACTCACAGGCTGTCAGGGACCGAGGAGGAATGGTGGGAGCCCCCACCCCCGCTTCCCCTGAACCTTCCCAAGGGCAGGAAGACAGTATTGATTTAGAACAGTGGTTTGCAGAGGGACATACCGTAGTCCAGAAGGGAGAAGCTGGGAAATACTGGGTGAGGAACAGTTAGAAGATGAAACACCAAGAGAGAAATAGCTGGCAGATTCAGTATCTTTGAACAGCATTCCTGACCCCCCCCTTTGCCTAAGACTAGACGGGCTCTGAGGGGAGGGCCTTCCACAGGGCAGGTGCCACTACCGAGAAGGCCCTTTGCCTGATTCCCTGTAACTTCGCTTCTTGCAGTGAGGGAACCACCAGAAGGCCCTCGGCGCTGGATCTCAGTGTCCGGGCTGAACGGTGGGGGTGGAGACACTCCCTCAGGTATACTGGACTGAGGCCGTTTAGGGCTTTAAAGGTCAGCACCAACACTGGGGAAAGTGGCAGGACAAAAGAAAGATCTCTCAGACCCATGCCTACGGATGAACAGATGAAATTGTGGGACAAAGGCAAGTTTGGAAGAGCCCTTCATGTTGGGAGATTCAGGAAAGATATTTCCTTGTATATTTCTTCCCACAGCACATTGTTGAACTATGGAACTCACTGCCACTGGAGGCAGGGATGGCCACCAATCTGGATGGCTTTAAAAGAGGATTAGACAAATTCATGGAGGAGAGAACTATCAAGGGTTACTATCTAGGATGGCTTTGCTCTGCCTCTACAGTTGGATACAAGTTGCTGGAACGCACAGAAAGGCAAGAGGGCTCCTGGGCTCAGATCCTGCTTCGGGGATACACAGGATTGAACCCTGAAGCTTCCACCTGTGAAGCATATGTATATGCATATTTTGGGAAGAATCTCCCCAAGTTTTGTCTCTGAGAATGATTTCTCACAAGGCGCAAACTCCCAGTGTTGAACAATGCAATTTCCCATGGGTGACAAATGGCTGGTGGGTTTTCTTCAGCGATTTGAAACATTTTTTTGATGTAGCGAATGGTTCTGTTTACATCCTTCCCTTCCAGGCGCACAATGGGGACTCCTCACAAGGAAAGACTTCATGCATGCCCTTGTAAATCTGAGAAATTAGTGCCTTGTTTCATCTGTCAGTAATTTGTTTGGCAGATGTCTCAGTGAGGGTGCCTGCTAGATCTGGTGGCTTTTTGATTACCCTACAGTTTTTGGTCTTCTATATCAGGAACAGCCTTGCTTCAAATAGATTCTAGGCTCACGGGAATCTCTATAATAGGGGTGGTGAACCCATGGCACTCTCCATGATATTGGGACTCCAACTGCCATCATCCCCAGGTAACATGACCAATAGTCAGGGCTTTTGACAAAGTCCCCCATTATATTCTTCTGGAGAAGCTGGTAAAATGTTGACTGCATAAGGTTACTCTGGAGCCCTGTGTCCAGTTTGGGGTACCACAATTTAAGAAGGATGTTGACAAACTGGAAGACGTGCAGAGGAGGGTGACCAAGATGATCAAGGGTCTGGAAACCAAGCCTGGTGAGGAACGGTTGAAGGAGCTGGGTATGTTTAGCCTGGAGAAGAGGAGACTGAGGAGAGATACTACAATAGCCTTCTTCAAATATCTCAAGGGCTGTCCCGTGGAAGATGGAACAAGCTTGTTTTCTCCTGCTCTGGAGGGTAGGATTTGAACCCATGGCTTCAAGTTGCAAGAAAGGAGATTCGGACTCAACATCAGGAAGAACTTTCTGACAGTCAGAGCCATTTGACAGTACAGCGGACTCCCTTGGGAGATTGGGGACTTTTCTTCGTTGGAGGTTTCAAACAAGTGTTTGCATGGTCATTTGTCATGGACGCTTTAGTTGAGATTGCATTGCAAGGGGTTGGACTAGATAACCCTGGGGATCCCTTCAAACTCCATGATTCTGTGATGACAGCTGGAGTCCCAACAACGTCCTGAGTGGGGAGGGGGCATAGGTCCCTCATCCCCAGAGGTGGAGCTAGCTGCTCCGGCACCCGGAGCGGCGCATATGCTGTGCACCCGGGGGCAGGGCTAGCCGCCCACAGTGAGAGGCGAGCGTCACAGGGGAGCAGGGTGACGATGTCACCCCCCTCAGGGATGACACCTGGGGCGGACCACACCCACTGCACAACCCTGTGAGGTAGGTTAGGCTGATAGGCAGTGACTGGCCCCCAAGGTCATATCCAGGGAGCTTCATGCCGGGGGGGGGGCGTTGAGCCCTGGTCTTCTAGGTCCTGTGCTTTTTTTTTTTCTTTTAAAAAAATGTTTAGGGGTACTCTCATTTTCCTACTCATATTGAAATACTGCCCCTCAATGAGGCCAAACTTAGATTCACAAAATGTTTAGGGGTATGCATACCCCTGAGTTCCCCCAGAAAAAAGCAATGTCTAGGTCAGTGATGGCTAACCTTGACACCCCAGATGTTTTGGAACTACAACTCCCATCATCCCTAGCTAACAGGATCAGTGGTCAGGGATGATGGGAGTTGTAGTCCCAAAACATCTGGAGTGTCAAGGTTAGCCATCACTGGTCTAGGTGGTGGAGAGCCAGTGTGTTGTAGTGGTTAAGAATGGTAGACTTGTAATCTGGTGAACCGGGTTCGCTTCCCTGCTCCTCCACATGCAGCTACTGCAAACTGACTTAGCACACAAAACAATCATGTAAGAAGCCACCCCATTGTTTCCAGTCAAAGCCTCGATAATCACTGCAGCCTGAGGAGCAGTGGAAGAAGGAAGTCCCACAGGGCCGGCCCTAACATGAGGCGGCTGCCTCAGGTGGCAAATATTGAAGGGTGTCAAGTGGAGGGAGCTCTGTGTATGTGTGTGTTATGCAACCTGTCCTGCACCCTCGGGGTTCAGTGGAGGATGTTGAAATAAGATTCAGTGTGGGAGCCAGTGTGGTGTAGTGGTTCAGAGCGGTAGTCTCGTAATCTGGTGAACCAGGTTCGCGTCTCCGCTCCTCCACATGCAGCTGCTGGGTGACCTTGGGCTAGTCACCCTTCTCTGAAGTCTCTCAGCCCCACTCACCTTACAGAGATATCAAATTGGGATATCAAATCCAAACTCTTCTTCTAGGTCCTAGCCTGACACTAACCACTGCACCACCACCAGGGCCCCGTGCGCTCCTGGAGTTGTTTTCCTCATGCCATTAAGTCCTTTTCTTCTACTGCTAGACTGGACAGTGAACCTGAGCCATTCCATCTCTCCGGGGAATGTTTCGCATAGTACGGCTCCTTTCATGAAACAGCTGAAGTTTAGGTCAACTATTTGGCCAGTGACTAGTGTTAGCCAACCATGTGGTGGGCTGGCCGTGGCCCCTGACCTCTGCTTGGTTGCATCACTCTTAACTGGGAGGGGCACGGTGGTAGCAAGGTTGGGTGCACCGGATTGCCCTGCTGCTGTGTTTGCACCACGCTGACCTCACCACCACGTTCTCCCCCCCCCCTATTACCGCTTGGTTTAACTTGCACTGTGGGGCTTGCATCCCTCCTGCCCTGCCCTCCCCCATCACTTGGGACATCATAGAACGCGCAGAGCAGAGCAGGTGGGCTCTGCTCACCACAAGCCATGGATGTGCCACCTTCTTGATAGCCGAAATGTGTGCCATTGGAGATGAAGCGTTCCTGCATTGACACAAATTGCTCTGGCTGCCTTCATTGCCACACGTCACAAGATGACAGCCGTGACCCATCAATTGCTTGTGGAATGACTGTAGCTGGGTCCTAATTGCTACAAATTACCTCCTCTAGCATCACTCCACCCCCCCAGGCCCCCACTCTCTAGTGATTTAAGAGAGTAAGGCAACAAAATCCAATAATAATAATAATAATAATAATTATTATTATTATTATTATTATTATTATTATTTATTTATTTATTTATACCCCGCCCATCTGGCTGGGTTTCCCCAGCCACTCTGGGCGGCTTTCAACAGAACATTAAAATACAACAATCTATTAAACATTAAAAGCCTCCCTAAACAGGGCTGCCTTCAGATGTCTTCTAAAGGTCTGGTAGTTGTTGTTCTCTTTGACATCTGAAGGGAGGACGTTCCACAGGGCGGGCGCCACTACTGAGAAGGCCCTCTGCCTGGTTCCCTGTAACTTGGCTTCTCGCAGTGAGGGAACCGCCAGAAGGCCCTCAGCGCTGGATCTCAGTGTCCGGGCTGAATGATGGGGGTGGAGACGCTCCTTCAGGTATACTGGGCCGAAGCCATTTAGGGCTTTAAAGGTCAGCACCAACACTTTGAATTGTGCTCGGAAACGTACTGGGAGCCAGTGTAGGTCTTTCAAGACGGTGTTATGTGGTCTCGGCGGCCGCTCCCAGTCACCAGTCTAGCTGCCGCATTCTGGATTAGTTGTAGTTTCTGGGTCACCTTCAAAGGGAGCCCCACGTAGAGCGCATTGCAGTAATCCAAGTGGGAGATAACTAGAGCATGCACCACTCTGGCAAGACAGTCTGCGGGCAAGGAGGGTCTCATCCTGCGTACCAGATGGAGCTGGTAGACAGCCGCCCTGGACACAGAATTAACCTGCGCCTCCATGGACAGCTGTGAGTCCAAAATGACTCCCAGGCTGCACACCTGGTCCTTCAGGGGCACAGTTACCCCATTCAGGACCAGGGAGTCCTCCACACCTGCCCGCCTCCTGTCCCCCCAAAACAGGACGCAACCTGCATCGAAGTGTGGAAATAAGAATTTGAGAAGAATTAGGATTCACTGGTGTTGGAGGCCTCATTGCCACGGAGGCATTAAACTTGTATCTGGGCTTTACGACTTCAGACTGCAAAGGTGGGTGTTCAAGGCACCCACAGGACCTGAAAGATTGCAGAAGCCAAGATCGGCAGCCCCCTCGCCTATTGCTGAAGTCGCCCATCACCAACTGTTGTGCCACCTCTCCTTTCTGTTCTTGCAAGGATGCTTCACAGAACCGAGCTCATCTCTGACCGCAGGCAAAAATCACCTTCCCAGGCAAGGGAGAGGGGAACTAGGTTTCTTTCAGGCTGCGTTCCATGTTGGGTAAATATTTTGACAGCTTGGCTGAGGAGGCCGCCGGGAGAAGAAGCTCATGCGTGGCAAGCCGTGTTGCACCCAGTGCCCTTTTGCCCCGAGGCGGCCTGGATGACACCGGAGAGCTGGCAGAGCAGTTTGTGTCTTGTCAGACAGTCTCTCTTCTGCCTCCTGAGCTCAGGAGGGCTGCGCTTGTTGAGAAGCGGAGTGGGAGGAGGAGGAAAGCGAGGGAGGGAGCAGGAGAGGGCAGAAATGGAGCCGCGAAGAAAGCTGCAATTGTGAAGGAAGTAATAATTATAATAATAATTTATATTATAATGAAGAAGGTCCTTCTTCATTCCCCCACCCCACAACCACCTGTGAAGTCAAGGAGATGAAGAAGAAGAAGAGTTTGGATTTGATGTCCCGCTTTATCCCTACCCGAAGGAGTCTCAAAGCGGCTCACATTCTCCTTTCCCTTCTTCCCCCACAACAAACACTCTGTGAGGTGAGTGGGGCTGAGAGACTTCAAAGAAGTGGGACTAGCCCAAGGTCACCCAGCAGCTGCATGGGGAGGAGCGGAGACGCGAACCCGGTTCACCAGATTACGAGTCTACCGCTCTTAACCACTACACCACACTGGTCCCAATAAATGCTGCAACCTTTTCTCAGAGTGGAGTTTCTCCATCTCCGTTTTGCTAGCCCTTTTCCAACTCTACAAGATCCTTTGGGAGGTGAGGCAACCAGAAAAAGAAGCAACATAATTTCCTGGAGTGCGGTTTCTTTGCAACAAGCAACGTGCAAAGCTTAGGCGCCAACATTTCCTTTCACACTTCGTCGACTGCTGAGCAATCCCCCGGTAATGTTTGCTTGATGCCCTGCATGGTCTACTTTTCTTGTGCGCTGAGAGCTGCCAAAGTGAAGGTGCTGCAATAGTGTCTTGAGCAGATTCTCCTGGCTTAAAGCCAGCCACACTCACAGCCCCAATGTTCACTGAGCATGAACCTTCTAGGACAAGAGTAGGCAACCTAAGTCCCAGGGGCCGGATGCGGCACAATCGCCTTCTAAATCCGGCCCTCGGACGGTCCAGGGATCAGCATGTTTTTACATGAGTAGAATGTGCCCTTTTATTTAAAATGCATCTCTGGGTTATTTGTGGGGCCTGCCTGGTGTTTTTACATGAGTGTGTGCTTTTATTTAAAATGCATCTCTGGGTTATTTGTGGGGCATAGGAATTCATTCATATTTTTTATCCAAAATATAGTCCGGGCCCCCCACAAGGTCTGAGGTACATTGGACCGGCCCCCTGCTGAAAAGATTTGCTGACCCCTGTTCTAGGGGGCTCTTCGTTCAGCCCCTGTCCCACCCTATCTGAAATATAGAGACAAGGATACTAGCCTATCTTCTAAGGCTATTATTGTCAGGATTAAATATGGCGGCGAAGTTGCCAGCAAGGACCCCCTGCAATGGTTGCATTTCTCCTCTATTTGAAGTTGTACACTGGTTACCAGTGTTCATGATCTCTTACACAGAGTCAGACCATTGGTCCAAATAGCTCAGCGTTATCTACAGGACCCTATCTGAAATTTGGATTTGTTTTTAAAAGAGACAATAATACCGGCCTCCCAATTGGATGGAGACATGCAAAGGACAGCAACTGATGCTGAATATTTAATATCCTTTTACTTAATTTATTCATATATTTCATAAAATTTATATACTGCCTGGTTGTAAAAGAAACCAAAAACCTCAAAGCAGCTTACAAAAAAAAGTATAAGCCAATAAAATTATCAATATGAAGAACTGACAACAATCATAGAACTGTAGAGTTGGAAGGGACCACTAGGGTCATCTAGTCCAACCCCTTGCAATGCAGGAATCTTTCGCCCAACGTGGGACTTGAACCCAGGACCCTGAGATTAAGTGTCTCATTCCTTACCAGCTGCGCTATCCTAAGGCTTTCATAAAAGATAAAATAACAATAAATTTAAAACAGATTAAAACTCGCATCAACTTTCTCAATATCTGGGTAGGCTTGTCTAAACAAACATGTTTCTAGTGGGCATTGAAATGAGTTCAGTGGAGGAGCGTGCCTGAACTTGCTCCTCCCCCCCCCCCCGGCACTGTCTAAATTTTGCTAAATAAAAATAATATGAAATCATTGCCATGTTTTGTGCAAAAACATATTCAGGCTCCGTGAATTGCAAGGGTGCTGCAGGCAGTGTCAAAGGCACTGAGGCAACAAAAAAGTGCCGTCACTTGAGAAAGGACTTCTTGGATATTTGTGTTAAGTTTTTTGGAGGGGCGGGGGTTAAAGATGCAAATTGCAAGGATTCCTTCCAGCTGCCATGTTGGCTCCGTGGAGATTCCCCATGGTGAAAACAAGCTAAAAGGATCATCTAAACCCAAGTCTGAGAGGACATCAATGTATCTTACAAAAGTTCGTTCTGAGCTGCTTTTCTGAGCCCCCTCCGTTAAAGTCCTTGGGTACAAGATGGGTGGGTTCCTTGCTCAGAAATATGACCCTCACTGCTCCCAGTCATCAAAGGACCCCATCCTCTATGAGGGCAAAGTCAGCTGTAACCAAGCTCTGGGTGGCAGCTCCAGCTTGGCCCCATGGACCACATGGTACCTTTTGACTGTGGGATGTAACTGTTGTGATTTTTGTCCAAGCCAAGCGGCAAACAGCTGCAACGAGGATGGTCTGACTATTGCCTGTCTCACTAAGGTGTGAGAAAGCTGCCTTATCTTTTCCTACATGGAATGTTTATGTTTCACTGTACTATTGTAATTCTAGTCTTTGTGCTCTCTCTTCTGGCAAGACCTGAAGCTGGACAGACAGCTTTATGGCAGCTGTCTTATTGAGCTGGTAGCAGAGATTCTCTCTGCACTATTCCTACAATAAATAGTTTAGCCTTAATTATGGCTTGTGTGTGTTGTTCTTCATGCTGGGAACAAGCATATATGACTGCGCCACTGGACTCTCTGTAGCCAGGGATGTGCGCACACGGCTTTGCTCTGGCTTTGGGGCAGTCTCACAAACTGCCCCAGACGGGGTATATGCTGACAGTAACATCACTGAAGCAGTCAAATACAACATTTCCTGTTTGCCCAGATTGGACACACAGGGGAATGTTCCTGCAGCCAGGAGGACTTCCTGTCACACCTGGTCTGGAGCATCCTCCCCCTGTATGTGACCAGGTAGATGGGTGTGACCCTAGCAGACCCTATAAAGGGGCTAGTCACGCAGCCATCTTCCTCTTATGCTGCTCTCTCTTGATCCCTTCTCTCCATTTTGCCTTTTGCTGTCTGCTGGCTCTCAGCCAGCAGCACATGGGCTCATCCCTCACAGAGGATGAACCCACACTTTTCTCTGTAATTGTAACTACAAGATAAAGCCTGCCTTCAGGACCATACTGTGAACTGAATGTAAGTAAACCTTATCCTTACTTTTAAAGGAAGACTGTTGTGTCACTGTTGTTTTTAAGAGGGAACCAAAGGGGATTTACCAGGAACAGTCCAATCTGGACAAGCCAGACTGGATTGCTTAACTCAAATGATTCTCACGAATCCATCAACTAGCTTCCTGCAATGTGCAATGGAATGTGCTCTGCTACTTGCTCACTAGCGTGAGTGAGGAAGGATAATATTTAATCAATATATCCTCTCCTACTATCCTCAACATTCCCACATTGACAACTTTTGCTTGGTTACAAAAAGCAGGTGAAGTCCCAGGTCCTGTGTCTTGCTCCAAAGAGCTCTCCAGAAAGTTTTGTTTGATGCCATCCACGGCCAGTCCAAGGCATTTTGCCACCTGAGGTGGAGAAAAAGTTGACCACCCCCTAATTCCACATATAGAAGTTAATCTTACTTCCACACTGGTGACATGGTAGCATTCCCCACCATGCCTGAGGCAGCAGGTCAGATTTTTAAGTGGGGCAGGAGTGGCCGTGTGGAAACAACAGAGACTGCTGCTGCTACTCCTGAGTCAATGCGCCTGAGGCAGTTGCCTTACTCGATCTAATAGCAGGGCCAACCCCAATCCCTTGCCTGCAAAAAGGAAACCACCACCACATTTTGTCTAATAGCAGTTACTTGGCCATTCATCTGTCGATATCTATGAATTATGGTCTCGAAAATGAGGCAATTCAGTATGTCTCAGAAGATCATTAGAATTCATTACAATGATGAATTTAAACATATTTCAGAAGGCTGGTTTTAAATGCATTCCTCTTAACAGAACTGGGCCAGGCAAGTTGATTTTGGTGCAGCGATGCCACTTTGCTGAAGTGGGGTCATTGGGCCAGGGCTGAGGGGACCTGGGTTCAGATTTCCTGAAACTCATGAGCTGGCCTTGGGCCAGCCACTGTTCCATAGCCCATGGGGATGCAAACACTGTGCATTCATGCACTGATTAATAATAATAATAATAATAGCATTCTCACATGCGAGAGAAAGAGGATGGATAATTAATAAATAAAATATCCTCTCCTACTCATCTAAATCCAGCCAACAGATAAGCTGTAATGCATGCAGAGGAGGGCAACCAAGATGATCAAGGGTCTGGAAACCAAGCCTTATGAGGAACAGTTGAGGGAGTTGGGGGTGCTTAGCCTGGAGAAGAGGACACCAAGAAGAGGAGATGTAATAGGCATCTTCAAATATCTTAAGTGCTGTCACATGGAAGGAGGAGCAATCCCCCCCCCTTCCTGCTCTGGAGGGTAGGACTCAAACCAATGGATTTAAGTAACAAGAAAAGAGATTTCAACTAAACACGAAATAGAACCTTCTGGCAGCAAGAGCTGTTTGACAGTGGAATGCACTCCTTTAGAAGGTGGTGGGTGCTCCTTGGGGGTTTTAAAGCAGAGTTTGTTTGGCCATCTGTCATGGATGCTTTAGCTGAGATTCCAGCATTGCAGAGGGTTGGACTAGATGACCCTCGGGGTCCCTTCCAATTCTACAATTCTATGATCCTATGATGGGGGGTGACAGAAAAAGAGAGAGAAAGGAAGGTTAGAAAAGAAGAGAGAATGTGGGAGAAAGAGAGAAAAGAAGTGGGAGAGAGAGGGGGGGACAGAGAGCTGGGTGGCTGAAAGAGAGAAACGGGGTGCTCTGTCCACTTCAGTTCTGCCTATCACTGGCTCTGACTCCAATACCTCCCCTCTGTCTATGGTCAACCCTGGTCTGCACCCCCCCAACCAATAATTACCTGAGTGCACCAGGTTGCAAAAGGCAAGGCTAATGCATTGGTTGTAGGGCACCCTTGTTTCCAAATGCTCCCCCCGCAACAAATGACATTTCATGTATTCCTGGTTCATGTGGCTTGAGGAGAAATGTTCCATTGCCACATCCCACACGGCACCTTGAGCAGCACTAAATTCATTATCGACTATGAGACCTGAAGCTAAAAGCTTTGGGTGCTCTTAAGTCATAGCATACCACGTACAGTACATCGTTTCAGCAATCCATACAAAAACACGAAGTAGAGCAAGGCAGTGTGATTATCCCCACATTTGTGACCCTGAGGGCACTTTGCATTTCATGGATGAGCAGAGAGGAAACAGGGTCTTCCCGCTCACGATGCAACACTTAGCCGTAATTTTGCACACACTGTTGGTTCTGACTACACCAGGCAGAATCGCAGCTAGAGTTTCAACCGACGGTGATGGGTGTACATGCACTTCATCTCCAACAGAGGCAGATGCTTCTGGTTTGCGCATTGGAACATGGGCTTCACAGTCCGGGTGCGACATTTGCAAAAAAACGAAAACAAAAAAATCACCACCGCCAAACCCTCTCCAGGGATAAATGTGTCACTAGGTGGCTTCTTCCCACACACCATACTGAACATGCCACATCCTGGCTCCCTGCCCAGACAGCTCAGTGAGGGTGACCGGGTGTGTGTGTGAGAGGGGAATCAATTATGCCGATGTGCATCCATGCGCTGATGCCCGGCTTACGTGTTCCGTCAGGGTACGTGGGGGAGGAGGGGATATCCAGCCACATCTGAGTCCCTTCTCTGCCCTAGTTACCTCAGAGGCAGGGTCGCCAACCTGCAGCCAGATCCCCTGTGACAGCTAGACATGGGTAGCTGGTGTGGGTGGGTGGGTGGGGTAGTGGGTGTAGAATGGGTGGATTTGGTGGGAGACTAAAACCGTACCCCTCATCTCATTCTTCCCACCCACCACTGGAGTGGCTGCTCCATATTTATTCAGCCAGCCTTTGCCAACCTGGCGTCTTCCAGATGTTGTCAAACTATAAGTCCCATTCCATTCGTGCCGGCTGGGGCCGATGAGAGTTGCAGTCCGACAACATCAGGAGGGCACCAGGTTGGCAAAGGCTGCATCAAGCAACATAAAGTGGCATCTGAAATAATTTGCAGAGAAAAATTCAGGAGAGAAATCTAATCCTCAAGAAAGCAGCCTCCAAAATCTCCTCTGATCCTCTTGAGGTCTGTCACTGGCTTAAAGCCCCTCTCTCCACAGACCCTTCATTTGAACCCAAGAATTCGTTTTGGTTTTTCCCCAATGCCAATGGCCAGCTCTGTCGTCAGTGAAGGAACAGGGCTGAAAATATCACCTCTGACAGCCATAGGCGAAGCGTTTCCCCCTCTTAACAAAATAAACACATTCCTGCGCATATGGCAACACAGAAATGCAGCTGAGAGACTCAGAACAGCTGCACCAAGCCAAGATTGATCCCAGCACCCTGCCCACCACCCCTGGCTCTAGATATCTGGTCCTGCCCTTTGCAGCCTCCCTGAAAAATGAGAGGTGCGTTTGCAAGAAAAGCTTGTAGGGGTTCCTGTGGGGAACGTCGCCTGTATGTGGGCAAAGGCAATGGAAGCCTGGGCAGTCCCAGGGGTGATATAAGGACAGTCGAGGGCTGCAGCATAACAAAGTCTATTCCATCCCTGCTCCTGACCACCCCTCACACCCACTCATCTGTCAATGTAAAATTCATCCACCCCCAACCCCCACATCCCAACCCCCAGGACTGTGTTGCTTTGCACAGCAGGCAGCTTGGTGCAAACACTTGAACAGCAGCCAAGAAAATGGGGTGGGGGTGGGGTGGGGGTGGCAAGAGCCTAGGCAAAAGAGGCAATGGAGCCCCAGCAGTTCTGTGCTTGGAAATCAGGGCGAGAGAGAGAGACACCCCAAGAAGCAGCTGGATTGGCTGACAAACAGGAGGGGCAGCAGCTGGGGGGGTCTGGAAAGGGACTCCTGGAAGCCCACCGAGGAGCAAAAACTAGGAAGAAGGTTGTTTACACGGAGTTGAGACTGAATCATTAAAGGCGGGGGAGGGAGATGGGGGTGGGATTGATTAGTCAGGTAGCGAGGAAGGTGGATGATGAGAGGAAAGGGATGGGTGGGAGGGAGGGAGGGAGGGAGGGAAGGATGAGAGTGTTCGCTCGTCCATACTGTCATTTAATATGGATGTACATCCATTGATTCTTCATTACCCTTATATGACGTTCTCCTGCAAATCACTGCCTCCACAAACGTTCCTTCTCCCTCAGTCCGGATTTTCACATACCAGCCATACTCTAAAAATGAGAGGGTATGAGAAAACCCGTATGGAGCGAGAGGAAAGTGTGAGGAGGCAGTGATTTAGAGGAGAGCGTCCTATGGGCAAATGAAAATTAATGGAGGGACAGGAAGCTTGCTCTCCACATTGAGGGACGGTGTGGATGAACCCTAAGAAAAAGACAAAGTGGGGCAATGAAGGGAGTCGAGAGATGGAAAGGGAAGAAGGGAACTCTTCAAAGCTGACTGCCCAACTAGTGGCCACCAGCTGCTTGGGACTACAACTCCCATCAGCCCCAGCCAGCCATGGTGGAGGCTCTGGAGTTGTAGTAAGGTAACATCGGGGGGGCACCAAGTTGAGGAAGGTAGAGAGAGGGAAAGAGAGAGGAGAAAGGCAGAGGGAGAGATAAGTGAGAGAGAAAGAGATAGGGAAAGAAGAGGAGAGGAGAGGAGAGGAGAGGAGAGGAGAGAAGAGAAGAGAAGAGAAGAGAGAAGAGAAGAGAAGAGAAGAGAAGAGAAGAGAAGAGAAAAGAAAAGAAATGGATGGATGGATAGGAGAGATGGAAAGAAGCCCCCCCCCCCACAGAGAATGGACCTGGAGCTGCCTTCAGGTTACTGTATGCCAGCCCTATAGTATAGTGGTTAGAGTGTTGAACTAGGGCCTGGGAGACCAGGGTTCAAATCCCCACTTGAATCTCCATGGGTGACCTTGGGCCAGTCACTGCCTCTCAGCCTACCCTACCTCGCACGCAACTGTTGTGGGTTGAAATGTGGAGTGGGGAGAACCATGAGCTTCTCGGAGAAGAGGGTGATATATAAATGCAATAAACAAGCAAATAAAAGATCTGCCCACCTCCCGCCCGCCCACAGACACACTCCCGGGGGCTGACCTTGTGGAGCTTCCACATGGCACCCAGGGCCTTGACCTCGTGGCTGGAGTGCTTGCCCTCCTCCAGGCACTGGTAGCAGACGGGCACCTTGCACTGGACGCAGTACATGCTGTGGTTCTCCAGCTCGTGGTCGGTGCAGGTGGAGATCTTGCGCGGGCTGAGCCTCCGGCTGACCCGGCCCTGGGCAGGGGGCAACAGGCGGTGCTTGGCTAGCGGCCCCCGCGGCGGGTGGCAGCGCAGGCGGCAGGGGTCGCAGTAGAAGACGTCGCACTGCTCGCACATGACGGTGGCCTCCTTGGGCGCCTTCTCGCACAGCTGGCAGCGCAGGGCGGCCGCCTTGCTCTGCTGGTAGCGGTCGATGACGCCCTCCAGGACGCGGTTCTTGGGGAAGCCGCGCAGACCCCGCTCGTCCAGGATCAGGCTGCGGTGGCACTGCGGGCACGTCAGGCAGGAGTTGCGCGGCACCGGCGCCAGAGAAGCGGCCGAGGCCGGCGGGAGGTGCGCGGCGGGCGGCACGGTGGGCGGGAAGACGCGCACGCCGTTGGGAGACTTCTGGCACGGCGTGGTGGGCGCGCTAGCGAAGCCGCCGTACGAGCCGTAGCCGCTGTCCGCCTCGCTGTACAGGCTCATCTTGTCCAGGTCCAGGTAGTCATAATCGGAGGCCGAGCCGCCGGAGCCCGAGGCGCGCCGGCTCTGCGGCGAGTCCGCCTCGGGCGTCTGCACCAGGATGTTGCGGGCGCACGCCTGGCACAGGTTGTGCGAGCAGGGCAGGATCAGAGGCTCCCGGTAGAAGGAGCCGCACACCGGGCACTTGAGCTCCTCTTCCATCTCGTCCATGGAGCACAGCAGCCGCCGCTGCCCCTCGACGGCCACTGTGTCAGCAGCAACAGCGAGCGAGCGAGAAAGCGAGCGAAGGCGCTTTCAGCACCACGGAGCTTTCAGCACCACGGACGGCGGACAGCGCCTGCTGCTGCTGCTGCTGCTGCGCCGACTGCCAGCCTCGCTCTGCCTGCGCGCCGCCAGCCTCTGCGAGCGCCGGGCTGCCGCAGCCGCCCCTCCGCTCCTCGGGCCCCGCCCCCGACGCTCGCCATTGGCCAGCTCGTGCCCAGTGCCCGGCCGCCATTGGCCCAGGGAAGCCGCCCCCGGAGAGAGGAGCTCCTCCTCCTGCCCTCGCCGAGGAGGGGGCGGCCGCAGCAGAGGAGAGGCGCCGCTCCTGCTGCGGAAAAGGAAGAGCACGTCCTCTCCGGAGCGTTGGATGCGGCTTAGGCGCCCACCCGCACTCCGAGGACACCCTGGGAGGATGCTTCACCCAGGGCCCAGGAGGACACCGTCGCCCAGTACAAGGGAATCATGGGCTGGCTGGGGAAACCACAGCCCAGTTGGGACTGGGAGGGAGGCCTGTAAATGGGATTGCGGGGGGGGGATGGGATATGGGGGGTTGGATCCTCAGAGCAAAGGCCCGTTTAGCGCAGCATCTTGGCCAGACTGACGCGTCTGGGAAGCTTGTAAATCAGGCGGGAAGGCGATCTCCCTGTTCATTCTCTTCTCCCGCACCCAGTCCAGCGCCACTCGCAGTTAATATCTAAAGACCATTTGCCTCTGAACACAGAGGGCAGGGATGGGGCCCCCGAGGTGCTTCAGATGCTATTGGGCTGCAGTGGTCACCACCCTCTGACCATTGATCGTGCTGGCTTAGAATGATGGCAGCTGGAGTCCAATAACATCCGGAAGGCCATGAGTTGCTCTCTGTTTTAGGGCCATCCATGCATCACCTCATCTTGTGGTAGCAAAAGTCCACAATTTAATCCTGGACTGGGAGAAGACTTCCCTGGTGTCTCTTAGGAGCATGGCGTTTGTCATTTTTGTTGGATGCGTCTGTGTGGTATCCAACGCAGCTGTTCCACTAGCGCAGTGGGTTTCTGCTTGAGCCATGGAATTCCCCCCCCCCCCGTCTCTCCTCCTCTATTCACCTCCCAGAGGTAACAATCCCCAGAGTTCCCTGGGAAGAGAGATGAATTGTTAAACTACTCTGAGCGTTATAGCCTTCTGTAGCTGCACCCCCTCTACACACACACACACACACACACACACACACACACACCATTGAGCCTGACTTCCCTTTGGCCAAGTAAAAACCTCCTCTACTCAATGTTTGCTGCTCTGTGGACAACCCTGGGTCATTTATCATTGTATCAGGGCGGAGGGTCTGCTTAGCTTGCAAATGAGCAGCAAACCTCCCGGATAGGGAAACCAGGAAGTGTGGGGCTGCTTTCCCCCTCCACCTCCCCTTCGTCATGTACCATCATCTCATCCTGTGGCTTTCTACCTGACACAATGTTTCAGCCCTCTTTAACTCGACGAGACAACGCTTTGGGTCATACAAGATGCTGCGGCTCCCTCTTTGTCATGTTCAATATTGCCCCGAGGAGTGTTGCTGTTTTCATAAGCAAAAGAGCTGTAATTATTGCTTCCCTGCTTGCTAAACCCTTTGGAGAGACACAGCGGTGGTTAGGAGTGTGGGAAAAGGTTATGAAACCAGATATAGATTTGCTGGTTCGTTTGCGCATGCACTCAGCAGTTAAAAAACGAGGAACAGAAAGGCAGTCTTCAAAGTTTGTTTTTTACATTGAATATGCCCAGATTTTTCCTTTCTTGAGAGTCAATGGAAGGTAGCCATCTCCAGCAATAGGTTTTTGGTGTCCTAAAAGGTCAGCAGTTCGAATCCCAGTGACGGGGTGAGCTCCTGTTGCTTGGTCCCTGCTCCTGCCCACCTAGCAGTTCGAAAGCACGTCAAAGTGCAAGTAGATCAATAGGTAGCGCTCCGGCGGGAAGGTAAACGGCGTTTCCGTGCGCTGCTCTGGTTCGCCAGAAGCAGCTTAATCACACTGGCCACATGACCTGGAAGCTCTGCAGACAAACACCGGCTCCCTCGGCCTATAGAGCGAGATGAGCACGCAACCCCAGAGTCGTCCGCGACTGGACCTAACGGTCAGGGGTACCTTTACCTTTACCTGGCAGCAGAGTGGGAGGTGGGTCTGAGATGACCTATAGTGCTCTGGTGCAGTTCCTCTCTCCTGCCCCCACCTCAAAAAAATATTTTATTGTTTTCAAGTATTTATACAAGAAGCAACCATCAGTATTCAACAATCCACACACAGAGAGAGATGCACTAAATATCTATTTGGTCACATCTAACTTTGAAGTCATTCCAGATTTTAGGCAAAGGCATCATTCTACAAGTTTCCATGTGTCCTTGGAGGCCTATAACCATGTTCTGTCAGCATTGCATGTGTAATAAAACTATGCCAGATTGAGTGAAAGTACTGGTTTCCATGGGTTGTCAGTTTGTCCCATTTACAGTCTTATAAAAGTTGGGTGCCTGCCCCTCTCTCTGCTGAGCAGTGGCAAGAGCCCATGGGGTGCCAGCCACATGGCTTTAAGAATATGTCTTATGGAAGAATAGGAAAAAATGTGGAGAGTGAATTTGAAATTTATTGATTGCATACTATTTAAAGAGAATTATATGAAAATGATGTATAGATGGTATATTACCCCTGAAAAGATAACAAAAATGTACAGAACAGGCTCTAATAAGTGTTGGAAATGTAAAGAAAAGGAAGGCACTTTTTTCATATGTGGTGGAGCTGCAAATTGATTAAAAATTATTGGGATATGATTTATAATGAAATTAAGAAAATGTTTAAGTTCGCCTTTACCAAAAAAAACCAGAAGCTTTTTTATTAGGCATTTCAGGTCAAGAATTGCCAACAGAAAAGAAGAAATTCTCCATGGACGCTATGACTGCGGCTAGGATGCTACTAGCCCAAAGATGGAAAAGTGAAGAAATACCAACTAGAGAAGAATGGCTACAAAAACTGATGGAATACGCTGAAATGGCGAAACTAACAGGAAACTCAGAGACAAAGACAACAGAGAATTTTAAAAAGATTGGGAACCATTTATGCTGTACTTACAGATTGGGAACCATTTATGCTGTACTTACAGAAACAATGTAAAGAAATAGATTCACTAGCAGGATTTGAGTAAACATGTACAATTAACAAAAATAAGTATAAAAACAATAAAGATGATGTCAAAGTGATAAAAGATAATTAATATATAATTTATATAGAGAGTCCATATGAAGATACAGGAAAGCAAGCAGGGGAAACCAATATTGGGGGAAACTAGAAGGGGAGGTTGAGGGAAGTAGGGGGGAGGGGGAAATTGGGGGAATGCATTTCTTTATTTTGATGAATTGATATGATGTATGCGGGTGGCGCTGTGGTCTAAACCACAGAGCCTAGGGCTTGCCGATCAGAAGGTCAGCGGTTCGAATCCCCGCGACGGGGTGAGCTCCCATTGCTTGGTCCCTGCTCCTGCCAACCTAGCAGTTCGAAAGCATGTCAAAGTGCAAGTAGATCAATAGGTACCGCTGCAGCGGGAAGGTAAATGGCATTTCCGTGCGCTGCTCTGGTTTGCCAGAAGCGGCTTAGTCATGCTGGCCACATGACCTGGAAGCTGTACGCCGGCTCCCTCGGCCAATAATGCGAGATGAGCGCCGCAACTCCAGAGTCGGTCACGACTGGACCTAATGGTCAGGGGTCCCTTTACCTTTACCTTTTAATATGATAAAAATGTAAAATTTAATAAGATCTTTCTTTAAAGAAAAAAGAAAGAATATGGCCTATTCACCTATTTACACCTTCCATCTGCATGGAGTCCAGATCTTACTGCATAGTCATTTCAAGAGGCAGCAGTGCAGGCTGCCTGCAGCCAGTCTCTCCCAAGATCCGACTTGTGTAACAATATTCAACGCCTGAGTTGTGAGGTCCTGATCTCAAACATGCCTGCATTTAGAGTCTTCCAATTCCTTGCAATAGTAAGCCGTCAGGCGAGTAACTAGATCCTTGTGGGAAAGTTGTTGAGCAGCTTCTGAGTAGTACAACAGAAGGGCTATTTTAGGATCCAAAGGAAGAATCTGAAGAAGAATCTGAATCTGAAGAAGTGTGCATGCACACGAAAGAATCTGAAGAAGAATCTGTATCTGAAGAAGTGTGCATGCACACGAAAGCTCATACCAAGAACAAACTTAGTTGGTCTCTAAGGTGCTACTGGAAGGAATTTTTTTTATTTTATTTTGTTTTGAGGATCCAAAGGGATATCTTGTTTTGTGATAAGACCTGCTAGCTCCTCTTCATTTCAGCAAGGCTTGCCCAAGAAAGATGCTGTTGGACTCAAACCAATGGCTTCAAGTTACAAGAAAGGAGATTCCAACTAAACATCAGGAAGATCTTTCTGGTGGCAAGAGCTATTTAATGAGAGCCAGTGTGGTGTAGTGGTTAAGAGTGGTAGACTCGTAATCTGGTGAACCGGGTTCGCTTCCCCACTCCTCCACATGCAGCTGCCATTCACACTTCTTTGAAGTCTCTCAGCCCCACTCACCTCACAGAGTGTTTGTTGTGGGGGAAGAAGGGAAAGGAGAATGTTAGCCGCTTTGAGACTCCTTCGGGTAGTGATAAAGCGGGATATCAAATCCAAACTCTTCTTCTTCTTTAATGGTGGAACGGACTCCCTCAGAAAGTGGTGGGCTTTCCTTCACTGGAGGTTTTAAGAAGATGTTGAATGCTCATCTGCCATGGATGATTTAGTTGAGATTCTTGCATCACAGGGGGTTGGACTAGATGACCCCTGGGGTCCCTTCCAACTCCACATTTCTATGATTCCATGATTCAGCCACACAAGTGGCTGGCATTGTGTGTGTGCTTAGTACTTCACTGGAGAACCAGCAGGCTGGGAGACTCAGCTGTGCCCCTCTGGAAGCTTCACCCTGGGCAAAGGAAACCTGGCCAGCTCCCACCCCACCCTGTAGCTACAGCTCTGCCAACAGCCAGGACAAAGCTGCATTTCCTCAATGAGTGGGCTGGTCCTGAGGTTGATACTGGCCATTTGGAAGAACAGGGCATCTGCTGAAGTACTGCAGATTTCGTAATGGGCACCCTCTCATGTCTCATTTATCCCTGCCTTCCTTGCCAGGATCCAAGACTCAGCTACTTTGAGTGAGTCATCCCTCCTTCCCCAATCCTGCAATGAGAGTCTCATGCCAAAAATCCTTCCTCAGCCAAACATCCCCCATCAAGCTGGATCCAATTCATCATAAACTCACAAAAAACAAAGGCCCGTCAGCTCTGGGATTCTGCATCCAACCAAATGACACAGCTCAAAAGCAAGGTGGCTGATTCGTCCCGGGCACCTGCTCTGGTCAAGCCACACCCCTCACTGGCCCTCCTTCATCACAGAATTATAGAATTGTAAAGTTGGCAGGGACACCAAGGGTCATCTAGTCCAACCCCATGCCAAGGGTGAACCTTGGTAATATGGCACCATTGAAAGGCCTAAATTCAAGGCACTCCCGCCCCTCGCACCTCCTCAAAGCTGGGTAAGGGAGATGCTGGGCTTTGGGAAGGGAAGGAGGCACTGTGGGATGTAATCCACTGGGAGCAGTCAAATACAACATTCCTTGTTTTCCTAGAATGGACATGCAAGAGGATGTTGGTCCAGCCAGTTGAAACTTCCTGTTCCTCCTGGGCTGGAGCATCCTTCCTTGCATGTGACTAGAGGTGGGTGTGACCTTACCTGTCCAGGTAACAAAAGGACGAGTCATGCAGCATTCTCTCTCTCTTTTTCACTTCCTTCTTCGTTGGACCAGCTTCTTAGCTAGGAGTGTTCTGCTAGCTCTCAGCTAGCAGAAGCACTGGGGCTATTCCCCATATGGGGTAGATCCACATGTACATATTTGTAACTAAGTTTGCCTTCAGGAATCCAACTGTGAACCGATGTGAGTAAACTTCTTTTATTGACTTTAAATAGGATTGCCGTGTCTATATTCTTTTAAGAGTGATTAAAGGAAACTTACTAGGAGTGTACCCCGAACAGTGCACAACCCGGGTGGTGCTTTCGCGCATGCGTGCATGCGCGAAAGCGCGATATTGCGCTTCTGCACATGCGCGGACTGCACATAATGCTTCTGTGCATGCACGGACCGCGCTGACATGTGCAGAAGCATCCGTGCTCCATGTTGCACTTCCGGGTTTGCGGAGTACGCAACCCGAACGTACTCAACACAGAGCGTTCGCAACCTGAGGTATGGCTGTATCCTCTCCTGCCACCCTGAGCATTCCCACAGGGACAAGGCTCTGGCAGGGTCCTAGAGCCCTTCCTCCGACTTCAGAAAGCTGGGCAAGTGCTAACTAGGCTTGGGGAAGGAAGGAGAAGGACTCTAGGACCCTGTCAGAGCCCTCACACCTCCTTCCCAAAGCCTAGCACTTACTAGTGTGAAGATTCCCCCTTGGCCCTTGCACCCTGTGTGGGGGAATCGGTTGCAGTGCCCTAAATCGGTCTCTGCCCATGCAATGCAGGAATCACAGCTAACAAATCCCTGACCAATAGCCATCCAACCTCTGCTTATAAACCTCTAGTGAAGGAGAGCCCACCCTGTGATGGGGTAAGCTCCCGTTGCTCTGTCCCAGCTCCTGCCAACCTAGCAGTTCAAAAGCACACCAGTGCAAGTAGATAAATAGGTACCACTGTGGTGGGAAGGTAAATGGCGTTTCCGTGAGCTCTGGTTTCCGTCATGGTGTTCCATTGCACCAGAAGCAGTTTAGTCCTGCTGGCCACATGACCTGGAAAGCTGTCTGTGGACAAACGCCATCTCCCTTGGCCTAAAAAGCGAGATGAGCGCCGCAACCCCAAAGTCGCCATTGACTGGACTTAACCATCCAGGGGTCCTTTACCTTTACATTTGGAAGGTGCGTCCTTGAACTCAGATTATAATGCATAAAATACCGCAAAACATACAAAACCATGTAGAAGGATCAAATTGAGAAACGAGGACACACAGCTCGTTATACAAATATCTCTGAACTCCACTTCTCTGGCATGTGGTCTACCAAAGGTTGCTGAAGACCAGAGAAGGGGAAGGGCTGTGGCTCAGTGACAGGACACCTGCTCTGCATGCAGAAGGTCCCAGGGTCAATCTGCAATGGCACCTCCATGCAGGGTTGGGAATATCCCCTGCCTGAAGCCACGGAGAGCTGCTGCCAGTCAGTGTAAACAATCCTGAGCTAGATGGACTCATAGTCTGGTTGGGTGTAAGGTGGCTTGCTCTGCTATACTGTATTAGAAAATTTCGTCTTCTCTTCCTTCCAACCCAGTTGTCTTGGGGTTTTTCCCCTCCTGCTCCCCAGCTCACACAGAGTTGCAGGGAAAAGGTCAAGAACCACACAACTGGTAATTAATTCTTGAAGCGCTGTTACTTTCTTGGAAGTGTTCAGACACCTTTATTTTATTTTTTTTAAGGGAAAAAATGTCATCTAATTTGAGTCAAGTAGTAATTAAAAATCTGCCCTCCTGGTATACTAATGAGAAGACAAGCAAGGAAATTATCCCCCTCCTCTGGACCACTTCAGTCCTCGTGCACCTGAATGTCTCCTGACGACTTTTTTTTTTTAATGTCTAAAGAGATTTATTTTTGTTTCATAGCAAATGAAAGCTAGAAGGAGGCTTTTTGCACTGATGCCTGAAACACAAAGAAGAAACAATTCATGACAAACAAACAAAAATATATCTATATATATAAATATTCAGTTGGTTTGAGGTTGCAACAGTCTGCATGGCTCAAGAGCAGGATGTGGGGGGGGGGAATTAATAACCGTATCGAAGCTCTAGAGATGAAATTGGTTTTATCTGGATGCAACAGTGTTTAAAAACCACAGAAATTGAAATTTCATTTAAAATGCCTTGCACCTAAAAATGCACCAGGTTCCAAAATTTCACAAATTGTGCCAGGTTTTGATAAATACCCATATGCTTTAAAGATACTTATTCCTAAGAGTCCTCTTTTTAAATAAACAACTTTTACTTTAAAAAAATAGCCCAGCTGTGAATCAGTGACTTTTTAACGTTAGGAAACTGTCTCACTAAGGCAGAGTTGTGGGCAGCAGCTTTTGGGCTGCTTTTGGGGAGCCGGGTGCCATGGGCAAAGGGAGCAGTCATCAGTAGGGCTGTGGAGGAAACAGAAGGAAGTGGTCCTGAACCACCTGCCTCTCTGCTCCTTTTTTAATTTTTTTAAAGAACAGGGGTTCTTTAACTATTATTATTTGCATAATAGGGGCTGGATTGGATGACTCTTTGAGTCCCTCCCAACTCTACAATTGGTCATACTGGCTGGGGCTGATGGAAGTCCAACAAAATATTGAGTTTCCCACCCCTGAGTAAAAGAAAGATTTTTGCACCAACGTTAGCAGGGTGTGGCTTGCTTTTCCTTTTGCTTGGATGGAACTTTCTAAACATTAAAAATAAATATGAAGTGCTGTTAATCACTGGATTCCTCCAGACAACCTGGATTGGATTGCACAAAGCTTACATTATGTTACACTACTCCAGGTCTTTATTGAGCACCCATTTCTAATTTATTATACCACAAGAAACATTCCACTTTATAACCTTGCATTGTGGCTATACACCTTCCCGGTAATCATTTCTCCATCACTTTCCTTACAGCAAAACATTCAATTCTTTTCAAGTGGATTTATTGCAAAAGGATGGCAGAAGGCTTTAATTCAATTTAATTGTGCAAACCTACTTTTCTGATATTCACCTGGGTTCTGCAAAACACTGACTACCTGCGTGAGGGTGACCTATACCTAATATATGGGCGGAGGAGTTGGTATTCCCAAAGTGTGGGGACTTCACAGGGAAGGGGGGCTTAGAAATGCTGGACCCTGCCGCAAATATATTCACTTCCAAACTACCTGCCCACCTGTCCATTGTAATTTGCCGTAATACAAAGTGGAAATATAGCTACATTCAGAATGACCCCAGAGAGCCTGCCATGGTTCTGAAGTGATCAGACTTGCCAACTGCTAAAAAGCAAATCCCCCTTCTGTTTGGCTAGGCAGCTCAAGAAGAGTCCACCCTTCTTCCCAGATGGCCAGATAAGCTTAATTCCTTGCTCCAATCTGTTCCAAAGCGCTGGGGTCTCCAAAATGGTGGAGGAGGATGAATATTGAATTGATGTAATACAAATATATACTTGCCTGTATTTTTGGATTTTTGGATTTTTGTACATGTATATTGAATTATTGTAACCACGAAAGGAAATAAAGTTTATTGAAAAACTGAAAGAAAAAACAACAACAAAAACAACAACAAAAAACAAAATGGTGCTTCCAAGATGGGAAATTCAAATCTGCTGGAATCTCACCCTGGTAGCTAGTTGCACTTGGAAAGCGCATCTTCTATGACAGGAATGGGGAACCCTTTTCAGCTTGCCCCCCCCGCCCGCCCGCATTTCCTTGTGGAGAACCTTCCAGAAGCTGCATACCAGTTGTGGGTGGGAAGGCTAAGAAACCAAAAAGATCAGTGCAGTTTTGAAGGTTGAGTCTGCCATATTGCTTCAAAATGGCATCCAGCTGTATCTAAACTAACACTAACACCGGTCCTGAGAGAACTACATTGGCTCCCAGTACGTTTCCGAGCACAATTCAAAGTGTTGGTGCTGACCTTTAAAGCCCTAATCGGCCTCGGTCCTGTATACCTGAAGGAGCATCTCCACCCCCATCGTTCTGTCCAGACACGAAGGTCCAGTGCCAAGGGCCTTCTGGCGGTTCCCTCACTGCGAGAAGCAAAGCTACAGGGAACCAGGCAGAGGGCCTTCTCGGTAGTGGCGCCTGTCCTGTGGAACGCCCTCCCAGCAGAGGTTAAAGAGATAAACAACTATCTGACATTCAGAAAATACCTCAAGGCAGCCCTGTTTAGGGAAGTTTTTAACCTGTGATATTTTAATGTATTTTAATGTCTGTTGGAGGCCGCCCAGAGTGGCTGGGGGGACCCGGCCAGATGGGCGGGGTACAAACAATAAATTATTATTATTATTATTATTATTATTATTAAACATAGATGAAAACTCGCTGCCTTGATCTCAGGGATCATCCTGTGAAATTTGGTTATGATATTTTAAGAGGTGTCAAAATGCATGGTGAATGGACCAGTTTCTAAAATATATAGTAGATATTTATTGATTCATTGATCATTAAGTGGTTTTGTGCATCTAAACAAATAAATCCTTTATAATAATAATAATAATAATAATAATAATAATAATAATAATAATAATAATTTTTTATTTGTACCCCGCCCATCTGGCTGGGTCTCCCCAGCCACTCTGGGCGGCTTCCAACAGACAAAAAATACATTAAAATATCACAGGTTGACCATGCCCATCCTTTCTGCACATTCCTGGAGGGGCACTGGCCAACAGCAAGTAGCCCACTTGAGTTTGGATGCAAGGTCTATAGACAGAGGTGTTGTCCACTCTCTCTGGGACCATAGAAGGTCTGGTGGGGCTCCGTTCCAACATGGAAATCTGAAAGACAGGGCCTGCTGGCTTTCAAATATATTCTCAAGCTAGGAGATTCTACAATCTCCCTCTCTAGGTAAGATGTTTTTAAACGAGGAACGGGGGAATTTCAGGAGCTGTGAAGAATGCCTAATTGTAATCACACCAATTTCAAGGCAGGGAGGGAGAGCAGCTGGGAAGCCCTCGCTCAGAGATAAAACTCCTCTGCTAATTAAATGCCGCACCTTTGAATGCCGTTAGAGAGCCATGATTGCAGATTTCAAGTTGGGCACAGTCGACGTCAGAGGAAGCTTGCCAGGGTTCGCCATTTAAGGTAGCACACTTTTTTTTATTTTTAGCTAATTTGGTTGCCATGGCAGCAGGCAAATTTCAGCACTAGGATGCAAGATGAAACTTAACTTTTTTCCCCCTTTCTCTTTTGCCTCCTACTCAATGTATCCTAAAAACCCCCACTGTGGAACAGATTGCGCAGAATTAGACTGAAGACAGGCTGTACATTCCGCGCCCACAGAATAACATGCTGACCCACTTTGTCTTCCACCATTTTATGGAGTCTGCTTCCTCCAGGCTTTCTGGTCCAACCCAAAAAAGCTATGATGGAACCAGCAGGAGGGGAAAGATCCACTTCAATGCCCCCTGAGGCTTTGGCGATGCCTTCAGAGTAGTGGCAAGTAAGAAAGCCCATTGGATTGGCCTAAACTGGTGGTCATACAGCTTTTTGGGCTTCTGGGACTCTCCAGATTCTAGAGTCCCTGTTGTGGATATCACCCTAGGTCTCTTCATAGAATAATGGAATTGCAGAGTTGGAAGAGACCCCAAGGGTCATCTAGTCCAACCCTCTGCAATGCAGGAATGTCAGCTAAAGCATCCATGTCTGATGCCATCCAACCTCTGCTTAAAAACCTCCAAGGAAGGTGAGCCCACAACCTTCCGAGGGAGACTGTGCCACTGTCCAACAACTCTTAATGTCAGATAGTTCTTCCTAATCAGTGTGGTCTAGTGGTTAAAAGTGGTAGACTCGTAATCTGGTGAACCGGGTTCGCTTCCCCGCTCCTCCACATGCAGCTGCTGGGTGACCTTGGGCTAGTCACACTTCTCTGAAGTCTCTCAGCCCCACTCACCTCACAGAGTGTTTGTTGTGGGGGAGGAAGGGAAAGGAGAATGTGAGCCGCTTTGAGACGCCTTCGGGTAGTGATAAAGCAGGATATCAAATCCAAACTCTTCTTCTTCTAATGTTTAGTCGGAAACTCATTTCTTGTCATTTGAATCCATTGGTTTGGGTCCTGCAGCAGAAAACAAGCTTTCTCCATCTTCTTTGTGGTTGTCTAGATGTTGTGGGAGGCATGGGCACAGCCAAAGGGGGGGTAGGGGAACAGCTGCCCCCCTAGATCAAGTAAAACAATAACTGACCAATCACATCTGTTCTTCCCCCCCCCCAAGTCCTGCCCCTCAACAAAGTCCTGCCGCCTCAACAAAAACCCTGACTATGCCCATGGTGGAAGGTAGATTTGGATGTACTTGTCGGAAGGGCCACCTGTTTGTGAGGTCTTTGGTTAATTGGCTGGAGGGTCTTATGAAAGTTTTCTGCTGGCGCTGTCTCTGTAATTAGCAGTGTAATCCTCTCCTCCTTAGAGTTAAGTCGCATTGAATTCAGTGGTACTTACCACCCTGGATTGCAGCCTAAAGATTTCTAATGGAATATTGATTGAACATTCATTTCACATTTTTTAAAAATTGTGCTTTTTGCATTGGGAAGATTGGGTTAAAAATATTTTAAAGCAACAGAAGGATGTTGGGTCCTCCGCAGATTACCTTCGTTCTAGAACTGTGCATAAAAAGGGACCCCTGACCATTAGGTCCAGTCGTGTCCGACTCTGGGGTTGCGGCGCTCATCTCGCTTTATTGGCCGAGAGCCGGCGTACAGCTTCCGGGTCATGTGGCCAGCATGACTAAGCCTCCTCTGGCGAACCAGAGCAGCGCATGGAAACGCCATTTACCTTCCCGCCGGAGCAGTACCTATTTATCTACTTGCACTTTGTTGTGCTTTCGAACTGCTAGGTGGGCAGGAGCTGGGACCGAGCAACGGGAGCTCACCCCATCGCAGGGATTCTAATCGCTGACCTTCTGATCAGCAAGCCCTAGGCTCTGTGGTTTAACCCACAGCGCCACCTGGATCCCTGTAGAACTGTGCATAGCTGACAGCTAACAACATAGTTCATCAACCAGCACCTCAATAGCTAAAGGACCATGGATGACCTTAGACCAGGGTTTCCCAAACTTGGGTCTCCAACTGTTTTTGGACTACAATTCCCATCATCCCTGACCACTGGTCCTGCTAGCTAGGGATGATGGGGAGTTTGGGTGACCCTGCTTTAGGTGATTGCTGACTACTAGTAAGTATAAAAAAACACAACCCTTCTGTGGAAAGGGCCAAAGGTCAGTGGTAGATCATTCAGAAGGTGACATCTCCAATCCCCAACATCTCCAGCTGGGGCTGGGAATGAGCCCTGGTGAGTGACTGCCAGCCAGTGTAGACAACACTAAACTGGATGGACCAACAGTCTGAATTAATATAAGGCAACTTCTCGTGATAATTTTTAAGGTATCCAGCAAAGGAGAAAGGTTGATTTTGTGTTTTCACAGGGGCTGGCAAGGAGGAGTCTTTGCAAGGTGGGGGGGGGCATGTTGTGGGTTTGGGGGGGTCAGTCTGGATGATGCTCTGAGTCCCTCCCAATTCATGAGGTCCTGTACCCAGTGAGGATTAGAATCAAATGGAGGATTCTGCAGATGAATTTAAGTGCCCTCATCAGCATCCCAAAAGAATGAGTTGGGCTGTAAGAGCTACGACTAAGGGATGGTACCCTTATAAAACCATTTATCCTAAAGACACCACAGTCTCCGCAGACCTTCATTCCGAGGAAACCACAGCAGGGTAACTGCCCAGAACCCGGAGTCTCTCACCGCTCAGAGATTGGGGTGGCACGGAACAGGCATATTATTTGCTTTGGATTGGGGAGAGGAGAGATTCAGCTGCTTTTAAAGACCAGGTCAGTCAGCCAGAGTGCTAACCTCTTCCCCCCTGTGGTACCTGCACATTTGTGTGACAGAGATCGCAGCAGCAGCAGCACCCATTGCCAGAGCCCTCTCATCACCAGGAAGCTGTTGCCGACCCCTTCGAAGGAGCCCCAAACCACAATGCATTCTCTGGGCTTGAGCAGGGGGGCTCGGAAGGCAACACCCCCCTGCTACAAACACACACAGCTCTGTTCACTCCTGCCTTGTGGAGCCGTCAGTTCATTTAGATAACGTGTTTTTTGGTGGCCGGGAGAGAGGCTGACACCGTGACCAGAATCTGTAGAGGTTGCCATGGCAGCAGAGGCGCCACAAAAGGCTTCGGAGACCGCCTTGGAGCAGCCTATAAAACATGCCCGTTTCCGAGGCAAAGTCTTGCAGGGGAAAGAGAGCCCCCACCCCCTGGCTTCATGGAGTCTCCTGCGTGCTCCAGGATGGCTTGTTACCCCAGCAGGACATTTACGGGCCACGAGAGACAAGGGCTCCTGGCAGCAGATCTCAACATCTTTTTATCGGAGGAAGGCTGTCCCTACCCTCAATAAACATCTAAGGTGCGCTCAGAAGGGTTTGGCATTAGTTTTTCTGGTAATACTCCTGTATAAATACACTGAGAGCCAGTGTGGTGTAGTGGTTAAGAGCGGTAGACTTGTAATCCGGTGAACCGGGTTCACCTCCCCTCTCCTCCACATGCAGCTGCTGGGTGACCTTGGGCTAGTCACCCTTCTCTGAAGTCTCTCAGCCCCACTCACCTCACAGAGTGTTTGTTGTGGGGGAGGAAGGGAAAAGGAGAATGTGAGCCGCTTTGAGACTCCTTCGGGGAGTGATAAAGCGGGATATCAAATCCAAACTCTTCTTCTTCTTCTCTACTGCCTGTACTCCTGTCCCATTTTCTAATGTTCCTTTCACACTGCAGTAACTATAATAATAATAATAATAATAATAATAATAATAATAATAATAATAATTTATTATTTGTACCCCGCCCATCTGGCCGGGTCTCCCCAGCCACTCTGGGCGGCTTCCAACAAATATAAAGATACATTAAAATATCACAGATTAAAAACCTCCCTGAACAGGGCTGCCTTCAGGTGTTTTCTAAAGGTCATGTGGTTGTTTATTGCTTTAACCTCTGATGGGAGGGCGTTCCACAGGGCGGGTGTAACTGTAGGCACCTTTTATCATATGTAGTGGACGAGTAAGGTAATAAAAGGGACACGGGTGGCTCTGTGGTCTAAACCACTGAGTCTCTTGGGCTCGGTGGTTCGAATTCCTGTGACGGACAGAAGCCTTGGTGCTTCCAACCACAGTAACAGAGGGTCAAGGGGGTGAGGCAAAAGCCATCATGTAGTCAAAGCATTCCAAACTGCTCTGCATCCCCAGCTGCCCCATTAACTCAGTTCATTTGGCAAGACCCATTAAATCAAAGAAGACACATGCAGAACAGCTCTCCTGTTGCACTGCACCGTTGCGGCTCTAGCTCTGAGCATGGCTTGGTTAGATCTTGCCCCCTTCAAAATGAAAGGCTGCATGAAAATGATTTCATAGAATCACAGGCTTGTACCGGGAACACCCAGGGTCTCCTAGTCCAACCCCTTGCCATTCAGGAATCTCAGTTAAGGCATCCATGACAGATGGTCATTCAGCCTCTGCTTACAAACCTCCAAGGAAGGACAGTCCACAACCTCCTCGGTGAGATTTAAAATACATTAAGTTTAAAACAAAATGAGGATTTCAGGATTTAAAATGTTAGCTTTCCATTAGAGCTGCCACAAGAGGCCTCTGAAAACAGCTTCCATGTCTTGACTTGGGTCAGACTCCACATTGCAAGCCCCTCAGGGGAGCTGCTTATCAGAACCACCACACAATGGCTGAAACTATAATAAAATATTTACTGGAATCCTCTTCTGAAAAACTAATAGTCTTTCAATAAAGCCACATGATTAACAAGCCATGTATGCGTGATATAACAGAATGTATAATGTTCACGTGACTGAACCATTCAGCAACAGGTTGTGTATAGCAACAAAATCTTGGTGCCAACAAAACGTTCACAATTGGTTGATGGTGAGTAGATAGTAGAATTCTTCAACGGTTCAAAGCAAAAATCTCATGGATGTAATAGTAGATGAAGCATATTTATATGAGTCTTGCAACATCACCATCCAGCCGAAATCAACACAAGTGGCACATGAGAAGGACGAAGAAGACCTGTCCTCCGGATTACTCACAGGTTTCGCTATATAGCTTCATCAGTTCTGTACAATATAGACAATACCCAAATTACAATGAAACATTATGTATGAATCGTACAAAATTGTTTACATAATACCATGTATCATCTTACCAGGTTAAGCATTCGGATTAGCACAACATGCGAAATATTCCACAGGCACAGCTTAGTGAAAGAGTGAACTACAGAACTTAAATACACCAATAGATAAATGCACTCAATTAACATGTAATGGCTTTCTTAAAGGTACAACGTGTCTTCTCTGGGACCATGAAACCTAAATGTAACATTCCAAGTCAAACTCTCTGTTAAGGCCCCTGGGATGGAGAGTATCAAGTTCAAATATTAGTTTGTACTCTTTCTGTAATAGCACTCTGCGTATATCAGTGGATCTAAAAGGAAGTTTTTTAGGAGTCCATAAGATGAAAAAACTTAAATCATCCTCAGTGTGAGCTGCTGATAGAAAATGTTGGACATCTCTTCCAGCCAAGAGAGGACAAAGGAACTATCTCCCTTTATGGAATCATCTCCGAGTGCATGTAACTTTTTCTAACCTAAGTCTGCCTTCTGGGATCTTATTGTGAACAGATGTCTGGAAGTAAACTCTTTTTTTTACTTTTATAGAAGACTGTGTCGTGTCTTATCTTTTAGGAGGGAATAAAGGGGGAAATACCAGGACAATATTATTATAGAGGTTCTAGCGAACCTGAGCAACGCATCCGCTGTGTGACTTTAAAAGGGGAATGTAACTCTGCTAAATAGTCAACTTGTTAACACAAGTTGGAATAGGATATAATAAAATAATATATCCTCTCCTGCATCCCTGAACATTCCCACACGGCTGAGTGGCCTGTCACGTCCCCAGGAAGTGCAAAGGAACTCCTCATTTTCATTGGTGGAATGAATAGATGCAATAAAAAGGGGCGTTGGCGAGGGGTCTCTAAACTAGAGTGTTCTCTTGCTGGAAACCTGTAGACTGGTCATTTGCACAGGGTGGGGTGCTTTTGTGCACATGTCAGACGAAAGTAGTAGGTATGGGAAATTTCAATACCCTCCAAAGGTGGGGAAAGGGTTTTCTTTTTTAAAAATCTGCCAAACTTCTGAATATCAGTTGCTGGAAGCCACCAGAGTGGAGAGGGCCATGGCACTCAGTCCCTGCTTACACGCTTCCCTTTGGGGTATCTGATTGCCCATAGTAAGAACAGGATGCTGGACTAGAAGGGCCACTGGCCTGATCCAGCAGATGCTCTTCTTATGCTCTCATGTTCTTATAGGGATGCGGGTAGCGCTGTGGTCTAAACCACTGAGCCTCTTGGGCTTGTCGATCGGAAGGTCGGCGGTTCGAATCCCTGCAATGGGCTGAGCTCCTGTCACTCTGTCCCAGCTCCTGCCAACCTAGCAGTTCGAAAGCACACTGGTGCAAGTAGATAAATAGGTACTGCTGCGGCGGGAAGGTAAACGGTGTTTCCATGCACTCTGGTTTCCGTCACAGTGTCCCGTTGAGCCAGAAGTGGTTTAGTCCTGCTGGTCACATGACCAGGAAAGCTGTCTGTGGACAAACGCCGGCTCCCTTGGCCTGAAAGCAAGATGAGCACCACAACCCCACAGTCGCCTTTGACTGGACTTAACTGTTCAGGGGTCCTTTACCTTTACCATGTTCTTATGTCAATACAGGAAACAGGAAACAAAATAAATACTGCTTCTGATTCTTGTGCATAAGACTAGACAAAGTTTTCAGCTTTGCTCCAGATTAATAAATAAAAGCTAGACAGATGCTCTCCTCTCTCCCCTCCCCACACCACATTCATTAGAAGTCTCCTAAGGTTAGAAAAAGAAAAAGTATTTTCAAAAATATGAGGCTTAAATCTACCATTTAGCCTTAACACAGTGCATGATGAATTATCAATGCTTTGACTTCCAACATCTATTTACCAATGTAATCGGAATGAATGAAAAATATTAAAATACCTGACCTAGTTTTTTACAAAACCAGTTTTACATTTCCAACATGGATTTGGAGTGTTTAATGGGATGGAGGGGGATTTCTAGGTCAGGAAGACAAATCCATGTGTAGCAGCCGCCTTCAGCTTTAGACACAAAACGCAGGAATCCCGAACAATGTGTGCTTCCTGAATCTGCACGTACGGTTAATGATTGATGCTCCCTTAAGAAGATGTTTGCATTCTCGTGTTCCCAGTTAGGGACCTGTTCAGGATGACATTTTGTAGATCCATAGAAACTCTGGTCCAAACACTCACTGGTCTACACGTGCAGCAGAATAAGGTGGCAGAGTCAGTAGAATGGACTGTACCACTTCAGGTGGAAGACCATATTTTTCTAGGGCCCCTTATGTAACAAAGCCAAACCCTCCTGCGGGTACAATATTTAGCAGAGCTGGCAGAGTGGGCTGCACCACTCAGACTGGGAGGGGTGGATGCCATTTTGGAATGCTCCCCCTTGTACAAACTAGTCTAGTATCCTGGCTCCCACTCAATGCACGCACACAGAGGCACTCAACATGGAGTAAGAAGTCGTATCCGTGTCCAACTAGTAAGGTAAATGGGATAGAGTAAATTGGAGATAGGCAGACAGTAGGTAGCTTTTATTAGAGCCAGTGTGGTGTAGTGGTTAAGAATGGTGGACTCGTAATCTGGTGAACCGGGTTCGATTCCCCGCTCCTCCACATGCAGCTGCTGGGTGACCTTGGGCTAGTCACACTTCTCTGAAGTCTCTCAGCCCCACTAACCTCACAGAGTGTTTGTTGTGGGGGAGGAAGGGAAGGAGATTGTTAGCCACTTTGAGACTCCTTAGGGTAGTGATAAAGCGGGATATCAAATCCAACTCTTCTTATTATTATTATTATTTTATTTGCATATGGGTGCGGGTGGTGCTGTGGTCCAAACCACTGAGCCTCTTGGGTTTTCTAATCAGAAGGTCAGTGGTTTGAATCTCCGCAACAGAATGAGCTCCCATTGCTCCGTCCCAGCTCCTGCCAACCTAGCAGTTGGAAAGCACGCCAGTGCATGTAGATAAATAGGTACTGCTGCGGCGGGAAGGTAAATGGCATTTCTGTGCTCTCTGGCTTCTGTCACAGTGTCCTGTTGTGCCAGAAGCAATTTAGTCCTGCTGGCCACATGACCCGAAAAACTGTGGACAAACGCCAGCTCCCTCGGCCAGAAAGCTAGTTGAGCGCCGCAATCTTATAGTTGCCTTTAACTGGACTTAACTGTCCAGTGGTCCTTTACCATTCCTTCTTCGCAGAGGTTTGAACTAGATGACCCTTGGGGTCCCTTCCAACTCTACAATTCTATTATTCCATGATTTCTGCTGCTCCAGAGAAGCGGACACGGAGCAATGGATTCAAACTACAAGAAAGAAGATTCTACCTCAACATTAGGAAGAACCTTCCTGACAGTAAGAGCTGTTCGACAGTGGGATTTGCTGCCAAGGAGTGTGGTGGAGTCTCCTTCTTTGGAGGTCTTTAAGCAGAGGCTTGACAGCCACCTGTCAGGAATGCTTTGATGGTGTTTCCTGCTTGGCAGGGGGTTGGACTGGATGGCCCTTGGGGTCTCTTCCAACTCTAGGATTCTATGAATTACATCAGTTTAAAAAACAGAAATAATAAATGGTTACACGTGTTTGGCCACAATTGCCAACACCTGCAGAACTACAGTATTTACTGCAGAGATCTAACCTGTTCCTGGCTTGGGCTACACACACACTGTTTATACTTTTGTTGCTTTATGAGAATCAGAGTAGGGCTATTGATGACTGCTAGTCGTGACAGCTATGCTCTGACTCTGCGGTCAAAGGCAGCATTGCCTCTGAATACCAATTGCTGGAAACCACAGGAGGGGAGAGAGCTCTTGTGCTCAGATCCTGCTTGCTGGTTTCCCAAAGAGTCCTCTGGTTGGCCACTGTGAGAACAGGATGCCGTTCTAGACAGACCATTGGTCTGGTACAGCTGCAGGCTCTTCTTAGGTTCTTAATTATTGAATTAATTATGCATGAAATCCGTATTAATTAATACCTATTGGATTGCTTTTGAATTATGGTGGTGGAGGAGACTCTGGAAAGTCCCATGGACTGCAAGAAGATCAAACCTACCCATTCTGGAGGAAATCAGCCCTGAGTGCTCACTGGAAGGACAGATCCTGAAGCTGAGGCTCCAATACCTCATGAGAAGAAATGACTCCCATGAAAAGACCTTGATGTTGGGAAAGATGGAGGGCACAAGGAGAAGGGGACGACAGAGGATGAGATGGTTGGGCAGTGTTCTCGAAGCTACCAGCATGAGTCTGACCAAACTGCGGGAGGCAGTGGAAGACAGGAGTGCCTGGCGTGCTCTGGTCCATGGGGTCACGAAGAGTCGGACACGACTAAACAACAACAACATTGGATTGTTGTGGGATCTGAAGAAACTTGATGCCAGCTGCCACCAAGACCAGTGGAAGATGGCCCTCTCATTTTAGTGAGTTGTGCGCCAACTTCATCTCCCGAAGAATGCCTTTTCTGTCATTTCTTACACATGCACACACTATTCTCCCGATTTAAAATGATGCACTCCATGTGGGTGGGAGATGACTTGCTAGAATCTGTATTGAGAGTGTGTGGGAGAGCAGTTGCGAAGTCAATTGCAGCCGGAATTGAAATGAAGGGAGATCTGTAAACCTCAATTCCCCTCCCTCTCCCCGCCCCCCACCTTCTCTCTCTCCAACTAATAACAGAGCAGGGGTGGAACACCTCAGGCCTTGAGGCCAAATACAGCTCTCCAGGCCTCTCTCTCTGGCCCCCCAGAGCTCTTCCCAAGCCACGCCCCTCTCCTCAAGCCACGCCCCTTCATGGGCTCTACTTCACACCCGGAGTGTTTTTGCCCGGCTTGGGACTATGTCATCCTTTGCCAACCTGGTGCCATCCAGATGTTTTTGGACTGCAGCGCCTGTCAGATGTGGGTTAATGGAAGCTGCAATCCAAAAACAGCTGGATGCCACCAGGGTGGTAAAGGCTGGAATATGTCATTCATGGAATCATAGAATTGTAGAGTTGGAAGAGACACCACAGGGTCATTATTATCTAGTCCAACCCCCTGCAATGCTGGAATCTCAGCTAAAGCATCCATAACAGATGGCCATCCAACCTCTGCTTAAAAACCTCCAGGGAAGGAGAATCCACCATCTCTCAAGGGAGATGCTGCAGACCAACCAGAGCATCTCTCTATTAAAAACAAAGTTTGGTTTTATAGCAGTCATGGTTCCCCCTCCAAAGCATCCTTTGAGCTGTTTGGGAAGGATGCAGGGAATTTCCTATTGTTGATTCACAGCCCTGCAGCAACGACTGACAGTTCCTGGTCTTCCCTGGAGAGAGAGAGAATGACAGCTACTAGTCTAAAGATGCCTCCAGACTGTCACTATTCTGTAGAAGGGATTCCAGAGCATGCCAGAAATTGAGCTTTGCGTGATTAAAGTAGATTAAAGTAGGTGAGTGGGGCTGAGAGAAGTGTGACTAGCCCAAGGTCACCCAGCAGCTGCATGTGGAGGAGCGGAGACGCGAACCTGGTTCACCAGATTACAAGACAACCACTCTTAACCACTACACCACACTGGCTCTGAAAGACTGCAAACACATCCATGCCACTTTGGGAATAAAATCATGGAGGAAGAATTACGTAAGCAGCAACTTTATTCTAGAGCCTGAACCTTGATAGCAACTTCAGATTGTTCTGAGAACAGCCTTGGCCACCATCCTTCTGGCAGATCTTTTGACCTCTGCCAAGCACAGGATATTGAGGTGAGTGAACCGTTTGTTCCATTCAGCCACACTTGGCGTGTTTTAGGAGTTTAGCAAACTGAAGAATTCGTTCGATTGCATTTTAAGGAAGGGAGCAGGAGCACGTTACACTTTCCTTCCTTCGCAGGTCTGGCACAGCTCAGAGGTGATGCTTATGCAGGGGAGCCAGGATCCAGCCTGCTTCCTACCTTCCAGGATATAAGTAAACAGGCAATTAATTGATAAGCGAAAAATGCCAGTGGTGGCAGTAGCATCTCCCTGAAACAAGCCAGCAGACAGATGGCCGTGGGCCCTGAAACATCTTGCTGGAACAGACCAAATGTGGGATCAGGGACAAGAAAAGAAAACACCTCCATTATTTATTAATTTTTTGTCATTGTCATTGCAGAGGACCCTCCTCCCTCAGGCTGGGAATGAAGCAGACATGCAGGTGGTTGTGTGAATTAGACAATCTGGGCAATGGAGGAGGGAGGCACCTGGACCCAGAATTCAGCTCACCTAGAAGATACCTTAGGCCAGTGGTGGCCAAACTTGGCCCTCCAGCTGATTTTGGACTACAACTCCCATCAACCCTAGCTAACAGGACCAGTGGTCAGGGATGATGGGAATTGTAGTCCCCAAACAGCTGTGCCACCCCCAGAACATAACCCTTGCACAGGATCCAATCCACCAGTATGTTGATTGTCCCACTAGGGGGGGAAATACCTTAGATCGAGTATATAGTAACATCATGCATGGATATAAGACCAAGCCCTTGCCCAATTTGGGACAGTCAGACCACATATCTTTACTTATGATACCATCATACAGACCTCTCGCACGCAGAATTAGACCATCAACTAGAGAGATACGAGTGTGGCCAGCAGGTGCATCTGAGCAACTTCAAGATTGCTTTAGGAGCACTGAATGGTCACTTTTTGAGGAGAATAATGTGGACACATACGCTTCAACGGTACTGTTCTATGTTAAAAGCTGCATTGATGTTGTTACTACCACCAAACAAATACGGGTGTTTCCTAACAACAAGCCCTGGCTAAACAGGGATGTGCATCTCCTGTTAAAGGCAAGAAATGCTGCTTTTCACTCTGGGAATGCGCAACAGTATAGAGAAGCCAGAGCCAAATTGAAAAAGGGCATTAGGGATGCCAAAGCTATGTACTGTCGGAGGATCGATGTGATGACCTGGGAGTCAGACTCAGACGCTGAACCTGAGGGATCCCAGCCTGCACAGGATTCACTGCCTCCAGAACCAGCAGAGCCAGGGCTGGGGCCTGAGTCTCAAGGGGACTCACCTGTGCTGGATCCTCAGGTGCAGGCATCGGCTGAGGTTGATCTGGCTTCTAATGGGATGGAGGACTTATTGCCTGCAGGTGCTCCACTCCCCACCCAGTCAGGGGAAGCTGAGGTTGCCTCTGGGTCCGGTAACCCTCCAGCTTCTCCTGAGCTGCAAAGGCTAAGGGCAGAGAGGCGAAGGGAACTAAGTTCCCGCAGGAGGAGTGCTCGCCTCCAAGCCAGGAGAGGCGAGGCACCTGAGGATCGGAGCCGCCCTTTGCCTCGGGGCAGATAAAAGCCAGCCAGTCCCAGACCCAAGTTGCAGGAGCAACATCGGTGCTGCCTAGTTCCTGTTCCTGGTTCCTGCGTTCCTGACCTCAGCTTGGTTACTTCGGCTTCCTGACCTCGGCTTCCTGACCTCGGCTTCCTGACCTCGGCTTCCTGACCTCAGCTTTGTTACTTCGGCTTCCTGACCTCGGCTTCCTGACTTCGGCTTCGTGACTTCTGGCTTGGACTGACCTTGGACTGGACTAGACCTCGCCTATCGGATATCCCTTGGGACCAGCACAATCGAAAAGCATTTTGAGAGCTCCGACCCTCGTCGAGTATGGCAAGGCCTGCGACAAATTACAGGGCAAAATATTAAAAATGAATTGGCTAGCAGCAGTGAGCACCTGGCTGATCAGCTGAATCAATTCTTCAGTCGTTTTGAGGTGGGAACTGGAACTACCATCACTACAGCATTGGCTACCAGCACATCATCAGAAATTATTACTGATAAACAACCATTTTTATTACAGACTTCTGACGTACAACGTGCTTTTCGGAGCATTAATATTAGGAAGGCAGCTGGACCGGATGGAATCATGGGACGAGCTGTTAGGGACTGTGCTACAGAATTAGCTGGTGTATTTATGGACATCTTTAACCTATCCCTGTTGCAGGGTTCTGTCCCTACCTGCCTGAAGACATCGATTATAGTGCCAGTCCCTAAGCAGTCAGTGGTGGTATCTCTCAATGACTACAGACCAATAGCCCTAACATCTGTCGTTATGAAATGTTTTGAGAGATTGGTGCTAGATCATATTAAGGCTGGTCTTCCATCCACTTTAGACCCGTTCCAGTTTGCATACAGAAGTAATAGATCTACTGATGATGCTATTTCCATCGCTGTCCATACTGTACTGAGTCATCTAGAACGACAGGGAACCTACGCAAGGCTGTCGTTCGTGGATTATAGTTCTGCCTTTAATACAATTCTACCAGACAGGTTATTCCTTAAAATGACCAATTTGGGTATACATCAGAAGATCTGTTTGTGGGTAAGGAATTTCCTGACTGATAGGCCGCAGACAGTGAGAATGGGATCTTACTATTCTTCTACTCTAGTATTAAGCACAGGAGCCCCTCAGGGATGCGTGTTAAGCCCCTTTCTCTATTCCCTGTACACATGTGATTGCACCCCACTGTATAAGTCCAACACAATCATCAAATTTGCGGATGATACAACAGTGGTGGGGCTCATTAGTGAGAATGATGAGTCTGCTTATAGGAAAGAAGTACAGGGGTTAATTCAATGGTGTAAAGAAAATAATCTTATGCTTAACACCAAAAAAACTAAAGAACTCATAATTGACTTTAGGAGGAAGAAAAGTGTATTTTTACCATTGCACATAAATGGCGAGGAGGTGGAGAGGGTTGACAGTTTTAAATACCTGGGCATTTACATCTCTGAGGACCTCTCATGGACTGCAAACATTAATATGGTTGTGAGGAAGGTGCAGGGGAGGATGTATTTCCTGAGAATGCTCAGGGGATTGAATCTATCTCAGCACCTACTTCTGTCCTATTATCACAGTACCATTGAGAGTGTCCTAACCTATAGTATATTATCGTGGTATGGGAGCAGCTCTGTAATGGACAAAAAAGCTTTACAGAGAATAATTAAAATTGCCCAGAATGTTATTGGGCTCCAACTACCAACCCTGGATGAGATCTTCATGTCTCGCTGCTTGAAGAAGTCACACAATATCCTGAGAGATCCCACCCACCCTGCTCACAACCTCTTTGCACTGTTGCCTTCGGGCAGAAGATACAGGACGATGAAAACTCGAACCACACGCCTTCTGAATAGTTTCTATTCAAGAGCTTTGATTGCACTAAATAATGATCTCAGGGCCAGTAGTAAGAAATAGCAAGCAGTGAGTAGTAAGGAATGAGATAGGTTTTAGGTTATGTTATGCTTTTAATAGGTTATGTTACATTCTGGATTATGGTATGTTTTAATAGATTATGTCTTAATAGGATGAGAGTGTTGGAGATATGTGCAAATGTGTACGGTAAATCCGGTCTTTGGGTGTTTGATTTTCGTTGTTGTGTATACTGTGTATATACGGACAATGACAATAAATTTATCTAATCTACTGTATTTGTAGCTCCCCCCGTCTTTTATTGCCTTATTCCCTTTTTGTTCTATTTGTCCTTTTTGGTGGTTTGTAACTGCTTCCTCTACAAAATGAAATAAAGACATATTTGATGATGAGGGGAACCCCCCCCCCCAAAAAAAACCCATTAAAAACAAGTTGTGGGATGTAATCCACTGGGAGCAGTCAAGTACAACATTCCTTGTTTTGCTAGAGTGGACATGCAAAGGAATGTTTGATCCAGCCAGTCGAAACTTCCTGTTCCTCCTGGCCTGGAGCATCCTTCCTTGCATGTGACTAGTGGGTGGGCGTGACCTTTCCAGACCTGGTCAAAGGCCAAGGCATGCTGCCACGCTCCCTCTTTTCCCATCTTCCTTTTGTCCTGCGAACTTCCCGGACTGCTAACTGCAGTCATTAGGTCAACCCACATATGGGGTAAACCTGTTTGGATATGCTTGTAACTTTAAGAAGAGTTTGGATTTGATATCCCGCTTTATCACTACCCAAAGGAGTCTCCAAGCGGCTCACATTCTCCTTTCCCTTCCTCCCACACAACAAACACTCTGTGAGGTGAGCGGGGCTGAGAGACTTCAAAGAAGTGTGACTAGCCCAAGCGGAGACGCGAACCTGGTTCACCAGATTACGAGTCTACCGCTCTTAACCACTACACCACACTGGCTCCCACACTGAATCTTATCTCAACATCCTCAACTGAACCCCGAGGGTGCAGGACCGGTTGCATAACACGCACATGGGAGGGGCGGAAGAGAGGAACAAGGTGTAAGTAGCCTTAATGACTTATCACCTCCCCAGGGCTGTGCCTCCCTGTACCCCTGATGGCTGAAATTGGGGTGGCATCACCCATGTCCCTCCCCCTCCAAACAGCTCCCCCTAATGCCTGATGCAAACGAGCTCTCAATATAATACCTAGTGTGCATCTGATGCTTGCACATTCCATGTAATTTGTAATTTGTAATTTGCATTAAATGGCACTAAGATGACGCTCTGCCTTGGAGGTACGGCACATTAAGAGTCTTCTAAGTAAATGGAAGGGGGCACCCTGAGAAACTATTTTCCTTCTGCTCTTTCTTTGCTGGTTATATAACAGGCTCAAAATACGCACTGAAGACATCCGAGCGACAAGCTCCTCTGCTTTTTCTAAACTGTACAGATATAAATATCCACCCTGTGCTGTGAGCAAGATGTTGCTAGAACAGAAGATGCGAGCTCATCCTCGCTACTTCCTCTTCCCTTTATGGTCACCTGCAAACTGTAGGGAAGGGCGGTGAATTTTCAGCCCATCTTTCCTCTGGTTCTGCTGTTACCCAGTGCAGCTTCCAGCTCCTTCATGCCCACCTAGTCCTGCATTCTGGTTCCAAAAGCTAGGAGGGGGAGGAGGACATGAAGACTCTCCTCCAGCAAAACCTCTCATTCAGGGGTTATAGGAATGGGGCAGGAATTTGATTCAGTTCACCATCAGGATTCATCCACCATTCCATTTGCTCTGCTGTTTGCCTCTGGGGGAAAACCCATTGCTTAGCATTGAATCGGAACAAACAGCAATTGGGTTTTTAAAAGATTGCTGTTTGTTCCAATTTAGTGCTAAAGAGCAGGATTTCCCAGAGGCGGGGAAACAGTGGGGTAAAAGCAAAACTGCTCAGACCCATGATTTCTAGGCAGAAGTGTGGATGAACCCCTTAAAGGCAACTCTCCCACATCTGTGTGGAGAGGGTAACAATGTTCAGATTTCTGGGCATTGAATTACAGGAGGATCTGTCCTGGAGTGCAAACATAAGGGGGCTTGTGAAGAAGGCGCAGCAGAGACTGTACTTCCTGAGAGTTCTAAGGAAAAACCATCTTACACAAAAGCTGCTGCTTGCCTTCTATAACTGTGCCATTGAGAGCATGCTCACTTATGGCTTATGTGTGTGGTACGGAAGGACAGGATGGGGTTGTGCAGAGTTGTTAAGGCAGCAGAGAGCATTGTTGGCTGCTCGCTCTCTACTTTAGAGCAGATTTATGCCACCAGGTGCCACAGAAAGGCACTGGACATAGTAAAAGATCCATCACATCCTGGTCACCGTCTCTTTGAGCTCTTGCCATCGGGACGGAGATACAGGACGATGTCGACAAGAACAAGCCGTCTTAGGAACAGCTTCTTCTCCAGAGCGATCTCGGCCTTGAATGGGAAGCCTGGACTTTGAAGTCATCTAATCTTACCTGTAAGACTAATTCCAGTTGTTAACAGTCGTCAACAGGTTTACCACAGCTATCAGCCTTTCACCCATTCCCACCACCCCTCTGAGTAATACCCCTCCCCACCCTCTCCCCACCCCCTCCCCACCCTCTCACTATAGTCACCAAGGTCTGGTGACTTCTGCTTCAGTGTATCTGAAGAAGTGTGCATGCACACGAAAGCTCATACCAAGAACAAATTTAGTTGGTCTCTAAGGTGCTACTGGAAGGAATTCTTTTATTTTGTTTTGACTATGACAGACCAACACAGCTATCTACCTGTAACTAATCTTACCTGTTATGTTTTATCATTGTATGGTTTTAATCAGTGTGTATGGTTTTAATCAGTGTGTATGGTTTTAATCAGTGTTTTTGTAGTTGTTTTGTTTTTGCGTGGAGTGCCCTATCTGGGTGGATGGAGCAGCCAAGTAATTTCGTTGTCCCCAAAGGGGACAATGACAATAAAATATACCGGTATTCTATTCTATTCTATTCTATTCTATTCTATTCTATTCTTTCTGAAATAATATAATAGCAGCTGTCTTTTGGGAATTGGCACTTATCTAGATTTTGCGACGTGGTTCTCCAACCAATATGGAGACCTGAATTTAAGATTGGAGAAATAGAGAGACCCTGGAATTGAGAGAGCTTTCCATCCCCTCTAAAGGTACACAGAGACCTTCTATTTGGCTCTTGTGGCCAAAAGCCGCTGGCTGACCTCTCCTCTCCCTCCACCCCCATGAGTGGGTCTAGCCCCCTTCTGACCATCTGAACTGCAAAGGTCGCCTCCAGTCCAGACCATCACTACTTTGCGAGGGGGATTCAATCACATACCAGAAATTCAGCATCACACAGTTGATATGCTCAGGTGCAACAAACCCACTCAGAAAACAAACAAAATGTTTATGTCAAAACAAAATAAAAAATAAAAAATTCCTTCCAGTAGCACCAACTAAGTTTGTTCTTGGTATAAGCTTTCGTGTGCATGCACACTTCTTCAGATACCTGTGATTTCTGTGCATGCACACGAAAGCTCATACCAAGAACAAACTTAGTTGGTCTCTAAGGTGCTACTGGAAGGATTTTTTTAATTATTTTTTTTGTGTAACTATGACAGACCAACACGGCTACCTACCTGTAACTGAAAAATGTTTATGGTTAGGAAAGTTACAGGAAAATGCATTGAAAAGCATGGGATGAACAAATCACTAATAGGAAGATGTATTCCTGCAAGCAAATTGGGGTGGAATCAGGACGAATGTTTTGAACTGCTGTTTTAATCTGTTTTTAGTTTGTCGCTGATTTTCTCTTCTGCATGTTTTAGAAGAGTCATTTTTACTGATAATTATATTTTGTTCCTTTTCTAAGCCACTTTGAACTTTTTTAAACAACAACAACAACAACACACCTGTCAAACAGTGTATACATTTTATGAACTAAACAAGTAAAGGTCCACTCAGTCCTGTATTCTGGTTCTAAAAGCTCTCCGTGCAAGCCTTTTGCGCAGAGCGTTGTTTTTCTCTAAGTACAGAAAAGAGAGTTTTTACAGACATGCTGAATGCTGTGAAGAAATAGGCTAAATTATATACCAGCAGCACAGCTGAAGGACACCTCTTATGGTTCTCCTGATGAGTCAAATTACAGTGGTGCTCCAAACAGCTGGCCTCTTGCAGTCCTACAACCATTGCGTACCTGAGGATGCTGAGGGTGAGGTGAGAGACATTGCGGACTCAACCCTGCCCAGGACTATGGATTGGAAAAATCAGAAACCGAGAGAAACCAAAATTGACAGATTTGCTCATCCTTCCTTGTGCCTAGCAAGGGACGCGGGTGGCGCTGTGGGTTAAACCACAGAGCCTCTTGGGCTTGCCGATCAGAAGGTCGGCGGTTCAAATCCCCGTGACGGAGTGAGCTCCCGTTGCTCGGTCCCAGCTCCTGCCAACCTAGCAGTTTGAAAGCACAGTAGTGCAAGTAAATAAATAGGTATCGCTGCAACGGGAAGGTAAACGGTGTTTCCGTGCGCTGCTCTGGTTCACCATAAGCGGCTTAGTCATGCTGGCCACATGACCTGGAAGCTGTACGCCGGCTCCCTCGGCCAATAATGCAAGATGAGCGCCGCAATCCCAGAGTTGGACACGACTGCACCTAATGGTCAGTTTACCTTTACCTTTACCTTGTGCCTAGTATCCAAGCCTGATCCTCCATGACTTCATCTTCCATGCATTTCTGCTAGATTTGAGAGCATAAGAAGAGTCTGATGGATCAGGCCAATGGCCCATATAACCCAACATCCTGTTCTCACAGTGACTGACCAGATGCCTATGGGAAGCCCACAAGCAGGATCCGAGCACGAGCGACTTCTTCCCGCCTGTGGTTTCCAGCAAACAGTATTCAGAAGCATCACTGCCTCCAGCTATGAAGGCAGAGCACCAATAGCCCTGTCCTCCACTGATTTGTTCACTCCTCTTTTAAAGCCATCCAGGTTTGTGGCCAGCACTGCCTCCTGTGGGAGGGAGTTCCACAGTCTAACTTTGCGTTGCAGGAAGAAGCCCTTCCTTTTCTCTGTCCAGAATCTTCCAACAGTCGGCTCCAATGGATGTCCACGAGTCCGCTTTCTCCTTGCCATGCATCGTTTTATAAACTTCTCCCAAGTTGCCTCTTACTCACCTTTTCTATAAACGCTGCAGCCTTTCTTCACAGGGGACTTGCTCCATCACCTTCCATCACCTTCCTCATTTGGGTTGCCAGAGTGGCTGGGAGGACCCGGCCAGATGGGCGGGGTACAAATAATAATAAATTATTATTATTATTTGTTTGTTTGTTTGTTTTCTGAACCCTTTTCACACCTCTGCAATATCCGTTTTGTGGTGAGGCGACCAGAACTGCCCACAGTAGCTTTTATTGATTGAGATCCATGCTGCAGAATGTTCTATGCCCACACATCAGAGATCCTTTTAGCCGTGGTTCCAGCAATGCAGGGGGATTGACTAGATGACTCTTGAGATCCCTCTACAATTCTATGATTCTATGGCACCCTTTACAACCCTTTCCTGTCAATCTCTGAGCCTCTGGCAAATCTGTCCCTGATACCTTCTTTCTTTTGACTCGCTGGAGGCCTTTTGCCGTCGGCCTTCGACTCCCTTCCGCCTTTTTCCCGCTAGCTGACTTTCTCTCCTGCCTCAGAATCCATTTCACCCATAATTTATTTCCATTCATATTCATTTCCTCTGTAATTCATACCTGAATAGAAAACTCATGCTGGGGAGACTGAAATTATGACATCCTGACAGGCTGGAGAATAATGCTACTTTCCCATAACTTGATGGGCTTCCCTTCTCCTGCAAATCAAAAAGTAATAGTCAAAAATCCCATAGGCATCTGGCTGAGGTGTTGGGTTAGATGGGCCTTTGGTCTGATCCAGCACAGCTCTTGAAGGGGACAGCGTTTGGGCTAAAAACTGGAAGTGAATTAGTAGATGGGGCTAGTGCAGGCTTCCTCAACCTCGGCCCTCCAGATGTTTTGAGACTACAATTCCCATCATCCCTGACCACTGGTCCTGCTAGCTAGGGATCATGGGAGTTGTAGGCCAAAAGCATCTGGAGGGCCGAGGTTGAGGAAGCCTGGGCTAGTGGGTTACCATAGAATCCTAGAATTGTTGGAAGGGACCCAAGGGTCATCTAGCCCAACCCCCTGCAAGGCAAGAATCTCTACTAAAGCATCCTCCTTTCGCCCATTATATGAGCACTGGTGCTCCCTTCCCCTCCGCCGGGCAACTTAATGATAAGATCATAATCAGCAGCTAAAAGCTATTAGAATAATTCAAATTCCCTGTTACTAAGCAACGGGAGGCATTATTTAATTATAAAATGCAAAATAACTAACCCACAGCAGCGCTGGCAGCAGTCATGAGCTGCAGCTAAACACCTGACATGGTTTGTCTTTAAAAAAAGAAAGCTGACGCCAACCAATATGGCAGGGAGAGCTGAAAATTGCCTGGCTCTTGTCTTGCACCCTTTCTTGCAACTGGATTTGGGGACAAAGGTTGCTTCCTCTCCCGCTGTTTCAGCCCTCCACCCATCACACTGCCACCTGTAACCTGGCTGGGTGCCAGGTCTCCTGGAATCATGGAACTGTAGTATTGCAGGGGGCCACAAGGTTCGTCAAGAGGGGGCCACTCTTTTCCCCAACCTGGGGCTCAAACACACGACCTTGAGATTAAGAGTCTTATGCTCTACCTACTGAGCTATCCCAGGTCTCCATCACAGGGCGGGTAATTAACAATGAAATCACATGGGTTGCTCCGCCCACTTTTGCCTATGCTCCGCCCACCACGGTCATGCGGCCTTTAGAAGATTGCTCATGCCCAGAAGTACATAGTCTGTTTTCGTCCATGGAGGAGACTCTGGAGAGTCCCATGGACTGCAAGAAGATCAAACCTATCCATTCTGAAGGAAATCAGCCCTGAGTGCTCACTGGAAGGACAGATCCTGAAGCTGAGGCTCCAAGACTTTGGTTACCTCATGAGAAGAGAAGACTCCCTGGAAAAGACCCTGGTGTTGGGAAAGATGGAGGGCACAAGGAGAAGGGGATGACAGAGGACGAGATGGTTGGACAGTGTTCTTGAAGCTACCAACATGGGTCTGACCAAACTGCGGGAGGCAGTGGAAGACAGGAGGGCCTGGCGTGCTCTGGTCCATGGGGTCACGAAGAGTCGGACACCACTAAACGACTAAACAACAACACGATTCCATGGTTCAAATACCTGAAGGAAGATGGAGCAAGCTTGTTTTCTGCTGCTCCAGAGGGCAGGATCTGAACCAGTGGTTTCAAACGACAAGGAAGGAGACAGCAACCACGCCCTGGGAAATGGCTTTGACTGCCTGGCTAAACCAGGTGAGGGCAGCCAATGGGTCTATTGACAATACAGTGATTATTTATCCATTGGCATCCCCACATCACCCCAGCCAGGTGAATTGTTATTTGCAAGTCTGTTCTAGCGCTGATGACCGCAGACATAAAAATAAGTAGGGGATGCAATGAAAAGCTAGCGAGAACCCCAAAGTCCAGCGGAACTCTGCATTCCTCTCCTGTGCAGAACCCGTACTATGCAAAAGTAAGAAAACTTGGCCCACCTGAATTTGGCATGGACAGTGTTCTCGAAGCCACCAACATGAGTTTGACCAAACTGCAGGAGGCAGTGGAAGACAGGAGTGCCTGGCGTGCTCTGGTCCATGGGGTCACGAAGAGTCGGACACGACTAAGCGACTAAACAACAACACATAGTCTGGCTGAGCCATCCTGCTTGCCTTCCTCAGAAATGCTCTGGGATGAACACTCATAAACAGCAGTGCTTAGTTTATTTCTGGGTTGCTATTTTGTTAACGTTGTTCTATAGATTGTTAGATTGTTATTACTATTATTATTATTATTTCTTTAATTTCTATACCGCTCTTCATCTGAGGCTAACAGGGCCGTTTACAAACACAAATATACATACACAAATATACATACCACAAATTACACTTTTCTTTTAGCATAGTGTTTTCTTTTGGCATAAATATGAGGGGTGTCAAACACCTAAAGAACTTTTAGTTACCTAAATGGTTGAAAGACAGACGATTAACACACTATAGTACTTTGTGAATCCTATAATATGGCTTTTGGTATAATGGTAGCTTTTTAAAAAGTTGTTTTGTTAATAGTATTTCATAGATTGCAATTGTTTTACTGGTGATTTGTTATCGATTTACTGAAGATTTGCAAATCATTCCATTTGATTTATGTTGCATTTGTGTATTGTGTATTGTACAAGCTGAGCCATCCTGCTTGCCTTCACCCTGGTATGGTTCCCCTTCATCACACACACGGCCCAACAAGATTTAAACACATAGTAATGCATGTGGATTTAAACACATAGTAATGCATAAATGCAGGAACCCAGGTGGCGCTGTGGGTTAAACCACAGAGCCTAGGGCTTGCTGATCAGAAGGTCAGCAGTTCGAATCCCTGCGATGGGGTGAGCTCCTGTTGCTCGGTCCCAGCTCCTGCCCACCTAGCAGTTCGAAAGCATGCCAAAGTGCAAGTAGATAAATAGGTACCGCTCTGGCGGGAAGGTAAACGGCGTTTCCGTGCTCTGCTCTGGTTCGCCAGAAGCGGCTTTGATATGCTGGCCACATGACCTGGAACCTGTACGCCGGCTCCCTCGGCCAATAAAGCGAGATGAGCGCTGCAACCCCAGAGTCGGACACGACTGGACCTAATGGTCAGGGGTCCCTTTACTTTTACCTTAATGCATAAAAGCACTTACAATTCCAATGAATTAAGTTACTATACTTAACAGGGAGAGCTGCATTTGTGCTCGGGTCCTGATTGCAGGTTTCCCACAGGCATCTGGTTGGCCACTGTGAGAACAGGATGCTGGACTGGATGGGCCATTGGCCTGATCCTGCAGGACTGTTCTTATGTTCTTCTTTGCTCTGATCCACCCTCTCAATTAGATCTTTGGGAGGTGTGTGTGTGTGTGTGTGTGTGTGTGTGTGTGTGTGCATGGTATTCCCATGGGACGAGACCCTCCTTTAAATCTGCAGGAGCCAAACCCTTGTGCCATAACCCCTCTCCCAGAATCCCATGCGCTTTCTGACTCCTGATCGTCTGACTCCCCTCCGCCTTGTCATTGGGCTGTATCACCATCCCACCATCTCTGCTTCTGGGGCAATGCTGGCAGGCTGCCCGGCTCTCTGTTGGAAGCCATGCCAGTTGAGCAGTACAGTCATCCCTTCCTGCCCACAGCGTGTGAGTCACCCGCACGGAGGACGGTTGGTGCTGGAGAAACACAAAGCTGTTCGGAATAAGAAAACTCCTTTCCTGGTGGCAACTTCTAATTATTTCTGGAGGCTTGACAGACCGGCCCCACAATCCAGCTGCAACTATGCCAGGCCTTACCCCCACAGAAAGTGCTCAGGATTATCCTGGGCTCTCCTGGCATTGCAGTCAGAAAAGCACCAGGGTGGAGAGCAGAGACAGCACCATGCCAGCAGAGCCATTTGCTGCCTCAGGGGCCCTGGGGCAGGGACCACCAGCCTCAATGATGCTTGCTGGTGACATCTCCACCTTTGCCAAGAATGGAAGGACACCATAGCTGTCAACCCTCCCTTTTTTTGCGGGAAACTCCCTTATTCCAAGGCCGTTTCCCGCTGCTATCCCGGATTGTTGATATCCCTTAAATTTCCCGGATTTCCAAGGAAGCAGCTCCTCTCCCTCCCTGCCGGCCAGGGAGGCTCCTCAGCTGCGTTGCTCGGCTGCCAATAAGGAGTCTGAGACCGACTGGGGGCGAAGCTTGCATGCCTTGTGCAGCCAGACCCTCACGCCCAACCAGACAGACAGCCTGCCTGCCGTCTACGTGCTCACTCTTTCGCTCACCCGTTCGCGTGCAGCCTTTGGAGCGCAGGGTGGCGAGGCTACTTGGTGCCATTGCACCGCCCTCGCAGCATCCCTTATTTTCAAATCCGAAAGTTGACAGCTATGGCCTTTGTATCCTCACCAAGAGATGCTTTCTCCTGCCAATTCCATGGTGATAAGGATCTCTCTCTCTCTCTCTCTCTCTCTCACACACACACACACACACACATGCCCAGCCCCCTCTGGACCCATAAAAGGATTTGCGGGTGAAAGAACATTTCGCATCGGCCCACACACTGATCCCAGCGCTCACAGATAAACGGCGTGTGGGTGAGCCTCACAAAGCATCTCGCAGCATCCTGTCGATGGAGTGTGCCAGAGAACACTGCCTACCCCCCAACATACACACACACAAATTCAATCCAGGGCGCAGCTATTATTACAAATGTTCTGGCTTAATTATTCCTCGCGGCATTATTCCTCCTCTGCTACCTCTTTCCCGCCACCCCCTACTGGGCCCTCAAAAAAGCGAAAGGGAGCAGGGCAGGGGCTGCCATGGCAAAGCTTATGAGATGAATGGCGCCAGGCCCTGTCCCTGGTATCCTCTCCAGTTTAACACAAGGAGGAGGAGGAGGAGGGAGGGCTATGGATGGCTGCTAGTCGCCAGTGTGGTGTAGTAGTTAAGAGCGGTAGACTCGTAATCTGGTGAACCGGGTTCGTATCTCCTCTCCTCCACATGCAGCTGCTGGGTGACCTTGGGCTAGTCCCACTTCTCTGAAGTCTCTCAGCCCCACTCACCTCACAGAGTGTTTGTTGTGGGGGAGGAAGGGAAAGGAGAATGTGAGCTGCTTTGAGACTCCTTCGGGTGGTGATAAAGCGGGATATCAAATCCAAACTCTCCTTCTCCTCCAAAGCCTCCCTCTCCTGGCTTGTGTGGACGCGGCTTCAGGCAAGGTCTCACCAAAATCTCATGAGCGCCGCAAGATCTCAAGAGGTTTCGGGAAGCCTGAAAGCAGAACCTGGACACAAGAGCCCCCTCCATACTTGTGACTCCCAGGAGCTAGCATTAAGAGGCATTTACTAGCCTCAGACAGTGAAGTGAGGTTGTAGCCATTGTGGCCAGCAGCCATTAATAGGCTGATCTTCCATGCAAGTGTCCGATCCACTTTTAAAGCCATTCAAGTTGGTGGCCATCTCTGGGCCTCATAGAAGCAAATTCATCGACAAGGATACCCGGGTATGTGGAATGTTGAGGTGTGTTTTAATCTCTTTTTAGTTTAGTGCTGATTTTCTTTTTTAAATAGATAGATAGATAGATAGATAGATAGATAGATAGATAGATAGATAGATAGATAGATAGTCCACACTGACTGGCATCAGCCCTCCAGAGTTTCAGGCGGTATCTCTCCTAGCCCCATCTGGAGACGCTGGGGATTGAACCTGGAACCTTCTGCATGCAAAGGAGATGTCCTGTCACCGAGCTACAGTCCTTCTCTCAAAGAGAGAGAGAATACATTGTCATTAAATCACCAGAGCCAGCCCATATATATCAGAGGTTTCAGGCCTCCTGGAGTCCCCAAACCTTTCATTTCAGAATACAGTTTCTCAGTTTTATTCTGTAAAGAAGGCAATCAGGCACAAAGTTTGAACGTTCTTCTCTTTCCTGCCATCTTCTGGGTGAAGGTGAAACTGCGGTGTGGATGCAAAACATAATCCTGGACACAGGGGCGCCTTCTCATAATCCCCAGTCCTGGAGAGGTTGAGACTGGTGAATCATGTTAAGTAAAATTGTTTAATTCACATTGAAATGGAGAATGCTTAAATGTGTATTACTGAAGGATTTAACACAGGGATTTTCCATGGGGCTATAGTAAGCTCTCTGTAGATGGGTTGATAATTAACTGTTATTGCTCTGTGCTGTCTCTGACAAGGTGTTTAACTTTAGATCACATGGGAGGCTATTGAATTGCAAATCACTATTTTGAAGGGAGTTGCCGTTTGTTTTGTTTTTATCCCCAGGCTCTGTGGTATATTTTTAAGATGTTGAGCCTGTGCTGGACACGCACAAGATATTGTACAACTGTTCGGCTGTACCATTTGCTGGTTTTTGTTCTGCTTTGAAGAAAGATCTTCAAGTAAAGCTTTGAATCAAACATGGGTCCGGACAATGTTTTCTTCCAAAAAGGGTCCATTTTTATGCACCTAGTTGCTTCAAGCTGTGCAATATTAATATCTGCAATAAATGACGAGGGCTCTGAAATTCTAGGTTGCTGTGGCATAAGAGTCCCTTGATCAAGGAAGATCAAGGAACAACAACTTTCTGGTGGGTCTTCTCAGCTACTGGCTGAGAAGTCCAACACTAGGTGGTACCAGGGCCAGCAGCAGGCATAGCCAATTCCAGTTTTGCCCCCATCCTCTTCCCTGCTGAGTTCTACAAGGACAACACTGAGACCAAGGAGGAATAAGGGAACAGGAAGTGCCATCCGCTGCATTAAGAATGCTGGCAGGTGGGGGGGGGGGGTTAAGTGAAGGCAGAGCCAGGGTTGGTGGGGCAGTGGCTACGGCACCCATAGTATAGACTGGACGTCCCTATCTGAAAGGTGAATTGGCGCCAACTTTGCTGGAACTGTTAGTGTGTAGGGACGCGGGGTGGCGCTGTGGGTTAAACCACTGTGTTGCTTGGGCTTGCCAATCAAAAGGTTGGCGGTTTGAATCCCCGCGACGGGGTGAGCTCCCGTTGTTTGGTCCCAGCTCCTGCCAACCTAGCAGTTCGAAAGCACGTCAAAGTGCAAGTAGATAAATAGGTACAGCTGCAGCGGGAAGGTAAATGGCGTTTCCGTACGCTGCTCTGGTTTCGCCAGAAGCGGCTTAGTTATGCTGGCCACATGACCCAGAAAAACTGTCTGTGGACAGACAGTGGCTCCCTCGGCCTATAGAGCGAGATGAGCGCCGCAACCCCAGACTCGTTCGTGACAGGACTTACCGGTAATTGTCAGGGGTCCCTTTACCTTTACCTTGCTGGAACTGTATAGTGGGAAGGGACCCTGAGGGTCATCTACTCCAACCCCCTGCAGTCGTAAGCCACTATTTCTTTAAAAAACATGGTTCCCACCAAATTTTATCCTCATTGAACTATATGTACTCCTCAGGTGTGAGTAATATTCCTGGCCTAGTCAATAAAATTTTAAACAAATGGCCACATCTTCATCAAGTTTTCATCATTTTCAAAAAAAAATAGCGATAAGAAAGCCAACACACTTATCTTTAAGTTATGCGTGGTTTAAATTTTTGGAAAACAAGATTTCAAACAAAAACTCACCAACATGAAAAACATGGCCCACCATCACAAACACTTGACTTGACTAAGACCTTACTTGCTTACCGAGGGCGTATTCACAATCCCTCATCTCTCCAACACAACCAGAGGGTGCTATTAGCAGGTTGAAACGCACCACCCTCCTGCCCTTGGCGTTTTCTGGTTCCCCCCCCCCCCAATTTTTTACATTCACCTCAGGTGAGCGATTGTGAATATGCTGACTGAGGTCCCGTTTGGAATTGGAGGCCCGGGCCAAGTGGCCCATATGGCCCACCCTCTGTCTGGGCCTGCCTGCAATGCAAGAATCTCAGCTGAAGCATCCATGACAGATGGCCATCTGACCTCTGCTTAGAAACCTCCAAGGAAGGAGAGTCCACCACCTCTCATGGGAGCCTGTCCCACTGCCTAACATCTCTTGCTGTCAGAAAGGTCTTTCTAAAGTTAAGTTGGAATCTGCCATTTGAATCCACTGGTTTGGGCCCTGCCCCCTGGAGCAGCAGAAAACCATATTGCTCCTTCTTCCATGTGGCAGATATCCCCATCCCTATTTGGGGGGAATTAGTGGCAGAAAGACCTCAGGATGTTAGCAGTTTCACTCCTCCCAACACAGGGGTGGGCGGCTGTTCTCAGCCTGGCCTGGTTCCATGCTGCCACCTTCTGGCAAATGAGGCAGGGTTCAACGTGGAAGTTAGAAACCTGTGGGGCAAGTGGGCCTCTAATTTCAGCTCTAAACAGGCTGGGGCTGGTATATCCCTCAATGCAGGAGTTCCAAGGCTTCCTGAGAGTTCTAAGGAAAAACTATCTTCCACAAAAGCTGCTGCTTGCCTTCTATCACTGTGCCATTGAGAGCGTGCTCACTTATGGCTTATGTGTGTGGTACGGAAGCTGTACTACCCAGGACAGGATGGGGTTGTGCAGAGTTGTTAAGGCAGCAGAGAGCATTGTTGGCTGCTCGCTCTCCACCTTAGAGCAGATTATTTCCACCAGGAGCCACAGAAAGGCACTGGACATAGTAGATCCATCGCATCCTGGTCACCGTCTCTTTGAGCTCTTGCCATCGGGACGGAGATACAGGACGATGTCGACAAGAACAAGCCGTCTTAGGAACAGCTTCTTCTCCAGAGCGATCTCGGCCTTGAATGGGAAGCCTGGACTTTGAAGTCATCTAATCTTACCTGTTATGTTTTATCATTGTATGGTTTTAATCAGTGTGTATGGTTTTAATCAGTGTTTTTGTAGTTGTTTTGTTTTTGCCCTATCTGGGTGGATGGAGCAGCCAAGTAATTTCGTTGTTCCCGAAGGGGACAATGACAATAAAATATATTCTATTCTATTCTATTCTATTCTATTCTATTCTATTCCAGGCTGCCGTGAACCACATGGACTGGTGGTCACCAAGTGTGCCACTGACGTCAGCGAGGGCGGAGGGTGGTTGGTTAGAGCGTGATGCTGATAACGCCAAGGTTGCAGGTTTGATCTGCGTACGGGACAGCTGCATATTCCTGCATTGCTGGGGGTTGGACTAGCTGACCCTCAGGGTCCCTTCCGACTCTGCAATGGTACGATTCTATGAATAAGTCGCCTCCTGTGAGGAGTCTAACTGGAGCTGCCATGTCCTCCTGCTGTGGACATTGGCCACATTCACATCACACATTGACGTCGGATTTAGGGTGGTGTGGGCGGCTCCCCTGCACAGGCCACCAAGCCAAGGGGGGCACAAAACAATAATGAAGAAAAAAATGAACTATTGTGAAAATAATAAATATTGGGGTGGGGCAAATTTTGTCCTTGCTCAGGGCACCATATTACCAAATTCTGTCCCTGTATGCATTTAAAGTGCAATGGCACCAAATTAAACAGTACAATGGTACCTCGTGTTGCGTAACCTCCAGGTTATGGAATCTTCGGGCTACGGCCACGGCAAACCCGGAAGTGTATACTTCTGGGTTTCACCGCATGCGCATGCGCAGAAGCACTCAAACGTGCCATGCGCATGCGCAGAAGGGTGCCTCCGGTTACGAAGTTTTCGGGATACGGCCGGGCCTCCGGAACGGATCCCGTTCGTAACCAGGGGTAGCACTGTAATGGCTTCCCCTAAAGAATTCTGGGAGCTGTAGCTACAGTTCGCAGAGTGGTCTACCAACCAGCCCCTCTTCACAAGGAACTCTGGGAATTGTAGCTCTCTGGGGAGAAACAGGGGTCTCCTAACATTTCTCGGTGTCCATAACAAACTACAGCTCCCAGAATTATTTGGGGGAAGCCATGGCTGTGTTATAAGAATTCTAAGGTCTCAAATATAAATGTTCATAAATGTACAAGGCAAACACATACATCCTATATAATAATATCCCTGTGTCCCTGCGTCCGTCCGTGTGTCAGTGGAAATTTTCCACTGCGCATGTCCCAGACGGACGCAGGGATTGGACGACGGGAGAGGGGGGCGTGTCTGTGGTCCCGCCCTCGCCCGCCCGGCGCCCATCTCCATGGCGGCTGCGCTTCCTCTCCGCCCTTCTGGCCCTCGCGCTCCTCTGTGCCGCGGACGCTCCTTTCCCTTCCCCTCCGGGCGCTGCCGGTGGGGAGCGGGGCCTCGGGGGAGAGGGCGGGACTTCGACGTCGTTCCGACGGGGAGGGGCGGGCCCCTCTGGCCCGAGGAGGACCCGGGCCCGCCTTGCGGAGTGCCGGTGCTCCGGGGGCCGAGCGCCCAGCTGTGTCCGGCCGGAGAGGATGGACGCCGCCGGCGGCCCCGGTCATCGTGGCGCAGGGGCGGCCCCGGGACGCCGAGCGGCTTCCCCACGCGTCTGGATGGGGCAGCCGTGCCGACTCGCGGGTGCGGCGGCGGCGGGAGGAGCGGCAGTGGGCGGCGCTCTCGGGCGGAGGTGGGATGCGGGGGCCCCGCCCCCTGCCCGCCTTGCGCTGCCGCCCGGTCGCCGGGGATGGGGGGAGGTGTGGGGGGGAGGGAGAGAGAGAGGCGAGCGATTTGTGGAGGTGTGGGAAGTGGGGGGAGGTGGGTGTGGGGGGGAGGTGTGTGTGTGAGAGAGAGAGAGAGAGAGAGAGAGAGAGAGGTGTGGGGGGGAGGGAAAGAGAGAGGCGAGCTGTGTGTGGAGGTGTGGGAGGTGGGGGGAGGTGGGTGTGTGGGGGGGAGATGGGGGGAAGGGGGAGGGAGGGAGAGGCGAACTGTGTGTGGAGGTGGGGGAGGTGGGGAGATGGGTGTGGGGGGGATGTGTGTGTGTGAGGGGGAGGGGGAGGGAGAGGGAGAGGGAGGTGAACTGTTTGTGGAGGTGTGGGAAGTGGGGGGTGGGTGGGTGGGTGTTTGACCGTGTGTGTTCTAGCGCCCGTTGTTTTACCGGCTAAAAACCACTAGTAAGTATATAAACCACGTGTCTGAAATAGTACAGGAGAGCAATCCTGAAGCCATTTTGACTCTCCCGGTGATCTCAAATATTCCTCTGCAGTAAGGGAGGAAAATAGGGAAAGCCTCCCCTTTGTCTTTTGCTTACAAATCCTGTCTTAAGGGTGTATTTGTGTGTGAATAGGGTGAGCCTGTGACCTGGATTCAGGAACTATACTATTAACCATCACAAAAGAATGGCCAGGCTGCCCAGGTAAAGCAATCAGTGGCCATTATCAGGTATCCTGGCAAACAGGATTTCTGCTGTACACCGCCTCCTCTGCTGTAGACCGCCTCCTTCTATGATGTATGTATGATGTTTTGGGGGGGTCTTGGGCTATATAAGGGCTTGCGCACCATTGTTCTGGGTTCTCTCCTCCCTCCTGCGTGTGGTGAGTGGGACCCTGTTGCAACAGTTTAATAAAGATCAGGCTTACTAGCCGCTTTGCTTCTCAATATACTGTACTCTGGTTGGCCTCTGTTATTTTCTCCTACCGATAGGGAACCCACTTAAGAACTCTATAAGGGTTCTTGGATACCCCATAAGAGAAAAGGAGAAGGTTTTTTATATAACAGCTGTTTGAAGTGGTATCAGTGTGGAATATAGCCTCTCTCACATAGTCAGATGAGGATCATCTAAGTTTCTCGCTGGACCCATTCACCCCACACATTTCAAGCACTATGATGCCAATCTAAACTGCTATGGCTTCCCCCAAAGAATTCTGGGAGTTGTAGCTTGTTAAGGGCGCTGAGGATTGTTAGCATTGCTGCATATGTGATATTATACTGGGAAGTGCCTGGGGGCAGGAGGACAATTGCCCCCTCCCCAGGCAAGGATGTCGCCTCCCCCATTGCTGGACCCCTGTCATTAACATTTACTTCTTTCTGTATATATATAGAGAGAGAGAGAGAGAGAGAGAGAGAGAGAGAGAGAGAGAGAGAGTTATGAGTTTGGGGTGGTGGAATCAAGGTTCCAAATTCTTAGATTCTGTAAAGGGTTAGAATTTTCGTAAAGTCATAAATTCCTGAATGTAATTTGGAAACACAACTCGAGCAGAGGATTGTAACAATATACATATACATTTCTTTTAGGCAAATCTTAACATTTGGGACACACAGCTCAGCCACTTCAAAATATACTTTGCCCAGAATTTTATTTTATTTTATTTTTTGGTGCTGCCACTGGGCAGGATATGGAGATGAGGAAATAAATAAATAAATAACACTGCAGAAAGTATCTGAAGAAGTGTGCGTGCACACGAAAGCTCATACCAAGAACAAACTTACGGTAGTTGGTAGGACAGATCCTGAAGCTGAGGCTCCAAGACTTTGGCCACCTCGTGAGAAGAGAAGACTCCCTGGAAAAGACCCTGATGTTGGGAAAGATGGAGGGCACAAGGAGAAGGGGATGGCAGAGGATGAGATGGTTGGACAGTGTTCTCGAAGCTACCAACATGAGTCTGACCAAACTGCGGGAGGCAGTGGAAGACAAGAGTGCCTGGCGTGCTCTGGTCCAGGGGGTCACGAAGAGGCGGGCACGACTAAGCGACTCAACAACAACAGGCAGATAGATAGATAGATAGATAGATAGATAGATAGATAGATAGATAGATGATAGGCAGTGGAAGACAGGAGTGCCTGGCGTGCTCTGGTCCAGGGGGTCACGAAGAGTCGGACACGACTAAACAACAACAACAAGGTGCTACTGGAAGGAACTTTTTTATTTTGTTTCGACTACAGCAGACCAACACGGCTACCTACCTGTAACTGCAGAAAGAGGGAGATGGTCCTGTTACACACCTTTGTGGTTGTAAATCATCCTGATTAAAAGTGCTCCGTGGCAAACACAGGTCCTCACTTCTCCCACCTAAGAGGCAGATTTCATTCCCATTTTAAGGTTGCCCCATGTTCAATGGCAAGTGGCCAGACTCCTTCATCCGCTGCTACCTCTGATACCCAGGAGATGGCAGTCGAGTATCAGAAGAAAGAATTCTCTTGGAAATGTATGCAAAGTATGTATATTACCCTCATTATTAATTTGAAGCACCCATTGTTAAAGCAGTTGCATACCTTCATGATGCCCTGCAGAACAAATCTGGTCTGTGGCATTTTATGGAAAGGGAAACTAGTATAGGAAAAATCCTCCCAGCTCAGGGGGAAATTATCCCAGCAAGCAAGGGGGAGCAGCTATGGTCACATCTGCACAATACATTTACAGCATCTTCTTCTTCAGTACATCTTCTTCTTCTTCTTTGGTGATCACTCGTAGCCGAGTAAGATTGTCTTCCATAAACACAGTTTTAACAATGAGTCCGTAACTGACTGTGGAGGCCAATTCTGGATCCACACGTCCTTCCACAGTGGGGACATTGGTTTCCGAGTGGGGGTTGATCACGGTCACTGGCATAGGAACAGGGGTGCGGGGGGAGCGCACCGCCCCCGGCGGCACTATCCTGGGGGGTGCCATCGCGGCTGCCCCCCCCCCGTGCTGGGTGTCACGCCCCCGGGACGCGCGCCAGCCATGCCCCCACCTGCTCTCTGCCCGCCCCTGCCAGAGCTTGAAGCTCCACTACTGATCACTGTGATTTGCCAAGCATGCCTTCCTCTTAGCACGTCTCGAGTTCGAGTGTCTTCAAAGCCCATGACACTTTTGGTAAAGGCTGTTCTCCAACTGGAGGGCTCACAGGCAAGTGTTTCCCAATTGTTGGTGTTTATACATTTTTTTAGATTTGCCTTGAGACAGTCTTTAAGAGGTCTTTAAACCTAGAATCATAGAGTTGGAAGAGACCACAAGGGCCATCCAGTCCATCCAGTCCTCTTTTGCTGACCACCATTTTTAAGTTCGGAATAGAGTAGTTCCTTTGGAAGACGATAAAAACATAATGAAACATTAAACATTAAAAAAAAACCTGTACAAGACTGCCAACAGATGGCTCAAGGGCCCGATTACTCCATACCCACCAACATTTCTCCGATGAAAATAGTGACGTCCTAAGGAAAAGCAGGACATTCCGGGATCAAATCAGAAACCAGGATGGCATCTGGAAATCTGCAACTGTCCCTGGAAAATAGGGACACTGGGAGGGTCTTGCTGAGGCTTCCAAAGCTGTTGCCATTGGCTACGGACTGCCTGTGGTGTCACAAAAGCACTTGGCAGCAGAGTGATTATACGGTAAACAAGGGCAGGGATACCAACTTGAATAAAATATTGGGGGAGGGGAGAGCAGGTAAGCCCTGCCCCGCATAGTTGATCACAAGACGCAGTGCATGCACACCATTTGAATGGTAATGCCCATCAACTGGGGGGGGGCTCCATTATTTCATTGGGGAGCTGAAGACCCCTTAGGCCCCTAGGAGTTGCCTCCTATAAAGGAGGGCCAAGGGGGAAAGCAGAACACAGATGGCAACAGCTGTGACCTTCAGCATTGCCTGGGGGGGAGGGTTTCCACTTGGAGGCAGCGAACTGGCGAATGCAAGGCGGCGATCGTCCGGTAGTGGGATGCTATGGAGTGATACTATGCCAAGTTTGCGACCTTGAAGCCTGCTGATCTATCCCAAGTCGGAAGCTGGCTGGTGTTTAGCGATGGACCTAGCAGAAGCTGGCAGATGTTGGTAGGTGGAAGCCAGTGGAGTTCCAATTCAGAAACCTCAGGGCTGAAGCAGGCCGGTGTTTGTGGATGTAAGCTGGTTGAAGTTCAGCTTCAGAAGCTGGTCCAAAGAAGCCGGGGGCTATTTGTGGGTTGAAGCGGGGTGGGGGGGCACAAAGGAATGGAGAGGGAATGATAAGCAAATGTATCTACTGTATTCATATATGTTGGCTGGTGTTCGTTTGCGTGAGCGACTGGGAGGTTTCGAACGCGATCCAGGTATGGACGTGCTCAGATGTGACGTTTGAAAGGAAACTGATCCATGAAAGGTGAATCGGTGTGTGAATGTGATGTTGGATATTCATGAATAGATTAAACCTGTGGGATGAAGTCGGCGGATGAAGTCACCAGGCTGAAGTGCCTGGGTGATGTTGCCAGATAGATGCCATTCCACTCATGACCCCTGCTTTTTGCTTCCAGGGATGTTCAAAGCCGCTGCGATTCTCTCAAGACCATCCATGAAAGCGATGAAGAGAGCTGCAAGGCTTAAACCAGCCAGCTTATATTTTCCCATAAATGTTTTTCTAAATACAGTACATGTACCTGTAGAGTTACATGTTTATCTTTTTCTGCAAAGGCAGATAAAATAAATAAATCATTACTAAGATCACCCCACAGTGGTTAGGTCTTCTGGGTTGGTGGTTGTGCTTGTGCCTCCCCAGGTGTTTCTTGGGCAAGGTGTTGGAATGAGCAGTTAATCAGCCAACTCCAAGCACCATCTCGCGCCATGTCTGCCTGAATTCTGCCTAATTTTAATCTGGAATTGTCCTGTTAGATGACCCAAATAGGGCAAAAGACAGAGGCGCCTCACCTCTGTTGCTTCTACTGCAGCTGTGGCTGATGGGAGCTGTAGTTCAGCATCATCTAGAGGGCCAGTGGTTTTCCTACACCTTTTTCTGTGGGTTGGCACCTACACTTTGGAACTCCTCGCCTCATGATATCAGAACAATTTTTGGCACCTGTTATAAACGCTTTTTGCTTAGGCAAGCCTGTTGGGATATCTAGAATGCTGGTGTGCTTTTGAACGTTTAATTTTTTTGAACGTTTTGTTTTTGCTAATAATGAAGTAGGGCTTCCTTCCATACAAACCGTTGCACTCTAATGCACTTGTGCATTAGGCATAGGAGCCAGCGGAGGATGTGGAGAGATGCTCCTTAATAAACGCTCCAGCAAACACAAGCACACCTTGATCCAGGCTGTTGCCATGTCAGCACAAAGATTGCCAGCGCACCTTTACTCAGAGAAATCCCATGGACACAGATCCAAGGGGCTGCTTCTGGCTTCTGACACGTAAACATGTTTCCTGCGTTTTGCTGCCCCAGACCTTAAAAGAGGGAGGGAAATAGTGTGGGTCTGTGTGTATTCCCCATATGTGTCTAGATGGAGAGCTGACTTCAGGCCCCAGGCCCCTTGGCAGTCCAACTCTGTGTTACAAAGATGTCTGCAAAGGTGACATGAAGGCTGGTAACATCAACCCTGCTGTGTGGAAATCCCGTGAAGACGACCACAGTGCCTGGAGAAGACAGTTTGTGCATCCACAGCAGTGACCAGAGGAGGAATGAGCACTGGGAGGAGAGCAGAGAAGAAATGCCATGATGCATCTGCAGCAGCCCAACAGGACACCTTCCTCTGCTCCAGCTGCAACAAAACATGTCTCTCCCCTAACATTCTCTACAGCCACAGCAGCTGCTGTAACCAGACCCTCCCAGTGTCCCTATTTTCCAGGGACAGTCCCAGGTTTCTGATTTGATCCCGGAATGTCCCACATTTCCTTAAGATGTCTCTATTTTCACAGGAGAAATATTGGAGGGTGTGGAGTTATGCGACCCCCCCCCCCACAAGTCAAGGAGATAAGTAACTACAGAACCTTTAGAAGACATCCGAAGGCAGTCCTATATAGGTGAAAAAAATGTTTCATGTTTTATTATATATGTTGGAAGCTCAGGTGGGCACGGTATAAACAATAAAATATTACGGAATAAGCCGCCCCTATTTTCATCGGAGAAACGTTGGAGGGTACAGGTGAAACTCAAAAAATTAGAATATTGTGGAAAGGGTCATTTCTTTCAGTAATTCAACTTAAAAGGTGAAACTAATATATGAGATAGACTCATGCCATGCCATGCGAGATATGTCAAGCCTTTACAATATTTGTCATAATTGTGATTATTATGGCGTACAGCTCATGAGAACCCCAAATTAACAATTTCAACTTTGGGGTTTTCATCAGCTGCATGCCATAATCATCACAATTATAACAAACAAAGGCTTGACATATCTCGCTTTGCATGTCATAAGTCTATCTCATATATTAAACTCCAGTAGCTAATGAAAACAGTTGCTTACATAAACGGACTTTTCCACGATATTCTAATTTTTCGAGTTTCACCTTTATGTGTAATTCTCCAGTGGTTTGACTTCGCCCCAAAAAGGCGCACTCCTCCACGGACAGATGCCCGCGTGTACATGTGTGTGTTTCATGAATACACGTGTCCACCTCACGGGCAGGCTGGAGCCACCTGTCACGGGGCTTCAGCTGAGACGTCTGCGTTTGCAAGGGGTTGGACTGGATGACCCTTGGGAAGGACCCCTTGGTGTCTGTTTGTGTGTGTCTATAACTATATCACAGTTATTCTCGCCCTCATTCCCTCACAGCCTTTCCTGTCCCCTCAGGGGCGGCGGCGGCGGCAGCAGCAGCGCGAGCCCCGCCAACCCGCCCTTCGCGCCCAGGCCCTTCCCCCTCGACGCAGCGACGGTTGCCGCCGACTCCGGGAGCCGATTGGGCGTCCGCCCCTCTCCCCCCCTTCCCTGATTGGCGCGCGCCTCTTTCCTTCTTGCTACCCTCCTCGAGGCCCGCCTCCCCTCTGCGGGCGCGCGCGCGCTGCCCGGCGCGTCGGCGGCGCTGCTGCTGCTGCTGCTTGCGCTTCTCCTTTCTGGGCGGGCCGCTTTCGCCTGCTGCCTGCTGCCTCGCGCGGGGAGCCTCGAGGCGCCTTCGTCCCGCCTCCCCGCCCAGCGCGGCATGGAGGAGAATTCCGCCTCGAGCCCCCGCGCGGGAACCGGCGTCCGGCCGGGCGGCGGCTCCCACAAGCGCTCTGCGTCGGCGGCGCGGGCTGCGTCGGACGAGGAGCCGCTGCTCGACTCTGAGGCGGCGGCCGAGGAGGACGAAGACCCTCCGCCGCCTCCGCCTCTGCCTCTGCCTCCTCTCCTGCTTCGGCCGCGGGAATCCCCTCAGCCGCCGCCCGCCGAGCCGCTGTCGTCGTCGTCTGAGGAAGCGGCGGCAGCGGCGGCGGCGTCTCCCGAGGGGCCTCCTCCGCGTCACCGGCGCCCGCCGCCCCACCACCACCACCACTCCCCGGGACACAGGCGGCGGCGGCGGCGCGGCAACCGCCTCCTGCTCCTCGGGCCCCTCATGGACGGCGGCGGCGGCGGCGCGGGCGGGCTGCTCTACCCGCCTCCGGGCCGCGACGACGAGGACGACGACGACGATGAGGAGGACGACGAGGCGCTGGGCGACGACGAGGAGGACGGGCCGGGCCGCGGGGGCGGCGGAGTGGGGCCTCTGGGCAGCAGCGAGAGCGCCGGCAGCGAGCTGTCGTTGTCGGGCGGCGGAGGAGGAGGAGGCGGCGCCCCGGAGCCTCGTAAGCGAGCGCGGGGCTCCGGCAGCCTGGCCAGCCGCGCCGCGTCCACCACGTCGGCGGCGTCTTCCGTGGGCGGCGGCTCCCGGGGCTACGAGGTGGTCCGCGAGCTGGGCCCCGAGGAGGTGCGCTGGTTCTACCGCGAGGAGCGCAAGACCTGGAAGCCCTTCATCGGCTACGACTCGCTGCGCATCGAGCTGGCCTACCGGGCCTGGGGGCAACTCGAGAGGAAGGCCGCGCCCGCAGCCCAAGCGGAAGGGGTCAACGCCGCCGGCAGCAGCAGCCCCGAGGCCTTCGAGCCCGGCTCGCCCGGCATCCCTCCGTCGGAGCCCGTGTGCGTCCGCGGAGGCCTCTACGAGGTGGATGTGGCCAACTCCGAGTCCTACCCGGTCTATTGGAACCGTAAGTCTCTCTCTCTTTCGCCGGCGGCATAGCAGCCAAATCCCAGGGGGCGAGGCCCATTCGGCCCCCCACAATGAAATACCTTAGGGGGCCGTCCCCCACCCCCACCTGGTGGGCATTGCCATTCAAATGGGCTGTGCGTGTGCCGTGTCATGCGATGGATTATGTGGGGTGGGGCTTGCCTTGTTTCATTAGCCGTCGGGTGCCTGAGGAGCTGAAGTCCCGTTAAACTCGGTGGGTTCTGGCTTCAGAGTCAACCTGCCCGGGAGGATCGGGCTGGAACCCTAGTGCTACCAGTTCCTCCCATGCAGGTTGACGTTGGAAGCAGGTTCCACCAGTTCAGTAATGCTTAATTCTCAAGGCTCTTAATTTATTTTTTAAAGGAAGCTCACAAGGTCCTGCCTGGAGGCTTGCAACATAAAAAATTAGGCAGGCCAAAGGGTGGATGCTCAGGGACTCCTGGATCCTTGGCCAGCTGTCACATTCCTTTTGCTCTGCTTTCATGACCATTTTACCAGGTCATGAAGTCTTGCTTAACCCATCCAATTCCACGTTTCTCCTTTTCCCTCCTAAGCAAGTAATGTTCTAAACCAGGTGTGGGGAACCTTTAGTCCTCCAAATGTTGCTGACGTGCAGCTCTTGGAAGCATGGCAAATGACCTGTTTTGAAGAGGGTTCTAGTTCTGCAGCATTTGGAGGATCAAAGGTCCTACACCAGTTTTAAGCATTTATCAGCACCCTGCCTTAATACTGCATTTTATTTTTCTTCAGCGCCCTTGCCATAAGGTTGCATTGTGCTTCCCATCTCCATAATTTTCCTCCTTAAGCATTCCTTTATCTGCTTCTCACATGGCTTATGCATACACACACACACAAAAGTTATACATGTGGCAGGGAGGTCCTGTGCCTGCTCTTTTTTCAAGTCAGCTACTTCTTACTCAGTTTGTACCTGTTCTCATGTGCCTTACCTAGGCAGGAAGCTAAATCATAACATCTGTACTTAACCTCTTACTCCCTTTTCCAAACTACACTCATGCTGCTCTGTAGAACTATTTCCACTATCACGTAGCACCTCCCTCATCTCTGCCCATTGCAATCCTAAAGAGTTGGCTTGTATTTCCTTCAGGCTCCGGCCCTTTTGCACTCCTTCCTGTGAACAAAAGACAGGTATGGCAGTTTGACTGGCTGTTGTCCACTGATCCCAAAGCCTGAATGTACTCTGTCCCTAAAAATGGTGTTAGAATGCTGTGCCAACGTAAGATAAACTCTGCAGTAAGAAACTGAATTTGTATTTGCATTCTTTTTTACTCTGCATAGTCTTGTTTGCAATGTGTATTCTTTTGCATAATTCTCTCTCTTCCTGGTGCCTCAAGTAGTGGCATGAAGTTTTAGAGCAAAGTCTCTCTTAAACTTGTGAGATTACACTGGGGAGGCATTGTCCATACACTTTGCAGCTATAATGACAAAGGGTTGCCCTTTGCTTTTCTGGGAAAACAGATGTGTGATCAGTATTGCATTCTGAAACATCTCTGGAAACACAGTCTGGATTACTCCCTTTGTCTGTTCTGCTCTACTTTCAACTGCAGCCTCTTTTCTTTCCTTTCTCTGGAAGTATGTATTATTTTAGGCAGATTTAATTAAGAATGTGGTTTTCAGAAAAACAAACAAATGAAAATTACAAGTTCTTAAGAAACAATACATTGAAAATAAAGCATTACGTCATTTGCTTAATAACAATATAAGTGGAAAAGTAAAGGGAAGGGAAAGGAAAGGAGCATCTTTATCACACCCTAGTCTAGCACCATCTTGCTGTCCAGAACCTCCTACAGGGCAGCATCAGTATTCTTATCACTTTATGGACCAGGAGTTTCCAGAACTTCATGTTTATGTTGAAAGTTTAATTGTGAGTTTGCATGTCTCTTGTCCTTCATTAAGCTGCCAGTGCTTTGTGAGCCAAACCCAATAATATAGCCCTTGCACATCTTTAGTAGGAATTAATTAAAAAATTTGCTTTATCCTGCGGACATGAATGCTCACTCTTGAGTTAGGGTTAAAGGCAGCTGAGACTGAATCACTTAGTTTTGCGTCAGCCTGATGGTGGAGCAAGCATGCACAATCCTGTTAGCCTGTGGTATCCTTAAGGTCTATGAATGTCAGTACCATCAATCATTATGTCAAGAGGAGAGGTGGATGATGGCTCATGCAGACTTCACTGTGCAGGGAATGAATGAGACAGCACCTTTCTTTGCTTGTCTTTGCACAATCTTTATTTTCCCCACTTTGCACACTGAATATATTCTTGTGTTCTTACCAAAGTCATCTATACTGGATTTTCTCCTTAGGCAAATGCTTTGTTTTGCCTGAAATTATCCATAGGCAGCCATGTTTGTTCATGTATCTGCCCCATTTGTGTATAAAGTGGGGGTGGGTGTTTGATGTTTACATCATAATGGATGTGTTGGTGAGGGCAGCTGGATTCTCTTCTGTCTTAGCTCCCCACAGTGCATTGTGTTAGTCACTTTTCTCCCAACCCACCATGACTTTGCTGAGAGAAAAGTGCCTTGAGTTAAATACTGTAAGGTGGTAAGGCAATGGGAGGATTCAGCTGTTCTCACCCACACACATCTTTTGAAATAAAAATCAAGCCTCTGTCCCACTTTGAGAATGGGGCAGATGTAACACACTTAGTTTGCTACTGAGATTTCTGTATGCAACGGTAATGCTACCACAAAGATCACCCAAGTTGTGTCTTAGCTAGCCCAGGGATTATTAAACTAAGCTAGCATGTGTTTTCATTTTCATTTTTAATAATTTAATTCTCTGATTACAGGGTTAAAAAAGTTGTTTTAGGGTTCTTAAGTTTTGCTTGTGGGTTCTAAATACACTTTGTTTCTAGGCCTAAATTTTGGTAGTCTTGCACTGCTAAGTGCCTATAGAATTTAACTGATAATTTTAAAAGCTTGGATCTCTGCATCCAGGGGACAAAAAGAGACCCAGACACCTTAACTGAAAGTAAGTCCACGATTTCTAGTTGCCTCTTAGATTCCTCCACTGAAAACCAGCACTTGGTGGTTTATAACACTCCTTTGTACGTCTTGTTGGATTGAACCGTTTATGCACAAACAATTATCTAGATCTTCATCTACTGTCTTTATATTTCCCAAATTGCCTTCCGGTAGAAGACCAGAACCATTGTGCAACTATGGTCGCCATATAGTTCCACCACCAGCTTGGTTATTACACTGTAGATTGGTCTTCCTGACTTGACAGTACATAAGAAATATATATAGTGCATAATTTTGCACTGGGGTCAGATGATTTCTAACCCTGATTTCAGCAGAGAAAAGTTTGAACCTGTCATCAGAGACCACCCACATCTCAGAAGCCAGATAAGGGTCCCTCCGAGCTTCCACTGGTCAAAGACTGGAATTTATTTACTACTCAACTCTGTATTTGCATCCTTGTTGTTAATGTCACATATGGAGAAAGGGCCTTTATGCACTATATAATAACAATTTATTATTTGTACCCCGCCCATCTGACTGAGTTTCCCCAGCCACTCTGGGCGCCTCCCAATCGCGTGTTAAAAACAATACAGCATTAAATATTAAAAACTTCAATAATAAAATCCCCTTTCGTAAACAGAATAAATGAAGAAATAAATGAGCAGTTGTATGAACATTTGCACAGATTCTGGATGCAGAATGTGGTTTCCCTGGTGCTGAGTGTTTGAGGCAGAGCACATTCAGCCCTGACAGTGCTCTTGCTTTTGCAGCCATTTATCTGCTGGAATGAGAGAGGAGAAAATGGACCTTATTGAGTAATTTGCCAGTGAGTAGTTGACTTTCTTGGCATGGATACAGGAAGATCAATTGCTTTAATTTTTCCTGCTGTAAAGTGTAGGAACAGCAAGAAAACAAAAGCTTGGGAAAGGCAGAGGGGAGAAACAGTAAACATAAACAAAGTAGAGAGTGAAAATGGTGGCCTGCTGTGTTGCTTTTCATTTTGGAAGTAATTTCTCCTTATATCTGGGTGGCAGATGTTTAAAAAAGTAGCATATGCTGTTCACAGAGGGATTTCCAAGCTTTGGGGGGAGAGGTTCCTGGGTGCCAGCATCAAAAGCAGCATTGTGCTCAGAGCGGAAGTAAGCATTTGATCTTGAGAAGATTAAGGGTGTTGACAGAAAGCATCCCAGTAATTTAAAGTAGTAGTGACCTCCTTACCTTGGGTAGCTCTTTGTGTTTACTGAACTAAAATGACAGCTGGTGTAGTAATAAGTAAGGTCTTTTTCCTCTGTAGGAGTCTCTATAGTTAGTCCCTAGTATCACAGCATAATTGTACTTCGGTAAACCCTTGCCCTGCCCTGCCCTGTTGTGGAAACTTCCTTCCTTCATGGGTCTTCCCTCTCAGATAAGCAACTTGAGACCGCTTTTAGCAGGTGGCTGCTCAGTGTTACTCATCTGCTCCTTGTCTTACCTGTTCTGCTTCCCAATGACTCTACCTTAGGGTGCCCTTCACCATTGCTGCACAGCTTCCTTGTACTGTATTTCAACAAAGCTCCAAGAGCTGGCCTTTACAGAGTGTGAGTCTGAGGATTAGCATTAAGAAAATCCCCCATGCAAGCTCCATTGAAATGAAAGGAGGATGCGCTACAGTGGCATTTTGTGACAGAGGACATAGGACTTCATATAACAATTCACTGCAGTGATTAGGCCTAGCTATGACCCAGTGCTACCAAGTGATAGCAGTGGGGCCAGCTCAGGATCAAGTTGATCCCAAGCAAGTTGGGCCCCTCCCTGCCCCCCAAATGTCCTGGTTTGGAGCATTCTGTTGGCTACTGCTGGTGTAAATGCCACCAGTACAGTGGTGCCTAGGGTTACAAACACCTCGGGTTACAAACACTTCGGGTTACAGACTCCACTAACCCGGAAGTAGTACCTCGGGTTAAGAACTTTACCTCAGGATGAGAACAGAAATCGTGCGGTGACAGCACGGCAGCAGCAGGAGGCCCCATTAGCTAAACTGGTACCTCAGGTTAAGAACGGTTTCAGGTTAAGAACGGACCTCCGGAACGAATTAAGTTCGTAACCAGAGGTACCACTGTACTACTTCTACCTGGCTAGTGTTCAGGGGGCAGAACAAGGAGCTCTGCACTGGCAGAGCAACACTGATATCCATCCATGGGCAGAGGCCAGGATGGCGAAGGTACAGAAAGCCCTAGCCAAATGCAAAAGGGGTGTGTGGATTCCAGCCCAAGTCTTTAAGCAACATCCAGTATAAAACTGAAACAGAAAATACTGAAAAACTCAGTGCTAATTTTTTTAAAAATAGTGAACTATACAGGTTGTACCAATGGCAGAAAGGGAACATGCCCTCATCATAATAGCAAGTTGCCAAAAGTTACTTTTCTGTTGTAAAGCTAATGCAAAGTTACAATTTTTAAAGACAGACATTTCCTTTTACATGTGTTTTGTGGGTGGGTAAAGCTGCTGTGTCTGATGTCTTTAACAGATTTGTACACAGAAGACACGTGTAAGATACGTGTAAGATACAAAGTGGTTGAAGAAGGTTGACTTAGGGTTTTCAAAGGTATTCGGAAAGTGTAATTGACACTTTAAAGTACTTTAAAATACTGAAACCTAGACTATTTGAAACCTACTTTGCCACTTAGCTGTGTATTGGCTTTCTCAAGGCAACAGGGCCCATAATGTTATCGATTCAAGTGGAGCAAATACCTTGGAACTGCAGGGCTACCAGCCACTGCAAGAATGGGGTCATTTAGCCCCCTGCAAGGCAACTGCAGTCACATTCTGACAGATGTGATAGATTTTGCCCAAACATTCCCCCCCCCCTTGTATTAACTGCTCTTCTATATCTTAAAATATATTGTGTTTGTCACCTTTTTAGAATCTGAGAAGATCCCTGTGATGCGTGGGCAGTGGTTTGTTGATGGCACATGGCAGCCACTAGAAGAAGAAGAAAGCAATTTGATAGAACAAGAACATCTCAGCTGTTTCAAGGGGCAGCAGTTGCAAGAAAACTTTGACATGGAAGTATCAAAACCTTTAGATGGAAAAGAGGGTAAGGGATGGCTGGATCAATGGTCCTGCCTCATGTTTCTTTTTATGATAGTCATAACCTTTCGTGTACATGTTTGATGATGGTGTGTTCTGCACGATTAGCCATTACTTGCTTCAGTCTCTTATTATTGTTAGGAGCATAGGAAACTGCCTTACACCAAGTTGAACAATTGATCCACCTAGTTCAGTATTACCTACACTGACCAGCAGCAGCTGTCCTGAATTTCAGATTTTCCTGCCCTACCTGACGAAATCTGGGATTGCACCTGAGTGATATTTCTTCCCCAAAGCACTTCTGAAAAACAGCATGTTTTATTATGCATTATTTTGTGCTGACATAAATACACACACTCACCAATAGAGAACTTCCTTGTTTTCAAACCATTTTCTTGTTTCAAGTTGAAGTCGTCCCGGAAACTTGTTTTTTGCCCCTTGAAGCTTTTTAACCATTTGAATATTATTATTCTTAAATCCAGTCTATTGACCAGGAGAGACCAAAAGTTACATATTTCTTAATTTTGGGTCAGTCCAGGGTTGGGAGAATCATTTGCACTTGTATTCTTTCAGTTGTTTTGTGGCCAAACAAAATACTGTTTAAAATGGCCAGACTGATAGTCTTGACATCCCCTCCGTTAGGTTCTGAATAATCACTTCACAGATGTGGAGTGATTAGTAAAACCAGCAGGCCATACCAGTCAGTTTACTAGTCAAAAATCAGTTTGACCACAAATATTCCATGAAGCCAAGAATGCTACTGTCCAGGTGACAGCTTATTTTCTATTGGTTAGCAAGAACAGGTGTGAGAGCTCCTTGCCTCTAGCCCCAATGCAGCCCAGGGCCAAATCAAGTAACACAGCAAAACTGCTTTTAATGACCACCTGGTGTAACAACAGGTATCGCTAAACAATTCTTTTTGTGGATAATTTGCTATAGTTTTCTTAGAGTTAGTATCATTGTTTCACAAAACAGTTAACTAATTTGTTTTTCAAATTGGTATAAGTATCAACAATGCATTTTTCTAGAAAAATAGGTGCACCGCTGTACAGTACTCACCACGAAGTTTTAAGTGCCACACTTTTTAACAACAACAACAAAAGGGTGCAGGTACTGCATACCCTTGGGTACTCCCTGGAAAAAAGCACTGAGTATCAAACTTGTTGACAGTTAATGTTTACTTTTTGTTCTCATAAAGTCATTGTTTTAAAAATACTTTATTTTTTTGATAATATTTGACTGGTCAGTTTGACATTGCTGCAACTGAGTTGTTTATCTTGTGTGATAAGACCCAATTGCTTTGGGCAAGACCAACAGCAGAGCTCTCCCCAAGTTTGAGTGCCCTGTACAGTAGTACAGGTTTAGCTGTATGCATTGCATCACCCTGCTTATTTTTAAAGCCTTTCAAATTATCAGCACAACTATTTATCATTATTTAAGGTCTTAAGTCTGTTGCTTTGCCAAGTTGTGGCCTTAGTGATTGGCTGCTGCTATAAGAAAGGCAGGTGTTTGACTATTTGGTTCTTCCTCTAGGGCTGATGCCCAACAGCAAAAGAAATGATTTGTTTGCGCTTCCCATTTAATTTCCAATAAACAAAATATTTTGCAGATTTAAGTCTTGGTAAAGTAGTTTGACCCTGACTTTTCAAGATTTGCACTAGAAAACGAAGAGTTAAGAGTGGGAGTTTGGGCAGATAATACAGAATAAAATATTCTTTTTATAGTTTTGATGTGTTTTTTCTCCCATCTGTTAAGTAATTTCATTTTTTTGGTTGCGGCTTGAGCCCAGCTTCATTGTAGTTATTGAACTCTGTTTTAGGTAGTAGGTTTACACTGATATGTCTTCCAATTGCAAAATTTGAAAATATGCCTTGCTGTTAAGACCGAGGCTGGATAAGCATTAACTCTGGTACATCTAGAGCGGGGTGGTATTATGACGGAAAGTTACAGCAATATAAAAATGCAATATTGAGATCAGTTAAACCCATTTTCAGTAGAAGAATAGGGTGGGTCCTAAAAAACGCATCTCAGGTACATCTTCAGAGTACTATGGAAGCTGTACAGTGATGGTGCTAGACACCTCTCTGAAAAGGATCTTGGCTGCCCTGCCCCCAAGCTAATTTCTCTGCATTGGATGTAATGTTTACTTGGGGCCTATGTGCAAGATTATATTCAGTATATGGGTGTCAGTTATGTCTGGTGGCTGGGGATGATTTACTCCCACCTCTACAGTTAGAAATGAGTTAGACCATTGTTAAGCGGCTATATCTGAAGCAACAGTAGTGGCTGTCAGGACTACATGGGTGGGGCTGCATTGCTCCCCAGTCTTCTGAGCACATGTGTCGCTGCCACTTATTGATAGTGGGAGCTCAGTGTGGATGCCATGGCAGAAGCCAGTCCAATGTTCCGACTGCTGAGCCTGCACTGTGCTTGCACCTTCTCCCAGTTCCTTTTTCTTCTGAATGCAGAGCAGCAGTGCATTCCGAAAACAAAGAAAACATCCACACAGTCCTGCCAGCTGCTACTAGAAGCCAATGTTTGTGCCCTCCATAACTCTTAATAGTTGGAAGAAAGTCTCATTAAGCATTTACTGGTAGATTATACTAGTAGCCCAACCATAAATGAGATGAAAGGAAATTTATACATTCTAATAATAATTTGTGAGACGAGGAGGAATGCAAGTTTTAAATATTTTTCTTCAATTCTGTTGTGTTTGATTTTTAAATAATTTGTTTAGCTTACGTTCTTCTGGAGTATATAGGTTATAATAAACTTTTTGAGAAGTAAGTATTCTTAGGACTGCAGTCTTAAAAGTGAACTTAAGGCGGAGATTTTAGCAACTTCAGAAGAACTTAGAGCCAAGAAGAATATTAGTTTTGTAGTGTCACAGTGTTCCACATTCCAAGGTACTCTTGTCTCTTGGCCTTCTTGGACATTGCAAAATTCTAACACTTTCCCAAGAATTCAGTCTTCCCATAGAAATCTGATAGTTGCAGCAAACTGGGACATACTCTATGGGGCTATGCACAGAGCAGCTGGGTCGTGCCAAATGGAGCCCTTTTAAAATAGATAAAATCCTGCCAATCAATAGTTTGCTGAGGAAATGAAAGCAGGGAGGAACTAACTTCCATTCCCAAAAAGGTAATTCATGCAGTTTTGGAAATGATCCCTCTGCATAGCACTATTTCTTCTTGTTGTTGTTCATCATTCATCATTTTATTTCTATGCCGCCTTTCCATAGTTAAAACAGTGCTCAAGGCGGCTTACAATGTGACAAGATTTACATAATTACCAACATAACAAAAGGTATAAACAATAAATAAAACACATCAAAAAGTACACAACCAAATGGAAAACAATTTCCACATAAATCATAAAATCTAAAACCAAGAATACAGCATTAATATCAATCACAATTTAAAATGACATACTGGTAGATAAAAAATAAAAGCAATTTAAAAAGAAAACAAAAACGGAGCCCTCTCTGCCCAGCAGCAGTGGCAGCAGTCCTTTATGGAGCCTGTCAGGCCCTGTCCCAAGTCAGGTGGAGAGAAGCAGGGCAGGGCCCTTCAGGCTCCCAGCAGGTCAGTCCTGTTGTTGTTGTTTGTTGAATTTATATACCGCCCTATACCCGGAGGTCTCGGGGTGGTTCACAGAATAAAATCAAAATATAAAACCACAAAATACATAATCAAAATAAAAACAACAACCCAATACCCCCCCAAACCCCCCCACATTTTAAAAGGGCATAGGATGTCAGTCAAATCAACCAAAGGTCTGTTTAAAAAGGAACGTTTTCGCCTGGCACCTAAAGGTGTATAATGAAGGTGCCAGGCGAACTTCCCTGGGGAGAGCATTCCACAGATGGGGAGCCACTGCAGAGAAGGCCCATTCTCGTGTTGCCACCCTTTGGACCTCTAGAGAAGGAGGCACGCAAACAAAGGCCTGGGAAGATGATCTTTGGGTCTGGGTAGGTTCATATGAAAAGAGGCGATCCTTGAGGTATTCAGGTCCTGAGTCGTTTAAGACTTTATAGGTCGAAACCAGCGCTTTGAATTGGACCTGGAAACTAATTGGTAGCCAGTGGAGTCGGACCAGGATCAGTGTAATATGCTCAAACCATCTTGCTCCGGTGAGCAACCTGGCCGCTGAATTTTGCACCAGCTGAAGTTTCCGAACTGACTTCAGAGGCAGCCCTACATGGAACGCATTGCAGCAATCTAACTTTGAGGTTACCAGAGCATAGGCAACAGTAGTTAGGTTATCCCTATCCAGATAGGGGTGTAGCTAAGCCACCAGCCCAAACTGATGGAAGGCACTCCAGGCCACTGAGGCCATCTGAGCCTCAAGCGACAGGAAAGGATCCAGGAGTACCCCCAAGTTGCGAACCTGCTCCTTCAGAAGAACTGTAACACCATCAAGAGCAGGCGACCTTCCACCCATCTGGCCGAGGGAACCACCCACTAACAGTGCCTCAGTCTTATCTGGATTGAGTTTCAGTTTGTTGGCTCTCATCCAGTCCATTACTGAGGCAAGACACTGGTCTAGCACTTCCATTGCCTCACCTGCAGATGTCAAGGAGAAATAGAGCATACTTGTTGGATTGGAGAGAAGGGCTGCAATGGGAAGACCTGTTAGCATGCCTATGTCCCACCCTGCTGAGTGGAAATACGCTTCCTCTCAACCAGTGCCCCATGCAAATATTGAATGTAGAGACTTGCACTTATTACCCCAAACCCAGGAAAATTCCATTATTTTGTTAAAGTTGTCTATATTGGAATCATTTATAGTTTATATTGTTACCTGAACATACCAAATGATAGTCAAGAGGCTGACCAAATTGCCTTGCCATTTATCACAAATGTCTAAGGATAGGCCATAGACAGCTGCAAATTTTGTTTGACATTGATTTACAGGTAAATAAAGCACAAACAGTAATTCTAAATGGCAAAAGCTGGTTGTTAAATGTGGTTACAGGGCACTAAATGAAGTGTGTGAAGCAGGGTTGTGAAGTAAGGAGTCCGTGTGGTGTTGCAGTTGGACTAAGGCAGGAGAGACCCAGGTTCATAGTCCCTCCTCACCATAAAGCATACTGGCTGGCCCTGCACCCATCACAGTCTTAGTTGGTCTCTAAGGTGCTGCTGGAAGGAATTTTTTATTTTGTCTCGGCCTAGCCTACTTCATAGCTGCTTGTGAGGCTGAAAGGGAGGCTGGGCTGTGTATGCAGCCCTGCACTCCTTGATTAGAGGGGGATGAAAATGTACGAACTAGATAAACAGAAACTAAAATAAGGAGATAGCACTCGTGCCTTTCCTGTCAGATGATCCTGTTCCACAGTTAAAGGAAACCCATCACCGGCACAAGGTCATTCATAGTTCCATGGAACATTTTGCAATATTTGTCCAAGGTCAGTTGACTGCTGTCCTAACCTTAAGTGTTAAGCACTTTGAGCTATTTCTGGAGTTATTTTGTTCATTACAAAGAAACAGGGACACACATGACGCTCGGCTTTTGCTGAAGCGTTTGAAGGACTCCCCCCCCCCCCAAGCCTTAAGTAGCTTTCCTATATGTAAATAGGAGTGATGGTGTCTCCGGCTAAGTGCTGTTACCTGTGTACACAAGTGGCTTTTATGTCTCTGGCAACTAGTATAATGGTCTTTGCGTCTAAAGCAGTGGTTCCCAAGTGATTTTCCCCCCCAATGGACCACTTGAAAACTGCTGCAGGATTTTTAATTGTAAAAACTGCTGGACCACTTGAAAACTGCTGCAGGATTTTTTACAGAAACTGGACCGCCTGAATGAAGCTTGCAGACCGCAGTTTGGGAACCCCTGATCCAAAGTATGCCTAGATAGAATTCTGTTGTAAATCAAAGAGGATATTGCTCAGTTAATGTGGTCAGCTCACTTGTGTGGTAGATATTACAGGAATTGGGCTTTGTTCCTCCCAGATGCTCATGGGCAGGCGAATTTGTGATTGGAGCACAGGTGCCAAGTGGGAAACACGATAGCTCGGTCCTCAGACTTGGCCTCAGAGTGAAAGAGCAGAAATCAGCTCTGTTTACGTCAGTGTTTGCAGCAGGGGAAGTGTGGAATGACTTTTCATTCATGAGCTTCCATTTCTCAACTCTGCTGTGATGAGGAGCAGCCCAACATGCTTTGAAATAATTTGCACATTAATAATAAATTATTAAGCACACAAAATCGGCATTCCTCAAGTGCAAGTTGTCTATGTGCAATTTTTTATCATAGGTAAATAAACAATTATGAAATAAGCATCTCTTTCTGATTTCCTCCCCAGTCTGGGGATTGTCTCATTCTGTAGAACAGAGTTTAAGAGTAATTAAGAACAAACTGGGTGGCTGCCTCTATTTTAAAATTGTGAATAAAGGCAGATAAATACATTAATGTTAATCTACAGATAGTTTTGAAATGGCGATATCAGAGGGCACTGGTCTTCTTGTCTAACTATTTGTAGTGGCATTTGTAATACAGCTCTGTCCGCTGTGCAATGATTTCACGACTGTGCCATGAAAAGGCATTGATTCCCCGTCCAGCTCAAAGCCTGTTATATGGGCAGCATTGTTAACAGAGTCCTCTCAGTAGATCTTGGGGCAGGTCAGGAAAGTAGCTGGTCCATATTGTGTCTACAATCCAAGTTGTTGAGCATCAAATCTTTGAATTATGCCTAGAAAGCCAATGAAGAAACCTTGAGCTCTGATGTAATGTGTTCCCATGAACCTAGTCTCCTTTAGGTAGGGTTGCCATACATCCAGAATTTCCCACACTCGTCTGGGATTTCAAGGGTAAGATCACTGCCTGGGCGGATTTTGTAATTTTTTTTAAAAAAAATGTCCAGGGTTTTGTTTTTGGCGAGCTGAGGTTACTGGCCCAGCAGCAGTGCTGTCACAAAAGGAAGGGGCAGCCACGGCGTTGTTACTTCTGGTGGCCGTGTGTATGTCTGTCCTCCTCCTCCCCTCAGTGGCCTGCAGGCCCTGGAACCACCGAGCCACCAATGCGCCTGGCCTGTGTCGCTTCTCTGGAGGCGACGGAGGCTGGCCGTGGCTTGGGGAAGGCCGGCCTGGCCTTCCAGGAGGAGCGCCTGGCCTGTGCCATGAAAAGAGAGCAAGAGGCCGAAGACAGCAAAGGTAAGAGAGGGATTGGAAGGAGGGCGTCAGCGGCAGGGAGGGGTGAGTGACAGAGATGCGGGATGGTGGGGGGGTGCCCCAAATATGGGGGGTTTCCGGGTTTTTGGCCTTCGGAATATGGCAACCCTACTTTAGGAGTGGGCCCCCCCAGCACAGTAATCCAGAGATGCCTGCAATCCTGAGCAGCATAATCATCCCCAAGAAAGAGATTGGTGAGCAGCAGCTTACCTGTTGTGTGATTTGTACTAAAAAAATTACTTCATTGTATTTGCAGCAGGGCTTAATGGCCTTCAGGGGTTCCATTAGGAGTAACCTAATAGTACAGGTTTGGGCAACATGCAGAATACATACCTTGAACTGGAAGTTATAACTGCTACATCAAGGCTTCCTAAAGTTCTGGTAGTCTGGGACCAAGTTGATACGAGGGAAACTCTTCTGAGGCCCCAGAAATGCTCTATGAATCAGAATCAAGTTTGGCTTGGGGGGGGGGGGTTCTTGGGGTAAGGTGGAGGAAGTGCATTCCTCACTTTCTCCTGCTGGTTTTTCTTTGCAACTAAACAGAACCTCCTCCCATGTGCTTATTAACTCCTTAAATGCATTTTGAGGATCATGCACATTCGGTACTGAAGTGCAGGCTTTTGCTGAGTTAAAATTGAAGACACTTTTGCTCATAAGCCTGATAAAGTTTACGATTTAGAGTTTGCAGGAGGAAAAATTATCCTCCCCCCCCCCCCCCCGTTGCTAATCTAGGCATGCCTTCTTGTTGGAAGAAAAGAAGGCCAGAACATAAATTCATGCAGAGAGACTCATTGAATAGCCTTTTCTGAGCTTTGGGAATTGTGGTACATCTCTGTAGAAATAACTTCTCCTTCTCCTTCCCCAACTCCCCATCAAAGCTGGTTAGAAGAGGCAGCTGGCTTCTGTATATCAGCCTTTCTGTATATTGCTCAAAGCACACTGGCATTTCTTGTGGCACATAGTTTGGGCATTAGGGAGCTATTGAGTCAGACTGAGCAGTATGGCATGAGGGAGTCATCCTCCTGTGTACAGAAAAAGTTGTGCCTTTCTCTTGAGGCTTTCTTCACTGGACTGGTTCTGTCAGTTAGTTGCAGCCTGTATCTGCCTTACTCGTCCTCATCCTCATAGGCAGCAGAACTGAGAAGCTGAGACGGAAACAAAATGTATCAAAGTCCTTCTGAGTACCACTATGTCTGGTCTCTCCCCACCAGGAAAAAAAAAGACTTTTAAAAATCTGGTCTTGTGTTAAGTTTAAACGGAGACTTCCAAATAATGGCTTCATTTTTAAAATGTACAGTGTTGTTCTGTGTTTCAACTCTGGTTCAGTTTGACTCCCTGTTTGAACCCCAACTGACCTTCATGGTGCTTATTGTTCTCCTGTTTCTTAGGTGGGGCACAACAGCTTCCTCTTGATCCCTAACTTCCCACTTGTGAGATACCACAGCATTCATTCACCTTGTGATGTCCCTTCCCACACTGAACAGCACTGGCATCTACCTGTGAGGGTAAGGTAAGTCCATCAAATCACAGCACAGTAATTTCAAGGGGTATCACTTCTTTCAATATCCTCATTGAATAGCCTGGAAGCTATAAAATGAGTATTGAAAACATCACAGTGGACTTGCAGTTACCCCCACAAGGAAACTCCAGTGCTGTTCAGGAATGGAAGGCTTGTTTATAGACAGTGCATGCTGGGATGCATCTCTCTTTCTTTCGTAAAGTCTGAACAGTAGGCGGCTTCTGCTAATCTAGCCACCAGTGGCCTTTCCTCCTGTTCTAGAGGGGGCACTTAGTGATCACTCTAAGGCTAGCTCACATTTTGAGTCCATGCTTTTGAGTTGTACAGTATTACGGTCCCCCAAAATATTGTGTGCACATGTATCTGCTAACTCAAAAGGTGCTGGATGGGTCTGTCTATCTTGCTGTTGCATGCCTGTCATTCTTCTATGCTTTGAATTGAGTTTTATTTGCACCAATAAGCATTTCATTAAAAAGTTGAGAAGATTAAAAAAATGAATAACTAAATTCCCCAGAAAGGCAGTATTCTTTTGTTTTGGTAAAATTTGCTGCAGTGTTTTTCCTATACGTATTGTCTATGTTTGTTGCGTTTATTTAGCTAGTGATGTGCAAAATCCAATGATGCCCCTTTTTAAAATTTCACTTTGAAGCTCGGTGTTTTTGCTTTTAGTTATCTACCACCTCCCTCCCTTCTCCCTCCATTCTCTGTTCAAATGGAGAGGATATAAGGAGAATACAGAGGCTGCAGGGCTTAAACGCAAGTGGTCTGAAGGTACAGTAATTGCAGATTTGTATTCTTGTCCTCTCCTTGCCTAGGAAGCTTTCTGTTGTAGCTCATGTCTTTCAGTGTAGTGTTTTAGATAACCACTTGCTTCCCCCTCTGCATGATGTTGCTACCGTCTTCCAAAAGGAGGAAGAAATTGTGGATCTTAGTGAGTGGATCAGTGCTTTGTTTGTTACAGAGAAAATTAGAGGCTGACAACACTGTCTCTAACAATGTGTACTAACAATTCATTAGGAATTTTAAATCACTTTTAAAGCATTGTTTGTTTCAAATAAAAATTGATCCCTGCTCCAAAGCATGCACTTCAACTTTCAGAAGCTTGTTAAATTATCCACAGATCCTGTCCATTTGTCTGACCACCTATTGATTTCAGCCCCGACTTCAAATCACTGCTCACCTCAAGCTCATTGAGTGGGCTTTGACAAATCTCTGAGTCTCAACCTAATTTCAAGCACTCATCTATATGCACAGTGTTGGAGAAATTTATTTAATATGCTTACATCCTGCCTTGCTGCCTGACAGCAGGTGCCTCCTAGATGGCTGGCAACAAGAAAAAAATGAAAGCACTTTAAGCATAAGACTTTTCTTTCTAAAAGGTGGTTGTGACTGAGAGGGACTCTAGGGGGAGGGGACTGAGTGCTGGCTTGAGCATTTTTCTTTGACAGTAAGCTATAGAAGTCAATCCATTGTTCTTCTTTGCTCACTTGCATTTTTGCCTATATTGCCATGAGTAAAAACAATGCTTCCATTCTCCCTGCAATAGAAACTTGATGGAAGGAATAGAATAGCCAAGAGTGATTATTCTCCAACTCTAAGGGAAAAAACGCCTCCTAGCAGCTGTATTTTTCTGCCTTGTTGAAACCCGTAACAGATCCAATAAAATAACTTTTTGGGAATCATCATTGCTGCTTGTACTTGTTTTAATAATGTGCAATCTTGCATTTGGCAACTACTGCTTAGCATCTTATCCTTTGAACCTTTTCACTTAAAAAAGAAGAAGTCATGACTTGAACTGTTTGCAAGTTCACTTTTCTAAGAGGGTTCTTCTGCCTCACTGATGGATTATGCAGAAGCATAATGACCCTCATTATAGTTCTTTTGCCCTCAGGAAAAGACACAGTTTTGTGCTTTTCTGATCACAGTGCAATCACAAGTCTTCATAGTGTTCTCAGCATTGCAACAGACAAGTAAAGGCCAAATCTTTCTTATGGTATATAAACATTTGGAAACCGCAAGTAGCTTAGGGGCAGGTGGGATTTGAAATGGAGAAGCAATGGGTAGGGAACGGGTTAAGCACACCCTGCCACTTCAGGTCACCTCCTCCCAAATATTTGTTGTTGTTCAGAAGAAAAAAGTCATCCAAGGTTGTTAAGACACATTTGTGCATAATATCTAGTTCATCTTTTTATCGAGCATTATCTGGTTGTTTAACATTTACTAGCATGTGTCCAAGACTTGCTAGCGCATGCTTACCCTTTTACTCTGCTTTCCCTTTAGTATGGTTCCATGTAAGTCTTTTGTATCTGCAGTGCATATGAGTCATCCTGTTTCTTTCTGTTCCACCAAGGGAAAATGCACTAGGCATAAATATTTCAAACTCCTAGGTAATGCCAGCAGATTTTTAGAAATGGAGACACCTCTGTGTGATTTCTCCAATTCTGCACAAAGGAGCCCCCCAAACAGTTCGCTTCCTTTCCTTTCCCTACTCTCCAAGTATCTGAATAGCCACTTGCCTATTCTGAATTAGTGAATCTGTGCAATGGTTAAGTAGCTTCATGTAAACTGCATAAAGCTAGCATTCAGTTACACCCAGGTTGTGTGTTCTCTGCAAGCTCTCCCCATGCCCCCAGCCATGAAAAAAATTGTACAGCAAGCAAATGTGCAGTGTGGATTCAGAATAAATTCTGAACATTAAAATGAGTATACATTTTAATGTGCAGTACTTAATGGTGGTGCTGAATGGTGGAAGGAAGCCTGGGCAATCAAGCAAAATGGAAAGGTACTAGGATCTATTACCACAGCATGTTTTGCCCTCGAGTCTGGTTTCTGAATGCTTAACAAAGACAGATAAGTGTTATCAGACTTGTCTCTTGCTGGAACTTCATTGACTACAATTCTGGATCCTTAAATTTGTTTAAAATGTTCTCAGCATTCCAGATTGATGTGCTTGGGGACAGCACACAGATGCATGGAATACATACAGTCTTGTGCTTGCTTTTGTGTGTCTGTTTCCTTCTTTTTGCTCTGCCTGGCTTTGCAAGAGGTCCTGACTCTCCTTACTTGAGCTAAAGGCAGTTCTGTTTTTTTGCTCCAGCTGTTCATAGTTTGAAGCTTAGTCGCACCCATGTGGACTGGCACAGTGTGGATGAAGTGTATCTTTACAGTGACGCAACAACGTCAAAAATCGCAAGAACTGTCACACAGAAGCTGGGTTTTTCCAAAGGTAAGGTTATTTGTTTATAGCATGCACTGACTGAATAAATTGTTTCACCTCATATTCTGTGAAGAGACCTTCAGTTCTTACTGATTTTGAAGACTGAAATCTACAGTCTTGTGTAGGTCTGTGCTATAAATCAATGTATTGTCTGATATTGGGTTTTAGATCAAATCGTGATAACTTTTTTACAAAATGACGTTGCAATTTTTTATGTGTCACGTGTGTGGTATTAAAAAATCACAATATTGGAAAAACAGGAAGCTGATTCTTATTCCTGTGTGTGCAGCCCTTTCTAACTCCACCTCAGTCAGTTCTTCCCTGCCTCCTGCAGCAACAAGAAATAGCTACAAATTACTACTATTATATTTGTATTAATGTGCTCTAAACGGTGGGTGGAAAAAAAGAAAAAGGGGGGCACACAATGGCTCACTTTGAGGTGCATCACGAACTCCCAATAAGCAGTTTACGAAGCCGCTGTCTAGAAGATGCATGACTGCCATTTGCAGCTGAGACTTGGTGGCTGCAGACAGATGATGAAATTGGAAAATGAGTCTGAAGAAGAGTTGGCTCACTAGTAATAGGAGGTTGTGCTAGTTGGCCTTGCACTATATACAAATATCTGTTTTTCAAGTGCATGTAAAGGACCCATATTGCAAATAAGTCTGGACAATTTACCAGGCTTTTTTCCTGCATGTGTAATACATGTCATTTGCTTTGTGTCAGTCTATAAGTGGACCGGGGAAGGGAAAAGGCTAGTTAATGCAAGGTCTTTGCTTGTTCACTTGGAGAGTACTTTTACTTGACACAGGCAACCAGGTGAAAGGAACTTTATGAGCCTGAATTAAATGTTGTTACTTGCTCTTTTGCAGCTTCAAGCAGTGGGACCAGGCTGCATAGAGGTTATGTTGAAGAGGCTACGTTAGAAGACAAGCCATCACCAACAACTCATATTGTATTTGTTGTACATGGCATTGGTCAGAAAATGGACCAAGGAAGGATTATTAAAAACACAGCCATGTGAGTGTTTCATTTCACTCTGTTGAAAGTGCACAACGTTGGATTGTGGGCGTTGTGGTTTTCCCCTTTTCACAAAGGGTGCTGTTTTTAATTGTGCATGTTCCTGCTGTCATCTTACTTCCTAATCACTAGGCTGTGAGTCTTTTTGGCAAACATTTCCAAATGTTACTTTGCTGTACTGCATTTAGCAGAGAAAGAATTCTGGTCAAAGGAAAGACCAAGGAGCCCCAAATAGTATATATTTTTGACACAGAATCATAGAATCTTAGAGTTGGAAGGGACCCAAGGGTCATCTAGTCCAATCCTCTGCAATGCAGGAATCTCAGCTACAGCATGTGTTTTCTATATTGCGTGCATGCACGCGCACACACAAAGACCAGTATTTTGTCCTCAGAAAACCCTCACAAACCAGACCTGTCAGTGTCTCCTCAAAGCCACAGTAGTTGATAGGTTTTGTTTTTGTTTTGGTTGAGAATGCAGTAACATTTCAACTCCAGGTATTTTTGGATGAAGCAGGTTATCTAAGCCTATTTCAGGCCACTTTGGGAGAGCGTCCAAAAGCATGTGGATAGAGGTGGTCCTCATTACATTGTGTACTTAGGCTTTCAGAAAGCTTTGATTAAAAGTCCCTCACCAAAGACTCCTGAGTAAGCTTAGCAGCTTAGCATAAAAGAGGAGTCCCTTTTATGTGCCAGCAGCTGCTTAAGGAACAAGGAACTTCCAGGCAACTCCCCATTTACTCAGGGGTTATGTTCTGAAGCACTACGCGTTTAAGTGAAATGGCATATATTGGGAACACCATTGGCAAAGCCTGCACAATCGCTCTCTCCAAACCTCCTTGCTCAAACTCCCAACTCCAAAGACCTCAGAGTTTGGTGCAAGGCCTCCTGGGATTGCACTTGCAAAGGCTCATGGGATTCCTAGAAGGTTGTTTTGGCACCATTTTTGCCTTTTTCATTCCCCCCCTTTTTTTTGCCCCTTTTCGTGCCACTTCCAGGGTTGCAGCAATGCATGCGTAGTTGAACGTGCATAAATGGGGAGTTGCCTATAGCAATAAATGGACAGTTCTCCCAGTGATGGGAAGTGGGTCACCCAAGGACCTATATTAAAACCTGGGCTCTTTCACTCACTTGAAGTAACTAGAGTTAGGGACGAGCAGTGAAGCATTCAAGTTTGCTGGTGATAACAAATTGCTCAGAGGGGGGATTATTTCCCCCCTCTCAATGTTATATGTGCTTTCCATCTAATTTTTAGGATGCGGGACACTGCAAGGAAAATAGAAGACAAATACTTTTGCAACCTTGCAACACATGTTGAGTTCCTGCCAGTTGAATGGAGATCTAAGCTTGCACTTGACGGAGGTACTTTTTACTTTGGACTGCCAGAAGTATTATTGGTGACATTTGGAAAGTAACACTTTTTAGTGTTTTTTTTCTAGCAATGGTTTGTAAACTCTCTACCCTCAGGGTACCCTTTCAATGTGTTCTGCCAAGGAAAATTCTGCCCTGGCATTTTCTAGTTTTTCATGGAAGGTTTTGCCTAGAGCTAATAATAATAATAATAATAATAATAATAATAATAATAATAATAATAATTTATTTGTACCCCGCCCATCTGGCTGGGTCCCCCCAGCCACTCTGTTATCAGTCACCCCAAACACCTTGCCACTCCCTGTAGGTGATTATTGGAAAGGGAAATTGGGCAGCTGTCTCCAAGGGAAATTGGTCCATCCTTACTGAACTTCCCACAGAGGAACTCCCCTGATAATTCCTTGGGCTTCCCTGGAAGCACAGTTTGAAAACCCACCGTTCTGTAAATAGACCATGTTTCCTGGATTTTGTAATCTCAACACTTGCTGGATTCCTTTAAGTAGAGATTTGAATGTTCCTAGGACATTGTGCTCATATGGTGCTGCATTGTTGATTTTAGACCCACTCCAAGCTTTATTACGCCTCAGTCAAACACTTGGGTCTCTTTTCTTTATTTTAGACACTGTTGACTCTATTACTCCTGATAAAGTCCGTGGCTTGAGGGACATGCTTAACAGTAGTGCAATGGACATAATGTACTACACAAGTCCCCTCTACCGAGATGAGGTATGTGTGTGATTTTTAAGTGTTTGGTTTCAGGTATGGACAAATAATGGGCATGGCAAAGTTGGGTTTCCTTATTTTAGTGTACCTCTGTTTCCCAACATCTTGAAGAAAGACTTTGTCATTGTGAGTATTCTTTGCATAGAAACCAAATAGAGTAGTTTGTATCTTCAGTTACTACTGAGCTGTATTCTAGCTGAGCGGGGATCTGAACGCTGGTGCAATATCCCATAGGCTACAGGGCCTATGGGATAATAAAAAAAGCAGTAATTGTTGCCGCCTGAGGATGAAACATGCACTGCTCATGCATTGCAGTTTGTGTGTTTGTTGTACTTCTTTAGCTCTCCCTTCTTCAGGAAGCCGAGTGGCTTCTGTGGGGCTCTTACCCAGTTCCCCTCCAGGCCCAGACCAGACTGAAACCTGTATACCTTTTGCAGTGCAACAGCATTATGTCTCCAAGCCATTCTAAGGAAACCCCAGTTGCATTTTTTCAAATCTCAGAGCACTTTCAGAACAAGCACAACAGCTGTCCTGCTGACGCTTAGGTATTTTAAAATGCTGCTTAATCTAGCAAGCGGGGGAGGAAGTGGGCCAAGACACAATTTGCAGCTTGTGAGGTCATAGAGTTTATTCAGCTAAGAAGCAATTGTTTTCTGCCAGGAGATGTATTGCAGAAAGGGGGCTCTTATTGTGAGAGGCTGCTGCTGCTGCCGCCATCAGCTTGCCCTCTGCAGTTGCTGTTAAATATCCTTGGTGAGGGGATAAGCTGCTCCCTGCCCGTTTCTGCACTCTGCTTCCTCCAGTACCATACCAGACTTCAGGTACGTACTGAGTGGTAGAGAGGTGCTTGCTCCAGCTGGAGAGTTTACAAGCAGGATTTAAAACCGTCCAGTGTCTTCATAGCAGGAGGAAAGGAATTTGGTTGGAAGAGACACATAGCAAAGTGCTCAGTGGGCTGAAACAAAGGCTAATTCAGCCAGATGCTGATGCTGCCAAACCATCAGACTTCCTGAAATTCTGCTTAAGAGATTTTGTATTTCACACATGTGCACAGCATGGATACCCTGCCACCTTTTACGCTTTCTTTCTTGTATGGAACTTTGTGTGTGCTGTGGTCTAAACCACTGAGCCTCTTGGGCTTGCCGATCAGAAGGTTGGCGGTTCGAATCCCCGCGATGGGATGAGCTCCCATTGCTCGGTCCCAGCTTCTGCCAACCTACCGTAGCAGTTCAAAAGCATGCCAAAAAGTGCAAGTAAATAAATAGGTACCGCTCTGGCGGGAAGCTAAACGACGTTTCCGTGTGCTGCTCTGGTTTCAGTGTTCCATTGTGCCAGAAGCGGCTTAGTCATGCTGGCCACATGACCCGGAAAAACTGTCTGCAGACAAACGCCGGCTCCCTCGGCCTGAAAAGCAAGATGAGTGCCGCAACCCCAGAGTCGTATGCAACTGGACTTAACTGTCAGGGGTCCCTTTACCTTTACCTTTTAGGGGTGGAGAACCTTCTGGCCATGGGACAAATGGGTCCTTGCAGCCATTTTTTTACAGGCCATGCACACCTGTCACTCAAGTAAAGGTGTGGGACAAGCAAAGCTGCGCACACTTAAATAACAGTTGGGTGTGCCTGGTTGTTCATTGGTGGTGGGGTTTGCATTTGGCACTGTTTAAATTTGGTGCTGAATGTAAATGCCACTGTTTTTGGCAGGGATCAGATCTACCTGATGCTGGGTGATTGACAGCTAGGTGGATGAAGGTCAAAATCTGGCTCATCAGAGAAAAATCGTTGACCACTCTGCCATAAAGAATCAGACTAGAGCTCCATGTAGCCCAGTATTCAATATTAATGGATTTTAAAAAGCTTCTTATCAGATAAGAACTTTTAAACTTTCTGCCTTTTCTCAAAAAATATTTAGAACTTAAAAGCTTCAGTAGTGCTGCTTCATAGTAGACGATTCAGAAATGTCACCTGTGGAGGACTAAACTTGGCATGAAGTTCATCACATGAGTAATCCTTGAGTGGGATTGAGGCTGGGTGGAGGGGTTTAGCCCTTTGTCCCCACCGCAATCACAATTGGAATTAGGGGACTTCATGTCTGTTTGCAGTAGGAAGCAGCTAATAGCAAGTACCGGGCTAGCTATTTTATTTTATTTTATTGTAATAAAATTTTGCATTCCCAGGGTTAACTTTTGTGACACGTCACATTTACTTTACAAATTGTACTATTCAAGGGCCAACCTACATGGATCACCAAATCTTAGCCAAGGCTTGAAAACATTTTTCTTTTTTTACTGTACTGTATACCTAGATTTTCATATATAATCTTGTAGTGAACTCACATTTATCATTAGAAGGTTTGTTAGCTACAGGGTATTGGGCAAGCTTGTGATATTTTAGTAAAGATGATTGATGAAACATTGGCAAATGATCTCTCCGGCTAGGTCAGGTGACTTCTCCTTTAGGCTTTAGAAACAATCCCTGACAGCTCATCAGCTTGAATTACAGCTTTCTAATCTGGTCTCAGGGGCTTCTCTCCTGCTTGAGAAATTGAAATACACAAATGTTGGTGCAGCATGTTAGGAGCTTTTATTTTACCGGAGAAGCAGAATTGCTGATGTAAGGAAGTTCCGCTCCATTAGTTCAAAAATATGCATGTGTTTCACCAATGTACTTTGGTTTTTCACATTGCATACTGTGTTTCTTTTGCCAACCAAAGTTGAATCCGTACAGAAGGAAAGGATTTGGAATGAGAAAAAGATATGTAAAACTCGGGCACTAGAGCTTTGTTACAAAGTCCTTCATATCAACCAACTGGAATGAAAGTACAAGGCAAGGAGAAGCTAAGTGTTACTGGTCTCTCAGCTGAGCCAGTGAAGTGGCCCTGTTTATAATCTCTTCCTCTGCTGCAGCCTGATGGCCTCAGCATGTGGGACCTCTCTTAGCAGATGTAATGAAGCACATGTCATTTAACCAGGCCCTGGATTGATTGTCACCCAGTGCCCTTTTAAAATGTGTTGGGGGGTTATCAGGTTTTTGTTTTTGTTTTGATTATATCTTTAGTGTTTTTATATTGTTTTTATATTGTAATGTTGTAAAACTGCGAGAGGCAGTGAAGGATAGGCGTGCCTGGCGTGCTCTGGTCCATGGGGTCACGAAGAGTCGGACACGACTGAACGACTGAACAACAACAACAACATTGTAATTTTATCCTGTGAACCGCCCTGAGACCTGTGGGTATAGGGCGGTATAAAAAATTAAATAATAATAATAATAATAATAATAATAATTTGGGAGTGTTCTTAAACCTATTTTATTGAATTTGTGTGTTATTCAAAAACAGAAATAATAAGAGCATCCTAGCTGTGTGCTTAATGCTGTTAAGGAGTTTGCACTTAAAACATACCTTGCAAGGGTTTGATCAGTTTTCCTGGTTTGATTTTTAAGTGTTGAACTGTTATCCACCCTTCACCCTAACAGCAATATCTGAAAACCAGGCTATTTCTCGTCTTGAGGTCTCAGCTGGCTGCTGCCAGTGAGTCATTTCATGCAAACTGATAAAGCCATTGCCTAAAGAAATGCAAGTAAGAGTAAGCAGAAATCCAGATGCTAAATACACAGCAGCATGCGGAATATAAGAAATGTGCCTTCTCTCCCCATTCCCTAACTCTTTATAACAGCTGGTAAAAGGCCTTCAACAGGAGCTGAATCGTTTGTACACGCTTTTCTGTACGCGGAATCCAGAGTTCATAGACAAGGGCGGCAAAGTATCAATTGTGTCACATTCCTTAGGATGCGTAATCACATACGACATCATGACAGGATGGAATCCAGTTATACTCTACGAACAGTTACTTGAAAAGGAGTATGATGACCTCGAGGACACCTGGATGAGCTACGAGGAGCAACATTTGCTAGAAGAGTTTTATTTGACCAAGCGGCGGTAAAAGAGTTTCCTTTCTAGTATTGAGCAGGTCTTGGTGTATTGAAATTGACTGAGTGAGCCCAGGGTCACTTTTAACAAGTGAATTGCTTTGCGCCACCATCCAGCTCCTCCCTCAGCTGTGCCACCAGAATGCAACTAGAAGTTGACTGGCTCTGGAAGACATTTCCACCCTTATTTTTCAGCCCTTGGGTCTCATTGAGAGATACCTGCACACACAAAGGGCACTGTGACCATCCAGTCATGCATATGGTACTTGAAAGGGTTCTTGAGCCAAAGAAAGGGCCAAACATGGTGCTGGAGATTTTCAAGCAGCAAGGCTGCCATTGGGATAGTCAGGTGGTAGGGCTTAAACCAGGGGTCAGCAACCTTTTTCAGCTATGGGCCGGTCCACCGTCCCTCAGACCATGTGGTGGGCCGGACTATATTTTGAAGGGGGGGGGGGAAATGAACAAATTCCTATGCCCCACAAATAACCCAGAGGTGCATTTTAAATAAAAGGACACATTCTACTCACGTAAAAACACGCTGATTCCTGGACCGCCCACGGGCCGGATTGAGAAGGCGATTGGGCCACATCCGGCCCCCGGGCCTTAGGTTGCCTACCCCTGGCTTAAACTCTTTATTTCCCCTATGCGGAGAGAGTGCAATTATGTCTTAGGGCAGGATTCACCTAAGGAGCTCTGTCCACAGAAGTCCTGAGAAATGGGGCTTGCTTCCCTCCCCCCACACACCCTGAAATGGTCCTGGGGAGTTTGGGAAGGGACTGTTAAGCTGGTGTGCTTGCATGGATGGAACATTTGTAGTAGTATGACATTAAAACTCACATTTTTAGTCTTACAAAATTTGTCTCCAGAATATTTGTTTTGGTAAATTACACTAATTTACATGGTACTTAATGGAGCTCTATTATTATTATTATTATTATTATTATTATTATTATTATTATTATTATTATTATTATTATTTTTGATTGATTGATTGATTGATTGATTGACTGACTTTATATACCGCCCTATTCCCTCAGGTCTAAGGCCAATTAACTGTTTCTAATCAAAAGAACTCAAAATGTCTGTATTTTTTCCTAGATTGAGGGAGATAGAAGAGAGGTTGCATGGACTGAAAAAATCCACCATATCTAAGACACCTGCCTTAAAATTCAAGGTACAAATAAGTAAGAAATGTGCCGTTCTGCTAATGGCTCGCATTTAGAAAGAATTGTTTTTCAGGTTCCACCTTTATTTATTGCTATTTATTTAATAGATTGAAATGCAGCCCAGCCTATAATGCTCATACATTTTCATTTATCTAAAATAACTACATATCCAGTGAAATCAGCATCAAAACCAACAGCACAAAGATAATGGGAATCTGTATCTACAAAACATTGATCAGTTAATGCATATACAAGCTCAGCTTCATTAGATTGTCTTGAACACAAGCCACATCTCTGATATTGAGCGGAGTTTGTATTTTAGTGAATCTAGTTCGATTTTTCTGTAAGGTTAAGTAATAATGTGTAATGCATAAGTTTGCTTGGGACCAAGGTTGTCAAATATGAAGGGTTTGACTGTTAAGGAGATTTGGGGCCTCTGCTGTTAAGATGTCCGGAGGGTCTGTGACTCAGTGGCACATAAGAGCTTTCAGATTCAACCCCTGACATCCCCAGCAAGGCGGGTCTCTGATACGAGGGCTGGGAAAGGCTCCTGCATTGAGTTAATAATAGTTAAGCAAGGCCTGATTTCGTATAAGGTATGTAGTAAGTTGATACGCAGCATGTGCACATGTTGGATATTTTTATGGAACTTTCTTTTCTGCTTGCTTGATGCTCTTGTGTGATTTTTTTTTAAGAAACTTAATAATGCAGAGCATTATTTTTAAAGATAGTTAAGTAGTAGTTACAAGCTTCTTCCGATTTCCCATCCATTTGTCACCAACTGCATTTCTGCTATGGAAATGCACTGAAACCTTCTGCCTGCAGCCTCTTCCTTGGTGTAGCAGTTAGGTTTAGGGGAAGCATCCTGTTAAAGAAAATACTTCCCCATCTGTGCTCTAAAGGGTCATCTTTGTCTCCCAGCCTCCCCTGCACCTCCCATGGGACACCTCTTTCATTGGAATTTGCTTAGACAGCGGTTTTGAGGTATTTTTGCAAGTAGCCCATGTGGCCTTCCTATAGCTATCAAAAGATGTAAAAAGACTAGTAATTATTACACACTGTGATTTCCCCCGATTTGTAATGTACTATGAAGCGATGAGATAGCTCTACACCCCCAACCCTTGCAAAACAAAAAAACAACCCACCCCACCCCAGTATATGCTAGAAAGCTGCCTTTTTCTCTGCCTGTTAATATCAAATGAAATGTCTCCTTAGGTTGAGAATTTCTTCTGTATGGGATCTCCATTAGCAGTGTTTTTGGCCTTGCGTGGCATCCGACCAGGAAACAGTGGAAGTCAAGATCACATTCTGCCCAGAACTATTTGTAACCGGTTGCTAAACATTTTTCATCCAACAGATCCAGTGGTGAGTGTTAGTGCAGTAACAAGCTTTCACCTCAAGAGCAGAGGCGGCCCTACCATGAGGCAAGGTGAGGCGGCCCCCTCAGGTTGTGGATTTTGGAGTGGAAAAGTCAGGTGGGAGCCACAGAGCACAATCCTGGCAGGGATGGGTTTGAAAAAGAAGGGATTTTTGTTGCTTTAGAGCTACCCTTCATTTTGATGGGGATTGCACAGGAGAACTTCACAGTGGATTGTGTGTGCCCCAGATTTTTGTCAATGGAAGTAACGAGCACACATCATTTGGGTTTTCCGCCTCAAGCAGCAAAATGTCTTGGGCCGGCCCTGCTCAAGAGTATTTCTAAATAGCATCTACTGAAGACCTGTCAAAGGCATTGGCTCACCAAAAATGTCCCCATTGACGCAAGTATGTTTGGCATGTAGCACGGCCTGGCAGAACAAGCCATCTTCCATTAGGGTGAAGACAAGATGCAAAACAAGGAGAGTTCAAAGCCCAGTCCTTAGCCACTTCCTGCAATTGACAGCAAATTGGATGCTGGATCAGCAGTCCATCTATGCCTTCTTTATTTTTAAAAGGGCTGTGTGAGCATCATGCCTTTTTTTGGTCTGTTTCTTTATTAGTTTTATTTTATAATTAAAACTGCAAAATTTTCTTGTGATTTGGAGCACATGCATTGCTTTGGAATATCCCAGTGCACCCAGCAATTGGTATATTATTTATCATTTGGTTTATATCCTGCCTTTCTTCTGAAAGGAGCCAAGGTCAACATGGGCAGCTTCTGCTGGAAACTTACAGAACCGGCTACACAAACACACGCACAATGTACACTGCATAAGGGCATGTACAATTTTAACAGAATGCAGCAAGGGCACTTCCAGAGCAGCCTGAAACACCATGTTTAGTGTACTTCTAGCGTCTTACTTTATTTATCTTTTTCTCAGTTATGTTGAAATCAGAGGGAAGTTGCAGTGAAATGTTCAATATCCGTGAAATTTTCTTTTAAACACAGTTCAGAGACATTGGGAATAGTTCACGTAATGAACCCTGTCAGCAAGGACTTCTGTTTCTGCAACTAGGGCTTCCCTCCCCCTGCTTTGTGCCCCCCCCATCTGCTCTATGGGGATTGGGAGAACCCTAGAACATGTGGGGGAAAGGAGAGGGAAGATCATTCCATCAGGCAAGTTGAAATCCTTGTACAGACAGAACCTCTTAGCAGTGTGAACCAGCTGTGCATACCATTAACAAACACTGAAACAGTAGCTATTTGGGGTTTCACAGATGTGGGGTAGCTGTTCTTGAAATTTGAAAAAAAAAAATGCATCTGTCCAGAAACCTTCCCTTCAGTCAATTTCTTCATCTTTAATGCTCCAGTGACTTTAGCAAGACTTCTGGGAACAAGGAGCATGTGATCTCCAATGTTCCTTGGCCTGGAATGATTGTATGCTGCTTGTTACTTAGTCACTCGGTTAGATGGAGGAGTTTAGAATGCCCAGTTTTAATACAAAGAAAAATAATGGTAACAAGTCTCTCCCATAAAGCATTCATTGTTTAGAATTGGTCCATGGGTCCATGTCATAAGTAAAGGGCCCTGAGACAGCAGTGATGGTCCTTTCTAAGTATTCAGATTGCAAATGGAAGGAATAAGAGAAGTGAATTGTTGCCTTACACTCAAGCCCTCCCATCTCTTCTTATTTACAGGCCTATAGACTAGAACCTTTAATTCTGAAGCACTATAGCAACATTTCTCCAGTCCAGATCCACTGGTATAACACCACGAACCCTCTACCTTATGAGCACATGAAGCCAAGTTTCCTCAACCCGGCAAAAGAATCTACCTCAGTCACTGAGAGCGACTCTCTCTCAACATTACCCAGCCCAACAACATCACCTGTCCTGGCTCGACGGCACTATGGGGAGTCCATAACCAATATAGGCAAAGCAAGTATAATGGGTAACTATTCTTGAAGCCTTGGAAAACCCTGTGCCCCTGTGTGCATATCATACCCTCCAAGGAATAAAATTATCACAGCTATGAAGCCCACACAGTGACCTGATGTGGGACACAGCCCCATAGTAAAAGAGGCCCTGGGCACCAAAAAATGGGGGTAGCTAATATCTATCTTTGAAAGATTTGCCCAAGGTCACCCAGCACATTTTGATGGCTGGACAGGTATTCCCACCACCACCACCAAACCTGGGTTATTTTCACCCTAAAATCAGGGCTGGGAGACATGTGGCCCCTCCTGGTGTTGCTTGGACTCCAGCTCTCATAAGCCTCATCCACCACAGCCAGTGATCATGGGAGATTTAGTTAAGCAACCATTGGAAAGCCACAGAGTCCCCATCCTTGCCCTCAGTAATAATCTTTTGAAGTTTGCAAAATAGCATTGGGGGGGGGCAGTGTCACTTTTTGCCATTAGTATTTTGACAACGTAAAAGGTAAAGGGACCCCTGACCGTTAGGTCCAGTCACGAATGACTCTGGGGTTGTGGCGCTCATCTCGCTTTATTGGCCGAGAGCCGGCATACAGCTTCCGGGTCATGTGGCCAGCATGACTAAGCCGCTTCTGGCGAACCAGAGCAGCACACGGAAATGCCGTTTACCTTCCCGCTGCAGCTGTACCTATTTATCTACTTGCACTTTGAGGTGCTTTCGAACTGCTAGGTTGGCAGGAGCTGGGACCGAGCAACGGGAGCTCACCCCGTCGCAGGAATTCGAACTGCCGACCTTCTGATCGGCTTATATACTGCTTAATTGCAAAAGTCTCTTAAGTGGTGAATGCTGCCACAGGCCCTGTCCAAGTGGTGTCTAGTTTTTGTGCCATGAGATTCCACATGGTGCTCATGATTGCAGTGGAGGCGCTAATTGGAGGGAGATGGTATTTTCTCTATGTCAGGAGGCAGTGGGTTGAGCACAGTGCGAAATGTGGTATCCCCACAATGTCTGTAACTCCCTGCAACAAGAAAGCAGCAGCTCCTCCTCGATCATATTATAGAGTGTATCTAAATGCTAACATTCTTGCTGCTATCACACTCTACATTTTTTAAAAAAATAAAAACATAATTTTATTAATCTAGATTTCCAAGATAGCCTACAAAAGAGAACCGTAAAACAAATATAAAACAGATCAGAAACAAAAGCAGCTATTGTAGCAACAGTAAAAATACAAAGAGCGGTAGATATAAAACCAGTTAACATTTTAGACATTTTCAAATAAAAAAGATTGCCCAGGATTTTAACACTCTACCTAAAGTTGTCATTAGTGAACCCTTTGAATAGTGGTACCGGGTGTCATTTCAAGATTAGCATCTGCTGTATTGTAGCTCGTACTCTATCCACAAGGTGGCAGCAGAGTCAGATGAAAAAGCCAACATGATAGTTTTTAAACAAATTGACAATTATTCAGGCAGCCCGAACTGATGAAAACATGGGGGTGTGGAAGTAGAAACATGCACACAGCCCTTAAATTTATTGGTGGGAGCAAGGAAACACAGCATCTTGAAATGAAGGTCATGGGCAAGTTATGCTAGAAGCTACTGGTGTGGGGAACACATGACTTCTGGTTTGGGGCAGAGGTGGTGTGTTTATCATGACATGTTTTTTGTCCCGGAGTGTGGCTGTGTGACTGCCAAGTTGAAACTCCCCTTGTGCTGTGCTGAATATAGGAGCTGCTAGCATCGGGAAAGGCCTTGGAGGGATGCTCTTCTCAAGATTTGGACGTGCCAGTGCTCCCACTTCCCATGCACTTGAGGCAGGAAAAGAAGGGTCAGAACTGGAGGAGAAGAAGCCAACCTTGAGCCAGGCGTCCATCGGACCTCAGACCTTCCCACACAGCAGCTCTGGCTTCTTAGATCCGACAAGTGAGCAAAAGCAGCTTTGTTGGTCTGCAGAAATCCTAGCCTTGGCTTCCCCTTTTTCTTCAAAAGGGAAACTTTTTCCACTAGAGTCACCCAGGGTGTACATTGAAAACAAATGGGCCATGTGGGCTCTTGCAATGGAGTCCTTGTGTATCTGTTAGCAGTTTTAAAGATGGTGTATTCCATTCCTACAAATCGGGGGTTCCTAAAACTGCCTCACTCCTAGACTCCCTAAATCAAGCACTGTAGAAATTCCAGCCTCCCCAGGCTCACCTGTTTTTCTTGTTCTTGGGATGAACAGTTTGTGTAGTCCTTGCTTTTTTCTGATTTCCCCCTTTCTCCAAAGACCCATGGCCTGTTTAGAGAGAAGGGTGCAACTTGGAAACATGTGCCAGCACAACTACCCTTGGCTATTCGCTGCGTCACACTTAGTAGGATCTGGCCAATGGGCTGCTTGGTTCCAATGGTGCTAATGTCACAGCCCCCCCCCCCAATATTTTGGGATCCACATCAAATCAGGAGGTGATGGAGTAGCTTAATAAGTTGCTGCCATAGCCCCCACCCCAAGAAGCACAAGCAAAGAACAGAACTGGGAGCGCTGTGTTGTTCTGGCAATAATCCTTGTGGCTTTGTTCTTGCTTCCTTCCTAGTGGACCTGGAGCACAGGATCGACTTTGAGCTCAGGGAAGGCCTGGTGGAGAGCAGGTACTGGTCTGCTGTCACATCACACACGGCTTACTGGTCATCCATGGACATTGCTCTCTTTCTTCTCACCTTCATGTACAAGCAGGACCAAGAGGAGGAAGAGGAGGATGGCATCAAGACACACTTAGAGCCTGTTTGATTGTAGCCTCGGGGGTGGGTGGGGGGTGGGGGGGAGTGAAGTAGGGAGAGAGGATGAAACTTGACAAGTGGCACAAAGCAGCCTAAGTTCAACTTCTGTTTCTAAGGCATGGAGGCTTCAGGTTTAAATGCATGTCTGGATTCCTTCCTTCCAAGATTATTTCTCCTTCGCGGCACATTTCCACTTCTGTGCTAATTGAGGCTTTCCCAGAAGGCTACTCTCAGTTCCCACTCTTACAGCCTGTAGTGGCACCGTCAGCATCCATCTCCCCAGGTTAGCATAACTGCTGTTTAACAGAGTTCGTTTTTTTAAGTGCAAAGATTGCTCTGGTTCCAGAATTCATTTTCATTTCAGAAAAAATGCCTGCAAACCTAAAACAGCCATGCTCTGTGTCCTTTGTATTGGTAAATAAGAAGCAAGTGGGTATCATTGTTCTAATCTGAAGTCTGTTGCTCCGGGTTCCATTGAAATTCCTTTGGAATGGCAGACACAAAGGGGTGTGCTAACACAACTCATCCAGAAACTAAAACAGGCATGAGGCAAATATTTTGAAATACTGTAATTATAATTTATTATTACCTCTGACTAACCGTTTTGTTTTACTCCAGTGTGTAAAAAGCGTTACTTTTCTACTGTTTTTCCCCGTTTTTGTTTTTGTTGGGGGGAGGGGGTTATAATTTAAAGAACCACATTTATTTTCTACAGTGTTAAGACTTTATTCCTCAAATGACATATCTTTGTACTATTCAAAAGGAGCTATGGACACTGTGGCACACTTTTCAGTATTTTTTCATTAAAAATAAACATTTGTGGATCACACAAACAACACTTGCTAAACAGTTCTTCTCTGTGGGTAAGTAAAGTCTCTGTGGAGAGTAGCCTCCTCCCTGCATAGCGTGCACTTTGGAGAACATGCAGCACTTCATTTTCTTCTCAAATTCTAAAATGTTATTTAGGAATTTCAATGCAAGCATGTGGTGGAAACTTCAACTTCCTCAGTCATCAAGGAGCGTATTAACATGAGCATATGACTCTGGACATTTGGACCAGCATTCCCTAAGCTTGTGCCTTCCAGGTATTTTGGATTACACCTCCCATCAGCCCTAGCCAGCACAGCTGGAGAACACCAGGTTAGAGAAGGGCGGATTAAACCATTTTTAAGATACTTGGGAAAGTGATGCTAGCCAGGATCCAAAAAAGAGGCATCCATAGTTTTGTCAGCTGTTTTTCTTAACAACTGTTCGCAGTGCCAGTGAGACCATCTGCTTTCAAAGGGGCCACTTTTGCGGAAAGAACAGCAAAAGTCAGCTTCCAGACAGGCTCCCCATTCACATACACATCCCCCTTCTCAGTATTTCACGTAGCATTTTCTAAACCCATAAAGATGGCTGCAGGGGCGTACCCAGGATCAAAACTAGGGGGGGCAAGCCATGGTCGTTCAGGTTTGCTTTGAACAGACGCTGATCATTTTTGCTTCTGGGGGGGGGGGGGCAGCTGCCTTCTAGGTGGGGCAGCTGCCCCCTCTGCCACCCCCCCCGGGTACGCCCATGGATGGCTGCTTATTTGCCTTATATGTGGATCTGAATCTCTTTTTGTCCTGGCTCACCCCAGCTAAAAGAGACACAAGTCGGATAATTTTTATTGACACAAGAAGCGCTCGCAACAATTCCCGTGGTGCTCCGGGTGCACACACCTCTAGCCACTGAGCAACAGCCCCCCACAGATGTGCGCCCTGTGGGGCAGTTACTGCAACAGTGATGCCCCACCCCTCTGCCAGCTTAAATAACCTCCCCTGACAGGTTGCGTGCCCTCAACCTGAGACTTCTCCTGCATGGAAGTAACCAGACGGCAGGGCAGGGGGAGGTGGGGAGTCTACTGACCCATCTCTCACCTTAATGCCACATCCTGCCCACCTTCCTCCGTCTTGGACTGCCCTGACTCCCTCCTCCCCCTGCCCTGGCACCAAACCCCATAAATTGCTGGTCCCCCGACTCCAACATGCACTCTTCAGAGGCCTGCCAGTCTTGATGGCACTTTTCTACTTCGTATCTGACACAACATAAATAAAAAAACTGCCGATGAAACAGATGAAAGCACAGAAAGCCACACTAGCACATAGGAATTGCAAACATCAATAAAGCAATTTAAAACCAGCCCACAAGCATATTTAAATCAAAGCTGAAAGTTGTTACCGAAAAGGGCAGTCCTTGGAAGAACAATCTTCTTACAATCTCCTGATTTCAGAAGTATAATAACCGCATGGAAATGTTATACAAACTGGCAGTTTGGGTGTTACATTGCAAATTTGGTAGTTTGGTAGAATGGCAGCATGCTTGAGGGTTTTTGGAGCAGGGTGGGTATCTTCAGTAGTTGATTATTGTGTGTTGGAATGTCAAAGGTTGCTTCATTTTCTGTCACTTTGGAATGCAAGCGAGCTTCTACCATCTAACAGTCATGAAACGGGCTTAAAAACAGACTCCACTGAAATCCTTTCAAGATCTGTGATTATCTCAAATTTGTGAAGGCAAAGCTTAATGTCAGAGCGATTTGGAATGCTTATTTCTCTGAAGGAACAGACAGTAAAAAAGAAAACATGGCATAGAACTGAAAAACTCACATGCTGTCTGATCATGTCCACAACCCTGGGTTCATTGGTGAGATAGAAGGGGTGCTTAAAAATGGCATTCCCTATTACTAACTTTAAATGTCAGGCAATTATTCTTATTAATATATAAAGTAACATTAAATGAAAGTGGCCTTTGGCAGCTACAGAGTGCATTTAGCTTACCAATGACGAGTGCTCATGGACTTCACAGATTTGGAAGGAAGGCCTTCTAAATGGCCAAAGTTAGTAGTTCCTGGGAGACTCCGGCATCTCCTTTTCTAGAAATCAATCTGGATGTGGCAATCCCCGCTTCCATTGTTATGAGTAACAAAGATTGTGACGCCCATCCTCAGCCGGTACTACTGCTCCCTTGAAAATGATAATATACATAAGGATTATATATTGGCTGTATTTAAGAAGGTGCCAATATCTGCATGTGGTGCCTGGGCAGTGTGCTGGGCAGAACCAGGAACTTTCAAGAGGAAAACCCAGCTTCTCTGTACTTCCCCACTTAAAGATGAGGTCTGTGCAACTTTATACACTTCAAGCTGTGCACCACCTGTGTAATTCTAGCCTCACAACCACTGCTGCTCTGTAGCTCCAAGCAGGCAGCAGTACCAAGTTGTATGTTCATTGGCCAGCCATACACTGAGGACAGGGACCCTGGGCATAATCTTGAGTTGTGCCCAGGGCCTGGTGCAAGATGTAAGTGTTGCTGAGCTAAATTAAAGCGCTATGGTAGCGCTTTAGTAGAGTATAAGACTCGGGTTCACGGGTTGGGCAAAAAGATTCCTGCATTGCAGGGGGTTGAACTAGATGGCCCTTGGGATCCCTTCCAACACTACAATTATATGATTCTAAACATACATGTAAATGGCCGATTGCCAAGAAAATCCAATACTTTATATGCTACCTAATGCTGAAAGTCTCATAAGTAGCTTACAAAAATAGACAAGAAAAGCAATAGTGGGAAGTACCAAACAATTTTATATACTGGAATGCCGCTCTAGAGGTCTGGCAGTATATAACCATGTGTCTCAATCCATCTGCTAAGGAGAACATCATCCTCTGCAAGATAACCGGGCCTGGTCAAATGCTCTTCTCTGATCCACTTTTGTATTTATATGGCCAGGAAAGCTGCCTGTTTTATCTCTGGCCTTAAACAGTGTGCATGAGTCACAATGAGTCCTCGCTGCAGCCCTGGTTTTGGCTGGGGGAACATTGCATTGTCCGTTACCTTCTGGTTTCTTCATTAACCAAAAGGGTGGGTTTTTCTCTTCCTCCCCCCCCCCCGCCGCTCCCAACCTCTTTTTGTTGATTCATCCTCAAAATATTTTTTCTAGCCAGAACATCTATTTTAATAGTTCTCCCTTGTTTTCAAAAGTTTTTTCTTCAGCAATGAACTCTCCCCTCACTCCTATCCCTTACAAATTATTAGCCTTTCAAAACTGCAACTTCTGTAAATCATTTTCCTGGGTAACCACTCATCTATAATCCTTGATCTCCCATTGCACTGTGGCATGTGGGTCCAGTTTGGTCAGGTGAAGGATTCCAGGGAGGTCCCATGACCTCTCATAATGTGGTCCAGCCCTAGGACCCATGCAAGAGTTGCACCAGAATCCTAACACTGCCTCAGAAATAAAAACCACTGAATTCAGGAGTGTTGGCTTAAATATATACAGGGCGAGTCCTTTAAAAGAGCCTCTGTGGATACAGAGTACACATGTTCCACGGGGCCTCTTTTAAAAGACTCGCCCTGTATGTATATAAGTGCAAGGCATAGAAGCCAAAGACTAGGTTTTCCTCACTGCTGGTGAATTGCAGCCAGGCCTAGATAGTTGGGATTAGAGGAGAGGATTTTGAGTCATGGTGCCCTCCATTGCCCATGGCCATGTTGGCTGATAGGATCTAATGTCCCAATAGTTGGAAGGCACCAGGTTGGGGAACACTGCATTAAGGCAGAGATGGTGCTGGAAGCAATAGAATAAAATAGGTTTTATATTTTGATTTTATTCTATGAACTGCCCTGAGACCCCCAGGTATAGGGCGGTATATAAATTCAATAAATCATCATCATCATCATCTACTGAGGAACAGAAAAGAATAGGAGCTCAAAGCTGCATGGAAAACTTTTTACTGCCCAGCAGATTTCAAGTGCCACAACTATTCAGGGGCAGCAATGATTCAGTCCTGCCTCCAGTGTTTCGGATGAGGGCTTCACTTGGCCCTATCTGGTGATATTGGGACCTTCCTCATTACTGTTAATCATTGGTATTGTGTTTTGGGGTTTTTTTTCTGCATTTTTTTCTTCCTCTCAAATGAGCCCAGGATGGGGGGGAAACAAACCAGTACAACTTTTCAAAGATTATAAAATCTGGAAACATTTTAAAAAGCAGTTGCAAATCCTTACAGTTAATAAGTCTAAGTTTGCCAGTCATCAAATGCCTGGGTGCATGTGCTATACCATGGAGCTATGACCCTTCCCCCAAATAATTTGCTTTTTCTACAGAAGGAAGAAACTGCAGTGCTGGTGGGTGGTTTCGGAGGGGCGTTTCTTGTCCCCCTCCGTGTTGGCCAACGTCCTCTTCTCCAAGGTGCCACTACCCACTGTGCCTGATCTGCACAATCACTCTGAGGGCGAGAGTGCAAGGCAAGTGGAGGGTTCTACTGCATTGCCTCACATCTGTCAGCAGCAGCAAGGAGAGGAAGCATGGCCAGTACACTCCAGTGCAGGCATCCCCAACCTTCAGCCCTCCAGATGTTTTGGACTCCAATTCCCATCATCCCTGACCACTGGTCCTGTTAGCTAGGGCAGAGGCGTAGCAAGCCCAGGTGGTACCCGGGGCGGAATTTTTTTTGTCACCCCCCACCACTTTAATTTTTAAAAAATTAAAAAAATTAAAAAGTGTCACCCCCCTCTGATGGTGCCACATTGCGAGGTGTGGGGTTTTTTTGTGTGTGTGTCTATTATCTCTTTTTTTTCAATAATGTTAAAATAAAAAATAATAATAATAATGTAAAAAAATAAAAAAGTTTAATTTTAAAATTAAAATTAATTTAAAAAAATAAAATAAAGTGTCACCCCTCTCTGATGGTGCCACTTTGTGAGGTGTGTGGGGTTGTGTGTGTGTCTATTATCTCTTTTTTTCAATGAAGTTAAAAAAAAATTTTTTCAAAAAAAAATTTTTCTTTAAAAAAAAGTGTCACCCCCCTCTGGGGTGGAACCCGGGGCGGCCCGCCCCCCCCCCGTTGCTACGCCCCTGAGCTAGGGATTATGGGAGTTGTAGGCCAAAACCTCTGGAGGGCCGCAGGTTGGGGGTGCCTGCTCCAGTGAGTGGGCAGTGGGCCCTCTGCAGTTGCCCGGACAACAGCTGTTACCCAGGAAGTCTGACTCCTAATGACAGTCCTGGCTGTACAAAACTACCTTTAGGAGAAAAGGATGGACGTATGCAACCAAGATGATTCGGCAAAGAAATCCTATTGCTGCTATCCCATTTTTTTTCCATCCAAGTGTTGGCAAAAGGCATAATATTTCTCTTCCAAGAAGGTATCTTGCTGTCAAACCACATCTGAGGAGTAGTTCAATGATTCCTTCCTCTTGATGGTTTTTTTAATACATTTTTTTTTTTTGTAGCTCTACTACCTTTTTAAAAAACAAAAACCAGCCAAAAAGTCTGCAATGGAAAAGCAAAGGATGACAGGAGGAGGAAAGGATAGGATAGAGTGACTGCTCCCCTTCTTGCCATTTGGTAAAAAGCACCCTTTCCCCACAAGCTGCTTTTCTCCCCCTGCCCCCATATGAAGGAAAAAAGCTGGGCGCACCATAATTCTTCCATCATAACCAGGGATCCAAGGCAGCAGGGAGAAGTGGCTGACACAGAAAGAAAACAGCTTGCAGATTATTTGCAATGCATTCAATAAACAAATAATTTTCAAGGGGAACATTCTTACATTTAAAATGTCTGGAAACCAAGCCTTAGGAGGAACAGTTGAGGGAGTTGGGAATGTTTAGCCTGGAGAAGAGGAGACAGAGTCTGAGAGGTGATAGGATAGCCATCTATCGGAAGGGCTGACAGATGGAAGATGGAGCAAGTTTGTTTTCTGCAGCTCCAGAGGGTAGGACCATCTCAGTAATGTCTACATTGACTGGCAGTGGCTCTCCAGTTTTTAAGGCAAGGAACACTCCTAGTCACACCTGGAGATGCCAGGGATTGAACCTGGAACCTTCTCCATGCCAAGTAGATGTTCCACCAGTGAGCTATGTTCCCTTCCCCTAAATGAAGGAGCTGCAAAAGGTTTCCTGAACATTTCTTTCTGTAAATAGTTATCTGCCTTATCTATGCAGCTATTTTCATTCTATTTCCCCCATGGATGGGAGATTAGTTTGATATCAACCTGCCTGTGCATTGAGATCAGCGGAAGAGGCATGATGGCTGGGGCTGCTGAAAGCTCTAGTCCAAAACTCTGCCAAGATTGCAAAGGCTGATATAGAGGTAGAAACGTCTTGAGTGATTTTACAGTAGTTTATGTCTCCATAATACTGCAATAGCCTTTAGTTGTAACAGTGTGGTGCAAACTGTGTTTCTTCTAGAGAGAACAGAGTGCTTTGGGGCAAAGCTGAGGGCTTTTGTAATTTCCATTAAAAAATAAGGAATAAATGAGTAATTGCTACACAGTTTGTTGCATGAGATCCTATGCCCAGATAATTCTGCTCATGTGCAGGCACTAAACTATTTTCTACTTGGCATAAATGGATTCTTCTCAAAGACACCACAGCTGTTGCTAACTGCAGTCACCCTGTGCAGAATCCAGCTTTTTGAGATTCTTGGCTTCCTCCCCCCACCTTTTTTTTTAAGGTACAAATGCTGGCTTGAATGTGTGTGGGCAGAAATGCTGCCGTAGATTCAAAAGGGGGGGTTATGAATAAGATTTCCAGCAGGATTTTTGGAGTGTGTGTGGAGATCTTCAGTGCTCTGCATAGCAATTTGATCCATACCATTGATCACAAACACAGAATACATAAGGGAAGTTAGTCAAAAATAGAATAAGTTCTGCAAATGCATATTGTCTCCAGCTTACAGAATTCAGATTTGCATTTTGTGGGAGCTTTTATTTTGCTGTCAACATTTAAATTTTATTTTGAAATCCAGAGTGCACAGAACTACTGTATAACATATTCTGATTGTGACGTGAACAGTAATGAGCAATGTAACTCTTCAGCATCTTCTGGCTTGTTTCCCCACAAATTGCACTTAGACATGACCTGTAATACATGGCGTTGAAGGCCACCTTTTTGCCAAGGCTGCCTGGGAAAGCACAACCTCGCTCCCAGATTTCTGTGGCTCTTCCAGCCAGGGATGGAGTTTCCACATCAACACTGAGCTGTCAAAGGAACGGCTGGCTGTGTTGGCACTACAGAATCCATTCTTGCCCTGGGCACAGCTGTGAAGCCCAGCCAAACCAAAACAATGCTGGGAATGCTAGGGTGATGATGATGGACTGTGTGGGCAGCCAGGGAGAGAAAAGCAATGCAATAAACAGCAGTGGTTTGGAGGGGAACGGCTGTGAGAAGGAGTGAGAAGGGGCAGAACAGGGCGGGGCAGGGGTGTTTGCAGGCTTTTTCAATGGTGTTTCAAATATACGCAATTTCACTTAAACGCGTGGTGCCTTGGAACTTAATCCCCACATAAATTGGGAGTTGCCTGTACATTCCACTGGAAATAGCAGAGGGTGGGGTGCATGGCAGAAAGAGGAAGATAAGCAGTTATTGGAGAGGCAAAAGAGGGTGGCAGAGAGAGTAAAGGGGTGGAGCAATTTGGTGTTGAAGGTAAAGGGGCCCCTGACCATTAGGTCCAGTCGTGTCCGACTCTGGGGTTGCGACGCTCATCTCGCTTTGTTGGCCGAGGGAGCCGGCGTACAGCTTCCGGGTCATGTGGCCAGCATGACAAAGCCGCTTCTGGCGAACCAGAGCAGCGCACGGAAACGCCGTTTACCTTCCCGCCGGAGCAGTACCTATTTATCTACTTGCACTTTGACGTGCTTTTGAACTGCTAGGTTGGCAAGAGCAGGGACCAAGCAATGGGAGCTCACCCCGTTGTGGGGATTCGAACCGCCGACCTTCTGATCGGCAAGCCCTAGGCTCTGTGGTTTAACCCACAGCGCCACCCGCGTCCAATTTGGTGTTAGCTCCACTCATTCTCAGCTCTAGCTCTGCCCGCCAATGGCTATTGTCCCTGATTGACTTTTTGCATGGGTGAATGACTCTGGGTTGGTGGCTTTTCATAGCCTCCCCTCTTAATGTTTGGGTCTCTTCCCAAATTTTCCTCCATTCAAACAGACATGAACTAAGGTCCCTTTCTTGAATGTTCCATCCATGTACACCCAACAGAGGAAGTGCCTCCTCGCTCACTAGAACGTCTTGTCCCTGGACGTCCACCATTGAATATCCTAAGACTTTCCTGGTTCAGCTGAAACTCAGCAGCTAAGCCCAAGCCTAAGAAGATTACATATAAATAAAATCATTGAAAAATTGTAGTAAATGGATGTATTTTATTTATTATTCAAAAGCTGGTGGCTCTGTTTGACCATTTTTTCCCTATTCTCAAAGTGTTGCTCTCCACCCTGAGCCAACGGAAAGGTGCAGCAGAGGAATGAAACAAAATAAATGGATATTAGTGACAAGTGTGGCATTGATAACAAGAATTCCCCTCCCCCCAAAAAATGTAGATGGTGTTTGCCTCCGTACCCCACCCCCCACCCAAAGCTTTGGTATTTCATTCCATAATTGAAAATTATTAAATAACAGTTACTCTTTCTGGGTGGAGTTGCAAAAAGTCTTCCAGAGACATGAGTCAGGCATCAAAACAATCTGGAAAGGAGCATTAAAATCTATATTTTCAAACAGTATATTGACATAGTTTTGTCCTCTGGGTTTTGAACATCTGAAATGGCAAGAAATTCCAGCTTCAAGCTTTCTTGGGGCAGGATGATTGTGATGCAGGTTTGCTGCTCAAAACAGCAACCCCACCTTGAGATGCTTCTCTCCTGGTAATGTGGGCTGAAGTAGTTTTGGAAGCAAGTGAAGGGACATCATCATGTATATTGATGTGTGTTGCTTTGACTTACATTTCCTTAAAATAGCAACCAATTAACAACAACAACAACAACAACAACAACAACAACGATGTTCCTGTTCCCATTGTCATTCTTGGCAGCCACTGGGGGGAATAAGCAGTACCAGAGGGGGGCAGGTAGAAGTGGGGAAGAGCTCCCACAAACGCTGCTGGCCCCCTGGGTAACCTAAAGGAACATTTCAGTGGTTTATCTTAGAATGAAACTAAACTGAGCATTTGCATTTCACATGTACTTTTTAAAAAATGCAAATAGCAGCAGCTACTATTGGAGGGAGCCCCCTCCTCCACTAGAGCCCAGCCCTCAGATGCCATGGGAAATGAGACTTCCCCTCCAGATGCAAGCAGCAGCTTCACAGGAGCACCTTTCATCCAGATTGCAGCAGGGCTGGAAAGGGTTAAACTCCCTGGCCCACCCCTGCCTGTAGCAATTACAATTAGCAGCCCCAGCCCCACACAGCTGCTCTCTGACTGTTTTAAAATATGCATTTTAAATGCAGAGAAGAGGTTTAGCGCCATGTCATTAGAGAAGCCCACTTTCTAAAAGTGAGACACCATTTCATCTGTTTGACCAAGTGCCCTCAAGTCCACGAAAGCCCCCCAGGAGGAATTGATCTGTTGCTCTTTAAGGTGCCACAAGGTGTGGGGAGCCACCAAATTGTTCTCTTGCAGGCTGTGACCACATAACACCGGTCCTGAGAGATCTACATTGGCTCCCAGTACGTTTCCGAGCACAATTCAAAGTGTTGGTGCTGACCTTTAAAGCCCTAAACGGCCTCGGTCCTGTATACCTGAAGGAGCGTCTCCACCCCCACCGTTCAGCCCAGACACTGAGATCCAGCGCCGAGGGCCTTCTGGTGGTTCCCTCACTGCGAGAAGCAAAGCTACAGGGAACCAGGCAGAGGGCCTTCTCGGTAGTGGCGCCCGCCCTGTGGAACGTCCTCCCTTCAGAGGTCAAAGCGATCAACAACTACATGACCTTTAGAAAACACCTGAAGGCAGCCCTGTTTAGGGAAGTTTTTAATCTGTAATATTTCAATGTATTTTAGTGTTTTTTGGAGGCCGCCCAGAGTGGCTGGGGGGACCCGGTCAGATGGGCGGGGTACAAATAATAAATTATTATTATTATTATTATTATGTGGAAGCAGCTCAGGAAGCCTGCAGAGTCACCCTGCAGCCCATGGAGGGGAGCAAGGAGCAGCTCTAATGGCTTGGGGGCCCAGCAAACAACAAAGCAAGGCGGTTCATGGGGTGTGTTTGATGTGCAAACAGATCCAGCTGTTGGCATCGGAGTCTTTAATGAGCCTGCTTATATGAAAGTCTTCCATACCCAAGGCCTCCTGTAAATGACTGTCAAAGCCACAGGAGTTCAGGCACTGTGGAAATAACCTTTTATGTTACAGCCTCTTCCTCCAGGGTTTAAACAGCCCTACGCTTAGCCCATGGGAACATTTTGCCTGCCAGCTTTCGCCATTTTTTTGTTTTGTTTTGTTTTGTTTTTTTTTTTTACTTTGCAAAGTTGTTATTGTACTTCACCAGGTCTTAACCTATTACAGTATTTGTAAGAAAAGATTCCAAATATCATTGAATTTGTCCATGGCAAGTCTGCGTTTATACAGTGGTACCTCTGGTTGTGAACGGGATCCGTTCCGGAGCCCCGTTCGCAACACGTAACTTGAAGCGCTACTTCTGCGCATGTGCGCGACACGATTCTGCGCTTCTGCGCATGACGTCATTTGACGAATATGCGCATGCGCGAACCACCAAACCCGGAAGTAACCCGTTCCGGTACTTAAGGGTTCGGCGCGTTCGTAACCTGCGCCAAATGTAACCTGCAGCGAATGCAACATGAGGTACGATTGTATGTAAGTTGTTCATATGTTGCGAGTTTGTAGGTCTTCAATCCAATCAGAGAAGGGAACTGCACTTTTATTTTTCCAGTTCATCAGTATCCGTCGTTTTGCTGTGGTAAGGACGCAGAGAGTCCACTCATATTGTCTTTCTGTGAGGTTCCATGTGGTGGGTATATAATTCAAAATGATATTTTGCTCTGTAAGTGTAAGGTTGTTTCGTATAGTTCTGTTGATAAGTTTGTTACCTTCTGCCAAAAAAATTTCAACATATGTTTTAGAGAAGCATTACATATTCCTATTGCATCTCCAACAGTTAGATACCTTAGACAGCCCTTTTAAAACAAACGTAATGGGATCCATTATAATCTAAATATTATTTTTTGTTGTATGAGCCTCAATTTAAGGTCCAGAGATGCCCTTGTTTTAGCACTTAAAACAGTTTCCCACTGTGTGGTCGAAGTTGAGATCTCTAATTCTTTATTCCATTCCTCCCTCAATACCTGTATTTCAAATTGGTTTGCTAGTAACAAAGATTTATATATGTTGATGGTTGTTTGTTGTTGTTGTTGTTGTTGCTGCGTAAGAATTAATCAACTGCTTCAATATCTCTGGGGTCTCTGAGGCTGTAAAAGCTGCTGGTCCGTAGATGGTGGTTAGCAAGTTTTTTTATCTGGAGATATTGCCATTGAGCATTTGTAGGTAATCTTCATTTGTGTCTTAAGACGGAATATGTATAAAATTCATCCTCTTCATTTATCACCTGGTCTAACGTAAATATACCCAAATTCATCCACCTATTCCATACAACCATTTCTTTCCTGATTTTTAAAGACGGGTTTCACCACAAAGTCATTTTGTCGTGGGAGAAAAGGTCAAATTTATATTTTTTGGACATGTGGTGCCATATTGTTCAAACTGATGTTATTGTTTCAATAGCATCTTGAGTATGAATGTATTTAGACCCAAGTGCTGCCCATCTTTCTAGAGGTGCTACACAGGAATATTCCAAAGCAGCCCAATTTGGACAGTTGTTTAGAGTTGTGGGTCTCCAGAATTGTGTACCTGACAGTAAATATGCTTGGTGATACAATTCTAAGTCGGGGATCCCAAATCCACCTTCCTAGGTATTTGCATTTTTTGCATAGATATTCTTGGAACTGAAGAGCCCCAAAGGCATTTTATAAACAAAGATTTAATTTTGTGAAAGTATTTGCTCGGCATGTGAATTGGAATTCCTCTTAAGATATAAACTAGTCTAGGTAATATGTTCATTTTAAGAGCATTGACTTTTCCCCACAGGGTCAGGTTTAATGATTCATATCTGTCGATATCCGTTAATACCTCATGATATATTTTGTTGATGTTTAATTTACACTAATTTACACTAACACTAATTTAGATAAATTTCATAGTATTAATATGCCTAGGTATTTAATGTTGTCAATGCAAATACAAAATTGGTATTGTTTAAAAACGGTTGAACCAAAAAGTTTTTTCCTGTTAACATCAACTCCAATTTGGACCAGTTTATAGTACAGTATATTCAGAGATATTGCCAAATCATCTATATTTTGCATTAGTATCGGAACAGTAGGATATCATCTGAAAACATTACCAATTTGTATTCAAGTGCGTTATGAATTACACCAAATATTTCCTTATGCTGGTTGGAGTTGTAGTCCAGCAACATCTGGAGGCATTCAGGTTGGCAAAAGCTGTGCTGAATGGGAAAGGGAGATGCTGATGGATGGATTTAAAGGAAGTGGGAAAGGTGGCATAAGAAAAGCATTGTGGGTGACACTTCTTGGCATAAAGGGCAGCAACAGAGAAAGGAACACTGCTCACAATCTAAGCTGCATGGACAGCATTTAGGGTAGAGTCAAAGCATGTGCAAAATATCTCTTTCCTCGGGACAGTTTTTTTAAATCACCAAGGGAAGATGCTTTCTCAGGAGCAGCTGAACCCAGGTACAAGGGAACATGTGAACATCATTAAAGAGTGGACTCTTTGAGAGAGGGCAGGAGACCTTGAAATGGCTATGAGGGGGTGGATTTGAAAGAGTAGGAATCATGAGGTGGGGTATCCTGGGATATGAAAGCAGATAGATAACAACTTTGTGAGAAAATGGCTTTATCTATGTTGTGGAAACAGGAGATGGTGGGCACTCCTATGCTGAAAACATAGCTAATGTGCCAAGGTTACTCTTTTTACTCTTTTTGTGTGTGACTTGGAAAATACCAGATATTACAGTTCAAGAACAGGATCCTCAAATGTAAGAAGAGGTTCCTTATACAACCTGAAAATGGGACTTTCTACTCTGCGTGAACATTCCCTCCAAATCCTAAGTAAAGTTATTTTTTACATGGCACACCACCCGAAATTTATCTCCACCTTTGTTAATAAAAGGCTGCTTACTCCCCCTTTTTGTGTGTTTCACACCTACCAAAGAACTTGTGTTTCACCCCTGGCTTTGTTTTACCATCTAGACCAGTCTCCACCAACCTGGTCCCTTCCAATTGTTTTGAACTACAAGTCCCATAAAACCCTGATCAGAATGGCCATTGGTTGACCTAATATGGATTTTGGAATTTACCTCAAGGGCTAAAATAGCTACCTTTTAATGTCCATTTATCTTATACAAGTGTAGTTAACATTGTTATTGGATTTACCTCTGCTCTTCTTTCATAAGTACATTTGTAAAATTTCAGTTTCTACAACAACGCAGCCTGAAAAACCACGGCAACCACCTGTGGATGATGAAATCGTGGAAAGAAATCAGACACCCATCCTTTAGTTTGCAAGAGGCATGGCAGACCCACGGCTGGCCATTCAGTCACCATCTTCGCGGGCAAATACATCTCAAGGTATAACATTTCACCGCACACTTTCACAGAAGCCCTGAGTGGTTGGCTTGACTCCATGCCCTGCAGAAATCTGTGGCAAAGCTAGGTACTGACAGACAAATCCGCATTTCCTGTTTCCGAGGTCTGTGGTCTAACCACAAGGTTCTTGTTCCCTTTTGAGTACTAAGGTGCCGCCCCTAGAACAAGTCATTGTTCCTATTGCTTTCCCATCCATGCCTGCATCAAGGGCCATGTCTGGGGCTAAGCCTGCACGATTCTCCAGTTTCAATCAGATAATCATGCGATTCGCAAGATCCCAGCTGTTAAATTGGAAAATTGTGATATAGTGGGTGCGATCTGCTCAAAGAGCCATACGTTCAAACTTCATTGATTCATTTGGACGTAGTTATGGAGCAAATGACTCCACCATTTATTTTTTAACTGCTGATTGCTGCTGATAGGAGTTGCAGCCCAATCATATGGATGGCACCAGGTTGGCAAAGGCTGGTTTTTCAACTGTAACAGGATTTTCACACAATAACACAATGCTCCTTTGTTTCCTTGCTAGTTCACTTATTTGGATGTGAATCTGGCTGATCATATTGAGTGGAAAGCCGTTAAAGACCCTTTGGTGCACATGAAAAATGCAGTTGAGGTGCATAACAGGGCTCCTTGTGTGCAAGGGCTCTGCAGAAGATCTGGGTCGAATCTTGCTTGAACTCCAGATTGAACCCACAGGATGCCAAATGCTGCTAACCCTAACATACATAGAATCACAGAGTTGGAAGGGGTCCTGAGGGTCATCTCGTCCAACTTGTGCAATGCAGGAATCTCAGCTAAAGCATCCATGACAGATGCCACCTTCCGAGGAAATCCATTCCACTATCAAATAGCTCTTACTGGCAGAAAGATCTTCTGGATATTTAGTTGGAATCTTCTTTCTTGCAACTTGAAGCCATTGGTTGGAGTCCAATGAAAACCAATGAGAAAACCAGGTGAAAGCAAGCTTGCTCCATCTTTTATGTGACAGCCCTTTAGATATTTGATATCCTCTCACTCAACTCTTTTCCAGGCTCAACATCCCCAACTCCTTCAACCGTTCCTCCTAAGGAATCTATGGCAGATAACTGCAGTACCTAGAGACAGACTGTCAGGTCATGTGTCCATACCAGCGTCCAGAGGAGGAATAACTGCTGGGAGGAGTGCAGAAAGAAGAAACGCCATGGTACATCTGTATCAGCACAACTGGATGCCTTCATCTGCTCCAGCTGCAACAAAACATGTCTCTCCCATATTAGTCTCTACAGCCACAGCAGGTGCTGCAACCTTCCAAGTTTGACTTTATCCACAAAGGCACACTCCTCTATTGTATCCTGAGACAGACGTCAACACACACACACCAAGAAATAACTTGGTATAAGGCAGCTATGTCACTAACAAGGTATATCAAGCCCTGGACTGCAATAATAAGCTAGATGGACCAGTGACCTGACTTAGTATAAGGCAGTTTCCTATGTTCCTGTGATCACAAGCTCCACGAAATTGATGGGTTTGCCAATAAATAATTTTCAGCCCCCATCACAGCACGACAATTTCCACAGTTCCTGGAGGGAAGCCCTACTAGGTCAATCAGTTTTCACTCTGTTTACATTTATGGTGCAGATTTTCCCAATGTGCTATAAATATTGGCTATGCCACATTAATGTATCTGATTTGGTTCCGGTGTAGGAACAAAAGCAAAAGCACCATCAGCTGCCCCAAACCATGATAGAGGAAAGGTCCCATGCGGGGGGGGGGGGGGTCTCTGTGATGGAGAGGAAGGTGGGTGACTGGCACCCTGGTGCCCAAGAGCCCACAAACCCCTGCACCTGATCCCCAAAGTAAGTGGCAATTATGAAGGCTAATGCTTTGCATAAGCAATGTCTGTGTAATGAGGAATGAAAAATGATGAATCTGATTTAAAAACTGGCCATCTGTTACAAACTATTGAGCCAGGCTGTGACACTGAGGTGCTGAGCAGCAGAAAGGGAAAAAAGCTTTCTTATACCAAACTTGCAGAGAGAGAAAGGCAGAGAGCCATAAGACTGTCAGGTCCAGTAGCTAAACTGAAGCCAGGTCTGGCTGATGTAATTTATGTCAACTTCTGAGCCCTCTTGTTTCAGTACCTTATTTGGATACAGCTGCCTATAAAATCCGAGCAGTTCTTGCAAACAAATGGGAAGAGCTTACAGCTCCTTAACAGCTCATGACGCAAGTTGCCTGAATTCCCAACCTTGCCTTCAAATTCCAGGGCACAATTTCCAATCTATCTGGAGTTGCTGCTACAACTGCAAAAAACTGCAGCAGAATGTATTGTGCAGTCACAGCCCACACACTGCATTTATTCACACGATCCACCTGTTTGAGGATGGACAGAAAAATCATGTGGAGAAAGCAAGTGATGAACTAGCAGGAGTCAAGTGGACATCAATCAGACAGGCCTGAAAATGACACGTTTGGCTTGGGCCTAATTTTACATTTGAACAGTGGAATTGAAGGCCTGTGGAAATACTCCCAGCCCCACTTGTGGTCCTTCTATAATCTAGGAGGCTATAATGGGGAGAGTGCTGTTGTGCTCAGGTCCTGCTTTCGGGTTTCCTGTAGGCATCTGGTTGGCCAATGTGAGAACAGAATGCTGGAATAAATGGGCCACTGGTCTGATCCAGTGGGCAGGTTCTTCTTATACCCTTAGATTTGTCTTGTAGGGGGTTGGGCAAGATGACCCTTGGCATCCTTTCCAACAATTCTATGACCCTAGGATGGTATACAAAATAAAATTAAAAACCAATTATCATGAATGAATTAAAATATATTAAAATAGCACAACAAACATAAACAGTACATCAGCAGTCAATAAAGTGGGATTAGATTAATGCCTCCCCCTGCCATGTCAGCGCAAAAAGATACATTTTAGCTGACATCAGAAGGAAGCCAGTAGCTGTACCTCTGTGGAGGGGGAAAGTTCCACAGCCTGGGAGCTGATGCTATACAGCACAATGCATCTATTGATGGGACAACCAGCCAGGCCACCCCTGCAGAACACAAGTCCCAGATTGGTCGATATGGCAACCTGTTGCATATTTAATTTAACATTTAATGTAACACATACTTTGTCCCACAGATGACCAATTTATAAAGCACAACAGGATAAACACTACTTGGTAAATAATCACCCCTTGGGAGCAAAGAGGGTTTCTTGCCGGTCTTCTATTCTTCCTGGGAGACTTTCACCAAGTCCAGAGCTCACTGAGAACTTGGAAGCAAACTAGTATAGAAGTTAAAACTTCAAACTGGCCTCCTTTGTTTTTGTATTCAAACTGAGAGAAGTTATGCAAGTAACAAGCTTGAACTGTTATAATTCAGTTTCCTAATTTTTAGTCACACACAACAAGGCATATGTTAGTCATACAAATCTTCTTTCCTCCAGTTGTGTGCTGTTGGGCGAAAGCCTTTTTCACATGACAACTATACAGCAGCCAATGAAAACACGGAGGGGAATTCAGGTCGCACCTGCTCCATTTCTGACCTGCATTATTCAACAGAATCTCTGAACAGTCAGGTAGATGCACACCTAGGCTGTGTGTGCCTTTTGAAGGATTCCTGGTCACATGGGGAGCCTTTGGCCACATAGAATGATATAATTGACTCCTGATGTACTGAATGGATGTTATGTTTGTTGTGCTATTTTAATATGTTTTAATTCATTCATGATAGTTGGTTTTAATTTTCTTTTGTACACCATCCTAGGTCATAGAATTGTTGGAAAGGATGCCATGGGTCATCTTGCCCAACCCCCGGCAAGACAAAAACACTATATAAAAGTGTTATATTCATAGATGCTGGGAATGAGCACAACGGTTGCAATCCAAATCTTCCCTCCACAGGTTCCCTGAACATGCAGAAAGAGCTAGAGTCATACAAAAGTTTTAGCCCAAGTTGCCAGTTTGGGCACTTGAAAGCCATTATTTAATTATTCCAACAACTACCATTGCATGGCACTGGTTGTCTGAATCCATGCAACACAAAAGTTTTACGTGCGCAGAAATAATTATGCCTGTTGTTATAAATGCATTGTTTTCAACTCAAATACAACTGCCTCTGAAGTAGTTTGCAATGGTGTGTTTATTTACCGGTAATTACGTACAGCATTTATATGCAACCCAATAATAATGCTCTATGTCAATCAGCCTCTCCAATTCATCTAAGGTAAAGGACTCCTGGACGGTTCAGTCCAGACGAATTCGACTTTGGGGTGCAGCACTCATCTTCGCTTTCAGCCTGAGGGAGCTGTCAAATTGCTGACCTTACGATCATCGGTGGTTCAGACCACAGCGCCCCCACCACCACCACCATTGCCTCTCTTTCCAACCTTCCAAGCAAGCAGGGCAGATCCAGAACTCTTTCACATTAACCTCTAAAACACACTGTGCTTTGATGAGTTCTGCATTTTCTGTAATATCTGCTACATTGCTGCTTTGTCTGTATCTGTTGCAAAGCCACTCTGAGCATAACGGTGGCAGGAAAGGGCATATAAATAAACTTGACTGATACTTTCAGAAAACCGAGACAATTTCAGGAGGATTCCACCACTGACCCAAACTAGTAATAATGCAATTTGGGCACTGCAATGATGTGATTACCCTTGGTTAAAACAAAACAATAACAGGGTGGGATGGGGTCATGTCACTCCACTTCTCTCCTGGGGCAAGCTTGTTGAAGTGAAAACACCAAGAAAATGTGTGCGGAATTAAATCTTCAGGGTATCAGTGCTATGTGAGACTCTTGAGACGTTATTTTGGGACAGATTGACTCCCTCGGGGGAATTTTTTCCATAGGACTCCTTGATCCCAGTCCCACCCTTGCTGACATAATGAGCTCTCTGTTCTTTCCCCGGCTTCACTTTTGGTTCCTATCCAGTCTCTATATTGTTACAGCTGCTGGGTGACCCTTCTTTGCTAAGGTGATTTGCTTTATTAATAGTCACGAACAATAGGCTGATGTTCCCTCAAGAGGAACTAACCGTTGGAGATGTTTTCCCAGATGGGTAACTTACCTGCAAGACGGCTTCTGCGGCCAGTTTTCAGCCAGCGTTGTCGTGGGGGGGGGGGAAGGGCCCGCACACTGAGCCTGCGACAGAGAAGAGTTTTTCTTTAGAGCCGACTTCACCGCCCCAAGTATGGTCTAAAACAGGGGTAGACAACCTAACGCCCATGGACCAGATGCAGCCCAATTGCCTTCTCAATCCGACCCGCGGACGGTCCGGGAATCAGCATGTTTTTACATGAGTAGAATGTGTGCTTGTATTTAAAATGCACCTCTGGGTTATTTGTGGGGCATAGGAATTCGTTAATTTCCCCCCAAAAAATATAGTCCGGTCCACCACATGGACCCACGGCTGAAAAAGGTTGCTGACCCCTGGTCTAAAACTAAAGGTACATCACTGAAGCTCGGCAGGTCTAGGCGTGGTCCTTGCTTGGACAGGTGAGCACCGCGGAGAAGTCTGTTGCACTGAGCTCCTGCTCAAGGGCTTTCCAGTAGAAGCGCCTGTTTGCTTGCATAATTGCAGGTGTTTATTTTATAGATGCCCTAAAGTCTCCTGGTGTCTGTTGTCCATAGAAAACCAAATCATGTAGGGCTGCTTCTCCAGAAAGAGGGAACAATATTTCTGCCTTGATATCTTCAATGCCTATGGGGCTGTCACTGCATCCATGCCATTCTCCCTCCAAGCCAGACTTATTTCCTCCGACAATTCTATGGCAGGCATCTTTCCCTTACATTAACATCCTCAATTCTGGGCAATTCTGGGCTGCATCAATAGGAGTATAGCATCTAGATCAAGGGAAGTAATAGTACCACTCTGGTCAGACCCCACCTGGAATACTGTGTCCAGTTCTGGGCACCACAGTTCAAGAAGGATACTGACAAGCTGGAACGTGTCCAGAGGAGGGCAACCAAAATGGTCAAAGGCCTGGAAACGATGCCTTATGAGGAACGGCTTAGGTAGGGAGCTGGGTATGTTTAGCCTGGAGAAGAGAAGGTTAAGGGGTGATAGGATAGCCATGTTCAAATATATAAAAGGATGTCATATAGAGGAGGGAGAAAGGTTGTTTTATGCTGCTCCTGAGAAGAGGACACAGAGCAATGGATTCAAACTACAAGAAAGATTCCACCTAAACATTAGGAAGAACTTCCTGACAGTAAGAGCTGTTCGACAGTGGAATTTGCTGCCAAGGAGGGTGGTGGAGTCTCCTTCTTTGGAGGTCTTTAAGCAGAGGCTTGACAGCCACCTGTCAAGAATGCTTTGATGGTGTTCCTGCTTGGCAGGGGGTTGGGCTGGATGGCCCTTGTGGTCTCTTCCAACTCTATGATTCTGTGCCCCGTGTCTAAATTAACTTCCCATTCGTTTTTTGAGCTCGGAGTCAAGGGCAGAATAGGAATGTTAGTAGGGATAGCGTTAAAGATCTATAGGTATCAGACTGTAGTCATAGCATTGTAGAGTTGGGAAGGACCCCGAGGGGTCACCTAGTCCTACCCACTGTGATGCAGGAACCTTTCGCCCGACGCGGGACTCGAACCCACAACCGTGAGATTAAGAGTCTCACGTTCTGCATTTCCCTCTCAATTGTCATAAAAAAAATATTTGGGGGGAAGCGAGCTGATTCTGCAGATTTCTGGTTATGACCTGAATCTCCCATTAAGTGACAGTAGTCAACCACCAACAACTGGAGGGCACCAGGTTGGCAAAGGCTGAAACACACAAATAGCTATTTATACACATGTGTATCTATGTATTTATTAAGAAACTGCCCCTCCTGCTCTCAGGGCTGCCTCTTCGGGCTGGTTTATTCTGTGGCTTTATTATTGGTTTGTTTTGTTTCATTGAGTGTATTTTGTTTTCTCATTGCGCATCTTCCTCCTGTTAACCGCCCTGGGATCTTCGGGTGAGAAGGGCGGTTTACAAAGGAGGAGACGGAGAAGAAACGAAGACGGGTCAGTTACGTTAAAAGGCGGCGAGATAAAAGAACAGATTAGAAAACGGTTTCCCCAGCCAGGCAGACTGACGGGAACCCCTCGCTGAATACCACACACCACCCCGGCGAGGGTCTCCCCGCAGGCCCCCATTGCTGTGTGGGGCGGGAGAGCGACTGTGAGGGAAAACGCCTCAGAGCGAGCAGCCGCTTCCCGCGCTTTTCCCCTCCCTCCTTCCCTCAGGAGTCCCGGCAGCCTCCCCGCTCCTCCTTTCCCGCCCACGGGGGAGTCCCGGATGTTGGCCCCGCGCCCCCGCTCCTCCGCCGCCCGCTTCCATAAAAGGGCAGCGGCGCCTCCCTCCCTTCTCCCCCCTCCCCACCCCGCCTCGGGCCTTTCTGGCCGCCTCCTCCTCCTCCTCCTCTTCCCTCCCCTCAGGCGGCGCCCCGGGGGGCGGGGAAGGCTCCCGTCCTGGCGGCGTCCGCGGCGAGAAGCGAGAAGCGCCCTCCGCCTCCTCGCAGCCCCCACGAAGGGACGCTCCCCGGCCGAGGAAGAAGAGCCCAGCCCGGCAGGCGAGTGCGGGGCGCGGGGGAGGGCAGGGAGGAAGGCGGCGAGGGGCGCGAAGAGTCTCTCTCTCTGTGCGAACGTGTGAATGGTGCGTGTGAGTGAACGCGCGAGTGTTTCATGCGTGCATTGTGGGCGAATAGGGGCTTTGTGTATGCGAGGGGTTTTCGTAGGTATGAATGCGTGGGGGTTTTTTGTGGGGGGTGGGTGGGCTCTGCTCCCCCCCACCCTGGAAAGCTGAGGGGTTGCCTTTCTCTCTCTCTCTCTCTCTCTGTCCTTCCCCGGCCATTCCCCACTTGTAGGTCGAGGGGCGCATCCCTGCCCATGCCCATCCTTAAGGCACCGCGTTGTGGGGCTGGGCTGGGGGTGGGTGCGAATGGGGGTCGTGGTTGCTGGATGTATACAGATAGGGATATGGATAGGTCTGCCTGACCCCCTTTCCGTCTCTCTCCTCTCCCCAACCCACCCACCCATCCCCCCCCCCCGAGTTTCTTTCCCAGAGTCTCTTCCCTCTCTGCATGCGACCCTCCTCTGAATGGACGTTCTTGTGGGGCAAAGACGGGTCTTCCTCTCTTCCTTTTTTCTCCTCTTCCCTCCATCTACTCCACCCCTGCCGCCCCGTCCCTCTTGCACAGCCGGAATAGAGCTTCCCTTGTTCCTTTCGGAGGAGACGCTCACTCTCTCCGCCCAAGCGAAGTCTGGGCTGCTATACAGAGTTGCCCTTGACTCGCCTTTAAAGTACCATTATTAATAGTAGTAGTAGTAATAATAATAATATCTGTATTTTCTAGGAGGGAAGGGCGTAGGAGACCCTTTTATGGGTCAAGGGGTGGCGCTCTTTTTCCAGCGGAGGGGTACTATCCCATTTCCTCGGCAATAATTTTTCGCACCCCTTTTTAGCACAGATGTTGGAGGGGATGTGCAGACTCAGGGTAATAAGGAGGGAGCATTGTTGAGTGCCCTGGTGAAAATTGATAGTATGGATGATGTATGCCACACACACACACACACAGAGAGAGAGAGAGAGAGAGAGAGAAAAGATGAACAGTAAACAAATAGGGGAAACATTGTGTTGTAGGTGTAGGTGAGAAGCTGAATAAGGGCATTGTAATCCCTCCTCTAAATATATTAGGCAGAGTTGGGGCTAAATAAGGTTTTGGTTTGCATTTCCTTCATGCTTACATTCTTCCAGCTGCCCAACAGCAAGTTTGCAGTCCGACTCTGCCCTCCCCCACCAATTGCCTCACTAAGTTCTTTGTAAATTGAGCCATGTGTTGGGAGCTCTCAGCCTTTTCTCTTCCTTCTTTCTTTCTTTCTTTCTTTCTTTCTTTCTTTCTCTTCGCAGCAGACTTAGGGAGAGCTTGTTTGCCTTCCCTGGATTTGGCTCCTTCATGCTTTTTCTTCAGTAAATGGGAAGCAGGGAGAGGCTTATGAGCTGCGAGTGTGAGGCTTCTGCTTAGCTAATGAATGCCGTTTCCTCTGCTGCTTGCTTGCTTGCAGGAAGGAGGAACGATGGCTCTGGACGGTATACGGATGCCAGATGGCTGCTATGCGGATGGGACGTGGGAGTTAAGCGTCCATGTCACAGACCTGAACAGAGATGTAACTCTGAGGGTCACAGGAGAGGTCCATATTGGCGGCGTCATGCTGAAATTGGTGGAAAAACTTGGTAAGTTGTAACTATTGGGGGGAAAGGTGTGGCCTTTCTCCTTGCTTTGGTGGAAGCTGGAAGGCGAAGCGCTGGGTGTGGAAATGAAATTGCATATTTGCATCGCACATGGGACTGATTTCAGAAACCCATAACTATTTTTAAATGCTAGTTTTTTTGTTAGAGAAACTTGATGTTGGATCTCTTTCTCTAGCAAGCAGACTACAGGCCACATCTGAGTCTAACCCTTCTCCTGGTTAGCTAGCATACCTTTCTCTAGTTTGTACAATGGCTGCTGTGTTCTGTACAATAAAAGGTAAAGGGACCCCTGACCATTAGATCCAGTCGTGTCCGACTCTGGGGTTGCGGCGCTCATCTCGCATTACTGGCTGAGGGAGCCGGCGTACAGCTTCCGGGTCATGTGGCCAGCATGACAAAGCCGCTTCTGGCGAACCAGAGCAGCGCACGGAAACGCTGTTTACCTTCCCGCCAGAGCGGTACCTATTTATCTACTTGCACTTTGACGTGCTTTCGAACTGCTAGGTTGGCAGGAGCTGCACATAAATACAAGAGTGATAGTATTTACAGGGACATGTAATGACGAGTAGTAGAAGGTGCCATCCTGGGTCAGTGATGTGGCAGAGACGAAGGAGTCATTGGTCTAAGAATCTTGATTTGACCATACATGTGTTTAAATGTAAAGGCTGGTTTTTGCAGTCAGAAGAACTTCATAAACTGTGCTTGTATGTTCAAGGTTCACATAGAGGATTTACCCATAGATCGTGTGCCCCCCCCTTCCTCCTCCAAAAGTCCTGAGCTTCTGAGAGGGGGATAGACTTCACATGTAATACCAGAAATGCACTGCACATGACTGAAGGAATCCAGGCTGGCATGGTTTTCACTGCAAATTAGGGGAAGTTTCTCAAATATGATAGGTGGTTTCTAAATTCTAGATTAATGAATGCTCTATTGTATTGTGACTGTTCCTTTTCTTTGGACTCATTAAGTTCAGTTTCTAGGAGTTTAGACCAAGTGATAGGAAAGGAGGGTCTGTGCTGGTTATTAAGATTGTAAAGCAGGGCGATGTTTATTATTGTAAACAGTTATTAAAATACTCATTCCTGCACACGCACCCCCCCAAAACCTTCTGACTTTCTGAAAGAGTCATTGCAGTGTTATTAGTACTTCTCTTAGGCAAGTGTATGGTGTTACGGCTTAGATGCATCTTCCTGCATTAGAGAGTATCCTAGGCTATACCAGGCACCTGTTAATGGGACATGGTAGCTGTTGCTATACACAGCAAGTTGTGCTGCCATTAGAACATTGCTGCTTGGCACATTATGCCTAGTGAGCTTTCGCCAATGTGTTCTGCATTTTGTGGAGTGTGCTGTGGTTCAGTGCTAAAGTTCCTGTGCTGGTAAAAGATGCTGAGGTTTATACAGTTGGTAATCTGACGCTTTCCTTCCTTAATAATGCATTTGAGTCTGAATAGTATACTAGTTTAAACACAACATCCTTATCAGCTCTGCAGCACACTTCTGGTGCTATGTAAATACTTGATTTGCTGGCTAGTTATGTACACAAGTCATAGCTGGTGCAGCTAAAAAGAAATAGTCGTCCTGCGCTGTACTAAAACTTCGTACTGATGTAATAAGGAAGGAAAAGCAGATATAAATACTTGGTTCAAAAGGAAGTTTGTGTGTGTGAAGGACTCTTAGGCTTGACGTGGCTTGTGGGACTGTAGAAAATCAGTTTTGGAAATATTTTTTTGTCCTTGGGTTATGAAAGGAATGTTTCAAGGTGATTGCAGGCCTCAGCACTTAAAGTTGTTCAGCCTCTTCAAATATTAAGCGAAGAAGCACCACAGTCTCTTACATAATGAATAAGTCATGCCTTCTATTGGCTTTGCGTGTCATTGATGAGAATTGTCCACATGTGTATAATTTGCTCAAAGTATAGGATGGAATTCAGTGGAGACAGCAAGTTTTTAAGATGCTCTGTGGGATGAGTTTAATTGCCCTCCACAGGATAAAAGCTTGCTTGAAGTTCAAACATATATTTTGGGAGGCCATCCTCATTCTAACTCTTACGATTCTGTGTAAATGTCTCATAATGAGGATCATGCGTGAATCTCTTTTGCAGTGGGCTTTATAAAGCTCCAGAAGCAGGTTGTGTGCTATTTTGATAATGTGTAGATCATGAAGGAGATCATGTTGGGGTTAAAGTCCCCTCTACAAGCCAGATGAAAATAGTGGAAACTTTTTTACAATACCTTTGACCTTGGATGTAGGCCAGGTTGTAATATCTATCAAGTTAAAAGCTAACAGGACCATACAAGTAAAAACAGTTCTGAAACTTGGGATAGTTATGGCAGCTGTGTTGTTTTTTAAAAAAATAGAACAACATTTCTTTAAACTGGCCTTTAAAAGATAATGACTGTAAATGGAAACTATGAAAAAACATTATATTTGCAGCGTTGTCTTTTTGTCCATCCTGTTTGTTCTGAAAAATCTTGGGATAGCAATGTGTTTGGAATAGAAGTACTTTGTATGCATCTTCTCATTAACTCTGTAAACAATGCAGTTTTCTGATTGCTTCCATTTAGCAGAAGAACATCTGTTTGTGGAGGATAAGTCTCTAATCAGAATGACAATAAATTTGTAGTGGTCACTTCTGTAGCTCAGTGACTTTCCTTGCAGACTCCCAGATTCAATCCCTAGCAACTCGGGGACCCAAGGTTGAGAAAGGCTGCTTTACATGACTAGCAATGCTGCTTTAATTTTATGATAGATTGTGTGGCATTGGCTGTGGCTTTCGTATATGGCTGTCTGTTTTGATTATTTAAGCTGCATTGGTAAGCTAAGGTATCTTTGATTGCTGCTCTTTGCTTTCAATGAAAATATTAATTGCATAAGTAACCGGCAGTTCCAAAACTTAACAGAGATCACTTTAGTAAATGCTGTTGTAGTTGCTACAACTGTGGCACCCTGTGTAACTGGTAAATTTGGCAGAGAGAATCACTTGAATTGCTTAACTTAGGCGTTGGCAACGTTATCCGGCTGTGGGCCGGATCGATCCCACGGAGCTCGTCTGTGGGCCGGACATGCGCAGCGCGATACCGGAAATCGTGTCTGTGCATGTCCCCTGGCACCGGAAATCGCTTCTGTGCAAGCCCAGACGCCTGCGCAGAAGCGATTTTCGGGTCAGGGCATGTCCCCGGCACCGGAAATCGCTTCTGTGCATGCCCAGACGCCTGCGCAGAAGCGATTTTCAGCGTCTGGCCGAGTCACCGTGCCGGTTTAGCGCAGCGCACGGGGGACTTGCCGAGTGGGTGGCTCTTGGGCTGGATGAACTGGCTTCATGGGCCGCATCTGGCCCATGGGCCGGAGGTTGCCGATGCCTGGCTTAACTGATGGATTCAAGGACTCTTTCTGCTTGTAGGTCTCTGTGTGAAACACACTGAGCCATCTTGCCATTTTCCTCAGTTGAGAGTCTGTGACATTTGCCATGGAGAAGGAGTCTTTGTGCAGAGGGATATTTGTTTTGAGATTGGAAGGATGTGGTGTTGATGAGCAAGAATAAGCCTATCCTTACTCAATAATCCTGTTGATTACATACATTGTGCTTCTGGGATTAGGAAACTGGAGAGGTGGGATCAAGAACAGTGTAGGTGAAAGAAGAATCATTTCCCTTGCTCCTGCTCTCTAATTCCCTATTCCATCAGCATACATACATACTGTACAAAATTTTATGTGTATGCCGCCTTTCCACAGTTCAAACCATTCTCAAGGCAGCTTGCAACATTAACAATATGTAACTATACAACTATAAAAGTAGTAATAAATAAATAAAACATTAAAAAATACACAATGAAACTGAACAATTTCCACATAAATCACAAGATCTAAAATAAAGACACAAAAACAACAGCAACTCCCCCCACCTCGAAAGCACCCCAAACACCCCAGCCCAAGAGTCTGTTCAGCTGCCTCAGCTTTTGTAGTTGCTGTCAGTCAGTCTGAGCTTTGCCCTTCCAGACCAGATGGGAAAAGTCCTGCAAGGCAAGGAGAAAGGTCTTCCAGGACTCACAGTGAAGATGGTCACAGCTCTGGATGCCTTGGTGAGTGGCACTTAACAAGTGTGCTTATAAAATAGGCATCCTAGTTTGGGATTTATTTCCCTTGATCATGGTTAATTCTAATGTGTTCCACTTTCTTACCTTCCCAAGTGTCTATACCTACCGGTACTGGGAAGCCCTGTGGGGGCAAAAGACTGGGAGGCCATGCATCTCTAGGCACAATGTTTCCCATCTTCCCCATATGTCACCCTCTGCTGCAGTACTTCTGACAGCAGTAATATTACTGCCAATTGTAATTAGAATTGAATGGTAAAACTGCATGTACATATATAAAGTAGCTCAGGTGGTTCCAGAGAGTAGGTGATACCTTGCAAATAGATAGTTCAGATCTGATTTTTGTGTGTGCTTAATGGGTGCATTAAATTCCACACGTGCATGGTTACACTTTTCATAGCTATACTGCTGTTTTCCATCCACACCAGTGAGTGGTAATTGTTGAAATGTCAGGAAATGCTCCTTCACCCTCCCACTACGGTACCCTTTTCTGACCACAGGTGCAGGTATTTCTGTACCTGTGCATGTACACCATATCCCCCCGTCCCGGTAAGCATGCAGTAGTACATCATCATGTTTCACAATGAGGATAACGAAGGTGTCAGGGACGTGGGGCTGGGCAGGGAGGAGGCGCAAGGGCTGTCAGGGGAGAGAGAGCCGCAGCGCCACTCAGACAGTAGCGAAGGAAGCAGGGTGTCCCTCAGTGGAGAGGAGGAGCAACAAGGAAGTTTGGTGGAGACAGGGCATGGAGATGCTGCGGGACCCCAAGGAACACCTGAGGTAATGGAGGAGCCGGGTGCGCCAACACTTCCGTCGCCCCGGGTGCGTAGAGGGAAGAAGCGTAAGGAATCTAGGAGGAGATTTGGACTACCGAAACTTATGTTGGGGGCGGACCCGTGAGAGGCCACTCCCGGATTCTGGTACAGACTCGAGCGGTCATGAACTTTAGAGCTCTGCTTGTATATAGTGTTTAATAAAGCTGTAAATACAGATGCAGATGTTTCGGACTGATTACTCCCGAGGAGACACCACAGCCACCTTACAGAAGGCCTTGTAATTTGGTGGGGGGGAAGCAACATCCTTTCCCATTTGGTTTTCTCAAATGTACTAAGATTGGTTTCCAAGGTAGTGTCAAGATCTTGAGAGAATAGCTCCTCCAAACTCGGTTGAAATTCCAATGTGCCTTCACACTTGCACTGTTGGGGCTGCCGGAAGCAAAATACCGTAGTTAGGTTTTGTTCAGGTCTGGAGCCAAGTGGAAGTAGCGGTATGGCAATAGAGACTACCACCGAAAAAATCACCATGCGCATGAGCAGTGTTAGAAACTGAGATATGAAAGCTAGGAGCTAAATGGCACCTTAAACCTAGGTTATGGGTGCAACAATGGAATGTTGGTGCACTTTTTCTGTAACAAGAATACAAAGCTGAAATGAATGCGCTGCAGCCAAAATATTATGTTCATTTTTCACATGGTCTAGTCCTTCCCCTGCCCACCCCTCTAATATTCTTAAGAGGGTCTCTTCTTCAGTTTTAAGAGAGTGGCTGGAAGTGGGGAGGCAGAAAAAGGTCCCTCATTTCCTCAGAAACCTGCTCGCGCTAATGAAATTCCCTGCCTAGAACAATGGGAGTTTTGAACACCGCACAAGACAAAACCACCCAGCCACTAATGAGCTTCCACACCAGCGATATCATATAACTAGTTATCTTTACTTAACAATTTTTCCACAGTAATTGGAAATCCAGATTAAATGTAAAAAATATGGGCCGGCATTCGATGATGATGTCATTTGGACAGTGCAAAAAAGTTGCATCCATGAGCGGCAGCTATTTCACAGTAAACTGCTGTCTGGAAGCATTCTCAATGCGTTGCTAGTGATTTGTCAGACAGCTATTGTACTAACTTCCTGCTCCGAATCTCACCAATGTGGAGAACAAACTTAAGTAACAATGCTATTTATAGAAGATTGGCTGTTCTATCTGGTGCACGTTTCAAATCATGGACAGAATGCAGTGGTAGCACTGATAATGTGCAATGTTACCTTTTGCCACAAGCTGGTTCAGGAATACTTTCATTTTCTGATTAAGTAATTAATGATGGAAATGTGATGTTTAAAGCCCAATATGCTTTTGGGCATGGATGTTATTTTGGAATAAGGGAGACAGCTGTGGTTTATGATATTTTCTTTCTTCATTGTCATTCTTCCACCCCTCATTTCAGACATGTTTTAAAATTTTGATTTCAGTGGTGCTTTTCAATCTTTAACATTTTCAGCTGTTTTTCATTGAACTTTTAATCCCTGCAAATCAGATAGATAGTCTGTTCCTTCAGTACCTTTCTGTTACTGGAAATCTGATGATAGCAAGCTCAAGTGTTTCTCTTAGGAATAAACGTGTGAAATTCAGGGCACAAGCATTCATTTAGTGGTGGATTTCTCTCTTTCCCATTAACGCGGGGGTTGGGGAGAGAAGGAAGGTTTATGAATAAAACACAAAGAAAATGCAGTGTTATTGATTTACCAGTTTTGAGCGCGCTTGAGGTTTTACTGTAATGGAGGGAATGCTTGCAGATTCATTGAGTTGAATCTGTAATGAACCTTCTGTAAGCAACAGAAATAAAAACAATTCAGTCCAAATGGTCAGTATTGCAGTTTTTCCATTTAAAGTTGTTGTAATTTCAATGAATAATTCTTCAGTTTTCTCTATTGCCTTTTATATAACTTCCTTTCATCACTCAGCCCTACCTTCCCCCCTCTTTAATTGGGGTTTTTGGCTCAAGTCCATAGATGGCTACAGGGAGATCTGCATGCAAATTGCAGTTTTCTTTAACATTCCCCCAAATTCCCCTCCATTCTTCCACCCCTTCTGCATTGCAAAAGGCTTTTAAAGCTCCCCTGAGTATAAAATAAACAATTTGCATTGTTGAATAGGGGACTGTAGTTTGGGGAACTGAAACAGAAATCCCCACTGTGATATCCCCTTGGGGTGTCTGCATGTACAGTAACTGGGCTCCTTGATTAATATTTTGAATGAGGGGAAGCCAGCTTGATGGTCAACAGAAAAGAAAATGTGCTTTGAAAACACATACCGGTACCTAGGAGTAAGCCTCTCTCTCTCTGAATATAGCGAGATTTACTTCTGAATTTACAACAGCATAGGATTGTGCTGTTGATGGGACTAAGAGTCTGGCACTTCTTGCTATTTAATAGAGTTTTTATTCAATCTCTTTGCTTGCTCTAAGCTAGCCTTCACCAACCTGCTCAGCCTTCCAGATTGGACTTCAGCTCGCAAAATATTAGTTTAAAATGTATGGAGGTGTTATAAGAAAAATGGCACTAGGTTAGAAAAGACTGCATTACACTAGTATAGTGTTCTTCCTGCAGCTTACTGTGTGTATGATTAGAATTTTATTACTAATTAGTCTTAACTATTTTAGGTGGACAAAAATGTGCCCTTCAATGCCTGAGTTAAATTGCGTTTCAGATTCCTTGGTTTGTCAGCTGCTTGCTGCATGGTTCTTTAGGCTTGTGATTTAATGTGTCCGCTCTGATGTAAGCATCCTCTTGAAGGAAAACCCCTCTTAGGAAGTCACAGGCATATGAATCTGGTTTGTTAAAGTAAAGGAGGAACAAATGGGGACATGATAGCAAGCAGGCTTTAAATAAGGCAAATGACACTGTGTGCTAAGCATCCACCAGCGTCTTTTCCGAAGAGGAAGTGACACACATGCTTTGGCACTCTCGTTACTCAGTTGGCAGGATTTGCCGCAAAGCACAATATCTAACTGTTGACTTGCCCTTGAGCATAAAGCATTTGCTATGCAGTGCCTATAGTGAAATGGATTTTTTTTCCTCCCCAGTGAAAGATCGTTTTTTAATAACTGGTCAAAAACGTGCTGTTTGATTTCGGGTGTTAGGAGGCAGGATGATAATATTGAGACTTGTCAATGCTCACAGCTTCCCCCAACTGCCAACAGATGGGTTTGGTTTAACTGCTGTAGATTTGTTTAGGAGATAGGAGCAGCTTCTTTGGATCAGACCAGTGAATGGTCCAAATGCTGCAAATTGGATCTGAATGGCAATTTCAACAGCATAAGATACTCAAGTGCTCGTCTCTGGCTCTTGACTGTTTCTATCTTCAGTCCATTAATATTTATAAGTACTTTGTTCATTTTGATACCCAGAACATTGACTTTATTTGTGTGCCATTGATATTTACTGCATGGGTTTTTGTTAAAAAGTGTTGTATGTATATATTTACATCTTTTATCCTGTCCACACACAATCCTTCATGGTAGATTAAATTAAGAGAGTCTTGCCAAAGATTGGTTGGCATCCTTCTGTCTCAGGATACAATAGAAGAGTGCACCTTTGGGGTGAAGTAAACTATTGTAGAGTTACAGCACCTGCTATGGTTGTAGAGACCAATACGGGAGGAGGAAGAAGAAGAGTTTGGATTTGATATCCCGCTTTATCACTGCCCTAAGGAGTTTCAAAACGGCTAACAATCTCCTTCCCCCACCAACAAACACTCTGTGAGGCTGAGACTTCGGAGAATTGTGACTAGCCCAAGGTCACCCAGCAGCTGCATGTGGAGGAGCGGGGAATGGAACCCGGTTCACCAGATTACAAATCCACCGCTCTTAACCACGACACCACGCTGGCTCTGGGAGAGGCATGTTTTGTTGCAGATGAAGGCATCCAGTTGTGCTGATGCAGTTGTGCCAATGTGCCATGGCATTTCTTCTTTCTGCACTCCTCCCAGCAGTCATTCCTCTTCTGATCACTGTTATGGATGTACGACCTGACAGTCTGTCTCCAGGCACACAATGGTCAGCTGCAAGGGATTCCCATGTGGTGTGGTTAATGCTGCCAGCCTTTATGTCACGTTTACAGACATCTTTGTAATACAAGAGTTGGTCTGCCAATGGACCTGGGGCCTGGCGTCGGCTCCCTGTAGAGCATGTCTTTTGGGATCCTGCCATCTTCCCTTCTGTGTACATGACCAAGCCAGCGTAGACGTTGCTGAGACAGGAGTGTGAACATCCTGGGAATGTGGACTTGGGAGAGCACATCTTTGCTTGAGACTCTTGTCTTGCCATGTGGTGCCCAAAATCTCCCTGATGCAGCGCATGTGGAAGGTATTGAGGCATCACTCCTGGCTGGGTGTGAGTTGCCCATGTGTCTCTACCATAAAGCAAGCAGCGTGCTCAACATGCATATCTGGTAGACCTGGTTTGCGGCATTCGGGAGCCAAAATGTTCCGGTCACAAGGCGTTCGAGAACCAAGGTATAACTGTACAAGCTGTTAGGAAGTTAGAAAATACTCCTCTTGCCTTAAATAGTTCATTATGTCATTTAAAATGTACATTCTGTTACTATAACCTTGGTTTTCAAAATGGGACAATTTTTTACAATTAAATAAATAGTAACAGGAAACATTTATAACTGAATTTGTCATTCAGGGGCTACAATTTTAAAGGAAATACAGTTGTACCTCAGTTTAAGAACAGCCCTGTTTACGAACTATTCGGTTTATGAACTCCGCAAAACCGGAAGTAGTGTCCCGGTTTGTAAACTACCTCGGTCTAAGAACGGAAGCCGAACGGTGGAATGGCACCGGCGGTGGGAGTCCTCATTAGGGAAAGTGCGCCTCAGTTAAAGAACGGTTTCAGTTTAAGAACGGACTTCTGGAACGGATTAAGTTCGTAAACCAAGGTGCCACTGTACTCAGGCAGGGGTCATAGAATTCGGTTTAAAAATTATTTTTAAATTGCAGGAGTCATATGACAAATAGTTTGCTCTTTTCCTAACCCTTTCTCCTGCCAAAACTATTGGAGGGAATTCCTATAGATATCTGCTGTCTCTTGTTATCAGTTCATTTAGTTCTGTTTACTTCCAAGAGGACAGAACAGTTTATCTTGCTCCCTTCAAATTAACTGCATGCATAGAATAGAATAATCTTATATGTTTCCTTACAAGAAGACAGAAACAGCACTGAGAACTGGTTTGGTCTGAAAGATTGCAGTCTTCTTAGCAATCCTAAAGTACTGGTTTTGTTATACCGCAGGCAGGAAACAGTTGGGTTATAGTTGAGACCCAGCCCAAATCAGTAGCTTCCTCTTAAGACTTTGTAACTTTGTTGTTTCTATTTCCAGAATAGGATCACACAGTTCTTTATCCATAACTTTCTAGGGAACTGAGCCTGTATTTTTTAAAAGGCTAATTTAGTTGTGATTTGTTGTGGTTTATAGAACAGTTTCTAAAGCAGGGTTGCTAAGCTGTTTGTGTGTTTCTGGCTTGGTTTGAGGGACCTTGAGGGCTGCTGCTGCCAACAGGATCTTTTGGGCCCATTGCACGAAAAGTATACAGCCCACTCCCTTGGTGACTTTTGGCAATTCTTCTGAGCTGTGAACTGGCCCTGGGGAACAGTATCTGGTCAAGTGAAAAGGAGGTTGTTTACAGTGAAAAACTGTCTGGCCTTCCTTTCAGCAACTATTGAAAAGTGAATTGAGGGATTTCTTCATCAGTATTATTAGAGGGAAATGAGCCCATGATGACCATTAATAAAGTAAATTCTTGGTTATTTGATTTATATAATCTGTTGGGAATCTGAGGTGAGATACTCACATAGCTGAAGTTGCCCCCAACTCCAGTCACCATGCAGAAGCAAAGTCTGAAATAGTTTATTGCTGCAGCTTATTACTGTAGAAGATTAGGCTTCAGTAATACAGTTCTGGAAAATGATTTGTACATATACCGGTAGCTTGTAGGCTTTGCAGATATTGATTCAGATAGATACAAGTAGAAAGTAGCTCTGTTGCTCCAGCTTCCAGATGTAACACAGACTCCCAACTCATGGACAGACTCACTGACTGTGCCTTAATTATTTATATAGAAGGCACAGGACCTTTGCAGCTGGCTTGGATGACCTTGTACCTCTCATACATGGGGTAATTTGTGCCCAAGAATGAAATCAACCTTTTCCTCTGTGTCCAGTTCCTCCAACATAATCTTCTCTATACTCACTGCAGGTAACAATAGTATAGAAATAAAATTGCCACATAAAATATTAGAAAAGCAATGTTGGGAAATTGTGTTTATTATCTTAAAATGCTCTAATCTGACTTCCAAATGCTTACAGGTAGGTAGCCGTGTTGGTCTGCCGTAGTCGAAATAAAATAAAATAAAATAATTCATTTCCAGTAGCACCTTAGAGACCAACTCAGTTTGTTCTTGGTATGAGCATTCGTGTGCATCTGAAGAATTTCGTGTGCATCTGAAGAATTCGTGTGCATCTGAAGAAATGTGCATGCACATGAAAGCTCATACCAAGAACAAACTGAGTTGGTCTCTAAGGTGCTACTGGAAGGAATTCCCCCCCCCCCCAAATGCTTGTTCAACTAAAGTTTCAAATTGTCTGGAAGATTGTTGGGCATTGGTAGATGCCAAGAAAGGAAGAATTCAAAAGCTATGGAACAAGCATCAAATACGTTTGTTGCAAAGGCATGAATGACAGTGGCTGCATCAGACCTGTCAGAGGAGTCCTCCGCCTTGTATCACTGTGTAGAAAGCTTTTGTGGCAATCATCCAGGAGCACTCAAGGTCTCTTGAGTCTGAGCCACTGAAGGGAAGGGGGCTGAGCCACATTGGCGTTCCATTCCCAAATCCCAGGGCCTCTTGATGATGACTGCTGGCAGAAGTTACTTCGATGAAAGGGTTAGCGGGGGGGGGGAGTTTTGGATAACCTCCCAGTCAAATCTCATATGATAACTTTTAATGCCTCCAGAAATGGCAGCATATGATTTTCAGGGCAACTATTCTTCACGTTTGTCTGAATGTATCCACATTCACTCTAAAATACATACATACAAATACAGTGGTACCTCAGTTCTCAAACTAATTCCGTTCTGGAAACCCGTTCGGCTTCCGAAACGTTCGAAAACCAAGGCGCGACTTCCCATTGGTTGCAAGAGCTTCTTGCAGTCAGCGGAAGCCACATTGCACGTTCGGATTCCAAAAAATGTTCGAAAACAGAAGCATTTACTACTTCCAGGTTTTTGGCGTTTGAGAACCGAAACGTACAACGACAGAGGCGTTCGGGAACCGAGGTTCCACTGTACCTATCTGTATTTTTCTGCCTCTGAGAGAGGATCATACGGGGCAGGGGAAGAAGGCTGAAAGGTAGTTCAGTTAAGATTATGCAAGAACATTAGCATATAGTTCTCTGTTTTTAATTATGCTGTTCACCAAATGAGGGGGGAAATTCTGTGCTTATTTCTACTGCAGTAGTTTAAGATGCTGCTTAATGCCGAGTGACTACAAACAAACAATACCACCAACACTCTCTTCCAAAATAGAAGATGAAAAATGTAGTGGGGTATGGAACTAGTGACTTTCCAGATATTGTTGGGCTCTCATCAGCCTCAGCCAGCATGGCCAATGGGTATTGGGAGCTGGGAGTCCCAGCATCAACTGGAGCAGAGCAGTCCAACCTCTCAGATCAAGCAGGCTGCAAGAGTACTTTAACACAGAACCTGCATGCCACACACTGAATTAAATTTCCATATCATAAAGTGTTCACAATATAGGTAATAATTAATATACAGATATTTAATTAAATATAATTAAGTGCACAATTGATAGATTTAATATTCTAAAATAGCATGACATGTCTATCCCCAACCTTGAGCTACTACAGCTGGACAGAATCCTCCTACCCTGCTTGCATTTCATTTCGTTTTCTCTTCCCTTCCCTTCTGTGCTGTGGTAGGGGAAAGAGAGTATGCCCTGCTCTGTTATCTATTAGTGGCAGATGGAAGGGGCTGATCAGAGCGGTCTGGACAGAACACCCCCCCCTTCCTACTTTGGGGTAAAGGGCTGAGAGGGCAGCTGTGCCATCATGATGCGTGCACACAAACAGGACAGACTGTACCCACAGTAGCCTTACACCTCCTTGAGTGGAGAAGGAACCAAGCAGTTTGTTCAAGAGGGGCTTAAGGCAAGCCCAAACCATCTCAGGGCTCAGCCCTGGAACAACTTCTTTCCAGTAGCATATGAAAGTGGGCTGCTCAGGCACACCGATAACTGCTTTCCCTCACCACCTAATAAATAACCCCACACAGAGGGGTGGAGGCTGCCAAGTTCACAGGGTGGGGCTTCCAGGGAGTCTTGTGCCTCGTAAGCCTTTGAGAGAAAACATGATAGCTCTGGACTGGCAAGCGAGTCCCATCCACAGAGGTGACCAGGGACAAGAGGAGCTCACACACTGCGTTCTCTTGGCTCCTTGTCTCTGCTGAGACAATTGCATTCAGCAGGCACACCAATTAACTGAAGAGAGAGACCCACCTTGCTTTTCCCTCCCTCGTGTGGAAAATCCCTCCATGTTTTTTTGTTCCTTCCCTTTTCTCCAAGTTTGTCTGCCAATGCCGGAGACCCGCGTTCCACTGCATCAGATACCGTTGCTGCCACTGAGGCAGGCAACCAAGACTTTTACTGAAATAGGCAGTGTGCGAACAAGGTAGACTGTGGGTGGTGTTGGCGGGAAAGCAGCAGTGGGGGCTGAGAAGAGCGACCTCCAAGACGCATGCTTCAGTATGAAAAACAGAGATCTATAAGCTAATCACCAAATGGCACCTTAAACCTAGATTACAGTTGCCACAACAGACTGTCTAGTTGCCATTCCCCTCCCCGCCGAGAGGGGTGTTCTTCATTTCATTTCTATACTGCTTTATATTTTAAAGAAAAATCTCAACGCAGTTTACAGCACATTAAAACATCAAATAAAATGATCTAGAATAAAACTGACAAGAAATCTCCCCAGATCGGCCAGCACTCTGTCGTGCACCAGCGTCTTGGTGCTGGGGCATGTGGGGGCGTGCATGGCAGCAGAAAACACAGCTGCACGCCAGCCAAATGGTGGAGATGTCAGTCGCCAAACCTGGCGACAAGACATCTTCACTTGGCCGCAATTGGACATGCTCCTAGAGCCCGGGGAATTCCGAACACTGGCAGGCTTTATTACTGCACAGGCTTGCAAAATTTGCCTTGGCTGCAAGTAAGTTGAGAGCTAGGCACCAAGACAAGTATCATAAGGGTGAGTGTGAGAAGTGGAATGCTTAACTTAAGCAGGCTTTCTCCAACAACTGCTGCTGTATATTTCTTCTAATTATTGACATTGTTGTCAAGGGCCACCAAAAAAGGCCTCGCAAGTCACATGTGGCCCATAGGCCATGTGTTGGACCAGCCTGATCTGGAGTATTGTGAGTATGTCTCTGCCCTGCTAAATTTCGTATTCCCTCACCCACCCATTTTCAGGACCAAAGTACAAGCATTCCGAACTCTTAAAAAAATCCAAAGTTAATTCTTATCTCATTTGTCTCCTGTTTATGACTCTTCCATTTGCTTTGCTGATATCATTTTCTCTTAAGGAATGTGTGTCTCCTTCAAGTATCCCTACTTGGAACATTTTCTCCTAACTTCGTTTGAGTCAGCATGACTACTTGTGATCAAGCTATGAGCTTTGGAGAGAGTAGAATGAAATGTAAATCAGCAATGTTTTGTTGGATGGGTGGCTGGATATCATAGAATGGAATGACTGGGGTTGCTACTTGCATTCCTACCGGTAAAGACATACCAGTAGTTAGCACCTGTTGTTATGGTCTGGAAATGCACCCATACTACTTTGTGTGTCAAATGCCCCTTAAAATAAAAACCCAGAGAACAAAAACTAGGCATTCTAAATGCAATAAATCATGTTTGGGGTGTATTAGAGTAATCAGCCTTGTAAGGTATGTCAGTATTAGCCTCATATTGCGAATGGAAGGATGAGAGGTTTGTATATGGCCATCTAATGAACTCATTCCAAAGGCAAGATTAGAACTATAGACTTCCTGGTTCTATAGACCAGCCTCTGCCACTATGCAACAGTTGAAGTTGGTTCTGTGCTCTTCAATGCCTTGAAATAAGGCATTCAGATGCCTCATTTAGCCATCCAGTTGAGACTTTCTGGTTCCCTTTTCCCACTGAAAATTTGCAGTGTTCTGGCTTAAAGAAAAGAAAAGTTTATAAAGATCGCTTGCGCTTTTAAATGGAAGCATGGCATTAATGGTTTTTAAGTAGCAGAACTTAAAGGGAGCTTATGAGTGTTGGAGACTGTTGTTTTCTTTCGGGTTGGAATTCGGTTGCCCGTGGGTACAGAAACGGGGGCATTCTGTATTGCAGTTGGGTATTGGAAAAGCTAATGCACGAAAACTCCTCTAGATATGGAAGTCTACACTATCTTGAGCTGGAACTAGGAGAAACAAACCATGAAGCTTGGCTTGGAATTACACGTGAACCAACATTCATGGTTTGTTTCTCTCCATGCAAGCTGATTAGTAGAAGCCAAGGCTTAGTACAGTACTTGTTTTTCATTTGGGACAAACTAGGAATGTTGGCATCACGTAAAGCTAGGTCAAGACTTGTGGTTTGTTTCTCCCAGCACTAGACAAGACAGAGTGAAGTGTAGTATACATTTGAGTAGCATGCACCAGCATTTAGCTCACTTACAGTAAGCAATGGTTTCCTTCCTACTGTGGCTTACTGTAAGATATGTTCCAGCCCAATGTCTGTTACTTCTGTACGTGGGCCATTGTATACCAATAGTCTTGGAAACAATTATCATAGAATGCTTGGAAATGGTGAATTTAGAAGTTTGTATTTGTTTTAATCCCAAACCGGAATCCCAAACCGGAATTAAGATTGCCGGAAGAAATATCAACAACCTCAGATATGCTGATGATACAACCTTGATGGCAGAAAGTGAGGAGGAATTAAAGAACCTTTTAATGAGGGTGAAAGAGGAGAGTGCAAAATATGGTCTGAAGCTCAACATCAAAAAAACTAAGATCATGGCCACTGGTCCCATCACCTCCTGGCAAATAGAAGGGGAAGAAATGGAGGCAGTGAGAGATTTCACTTTCTTGGGTTCCATGATCACTGCAGATGGTGACAGCAGTCACGAAATTAGAAGACGCCTGCTTCTTGGGAGAAAAGCAATGACAAACCTAGACAGCATCTTAAAAAGCAAAGACATCACCTTGCCAACAAAGGTCCGTATAGTTAAAGCTATGGTTTTCCCAGTAGTAATGTACGGAAGTGAGAGCTGGACCATAAAGAAGGCTGATCGCCGAAGAATTGATGCTTTTGAATTATGGTGCTGGAGGAGACTCTTGAGAGTCCCATGGACTGCAAGAAGATCAAACCTATCCATTCTTAAAGAAATCAGCCCTGAGTGCTCACTAGAAGGACAGATCCTGAGGTTAAGGCTCCAGTACTTTGGCCACCTCATGAGAAGAGAAGACTCCCTAGAAAAGACCCTGATGTTGGGAAAGGTTGAGGGCACAAGGAGAAGGGGACGACAAAGGACGAGATGGTTGGACAGTGTTCTCGAAGCTACTAACATGAGTTTGGCCAAACTGCGAGAGGCAGTGAAGGATAGGCGTGCCTGGCGTGCTCTGGTCCATGGGGTCACGAAGAGTCGGACACGACTGAACGACTGAACAACAACAATTTGTTTTAAATCAAACTGCTCTTGAGGACGGCAATCTGGAATCTGCCGCATACATCTAAACCTGAAGCAGCAGAAGTGCTGGTGATGCAAAAAGCTTATTTCAGTGCCAAGACCATTCCTCCACCCTCAGTGTTTTTCAGAGAAGCAGAAGTTTGGCCCACGGTTCATCATAGTCATTTGACAGAATTCTCTGAGAGCAGCCAAGCCTTGTTGCAAGCTGCATGCTTTTCTATATTTGGTTTTGTTTAATTTGATGGTAGAGTATCCTGGCTGCCACTCCTGATGTCCAGCTATATTGCACCAACAGAACTTGCTTCTCTTTCTCTTTAAAGAATTTGTTGTTTTTATGATGTCAGTGCTTTGATGTCTTTAGAACCAACTGTGCCTTCCCTTTTCCTCTCTGCCCAAGTTAAGCTTTTCAGAAAGATCATGTGTTTCTCAATAATTCTCAGAATGTTTTCTTGTTAGGAAGCAGAATCTTAAGTGCTTTATATTTCTTATGACCTTTAATTTAGCTGCAGTGGTGGTGTAAAGCCTTCACTTTGTCAGTTTAAACAGTTTCTTGTTCTGTGTGTAGATAAGCCCTTCCTCTCTTATCATAGAGCACTTCTTACTTTAAATTTGCAGAGGATTCTGATGCTGTTCCTAAGCTAGAGGTTTCAACGTTTTTGAGTCCACAGCTCCCTTGACCAACTACGTTTTTTCTGCGGCATTCCTGTGGGGCTCAGGAGCCCAGTTAGGTCACCCCTTGCCTGCAGAGCTGGCAGCCTCTCACCCTTTTTTGAACACCCTCCCTTGTAGAGTCTCCCCTCAGCCTCCTCTCCTCACTCCTTGGGAGTCCCCTGGGCAGCCGCAGCTGCTCCCCCCAGGCCTCTGAGCTGCCCCCCCACCCCAAAGAGAGATGCCTCCTCACACTGGCCCATAGGGGCCTGGGAAGCACCCCCTGGTCAGCCCCAGAGGCACCATTCGCCTGCGGAGCTTGTAGCCAGGGCTGCTGCAACAAACAGCCATGCAAGCCTTTGGGAGGCAGACATGCAAGAGGGCATCAGAGTAGGGAGGGAAGGAAAGAGGGACAGAGGCCAGTGTTGCCTGCGGCACCCCTGACCATCAGTTAACAAAATAAAAATAACCACACCAAAAAATGAGACCCAACCCTACAAACATACCCTACAGACCCTAATACATTAAAAAAAACCAACTACATAATTATACAATCAACATCAACATTTATATGCTCCAACAAAAAACCAACCAACCAACATACAAATCACCAAAAAAATTAAAACAAAAAACAAAACAACGCCCACATCATACGCACTCATTCCTCAAATACTAATAATACCATCAGATATACCATTCCAATTTAGAAGACTACAATTTCCAATAAGATTAGTATATGCAATGACTATCAACAAATCCCAAGGACAAACTTTGAACTGCTGCAGTATACATCTAGAAACTGATTGCTTCTCTCATGGACAATTGTATGTTGTGGAGTTGGAAATTCACAAAACTTACATATCTACACAAACAATGGCAAAACAAAAAATGTAGTCTACCGTCAAGTTTTATGATAAAAACAACAAAACCTAACCTAACCTAAACTCAACATTACACCTAAGCATTACAAAAACATTTCAAAAACCACAGCAACGTGTGGCCGGGTCAGCTAGTAGTTCTTAAACAAGAGATCAAATGTTAGACCCCTTAAATAAGGAGGATGGGTCCTATTGGCAGACTGTGAGCAGTTGCGTAAAATGAATTTACATCGTCACACATCTGTATTTAGTTTTGTGATTGGATTGAGTCTTATTAGTGGAAGCACACGCAAGTATACCGGGTATCAACCAGTGGCGGTTCCCGTCCCATCTTGTCCTCACTGTCCTATCAAAATTGAAAGAGAGAGGGAAGAGAATCTGGAGAAACCCTAGAACTGTGTTTGTGAGGAGTGGGGTGTTCATTCTTTCTGGCAAACAGAAAAGCTTGCATTGATGGAACAATTATCATATCACTACACTGAATTCCACCCAACCTGTTTTGAATCTGGCTGAGTAGATTATTGTAACAATTTGGGTTGGCAACATACTACTGATATCCCACCTCTGTTCCATCATGGAACTCAAGAAAGTGGTGTATTTGGGGTTGTAGCCAGGCTCTGGCCAAACCCGGACTAGCTTAGATTCACAACACCACAGTTTGGAAATAAGTTATGCAACTTTCTATGTTAAAATGTGCAGAATTACTTTGGAACAAGTTACCTTTATGCTGTAATAAATGAATCTTGAAACATGAACCTGATAAGGCTGATAAAGGCTTTGATGTGCCAACCTCACTTCCTCTTGAACATCTCTTTTGCAAAGACTCACCTTTTTCACAGCCAATTATCTAATGTAAGCTATTCTTCCGAGGTTGAAAAAATGCATTGGCAAGCACCACCTTACCTGCACAAATATATTCAGAATATTTATTGCATGCTAATATGGACTTCCGGAGGGGGGCAGAGGGATGAAGTTTTGCTTTATATAATTGTTTTCTGGGCTGAAGGAAACTGAATTCTTGTGTCTGGACCTGATTCTGGTTTTGTTCTCTGGGTCTTGTGTACACATCCAAATAGTATTATCATTGAATGAGCTGAAACTATTACCTCTTTTGGCCTTATCTGCTGCTTAGCCACCTTAAGAGTAAATGTTCAGTAATGCAGCTTCCAAATAGTATATTAGTGTTTATATAACTTTAAGCTGCTTGAAGAATAACTGTCCTGCTGGATGGGATTATTATTATTTTTTAAAATAATCAGTACCATTTAATTATCACCCTGTAGAAGTAACAGCTGATGACTCTGTAGCCAAAGAAATATTTCAATCACCTGTATAGACTGAATTCATTTGATTTTTCTGTTTGTTTCCTAATCTTTTTATCTTTGCTGTCCTAGACGTCAAGAAAGATTGGTCCGACCATGCCCTGTGGTGGGAAAAGAAGAGAACATGGCTCCTTAAAACTCACTGGACCTTGGATAAGTATGGAATACAGGCAGACGCCAAACTACAGTTTACTCCTCAGCACAAACTCCTCCGACTTCAGCTCCCCAACATGAAGTACGTGAAGGTGAAAGTGAACTTTTCTGATCGAGTCTTCAAAGCTGTGTCTGACATCTGCAAGACCTTTAGTGAGTATCTGCTGCTTATGGAGCCAAATGTTGCCTCTTCATGTGTCAATCAGCTTGCGGCAGTTGTTCTTGATACCTGTTCTGTAATGCAATAGTTATCTGAAGCATCAGCCTTCTAGCAAATGCAGATTAGCCTGCTTCCTCTGGATTGATTCTTCAACTTCCTAAGGGTTTATTATTGCACATGGCCCTTGTGAAAATAGGAAAGAAAAGCTTTTGGCTGGTGGAACTAGTAAAATACCAGTCAGACAGTGGAAATCTGTCAGTTAAGCACAAATATATTTACTACTTGAGGAATTTATACCACACAGATTAAAAAAATTCCCAGAGTTAAAACCATGCAGAAATATAGCAAAGAAAAGAAATAAAATCATTGGGAGCAGCACAAAAACAACAAATCCAGCCAAGGTTGTGAGGGCAGGTACATGTGGAGACAGATGGTGCTTCAGGATCCTACAAAGATCTGAGATAGTGGAGTGGACTGATGTCATGGCTGCTGCTGGTTTAAAGACACTAAAGAGGGGGATTGCAGTGTTACTTCCTCTATGCAGCTTGTACATTGTGGCAGGCAAACAGTTCCATGCTCTCCAGACATTCCTCTTTCTCTTGGCTTCCTTATGGTACTGCCCCAGACACTTAGAGATTGTTATACAATTTAAAATAGAGTTTATTGGGGGGTTTTGTCCTTGAAATTGTGGTTTAATATGTGGATTTTTCATTGGCTTGGTAAAGGAATGTTCATCCTGTCAGCATCCCATTGAAATCTGGCAAACACGTCTGGTTTCTTGTTTTGTTTAAATGGTTTTGATATACTTGTGGATGATATCTCCCATCGGCTGGAGCTCAGTTGGCTCCTTAGTTTCCAAGGAGTTGGGGGAGCTTAAATGGAATGGCAGAGGCTTGAGGAAACCTCCTGTGTAGAGGCTAAATCAGCCTCCACAAGGAACAGGGCCTTCTCTGTGGCCATTCCTAGACCTTTCTCACAAGAGAGTTGCATTAGGCTTTGTCCAGAAAGATAGCAGGGATGGTGCTGAAGACCATTCTTTTTTAGAAAGGTGCCTTATAAAAAATATTCCATGATTTGGAGTATAAAAGTTGCTGTAAGTTCTTTGGAATCAATAAAGAAATAGGAGTCCTTGGAGAATTCAGAAAATCAAATAGCAAGGTTGCAAGGACTCAGGCCAGGACGGCAATAAACAATAATTTCTTCTATTTTTGTTGTTTCAAGTATGACACAAATTCCAGTTGCAATGATTTTTAACTCCAGGACAAGGCCCTGTTTCGTTTTTTCTTCATCAGCTCTAGTTTCTTAGTTTCATAGTCAAAGTGTACCAAGTGTGTCTCACTCACACACTCGGTAAATCAAAATTGAATCAATGGGGCACCTTTCCCTAAACTAGTAGTAGTCACTGTGGTTCCCGCCATGCTGGCTGGGGCTGTTGGAAGTCCAACAACATCTGGAGGACACTGTGTTAACTACCACTGTTCTAGTTTGGACCCTGAGATAGAACGAAATGTAGAAAATCATTAAGTACCTGTATCCAGTGCTTTTTTTCTGGGGGGGACGCAGTGGGAAACATACCTCTAAACATTTTGTGAATCTTTTGTACTTTTGTCCATTTACTGTATTTATTTCCCCCGATTTGAACTATAAAATTGTGATTTTCTTGAGTCAAAATGAGAGTACCCCTAAACCTTTTTTTAGAAGAAGAAGAAAAAGCACTGCCTGTATCCTTTGCATTTTAGACTTTTAAAATCCCCTTATTTGAAGATACTGGAAGATTGGGAGCTGGTCATAAGATGTACTGACACTAAAGGCAGATTATGAGGATGCTGTGTTTCTAAGAAAATGCTATCAAAATGCCATTCTTTTCCCATAGATCAAAGCTGCCCTACTTGTTCAAATCTTTTTGACTCAGAGTTCAAACTAAAGCTGCCTTAGCTCTTTAATGTTGCTTGCCTTTGTTCTTTTTTTGTTGTGCTGGTTTTGGTGACACCTTTGTTGATTTGATTTGTCTCTTAGTGGATGGTGTGTGTGTGTGTGTGTGTGTGTGTGTGTGTGTGTTTAAATTATTATAAATATTGGTGAATATAAATATTACAAGTTTAATTAAAAGATTTATACCCTGCCTTTAACTGGAATGATAAGGCAGTTTACAACAGATGTTAGTAATATAAAATATAAAAAGAAGGCCATGGGGAGAGAGCATGAATACAAGTGGGCAACCTGTGGCCCACATGCAGCCCTGAGGCTTTATTTGTAGCCCATGGATTCTTGTTAAAATTGGCTATTGAAATTTGCTCCCCCTCTACTTTTATTAGTAAGATAAGAGTTGCAGATAAGAGTTTGAATATGTGAAGGGAAAGATTTCTGAGTGCCCAACTCTGCCTCATAGTATTGTTTTTCAGTCTAAACATTTTGATTTAGTGTTTACAGACCACAACAACACTTAACTTTGTTTTTTCTGCCTAATTTAGTGTTTTCTGAGAGATGTTGGTGTCAGTATTGTCCAGCCTTATTTAAATCAAGGCCAGTTCTGAAGGGAAAACTAAATCAGAGTTTGCAACCGGAATCTTGCAACTTGAGCTTTGTTATAATCAATCTTTTTTTTTTTTTTTTTTTGCTTTTAAAATAAAAATGGATAACTCTTGGCTGACCTATTTCTGTCAAGAGGCAGGAAGTGAGCCACTGTAAGCAAACTATTACAGCATCAAAGTGATAGCCACAAATTGGAGAATTAATTTAAAAGCATGTAGTGTTATTAATGATTGATTTTAAAATATCCCTCCAATTCACGTTAGATCATTTCCCATACTGATTCTGAAGGCTGGGGCAGATAACAAGCATAAAGCCAGATCAAAAGGAGGTCTTAATACTCTTCCAAAAAGTGTGCGTGCAGACTTAGCAGGAGGGAATCCACAAATTTCTTTCGGGGAGGAGGGAGAAATAGAGGAGAGCAGCCAGCAAGATCTTCCTTTGTTGTTCTGAATTTGGCACAGCAGTATCATTAAGAAGACTGCCTCAAAAGTATGTTGGCCCTAACCCTGTCCACATGCTGAGATAATGCTGTTCTCCGGATATCCTGTCTTTGGGAATGAGGCAGGTGGTGACGGAAGAACTGGCCTATTCAGTGGTGCAGTGGAACATGCTTGCATGTCTTATTGGTGGCAGGCAAAAATATCCCAGCTTTGGCTTTTTCATTGGTGTTTGATTGGAACTGCTTTAGGCTACTCTGGTGTGTTTGGTCATTTGTTTTTTTAATACAGTGGACCCTCCGGATATGAATTAAATTAATTCCGGGGGTCTGTACTTAACTTGAAAAGTCCGTAACTGGAGGCGCTGCTTCTGTGCACGCATGCGGTGCACAGAGCGCTTCTGCACATGCGCATGCAGCGAAACCCAGAAGTATACACTTCCGGGTTTGCCGCGTTCACAACCCGAAAGTTACGTATCCAGAGCGGTACGTAACTCGAGGGTCCACTGTGTTGTGGTACTTGTGAAAATCTTCAGTAAGTGTTTTTTAAATTGCTTAATGTGCTATGTGTCTTAAGATCATCATGTTATAATAGCCATACAGTACCTAAATTTGAGCAGAGGTAGGGAGCCTCCAGCTACCCCCCCCCCATGTAAATACAGAAAGAGAAGTTCATTCTCAAGGGGAAAGTGAAGCGTGTGCCTGTGGCATTTTGTGCGATCTTAAACATTTTAGACTTCTCTTGAGCTTAGCATATTATTGCTCCAGCAATCCTTACAGCAGCCATGAGAATATCTATTGAACTCTTATTGAAAAGTGTGTTTGGTGTAATTATTGCGGTGTTAATGGGTTTGGATGATGGGGCTGAGGCAGGGAGCTAGGGGCTTGCCTCAAGACATCTAGCAAATTTTACAGCTGAAGCAAGAATTGATCCAGGACTTTGTTTCACAACTCAGCCTCTTAGCCCCTGCCGGACAGTAGCTCCTCTGTAAGTGAGAGTTAATTTCCTGTATGCTCTGATATACAACTTTGCTGAACTTTGTAATGTCTTTTCCAGATGTGATCTGTCTTTCCCTCCCCCACTCAAAAAGAAACCCTGTGGTGATTTTCTTTCTCTCTCCCCCCCCCCCCTTGTCTCAATGCAGCTTGCATAGAAAAGAACTAGAGGAAACACTGGCTAGTAGTTTCCCACTGGGATTAAATTTCTCTGTACTCCCACCCCTTCACAGGACAGGCTCTTCCCCAACCCCGCTCCTCCCCTCGGGAACAGAAGAAAAACAGAAAACTTAAAATTCTCAGTGTGTTCCTTTATAATGGGGCTGTGGTAGCCATGTCGTAAATAGTGTTTATTTTCATTATCGTCTTGTTTGTCTGACTACTTAATACTTGCGGTATAATGTCTTGTGTACAATTTTCCTTTTAATTCTGACGGCAGGGGAAACGCAACCTAAATTTGATGAAACTTAATGGAAGGAGAGACTTTCTATTTTTAACAACTGCATTACTGGATGAATCATGCCAAGGGGGTGGTGTGTACATGTCACATCTTCCCTGTTTGTCTGTGTGCTTCTCTGCTCTCCCTGCCATCACTATGAGAGTAAAAGAGCTTCCCTCTTCAGCTGAATTCTTAAATGAATTTCTTAACGTTTGCTAGATGAGTGGAATTTTTTCATTACGGACAGCATAGCAGCTATTTAACAAAGATATTTTTGTTCGCTCTTTGATTCTTACAAGTAGATTTATATGGGATTCTGTGGTAAAGCACATGCTTCTAACAAAATGCCTGAAGCTGTGTGTGCAAATATACAACTATCATTGTCTTTCTCTCCTACCCCCATCACTCTCTTACCTTGTGAACTTTTGTTTGCCAGAATCCTACTTTTTGAGCGGGAAAAGCTATCCCCGTAGCTCTTTTTCTGTTACAAATCCTGTCACTAAACTCATCTGGTTACGCTTCCCCCCTCTGGAAATTACTCTTCTACTCTCCTCACCCTCCTGGTTGTGGAAAAGCCTGGATAATGATAGTCTTTAAGGCAGCAGCCTGAGCCACAGTTTCCCCTTGTGCCAGAAGGGAAAGGATGTTTATTCTTAGATAGCTGTGAGAGTTGCAGGACTTCAGAGAATCTGAGTAACTGTGGGACACATGGCTCTTTGGAACCCTCGAGTGAAGAGCTGGGTAAAAATAGGCTGTTAATATGCTTGACTTTGTGGTGGAAGAGGAGTGACTTTCATAGCACTAATAAAGAGTGTGTGTCCTCCTTTAATGGATGGTGGCTCTGGTAAAGAAGGGGTGGGTCGGCACAATTATTCTGGCAACAGCTGCCAATGTGCACTGCGCAAGTGGGCAGAGAGGGAGAGGCTCATGTATGCACCATCAAGGCATTTTGGGCACCTTGGAACCAGTCTCCCTTGGCATAGAGCAAGATATCACTTTGCTTGTCATCCGTTATTACTAGGCATAGGGCTCCTGTTTGGCCCAGGCAGCATATCACGCTCTTGGCCCGGGCAGCATGTTGCTCTTTTAAGTGTCAGCACACCCTACTCCCTTCACTGTTTTTTGTGTGTAGCGCAGAACGGAGGAAGTCACATGTTATGCTAATGCTACTTGAGGCTTATTCTTGAAGAAGCAGAACACATAGGGAAAAAGAGGATTTGAAAAGCTGTGGTGGCACTTATTTAGATTTTTCACACCACCTTAAGAGAGACCTTACTTCGCCTAATACACTGAAATCAATTTATATTTAGTGTTCAAGATAAATGTCTTAAGGAACACCAGTATATAAGGCAGTTTCATAGGGGAGACCTTAAAGAAAAATATTAAGTGAGCTGCCAAACTTGCAAATTTTCTTCTGAAACTGAGATAATACATGGCTTTTTGGGGGGGGGGTTAGAAACTGTATTGTGTGCCCATTAGGATTTCTTGGGTGTCTGATTAAGAACAGCAGTAAAATGAGGCAAAGTAGAACAAGATTTTGATATGAAACATAGCTGAGTAATCTTGCTCGCAGTGAATTGGGCAGGACTGACCAGGCTGAACTTTGCCACCATACTATCTCTCTTAAATGCTTAGGTTTTTGGAAATTCTTGCCTTCTCACACTTCTGTTAAGTGAGCATGTTATGAACGTGTACAATTACAGCTCTTTTTTGTGCTCTGTGTTTCTTGAAGGGTAGAGTGCAGCATTTTCCTTGCAGCACAGAAGGCTCATATACCAGAACACTGATTGCTTTGTTCATCAATGAAGACTGAAAGTCCAGCTTATCAAGCCTAGACAAAAGCCATTGGTAGCAGTGTTTTTATTAGCAAAGCTCTAGGACCTGAGCATCTGAGACTTAATACTTCTCACTGTATACTAATTAATGGAGTGGGTGGGGGAGGGCTGGGGAAGAGTAGGGATATAATCATTTGATTTCCCCACAAGTCAATCTGTTGACAACATACTAACTGTCCTGTCGTTGTATACATTGTGTTGGTTTGGGCCCAATTCTCCAATCTGTTAAGGTCATTTTGAATCCGATTCTGTCTTCCGCGGCATTAGCTATGCCCTTCCAGTTTGGTGTCATCTGCAGATTTGATGGGCATCCCCTCAATTCCTCTGTCCAAGTCGTTTACAAAGACATTGAACAACAACGGGCCCAGGACAGACCTCTGTGGCACCCTGCTAATGTAGCCTTACTGTACAAAAGTAAATCTTCTTTTGCTCCATTCCCTTTTGCATCTGGCCCAACCCACCACTGGCTTGCAGCTCACAGAAGAATATTTTATGTTACACATTCCAGATGCTGGCCACAGGTGTTTTTTTTTTGTTTTTTTTAAGGTTATTAAAGCGGAAGGGATGTGCTGGAGAACACGGATTGCACCAGGGAGGCATTGACTATAAAGCAGGCTTCCTCAAACTTCCTCAAACTCAGCCTTCCAGATGTTTTGAGACTACAATTCCCATCATCCCTTACCACTGGTCCTATAGCTAGGGATCATGGGAGTTGTAGGCCAAAAACATCTGGAGGGCTGAGTTTGAGGAAGCCTGCTGTAAAGGATGTTGCCCCCTTTGGCTGAGGGTCCTTGGCTTTCATCACGCTCCAGTCAGCTCTTGCTTCCTTGCAGTGGCTTTCCAAAATGCACAGCTTATGTCTACACACAGTTCACACAAATGGCAAAGAAGAATGGTGGGATTGAAACATTACGGGGACCATAATGGTTTGGATCAGTTTCAGGTTTGGATGTTATTCGAAACTGCATACACAGGTTTCTACATAGGTTTGGGAGCAAGTATATCGGCAATAGAAATAATAGCATTTGGGTTCGGACTTTAGTGACTGTGTTTCAAAAGCATGGTCAGTTATGGAGTAGATTTGCCTAATTCAAGGGTCATCATCATGGTGCCCTTCAAACGTTGCTGACCCAACTCTCAGCATGCAATTAAATTAAATGCTGTGATGACAGAGGAGAGACTTCTGTAGCTAAATTAACCTAAGAGGAGAATGTGTGCTCACCAAATAACTTGCGCCTCACAGCTTCTGCAAATCATTTTGGTATGCCTTTTATCTATACAGATAAATTCAGTAACTGTTCTTGGTGAAGGTGAAAGTGGCTGCAATGACTAAGGTGTGTTCTTCTAAAATCTAAAGGATGTTCTGTCTCTTCAGGAGTTGTAACATAATCTCATTGTGTTATCATTGGTATTTTGAATGGGTGGCAGTGAGGTAGAAATCTTCTCCAAAAGTTGCTATGCACTAGCCTATATGTCTCTCTCCCCCCCTTTTCTTTTTTCCAGGGAGAGGGTCTCAATCAGGACAGAATGTCCTCTGGCATTCAGAAATGCTATTTAAAATTTCCACCCCCATGACTGCCAATAAAATTCTATAAAGAGCTGCTTGGTGCTTCCAGTTGCACATGTTCGGTGACAACTGGCTACATCTTGATAGGCATAAAAAAGCAAGCCTGGAAGGAACAAAAACTCTGCAGACTGGCATAATGCCTGAGCTCTTATATGTACTGTTAAGTAAAGGGAGGTAATATGAAACTGACTAGGAGATAATTTGAAACAGATATTGTTTCTGTGAAAATCTTTTCAGATTTGGAAAATTTTAAAGTAAGGGTGAAGGAGAAAGGTGGGGTTCGCCTGTAAAATCTGCAGCATTCATAAACTCTCAACTTCTGACTTGGCTATAGAACAGTTTCTGCTGCCTGTATAGCCAGGTTTTAACTGCCAGTTGTTTTGAAATATTGCTAAGTGCAGTGCTGTTGAACAGAACAGTTAAGATTGCTTGCAAATTGATAGTCCCTCTGTGAGGCTCAACCCCCATTAACTGTCAGGGGTTCTGTATGGCCAGCATGACATTTAAACTGAATCACTGGTCTGCTACATTGCAGTACTGGCCAGGACATAGCCAAAACTTCCCTTAAAGTTGAAACAATTCTATTGGCAGTCATGTCCTGTTCCTGTCTGCTTCCTGGAGACAAAAGCGTAATTATCTGTTGCCTTTGTTTTAAAACCTTTGCAGATCAGATTAAAGTATCCATTGCAAAGTGGAAAAGATTTGGACAGGGCATGAGTGTAGTTGGTTGCGTACTCTTATCATTACTAGTGAGGACTAAGTGTATCTCTCATTAGTCATGGCTATTAATAAGGATATAGGTGCATTGGTCCCAGAAAAAATAATCTGATATCCATCAGATTAGATGGAATAACTTGTAGCAGCAGCTGCTTTATTCTTCTGGCCTGGACAGTATCACCTATTCTCCAAGATCTGATGGGAGGAAATTTTCCGGGGAGGGCATTCACCCAATACAGCCAGAAACTGAGTCCTCAATTGTCATGTCTCTTAGATTGTAAGCCATTTTGGGAACCCTTTTGGCTTAGAGAGCAGGGAATCAATGCTTTCAATAAAGTGAGAAGGAGATGGCCTTCATCTGAAAAGAACACCTTGATCACTGGAAGGACAGATCCTGAAGCTGAGGCTCCAAGACTTTGGCCACCTCATGAGAAGAGAAGACTCCCTGGAAAAGACCCTGATGTTGGGAAAGATACAAGGAGAAGGGGACGACAGAGGAAGAGATGGTTGGACAGTGTTCTCGAAGCTACCAACATGAGTCTGACCAAACTGCGGGAGGCAGTGGAAGACAGGAGTGCCTGGCGTGCTCTGGACCATGGGGTCACGAAGAGTCGGACACGACTAAACGACTAAAGAGCAACAACACCTTGAAAGTGTCCTAATGGAATGTTTAAAGAGTTCCCTTGTATCCTAGTATTCAATCTTCCCAAAGTTGTGTTGCAAAGCTCAATTCTAGCTCCAAAATCTGGAGGCTTTTAAATTATGAGAATGAGTTCTCATCTTCTTTTAGTAGGCTTCTGAATGATGAGAAATATGAAACCTGTGGCATTTTGGGTTTCCAGTAGGATTTTCCTGGCATGTGATCCACACACCTTTCTGTTCCCGGTAGCTTTCCCCCCTCTCTTTACTTTAGCATGTCTTTTGCCCTAGGTGTTCTTTTACTGTGTTCCTCAGGAAAAAAAACTTCAAACAGAGGAAAGATAAATCACAGCCAGTATGGGAAGGAAGTAAAGTTTTATGATATATCAGTTGGCCTAACTTGCTAGTGAAACATACTTCCAATGATCCTTTGAATGGTTTAGCATTTGCAACTGGAAAGAGTAGGTAATGGAGACTGTTCCCTGCAATTAGCCTTCTGAAGAGGTAGTTCAAGGTGGAGGTGTGTAAATGTGCACTACTTTGGCAGCACAGGAAGGTTAAAACACCTCTGTTGGCATCCTACTTGGGAATGAATGACACAAGCATGTATTTCAAACTCACTTTTTGTGAGAGAGGCAGGCGTAGCTGTAGCTCTCTAGCAAAGTGTGTCTTTGCTAGAAAATCCTCATTTGCTGTTAATGTGTAATGTGTGAAATGGCCTTCAGATCCCCAGGATTTTTCAATATGTCAAAGTATGTCATTGTTAGCATCCATCTGTCTCGAGAGACAGTGGAGCAGTACACCTTTGGAGGTGAAGTCAAACTGTCAGAGAGTTACAGTGCCTGCTGTGGTTGAAGAGACCGATACGAGAGAGACCTGTTTTGTTGCAGCTGGGGCAGATAAAGGCACTTTGTTGTGCTGCTGCAGATGCACCATGGTGTTTCTTCTCTCTGTGAGCCTCTCAGCAGTCATTCCTCCTCCTCTGGTCACTGCTGTGGATACACAACCTGACTGTCTTCTGTCGTCTGCAAGGGATTCCCATTTGGCAGGGTTAATGTTTTGTGTGTTTTTTAATGTATTTTTATTAAAGATTTTCTTGATTTACATATGTGGGGGTTTGTGTCAGTGCTTGTGCAGGTTCTCTGCTGTTCACTTGTGTTCCTTTGGTGGTGAGAGAGGTTGGGGTTTGCCTAGGGTGTGGCTGTTCATTTGTGGTTGACTGGTGGTCTTTGTTTTCATGTGTGAGTGGGGTGGGTGCGTGTTTTGGATCAGGTTAGCCATATTGATTTGTATGCCGTTGGTGGATTTTTGTCATTGTCTTGTTGGGCTGTGTATGTAATAAAGGAGAGCCATACCAGGGTGAAGGCGTCTTCTATTTGTCCCTGTGTCAGTTTCAGTTTATTGGTTAATTTTTCAAGTAAGGCTGTTTCCCATACTATTTGGTAGCATTGGTCCATGCTTACTCTTGACAGGTCTCTCCAGTGTCTGGTTATGATGTTTCTGGCTGCTGAGAGTAGGTGGGTTATGAGTTCTTTGTGGTGTAAGTGGGCATCGTTGTCTTGGAACATGTTTAGTAGGGCCAATTCTGGGGTGATTTCTAATACTTGCTTGGTTATTTTACATATTTCTCGTATGGCTGTTGTGCAGAATAGTTGGATTTGGGGGCACTCCCACCACATGTGGAGGTATGTGCCTGTGGAGGTGCACCCTCTCCAGCATTTTGGTGAGGTTCCTGGGCGTATTAGCACTAGTTTTCTTGGTGTTAGGTACCACCTGTAGGTGATTTTCAGAGTGAGTTCTTTTCTTTTTGTTGATATGGATTTAAAGGGGGGTTTAGACCACATTCTGGTCCATTGAGTGGGGATAATCTCATAGGCTATGTCATCCTCCCATTGTTTTTTGATTGTGCCTAGGGAGTTTGTGGGATTTTGGAGTAGTATTTTGTATATTGCGGATACCATCCCTTTACCATGTCCTTTTGTTGTTAGGAGGAGGTTTTCGAAGGTTGTCAGGGGCCTAGTTGCTGCTGATTTTACAACTGGATTGTTTAAGAGGGCATGCAATTGGTGATGTGTTAACCAGGGTATTTGGGTGTCTTCTAGCTTGTCTTGTATTTCTTGTGGGCAGGGTTAATGTTGTCAGCCTTCATGTCTTTTGTTTGCAGACATCTTTGTAACACACAGTTGGTATACCAACTGGCCTGATGCTTGAAGCTGGCTCACCATAAAGCATGTCTTTGGGGATTCTGCCATCTTGCATTTTGCAGACATGACCACGCCCGCGTAGGTGTTGCTGAGGCAGAATTGCAAACATGCTGGGAATGTGGGCTTGGGATAGCATAAATGTGAAAAACTCTGTTCTAGTTTTCATAGTAACCAGTGATGTGGGTTTTCAGGGGCAGGGATAAAATTTTGAAGAAAATTTTCTTCTGCCCTAAATTTATGGCAAAGTGATTATGGTTGTTTGACTTGCATTTGGTAAACAAAGCTTTTTCCAGATAGCGCAAAGTAGTTGAGCTGAATTATTTTATTAGAGGGGAGGTATTCAATAAAGAATATGTGATGTGGTTTAAATGTCATTGTTATGTTCAAGTTTACTTGGAAGTCATTTTTATTGGGATACTTGTGAATATTTTTAAAACTTAACCCAATAGCCTACACTTTTTTGTATTCGATTAAGACAAAAATAAAGGCACTGAAAGTAATAAACATACTAATTTTAGCGTGCATAACAGAGCCCTGTGCAGAAATGTACCGGTACTTTCTACGGATAGTCATATGAAAAAAGTTAATTACAGCTTTGATTTAAGATTTCCCTGGTACTAGTATCCATTCCACTTGCCCAAGTTGACTTGTGTTAATTCACAATGTTAATTCTTTCTTTCTTTCTTTTTTCTGTTTTTGTTTTCTCTTTTCTTCTTTATTTTTATTAATAATAATAATAATAATAATAATAATAATTTATTATTTGTACCCCGCCCATCTGGCCGGGTCCCCCCAGCCACTCTGGGCGGCTTCCAATAAACACTAAAATACATTAAAATATCACACATTAAAAACTTCCCTAAACAGGAAGTTTAGGGAATATTCCCTAAATATTAGTTTGATGTTTAATGTATTGTATGGTGAAAAGTTTCAATAAAAATATACCAAGAAATGGAATGTTTTCCATTAAAAAACATTAATTTTAGAACATTTTCCAGCCACCACATATTGAATGTAACCCTTTTGCCAACAAAAATCTACATCTGATAAATAGTTTATACATTTCCATTCTTTTGTGACTCATCAGCATTTTCTTAACCTGATTCCTCCCCTCAGTGTGCTTCAATTGTTTTAAAATCCATGTAGAAAATGAGAGAGCCTTCTCATGTAGATGATCAGGGAGATTATTTTGGCAGGAAACAATTTCACTGCTTGCAAGTCTCTCTTCCCTCTTTTTCCTCTCTCTTACTGTTTTATATTTTTATGTCTTCAGTATTTTGGGACACTTCCAATTAGCCGTGCTTCCTGAAAGCTCATTGGCACTGCAACAGACCCTCCCCAGAAAAAGAGCATTCACAAAGTGCTGTTTCAGCTTTGGAGAGAATGGAAACGCTTGACCTTCATTCAAGTGAATATTTTAAGCATAGGCCAAATGCATAAATCTCCAATAAAACATCCTAAACATGCTTTCTTTCTATATACAGTATATAATGATCTTGGTAAAACTGATGAAGGACAAGTTAACTTTCAGTTCTGATCCAAAACAAAACAAAACAAAAAAAATCCTTCCAGTAGCACCTTAGAGACCAACTAAGTTTGTTCTTGGTATGAGCTTTCGTGTGCATGCACACTTCTTCAGATACACTGAAACAGAAGTCACCAGACCCTTATATATAGTGAGAGGGTGGGAGAGGTATTACTCAGAGGGGTGGTGGGAATGGGTGATAGGCTGATAGCTGTGGTAAACCTGTAATTTTTTTATTTTTTATCTTATTTTTAATTTTTTTATTTTTTTATTTTTTACTATGGCAGACCAACACGGCTACCTACCTAGTTCTGATCCAGTTGCACTCTTCACATTACTGTATGTGTAGTCTTCATTTGTGTGCACACAGATTTTATGCACTTTGTTTATAAAATGACATCCTTTTGCATTTGTTAGCCAACTCCCACCCCACTATTCATTTCTCACGTGTATCTTAACAAATCCCCCAAATAATTACTAAGTAGTAGCTCATTGGCAAAAGACTGAACTATGTATGGTCCACGAAGATCCCATTAAAAATCTGATATGAACTCTGTTAATGTCCATAGCTAAGCTTCTGTCTCCAAGCTGGACTCAAGATTTAAAGTCCAGGAAGACCAGGTCAGTGCAGTGGGGTGATGCCCTATTACTGAATATATGATAATAGTTAAAATTATCCAGATCTTAAGAATAGAATTATCCATGCATTCAGTTAAGAGTAGAATACATGGATAATTCAGTGAAATGTTACCCTTGCTTTTGTGGTAATGTTTGGTATGTGGCTTGTTTGAAATCACCTCTCTCCCCTCAAAGACAGCCTTATTGTTAGTTAAATTGCATAAAACTTTAACTCTGATGGAAGATCATCTCTCAGATTCCCATAGCAATAAAAATCTACCGGCAAGTCCTGTCTGAGGTTTCTTTGTTCTTAATGTCGATGTGTGACATCAATATCATTAATGATTCACTGGAGCCAGACAGTGCTGAGAAATATCCCCACATTCAGTTGCATTTCCTTTTTTTAAGGGAATTTTTTCAGTCCTAAAGTGGATTTTCCCAACAACTTTGCAGCTGACATGCTGTCTCTCTCCACCCCCTTTTCATTTCTCTGAAACCACAAGCTTTAGTGTACTGACATGTCACTTAAATTTTAAACACTACACTTGGTTGTTTTTTAAAAGAAGTGTTCCATCTTAGAGAATTGTATTTTGTCCTTTGTGTAGCTTCATCAGTGATCACTTGGGTTTGATAAATCTATATAGTCATAATTTGGATGGTCATGCAGTTTGGCTCTTGTCATCTTCTGCATTTCTCCATGTCCTGATGTAACTTATTAAGCATGTTAAAAATGTGCCAAGAAAATCTTTAAATTACTTGGGTTGTGCTTTTGTGTATGTATGTATGTATGTATGTATGTATGTATGTATGTATTTGCTTATGCTTGGGCAGGAGTCATGATCACAAAGCCTTGTTCAGTATGTTTCTCTTTAAAGAAACTTAGGAACCATCCTTTGTTCACAAGATCAGTAGCACAATATTTAGGTTGTGAGCTTCTTTAGTGAAAGACTTATTTCTCTCTCTCTCCAGGAAAGTGTCACATAACTTTAGGTATGAATAGATTCAGATCAACAAAGCATGGTTTCCTGGGAGCTGTTGTACCATATGGCCTGTAGACTGCCTGGTCTTCCCCATATAGGGTAAACCCGAGTCCATTGTCAAGATAACTGCATGAGTTTGAATCACACATCTTTTAGCAGTCTTGAAATGTATGTACTCTCTAGTACAGGGGTCAGCAAACTTTTTCAGCAGGGGGCCGGTCCACTGTCCCTCAGACCTTGTGGAAGGCTGGACTATATTTTGAAGGGGGGAAATGAACAAATTCCTATGCCCCACAAATAACCCAGAGATGCATTTTAAATAAAAGGACACATTCTACTCATGTAAAAACACATTGATTCCCAGACCGTCCGCGGGCCGGATTTAGAAGGCAATTGGGCCTCATCCGGCCCCCGGACCTTAGTTTGCCTACCCATGCTCTAGTAACTTCAGTAGGACATCTGTGCCCATTGCAACAGAGTTTCCTTCCCTCCTTGCAAGGATGTAGAAGAGACCCAGAACAACGGTGTGCAGAAATTTCGGAGTGTTGCTTTTCTCCTGTCTGCCAGAATACCTGATAATGCCTTTAAAAGGTAAAGGGACCCCTGACCATTAGGTCCAATCGTGACCGACTCTGGGGTTGCGGCGCTCATCTCGCATTATTGGCCGAGGGAGCCGGTGTACAGCTTCCAGGTCATGTAGCCAGCATGACTAAGCCTCTTCTGGCGTGCATTTTCAGGGTAGCCTGGCCATTCCTTTGAAATACTTTAGTTCCCGAATCTCTTACACATATTTATAGTTTGCTCGGCTTAACAGATACTTGCCAGACTGTGTTTGCAGGGAGGTGTAAGCCCCTATAGTCCAAAGACAATTGGAAAACTTTTCCCATTTCATTCCTCCTTGCAGAGAAATATATGAGGTCCATTTGGGAGAGTCAAAATGGCTTCAGGATAGCTCTCCTGTACTATTTCAGACACATAGTTTATATACTTATGTATGTGTGTTTGCCTTTACGTTTATGAACATTTATTCTATATTTGAGACCTTAGAATTCTTATAACGGTATGTTTCTGTGAAAATTGGCACAGCATTTTCTTAGTTGTGTGTTCTGCAACGAGAATCAGTGAAACATGACCATACCCCTTAATGATCAAGCAAAGCAGTCGTTTGACCAACCCCGAGGCTTTGAGCTTACTTTATTCTGTTTCATTTTTTAAAAGAACATTTAAGTAGAAGGGGTTTACTTTCCCCTCCAGGGGAAAAACTAGTGAAAACTGAGATAATATCAATGAAGAAAAACACTCCAGGAATCGCTCTGCCTGCTCCACTTTGGTTTCCCTTGCTTTCAACTTTAGGTGGCTTTCTGAAACATACATAGTTATTGAGGCATACAACCATGGGGGGAAAGGTTTCAGAAATCGTTTTCTATCAAAATGAAATCCTTTCCTTTCTGTGTCGTTTCAGAATAATTGGAAAGAAGGATAAACGTTTTTTTTAAAGCTGGGAAATATGGGGCAGAAAGGAACTCTGGTGGGATAGAAGAACAAGGCAGTTTCAGAGGGTGTCAGGGCCATGTAAATCGAGATCAAGGTCAGCAGGTTTCCCACCTGTGTGTTATGTGTTCATTTTGCCTCTGAAGACAAGCCAGGGGGAAGGGGAAAGCAGAGTGACAATCTGAGCCGCATGAGCATCGGACATGTAAGGTTCCTCTGTTACTAGACGGTACCACTTCAACCTGCCGGGTGGGGCAGGAGTTGTGTATTTAACTCCTTTGTCCCATATTAAGGGTTTGCATGTATGTTGTGGATAAAGCCAGAACTCATCTCTATGAAATCCATGATGACCTTGTCATACTAGTTTCATAGGTGCAGGGATGGCTTACCTGTGGGAACAGCCAATCTTTCCCTTAGAGTTGAGCATCAGCCATGCAGGACAGTTGCTTGCATGTTCCAGCTCTTAACTAGGGTCATTTCCACATTTACTGTGTTTTCTCTGTTGGCCGAGAGAATGGTTTGTGGGGAAAACTTGTAGAGGGAGGAGAGAGGTGGAGAAAAGTGGGGAGTAGCTTGATGACTAGAGAAACGGAAACTATTTAAAGGCCTTGAGAAGAACTCTTGGGAAGAAGCTCCATTGCACACAATGTTAAGAAATAGTGCATTTTTAAAAAAGTAGAAAAACCGTCTTTATATTGCATAAGTCTTATGATGTTGGCAGTGGAGTGGAAGACAGGAGTGCCTGGTGTGCTCTGGTCCATGGAGTTACGAAGAGTCGGACACAACTAAACAACAACTGTACCAGGAGGAGGAGCTCATTGTAACTGTGAAGTTCTTGATTGGCACAGCAAATGGGGTTGGTCCTGGCATCATCCAAGCAGAGGGAAATTCCCTTCAGAAGCTTGTCCTAAGTCTGAAAGCTCTTGCCGTCTAATTAAAGGGCAAGAAACAATAAATGGCATTCATACAAGGGAATGCAGTACATGAGTGAATTCCATTGCACCAACTCCCACCGAAATGATTTTTTCCTATTATCATGCAACGGCTGTCTGTGTGTGAGAGATGGAATTGACAGATTTAGTTAATTTACACTGACGTAGAAAGTCAATTGCCTTCTCTGAAGTACAGAAACTTTCTGGAGTATTACACCAAGTTAATCCTGAGTAAAATAAGTACAATGTAATAGTGTGCTTTGACAAGGGGGAAATGGCAGGAGGAAACTTTAAAGTTAATGTTTCCCTCTCCCCCCCTCTTTTTTTTTGTTTTTTTGTTACTGCTCTTCTGTTGCAGAGAACAAACTGGGAATGCTGTCAGTTTCAAAGCAGTGTTTTGCTTCTGGCAAAATGTGCTTTCTCAGTTATATTCAGCAAGGCTAATTTTGCAAATTCCCTTAAGACCTCAGCTATTTACTTTTATGCACCCAGGTGTAGTTGCTGGAAGATCATTCCAGCATACCAGACAACAAAGGTTTTTAGTCTAGAGATTTTGTGAGTTGATTAAAACTGCAAACCCTATCTTCAGGCTTTCTCCCCCCCCCCTTTTTCTTTTTACTGTTGCATATGATTCTGAATGTAACCTGTATACCTTTGCGCTCTGCCTTTGCAATCCAGCTTCTGCAGTAATTGGAAAATGGGGCAAGCGTTGCCATCTGGTAGTCCTTAAGCCCATGGAATTTCTTTGCTTCAGCTACAGAAACTAAACAGCACAATTGCCAAGACCATCTCTTTATTCAAAACATGTTTTAAAACCCCCCTTTTTGGGGAAAGCTTTCATTTCATTCTGTGAAGGAAAGGTGGGGGGTAGACTCCTCACGATACACTTTGTGGGTGATTAAAAAGCGCTCTAGTCAAACATGCAAAATGTGCTTATCGTGGCTTCTTCATCGCCATGCATCTACTTCATGTGTGTACCATTTGGATACTGAACTCTTACCAGGGAATCTAGCTGTTGAACTGAGAACTCGTGGTCCAGTGCTGGGACCTAACCTCTTAGTGTGCGTTCAGCCCCCAGAGCCCTCTTCCAGCACACAAGGAATAGAGAGGACACACCACCAGCCCAGTCAGTTTGAGGCCTCTGTGTTAACTCTGGTTAGAAATAAATAATGGAGCCAGGCTTTGTGCCCTTCTGACCAAGCAGAACCAACATGGATGGGAAACTGCACAGACTCTAGGTCTGGGTCCTGGTTTTAGCCCCCCTCCCATTGTTTGACTCTACTACTCTGCCTGAAGCATGCTCTCGGTACTTGGGTTCATACCCACTGGTCAAACCATACCTCACTCAGTCTCACACCTTCCTTCCTCAGCTGTTGTCAGTGCACTGGATGTCTCCTAAAGAGGCTCCCCCCCCACCCGGCATACAGGTTGTCTTGTTCCAGTTATCCTACACTTCCATTGGTCTACCAAGAAGTACCGGTACTTAGGATTGTTTTCACTCTGTGTTGAATGTTTTTGATAATGAGCAGCAGGGCATAGTATGGGAACAGAGCTGCATGTTGGTTCACATGATCTCTTTTCTCAAATCCTGGGAGCTCAGACCTGCCAGCACTTTCCTGATCAAGCCTAAGTTGGAATACAGATCATTCAAATGTAACCAGTCACCCCCCCCCCCAAAAAAATTGCATCCTGTCATTTTGGCCTGAAGTGGGCGGCAGGCCCTCAAGGGGGTTTGCAATAACAACATACAGAAAGGGGTTTTAAAGCACTCAGTGTTCCAGTTTAAAAGACAAACAATAACATTTCAAGAACTTCAGCAATAGCATTGCAGAATTTAAATACAGATTTAAACAAAGCTAGTTGGCTAATTATTCTTTTGCAACAGAAAAAAACTTTAGTCTTGTTGACAGCCATGCATAAGCTGGCTTGTTCAGATAACCTAAAGTAGGCATCGCGACTGGGAATGAGGATATTTGGCAAATGTGTGGAAACCCCCAGTAGTTGCTGTAACCTTCCAACAATTTAACTCCATCCCCAAAGGTGCATTCCTCCATTGTATCCCGAGACAGACAGGTGCCAGCAACATCTTCAGAAGTGGCCAGCCAGATGTCCTTAGAACTCTTGCAAGCAAGATTTGAAGGCACCACCTGTCCTTTGTTTTGCCCCAGCTCTTGGTATTTAGAGGTGTATCCTAAAAGTTCCATTAAGCTAAGATGACAATTAAGCAGATTGCCCATGCTATTCACAGGATACTACTACACAATTGAAAATAGTTCATTAAATATATGTACCTTAACACCTTAAGAGCTCTTGGAAGCATAGAAGATGCTAAGAATAGTTATTACACTGAAACAAATATTGTTGAAAGAAAATGAGAACATCTGTTTTTATTTGTGGAGGGAGTTCAATCTCCTGATAGCCATGTTGGGATTCTCCACATTTTCTTTTTCTTAGGCAAGTGAAGGAGTTGATTGATTTTTCCAAGAAGCTGTCCTTTCAGAAGCCTGATTTGGCTTCCAGCCCACAACTTGGAAACCTCATTCTGTCACTTTAATCATAATTGAATGCCTTACTGCCCTAGAAATAAGCACTGTCTGCCCCATAGTAACAGCTACTGACTGCTGATGAACTATAAATAAAATCTACCCCATGAGTATGGCAAGCCAAAAGTCAAGGTAATGGCAGTATATGTATCATTGTCTCAACCGAAAGACCTTGAATGCTTTACTTCTCGTGGTACTTAAACATAAGTGGTTGGCTGGCATCTCTCTGTCTTGGGAGACAATGGAGAAGTGTGCCTTTGAGAGTGAAATCAAACAGTTGGAAGGTTACAGTGCCTCCTGCAACTGTAGAGACCGATATGGAAGAGACAGGTTTTGTTGTATCAGGGACAGGTGAAGGCACTAAGTTTTGCTTTTCCAGATGCACCATGGCATTTCTTCTCTCTTTCCTGGCACGGCCCCCTGCCAGCTTTTAAAGTTGAGATGCAGCTTGTTCACTTCCAAAACTCTCTACAAGACTGGTTTACTTGTAGAGTTTTACTGGTTTACTTACTCAGGAGGCACGGGCTTCCCTGAGAGCCATGGGTCTTCCCCATTTGTGGAGGTGCTGCTGCTGCGTTCTTTGTGATAGGATGGAGATCAGCCCCATGGGCTTCTCCAGCTGTTTAGCCTTGACTCCTGGCTGGTTGACAATCTACCCTGTTGCTAGGGAATCTCTCCATTCTGTGTATGGGCCAGCAGAACTGCCTCCCCTTCCCTGATCTCTGCATACAAAGGGTTGGGGGCCTCCCATCCATTGACTTGGGCTGCTCCCTGCCAAAGGCATCCTCCATACCCTGCCATCTCTTCCTCCTCTGACAGTTCATCCCATAGCAACAGCCACCCCAGACCCAAGTCAATCAGTATCATGAGGCCCACAACACCACCACCCCACCCAGGGTAGCCTCCCACCCTGGGAGATAGTACGGTAGTTGTCAGGGTGGATAAAAATCAATGATTTTTTTTAAAAAAATCAAAAAAATCGGATTTTTTTGATTTAAATCGGATTTTTTTGATTTAAATCGGATTTTTAAAATAAAATGCTTTTGGAGGAAAAATCTTTCTAAATATAGTCTTCTATTTAAGTTACATTGTAGTCCAAAGGTTATTCATCAGGAAATAAGGATTTGTTTTAAGTTTATCAAGTGTGCTAAAACTCAGTCTAAGTTTTTTAAAAAAATGTTTAACCACATCAGTTAACAAACATGGATACATATGCTATCATGTTATTGTTTTAGTTAAATAAATTGTTTGAATGGTTATTAAGGAAATGATTATTTTTCTCCTTCCAATAAAGTACAGCAGAAAAGGTGTCCAAATATAAACAGTTAACTTATTAAAACCTCACCATAATTTCATAATTATCTGTCTATGTATTTCTAGTAGTATAACCAAATCAGTAATTTTTGATATAACTGTAAAAACTACTCTGAAAATTTATTATTCCAAAAATGAAACCTTCATATGGTTGTAAATATTAAGATTATACCAGCAAGAATGAGTCTTTCTGTAAAAAAAAATATTTAAATCAAGTCTTACTGACTAGTGATTTAAATCAAGCCTTACTGACTAGTGATTTAAATCGTGATTTAAATCAAATTGATTTAAATCAAATCCACCCTGGTAGTTGTGGAAGCAATGATGGAGCATGCATGTTGGTAGTGGCTCCCCATCACACAAACAAACACACACACCACACCACACCATATTACAGATCAGATTCAGAAGGTGCTGCTTTCCAACTTCACTGGTAGAGAACCCCTACCAAGCAGAAATCTGTTTCTAAGTCAAGGGACACCTTAACATAACCAAGCACTAACACGTTTTATCACAGCATCATAAGGGAACACCGTGTGAATATGGAGGAGATTAATCCACAGCGTCTTTGCTTGGGTTGAGATGGCATAGCAAATGGAGCTAATGTTTAAATGACATTAAAGTAAGAAGAATGGATGAATGAACAAGCTCAGTGAACAGAGGACAAAATGTCTTTAAGGAAGTTTAAAGACTAAAAATGCATTTAACACTACTAAAACAATCTGAGCCATTTGTGCTCCTTTACGTAGGGTTTACAGTTGTCTAAAATAGGCTGTTTGAAAAATGGGTATCTGATGCCACCTGTGGACTTGCCTAAATTGACCTCTGAGTACCGGTAGTAATAACCATCAAGCATATACCGTACTTTGTAAAGAAAGGCTGTGACTTACTGTAGAAGGAAGGAGGGGTTCCCCTATGGAAGCAGGATATAAATGTAAATCAGTGTGGGCCTGCCTTTGTAGTGCAGAAGACTGAGTAAGAGCTATTGTTGTGTTATCAGATAAGCAATCCAAGTGCAGTTAATCCTTTAAGACTGATACTTGGCTCCCCCCACACCACCTTGTTCCATTGTACTGGCACCCAGTTCAAAGGTATGGGCACCAAGCTTCAGAAGGTCAAGCAAACAAAGCTGTTGATATGGCACTCTTGACACACAGAGGGAGTTTAGAACTGTGTGGAAAAGCTTTTAGGCTGTGTCATCTGATACCTTAAAAGATTTTGTGCACCTGTCTAATCTTTATGTAAAAGAGCACAGACATAACTTGGCTGCAGTTAAAGATATGACCTACACATATTACTGCCCCTGTGACTGCTAGATCACTGTAAGAGTGTAGGATTGGGAAACGGTGGATAATCGCTCGCTCCTTCCACAGGTTCCATTAGAGCCACCTGAGCATGCCCTCTGCACATCAGATAGGAACAGCAAGAGAAACCTGGTGCTCTGTGATCACTGCTGCATCTCTAGAAATCCCTCCTCTTGAGGGTTGCCAGCTGCTATAGACCCTAAAGGCTGGGAGTAGGGTCTATTCCATATAATTAACTGACTGGAGGAACACTTGCCTACCCTTAAAGCCTGTTTATTGTAATGACAAGAGCTGTAGTAGCAAGTTGGAACACACCAGTTCCCCCAAGTAGGTTAAATCTCTTTGCCAATTAACTCTCCTCGTAGCAGCATTTCCTTACATCATGAATTTGGTCTAGACTAGGGTGACCCTACTGGTAGAGGCCGGGGAACATTTTGTAAATGTGTGGATTCAAATCTCCCTGTCAGCACCACCTCCGTTTTGAGGTCTCGCCACCACTAACTTCATACAGCCATTTCCTCAAAACGGTGGAGTAAAACCTGATGTTTTCATGCAGCCTTGCCTTTCTTAAAAGTGTCTAACCAGTGTGCAACAGCTACCGTAGTAGAATACATCCTACTCCTACCGTTTTGGAGCTAAAGCAGCCTTCCCTAGCCTGGTGTGTGCATATGCTGTATATCTAACTGTACTGTGTGAGAGAGGCTGCATATTTACCCTGTTTCCCCTTTTTTAATACGTAGTCATAAAGTAAGCCATGGCAGGGTTTTTTTACCTTTGTGAGAAGTAAGACGTACCCCAAAAGTAAGCCGTGGTGCCGCCATTGTTCCCGTCGCCTCCTCAGCCCCCCCCCCCCCCCGCATGTGCAGGGAGCCAGTGAACCAGCGAGAGGCACGGGGGGGGAACGTGCCTCTTGCAGAGTTCTGCCCCACCTGCTCAGCGCGCAGGGAGAGGCGCGCGGGGGGGGGGGAGACGCCTCTTCCTGCCCCGCCTGTTCGCCGGGAACCAGCAAGAGGCGCGGGGGGGAAACGCGCCTCTTGCGGAGTTCTGCCCCGCCTGCTCAGCGCGCAGGGAGAGGCTGTACCCTACCATACTGATGTAATAAAAATAAGACACCCCCCAAAAAAATAAGCCACCCTGTGTTTTTTTTGAGGAAAAAAAATTATAAGACGGTGTCTTAAAAAGGGGGAAAGACAGTACAAGAGATAACCTCTCCCTAATAATAATAATAATAATAATAATAATAATAATTAATAATAATAATAATTAATAATTGATACCCCGCCCATCTGACTGGGTTTCCCCAGCCACCCTGGGTGGCTCCTAACAGAATAATAATAATAACAAGCAATAAAACATCAAACATTAAAAACTTCTCTAAACAGGGCTGCCTTCAGATGTCTTCTAAAAGTCATAATACTTTCACTTGTGGTGCATTTGCACAAAAGCTGGTTTTGTGCAATGTGAGATTTGCATTCCCAGGGTGGGGGAGGTGCAAGATTGGCGCTGCCCTCAAAACCTTGTGTAATGGAACATCCTTTTTTAAAATTTGTGGAAAAGTTCCACTGATGGGAACATAATTTGCTATGAGATGTAACTACACTGAAAATCAAGCAGATTTAATTACTTCTGCAGATGCCATGAGAATGCATCCCTAGGTATTATCTCACCCCAACTCCCTCAAGGTTTGAGCAAGCTTATTAACAGTTGGGTGACTGTGTTTGCTACAACATTCAGTTTTTTGTTTCCGCTTCTTTTTAATAAGTAACCCCTGCAAGTGTAAATTTAAAAAAAAATCTAGTTACGAACCTCAAGAGAAATAATACTAATTGCTGGAGGATTCTGCTAAAAGTGTGGCCTTTGTTTTGTTACAAAACACTTGACACTTGGAGTAAGTGAATCATAAAATACTTAACCAGATGTATTTAATAGCATTTGTATTATAGGTCCTGGGAGAAAGTATAAACCCTGTTTGCATTTTCCCACACCAAAACAAGGTGTAGTAGCAAGCATGTGGAACATATTATTACTATTCAACAATTATTTAATGCCATTAGTATATGATACGTGTGTGTGTGTGTGTGTGTGTGTGTGTGTGTTTATCGTATCTTTCTTCATTCATAGAAGTGACCAGTTGTTCTGGGGCTGGAGGGAAGGAGACCAATAGAATGAAGGTCATGTAGCTTAGTAATTAATGAAAGGGACAATAATAGAGTTGCAAAGGACTTTAAAGTTCAATGGAAAATTGGGCTATGTTGTTCATAAAACACTTGCGCTGAAGAAGTGAATTTGGGGAGGGAGACTCGGAGGTGGAGTTTTAAAAAATGTCTTGACGGAAAGCTCAGGTGAAACTGTTCCAGATGGACATTTTCCAAATTAATTGTGCCTCTGGCAGGTAGCTGGCACTTCTTTCAAAACAAAAAACAGAATAAGTAGAAAGCCAAACAGCTTTTCTCCTTTCTCTCCTGTTGCCAGTGGGATACTGGATTCCTTCTGAGATGCATTAAAACTAGCAAAAACAAAGTGTCACGGCATACTTAAGCCTAACAGATTTATTGTGGCAAAAGCTTCTGTGGAGTAGTTCTTATTTATTTACAATATTTGCATGCCATCCAATGACAAAGTTCTTCGGGCGGCTTACAGTATCAATAAAACAATAAATCACGACTGTAAACAACATAGGAGGGGATTAGAGCTCTTGTCATCCATGAAAGCTTACGCTGTAATAAATCCATTAAGACTATTTAGTTTTGCTGCAACAAACACTACTGCCTGTCTAGAATGTAAAAGCATTCTAGACTTACCATTTAATGGAAAACTAGAAGCTCCATGTCTATCATTCAATTCAGGGGTTCTTAGCTTGTGATCCATGGACCCCTTTAATGTCCATGGATGGGCTTCAAGGGGGTCTGTGAACTGGGTGCAGAAAATGCTGTTTACAATTCTTTGATTCTATGAAAGGGGCCAGTGACTCAAAAAAGGCTAAGAACCACTGATTTAACTGGTGTTACGGTTTTAATCTGATTCAACAAAAAACTCAAAACAAATATTGCATAAGATGAAAATAAACAAGGGTGTTATACAGATTGCCTTGTTTGGTAATAAAGAGGGAGGGTAGGCTAACCTAATCAGGGTTGTACTCAAGGATTTTGGAGCATGGTTCCCTGTGTAAATATATCTGAAAGATGCTATAATACTGCAACTAAGAGAACCAAATCAAATCAACTCCCCACTGTTCATGGTGGGTCAGAATTCCTCTGGGGGCAGATGTTATTTCAGCTGAGGTTCTGGAATTGCCTGGTGAGAACTATTCTCAAAATCATATGCAGTTTGCATGACCTGTTGGTATGTAGATGTTGGCTATATATTGAAGTGGCATAACAACACCCACCCACCCAAGCAAAGTGCTAGATTAGTTTCCCTACCCGATTTTTTGTAGAGTATGAAGTGGTTCAGGTTTACTTTAAAGTTTTTACAAATGTTTCAAACAGCTGCTGAGGTGCAAAGCAATCCTGTTCGCTTGCAAGGATTAAACTATCATCTCCTATTGTTCTTTCCTAGACATCAGACATCCAGAAGAACTCTCCCTTTTGAGGAAGCCCAGAGATCCCACAAAGAAGAAAAAGAAAAAACTGGATGACCAATATGAAGATGAGACACTTGAGCTGGAAGGACCATTAATCACCCCTGGATCAGGTGGAGCCTATATTTTGCTTCAGTGGAATAAGAGAGAGGGTTGGGGAAGGAGAAAAGTATGGAGAGTGATTTAAAAGTGGCAGGGGGGGAATGTTGAGGAAGAGGAAGTTTAGAACAGAAACTGGAGCAGGTGCTAAATGGAAAGATTCACAGTCACATCTAAACTCTTGATGGCCTTGCAGGAAATGGCCTTGCAGCTTAAATCTACAGAATTCATTGGGGAGCTGTATGCTGCTTGGTAATGAGAGTATTTGGCGTCCACTCACCCTGCTCCACAATTAAGACAGTGGCACTGCGACAGCTGCTAATCTGAGTAGTGTGCCTGATTCACTGAGTCACTTGGCCTTGCGCACTTGTCCATTAGGTGCAGTGTCGAATCTGGGGACATCTCTTTGTATGTTCCCAAATTCCCCCCTCACACACACCTGCTCATAATTTCTGCACCCAATACGGTGGATCATAACTTAGCTTTGTGTCAATAGAAGTGCTAACTTTGTTCTGAAATGAGAAGCAGTGGTTCTCCTTTCACCTGCCAGTGGATCATGGGAAGCTTAAAAGCTTTTGTTTTTATCTGTATTTGTTGGTTTAATAGCACAGCCTGCAGATATATTAAAAAGTAGCCCTGTGTTCTTTGCTGGCTGTCTAATAATGGATTTTTCCTACATACAAGCTATGACTTGGCTTGTTTATAGAGTTGGATAGGGTGCTTCTGAATGGAAGTTGTGAATTTGAAGACAATGGGGCGTTTCCTAGCATTGCAGATATTTTGAGAATAGCCCTGGATTGAACAGCCCTGTTGTACGGATGTGACATTCTGAACACCCACATAGTGTGGGTCAGGGGTCAGCAAACTTACCGCGCCTCGGGCCGGTGTCTCCACTGCCAATTGCGTGGAGGGCAGGGGAGCACGCACCCATATGTCTGCACACATGTTATTTCCGGCGCACTTCCGGGTCAGAAGAGCACCGGAAATAGCTTGTGCGCATGTGCACAGGCCTCCGACCCGGATGTGCACCGGAAATAAAGCTTGTGCATGCGCACAAGCTATTTCCGGTGCTCCTCCGACCTGGAAGTGGGCAGCCATGCAGTGCAGCGCCGGTAAGAGCGGGCTGTGAGGGTCACCGTGGGCCGGATAAACAAGTCCCTCGGGTCTTATCCGGCCCGCGAGCCTTAGTTTGGGGACCCCTGGTGTGGGTGATGGTGATACCGATAAAAAATAGTAGTGATGTTTGCCTATATCCTCCCAGCCACCCAATGGAGCCCTGGGTGTTTAGCATTAAAATGCAAAACTGCAATAACAAAACATGTTTAAAATTTTTTTTTAAAGGGGGACAATAGTTATTTTATCATTAACATTTTATAGTACTCTGCTTTTAAAAATAAATTTCTGAACCAGATACGTGGGAAAAGGAAAGAATGCCCTAATGAGAAACATGCAGTGGATTCTCTGCAGTCTTCCTCATGTTTGAAAGCCTCTGACAAAACACTGACATCTGGAAGGAACAAATTCCGCACTGAAAATTGCTCTGTTCTAAAAAGCTTTCAGATGCAACACTGGGATCCCTCAACTATGGGGTGGGGGTGGGGGGTGGGCTTGGTCAGATTGAGATTCTTGGAGGAGGTCTCAATTGTAGCTAGGACATGTACCTTTCAGGCCTTGAATACCAACACAAAACTTCAAATTTACCGGAAACACTAGGTTAAATTTAATATAAGGGACGCGGGTATCTAAACCACAGAGCCTAGGGCTTGCCCATCAGAAGTTCGGCGGTTCGAATCCCCGTGACGGGGTGAGCTCCCATTGCTCGGTCCCTGCTCCTGCCAACCTAGCAGTTCAAAAGCACGTCAAAGTGCAAGTAGATAAATAGGTACCACTGCAGCGGGAAGGTAAACGGCGTTTCCGTGCGCTGCTCTGGTTCACCAGAAGCGGCTTAGTCATGCTGGCCACATGACCCGGAAGCTGTACGCCAGCTCCCTTAGCCAGTAAAGCGAGATGAGCGCCGCAACCCCAGAGTCGTTCGCGACTGGACCTAATGGTCAGGGGTCCCTTTACCTTTACCTTAAATTTAATATACTGCTTTATAGGCAGCCAGTGTCATAGGGGTGTGTTGGTGCAGTAACTGTCTTACCAGTTTCCAGCAGAGTGACTGCTAGGGTCATGGGTGCACCTGCTATAAGCAACCCCATCAGGAATAGGTTCTTTGCATATCTAGCTTCTGGAGCCTTCTGTCCTGCCAAAAACTACCATCTAATTTTAATTGTGAGGCAGTGTGTGCTGGCTTGAGGACAAGCATCCCCTTCTTAGCTGGTAGCAGGAAGTACTGACATCAGACGAGGTGTGAAGAGGGCATGCTGGGGCCAGTCCCAAGGAACCCCTGTGGAGAAACGTCTAACAGATCATTTTACTGATGTAAACACAAGTAGTAACTTAATGCCTGAAACATCTTTCCTGTCTGGCTCCATTTAAAATGCCAGCCTCCTCATCTTAAGGGGCAGCTAGAGGTGTCATGTGCCTGTGAATGACTTCAAGTCAAACTTACTCTTGATTGCTGCTTTACTGCACTGTCATCAAGTGAGTGAGGCTCAGCATGCTTGCTAGGAAGTCAGTTTCACAGAAATCAATAGGACAGACTCCTGCCATTGTGTCACCAACCACAATTAGGTTTTTACATCTAGATATACTTCCTTTGTCCCCAAGCTTCTGAGCGTGCATACATAATTAAAGATAGTATCATAGAGCTTTCCAGTGTGCATTGGTTCTTCCAAGAAATAATTAAAAACTACAAAATTACTTAAAATTACAAGAGATCCAGTCCCTACATGCTGTTGGAAGAATTTAAAACATATGCCTTGCATAGTTTCCTGAAATTCACCCTATTTTGAGAGATTGGGAGTGCTTTGGAAGGGGAATTGCAAAACTAGTCTATGTATTAGAACAGTGATTGGTTTATTTTCTTTCTGAAAAGTTCTCCTTTCATGTCTTCCCCCTCATGCTTCATTTCCCCCGTGTTCCCCTGTGCACATTTTTACTATTAGGCAAGTAAATAAAACAACAACCCTACCTGTTAATCTAGAATTGCTCTTACCTGCCTCAAGTCCATAGAGTAGGTTACCAGTGTAATTAGAACTGAGTACTCATTGTTTAGACATGATTGTTTAGAATGATTGGTTCCCTCCTTGTTTTTTAAAACCTATTTCTGTATATAGTATTCTCCACAGGGAAAGGGCCGTACCTCAGCTGTAGAGCATGTGCTTTGCATTCAGAAGGTCCCAGGTACAATCCCCAGCAGGCTATGAATGTCCCTGTCTGAAACCTTAGAGAGCCACTACCAGTCAGTGCAGTCTACCTGGAGACTGAACTGGGGATTTTGTGCGTGCAAAATCTTGTACCACGGAACTGCAGCCCTTTCCCTAAGTTGCAGCCCTGGGTAATCACATCATCCATAATCTCCATCACAGCTGTTAAAATTTCTGGATGGGAGATTGCCTGGCTGGAAACCTGGTGGTGAGCACCAGTGGGTTTTGTTTTGTTCTGTTTTTTTGTGTTTTTTTTAATTAAGCATTAGGCAAATTCATGGAGGAAGCGAGCCATGTGAGTAAAACATGCTTGAGTCCCTCACTAACGCTGCATAAATATTTTCAAAGCTGATTTTTCACCACCCCCACCTGTGGACAAGGGATGAGGAGGTGTTCTGCATGCAGTAATCAGGGCAGGATTGTGTGGAAAAGCAGGGGTAATGCACAAACGCAACACCTGCTCGCAGTTGCTATGCAGGTAGGAGAATGTCAACTTGTTGCACCCCCCCAAGACACTATGTAAGATTCAGTTCCTTTTGCAGCAGCGCATTGTGGATTACTTTTTTAAAATCTGCTCGTGCCACATAATTTTGGTTCAGGGACAAGATGTTTTGTTAAATTGCCGTGCCGTAGACAACAGTACATTCCACTCCACATACGTTACAGCAAGTCTTAGAATTGGATTCTGAGAAACATTAAAGATTTGGCTGGGGATAATGAATGGTTTGCTACAACTTACCTTTGCAGCACTCCCTTCTTGCACACCTTGTTAGCCTGAGGATTTAATATACACTCGTATTCATACACAGTTCATTTAAAGGTAGTAATTTGGCCCCTGGCATTAAGCAACGAGCCCGCCAGTCGCTCATTTCCAAAGAGCATTCTTCGCTGTTGTTTATTAGAATGAATAACAAATACATTCTTGCCAGTTACATACCTTATTGCCGCCCACTGCAACCCAGTTTAAGGCCACGAACCTTTACCTGCCATGACTTCGTTAAAATGAGTTTTTGATCTAGATTGAAATCCCGCACAGTCCCAATTCCTGACATGCCACAGTTGGTAACAGACAGGGAGCTACTTTTTCACCACTGGCTAGCAGGTCAGAAATGCACTGTGACCAGGGGCATCCATGTGTGTACTGTGTATTCATTCGTACATTTGGCTTTCATGCAGCTTACTGAATTGCATAACTGTTTTGGTTTGCATTATTTAGTGGCTGGAGACTCTGCACTTAACCTTAGGATAGAGATGTTATGTAGAAGACGACCCTCAACTGTGGGGGGTAGGCTATGGGTCATTCTTGGGAGAGGGGGAAATCCTGATCATGGAAAGAAATCATTGTTTTTGTAAGAGTTGAAAAAATGATTTCAATTAATGGGAACTGTATAAAATTACATAAACATCAGAATGAATCTTGGATTCTGGCCATGTCTCTGCTGACCACACAAGAATTCTGGAGACTGTTGTCCATCCCTATCTTAAAATGTAAAAGTTCTGATGTTATGAATTTTATTTACTAAGTTTGTGTGTGTGTGTGTGTGTGTGTGTGTGTTTTCCTGCTTCTGTTGCTAATGGTTTGGATTCTTTGACCTGCTTAATGATAACAGGAGGACTTTTAAGTGCAAAGAAAACCGGGGGGGGGGGTCGTCAGGATTTCTCAACACTAGGTCTGCAGTCCTTGCTGTCCAAGGATCACACCCTTGCTCTCCTCGCCTCCCCTCTTCACCAATGTGCCTTTTTTGTTTTGTTTTATCACAGTGCTTCAAAGATCAGATCAACTGAAGGGAGCAATTTAGCAATCCTGCTTTGTAGTCTGTCCTCTCCTGCCCTTGGCATTCCTCCACAAAACCCAGAATTGTAAATAAATTGGTTAGTTGCTTTGTAAAGAGTGCTTTTGCTCAAAATATGAGAGAAACAAGATTTAAAAAAACAAAACAAAAAATCCATTAATAGGGAGGAGAGAACACACTCACACTCTGATTGTGGCACTTGGCTAAGTGTCATGACAAACACAGTTGAGTTCAGCATGAGACCTGCTATGCAAAGTGTCATTAAGGGCCAAACTAGATATCACACAGAAAACAAAGGAAAACAAGTCTCCCAGCATTGTTAAATGAAAGCATTGTGTGAGGCCACTGGCAGGACTGTAGGAGAGGATACCTAGCCAGAGGAGAGAAGGTTGTATTTCTGTCCGGAATTGCATACATGTAACCCAACTGCTTTTCTACTCAGGAGAAGAGAAAGGAGTAACTTTTCCCATGTTGGTGGAAAATAAGTTAGATATGTGGGGAGAGGATTTCGAGTGAGGAAAATGGCTGGAGGAGGGAAGGTTTTTTAGGCAGCGAGTCTCTCCTTACTTCCCTCACTTACTGATTGTAGCAGCTTCAGATGTAAAAGAGAGAGTTAAAACCACTGGGATATGGTAACATACCTCCAGTGCAATGTCTAGTTTTCTCCCTAAGAGAGAAAAATGGATGACTCTTTCCTATGGATACAGACAAGTCTGTAGAAGAAAAAGCCTCCCCTCTCATTGTCAGTCTAATGAGTGATTCTAAATTCACTGGCTGTTGCTTTTCCACTGCAAAGCAGAGCATAGAACAGGGGTCAGCAACCTTTTTCAGCCGTGGGCTGGCCCAGTGTCCCTCAGACCATGTGGTGGGCCGGACTATATTGGGGGGGAAATATGAACGAATTCCTATGCCCCACAAATAACCCAGAGATGCATTTTAAATAAAAGCACACATTCTACTCATGTAAAAACACGCTGATTCCTGGACCATCCGTGGGCCAGATTTAGAAGGCGAATGGGCCGCATCTGGCCCACGGGCCTTAGGTTGCCTATCCCTGTGCTAAAGTGTTAAGGATATTGTTTTAAAAGCTGCAAGAGAAAAAGGATATGGAAGAACCTGTATCGGTTTCAAGTAGTGTGTGATTGCATTTGCTCTCATGTCTGTCTTAACTTGCCTGCTTTTGAAAGACTCCTTTTGACAAAGACTGTTCTATTTACCTTTTTTTTACTCTATAAAGTAATGTACGTTGATAACATTGTATTTATTTTTTAAAAAACAATTTGTCAAGGAGGAATGCCTCTTCTTTTCCAAGTGGGAACTTTTCTAAAGCAAAAATGGGAAGAAATGTAGTAGTAGTAATAATAATAATAATAATAATAATAATAATAATAATAATAATAATAATAATATAATTTGTACCCCGCCCATCTGGCCGGGTCTCCCCAGCCACTCTGGGCGGCCTCCAACAGATATTAAAATACATTAAAATATCACAGGTTAAAAACTTCCCTAAATAGGGCTGGGAGGTGGGTTTTTGTGCATAGGCATCTCATTTTGCAGCCGCAAGCACTGCTTCTTTACAGCCTTCCTTGAAATAAATACAGATTGGAATAATCAGTTGCACAGTGAATTGACTCCAGTGTGAGCTGCAGGGTGGTTGTGCAGAGGCAGCTGGCTTCCTTAGAATCCCAGCAGGCTTTCTTGGTGGCAGTTGGATTCCAGTTGTCGTCTTCCTTCAAGCTTCAGTGCTATCACACACCTGTTCCAGGCTACGGGCCTTTGCCTGGGTTTTTAGTTTAGAGGAAAGGCAAGTACAAGGCAACACGATAGAAGTTTATAAAATTATGCATGGCGTGGAGAAAAGGAATAGAGAAAAGTTGTTCTCCTCTTGTAACACTAGAACTCGTGGACATTCAGAGAAGCTGAAAGTTGAAAGACTTAGGACAGACCAAAGAAAGGGCTTTTTCACGCAGCACATAGTCAAACTACAGAACTCACTCCTATAGGAGGCAGTGATGTCCACCACCCTGGGTGGCTTTCAAAGAGGATGGCACAAATTCATGGAGTAGAAGGATCTCAATGGCTACTAGTCAGGATAGCTATGCTCTGCCTCCACATTTGGAAACACCCATTGCTTCTGAATGCCCATTACTGGAAACCACAGAAGGGGAGAGGGCTCCTGTGCTCAGAGCCTCCTTGTGAGTTTCCCACAGGCATATGATTGGTTACTGTGAGAACCGGATGCTGGAGTAAATGGGCCATTGGCCTGATCCAGCAGGCTATTCTTGCGTTCTTATGTGTTCTGCATAAAAACCCTCTTTGTGTTGTAATAGAGCAATTTATGCACCAATTTAAAACGCTTGTACAGTTTGATCTGCAGTGTTCAGCAGATGTCCTAAGGCAGGGATGGAGTGTGTGTGTGTTCCCCCCCACTAAAATCCAAAGCTCTATAAAACACATGTAGAATTAAATAGCAGCCTGCCTCTGAGCCCATTCTAAGCCTAGGAATTTGTTTTCAGTAACGCAACGGAACTAAGCTCAAAAGCCCTTTCATAGAACCCAACCAGGTAAAACACTCAAAGTGTGTGGACCAGTGACTCCAGGGGAGAGTCCAGGGGCTAGAGAGGCTTGGAGGGCTGTATTCTGGGCCCAAGGTATGAGATTCCTCACCCCTGATGTCTATAAGCTGAACGAGTCTCTCCCACTCCCAGATTGTATTCTCCATCTGTAAAATAAAAGTAATGGTGACTTTCTTCACAGTATTGTTAGAAAAAATAGTTTACAAGCCTTATATGTTTATAGATTTACAGCAGTGAATAAGAACTATGCTTCAGAAGAAACACTGTTGCAGGTGGGTGTGGGATTTTGGCTTCCAGGTGTTGCTAAACTACAACTCCCAGCAGCCCCGGCATACATGGCAAATAGCCATGGGTGATGGGAGTTGTGGTTCAACAAAGGCTTTCCCCACACCTACACTAGTTTGTTCTTCTAGTGGTAGTTAAATTCAGTTTCAGCTGTTCATTGCTTCTTAAAATCCACCCCTGCTGCTGCTTATTTACTCCACAGCTGAGCAAATACTAAACTTAAGTAAGTCCTCAGCCACCGTTGCGCTCATATTCTGAATATATTTTGGGGTTCTTTTAGATCAAACAAGAGGTGGCTTTGCAGTTTTCAGCTCTTTACAGAAACATTTATGTTACAAGGCCACCAGGTGTTGGATATGAGAATGGATGTTTCCGAGCCCCTTACACAGTTTGTTAGAGGTCAAACTAAGCACGGCCATATTGGTAAGGTATGGTCCCTATATCTCAACTATGTGTATAGAAGTTATGTTAATATAAGATCTCTAGCCACTCAAGCTTACTTATGGAGAAACCACATCACAGATAGCTGAGACTTAGAAGATGCTTCCAATGATTCAGTATTAGACAGTGCCCCTGCACAACTTCTTTTTATATGTGATTAATATAAACATTCAATAATCTACAGGTTTTGTTGGAATTGATCAGTGTTATTTTACTACAAATTAATAAAATATTCTGTTGAGAGGGGGGGGAGGGAGGGAGGAAGGAAGGAAGGAAGGAACTATTAAATACTTGTAGCACAAAATTGGCTCTTTGGGGGCTAATCTTGACTCAAGTTCTGCTTGTTGTGAGTGTATAGTACAAGTTCCTTTAAAAAACAACAGATTGGAGGTGCAAAATTTCCAAATGATCCGAAGCTAATATGGGACACCCAGAAGTTAAATAGATTTAAACTTATTGGCGCAGTGGCAGCACCATCTTAATGATGCACATGGGAAGCCAGCTCTCCGAATTTCTACTTCTGCTGTTAATAAGACCCTGGATCCTCTACTGCAAACAGAATCATTTTCTTTATTTAAGGAAGGTTTAATGTTCATGTTAGTGTTGGACTAGACTATCCAAGCAAACTCTAGCGAAACTCTAGTGAAGCTTTCAGTTCTGTTGAGTGGAAGCAAAATGAACTTAGAGAATTCCAACCCTTAAGGGTCTCAAGAGGCAAAATTTATCACCCCCACCTTGTAGAAGAAGTATCACAGTCTACCTTCTGCCTACCCCTATCCTAAGGTGCATACTTGCCTTATTGATCTCCCTAATTGCAGGAGGTGGGTCACTGCATAAACGAGACTTAAACCAGGCTTTTAAATCTAACACAGAATAATGGCAAATATTCTAAAACTCTGAAGAATGAGCCTCGCAACACATGTATAGCGAGAGGTTATAAGAAGCTCACCACAAAGAGATTGTGCAGCTTAGACTCTCATGAACTATTTTAAGAAGAGTTGGTTTTGAGCCTGGGGAGCCGCATGCTGAAATCCAGGCAGCCGTGTTTGTTTCTCAGAGTTCAGCCAAGAAAGGGGAAACTTTACTGCTCGTTTCTGAAGTGGTAAAGTCCTCATGCCATGACTTTATAATCTTCGTTTCACACGGAGAGTTTCTGTGCAACGTGCAGCTTTTACGTGAAAAAGTGAAAATTCAAGTCTGTTTTTCAAGAGTTCTGCTATCCTGTGTATTAACTCAGTTGGTTGTGTGTTAGGTGAAAACTAACTGCTACAAATGGCTCCCTGCACAAAGCTGTATTGTCAATAAGGATTTTTATACATTTCGAAATAAGCATCTTACATCTGATATATGAACTAACATACACTCCTTTCTTCCCCACCCCAAAGATGCAGTGTCCTTTTCTTTGGTATTTATAAAGAGCAGCATTCAGGCAGAATTCTTACCTAGTTGCTCAGTAAAAAAAAAGAAGAAGAAGAAGGAAAGGCAAAACTATTTCCACTTTCCAGTGTTCTGGATAATGTTTGCAAAAGCACTGAGATAATTGCCAAGCAAGGGAAGTAATGAATGGACTACTTCATTTCCTTCCATTGCGTGTATAGGCAAAAGATGACGAAACAGGAGTTTTGTATTTCCTCCCTTGTCAGATAGAAGTAATACTGCTCATCTTGGCCAAGTCCTCATTTTCCTGGAGGACAGGGTGGAAATGGACTTACCCAGCCTGACAAAAGTCTGCTCTAATTTCACAACACTGATTTTTCAACATGGACGCTTGGTGCTAAAAAAACTGTTACAGGCATGTGCTATTGATCTTTTAGATTTCTGCTGTTTTGCATTGTCACTTGATGCACATTGCCATAATAAAATTACTGCCTGTAGGCTTTATTTTACTGTTTCACCTGCCATCCAGTGTACAGTGTCATGTGCTCAGTTGCACCCTTGAACATCTCAACCTCTCTGCCTGTTTTTCACCCCTGCTATTCTTATTTCTGCTTCTTTCTGTGTCTTCATCTTACCTTCTGACTTCCTTTCTTTCCTTCTCTGTAGGCTCTGATGTTCTTTACATCGGCCCAGTGAAAGGTGAGCCCCATGTGGGTAGGACTTCATCTCCTGTGACTTTTCTTTTGACTGTTTTCCTACCTCTAATCTACACGAATCTGAAAATCCTCGTGCAACAGGACGTTCTTAGTTTTTTGCTCTACTGTACTTGCAAAGCATGGAAATGTGGTTCTGGGTCGTCTTTTCCCATTGAGCAATAATTTAGGATATTGATACTGTTTGTGAGATCCTTTTTACTGTTGATACTGTGAGATGCTTTTGAATTTGACCATGTTGTTGGAAAAGTGGCATAGTAATATTAAATCAAAACACAGTTTTGATTTTAACATTATATCAGAAGCAGGGCCCTAGAAGCATCGGTTACTTACACTCCTGCAAGCAGTATCTGCTTTATGATAATGTGAAGTACAGATTCACAGATCATGGTGGAAATGTATGAACTCCAGTGAGCATCTTGAGTTGCAAGTTCTTTTCGTGATATGCTGGAAATTGGAGCCAAATTTGCCTGTCACTCACACTCCTGTGCTCCCTGCTCCTTGCAACACTTAAATCTCTTTGCGGAACTCTTCGCTTATCTATTTGTCTATTTGTTCTTCGTTCAGTGAAACAAAATGCTATCTTTTATTCTAATGATAACTTTGTTCTAATTCTCTTCTCTCAAATTAGGAAGCATTTATTCAAGCCCAGGGCTTTATAGCAAAACCATGACGCCAACATACGATTCACATGATGGGAGCCCTTTGTCGCCAACTTCAGCTTGGTTTGGAGATAGTGCTTTATCAGAAGGGAATCCAGGTATACTTGCCGTCAGCCAGCCCATCACCTCCCCAGAAATCTTAGCCAAAATGTATAAACCGCAGGCGCTTCTGGATAAGGCCAAGATCAACCAGGGGTAGGTTTTTAAAGCTTATTTAAGCAGCTTATATTTTGAAGAAAAAAGTCATTTGAAATGACTAAGCCAGCACTTTCTTTGTATGTTGGCAGGTGGCTGGATTCTTCAAGGTCACTTATGGAGCAGGATGTGAAGGAGAATGAAGCCTTACTTCTTCGGTTTAAGTACTACAGCTTCTTTGATTTGAATCCTAAGGTATAATGCTATGTGTGCTGGGATATCTTCCGCAGGATTTTCAGTGTCTGTGATGGAGAGACAGAAAAGGGCATGCATGACATGTGTACTGTAAGGAGGGGAAAGGAGCCAAAATGTTCTAAACCCAGTAATACTGCACAGGCTTGACGGCTCTGCAGTTCTTGCCTGGTTAGAAGCTGAATCCATACCAATAGCACGGTTGCGTTTCATGTTCTAGAGAGGAAACTCTGATTCTGCATATGGATTTAATTAAGCTAGTGGAATAATTTGGTATGTGTCTTGTGAAAATTAAATGTTTATTTTTCCAATATTCAGGCTAGCAATGAATTTTGACCCTTTGGGGGCATAACTGAAGTGACAGAAGGCAAGGCGGGGGGAAACGGAGAGTGATTTTGAATTAGACAAACAAAAGCATGCAGCTTTGGGAAGACTAGGAAAGGTATTATCTGCTGGGCTCCCTCTCCTTATGGGGTTGGAAATTGGAACAGTCATAATCTGATGGGCAACCCAGCCCAGACTTTTGCAGAACTGGAAGCACCACTAAGTTACACAGTGTTGTTAGAACAAAGACAAAAGGCTTAATTGCAAATGAGGCTGGAAAATGTGTAGGATTGGGCAAACAATTTGAGCAGAATTGGGATAGCTGGTTTCTTTGTGGTGTCTTTCCTTTATAGCAGTGAGGGTGACTAATGGCTGGAGATATACTAGCTCCCTAGCGGGCTGGAAGTTTTCATCTGCCTTATGCAAGCTCTGGTATTTCAGACTGACGCAGCGAATAGAAACGAAGGCATTCAAAAGCATTAATGATTTGACAGAATTTTATTACTTGATTACAAAAAGCTATGTGCTATAATCCTTAAGCAGGGTCCTGTACAAATGATATGGTCATGTCCCCATAGTACGATGCGATCAGAATCAACCAACTCTATGAGCAGTCGAAATGGGCTATTCTTTTGGAAGAAATAGAGTGCACAGAGGAGGAAATGATGATGTTTGCAGCATTGCAGGTGAGTAGAGATGCTGTAGGTCCAAATCTCTGAACTTTTAATTTTTGCCATCTTAACGATACCTTTCTCTAGAAAGTATTAGTGCCTTTGACATGCTGACTGAGCTTTGTGTCTTGCCCTGTATTTCTTCAGGAGCTAGAATGGTTTGTTCTGACAGATCTTGGCTTCTTCCCCATTTTTTAGGGTTTACTTGGAACCTTTTTAGGTGATTTCAAAATAATTTTCCTCCTTGTTATGTCTCAAGCAAAGGAATTTGGATTCTTTTTCGCAAACATGTTTGTATTCATCTTTCCTTTTTTTGTTGGCTTTTAAGCAAATAACAAGTACATTAGGTTACTGAACCACAGGGTTCTGGCACTGAGCCTCTCAAACAGCTGGTGATAATCCCTGGGTTTCCCAAAAATACATTCTACCCTCCTCCTCTAGAATAGGACACAATTTGCCATTTTTGGCACACACAATACAGCACATATAAACAGATTTAATGGCAACTCAAGTCCCCTTCACACTTTATTCCCTTGAAGGGGGCATCACATAATTATTATTTCAAGTGGGGGCAGTCTCCTGTATCTGTCCTTTGTATCTGATATGCTGCCTGGCTCTTTCAAAGATCTGTTTCCAGAGTGGTTTAACAATCAATCTCTTTCCCCAGGAAACTCTGGAAACTAGTTCTGTGTGGGAAATAGACCACAGCTATTGTGCAGGGGGGGGGGGGACCTAAGGTTGTAAGGCCTAACATTTATGTTTGAGACCTTCAAGTAACTTGTTAAGAGGTACCTATAATACTGACAGAGCTACAGTTCCCAGACATCCCTGGGAAAGAGGAATTACTAAACCACACTGAGATTTTTATCTCTGTGAGGGGGTCTCCTAACAACTCTCAGCTCCCTTAACAAACTGCATTCCCCAGAATTCTTGGGGGTGGGGGAAACCATGACTTTTTAAAGTGCTTTGATACTTGTTCGTATTTGTACTGCAGCCGAGACCCTGGGCATGTCCATTAACTTCAGGGGGTTTACTCTGAGTAGGACTAGTGTTAAATACCTCTGTAAATTGGTAGTTGGAATTAACATGACGGTAAAGAAATGCACCACATTTGCCATCTTCTGGAAGTAGAATTGGTCTTATAAGTGGTATCTGAAGAAGTGTGCATGCACACAATACCAAAAACAAACTTAGTTGGTCTCTAAGGTGCTACTGGAATGAATTTTTGTTTGTTTGTTTGTTTTGTTCAAGCTCTGAACAGGTCACAAAGGTGTTGGTACCTTTTGGTCTTGCCAATATACATTGGAAAGCTTCAAGTGGAGAAGAAGTTTAGCACCACCCAGTAAGCTCCACACCCTTACTATATTACACAGTAGCTTCACAGGAAAATGTCAGGCCTGAATGTTACCTTGCAGAAAAAGCTACTCCTCCCCACCCACCCTGGGAGCTCTTTTGAGGATTTGGTTACGGCAATCTTCTCTTAGCCAAAGTATGGTTTCATTTACAGTAGTCTTTATTTGGCTCTTTACTCCTTTCTTGCAGTACCACATCAATAAGCTGTCCATCATGTCATCTGAAAATCACTTGAACAACAGTGACAAAGAGGTTGATGAAGTTGATGCTGCCCTTTCTGACCTGGAGATTACTCTGGAAGGTGGGAAGACATCCACAATTCTGGTAAGAGCAGGAAGTGGGAGCTTCAATCTTGACCTAAAAAGCACATCTCTGCCAAAGCATTGGGGCTGCAATCTGGAAGAAAACATGCAATCGAGTGGATAGACCTAAATGAACATTTTGAGAGCAGCTCAATCTGTAAATGAGAAACAGACTTCTCACAGTGAAGAAACAGGCTAAAGACTATGCGGTTTTATAACTATAATTCAGAGATGGGAACCCGTGTTCCTCCCAATATTGCTGCATCATCCCTGACATCTGGAGGGCCACAGGCTCCATACCCCTGCTGTAATGTCACTGATCATCTACAGTGAATGGGCTGGCTCTCAACAGAGAGCAGGCAAGCAGCTCCCTCTAGCAAACTTGTCAGAATGGAACAGGAAGCGAGACCCCTGGATTCTCTTGCAGACCTGTTGTTGTGATGCAGTAATCCAGAAATGCATTCCATGCGAAATTTTCTCCTGCACAAGTGTTGTTGCAATGGATGGGAGTTCTGCACCAGTCGTGCTTTTGCACAACTCCATTAGTTTCAGTGAAACTTGCACAGGAGACTTTTGCACTTAGGAGTTATGTTGCTCACAGTAAACACTGCAGATCAGAAACTTGATGCAACAGCACGAGTCTCTTTTGGGTTCATTTATACAGCCCAGCGTCATTAAAGAGTGCTTATTCTGAGAGACCCGGCACTGCCAAGGAATCCCAAGCATGTTGTTCTGCCAAGCACATCCCTTGTGGACCAACTTGGATTGTTCATAGGTTGCAGAGTCTCTGGAACTGCAAATTTCACCCTCCAGATAAGCATCCTGCTCTCAAACACAATTTTTTACATGGTTGCTTATGCTGGGATGCAGCACAAGTCTTTGATGTTGCCTGTCTTTTAACTTGGTTCAGTGCCTCATCTCAGCCTTTTAAAATGTGTAAATAAATCAGAGGAAGGATATCAAGATTACTGTGTAAAACAGGAGAATCTGCAGAAGTTTTAATGAAAGTTACCCATTTAGCCCTGCTGCCTGTGATATAAGGATTTCGTCCTCTTTAGATTATGGAGCATACCTGTTAAACTTTCCTATCCTAGCACAGGGGTTCTTTCCTTTTCCCCATTTCTTTCCAGCAAGCAACTTAAATGCCAACTGAGCAGTGTTAAGTGGGACTCATTCTTGTTTCGGGCACGGGGCCAGACGGATCAGTGCAAAGAGCTGGGGTCTCTTAGAGAGGCCCAGGCAAGGAGAAACGAGCAAAGTGCAGCGGAAATCAAGCCGTTACCTATCGACTTGCAGCAGAGTTAATCAAAAGAAAAATAACAGAGAGGTGCAGAGACATCAACATAATACCTAAATAATGTGGGGTATGGGGAGCTCACCATATAGTGTTCCTTTTGTTGAGTAATCTGAGGCACAAAAACTGGATGATGTGGTAAGATGATAAGGAGCTCCAGGCAGACCTTGGTAATATAGCGCTCTGAGCAAAGCCAAAATGTGATTGCCCCCCCCACCCTTGCACTGCCTTCCCCAAGCCGGGTAAGCGAGCTTTGGGAAGGAAGCGCAAGGGCTCTGGCAGAGTCCTAGAGCCCTCCCACCTCCTTCCCTAAGCCGGGCAAGCACTTACCAGGCTTTGAGAAGGCGGACACCCCTCCGACTGGGCATCCAGTGGGGGGGGGGACTAGTTGCGCTTCCCTAAATCAGGCACTGAACCATTCACGCAGTTCATCAGTTCGCTGCTGAGTTTCAATACTTTGTTCTTTATGGGAGGATACAATTTAAATGCCAGCACATGCTTTCCTGAAGACTCATTCGAAATGATTCCTGCTCTTTCTGTTGCTGTAAAGTTTCTGCCTCCACTGGGAAGGCTCATCTCAGACACGTGAGAACTCTTCCTACAGAAGCATGTGCATATTTGGACAGATGGGGAAAGGAAATTAGCTGTTGGCTAAGCAAAGCTCCGCATGGAACTCTGGAATTCCTTTGTCTTGAAATGCAAGAGCCATTGGAATCTGTGTCCATTCAGTTCTGCAAGTTTGAGGAACGCCCATTCCAGTAAAGGCAGGATTCTATTGGCCTGAGCTTCTCATTCCTCAGCAGCTGAAAAAGAAGGAGCTGTGTATGGTGCCCAAGGGCAGAGGAGTGGATTGGAAGTCATTTATAGCTTTGGAGGCACAGCTGCCATTCTCTGTTGCAAAGCAAGTTTCACTCTATTACAGACAGTCATCAGCTGTGGGGGGCTGACCTCAGTCTGGAATGGTCTATGTTTTTTTTTTTGCTAGATTCCCACATGAGTCCTTCTCAGGCATTAATGCCTGAAGAGGAAATATCAGTGTGTTGGGGACATTGAGTAGAACATGCTGGCCCCACCCCCAAGGTTCGCATCCCTGCCCACTCATCCCAGACATTTCCATGTTGAGCAGGGAAGTTCTGAAGGGGCTCCCAGTTGAGCAGAGACTTCTACAGCTGCAGGCAGAAGGCCCACTTCAAACCCTCCTTGCTCAAATAAAGAAGGTCTAGGAGTAAATTAGTGGGGCTGGGCCACATGGGGCCACCACATGCAACCCTGGACCTTCTACACACAAGGAAATTTCCCCCTTAGGCACATCACCTGAACAGGGCCATGATCTTGCTTTAAAAGGCAAGAGAGAGTATTTTAACATGGACTTGTTGTTGTTGTTCAGTCGTTCAGTCGTGTCCGACTCTTCGTGACCCCATGGACCAGAGCACGCCAGGCACGCCTATCCTTCACTGCCTCTCGCAGTTTGGCCAAACTCATGTTAGTAGCTTCGAGAACACTGTCCAACCATCTCGTCCTCTGTCGTCCCCTTCTCCTTGTGCCCTCAACCTTTCCCAACATCAGGGTCTTTTCTAGGGAGTCTTCTCTTCTCATAAGGTGGCCAAAGTACTGGAGCCTTAACCTCAGGATCTGTCCTTCTAGTGAGCACTCAGGGCTGATTTCTTTAAGAATGGATAGATTTGATCTTCTTGCAGTCCATGGGACTCTCAAGAGTCTCCTCCAGCACCATAATTCAAAAGCATCAATTCTTCGGCGATCAGCCTTCTTTATGGTCCAGCTCTCACTTCCGTACATTACTACTGGGAAAACCATAGCTTGAACTATACGGACCTTTGTTGGCAAGGTGATGTCTTTGCTTTTTAAGATGCTGTCTAGGTTTGTCATTGCTTTTCTCCCAAGAAGCAGGCGTCTTCTAATTTCGTGAGTGCTGTCACCATCTGCAGTGATCATGGAACCCAAGAAAGTGAAATCTCTCACTGCCTCCATTTCTTCCCCTTCTATTTGCCAGGAGGTGATGGGACCAGTGGCCATGATCTTAGTTTTTTTGATGTTGAGCTTCAGACCATATTTGGCGCTCTCCTCTTTCACCCTCATTAAAAGGTTCTTTAATTCCTCCTCACTTTCTGCCATCAAGGTTGTATCATCAGCATATCTGAGGTTGTTGTAACATGGACTAGGTATGCATATATAAAATTATTCTGAGCCTACGCAGTTCCCCCTAGTCCAGCATTCCTTGCAAGAATTGCAGGTGAATCACGGTACGTTGGTCAGTGGATTAAAGTCTTTATATCTGCCCATCATCCCAGCCTTAAGAATTGATATTCAACATACAACATGGGGTGCTGTGGTAAAATTAGGAGCTTGTGGCACTCCTGCACAAGAGCAGCAGGGCCCATCAGACATAAAACCCAACAGACTTCACACTTACTGTGCTTTCTCCTGCTCCTTGGGTCATTAGAGTACGGCAGTGGTTTCATATTGTATTGCAGAAACCCCCGGCAATTCTTTAGTGAGAAGATCACAAGTGGCAGCTTGACTCTTAGAATCGCTTGTAGTAAGTGAGCTGCCAATATAAAGGCCACACCTATGTTGGGAAGTTAGGTGTGCTTTGTGAAGCAATGGCAACGTTCAAGAGGCCTGGTCCATGTGCCTTGTGAACACATTTTAAAGTGCATCTCAGAAAACCTGTGCGGCATCCATGTGCCGGGGGCTTCTCAGCAGGCAAGCTGGTGTGGAGAAGAAGAAAAAAGGTAAAGAACCCCTGACAGTTAAGTCCAGTCGCAAACGACTCGGGTTGTGGCGCTCATCTCGCTTTACTGGCCGAGGGAGCCGGCGTTTGTCCGCAGTTTTTCCGGGTCATGTGGCCAGCATGACTAAGCCACTTCTGGCAAAACCAGAGTAGCGCACGGAAACGCCATTTACTTCCCGCCGGAGTGGTACCTATTTATCTAGTCGCACTTTGACGTGCTTTTGAACTGCTAGGAACCCCAGGAGCTGGGACCGAACAACGGGAGCTCACCCTGTTGGGGGATTTGAACCGCCGACCTTCCGATCGGCAAGCCCTAGGCTCAGTGGTATGAATATAATGCTGTACTGCACTGGAAAGTTAAATAGGAGCCTGTCTGTCTTGTTTGAAAGCATCTGAAAAAAACCAGACCATTTAGCCTCTCCAAAGATCTAAAACAACACAGTTTTCTAGCTGGCCATCCATAGCCAGAAAGTCCTTGAAGTTTTGTTGCTATAATTGTTTTTTTAATTGAATCAGGTCTTTTCTTGTTCTTCCTCCTCAAGCAAGGATACTGCCTTTTTGAAGCAACCCTGCAACCATTTTAATAAGCTGAATCGTTGTCCCCAAAGCATTCCCCCTCCCAGTACTTTTTCTTGTTTCTGGCACATGAAACACACAATGGCTGATGTCTTGTTTTCAGGGTGACATCACTTCGATCCCGGAGCTTGCCGACTTCATTAAAGTCTTCAAGTAAGTATTGGCTGGAAATCCTGGGAGCGCAGCAAAGATCAGCGAACCTTAATGATGAAAATTGTAATGCGTCTTTCCTAGAATCTCTAGGGCTCCCTCCTCTTGGCTTTGAAACCTGAAGCAGCTTGTATCACGTATACTTAGGAAGTAGATTTTTTTTTTAATGTTACATATGGCTTAAACATCTTATGCACTCAGCCCTTGGCTTTATTTTCACTGCCAGGCCAGGGCTTCACAACTAAGAGTATCTTTGAGTATGTTTATTATTCATCTATGTGCTCATGAAGTCCAGGACTGGTACTGGAGTAATATTTCAAGCTATGCAATAATAACCGCAGCTAATCTCTGCACGCTGATCAGGTTCACATACTTGTGTACTTCCACTTTGGGAAATAAAGTGATTTGAAGTGTATGAAAACATCAGTTGTGGTGATTGATTTGGTACCTGCAATTCATCCCTCAGTGCGAAATAAATAATGCCAGAATTGTACATACGTCTAAGCGTGAAGTGACCCATTGTTCAAATTTATGGGTTGAATCCAATGCTGGTCCTACTCAGAGTAGGCCCATTTGAATTAACGGCCCTTAATGAGTCATTTCCATTCATTTCAGTGGGTCTGCTCTAAATTGGGAATAGTACTGGATGCAGCCAATGGCTTCCATATTGGAGGATAAGAACTGCGGAATGGTTTGAGTGCCCAGCATCTTACATTTTAGATATTAAAACTGGTTCAGGTCCTTTACTACTCCTTAGATCAGTAGCTGGTGCTGAAATGTTTTCTGTGACGGAGTTAACCCTGGCAGCCATCCCAGCTGTCCTAAAATTAGGGAGCGTTGCATAGCCTGAAATATCACTCCAGTACCTTCCTTGGACTTCATGAGCACATAGATGGATAATAAACAAGCTTGATTCCGGCCAGTTTGCTCTATTTAAGCTGCCAGAAAACACCAGCTTTAGGCTAGCTGTGCTATTCTTTAGTCAGATTTATTTTGATTTTTAAATAAGGCTTTTTATTTGGAGGGGGGAGGAAGAGTATTATCTTGGATCAGGGCATGTAGAAACTGGAAACAGTTGTGTCTGGACTTTGACTAATGTCCTTGGCAGCCTTAGTCGTCTATTGCAAGCTAATACCCACCATACTCTGGACATGACAGGAATTCAGGAATTGGTTGTATGTGTAATATAGCAAGGTATGTGTTATTATAGGTAGCTGCTTCTCCATCCCCCCCCCCCGATTCTTTTCATATTGTGGGGTGGGGAGACGCTGAGACGCCTTTCCCTTTCGTTTCCTGGGCGTTTCCTTTCATTGTACACACCATCAGGCAATCTGAGACGTATCAGAGAGCTGCAGTTTTAAAGTGGAAGCCAGCGTGTTGGTGGCAGAATGTTGGATTTAGATGACAAGGGGAACCTGGCTTCAAATGGCCCCTTCTCTGTGAAACTTGCTGGGTGATGTGGCGAGTTGTATGCTCTCTGCTTAACGTAGCCCTCAGGGTTGTTGCAAGGATATAATAGGCTAAACACTTTTGAGTACAATTGCCCTAGAAAAAGAGTGCAATTAAAATCTGGCTTTTTTTCTTTTTTAAAAGTGAGCAGCAGGATTCAGAAGAAAAATATCAGGCTGGGCCCACTATAGATGTCTCAAAAGACCAGGAAGTGTGTATTTGAGGCATGTAGAATGGGCAATCCTTCTTGCAAATTTCCAATAGGCCAGCATGGGGATGAAGTAGGACCTTGTTTGGTGCTAAAACGAAAAAGCTGCACTGGAGAGCAAGAACTGGGAGGCAACTGCCTAGGCCTCTGTTGAATCACAAGCGCAATAAGAATAAACAGCAGCAACAGCAGCTGGCAAACATCCTGCCTTCCAAGAAACCTATCCACGTTGATTTATTACTCAAGCAGTTTCTGCACAACTGCAGCAGGGTTCTGGAATCTGCTGCTACTTTGCCTAGAGTGCTCTGGTTTGTGAGGGGCCTGGTCATTGCCAGCCCATGCAGATTACAAAAGAAAAAAACCCACAGCTGAGTTGCACCACATATTCCAGGATAGGATTCATCAACCCGGTGCTCTCCTGCTCTTTCTGGACTACAACTCCCATTTGCCTCGGCCAGCATGGCTATTGGGATTTGCAGTCCAAAACAGCTGAGGGGTATCAGGTTGATGGAGCCTGGAAAATGCAGTGCAACACCTGGCTATAGCTGTGCGTTGCAGGGGAAGTTCAGTTACTGCAGATACAGAGATGCTTTGCTTGCTTGCTTGCCCCAGTCACTCTGGGCAGCTGCCAACAAAAAAATAGTAAAAACACAACACAACATCACACACTATGACTTAGAATCACAGAGACTTAGAATGGTAGAGTTGGAAGGGGCCCCAAGGGTCATCTCGTCGTCTTCTGTGTGAGCTGGTACCTTCACACATTCACACTGAGGCTTATGCTGATGAGTTCCCCTCCAAAAACCAAAATAAAGAACGGTGGGTAGAATAGAATATCAAGTCAATGGGGTAGCCGCATGGTTGACCTTTCATATGGAAGCCCCAGTTGGCATGGGATGGTTACCTGTATGTAAGCAGGCAAGCTCATACCATTCCTCTGTCACATAATTCAGCATTGGTTCCTGATGAAAATATGAGCCAGGGCAGTGTCCCTTTTGTATACAATAAGCCTGCAACTTAGCCGCGGGTTCCATTCTGGGGATCGCGCCTAAAACCAAAATTGCTCATAGTCCAAACACATTGGGTTCAATGGTGGGTGGGATTGCCAAAGTCGTTTTTTTCTGAGACCCTCCTCCATTTTTTGTTTTGGTTTTTTGCCGTGTGCATAAAGCTGAATAAAGCACATAAAGTTAAATGCACGTAGGCTGCGGGCTTTCTGTAATCTTCACAGGAATGGTGGGAGCCATTATACATGGTTAGGCGGAGGTTATCATTCTGCCACCATTTCAGATTTAGTTTCTGGAGATCACTCTTGAAGTTGAGTTGCATGTGATACATGCTGCGTACAAACATGGTTTTCCCTCATATTCATACTAATTGCTAACAGGCCAAAGAAGCTGACGCTGAAGGGTTACAAGCAGTACTGGTGCACCTTCAAAGACACATCTATTTCCTGTTACAAGAGCAAAGAAGAATCCAATGGGACTCCAGCTCACCAGATGAATTTGAGAGGTAAGAAAAGGCAAGCAGGGTTTTTCTAAAACAGTTTTCCGATTGGATTTTTTAAGAGAATTGAGGAATATAGTCAAGCAAAACAGAAAACGCCATAATAAAACAAAGCAGTGCTTTCTGTGTGTACATTTATAGTGGGAGGGGGTGGAGATGGTGATGTGGCTGGCAGTCAGGGAACACATGCAGTTTTGGTCTACCTCTTCCCATTTCACCTCTAGTGTTGCATTCGTGGTTCATTTAAATTCTGCAGCACTTAAATAAAAGTGATCAGAGAGGCTTTGCTTGCTACTTAGATGGGCGGAAGAACCCTGGTTGAAGCAAGGGCACAAACATTCCTTTTTGCTTGTCGTACAATATCATCCCACTGGTAGTTTGTTCAGCAGCTACTTCACCCCTCTGTCATGCCATACTATTTTTGTTGGAGGCAGGGAAGAGGCCGTCCTGAGGGCTGTCAGAATTGATGAAAGCTACATTGGCCATTGTGCCACATTAATAACTTTTAGAGGGTTTAATTGGCCCATGGAGTAGAATAGCATGGCTGTGCCCCCATTTCCCAAGCGGTTAGTGGTGCTGCTGCTTTATCTGCCACAAACAAACCCTTGGATGTGTGGCTGTAAAAAGCAGAGTCCCTACAGAATGTTCTGCTGCTGGTCTGAAAGCAAAACTTCAGTCTGCATAAGTAAATTAGAGAGAGAGACTTTAGCTGTTCTTATTTCTATCTCGTGTCAGGAAAAGGGGGAATAATAATAATAATAATAATAATAATAATAATAATGCAGTATAAGGTAGGGACCCAGGTGGCGCTGTGGGTTAAACCACAGAGCCTAGGGCTTGCTGATCAGAAGGTCGGCAGTTCGAATCCCTGTGACGGGGTGAGCTCCCATTGCTCGGGTCCCAGCTCCTGCCAACCTAGCAGTTCAAAAGCATGTCAAAGTGCAAGTAGATAAATAGGAACCGCTCTGGCGGGAAGGTAAACGGCGTTTCCGTACGCTGCTCTGGTTCGCCAGAAGTGGCTTAGTCATGCTGGCCACATGACCTGGAAGCTGTACGCCGGCTCTCAGCCAATAAAGCGAGATGAGCGCCGCAACCCCAGAGTCGGACACGACTGGACCTAATGGTCAGGGGTCCCTTTACCTTTACCTAGTAAAAGGTAATCTGACATCTCCACCAATATGCATGCTCCCAAAATAACTACATAAAGGGTAAAGCAAATTGCAATGAGGAGCTTTTAGAAAACATGAGGGGGAAAACAAACTTTTTGAGAAACAAAATCAGTGCCTCTTTGTATAATCAAAACTAAGCTATTTTATTATCTAATAGCATTTCCTGTTTTTAAGCACACGCACCCTGCCCCATCCCTTTTAGTACACTACATGCAGAGACCCTTATTCAGATAACATTTGCAAGGAATTTCTGCTGCATCTGACATTCCTAAGGCTACCAGCTCTGCTTGTATTAAAGTATTCCAGCTTGGAGGGTTGTGAAACAGGCATGGCTGACATCCTTAAAAAAAAAAAAAGCCTTTGAGGCAGAAACGGAGAGAGGCTGCCAAATGACCTCAGACTATAGCTACGAGGATGTGTTCTGGGGAAGGGAAGCCTGGAATACCTTTTTGGGAGCTTTTGAACAAAGCTGCTGCTGCTGACTGAATTTTAAAAGAATTCTTTAGGAGGAGCTGAAAAAGGACTAAAATTGCTTTCACTGCTTCCAAGAAAAGCGATTCCTTTTAAGAATCATACTGCTTCCATCTATAGAGGAGGGTTGTATTAAAAGCTGCAGCCCTGAAGATAGTGCCCATATTCATCAAGATCCACCTGCACATTGGGGTATTCTCACCATTTCAGTAGTGTTCCCCCCCCCCCAAAAAAGCGCTGATTAAAACAATGTTTTAAGTTCTCAGATTTGAATGTTAGCAATAGCAGAGAAAATTGCACATAAAATCCAGGGTATGCAAGAAAAACTACAATCATTTTACACCACCTGGCAGAACTTTATTCCATATGCATCCAGCAAAGACTTACGAAAAAGACACAACCAACGGCAGCTGTGGACATTTGGCAACTTTAATGTATGCAACATGAATGCTGGAACTTTTTATGCCTTGAAGAAGTTGTGATGTACCTTGTATATATATTGTTGTTGTTGTTGTTGTTGTTGTTGTTCAGTCGTTCAGTCGTGTCCGACTCTTCGTGACCCCATGGACCAGAGCACGCCAGGCACGCCTATCCTTCACTGCCTCTCGCAGTTTGGCCAAACTGGTCCTTTTGCTGTATTTCTCCCCTTCCCTTTCCTGTGTTTTTGTACTGTATTCTTTTTCTTTTGGATAAATTAAATTAAAAATAAGCAAACCTCACTTTTGAGATCCAAAGGTGGAGGTAGGGCATCCACGTCAGAGACTGGAGTGTCCAAGCAGGCTCACCTGCCCCCCCTTTCCTTCACAAGTGGTCGAATAGTAGACCATTATTATGAATAAAGGTAAAGGGACCCCTGACTGTAAGGTCCAGTCACGGACGACTCTGGGGTTGTAGCGCTCATCTCGCTCTATAGGCCAAGGGAGCCGGCATTTGTCCGCAGACAGCTTCCAGATCATGTGGCCAGCATGGCGAACCAGAGCAGCACACGGAAACGCCGTTTACCTTCCCACTGGAGCGATACCTATTGATCTACTTGCACTTTGACGTGCTTTCAAACTGCTAGGTTGGCAGGAGCAGGGAGCGAGCAACTGGAGCTCACCCCATCGTGGGGGATTCAAACCACCGACCTTCCGATCAGCAAGCCCTAGGCTCTGTGGTTTAGACCACAGTGCCACCCATTATTATTTTGCTCTGTGCTTTCCATCCTGCCTCAGTTTCATTCACAGCTGCCTCTGTGTCCAAATGGGAATCCAAGAACAAGTCGTTCCATCCCTTTCCATGATCATTCTCTGCTAATAGTGAACCCAAAACCAGACTTTTTCCTGCATTGTGTAGTATAACACATTTTATCTACACCCACATCCTTATGCAATCCTTATTGCTCTTTTTTTATTGTAGGGTGTGAGGTGACTCCTGATGTCAACATCTCTGGCCAGAAGTTCAACATCAAACTTCTGATCCCCGTGGCTGAAGGCATGAATGAAATTTGGCTCCGTTGTGATAACGTAAGTTTGCATCGTGCGGATTTGTCACAGGGCAGCTATTGCACATGCTTATTTGTGAATAGTGAGTAGGGGGTGAGCGCTGCAGGGCTCTCCTGCGAACCACAAAATTCTGGGACTGGCTGGCCCTGCATATGGAGCCTTATGGACGAGGAGGCTTGGAGGCAGTGTTACTTAGGGTACTGTAGCACCCAGTTTATTTTGTGTGCAGGTTGCTTGCAGGTGCATTTGTTTCTTTGAACCAACTGAAAATAGACAGCTGAAACACCAAAATAGCAGTGCCCTTGAGAATCAGTCAGTATCCAAGGCCCATCTGAACAGAGTGGTTTTGTCTGTAGGCCTTTGAGGGAAGGGGTTAAGCAGGCCTCCTCAAGAAGAGGGAGTTCCAGAACCTAGACACCACCAACAATGAGGCCCCGTCCTCAGTGGCAGGCCACAAGATCAGAGCCTCCCACAGAAGTTTTTAACAGGTGGGAAGAATCATGGGGAACAGGCGATCCTTTAGATAGCCTGGGTCCAAGCCCTGTAAGGTGTTTAAGGTAACAAATCATCACTGTGTGTCCGCCAGCAAAAACCTGAGGACATTTCTCAGTGCTGACCCCATCCCTGGCAGCAAGAGGCAGTGAGGTGAAACAGCGGCAAAAGCAATTTTTTCTCAATTTAACAGAAGGAAGGGAAGTAACTAAAGGTGGTTTATTTTCAGCTGCTGCTTTGGTCCATACCCTGTAGTAGTTTGCAAATCGTGTACTAAAGGATTCATATTTCACTATGGCTGCATACGTTGGGATAGTTGCACCAGTTAAAATTTCACCTCAGCCATGAACTGTGCTGGGTGGCCATAAACAAGCCACCCATTTTATATATGTGTCTCTCCCACCCGCAACCCACAATATGGAGGTGAAAATACAAGGTTGCAAAGATGCACAGATGCGGTGTTCGGATTCAGCATTCACTGGGATTGACACTTAATTCCAGCACAACTTTACGAAACAGAATGCCACAATATTTGTGCAATATGAGCCCTTTTGTCTCCTTTCTTATGGTTGGTTATCCTGCAAATGCATTTGGTGTTAAGTTTGGCTTACCATGTATGTACCAATAATTCCAGGTCTGGAATTGTCAGAACCAGGATGAAATGAAGCGAAGGCTGCAGCTTAATGGGCACCTCCTTTTCCTTTCAAACTGTAGGAGAAGCAGTATGCACACTGGATGGCAGCTTGCCGGCTAGCCTCCAAGGGCAAAACCATGGCCGACAGCTCATACAACCTGGAAGTTCAGAACATCTTGTCTTTCCTGAAAATGCAGCATCTGAACCCAGACCCACAGATAATTGCTGAGCAGGTCACCACGGACATCAACCCTGAATGTCTGGTTTCCCCTCGATACCTGAAGAAGTATAAAAACAAGCAGGTACTTAACTTTGGAGTCTTATTTTGCTGGAGCCTTTGTCCAGAAAACGAGGTGGGTGGATTTCCAAATATGCCAGAAGGATCGTTTCCTCCACTTTGGACCCACTTCCTTATTATGGCCAGTAAGGTCATTGGGGGCAAGACTCTCTTTCGCTGTGTTATTGTGAAGCCAAGCATTGTGTGCACTGATGACACTGAAAAACCTAGGTGGTTTTTTTAAAAAAATGGTTAAAAAAAGACTGTGTTTGCTATCTGCTGTTTGCTTAATGCACCTTTGAAGATGGAGTGGGGAGTCTGCTCCGCGTTCATGATTACAATACTGACGGTCATTCCAGATTCATTAACATGGTGTACAGAGGTGTGTGATCTGTTTGTCAACTTCCCTGTGCTTTGGAGAGTGGTCCTGCCTGTTTCCACTAGTGGGAATTGTTCAGTTGCTTGAGAAGGTGGTGGATGGTGAGCATGTAATCTCACAGGTACAGTTCAGGCTGTCTGCCTCTGCTGTGTTTTTCTCTTGTTCCTTCCACTCTGCCCATTCCAAACCAGAATTTAAGAAATCTCTCTCCACCTGTAGTTGTCTGTCCTACCAGTGGGAAAAGTAGTATTGCTTGCATTTCTCTTTCAGGAGGCTAATTGAACACTTCCCTCCCCCTGCCCCGAAAAGAGCAGTTCACCCTCCCTCTTTCTACTCCCAGTCCCTCGTGACTTTTTACAGAGTACCTCTTAATTATTATTTTTTTGATTTTCAACAAAATATGAACAGGACATTCAAATTTACCCCATTTCCACCCCTCCTCCCAGAACAGAAGATTTAGTGTGCCTGATTTTGCCATAAACCTATGTGCATAGTCGGTGGGCGCCAGTTCATTCAAATGTTTTGTTTTATAAAGGGGTGCCGTATTTCAGGGGAATCATCAGATGAGTTGTTCAAGGCATGAACTCTTCTTGTCCGTTTTTCAGATAAGGCCATACATTCTGTCCCCATCCTGTGATAATGCAGCAAGTCCTCTCCAGTTCTGTGCTAGGAGTGGCCGTGCTGCCACCAGGAAAAGAAAGTGATGAGCTCCTTACAATGTAAATTGAGCTGATCTTCCTTAAATATTGCGCTTTCTGATTTGTAATACTGTTTATTTCCACAAACTGTTCTTTCTCAGAATGGCTACACAAGTTCCCTTGATCACCACGTATGGAATTGTCCTCCAACTGCCTTGCATCCTCTCCAACACAGCAGTGAAGATGTTTTGTCTATGTAACTGAATCTTAAAGCAGTTAATTGCCATCTATAAATTTACTTAAAAGCTACCTCTTAATATTTGATGGCTTTAAAAACAATTAGGAAGTCTCATTAACGCTGCTTAATTGTGGCTTTGATCTGGGAATAATCATTTAAAATCTGCAAAGCAAACAATCTTAATTTGTTTTGTTCAGGCTGTTGTTAAAAAGTGACCAAATTTGGGAATTTGCTGAATGAAGGATTTGGTTACCTTGAGCAGCGCTACTTGGAAATTTTATTCAGCCAGCACAGTAAAACAAAGCAAAACAAAAAAATATTTTTTTGCCAATATATTTCCACTTAAACAAGTTTGACCCTATGGGTGTTGATAGAATCAAGTGATCTGAAGTGGAATTAAGTAGTTCATAACTGACATAGTCAGGTCTAGAATGAAAGCTATGGCTGGCAGAATAAATCAGCACTAGGATTTGGTTTAGCTCAGTTTACAAAGTCTCCTTCTGAACATGCTTGGGCTGCCTTACAAACCCTGTTTTTCAAAGGCTTGGAAAAGGTTTCAACTTTGGTGGGGAAAACACAGGAATTGAATGAATTCAACAAAACGTTTTTGTTGAATACGTATATTCAATTCCTGTGTTTTCCCCACCAAAGCCAAGCTGGCTTCGAAGTGTTTAGTAGCATTGTAAGTTGTGTCCTGCAGTAACTGAAACGAGCACCAAAACGTGTGACTCAGTGCTGCTGCAGTCATGTGTAAGTTGTGGTGTAACTCCTTGATTGGCACTTGTGACTATTAATGTTTGTGTGCCACCACACAATTGCTCTTTGGTGTCCTGGCAACACAGGGGGGGGGCGTTGAGCAGTGTATCCATTTACTCATTTATTTAGACCATTTCCATACCACTTAATATCTCTATAAGTGGTGCACAGAAAATTAAAACATGCTGTGGTCCTAGTACATCTTCCGTGGTGGGGTTTTTTTCCCATTTCAACTTTAAATGCTTAACATTCCTACCACTGGAAGGGAACACTTCCAAGAAGTGGAGCTCTCGGCTATGCACGATTCAGAACAGGGTATACAGGGCAGCTTTCCTTTCCCCAACCTGCTGCCCTCCAGATGTTTTCAACTACAACTCCCATCAACCCCAGCTGGCACAGTTACGCTGATGGGAACTGTAGTACAAAACATCTGGAAGACACCAGGTTGGAGGTGGTTAGGATTAAGGTAACAGAAAGCATGGGGGTGGCTTGCAGACAGCCTGTTTATTACTTGGGCAGTGCAGCAGAAGTTTTTATAATGTTCACTTGGAGGATTTTTTTTGAAATTACAGAGGAAAGTTGCTTACTGTTCTTGGATTGCAGGGACAGCCTCTGTGTGCCAGAGAGGGAGATGCCATCCAGAAAAGCTGGGCGTGGGTGGATCTCTTACTGTGGCATAGTGCTGACGACCTGTATAACTTTCATTTATTCTCTGAAAGAGCCATTATACCCAGCATGGTGGAGAAGGGAGAGCGTGTGTAATGAAATTACAATTTATTTGTTTTTAAAAATGTTCTTTGAAGCATGCAAGAGGGCACAGGTCCGGGGGAGAGACAACTCTTGCATTGATATAGCTTGTGCATTAAGAAGTGATGTTGTGGATAGCAGGAGAGGTGGGGGGTGGGATAAAGTGTACCCATTCTGACCATCAAAGGTTCCCTTGATGTGGAAATGGATTGCATGGAGAAGCAGGAGGGGCTTCAGTTAAGGAAAGCTGGCAAGAGGTGTGGACTTGTATTTTGTTAGCATTGCCTTCCTTGGGTTGCTTAGATCTGGGAGGCTGCACAGAGATGTCGTGTGATGTGTTGTTGGTGGAACGAAGGAAATGCTGCCCTTGTGGAATTTGTAAAATGCAGGGAGTAAGTGGAGAGCAGGGAGAGCTGCTTCTTCTGAAGTAGCAATCTGTTGATCTATGAATCTACAGCATGGGTAGGCAAACTAAGGCCTGGGGGCCGGATCCGGCCCAATCGCCTTCTAAATCCGGCCCATGGACAGTCTGGGAATCAGTGTGTTTTTACATGAGTAGAATGTGTGCTTTTATTTAAAATGCATCCCCGGGTTATTTGTGGGGCACAGGAATTCGTTCATTCGCCCCCCCCAATATAGTCCGGCCCCCCACAAGGTCTGAGGGACAGTGGACTGGCCCCCTGCTGAAAAAGTTTGCTGACCCCTGATCTGCAGCATCCGTGGACTAGTAAAGATAACCCTTGTCACAGGCCAGGTCTGTTTCCACTGCTCTAGGCAGGACTGGTTTCCACTACAGAGCTCCACGCTTTACAGTGCAAAGTTCAGCTGCCACACTTGAAATAGACAGCAAGCTCTAGGAATCAAATCTTAACAGTTAAGGAATGTAGGAATCTGCCTTATAGTGATTCAGACCATTGATTCTGGGCACCACAGTTCAAGAAGGATACTGACAAGCTGGAACGTGTCCAGAGGAGGGCAACCAAAATGGCCAAAGGCCTGGAAACGATGCCTTATGAGGAGCGGCTTAGGGAGCTGGGTATGTTTAGCCTGGAGAAGAGAAGGTTAAGGGGTGATATGATAGCCATGTTCAAATATATAAAAGGATGTCATATAGAGGAGGGAGAAAGGTTGTTTTCTGCTGCTCCAGAGAAGCGGACACGGAGCAATGGATTCAAACTACAAGAAAGAAGATTCCACCTAAACATTTGGAAGAACTTCCTGACAGTAAGAGCTGTTCGACAGTGGCATTTGCTGCCAAGGAGTGTGGTGGAGTCTCCTTCTTTGGAGGTCTTTAAGCAGAGGCTTGACAGCCACCTGTCTGGAATGCTTTGATGGTGTTTCCTGCTTGGCAGGGGGTTGGACTGGATGGCCCTTGTGGTCTCTTCCAACTCTATGATTCTATGATCCATCTCACACAGTATTGCTGTCTGCACTGACTGGCAGCAGCTCTCCAGCATTTTGGGCAGGAAATCTGCCCTGCCCTGCCTTGCCCAGAGATGCTGGGGCCAAGGCTCTGCTACTGAACTGTGTCTCTTCTAGCATTGTGCTGTCCGCTCTGGCTGGCAACAGTTCTCTGCACAGAGGACTTTCCCTGCCTGCCTGACTCTACCTGAGATTGCATTTCAACTGGAGATGCTGCCAGGTGTTGGGCCTCGGAAAGGGAGCCTTTTTCCCACAAGCCCTTCTGCAAAATGGAGGTAGTTCTTGGCAAAAAGACATTGGGTGAAAAGTGCCAACGGGGGTGCAGAATTTCCCCCATATTTAATTGAAATAGGATCTCTTCCTCTTATCTATAGAAGTTGTTGTGCCATTCAGAATTCATATTGTGTGGCAGCTCATTGCTTCTGACTGCTCAGTCAGGTGCAGTCCTCTGCCCTGGCCAACCACAGCAGAATATACGGACAGACTTGGTTGGGGAAAATGGAAGGGCTCCCTTTTTGTGTGTGATGTTAGATCTGTGATGGTTCAGTCAAACATTCAAATCATTCCATGATGCTGCAGCCGTCCGGTGGTTAGTACTTGATATGCTGGTGGTGTTGCACTGCTTGAGTACTTCTAGGTTCCTTGGTAGTCTTTGCAAGCAATTTTACACTGTCTGCTGAATATAAGTTGTGTCTGAGTATTCCTGACTGCAGAAGAAGAGTAGAAACAGGAAACCCTCATCCCATTTTACCTTGCCTTTCACATTTGCTAGAGGAGAGGAGCTGGTGCTCTCAAACTGCAGGTAGCCTCTTATTTTGCTACAGCCGCCACGCCAGAAACATGCTGGAGATTGCTGCTTGTTTGCATGTGATTTGGGTAACTTGCATACATTCAGCAACTGAGCTGCACACACTCAAAGCAACAGTTCGTTACGCTGCAGTACTTGATTCTTTTTGCTCAGAAAACAAAAGTTCATTCCATGGATCGGGAGATCGGGAGCTGCAGAAAACACAGTTTAATTTGCACTTCTTTTTTCTCGCTCTCCAATCTGAGATGATAATCCTGTATTTTTATTTTGGTTTGCTGACTTGTTTGCCATTCCATTTTTCATCAACTCGGTCAGCTAAAAGCTTGCCTTAGAGGACAGGGTGAAAATCTTCAAGATTCTGTGAGCCGTGGAAGGTCGTCCCATGGCTGAATCTCCATTCTCTACTAGAACAGCCTTCCCCCACCTGCTGCCCCCCCCCCAGATGGTTTGGACTGCCAGCTGCCCCAGCCAGCCCTGGGTTGCTGCAGTCCAAAGTACCTGGGGATCCCCTGGTCTTGCTGCACTCCTTTTTACCTCCCTTCTTCATGCTTGTGCTCATTTCCTGCTGCTTTTCACCCCAGGACGACAGTTGTTCGTGGTGAAAGGTTTTGAGTTTTTGTTTCGTTTTAATTGATTTGAACTACAATTGTTGATAATTTGCACATTTTCCTCCCTTTGCTTTGTTGCCATATTTCTGATTTGCCTCTTTTTTTCTGCTTCCTTTTCTTTTCTTCGCATTTGCCTTCTGCAGCCAGGCTATATAAGAGACTTGGTAAGTGACAGTAAACATAAAATAAATAAGCACTTGAAAGACTTTGCTGTGTTGTGAATATATGCTTAAAAGCAGGGAAGGGGCTCTCAGAGATGCACTTTAAGAAACGTAGCGCGTGTTGACTTGCAAGCACTTCTGTGTGGTGTTGTGCTATGTCACGGCATACGAGTAATCAAGAAGCAATTCCCACCCTTCCACCTCTCCTGCTGCCTGCTTTCCTCTGGGACAAGGGTGTGCTGTGTTTTGTACGTAGCTACTCTTGTGTCTCCTCCTTTGCTTTCTGGCACTAACACCAGGAAATGCACTAGTAATGGCAGATCAATAAAGGGCTTAGATACCAGCAATAGTGAAATAGAGCCTCCACATTCAGAGAAAGTGTAGCTCTAAAATAAGCAGTCGACCGGAAGACAAAACAGGGAATTGTGGGCTTTCTGAAAGCATCTGGCTTTCCATTGTTGGAAACAGGGCACTGGGCTGGATGGAAATTCTGATTGCTCTAATGGTCACACATTCTAGCTTAGGGGTGAGCACCTGCCATGTCAATGAGCTGTGGAAAAAAGGAGACCTCTTAATGCAGCTGCTCTCGCTGATCCCTCTCGTGACTTCTGGCTTCCAGGAGACACGGAGAGAGTTATGAATAGGCAGCAGCCCTGATGATGCACTCTGTTCCCATCGCCCATTGCTTGCACAGTGCTCCTGCTGTCCCTTCTCTTCCTTAATAGTAGCAATAAATAAATCAAGTGTTTAAACAACTAGGTGCTGCACGGCCATTAAGAACAACGAAGCAGATGGCCATGCCCACAGGCTTATGGTCAAACAGATAAAATAAGAAACGAGGAAAATGCGAGACCGTGGAGGTGATGGAAAGTTAACACTTCCTGGCCAGACATTCATGACGTGCGTTGCCAAGTGCAGTGACTAAATGTGCATGCGCTCTATTTTGGCCCTTGCCAGCCCAGCTCCGAGCAAAGCCGTCAAGCACCTCTGGCACCTCCAATAGCTCTGCCGTGGCAGGCAGGTTGTAAGTGGAGAAAGCACTTTGCCAGTTGCTGCTGGTCACTCGGAGGCCTTTGCTGCTCCCTGCAAGTGAGCAGAAGATTTCACTGCTGCATTTAATGCCCCTCTGGATGAATGAAGAATGCATATTCTAGAATGGGGGAGGAAGAATGAGCGGCCTTATTTCCTTCGCTCGGCATCCTCCCCCACCAGAGCGGGCAACTTCTTTGGCAGAGTATTTGTGACCTTTGCTTTTGCTAACATGCTTGGTTTTTAAAAACTGCAAATCCTTCAACGAAGACTTAACCAGGATGGGGGGAAAACAAGGAAGGGAAAGGGAACAAGAACCTCAGTGCGGGAAAGACAGAGGAGCTGAGAATCTCCTGGAAGCTTTGCCTGTTTTTTTAAATCCAGAGACCTTCTGCAGAGGCTGCCTACTTTATCCCCATTCTTTTTTCCACATTCAAAGGGACATTCCTTTAAATAAAAAGGTAGCTGAGACAGCCAGGGTATGCTTGTCATTTTTCACTAGCTAATTAATTTGGGGGCATTTCCCCCCTACTTTTATGTAACTGATATTGCCCACCACCCATTTGCGGGTACATATCGGTGCACATGAAACCATCCCCGGCCCATTTCTTCCTTTTTGGGGAGGAAAAGAATCTGTCCCTGCACAATCCCAGGTGCCTTTGCGTCTCCCAGGGCGTTCTCCCTTCCCCACCACTTGATAAATGGGTGCACAACTGTTTCTGTGAATGTGCAGGGTTATTAAAAAAAATAATGATAATCAGAGCAGCTCACATTTTCAAGACATACATCATGCAGAAAAACATCCTCAAAAGATCAGTATTTAAAAGATATTTGCAGGAGCACAGTTGCAAGTTTAAGTGCAGGCGAGAAACTGCAGGGGCATGTGGGGGTCATTTTAATAAACCTCTGTCGTCTCTCCCCCCCCCCCCCCGGGTGCAGCTCTCTATATTTTGTTCCCTTCTTGCCATTGTAAATGCAGAGTATCAACTCTCTGTGTTGCTACCCTACAGATCACTGCCCGGATCTTGGAGGCCCATCAGAACGTCGCCCAGATGAGTCTCATTGAAGCCAAAATGAGATTTATACAAGCTTGGCAGTCCCTCCCAGAGTTCGGCATCACACACTTCATTGCAAGGTCTGTGCAGTTATCCACCAAAAACACCAGTGTGCAGGTGTGAGCTGAGAGATGGGAATGGCGAGTTGGGTATATGGGCTTCTTCAGTTTCCAGGTTATGCCTACTCATTGCCCATAAGAGCGTGGAACTGGGAACATAACAATATAAACCTTCTGCTCTTGAGTTGTCTCACTGGGATTTAGGCAGAGGGAAAGAGTGCTTTGCACAATCACGAGTAAAGGCTTTTCCCACCCCACTTTTCTACACTGCCTTTCCAAAGTAAGTCACCGAAACCAATTCCCGACAACGAAAACAGCTGAATGAAAAGCAATATAGAGCAGTAAAAATCTGTTTGACTGAATGTAAACATAGGACAGCATTTCCAAAGTGCTGGCGGAGGGGGTGGATGTACTGAGCCACATGAAAAATGCTAGTGTACACAAGATCCAGATCTGACAGATGAAACGGCTCCCAAAGTGCCCACTCCTTCCAGGTATCCTCGCCTGCTGCATCTTGCCATTATTTTACTTCCCCAGATTTACCACCTTCGTGACCTCTTGTGGGCCACGTGATTCCGCCCTGCTTGTGCGTTGGTTGTAACCGGGCCATTCAGTTGTTCCTCCTACAGCGATGCTGAGTAATGGCCACCTCTTGAAGGAGGCTACCCGTTGTGCTTCTGCATGAGTCAGTGCAGAAGGCTTGCTTTGTTGCCTTCGGGAGCCATGCCTCATACAGTAATAACTCCTTCACAGTAAGTGCAGCAAACAGCCCAAGGAGTGGGCTTCTCTGGAGGCAGTTAGTACTTTCTCACTGTTGGGCACTTTTGGCAAGAATGAGACATTGATGTAAAAGTGTTTACCGTATTTATAAAACTTGAAAACCTCAGGTTCCAAGGGGGCAAGAAGGAAGAACTTATTGGGATCGCCTACAACCGGCTGATACGGATGGATGCAAGCACCAGCGACGCTATCAAGACATGGCGGTTCAGCAACATGAAACAGTGGAACGTGAACTGGGAAATAAAAATGGTAAGCAAGGCGTAGAGCTCTCTGGGCATGCTGAAGGTCAGCAAGAGGCACCATTGCCATTCAGCGACACATGGCAGTCAGGCCAATAAACCTGGGGTCTGGAGCAGAACCAATGAGGGATGTGGCCTTAGAACAGAGGGTGTGACCCTGGGAGAATTCTGAGGGCCAAAATATATCCTAAAGAACTTCAGATTGTTTACACGCTTTGATTATACAGTCGTACCTCTTGTTACGAATGCTTCAGGTTGCGTACCGCACGGGATACGAACGCGCCGCACCCGGAAATAACGGAATGCGTTACTTCCGGGTTCGGTGGTTCGCGCATGTGCAGACGCATCAAATGACGTCACGTGCATGCGCAGAAGTGCTGAATTGCGTCGCACATATGCGCAGACGCGGCGCTTCAGATTGCGGACGTCATGGGTTGCGAACAGGGTGGTGGCTCATGTGACCAGCTGAATTAGCAATCGATGATCTCAGCATTTGACCAGGTTGTCTTACTGAAGGATATGACATTCACTTGATAAGGAAACTCTGGCTGGTGAAAGACTGGCTATCTAAGATCTTTCCATTCTGTCAGTCAGATGGGAAATGTAGCCATATGAATGGCACTAACCATAGTTCCTCGATTCAGTCGTCAGGGCAAACTCTGGTTAGAGAAGTGGTGGCTAACCTCTGGCTTCCCATGTGGTGTTTGGCTACAGATCCCATCATCCCTGGAAGCTAGTCGTGCTGCCTGGGGCTTCTAAGAACTGAGGTCCAGCAACATTGTCAGAGCCACAAATTGAACCTCCTGGTTTTGACAAAGCTGAGGAAGGAAATGGCATGCAAGAGGGAAGGGATCACATGTGTTTTTCCCGTATTCTTAGTCCTCTCAAACTTGGTTGGGAGAATCATCTGGATTGTTCTAAAATATTGAACCTAGGACAGGGAGGCCGGAGTTAAAATTCCTGCTAGCCATGGAGCTGTGTGATTTTGAGTCAGTCAGTCTCTGCCTAGCCTACTGGTACTTTATGGGGTTGTGGTGGTGATAGAACGGAATAATTCCTGTGTACACTCAGGGGTGGAGGAAGGGGGTGCAGTGGGTGCGGGCCACCCCGGGTGTCACCACTGAGGGGGGTGACAAAATGCCATGGGGCCTGCAGTGTGCCCGAGCCACCGCGTCTGAGAGATGGGCTCCACGCTGCGCAAACAGTCCGCCCGCTGCCTCCCCCCCCAGCTGTAGGGTGGCTGAGAAGAAGAAGAAGAAGAAGAAGAAGAAGAAGAAGAAGAAGAAGAAGAAATTTAGTATTTATACCCCACCCATCTGGCTGGGCTTCCCCAGCCACTCTGAGTGGGAGGAGGCAGGCAGACTCATTAAAGGCCCCGCAGTGCGCCTCTCCCTGCCCCTGGTGCGCCTCTCCCCGAGCGGCTTCCTCCACCGCTGTGTACACTGCTTTGGGCTCTTCGGAGGAATTTGGGTAAGAATTTGAATAGGTGTGAGTTAAGTGGCAGTATTCTCATGGAGGGCCCTTGGGCACAGCCATTTAAGCTGGGACAAAGTTTTGTATTTGCCTTGCACTTTCAGGTAACAGTAGAATTTGCAGATGACGTCCGAGTGTCCTTCATCTGCACCGAAGTGGATTGCAAAGTGGTGCACGAATTCATTGGCGGATACATTTTCTTGTCAACGCGTGCGAAAGACCAGAACGAAAGCTTAGACGAAGAGATGTTCTACAAACTGACCAGTGGCTGGGTGTGAGTCGGATGAGACCTCCCGTTGTACTGACAGAAACTCAATGGCCATATTAATATTTAACTTCAACAGCTGTTATCTGAAATATGCTGCTTAATCAAGTTAAGCTTGAAGTGTATCTTTACTCTTTAATATCATGGAAACTTTTGCATTAGCAGACCAGTTTGTATGTGCACTAAACAGCACTTCCGTTAATCTGCTAGAGCAAGACAATAACACGAACCGTGTAACGCTGACGCTTGTGCCTCTCGCCCCCCCCCACTCCCCTCCCCTGCCCCACCTCCCTCAGCCAGACAGTGGGGACTGGTCAGGTTAATTTCTGACAGATGTAAGCTAACCAAATCAATAAACACCTCTAAGCCATCTTAACTATAAAGATACCCAGGGCCTAATCTATATGAAGTCTATTTATCATGGTTAATGCATGTTTTGTGAGTTTTTAATAAATAAATATATATATATATATATATATTGTAAAAATTGACATCCATGTGTTCAACACCCTTCCTACTATTAGAAGTAGCATTTTTTATTTTTTATTTTTTTTTGGTGTGCAATCCAGGAAGCCCTCTTTGCTGCCCCTCTTTCCCCATCCGTTTCGTTGGGGTTTTGCTCATGGGTGCCTCGTGCAGCAGTGGTTCTTGGCAGACTCTGTCCTTTGGCCCCTTATTTTTTCGCACTACGTAAATCGGGTCCATTGCAGGGATCTGGAGCTTTTACAAAAACAATCATGCGTGGCCTTGGAAAAATACTCCCTTCGCTAGGTTTTAAAGCGCATCTGTTATAACTTCTTGTTTCCTTTTGATAATCATATATATATATATATATATTGTGTGTGTGTGTGTGTGTGTCTTTCATCTTTCCCTTTATCTTTTTTTTTTTACACCGTATTGTATTATGAACACCTTTAGTATTCACCAGCATAGTCACTGTCTACCTAAGATGATATGCAAAAAAAGAAGACATCATTACAATATGAAGTAAAGGTCTATGAAGTATAAGGATTTGTGTGTGGGTGCGTGCATGTAACTAATGTAAAAAGAAAAACACAAATTTTATAAAATTGTACAGGTTTTTCTTTTTTTTCTTTCCTTTTTTTAAAAAAAAACTAGTCTCACAAGCCAAAGTAGGAATCGCAATAGTACCAAGCGTATTGGCCTTATGGTATGTTTTTAATCTAAGTTAAAATCCTGACTTCCTTATAGCTATGCCACAAAGCCCTTAACAAGACTCTGTTGCCTTGGCTTGAGGGTTCCCGCTTTGAAATTAACACTAACAGCCAGGGAGACCCCCCCAACCCGCCCTGCCTATGCCAAGGGGAGAAACCAGTATTGTGCTCATTAGTCCCGTGACATAAAACACTATGTACAAATGCCTTGTATTTTAAATAAAGGTCAAATCTTTTATTTAACCTCCAGTCTCTGTGTGTCCATTTAGTATGTGTGGTCGTATTTCTCTGGAAAACTAAAAATACATTTTGGGGGGGGGAGAGCCTGGTGCATCACAAAGGTAATTTCTTGACCTATAATAGTATTTCCCAGAGCTGCTCAGTCATAAGTGTTCCAGAGTCAATGCTAATTACATTTGGGGGGAATAAATCATGAAGTTCTACAAGCCAGGCTGAATTTGTTTAGGGCTAAACATTGCCTCTGTACCCTTTCAATTGGTAGTATAATGTAATCTGAAGGCAATTTTATATAGACAGCGTGCAGAGGTTGCTTCTAGTGGAAAATAATCACAAAGTGGGCTTCCTTCCTGTTTGAAAATGAAATGTAACTTTCAAAGCTAATAAAGGCAATCTGGCCAAACCCTCTTCTTTAAACGCATCAGTGTTGCAAGCCTCAATAACGGAGACGTACAAATGTCAAACCTTCATGTTGCTCTTTCGGTCTCTCTGCAAATGGTTTTCTCGATGAGGCTTGAGCAGGAGAGTTGCATAACTTATTTCCGAGCACAATTCAAAGTGCTGCTGACCTTTAAAGCCCTGAACGGCCTCGGTCCAGTATATCTGAAGGAGCGTCTCCATCCCCATCGTTCAGCTCCGAGGGCCTTCTGGCGGTTCCCTCGCTGCGAGAAGCCAAGTTACAGGGAACCAGGCAGAGGGTCTTCTTGGTAGTGGCACCTGCCCTGTGGAACGCCCTCCCACCAGATGTCAAAGAGAACAACAACTACCAGACCTTTAGAAGACATCTGAAGGCAGCCCTGTTTAGGGAAGCTTTTAATGTGTAATAGATTATTGTATTTTAATATTCTGTTGGAAGCCGCCCAGAGTGGCTGGGGAAACCCAGCCAGATGGGCAGAGTATAAATAATTTATTATTATTATTATTATTATTATTATTATTATTATTATTTATTATTTGGCTAAGCCATTTGTGTTAAGGATCTCTTGACCACTGGATATGGGAGGGAACTGTGGGAGAAAGGGCAGGGTGTTTGATAAGACACAGGGATTTGGACAGAGATGGTAATGTTGCAGTGTCACCAAACAGACTGAACTGGACAAATACTTTTCTCATCCAAAAATAAGTTCAGGTCTACACCTACTACTTCACTGGTAGTAGTGGCAATTCCTCTCTCAAAGTCACCTTCCAAAAAAGTCAGGGGGCGAGGGGTTAAGGGTGGAGCTGATTTATTCCCTTGTGTGGAAAAAGTTTAGTTCCTATGAGGCTAGAGAACCTCTTCCTCAGACCGTTTTATGCCAGCTAAGAATTTACTGGAGGAACTTAATCAACAAGTCGACTGTGTCTGGAACAGGAAAGCGAAAGAGAGACACAGTGTGGCTTATAAGCAGGAGGCAGGAGTGACCCTCTGCTGCACAACACAGGTGCAGATTTGCGTCTGGCTTCGTAGAGTTGTAGGCCTGGAAGGGACCCCAACGGTAATCAGTGTCACCATCCTAAGATTTTCAGCTTCAGACACACCACACACACAATCAGGTTTCTAGCCCTCATGAAGGGGTATTTTGAAACGAGGTGGGAAGGCCCCATGAATTGTCATTCATCAGGGAGTGGGATTTTATTGCTCAGCAGATTTTCTTGCCTCTCCGTGACTGCTAAAAGCAGAGTAAGTTGAGCAAAATAAGCAAATATTTGCAAAATCTCTTAATTAGATTGCTGTTCGCAGCTGGATTCAGTTTCCCTTGGCACAGAAATTAGGTCACAAACTTGGCACAGACCTGGCCTTTGCCCTTTCCTCCCCTCCCATTTCCTCTTCACTTCTGGTCCACACTTTTCCCCCTGCCAAAAAAATAATAATCAGCAATATGTTGCTTTGGTTCCAGTATTCTCTGGGGAGGGGCTGGTGCCTGCATAGAAGAACTCCTCTCAGTAAGCACATAGTGGCTGGAGAGCTTCTCCTGTGACTGTCGAGCTGCCTTGTAAGGGCTTCATTTCCTTCTCCCTCTTCCTCCCTCTTTCCTCTTCAAACCACACATAAAAATACTGAGGTTTGCTCAGCGCTCGTTAACCCTTCTGGAAGGACCGTGTGATCATGCTTCAATGAGGATGAGTGGGACAATTTTGGAAATATTGTCCAAATAAGACGCTTATTAACACTCCATTTCCAACTTTGAGAGGATTACAAGCCACGTGAGAAGCAGACCTTTTGTGAGATAAGAGCCTCCAAAATGCTAAGTAATGGATACTAGTTAATAAATCAGTAAGTTTTTTTGTGTTGTTAGAGCCCCTTAGCAGTAGGTCTGTTCTGTTCTGTTCTGTTCTGCTGCTGTCTGCCTCAGAGTGTGAGTTTGTAAGAGTTTTAGTGATAAATCTATGTAACACATTCGTAAGATAAGTAATACCTGCCTGCTTTGTGCATGTATATTTAACAAGTGCAAGGACACAGCAAAAGCTATTGTTATTTAAAAGAGTAGTTTTTCTAGCAGACCTTCATGAGATATGAACATCCATTTCTTACATCGGGTAGGCAACCTAAGGCCCATGGGCTGGATGCGGCCCAATCGCCTTCTCAATCCGGCCTGCGGACGGTCTGGGAATCAGTGTGTTTTTACACGAGTAGAATGTGTCCTTTTATTTAAAGTGCATCTCTGGGTTATTTGTGGGGCATAGAAATTTGTACATTTTAAAAAATATATATGCTAGTACCTTTCCCGGGAAAATCAGAGGCTTACTATGTCAGGTTCCTACTGGAAGACTGGACAAATGACAGAACATTAGCAGTGGCGAAGTTTCTATCGGTGGTTGCAAGAACCAATGATCCCTATTCCTAAGTCTGAACAAAATGCTTGTGTAACCTGAAGGCGGGCTGTCGAAATTGTGGATTGTTTTGTAATGAATTGTTGGGTCTCTGGACTGTAATAAAGGTCTTGCGGGATGGTGGACCGGTCCGCAGCTGAAAAAGGTTGCTGACCCCTGTTTTACATCTTATGAGCCATATGTAAGATGCTCAGTTTCTGACTTGGGGAAGGTTACAAGCCACTTGGGAGTCAGAGCTTAATATTCAGTTAACAGACTTGGAATGGCAAAGTATGTGGGCTGAGGCTCATTTAAAACCACTTTTGCAAAAATCAGAGAAGCCAACCTAAAACAAGACACTGGACCATGCTAAGATTGAAATACACAAAGCCATGTTTTTCACCTCTGCTGGATGAGGCACCCTATTTCCTTTGTGGTGGGTGTCATTATTTTTGCACCCATCATCTCTGTTGTCCAATAATATATATTCCCTAATTCCACTATTGCACTCCATTTTCAAGTAGAGCAGAAATCTGTAGACATTCAAGGATCCAATATTTAGTGGCTTCCCAGGCTAGATATCGCCTATCACTGGAAAGGTCCTGTCAGTTCACAGTTGGTATGTCAGGATCTGGCAATTGGCCCCTGATGAGAAATTGACTCAGCAGTGCGAGAAAGCCGGAAGATAAATTTGCACGTACAAATTCTCAGAAACATTCCAATTTATTATCTCTGCAAAAGATAAAATGTTCCCTTTTTGGAGTGAGTTTTTAGTTCCTGTTTTGTAATCTCATACAGCAGCATTTGAGATGCTGTATCTTGAAGACCTTTTCTGTGTTCATATCGCACTGGGGCACACTTGCTATTTTGTAGGGTTTCGTGAGTGCTCTTCGTGTGATACTTAAGAGAAAGAAACCACCACCCAAACAGAGGGCAGCTTCTCGACTCCCTGAATCTGGTCATGTGGTGACATGTCCCTTGTTCCCAGTGTGTGGACTGGCCCTGGGCAAGAGTCAGGATCAGAAAGAGCATGCACCATGAATTTGCAGTGAATTTTACATGAATTTTGTAAACGGAGAGTGTGTGTGTGTGTGTGTGAGAGAGAGAGAGAGAGAGAGAGAGAGAGAGAATGAACACAGCCACATGCATTCTTTGCTGGCCACTGGAACAAAGATTATTATTTCTTCAAAGAGCTGTCCTCCTTCCCATGGCCCTTAGCTGACCCTCCTTCCTCTCTGCATCTCATTCCCAGCATTGACTTCAGCTCCTTCAGTCATCCTTTCGCTGTGCCTGTGGGTCACGTCAACCTTTTCGATTCAGACAAGGTTTGGGTTTGGGCTGCCAAAATGACTAGCCCACTGTTACACCGACCAAGGAGGAGACTTGATCTCTGATCATCCTGCAAAGGGCTGACAGAGTAGCATTGTTGGCGCCTTCCATTCTGAATTCTGAATTCATTCTGAATTCGGAACAGACCCCTGTGTGGAAGTTCATGTAAAGCCACTGTATACCGAGTCAGGCCATTGGTCTCTTGAGTGGCAGCTGTCCTTCAAAACCAGAGGAAGAGGCAGCACTTTCTGTTTTGCCTCAGGCAGTAAAATGTCCTGAACCAGCCCTGGCCACGGAAGAGATTTAGGTTGCAGCAGAGAGAACCTGTGGCCCTCTAGATATTGATGGACCCCCTTCTCTAAGCCACAGCCAGCACGACCAATGTCCAAAGCTCATGCAAGTTGTAGTCTGACCTGTTGGAAGACCAGCTCTGCGTTATAAAGATGTCTGCAAACGTGGACATGAAGACTGGCAACATCAACTCCGCTGTGTGGGAATCCTTGCAGAAAGCTGCAGTCCCAGGAGACAGACAGACAGGTCATGTATCCACAGTAGTGACCAGAGGATGAATGACTGCTGGGAGGAGTGCAGAGAGAAGAAATGCCAGGGCGCATCTGCAGCAGCACAACCGGATGCCTTCATCTGCCCCAGCTGCAACAAAACATGTCTCTCCCATATTGGTTGTTAAAGACACAGCAGACGCTGTAACTGTCCAACAGTTTGACTTCTGACAATGAGAATGATCTCCCTTGGGAGGTGGTGGACTCCCCTTCCTTGGAGGTTTTTAAGCAGATGTTGGATGGCCACCTGACTTGGATGCTTTAGTTTAGATTCCTGCATGGCAGGGGGTTGGACTACTAGACCATGGGTAGGCAACCTAAGGCCCGGGGCCCAGATCCGGCACAATCGCCTTCTAAATCTGGCCCGCGGACAGTCCGGGAATCAGCGTGTTTTTACATGAGTAGAATGTGCCCTTAATTTAAAATGCATCTCTGGGTTATTTGTGGGGCATAGGAATTCGTTCATTTTTTTTCTTCTTCAAAATATAGTCCGGCCCCCAACAAGGTCTGAGGGACAGTGAACCGGCCCCCTGCTGAAAACGTTTGCTGACCCCTGGACTAGACGACCCTCGGGGTCCCTTCCAGCTCTACAAATCTATGATTCCTCCATTGTCTCCCGATGCCATCCTATTCCTGATTTAAGGGAGAACCAGTTTCGGGCCAAAGTATACAATTTCTATGTAGGTTTGGGCCGTAGAGACTTCAGAAATTAAGCTCTGGTGCTTGGGGGGTGTGTGTGTGTGTGTGTGTGTGTGTGAGAGAGAGAGAGAGAGAGAGAGAGAGAGAGAGAGAGAGAGAGATTGCTTCTGTGTGGTGGCACTGCTCCCAGCACCCCCTTCGCCCAGGGACCATGCACAGAAAACACATCTCTCATATCTGATGGTTAATGCCCATGGAAGCCAAGCTATGTCGTCCCTGGCAAGGGATCAAGGAGAGCTTCACCCATCAGCTGTCAGAGCAGCCTGGCCTAGATCTTACAGTGGCGTAAGGACACTGATGAAGGACCTCCCGCAAGTGGTGAAAGGTTTTAACAGCCGCGGTATGTTGCGGCCTATAAACACAGGATTCCGTGCCATAGCTCCCATCTGCTCCCTGGGGTTAATGTGCAACCTGTTCCGCCTTTTCCTATACCATGAATTGGGGGGGCGGGGGCGGCAGTTGCACTGGGACCACCTCCGGCGCTCAGAACCTGCTCGTGCCACAGGTACCGCGGGAAAGGCAGCTGGCGTGCGTTCTTTGTGGGCAGGCCTGTAAAAAGCGGATGGTTCAAAACTGCCTGTGCATCTTCTCTATAAAACCGCAATGTGGATTCCTGCTTCAAAATCTAGCTGAATGGACCATCTGTGGGGTATTACATTACCGCCGACGTTTTCAAAAGCAGCCCAGATTGCCACGACACTGCCAGATGTCTTCTTTACCCATCTAACCCAAATCCTGTTTAAAAAGTTGGGTTTTATATAGATATCCCTATAAGAGTTTAGAACAGGCACATAGGGTGGCAGGAGTGTGCATCTTGAAGCATGCAAAGTTTAGAATTACAGGACAGAAATCGCTTGGCATCTGCTTAGTGGCTAAACAGAAGGCAATTGCTTTTGGGAATTATCAAAAGGGAGAGAAATTTTTGGTGAAATTATCACAGGTGGGGTGCAGGTTTTCCACTGGGTTCCACTTATTTTCAAAGATCTGAAGGGTGTTTGGAAGTGTCATTTCCTTCCATTCTTTTTAAACGTTTTTTTTTAATGTTTTATTAAATTATTTTAATGTAAAACAACATTGTACAGATAATGAAATATCCCACCCTCAGAAGCTGATGTTCAGGCAGTACATGCAGAAGGACAGCCAAATAACACAAGCTTTTGTTCCAGACTGCTATTTGTATAGAAGGCAATAAACGGATTAAGTTAACCAAAATACTGTGGAATACTGTGTCCAGTTCTGGGCACCACAGTTCGAGAAGGATACTGACAAGCTGGAACGTGTCCAGAGGAGGGCAACCAAAATGGTCAAAGGCCTGGAAACGATGCCTTATGAGGAACGGCTTAGGGAGCTGGGTATGTTTAGCCTGGAGGTTAAGGGGTGATATGATAGCCATGTTCAAATATATAAAAGGATGTCATATAGAGGAGGGAGAAAGGTTGTTTTCTGCTGCTCCTGAGAAGCGGACACGGAGCAATGGATTCAAACTACAAGAAAGAAGATTGTACCTCAACATTAGGAAGAACTTCCTGACAGTAAGAGCTGTTCGACAGTGGAATTTGCTGCCAAGGAGTGTGGTGGAGTCTCCTTCTTTGGAGGTCTTTAAACAGAGGCTTGACAGCCACCTGTCAGGAATGCTTGGATGGTGTTTCCTGCTTGGCAGGGGGTTGGACTGGATGGCCCTTGTGGTCTCTTCCAACTCTAGGATTCTATGAAATGTTTTATAATGTGCAGGGAGTCCTCTATTTTCGTTTTTAGCCATGTACGCAATAAAGCTGCGTCATTCAATTACAAAGGAGTCTTTGTGCTTCAAGCCCTGCGTCAATTTTATTTTATTGTTTTTTCCAGTAGTGCTATTTGCCTTACTTTTGGTATAAATTATTATTATTATTATTATTATTATTATTATTATTATTATTCCAGTAATCTCATTATTATGAGCCCAGCTGCTAGTAGAAGAGAATTTATGGAAGGTGTCTGTATGTTAATATTATCTCCCTTGAAAAGAATGAGGAGAGCCAGCTGCAGACATTTAGAGACATTTTGTCCAATAATTAGCTGTAAGTCACTTTGGGTTGCCCTGGGCGATATAAAGTGGTAATTTTAATAAATAAAAGAGTAATAAATAATTTATTTTATTGGGCAAATACTTTCCAATGAAGAATGGAGCCACTTTCATTCATTCTACCAATCATCTCAGCCCCAGAGGCCTGCGCTCTGCAGCCTTCCTCGATCCCCATGTGTCGATTAAAACCCAGGGAAGACACCAAGTTTTCTTTTCCCAAATCAGGAAGTAGAGGTTGCCAGGGAGGCTGCAGAGCAGTGGGAAAAGGTTAAACGGGGTAGCCAGAGGCGATGCACGATGACTGGTAACAACATAATGGACTGGCGGCAGCCAAAACGCATTCACAGATGCAAGTCTCCATCCACAGAGAACAACCCTGTCTCTGCAAGATCCCACAACAGAATACAGTGGTACCTTGGTTCTCAAACTTAATCCGTTCCGGAAGTCTGTTCCAAAATCAAAGCTTTCCAAAACCAAGGCGTGCTTTCCCATAGAAAGTAATGCAAAATGGATTAATCCGTTCCAGACTTTTAAAAGCAACCCCTAAAACAGAAATTTAACATGAATTTTACTATCTAACGAGACCACTGATTCATAAAATGAAAGCAATAATCGATGTACTGCACTATAAAATAAATAAAGCGGTATTGTAGATTATCATCATTTATTATCTACAATACCGCTTTATTTATTTTATAGTGCAGTACATCGATTATTGCTTTCATTCATTGTTTGGATGGGGGGCTTTTATCCATTTCTGCAGTCACACAATCAATCAGTAGCTGAACTGAGTTCCACACAGTCACAAAAACAAATTAACCGAAAAAGCCTCAAAAACAAAAACACAAAATAAATAGCAAAAACAAAAGCGCCAAACTTTTTTTTTTTAAAAAAAAAAAAAGCTTTATTCAAATTTCTTACATAGATACAACATATTGACAACCACCAAATAACACAATACATTACAGTACAATAACAAAAGCGCCAAATTTAATCTGTTCCAGAAGTCTGTTTGACTTCCGAAATGTTCGAAAACCAAGGCACAGCTTCTGATTGGTGCAAGTGCCCCGGAAACAATGGCTGACAGCCGCACCGGACGTTCGGCTTCCGAAAAGCTTTCAAAAACCAGAACTTTTACTTCCGGGTTTTCGGCATTTGAGAACCAAGGTACCACTGTACATGAATCTGCCAGGAATGGTTTTCGGTCTGTGTGGCTCGATGTTGAAGCCGAAGCGCCGTGCCTGGATTGCTGACTACTGTCCGTTCATCAGCTTCACCAACTCTAGGAGCTCAGAAGGTACCAAACAGGTGATGAGCAGCTTCATGTCTATCTCAGCTGTAGTGATGCCCTATCTGCAAAACCCACAACCCGTGTCCTGTCCTTGCTGAAAGTATCTGGAGTGCCAACTTGTCCCTGCAACTGTGGGTGCCATGGGTGCCGTGGGCTTTGAAGACACTTGAACTCAGGACGCAAGGGAGAAACGCGCTAAGAGGAAGGCACGCTTGGCAAATCCACACCGTGATCAACTCCCGCCCGGAAACCAGTGTCCCCACTGTGGAAGGACGTGTGGATCCAGAATTGGTTTCCACAGTCTCAGTGTTAAAACCGTGTTTATGGAAGGCAATCTTACTCGGCTACGAGGGATCGCCAAAGAAGAAGAAGAAACCATGCACCGAAATTTGTGGATGCCCAGTCCCTATGTGGGGAATTTTGTTGGTGCTCGGACACCCAGGGCCCCAGGGAGTTTGCACCTATGGAAACTATATTGCCTCTCCCCACCCGCTCCACTTGCAAAGCAGAGGTGCACCCCCTCGAGAGAGAGGACTGTTTTCTCTGACAATGCAGACCAATTTGCACAAGCATAGTGTTGTAGCGTGGGTTAATGGTTTCAGCAAGTGATTTCAGCTCTCTGACATAGCAGGCAGGAGATAGCTTCTTCATGTAACAACTCTTTATTCAGGCAAACAAGACAAGACTGAGGGAACTGAGGGTAGGGAAGCTACATTTATAGGGACAGAGGACTGACTAGGAAAAGATACATTTTGGAGGGAACAATCTCAAGCAATCACACAGCTGCTATTTGGTGGGAACCAATAAGACAGAGGATCCAAATGCAGCAACTTGAATGCACCAATAGTAACTGTTCCTTCTGGGACAGGAAGGCAGTTACTTTACCCTAATGTGATTACAGACAATAGTAAAACAGATATGATAACAATTTGAATCAATACACAACACATAGCATTGCAAAAGTCCATTTGCTGCATTAATAAAGTGATGGCTATTTTATTTTATTTTTTTTAAAAAGGTTAAACGGAAAGAAAATGCATACACACACTATCCTTGGCCACTTCATGGCTTGCGAATGACGTGGACTTTGCAGAGGCATCTGGTTGTCCACTGTGGGGGAAAGGATGCCAAATAAGCCTTTGTCTGATCCAGCAGCCAGGCTTTCCTGACGTTCTTGTGGAATGCCTTTAGGATTGGAGGGGTTGATTGGAAACAAATGCAGTTCTGTCTGGATTTACTCAAAGATGTTATTCCTGGGGAAAAGGAAAAGCATGATGAGGATGGGTGGCGAGGAGGAGAGGTGGGGGCGCCTGCATATTTTGGATGGTGTGAGGCTGTTCCCAAACTGTGCATCAGGGCGCGAGAGTGTGTCACGCTCATGCGCTTCCATGAACGATAAGAAAAAACAGAAGAAAAGTTTGGATTTGATATCCCGCTTGATCACTCCCCGAAGGAGTCTCCAAGTGGCTCACATTCTCCTCTCCCTTCCTCCCCCACAACAAACACTCTGGGAGGTGAGTGGGGCTGAGAGACTTCAGAGAAGTGTGACTAGCCCAAGGTCACCCAGCAGCTGCATGTGGAGGAGCGGGGAAGCGAACTAGGTTCACCAGATTATGAGTCTACTGCTCTTAACCACTACATCACACTGGCTCTCAGGAAGGGAGAGAGGGAGAGGGTAAGAAAGAATAGAAGGAGGGAGGGATGGGAGGAGGGAGGGAAGGAGAGGAGGAGGAAGAGGAGGAGAGAAGAAGAAGAAGAAGAGAAGAAGAAGAAGAAGAAGAAGAAGAAGAAGGGGAGTTTGGATTTGATATCCCACTTGATCACTCCCCGAAGGAATCTCAAAGCGGCTCACATTCTCCTTTCCCTTCCTCCCCCACAACAAACACTCTGTGGGGCGAGTGGGGCTGAGAGACTTCAGAGAAGCGTCACTAGCCCAAGGTCACCCAGCAGCTGCATGTGGAGGAGAGGGGAAGCGAACCCGTTCACCAGATTATGAGTCTACCGCTCTTAACCGCTACACCACACTGGCCTGCAACAGAGTGTTCCAGCACGAGTGCATCTGTTCAGTATTGCATGCTTTCTTCTAGAATATTCCATGCCACCCCCTTCCCCACACCCCACTTTTGCCGCAGAGCCATCACAGCGCAGCACCTGAGTTTGCTAGCGGGATTACGTATGAGGGATATTACTGGTGTGGGAGTCATTATTTCGGGTTTATGTTTTACATTATGTACATTGTTCAATAGCTTCAGGGTGTATCACAGGAAGCAATTAACAAATGAAATCTTCATTTATTTATTTCATAAAATGAATAAGCACCACTTGATTGTTTGTTTGTTTTTTAAAGAACCTCAAAGCGGTTTACAAAAAGAAGAAAAAGAATATGATCAATAAGAAAAATTAACAATAATAATTTAATTTAATTTGAAAAGTTAAAGTAACAATAGACTTTAAAAAAAACAGCTTAAAACTCGTATCAGCTTTCTAAGCATCTGTGTAGGCTTTTCTAAACAAGAATGTTTTTAGCAGAAAAAATGGCAGTGAAGGCCCTTGCATGGTATCAATAGGCAGGGAGGAGAGAGAGAGAAAATATGTATACGTGTGTGTGGATAGCTAGAGAGATCTAGGATAGCGTGAGACTCTTAATCTTAGGGTCGTGGGGTTCAAGCCCCACGTCAGGCAAAAGATTCCTGCCATTGCAGGGGGTTGGACTAGATGACCCTCGTGGTCTTTTCCAGTTCTATGATAGATAGAAAGATAGATAGATAGATAGATAGATGGACAGATAGACAGATAGACAGATAGACACAGTCATACCTCTTCTTGCGAACGCTTCATTTTTTCAGGTTAAGAACACGGCAATCCCGGAGGTGTTTACAAGGGTTCTGCGCAGTTTGCGCATGCGCAGAAATGCTGTATCGCGCTTTGCGCATGCGCAAAAGCACCACTCTGGTTGCTGACTTTTCGGGGTGTGAATGGCACCCCGGAACGGATCGTGTTCGCAACCAGAGGTACCACTGTAGATAGATGATAGATAGATAGATAGATAGATAGATAGATAGATAGATAGATAGATAACATAAAAGTGCCCTATCACAAGTTTGGAAACTGTCCTCCTGCTCCCCACTTACTCACACCCCCCCCCCCTGCAAACAGTGTTTGTGTAGACCAGCCGTACCCAATTCTGCTGCCCTCCAGATGTCTTCAGCTGGTCCGGCCTAGAACTAAGCCTTAAAAAAAAAAAGCAATGTAAGACTTTCCTCGTCATGCTTCTGATAGCGCATGATCTGCACATGGGATGTTAGTGGGGGGTGTTCATAAGCCTTTTTGCTCCCGCTCTTGCTCTTCCCGGTCTGCCTGGGTGGGGCTGGCTATACAGCTAAGGATGCAAAATAAGAGAGCACAGCGAGAGAGGGAAGTTGCCCTTCTTTGCGAGAGTGAGGGGAGGCCAGATGGAACTGCGGGGGCTAAAAATAGAAAAGGTTTCAACAACATGGATCAGAAACCACACACACTCCCCAAACATCTCGAAAGTGACTCACTCTCCAGCCGCAGAGCGAGCTGACCATGAGCTCCAGGCTGCTGACTCACTGGTGGTGAGTCAGCCCACTGGCCGCAATCACACCCTACATTGAGAGCATGAGGATACCGCTTTAAATGGCCGTGGCTTCCCCCAAGGAATCCTGGGAGCTGTAGTTCGCTAAGGGTGCTGAGAGGTGTTAGGTAAAGGTACCCCTGACCGTTAGGTCCAGTTGCGGACGACTCTGGGGTTGCGGCGCTCATCTCACTTCATTGGCCTAAGGAGCCGGCGTTTGTCCGCAGTCATGTGGCCAGCAGGACTAAGATAAGATAAGATAAGATAATTTATTGTCATTGCACAAGTACAAGCACAACGCTATACAAGTGCAACGAAATTGCATGCCATCCCATTAAAAAAACAGAAAGAAACAAAAAACAGCACAAAACACACACACACACACACACACAAAAGCCACACAAACACCCATCACAGCTCTCCAAGGTCATATTATCTGGTTACAGCATTTAAGGTGGTTATAGCTCTTGGGTAGAAACTGTTCTTCAATCTATTTGTTCTTGATCTAATTGTTCTATATCTTCTACCCGAGGGCAATGGTGCAAAAAGACTATATCCTGGATGAGATGGATCCTTTAAAATATTGTTTACCTTTTTAAGGCAACGGGAACTGTATAGTTCTTCCAGAGTGGGAGAGGATGACCAATAATATTTTGGGCTGTGGTTATGACCTTCTGAAGTACCTTCTTCTCCCTGGCTGTGCAGCTGGAGAACCAAGCACAAATACAGTATATAAGAATGCTCTCTATGGAGCCTCGGTAGAAGGACACCAGCAGTCTCTCACTCAGATTGTTCTTCTTTAAAAGTCTGAGGAAATAAATTCTCTGCTGGGCCTTCTTTACCAGAGCAGTAGTATTTGCGCTCCAAGTCATACCCTGCTCGATAATCACTCCCAAAAACTTGAATACAGCCCCCCTCTCCACCTGGTCCCCTCCGATATACAGGGGCTGAATATCCACCTTTCCCCCCCTATAATCCACCACCAGTTCCTTGGTCTTGGCAGTATTAAGAGCCAGATTGTTATCTCTGCACCAAGCACAGAACTGCTCCACCTCATCCCGATAGGCGGACTCATCCCCTCCTGAAATGAGCCCCACCACAGTAGTGTCATCAGCAAACTTGCTGGAATAGATGGCTGTACAGTCATACGTATAGAGGGTATAGAGCAGGGGACTCAACACACTCTGGCGAACCAGAGCAGCGCACGGAAACACCGTTTACCTTCCCGCCACAGCAGTACCTATTTATCTACTTGCACTTTGACATACTTTCGAACTACTATGTTGGCAGGAGCAGGGACCGAGCAATGGGAGCTCACCCCGTTGTGGGGATTCGAACCACCGACCTTCTGATCGGCAAGCCCTAGGCTCAGTGGTTTAGACCACAGCGCCACCCGCGTCCCTCTGAGAGGTGTTAGGAGACCCCTTTATTCCCCTACAACTCCCAGGATTCCCTGGGAAAACGGACTGATTGTTAAACCACTCTGAGAGGTCTGGAATGTTTCCATCATTTTTCAAGAGGAGTGCCATAGCTCAGTGGCAGAGAAGCTGCCTTGCATTCAGAAAGTTCCATGTTCAGTCCCTGCTGGCATCTCCAGGAAGGGTTGAGAGAGACTCGGAGACAAGACTAAGTGAGATGAACCAATGGTCTGGCTCTGTATGTTTCCAGGAGGACAGTCTGCCTTCGCCCATCTCGTTTACAGGGGCGATGCCTCCAAGTGTAGCATCAGCCCTGGGCATAAAAATTAAGCTGGGAAATGAATTCTCCCCAAAGGCCAAGTTCCAGGTTCCACACTTGCCTATAAAGCTCCCACTGCTGACTAAAGGATGTAGACGCCAACAAGCCTTCCTGTCTTCTTTAGCAAAGTAATGGGCAAAACCTCAGGTAGAGAGATTTTTCCAAGGAAGCCCTGTTCCTTGGCAGGTCAAGTCTGTGATTGGCTGTGGTTCCTGCCTTTGCAGGGGGTTGGACTAGATGACCCTCTGGTTCCCTTCCAACTCCATGATTCTTGGGAACAGTTTCTATTTCCACCCCTCCCTCCCACCCACACCAGTTTCTCATTTTTCCAGTCTCCAGTCTGCCACATTTCCACATCTCTTTGCTTCTTTCTATTCAATTCTTCACGTAAAAATTGATCAGGGCTTTCGTCTGCGTGTCTCCTAAAATATGCATGTTTTGTATGCCATTTTGCAAATCTTCCTGGGAGCTGGGAGTCCAAAACCAGCTTGCAGAAGGTCCCTCTAAACTAAGCAGTGATGGCTAACCTTGACACTCCAGATGTTTTGGGACTACAACTCCCATCATCCCTGACCACTGATCCTGTTAGCTAGGGATGATGGGAGTTGTAGTTCCAAAACATCTGGGGTGTCAAGGTTAGCCATCACTGCTCTAAAGTCTTGTTTTTCTTTGTGTTATGTACTGAGTTGAATAGGTTCCAAAATGCAGCAGTCTGATTGGTCCTAGAACAATAGGATTCAGAATGCAGCAGTCTGAATGGTCCGCAGGAGCCACCCAATCCAGCTCCAGGGGGAAGTGAATCCGCAACCTGATTGGCCTACAGGAGTATCCTGGAATTAGCCAATCACGTGGGGCCCATTGTGTAAATAATGTATATAAAGCAGACGTTCTGGGGGAACTTTCATTCCTCGCTACTATGAGCTGAATAAAGAGCATGAAATTCACACTCGACTCCGAGTATATTTCACTTTGTTTTTAGAAAAGAGCTCGATCCAAGGGTGCGTCACGGTGCAGAACTGAACCATCTCCCCACAAAGCTGTCCAGTTTGGAGCTTTCTTTCTACGCCCCCTGCATTTTAACCAGTTATTTTCATTGCTTAGAAAGTGGCCCCTTTGGGCTGCCCCTGGGAGAGGACCTTTGTGGTCGGTCGGATCTAGGAGGACCTTTCCTGGCCCCGGACTGACGATGGGAAAGTTAGAGGCATAAACATTCTCACTCCCCCTCAGCTTAAAAAATGAGCATCTTTATCAGGTCGGTGCCAGAGGCAAAAGGAGGATCTGGGAGGCTCCTTCTTCTTCTTTTGTCTCTGTCAGCAGATGATCGAGACTCACTAGAAAATTGTGGTTTAAAGGCAGCAAGCAGGATGGACGGATCCTTTGCTTTCAAAAAGTAAAAGCCCAAAGTTGTTGAGCTTTTCCCTCCCGCCCAGTAATGTCCGTTAAAATCCAGGCATAGTATGGCAGCCCTAGGGGAGATGGAAGAAGGTCTCTTGCCTTGCCAAAGAATAAAACTCTATTGGAGGTCATTTCCCTCAAGGGTCATGAGGATGGTTTGCTGCCCACAGGAACCTGGTGCAATTCCAACAACTGAAAAACTTGATGTTCCTGGTCTTTTCTGGTGCAAAGATCAACGCCGACCCTGCCTGAGGGTCTCCCATGGGCATCTATCTGGGTGGTCATTGCAAGAACAGGATGCTGGACTAGATGGGCCATTGGCCTGATCCAGCAGGCTCTTCTTACATGCTTCAGGGCACCATATAGAATCATAGAATCATAGAATCCTAGAGTTGGAAGAGACCACAAGGGCCATCCAGTCCAACCCCCTGCCAAGCAGGAACACCATCAAAGCATTCCTGACAGGTGGCTGTCAAGCCTCTGCTTAAAGACCTCCAAAGAAGGAGACTCCACCACACTCCTTGGCAGCAAATTCCACTGTCAAACAGCTCTTACTGTCGGGAAGTTCTTCCTAATGTTTAGGTGGAATATTCTTTCTTGTAGTTTGAATCCATTGCTCCGTGTCCTCTTCTCAGGAGCAGCAGAAAACAACCTTTCTCCCTCCTCTATATGACATCCTTTTATATATTTGAACATGGCTATCATATCACCCCTTAACCTTCTCTTCTCCAGGCTAAACATACCCAGCTCCCTAAGCCGTTCCTCATAAGGCATCGTTTCCAGGCCTTTGACCATTTTGGTCAAATAACTCTGGTGAGTGCAGAACTTGCACTGAATTGCCTCTCCATATATATTGAGTTGGTGGAATGTGCCATGTAACAATATTCTGTCCTCCAGGTGCTGTTTGGGCACATATTAGGAGGCCTTGCACTGTCCCCGCTCCAGGAAACGTTTCCTGGCTCAACTGTCACAACATTTCCCTTGCCAGATGACACACTGGAAGCAGCTTCCAGGGGTCTGGATGGAGCCCTGTGGCCGCAAATCTCTCTCTGCCACCACAAACCCACTCCCAACTGCTAGTCTGGCCTTCCCAGTTGCATTGAAGTAACAAAAAGGAACGAACCGAAAAGCAAACAAACTAACCCCCCATCCCTCTAGAAAAAAACTTTTCAGACAAACGGGCCTAGGGAAATACATCAAAAAACACACCTCTTCATCCTTAGCAGAGAGCAATACAGTGGTACCTTGGTTCCCAAACGCCGAAAACCCAGAAGTAAGTGTTCCGATTTTCAAACGTTTTTCGGAAGCCGGACATCCAATGCGGCTGTCGGCTGTTGTTTCCGGGGTGCCTGCACCAATCAGAAGCTGTGCCTTGGTTTTTGAACATTTCGGAAGTCAAGCGGACTTCCAGAATGCATTAAGTTTGGCACTTTTGTATTTGCTATTTATTTTGCATTTTTGAGGCGTTTTCGGTTAATTTGTTTTTGTGACTGTGTGGAACCCAGTTCAGCTACTGATTGATTGATTGTGTAAATGGATAAAAGCCCCCCCCCCATCTAAACAATGACTGTCATCAGTGCAGGTAAGGGGGACAAATATTTTTAATTTTTACCATCTACAATACTGTCTTATTTATTTTATATTACAGTACATTGATTATTGCTTTCATTTTATGGATCAATGGTCTCGTTAGATAGTGAAATTCATGTTAAATTGACATTTTAGGGGTTGTTTTTTAAAAGTCTGGAACGGATTAATCCATTTTGCATTGCTTTTTATGGGAAAGCACGCCTTGGTTTCGGAATGCTTTGGTTTTGGAACGGACTTCTGGAATGGATTAAGTTTGAGAACCAAGGTACCACTTTACAGAGGTTTCTTCCTATATACATAAAACGTAAGGGTGTCGTCAAGCTGCAGTTTGCATGGTTGCCAATAGGCAAGCAGAACAGCAGGCAAGCAGGTGAGCGAACGCACAGTGCAAGTGGAAATTGGTCGCAAAATTGTACAGCTGGAAGGGATCCCAAGGGTGCCGTTATTATTATTATTATTATTATTATTATTATTATTATTAGCATTAGCTTCTGAATACCAGTTCCTGGAAGCCATAGGCAATGAGAGGACTCTAGTGCTGGAATCCTGCTTCTGGGCTTCCTACAGGTATCTGGCTGCCCATCCTGAGAGCAGGATGCTGGACTAAATGAGTCATTGGCCTGATCCAGCAGGCTCTTCATATGAAATGTCTGAAGGGCACCAGGTTAACAAAGTCTGCACTAATGGATCTCCTATTGAATCTATTCATTCGGCGAATTCTTCCTAGTTTAGAGGGTTGGGTGTGGTTCTTTCCTTGTTGCTGCTGACATTGCATTTACTTGACAGTTATGCCAAAGCAAGTGCTCTGGATCCTCCTTTCCCGAGAGCAAACGGAGAGCGTTTTTGCATGACAACATCACCAGAGTGTAAACAGCACCACCTAGAGATGGACTGATCTCCATGTCACCAAGCCAGTTCTGAGAAAGTAGCTGGAGGGACAGATGGTAGACGTGGATAGCGAATGCAAGCATGTGCTGGGCTGTGACCTGGGGAGACCTGGGTTCAAATCCTGAAGCTACTTTGCAGGGCTGTTGTCAGGATGTCGTGTGATTCTCCCCAGAGGTCCTTGGAAAAACAAGCGCAAAGGCATCTTTCTGGACAATTTCAAGATGTATGGGGAGATGACGTTCTTCTCACCGTTTGAAGCTTAGTCTTGAAATGCAAAGGATGGTCAACGCAGCTGACATCAAAGGCCATTTCCTGCAATCTGGAAGAGGCAGAAAGCTGCAGCAGACGCATTTGGGCCGATGTGGTTTGAGTTAATGTAAACTTCCTCCTCTACAGAATCTCGTGGTATTTCCTGATTCCTACACAGACCCCCACTCACCCCCCACCCCACCCTGGTGTGATTCCCACAGTTTATTTTTCCCTAAGGGAATTTTGCTTTATGGAAAATCCTGGCACGTCAAATTCCGTCCTGGATTTTTGCATGATTGTTATCTTTTAAATACTTGCTGTTGCAGATTGAATCTCACCACTTCCTTTCAGAAATAATTTCTTAGTCTTTTCTCCTTCCAATCCCCCCCCAAATACACTCAAAAAGGTAATTTAGGATGAGGAATGAATGGGGTAGTGTTATAGGAATTCTAAGGTCTCATATATATATAAATCGTATGTTCATAAATCTACAAGGCAAACACATACATAAGTATATAAACTATGTGTCTGAAATAGTACAGGAGAGCAATCCTGAAGCCATTTTGACTCTCCCAAATTGACCTCAAATATTTCTCTGCAAGGAGGAAGGAAATGGGAAAGTCTCGCCACTGTCTCTTTGCTCAAATCCTGTCTTAAGGATCTCAAAAGGAATAGCCAGGCTGCCCAGGTAGAGGAATCTAAAATATCAAAATTATCAATAAAAGATAGTTAAAACATATTTTAAAACATTACACACACACACACACACTATGAATATAGTGTGTGTGTGTGTGTGTGTGTGTGTGTGTGTGTGTGTGTGTGTGTATGAAGCAGGTTCCAAAAAGAGTACAGTGAAGGCACCTGCCTGATATCAATAGGCAGGGAGTTCCAAAGTGTTGGCTGTTGTTGGCATCCGTTTGTCTTGAGAGACAATGGAGTGTGCCTCCGGGGGTGAAGTCAAACCGCTGTGTTAGCAGCACCGAAGTGACCTCTGCAGGGCGCAGACCTGGGCACTGTGTCTGGAGGTTCTGAGCTGCCCAGACGACAAGACCCCCATCCTGGCCTCGCTGATGTGGTCCAAAGGAAAGCAGAGCAAGACGTTTGGCACCAGTTTGGCTGCAGGAGTTGCTGGAAGGAGGCGTACAAGGAGTCATCCAACCGCCTTGAGGAGGGGTACCCCCCCCTTCTTGCTGTCTTTCCCCTCCGCTTGCCGCAGAGACAGCGGCAGCCAGTGCGGGACCCTCTTTCGCCCGGGTCTCAACCCCCTTTTCTCTAGTTTCCCCTTTACCCCACAGGTTGTAATACAAGCACACACAAACCCTCGTGAAACTCAGTTTCAAGTGGTTATTAATACTATTTGGATATATTGTATCAATATATCCTGAGCATGTGCAGAGCCTTTAAACCTTTGGAAATTCATTTAAAATCACAGCCTCCATGGATTTTCTCCCTGTTTCTGCCCTTCTACTCCTGCTGGCCTTGCCCCCCCAGGTCACCCCTGGTCTGCCATAATCCCCTAAGCAGAACATCACATACGCACACCCAAGGTGCTCCAGGAAATGCCACACCTGGGCAATCCTCTCAAGCACCCATCATCAGGTTTCCAAGACGACAGACAGTCTCCTGGATGCTTCTCATTGTTCTTCCCCGGTTGCCACTCAAAATGTATATTTGACCCACCCAAGTGTCCTTTACCTGTTCCTGTGACCCATCACCTGTATGCTAATCTTGTTTACCCATATGATAATTTTCCTGTACCCTCCTACTCTCCACCCCTTCCTGACGTTTTGCTGATGTATTAGTGATGTAGTTGTGATGTATGGTGAACTGTATTCTGGGTTGTAGCGGGAAGTTTTAAAAGTTTCTGTCGCCCTTTGTTCTGGGTCCAGTCTCATGGCTGTAACCTGTTGCGCAATAAACTCCTTTGCCTTTGCTCCAACTACTGGCTGTTCTCCTTTGATCTCCGCTGCGAACCACGGGCTTCTCTCGTAGGGCTGGGTGCTGAGCAACCTCTAACCCAGGAATTTCCTCTAACAAAATCGTATGTTCATAAATCTACAAGGCAAACACATACATAAGTATATAAACTATGTGTCTGAAATAGTACAGGAGAGCAATCCTGAAGCCATTTTGACTCTCCCAAATTGACCTCAAATATTTCTCTGCAAGGAGGAAGGAAATGGGAAAGTCTCGCCACTGTCTCTTTGCTCAAATCCTGTCTTAAGGATCTCAAAAGGAATAGCCAGGCTGCCCAGGTAGAGGAATCTAAAATATCAAAATTATCAATAAAAGATAGTTAAAACATATTTTAAAACATTACACACACACACACACACTATGAATATAGTGTGTGTGTGTGTGTGTGTGTGTGTGTGTGTGTGTGTGTGTGTATGAAGCAGGTTCCAAAAAGAGTACAGTGAAGGCACCTGCCTGATATCAATAGGCAGGGAGTTCCAAAGTGTTGGCTGTTGTTGGCATCCGTTTGTCTTGAGAGACAATGGAGTGTGCCTCCGGGGGTGAAGTCAAACCGCTGTGTTAGCAGCACCGAAGTGACCTCTGCAGGGCGCAGACCTGGGCACTGTGTCTGGAGGTTCTGAGCTGCCCAGACGACAAGACCCCCATCCTGGCCTCGCTGATGTGGTCCAAAGGAAAGCAGAGCAAGACGTTTGGCACCAGTTTGGATGCAGGAGTTGCTGGAAGGAGGCGTACAAGGAGTCATCCAACCGCCTTAGGGACTCCTCTCTGGAGTTGTGTAGGGTTTACTCCTAAGCCTTTTCTTCTCCCGAAAATATCCCAGAAGGTAGCAGAGGTTTAGGATCAGCGTATTCCTTCTCCTAGATGGGCTCCCTTCCTAGGTTGACAAGCCCCATCTGTCCCTCATTTCCTTCTATGTCATTAAAAGATAGATTTATTAGAAGGTTGAAGCAGGTATTATGCAGCACTTCTAGCTGTGCCACTTCTGCAGATCAAAGTGGACAAGTGGTGCAAGAGCGGTAGACTCGTAATCTGGTGAACCGGGTTCGCATCTCCGCTCCTCCACATGCAGCTGCTGGGTGACCTTGAGCTAGTCACACTTCTCTGAAGTCTCTCAGCCCCACTCACCTCACAGAGGGTTTGTTGTGGGGGAGGAAGGGAAAGGAGATTGTTAGCTGCTTTGAGACTCCTTCGGGTAGTGATAAAGCGAGATATCAAATCCAAACTCTTCTTCTTCTTCTACAGTGGTCCCTCGACTTACGAATTTAATCTGTTCCGAAGGGACTTTCGTAGGTCGGAAAAAATCGTAAGTTGAGTCCCCATAGGAATGCATTGGGAGAAAAATATCCCAAAAAAATCGTAGGTCAAAAAAAACCGCATCTAAACTTCGTAAGTCAAGGAAACCGCATCTAAAACGGCAACGATTTCCTTTCGGAAGTCGAAATAATTTGTAGGCGTGCGGCCGCTTTTTTCACTCGTAACTCGAAAAATACGGAAGTCAGGTCATTCGTAAGTCGAGGGACCACTGTATATACGAAGAGCAACATCATGGCTGACGGTCAGGGATGATGGGAGCTGGCTTGATCCAGCAGCCTCTTCTTACATCCTGCGTTCTTCAGATTTTCCCCAAGGCTCTCAGAAAGCTTTCGCCTTGAAGGAAATCAGTTGCAGGGGGAAAAAATATCTGACAGATTAAGTGAGACAAAGCCGCAGAGTATCCGAGCTCCAGACGCCCGTCTCCAAAACAGAACACAAACATAGTTGATGGGGGTGACATTTCCGCCAAAACCAAACTTGCGAAATTGGGTGTGCTTCGTATATCCAAAAGACTGGTGTCCAGAACATCCAAGCGTCATTCCTCCTCTTCTGCATCTGGTGGCTATCCTGGCCGGTGCTAAACACTGACTCAGAAGGGAGCATTGCGATGGGTGGGGTACCAGTGACTAGGCTGTCTCTGCCCTACCAAGGAGAGTCAAGGCGGAGGGAGAGAGGCCACGGCTGAGAATCAGCAGGAGCAGGAGCATTGGGGGGTCTCTCTCTCCTTGCCCCCCACCCTCACCCCCTGGGCCGATCTTATCAGAGATTCCTCCATCAGTTCTGCAGAGACAGGCCAGCCCCATCAGGTCTCCTCTCCCCTCACCTGTCCCCTGGGGGAAAGAGAGGAAGCAGAGCTCACTCCATCACCTTTGCTGAAGGCCCAGCTGCATCAGGGTCAATATAGGGGGGGGCTATTTAGAAACGGGTGGGACTCTGGTTCATTCGAGGATTTAAAGCAGAGGTTTATTTTATTTATTCACTTATTTTATTTGCATCCCGCCCATCATCGAAACATCTCAGGGCAGTTCACAAGATAAAAGCACAAATAAAGAGGAGAGGAGAAAGGTTGGGTGGCCACCTGCCATGGGAGCTTTAGTTGAGATTCCTGCATTGCAGGGGGCTGGACTAGATGACCCTTGGGGTCCCTTCCAACTCTACAGTTCTATGGTTCTCAGATTTTATGGTGCCTGAGTTTTGTATACCAGTATACCTGAAGGAGCGTCTCCACCCCCATCATTTTGCCCAGACACTGAGGTCCAGCTCCGAGGGCCTTCTGGCGGTTCCCTCACTACAAGAAGCCAAATTACAGGGAACCAGGCAGAGGGCCTTCTCGGTAGTGGCACCGCCCTGTGGAACGCCCTCCTAGCAGATGTCAAAGAGAAAAACAACTACCGGACTTTTAGAAGACATCTGAAGGCAGCCCTGTTCAGGGAGGCTTTTAATGTTTAATAGATTATTGCATTTTAATGTTCTGTTGGAAGCCGCCCAGAGTGGCTGGGGAAACCCAGCCAGATGGGCGGGGTATAAATAATAAATTATTATTATTATTATTATTATTATTATTATTATTATTATTATTGATTTTGATTTCCCTCTTCTCTCTCTGTCACTTATCACTTGTGTGCAATGTTTTTTTCAGATTGTAAACCTGTGGGTAGGGACAGTGCCGGAATTACGTATAAGCTAAACAAGCTATAGCTTAGGGCCCCACTCTCTTGGGGACCCCCAAAAAATTTATAGGGGGGGGGGAAACTGGATGTACATTTCCAAAATATAAGACAAAAAACGCATAAAACAAAACCTACATACAGCAACAGTGTTGTGTGTTGTGTAGGCTCCTGTGATGTAAGTAATGGGCCCTGCCTGCTCCCTCAAATATCACTGGTTTGCTCGTTTCTATATCAATTACTTTGATAAAATACATATTTTGTTATCTGCAAATGGCTTTAGATACCTATTAGGTCCACAAATTACCATATAGCATATATTCAACACAAAAAACAGTCGAAACAAAATAAAAAAATTCCTTCCAGTAGCACCTTAGAGACCAACTAAGTTTGTTCTTGGTATGAGCTTTCGTGTGCATGCACACTTCTTCAGATACACTGAAACAGAAGTCACCAGACCCTTATATATTCTGTTTCAGTGTATCTGAAGAAGTGTGCATGCACACGAAAGCTCATACCAAGAACAAACTTAGTTGGTCTCTAAGGTGCTACTGGAAGGAATTTTTTTATTTTGTTTCGACTATGGCAGACCAACACGGCTACCTACCTGTAACAAAAAACAGTGACAATTTGTTGTTGACAAAGGACAGCTGGACATATAAAGGGCCCCATTACCTTCAGTAACTTAGGGCCTCATCAAACCTACATCCAGGTCTGGGTAGGGACCATATTTAAGTCATTTTGGCTTGAATAGCAGGGTAGAAATGCTTTAACCAGTGGGCCGTGGCACCCTGGGGTGCCTTGAAGGGTGGTCAGGGGTTATGCATGCCTTTGTCCCTCTTTCTTTCCCTCCCTACTCGGGTGCCCTCTTGCGTCTCTGCCTCCCAAAGGCTTGCATGGATGTTCGTTGCAGCAGGATCCCGACCCCTGGGCTACTAGTTTCTGGAATGTCTTGAGTACTCCATATATGAATTCTTTCCTCTTGCAGAGGGGGAAGCGGAGGGAGCTTTGGTGACGCTGGCCGTGGAAGTGATTTCCTGGGTGTGTCCCTCGCAGGCAAATGTGCGTCTGGGGGTTCCCCACGCCAAGAAGCTGAGTCACCAAAGCACTGGAAGATGACTCACCAATACGGAGAAATAATGTAGGGTGGAAAACACCAAAATGACACGCTGGGGCTCAAGAAGGGAGAAAGTGTTTTCATTTTGCGTTTAGCGATGGCTCTTCTCCCACAAACAAGAAAGATGCCAATATTGGAGATGGGAAATACTTTTAGTGGGTTTTAAACTAACAGCCAGATGGGCAGGGTATAAATAAATTATTATTATTATTATTATTATTATTATTATTATTATTATTTCTTTAGGGCAGAGCTACTTGATTTTGGTTCCTCTGTAAAGCATCAGACACGATCATATTCATTACTATGACTTATTATTTTTAGTAGTATTGGTAATAATAATAATAATAATAATAATAATAATAATAATATAATATTTATTTGTTCCAAAAAATGTGTATACCGCTTGATTGGGAAAAAACCGTTCAAAGCACTTTACAAAAAGAACAATACAGTTATTAGTAAAAACAATTAAAACATTCAGAAAATTAAAATTAGTGTTTCACACCACCCCATTATCCAAGCAGTATGAGATCTCAGGGGTTCCAGGCACTTGCCCAAGGTTTGGTGTCCTTGGAATGAGACACAGCTGACACTGTGGTATCTCAGGATCTATGCTTTATTTACACATATGCCTCAACGTCCCAGGACATTTTGATTTTCCTATAACCTTGGATCCCAGGAGAAATCAAGGATGGCTCTCCCTCTCTGGTGTCATGGACGCTTTGGTCGAGAAGATTCCTGCATTGCAGGGGGTTGGACTAATGACCCTGGGGGGTCCCTTCCAACTCTATGGTTTCTATAAAACCAAAACGCACGCCAGCTTTCTAGATCTCTGGGAAGGCTTGGTTATCATGAGGCAGGGAGTTCCAAAGTGTAGGTAGCACCACACTAAAAGATATATAGCAGGCATGGCCAACAGGTCGATCGGGATCTACCGGTCGATCGCCAGGAAGTTTCTGGTCGATCGCAGGTAGATCGTGAGTTCCTTACTAGTAATTGGCAGCCTAAAAGGAAAAAGCTCAACGACTTCTCTTTCTCCCCCTCCCAAAATCTCAATAACAATGGGGAATTGCAGGGAGAGCTCCTTCCCTCTTGCCGACAAAGAGCTGGCCACTGTGTGTGTGTGTGTGTTGCGCGGGATGGTGGGGGGGGGCAGGGCGTGGTCTAACCCCGTTAATGCTTCCCTCCACCTTGCTGGGGAGAGAAGGCTCGCAGACTTTCTTTTTAAAAGCAGAGGAGAGAGAGAGAGAGAGAGAGAGAGAGAGAGAGAGAGAGAGAGATGCACCCCCCCAGCGCCTCCTCAGAAAGAAGGCTGCAGACTTTCTTTTTAAAAGCAGCGGGAGAGAGAGAGAGAGAGAGAGAGATTGAGAGAGAGAGAGATGCACCCCCCCCCAGCGCCTCCTCAGAAAGAAGGCTGCAGACTTCATTATTTAAAAATGATGAAGAGCAAGCAACGTTCAAACATGACAGATGAGCACCTTAAGGATTCCCTGAAGCTGGCCCTGACACAGTACTCGCCTGATATTGAACAGTTGGTTACCGAAATGGTGACGCAGGTGTCACACTAACAATGGATGAAGGCATGTATTTTTTTAAGAACCCTTGATAGGTAGGTTAAAGGAGTGGGTAAAGGAGTTTGTGGGGTGTACAGTTTTGTGAGTGCTTTTATGCAGCTCTCTTCCAAGAAATCTCTAAAAGTTTCTGTTGTCCTCCATAAGAAAAGTATTTGGGCAGTGCTCCCCCCAAAAAGGTTACCAAATCTGGTCACCCTCCTTTCTTTCTCCCTAAAAAAAGCTCAACAACTTTGAGCTGAACTAAAAAAAAACAGGGGTAGATCACTGCCAGATTTTAATTCTGAAAGTAGATCACAGTCTCTTGGGAGTTGGCCACCCCTGATATATAGTAAAAAAACAAACAAACAATACATGGTTGTGCTTAGATTAATCTCATAGATATAAATGGGGGGAAGTTATTTTAATAAATGAATACAGAATATTTGTCACTTAAGAGAAGTGTTGAAGCTGCAGAGATAGAGTGAAGTCAACTAATATAGCAGGGATTCAACCTATTTTTCCAGAACAGAAATTGACTGTATAGAAAGAACGAAAAGAAGGATTGCAAATGTACTTTCTGAGAACCTGGTTTATGGAATATTCAAATTACTGTTTTAATCCTTTGAACAATTTTGTGTACTTGACTAATTCTTTTTCGTTTATTATTATTATTAATTTTTAATTTTTTAATTTTTTCCTTTTATTTTATTTTTATATTTTTACCTTTTTTGTATTTTCCTTTTTCTTTTTAATTCATGCTTTTTCTCTAATTCAATAAAGATAATAATAAAAATGAATAAATAAAAGATATTATTATTATTATTATTATTATTATTATTACTACTACTACTACTATATAATAGCCATAATAGCAATAACTACTATAACAAGAACGACATTTAAACTTAACGCCCAGCAGTACGCATGCGCGCCCCGGGGCGTTCGGCATTCCATTACTACACAATCTTCCCCTCCCCGCTTGCCTTCCTTTAAGAAGGCAGAGCGCATGCGCACTGGCCAGCCTGGAAAGGTTTGGCAGTTGCGGGAGGGAGACGGAGCGAGTGAGAAAGGGGCGCGGCAAGGCGAGGAGCGCCCTTTTCGCGATTGGCTCCTTTCCACGGCGTCGCCTCGCGAAGGAGCCTCCGGGCCCCGCCCCTTTCTCACTCGCCACGTCAGTCAAAGCTACGCCCGCCGCCGGGATCCTGCGCGTGCGCGCTGGGAGGCGCCTCGCCGCTTCTCCCCGCAGCCGGCGTCTCGCGAGGGGAGGAGGGCGCAGAAGGAGGGAGAGAGCGGCGCTGCGTGCACGCGGAGGGTAAGTGCGTGGGTGACGCGGGCGCGCGTTGGTGAGGGGGAGTAAATCGAGGGGGGGTCCTCGTGTTTTTTGTCCCCACCCCCACCCCATTCAGCTGTAGGGGGGCAGGAGACAGGGAGACCCCTATGGAAGCTACAGAGTAACGAGAGTGCCTCTGAGCGTGTGCAGAGCGTCCGCCCACTAGCCTCCCCGCGGGCCTGCCCGTCAGGTGGAAGGGGGCTTCCAGGCGAGCCCAGTTCCCCTCCGCGCTTCAAGGAGTGTGAAATACTCTGTTTTGAACGTTTCGCTTCTTATGGGGGTGGTCAGATTGGTCCCCCCCCCGCCCCGTTGCAGGTGTGGTGGCGCCTCCCAGGTAAGCTTTGAGGATGGGGGCTGCTTTGTAACATGGCAGGTGCCAGTCTGGGATGGCAGCCCCCGGACGGCAGGGATGCGGGGGCAGTCGCCTGTTATTTGCACGTTTTATTTGCAAGATGCTCCCTTGAACCTTCCTTTTTGCTACTGATCTGTGGCACACGCTTGGTTGCAGAAATGCATATTGGGCGCATAAACTGATTCAGGTACAATCTGCTGTGGAGCTGGATTTGCTGGTGCCCAGTGTGAGAACAGGTTCCATGGCTAGAAGACACTGCTTTTTCTATATCTGTATGTGAGAGAGGGGTTGAGAGTTTTGGACTAGGACATGGGAGACCAGGGTGCGAATCCTCACTTGGCCATGAAGCTCTCCCTGCGCCAGTCCCTGCCTCTCGGCCTAACCTACCTCACAGGGTTGTTGTGGGGATTGAAGAAAGCATCTGTCTGGCCTCCCGGTTGTCAGAGCTGGCAGCTGACTTGGAGATACCTGGGGCCCTCCCACCAGATGTCAAAGAAATAAACAACTACCTGACATTTAGAAGACATCTGAAGGCAGCCCTGCTCAGGGAAGTTTTTAATTTGTGACATTAATGTACAGTCAATATTTTTTATTGATTGAATGTACAGTATTTTCAATCTTTGTTGGAAGCCGCCCAGAGTGGCTGGGGAAACCCAGCCAGATGGGCGGGGTACAAATAATAAATTATTATTATTATTATTATTATTATTATTATTATTATTAGGCATCTATGAGAACGAGATGCTGGACTAGGCAGATCCTTGGCCTGATAGAAGAAGGCTTTTCTTATGTTTGTTCAGGGACTCGAACCACCAACTTTCGGGTTAACAGCCAGACAAGATGTTCGGGTTAACAGCCAGATTAGATGGAAAGCCATCTAATTAGACTTTAATTTGATTTTGACATGTTTTTAGGAGGTAATTTAATTATTGTTTGATTTTATATCAATGATATGTATCTGATGTTAGCCTCCCTGAGCCCGACTTCGGCCGGGGAGGGCGGGATATAAATAAAAGTTTATTTTTACTTATTATTATTCCTTTGTAAGAAAATATGAAATAACGTAAAACCATTTTTGCAGACAAAAAACCCCACCAAAACAATGGGGGGGGGGGTGACAAGAAATTTTCCGCACCGGGTACCACCTGACCTTCCTACGCCTCTGGTGCCAAGTCAGACGAGAAGGATAGCTATGAATTCACACCCACTTTTCTACAAAAGTACACGGATGCAAAATGTAGCCAGCTATTTCCTTGTTTGCTTTCTTCACATTATAGCAAACATTTCCTTCATGTCATTCTTACCCTTAACAGTTACAGGTGTGTATCTGAAGAAGTGTGCATGCACACGAAAGCTCATACCAAGAACAAACTTAGTTGGTCTCTAAGGTGCTACTGGAAGGAATTTTTTTATTTTTCATTTTGTTTTGACTATGGCAGACCAACACGGCTACCTACCTGTCTCTTGGCTGGAGTAATGCTAATTTCTTGTAATTTTGTGGTCTGCACAGATTACAGTATGCATGATAGTAGCCCTTGCTCTGTAAAATGTTTTATAGTTTTGTTTCCCCGAGAAAAGAAAGCCCTCCAAACACAAACATCGTTATCTGAAAGTTCATATTCTGTGCTTAGGGTGTTTGTTTAACCCCAGATCCTGGTGTATTTTTTAGTTCAAAGAACCTGTCTGATGAAAAAATAAATATTGCTTTAATGTTAACCTTTCGTTGCGTCAGAGACATCAAGGTAATAGGCTGCTATGCAATCATGTTCTTATTTATCTTACATTTCAGAAGGGTGGCATTGATATGGAGTGTATATTTTAACTTCTGAAAGTTTCGGTACAAGTGTCAAATATTTTTAGATGGTATCTTTCAACCACATGCATTTATTATGATTTTATGTTTTAGCTGTGAGTTAAAGTAAGGAACATGGCTAGTTTAAAAGATACTTGGAAGAGGAGCAACAGCAGTCTCTTGTCAAATTCTTGTCTCTCTTGGTGCCTGAAAGGAATAGTTTAAATTATTCCTGTGTTCTAGATTCCGTTTTTCTAGTATTTCTTAACCCGGGGATAAATTTGTGTATTCGCAGTGGGACAGAAGGTAATTCAAAATTAGGAACAGAGTCATAGGCTGCCTGGAAAGTTTAGGACAAGACAAAGGTCAGTTTGGCATTATTTAAGGCTAGTCTAAGGACTGAAACACCCAACAGCTGTTAGCCACATTGAGTAACTGCATGGGGTTAGAAAGGCAGTAAATAAACTTAAAAAGAGCAAAAAAAAACCCATAGAAATGCAAAACTATTTATGTGTATCATTGTGTTTTTTAATTCCAGTACGCCAGTTGCAGTCTCAGCTGCCATGATGCCTGCAGCAACAGTAAAGCCTGACGCCACGCCATTGTATGACCCTCACCTCCTTCAGGAACTGGACTGGAGTCAGAATACCGTGGCATTTTCCCCTGCTATTTCTCCTGTGGAACCGGGCAGCGGTTTAGTTGTGCGACCACTTTGCATTGCCGACATCAACAAAGGTGCCGCTCAATTTTCTCTGAACGCCTAAGTCCACTTGGACTAAAATGCTACATATGCACATCATAACCCAGGGCTGCATTTGAGGACAGTGGCCAGAGCAAAATATTAATTCTTAACAGTGGATAGTTTTGTAGAAAAATGCATTGTAAGAAGAGCAGGACTGTTGGTCTTGGATAGGAGAGGCTTAAAACAATTCCGAATGTAGAAAGCACTCTTTATCCGCTTTGCTAGGTTTTGTGTGGTGCCTCTCCTCTGCTAGTTTGTGTGTGATTTTCCATTTTTGGGGGTGTTTTTATTAACTTTACAGTGGTACCTCTGGATGTGAACAGGATCTGTTCCGGAGTCCCATTCGCATCATGAGCAGAATGCATCATGAAGCGCCGCGTCTGCTCATGTGCACGATGCGATTCGGCGCTTCTGCACATGCGCGTGATGTCATTTTGCGCATCTGCGCATGCGCGAACCGCCAAACCCAGAAGTAACCTGTTCTGGTACTACCAGGTTCGGCACGTTCGTAACCCGTGATGAACGCAACACGCGTTCGTAACACAAGGTACAACTGTATTCTATGTTGCCCTGATAGCTTGGCTGAAGGGCTGCCTAAAAATCTTGCCCATTTCACTGCACTTGAAAAACTGTATTGTAGTGGCTTCTTGGATCTTGTCTCCCACATCACTCCGGACACTGAATTGTGGACGCTACTTGTGGAATCTCTACTTGAATACTGTATCGAGTTTTGTTCTTGCCTTGAAAAATACATTCATGCAAACTCTTTCTCTCTCTTGCAGGCTTTTTAAAAGTTTTAGGTCAGCTGACTGAAACGGGAATTGTCAGCCCTGAGCAATTCATCAGTGAGTACCTTGTTGTATTTTGCAACAGGGAGTTTGCTTCAGTGGAGCTGTCTCACCGACCTTGCTTGGCTTCTAAAAGAGATGCCTTGTTGCTAAATCATGAGTTCATGGGTGCGAGGAGTTGTTTAAGTAGCAAAAGAAGCAGAGGGAACCCAGTCATTGGGCAGCCCATGCATTTGACTACATTGACAATTACACATCACTGTTGCTTGCCTTTCCCGTAAGAGACCCTCACATTCTATTCACCTGCTTGCCAAGGGTTAGGTGCAGTATATTCTGGCAGATAGTTTTTAGGTGCCAGGCAAAATAGTTTCTCCATAAACTAGGCCTTTGTTATAACAAAGTTATAACTATAACTTTGGCTGATTGAACATTCTAGGGCAGTGGAGGCTAAACTTGGCACTCCAGATGTTTTGGGACTACAACTCCCATCATCCCTGACCACTGGTCCTGTTAGCTAGGGATGATGGGAGTTGTAGTTCCAAAACATCTGGAGTGCCAAGGTTAGCCACCACTGTTCTAGGGCCTTTTAAATGTGTTTGTGAGAGGGGGGCGTTATTGGTTTGCTTTTGCTTTTGTTTTATTAAGTATTTTGTGTTCTCATTTTGTATTTTTATGTTGTCAACTGCCCTGGGATCTTCATATGAAGGGTGGTATAAAAATTTAGTATGTAAGTAAATAAGTAAGTAAGTAAGAATCATCATCATCTGGGTAGGCAAACCTGAGCAGAGCTATAGGAAAACCCCATACCAGGGGAATGTAGATTCTCTTACCAAGAATGCTCCTACCTGTATTTTCTAGAAACATTTGAACACATGAAGAGTTATGGGGACTACTACGTTACAGTAGTGGAAGATACTATTCTAGGAGAGATTGTGGCTACTGCAACTTTAGTCATAGAACACAAGTTTACTCACTCATGTGCAAAGGTACGTTGGGGCACTGGCGAACGGAGCCGCTTGGCCATCCGGAGCGGCAAACGCGGGGGCACCCCCCCCCAGGGGTGGGGTGTCGCTCCATAGCACACATGCGTTGTGACGTCACGATGCACACATCACGACGCACGGACGGACTGCGTGTGTGCGGGATGCCGCACATGCGCAGTCCGTCCGTGCTGCTGCTCGCACGCAGCAACCTTACAAGCCGCTGAGGGAAGCTTCTTTACCGGGGCTGGGCGGCGGGGCTCAGCTTGGGAGTCATGGGGGGGCGCAGAGTGTCACCCCCCTCCAGGGTGGCACCCGGGGCGCACCACCCCCAATGTCCCCACCTTGCTCCGCCCCTGGTTGGGGGTGCGGGAAATACTGTTGCTGTGAATAAGGTCTGGCACTTTCTAGTACTCAGCGGCTAAGTGGTATTGCCTGTCTTCACAGAGGGGAAGAATAGAAGACGTCGTTGTAAGCGGAGAATGCAGAGGGAAACAACTTGGAAAATTGTAAGTGGCTGTTAATCGTCTGCAGTAGCTTCCCAGCCGGGTTGTGCAGAGTGGGGCCAGCTGCCTCTTACACGCCCCGCAAGACCTAAGTGAGCAAATGAACAAGGACCATATGAACCCAGTCCTTGCAATAATTCTCTGAGGCCTTTCTTTGCATGCCTCCTCTATGAGAGGTCCAGAGGGTGGCAACCTAAGAACGGGCCTTTTCCGAGATGCCTCCCCGCTTGTGGAATGCTCTTCCCAGGGAGGCTCACCTGGCACCTTCAGTACATATCTTTAGGCCCCAGACAAAAACTTTCCTCTTCTCCCAGGCCTTTGGTGGATTAAACAAGCTATGGCCTTTTAAACTGTGGGAGGGGTGTTGTTGTTTGTTTGCTACCATGTTATGCATTTTTTTGTTTTTATACTGTAAACTGCCCTGTGATCCTTGGATGGTGATACAGAAATTTAATTAAAAATCACCAATGGTGTCCTGACGCCCTCCCCCAAACACACACTCTGCAAGGCTAAACTTCTTCTAAAGCAATAAATTGATATTTATAGTTACAGGTAGGTAGCCGTGTTGGTCTGCCATAGTCAAAACAAAATAAAAGAATTCCTTCCAGTAGCACCTTAGAGACCAACTAAGTTTTTTCTTGGTATGCGCTTTTGTGTGTATGCACACGAAAGCTCATACCAAGAAAAAACGTAGTTGGTCTGTAAGGTGCTACTGGAAGGATTTTTTTTATTTTGTTTCAATTGATATTTATGAAACACATTTCAAGCATCCGCAAGCAGGATTCAGGCACAAGAGCACTCTCCCCTCTGGTAGTATCCAGCAAGCGGTATTTCAGAAGCAATGCTACCAGTGTGGTGTAGTGGTTAAGAGCGGTAGACTCGTAATCTGGGGAACCGGGTTCGTGTCTCTGCTCCTCCACATGCAGCTGCTGGGTGACCTTGGGCTAGTCACACTTCTCTGAAGTCTCTCAGCCCCACTCACCTAGCAGAGTGTTTGTTGTGGTGGAGGAAGGGAAAGGAGAATGTGAGCCGCTTTGGGACTCCTTTGGGTAGATAAAGCGGGATATCAAATCCAAACTCCTCTTCTTCTTCTTCATTCTTTACAACCATTCTGTCATATGAGGCCGGTATTAATCCCTGTATTGCAGGAGTGAGGTTGAGGCAAGTGGCTTTCTGAAGACCACTTAGCTTTATGACAAGTTCTGCAACACTTGAATCAGCAGTTTTATAGCTCATACTCTTTGCCCATGGATGGGGAATTTGTGGGTCTCCAAATGATGTTCGACTGGTTCACACTAGCTGCATGACGTATGGTCAGAGTTGATCTGGTGGGCCACAGCTTCATCACCCTGATTTGAGTCTCTTAAGCAATTCCGGAAGTGTGATGTCGCAGCTGGGAGCGTTAGGTTTATAGGAACATAAAGGGCTGTCTTGTACAGTCAGATCTTTGATCTATCCAGTTCAGTATTGTCTACAGTAAATGACAGCAACTATCCAGTGTTTCTTAAGAGATGCCAGGGATTTAATCTGGAACCTTCCAATTGCAGAGCATGCAGCCTAGTAACACCAGATAGCTCTCGAGAAGCTCCAAATTCACATCCATACACACACACCCCAAACCCTGTCTCATCTTAAGCTAGTTTAGTTGTAACCTACCTTATTAGGTTATTTGGCTAAAACACAGCCCTTGAACTCCTTTGGAAGACGGATGTAAAGGTAACAACACCCTGTCTCTGTTTGGACTCATTGTGCTTCTGTTCTTTCCAACTGGCATAGTTCTTTGCTTGCCTTTTGGGCATTTAATCTGTAACCAAATTGCAGGACCCTGCCAAGGTATACACTGCAAACCTCCTTCGAGATGAATGTCTCCCTAGTTCAGTGGTTCTCAAAGGGTGTGGCAGGAGAGGGAGGCAGAAAGATTCAAGGACAATCAAATAAACCTTTAAGTATTTCAGTCTAGTATAGTATTTTGGGGGGGGGGGGAATATACAACCAGAAACAGTATTCACACCTATCTTCAAGAACATTAGACAATTCTCCTACAGTTCCCCATGATAGCTTGTTGTGAACAGGGATTTTCAACTCTGACAAATGTGAACGATCAGAAAAGAGAAAGTTCTCTGTGCTGATGAGAGTTTGTTTGCCTCAAATTAGACCTAATACAAATGAAATTACCTGGCAAAAGCAAGCGCATACCTCTCATTGGGTCTGTATACATCCTTATGGTACATATGTAAGAGGCTCATTTATAATTATATTTTGGGAATGATTCCTGTTCTTATGTAGCTTATGCTACATTATCTTATGTAGCTGCATTGTTTCGGGATGTCCCCTGATCATATTATAAAGTAGTAGTGTTCTGGGTTATAAACCAAGCACTGCTAGGAGTTGCTTCTTTTTGTTTTCCAGTGTATTTATCAATAAAAAAAATTGGTGTGGCACAAGCTAATTTTTATTCTGAACATGTGGCCCGGAGAAAAAGTTTGAGAACTCCTGCCCTAGTTAAGAGATTCCCTTTGGACTTTCCTTATTCAATCACAATGATGCATCTGTCTCATCTTACTGTATACTCTCCCTCTGCAATTGTTATCTCCTTCCACTCATTTCTTGCAGATGTGTAGATTCAGGGTTGCCTGGTACATGCAGTTTGACGCCCTTTTGCAAGAGTATACCCATACAGTTTGTTTCAGAGTATTAACTCTTGTCATCTTCTTCTAGATTGATGTCAACTCTCACATTGCTAAGTAAGAGACTGGGTTGCTACAAAATCACTCTCGAGTGTCAGCCAAAAAATGTTGCTTTCTATGAAAAATTTGGATATTCAGTATCTGAAGAAAATTACATGTATCTAAGATTCTTCAATTAAAGAACTTCCAGCTGTAATCTCATGTAATGGACTGTTGGTAGAGGACTGTCTCTTTTCTCTTTGTCTCGTTTCTCTTTGTGGAAAATGGCTGCAAATGAAATTAACACCTGCGGAGATGGGACAACAAATCCAGTACAGCAGACTTTGATTTAGGTTTCCTTGCTGACAGGAAACATTTTAGAAGCCATTTCTTACTGTTAATGCTTTTTGCTGGCTGGGATGTAAAAGATGATTGCCAGGTGGGGGGTGGTTTTTAACCAAAGGTTATATTTTTACCTGATTTCTTTCTTGCCTTGTATTTTTCTAAGTCTTTGTGTTGCCAATTCAATGATGGTTAATGAGGCAGGACTGACTTGAGAGGTTTTTAGTCATGTGGGTAGGAGAAATGCAAGACCAGGCTGTCCGTGGTCTTGACGTTAGTGCGCCTCAGATCTTCATGGGCCCCAGAAGAGCCCTGCAATGATTGATTTGTCGTGTAAAAACTATTGCTTACACAAAGAACCTGCATTTCTAAAATATTCTTATCTCTTGTAGCTGTGAAAAGGCAGTGGGGCCAGGGGGGGGGCCTCTTTTCCAGCATGGGCTATCACATGCATGCTTTGCAAAAGCAATCTTCTGCCATGCTAACCCACTCAAGCAGATGTTACAGACCCCAAATCCTCATCTCAGAGGCTCCCCGTGCTTTGGGGCTTTAGATAAAGCCATCTAGCACTTCTTGCCATGAGCCGGCAATAACGGTACAACTTTCCTCCCACCATTTCAACTTGGGCATTACAAGCCAATGAAGGGCACTGCAGAAAAGTTTTGTAGCTGAGTAAATAGCTTTATAAAATATTACTGAGGGCTACTGTAAGCGGATTTCATGCATTTTGTGGTACTCTAAAAACTTTATTGGGGATGACTAAAGTTTATTTATTCCGTTTTTTTTAAAAAAGCACTGTTAAGACATAAATAAATGTTAATCTTTTGAATTATGGTTTTCCTTCTTCATTGGTCTAGATGTGCTCTAGTTGGCCAGCTGTTTTACTTGGGTAATTTGAGAAGTGTTAGCGGAGTTCATCCACGTGGGACAATTAAATACTGTTGGATGGAGAATATGTTTGAAGTTAAGTGGACCATAACCTGTGGAGGGGGGGCTAATCCACAACTTAAGTTACAGTTCTAAATGAGATTGCTGATTCAATTGGCCTTTAAATTGCAGCCAGGAAAAGGCGCAAGGGCCTCCCAGAGCCTGGTAAGCAAGATGGAGAGCTTAAAAGCGCTCTGCCTTTCATAGGGGGCACGGCCTGCTTGGTATACCAGCTCCAGAGCAGTAGGGATGGTCTTGCAGGGGTGGTTTTAGGGTTGTTTCAGCTGTATGTAATTTTGGCTTTACATGCAAGTAAAGCCTCACGTAAATTACAAGTCATCCATATAGGTTTGAAGAAGAGAAAACTAAAAATACTGGCAATATGGCTAGAAGGCTACATTCAGCAGTATGGCTGTACACTCGCGTTTGCCTGTTAGGAGTCAATTCTTGCGGATTTTCATAAAGCTGGGGGAAATTTATCTTCTTGGAAGCCTTTCAGGGAAAAGCCAGAAAGGATCAAGAAAAGAGCAGCCATTTAATCTGGAAGAGACCTTGAGTTTGCTCTTACGACGTCATGATGGCCAAAACAATGATTTCCAATAGCTACTAAAACTTGTTTCCTTCTGCCTCAAGCCTAAACTTGGGAAATGAAACAAATACAACCCACAGTGAATTTTAGGAAGTTGTTTCTTTTCATTCTTTTCCTTTTTTACTAAAGACTCTTGTTATAAATTACACAAATAACTTTATAAACAAATCATCCCCCCCGCGTTTTGTTTAAGTAATAACTTTATCAATACAAATAAAGAAATTTCAAGTATGAAAAGTGCATTATTGCAATAATACCTCTTTGCAAGTCCAAAGTCTTGGTTTAGGGTAAAACTATAAAGTGTAAAAAAAGGAGCAAAACAATCAGTGCCATCTAGTCAGTCAAGGAATCCAATACCCTTAACCGTGTTGCCTGGTGTGCTACTGGAGGGGCAGGTTTGCATAGGGAAGTTGGACTTGTCTCCCATTTTATATATATAAAAAATAGATCTGGTTGTTCATCTTGCTGACGTTAGCAGCTGCCATGAATAGAAATTCCCAGCCAGCAAGTCCAGAGTGCCCTTGGTGTCAACCGTTCTGAGCCGCGGCTTGCATATTGCTGATTTCCTCATCCTCTTCATGGGTTCGTTTCAGACTTCCTGCAAAACAGGTGGGGCAGGTGGAGAAGGTGGCTAAGAGGACAGAAACAAGCTTTCCAAAATGGTTTGAGTGGAACCAGACCTGTTCTACAAAACACTTTCATTTTGCCGCACAATTCCAATTAGAAGCCAATTTTTCCATCTTTGTTTTGCCCGTTTTAAGCATCCAAAAATAGTTAACGGCCAGAATCCCTATGCTTCTCTTCCTACTTCTGAAATAACTCATTTCAGTCATCACGTATTACAAGATTATTTAGTTTCGAGGGATTGCTGCAGAAGTTCAAATAGATTTCATCAAATATGAACCAGGTTGGTTTCTATCAGTAATCCATCAGCTTTGAGTAGCTTCTCATGGTAGTTTTCATACTCTGGATGTAGGTGTGGGGAACCGTTTCGATTCCACAGGCCAGAACCTCATCAGAAATGGACTGGGGGGCACATTTGACAGGTGGGCGGGGCTGCATACTTGTCAATCACAGGACATCAAGAAGTTGGTAATTGACCTTGAAAGTTGCTGCTAAAACGATGTGCCCCCCCCTTCATTTTAGCAGGGCGTTTTGATGCATACACCTTCCTAATTAGGGAGGGGTTTGTACTGTGGGCAAATGAAGGGGAGAAATACATGCACATGAAGAAGGGTGGGTGGTGTCCATACCGCCAGTACTACCTATTTTATTCTGGATAGAGGTAGCAGTTAGCAAGGGATTGTATGCAAATCTGACTCAGGAAGGAGCCTGCCTGGAATTCCCTGCTGAAAGGAAGGTTTCCCACTTTGTTTTACGATGGGATTACAATGCAAATCTTTGTTCTGTGAACAGCTACATTAGGAAATGTGCCCCTTGGGCTGAAAAGGTTTCCCCGCCCCTGCTACACAGAAATATATACTCACCCGTACTGACAGACAGTGATTGCTCCAGCTGCCGAGGAGACATCATCTGGATAGTTAACTTTGCTAGATAGATGGCTTCATATTCCTAAAAAAAAATGAAGCAGCAGCAGAATGATTGGATTGGTACAAATGGGCAAGAATTCACTTGACATTGGGATCCTGGGATAAAAAAGAACGGGAGGGCAGCTAAAGGAACATAAATGTTTGCAGCCATGAAGGCTGGAATATCGCAAGAAACTGAGGTGAGGGAAGAGAAAGAGTGGTTCTGGATAAACTTAATTGCTTCTATTTGGCTGACCTGAGCAATTCCAGAAAGCCACACCCACTGTTTAGGGTAGGCACCAGTGAGCTACTGAAGAGTCAACATGGACCAGGACTACACCTGGTCTACCTGTTCTGGTCTACCAGAGCAGAGTAGAAATGGGGCATCAGAGAATTTTGGACACTGTGGCTCAAAGAGATTTTATGCCACTAGCCTCAAGCTCAGCCATGGAAGCCACAGACACCCCTGCTGCCGAGACCTACTGCTCTACACTGGCCACGTGGTTATCAACATAAAGCTGATAGGTTGTTCAATAAATATAATTAATTTTAGGTATCTTATGCTTCTGTTTTACATATTTTACATTTGTTAGAATTGCTCACATCCTCAGTACAGCATCAAAGCAAACAAAATGTTACAAAAGGCCAAATACCGGTAATGTACCAATTAACACTCCAAACAGCCAGGCAAGGTATAATGAAGTTTTTCATTTAAGCTAATGCATATCAGATACTTGGGGAGGCCGGGCCAGACCATCAGTACAAATATCATATTTCTACATCATCAACAGGTAGGAAAACAACTTACCTGAAGTTGATGGACAAATCCAGCATTGGGATTAATACAAAACCTTCTTTCTTGCACGTATGTAAATGCATCCCTACAAGAAAGAGATTCTCCATTTTCATCTTTAATACCAGTTTGCATTTGGTGTCTGACTCATTCTCTTGGTATTTACTTTCAGTTTAGCTATGCCTGTATTCTGCCTTCAAATAGTTTAGAATGACATACAAGGGCTCCCATTCAGGAATTAGTCGTGCCCAGACCTGCTTAACTCCATAAACAACAGCCAACAACTCCTGGGTCCAGTTAGTTACTTTAACAGATTTTCCTTATAGAAGATGCTGAGAACTGACCCTGCTGTTACATGTGAAATTTATGTTATAAGCTAGGCTTCCTGAACCTCGGCCCTCCAGATGTTTTTGGCCTACAACTCCCATGATCCCTAGCTAGCAGGACCAGTGGTCAGGGATGATGGGAATTGTAGTCTCAAAACATCTGGAGGGCTGAGGCTGAGGAAGCCTGCTATAAGCATTAAACACTGAACAGAGGGCCAACTCACTGGGAACATCTGTTGTGGAAGGCCTGCTGAAGTGAAGAGGCCAACTGAATCTCAAACCTCACCCCACTCAACAGTGCCAACCATCATCGTCTTCATCCTCACAACAGTCCCATGTTGAGTGCCACTCCTATTTCACAGATGGGGAATTGAAGCTGAGGATACAATGATCCCTGGGCAGAAGTAGGACTTAAATCCAGGGACCCTGGCTAAATGTTCCATTCACTGGACCAAAAGACAGAGTTATTGTGCATACCTCATCTATCTCAGGCTTAAAGTTCTCTATTAAAACATGAAACAGATGGCCCACATAGCCAATCTTTATCCCCAAGAGTCCATTATCCCTAAGAAATTCTCACTGCATCTCCATACTCCCTCTTCACTGGGACCAGAATTCTCTACAGATGTTTCAACCCCAGAATTTCCTTGCCCTGCAGCATATCCAAGACCTGTTTTCTCTCTAGCTGTCATTCCAAAGTCAGATGTACTGCAAGCACTGCACTCTGTGTCAGCTGAGGTGGCGACGGAGGAGTAACAAGGCATGAGCATACTGGAGGCAATCAGTATTGGAGGCAAGTTCTGTGCAGAGGGAACATGCACACCTTCCACAAATAGATCTTGGTCTTTTTGCTGGGAGAGGTCACAGCACCAGTAGCAAGTGTTACAACCACCACCATCACAAAGGCTAAGAAGGTTGGGAGAGAAGGGGCAATGGCCTGGCACTGAAAGAACACCTCAGACACATAGGCCTGTACTGCCAACTCTAGTCTGCAATATTTTAGGGCAGTTTTTCTTTTGAAAAAGTTGCACAATATTGAAATACTTTGGTTATCAAGTTGTACAACTGTTTTAATCCCTTCTTGTTATAAAGCAGGGTCTCACTCAGCTGGTCACTAGACATGGAGAGCTGCATTAACAACAAACTACAACTAGATGGCCCTCGTGGTCCCTTCCAATTCTACAGTAGAATCACTCAAGATTCCCATTTTGGCCATGTCATGACCCAGCGGTTGAAAGCAGTTTAAAATAACTTCTGTACCTGTACTTCACTCCAAATGTTTCCATAATATATGCAATAACTAAGGCAGCACTGAAAAACAGAAAACAAACCAACAAAAACAAGTTAAGATATGTCAGCCATGCCTTGGGATATTTTTTCAAATAAGTGAGCCTTGTTACCTTCTAGAAATCCCCGCGTTCCCATGGACAAGAACTTTTCCTGAGAATGAAAAGAATTGCTTTACACAAACTAGCCAGAGCTTTTACAGGCATTTTGTATTATTTGTACTATTTAGTTTATATCCCACCATTCAGTCCTCAACAAGTTCCAAACACGTTTGGTGGGCTCTTCTTATATTAAAATCAATTTAAATCATTAGCATAATCAAATACAGTCAGTAGCAAAATCAGCATAAACATCTTAAAACACATATAAGCAGGAAGCAGAGTTCAAGCCTCAGGAATTTTATTTCCTTCTGCATTACCTGCTATGTGGTATGTACCCCAATGAGCCTCCAAGGAATCTGGCCAGTAAGGATGAACTAGATGGCACCATCACTACACATCCTATAGCATTTCCATGAGGGACTATATATCATTCCATTACAAAGTACATCCATCCCATCTTTATTTACATGCAGCTAAAAAAGCAACACATTTGTATCAAGCATCTGATAAATTAGGTAGGCAAGCAAAGTGAGTATACGTACCTCCAGTTTGTAAACTCCCATCAATAAATGCCTTAGTCTAAAGAAAAACATAACAGACACAGATTCCGTTCCAATTACCGCCATCTCGAAGAGTTCTTAACACAAATGCAGCCTATTTGTGTGTTCTAGAATATCATGCAATCGAGGAAATTGTAAATAACTTGGGGCCCAAAATATTTATAATATGAAGACTTAAAACATTTAGCAACTGTTGATCACCTTCATCTTTATATTGTATTCTTGCTAACAGAACGGCAATACAAAAAAAATACTATGCATGATCAAAAATGCTTAAATGCACCTGCTTTTAAAAAGCACCTTAAAGACACCTGCTGCTTTCAAGTTGCTTTACATCAATAGCAGCAGATGCAATGGTTTAAAACTACTTCCTCAGAATGCAACCCAATGTACAGCAACTCAAAGGCCCTGAAAGGTGCAACTAGATTCCCACACGTGGTGTTTGTAGCCCTAGTTCTATTTATCTTTTGCTATGGACATCAACATTCTCACAGCAACACTTCCAAGCGGAAAGGTGTGTTTTGTAACTCATGGATGTATGCAATCAAGGTATATCCTGCCAGGTCAGAAAAATAGTGTGAAGATTTAAACCGCTCATAGAGTTGACAGCACTTGGGTTAAAGGCTACCAGTGATGTTTATCTACCCCAAAACCTAAACAATGACTTAAGCTACTGCATTTCTTTTAAATTCTGATTCCTGTTTATCATTTTTATTGTGGATAGTATTACAGGCAACTCCCTGTTTGTGCAGGGATTGCGTTCCAGTCATGGCACACCCAGCCCCTAACCCCATTCTGCCCCCTTCCAGGGCAAAAACGGCACTCACGTTGGCAGTCACACACAAACGAACACGTGCAAAATTATCACTGCCTATATTTCTGCTGTTAGCCTCCCTGGGCACTTTTAGTGGAAAAACATGTAAAATAAACAACTTTTTCAGTGCTCAGTTTTATGGCAAGAATTAACACCCAAGATTCATTAAAAAGTTTTTTAAGTGACATGGCAATTTAAAAGGGCAGAACAGAAGTGGTGGTGGGGATTCCTCATGGCCCTCCTAACATAATTACTGTTATTCTTATTAAGGTTTTTAATACTCCTTGTCCTGAAGCAGCAGGAAGGGGGCCTAGAAATAGGGCTCTCCCCAGCTGCTTCCTGAAACTCCCTAGCCAGTTTGGCCTGGCACAAGTATTCAGACATCCCCATAGCCATTTCAAGAGGCCCCCTCCATTACCAACAGTTCACAAGAAGTCAATGGAGTGCACTTTCAGCAGATGCCTGACATGGACAATGGCCATCCAAGGAGCAGGAGAGAACAAAGTGCGCAAAGTAAAAAGACAGATGCTGAGAAAGCAACTCAGATATCTTGCACAGAGTGAATAGGAAGCAGACACAGCCATTTTTGAGCTGAGAATTGCATTCTGTGACCCGTCCCCCTTAATATCTGATATGACAGTTACCATGGGTACAATTCACTGGGAAGTTTCTCCTGTACGTGCCATGCTAAAATGAAAGGGAATCCTGCAAAAGCACTTTTATGCAGGAGAACTTCCCAGAGGACTGTACCCATGGCAACCAGCAATACTACCAGTCAGGGGCTTATCCACAAGCCCATTAAATTAGGTGGACATCGCAGGAAGAATTATTTATCAATTTAGCTGAACTGCTTCAGAGATGGATTGTTTTTTCTCTTTCACTCACACACTGGGCTGCATTTGCTCACACGACTTCTGAAAGATATTGGGATGAAACAGTTTAACTCACAAGTTAACACTTACCGTCGGGAAAAATCTGATTATATTTTCAATGGGATGATCTGCGATATCCAAGACTAAATACCTACAATTAAAGTAAGTGTGTTAAGTACACAACCAGAATTGCTCATCTTCTAGAACATTAACACCTAGCCTGATCTGCCTTATCATCTGAAGCGGATATAAATATAAATATAAATATATATAATATAAATATAAAAGTTAAAAGGTCCAACATATTGTTCTGTAACAGAATGTACAATAGCCAAATGACCCCTTCTCTGTTGTTGCAAAATTCCCTCATGAAACCTATGAGGCAAAACCTCAGGAGAATTTCAGGAGAAAAGCTACTAGCAGAGTAAGGTTCTCTCCTCCTTTCTCTTCACTGCTGCAAAACAGCTGTAAAGACTGATCTGCATTTCAGAGCAAGCAGGGCTGGGAAAGACTCCTATCTGAAAGCATGGGAGAGCCACTGCCAGTCAAAGCAGAAAATACTGAGCTAGATTATCATTAAGACAGCTTTCTGTGGGTTGTATCCAACTGTTATTCTTGCCCCTGTCAGTGGAAAAAGGGGGCAAGATTTTCTCAATGATTTCTCGCCCCCTCTGTAGCACCTTGCTCCTAAACCTGCTCCAGAAGGCTGGGGGACTCTCCAGAGCAGTTTTGGTGGCGCATGGAGGGCTGCGGAGGGGAAAGGGAATAGCTGAAAATTGCTTCCTTCTTCATTTCACTGAGGGAAGTCTTACTGCCAGCGGAGCAACACATGCAGCTGTGTTGTAACATGTAGTTTGGTCCTTAGGCTTCCTGTCTTTGAACACCAGTTTTTGTCAAGTTCAACAGGAATCACTTTCAGCCGTGTTTGAAAAGAATACAGAGCAACTGAGGCAAGGACTATGTCAGGGATGAGGAACCTCAGGTGTGGGGGCCAAATGTGCACCCCAAGCTCTCTAACTGGCCCTTGGAATGCCCCAGCCACACCCCTCACTGGCCCTGCTTCCTATGCAAAGCATTTTGCCTTGTCCTTACAGCAATCTCATTCCTCACAGGAAGTCATAAAGAAGTTCTTGCACCTGTCTTTCTGACATTCACACTATGCAATATGCCTGCTAACTATTGTGATCCACTGAACCTTTTAAGCATTACCTGCAGTCTTGCTTTGCAGTGTAAAGACTGAAAACTACCCTAGCACAACAAGCCCACATTGAACATGACATGTTTTCACAACATTGATTAATAGGTTTCTTACCTAAATAACTGCTGGAAGTTTGGTTTAATAAAGTTTGCTTCAATATTTTGTCGTATGCATATTACATGGGTGATTCCATGTTTCTGAAGTATAGGTAGCTGCAAAATGAATGTTTGAAAAAGTGAAAGCTTCTTTAAACTAGCGTACAAACAAGAGTAAAAATATTGCATTATGACTAGCTGATAGCTTTATTAAGACATTTTATTAAGACAATGTATTTAGATATTTAAAATGTTCAGTGAGACCGTGATAGCTTAAAACCAAACACACACAACAAATTCATTTTTGTGGCCAGTGCAAAAGAAGCCGGAAGCCTGCAAAGGTACTGTGTGGATTTGTTTTAAAAACGTGGCTTTGTTTAAAGCTGACAAAAACTCAGAGGGCATTTCCTTTCCACATTCATTTGAACCTTTCAAAATAGGCTGGACAAGCTTCTGGTCATTTTGGTGTTGGCATAAAGATGCAGCTCATCAATAAACAGTGTAATTATATTCAAAGACCATCAGCGTCGTGTCAGAAAGAAACACCTTTCTCTGTTTTTCCTCAAGCAGAGTTGAAATAGCAAACAGTAGAAAATTAAAATGTTATGGGGAAAAAATCACACGACAATCAAGGAGAAGGAATTTATATGGTTTATATATATCAATAATTTTGTATTAATGTAACATTTTTATATGTAACTGTATTTTTGTAAAATTTGTTGTTCAAGTTATTGTTGTTGTTGTTATTGAATTTATATACCGCCCTATACCCGCAGGTCTCAGGGCGGTTTACAGAATAAAATCAGAGTATAAAACCACAAAATACAGAATCAAAATGAAAACAATAACCCAATAACCCCCCAAAACAACCACCACCACCACCCATTTTAAAAGGGCATAGTGGTCTACTGCAGCTTTAGTGTTTTCTTTTAATACCGCTAGAATTTTTCATATTATAGGTGGCACAGAAATGGACAGGAAGAGGGTGATCAGAAAGAGTGGGGGATATTGAAACCAGTCCCTTGTCATGGCCAGATCAATTCCTGCTGAGATTAAGCTTTCAGCACTTTTTCTCCTCTGCAGAGGTGGTGGACCTATTAAGATAGTCTGCCCTAGGAGGCTGATGGATCCAAAGGATTTCCAGATAGCTGATATGATTGGCGCTCCTGTCAATGCCCTGGCTGGCCTCTGGAACACCCAAAGGGTGTTGACACAATCATCCTGAGTGCCTTTTCCCTCTTCATTATGCCCATTTGGCTCCCCAGAGTACTCCGGAGCTAAGGAAACTAATTGGGGCACTGCTCAAACGCGAGTGAATGAGAATTCCAGTAAAATGCAATCGAACAATGGGCCTATCCAGCGGCAGTGAAGGCAGCTAAGAAAGTATGCTTTGCTGTTTCCATTGCATCCTAACTGAGCCATCCAGCAGAGCTTTTCTGGGTAGTGCAGGGCCTTTTACAGTCTGTCCCAAAGGAGGTGACAGAACTGACGGCAGCTTACTGTGACTTGTTTGCAAAGCATTTTGAGGATCATAAAATCATTTGCACCCGCACCGGGACCTTGACTCCACGTACAGCAGATGAATCTTGAGAGGTACCAGAGCACCATCTAGTTCTGTTATGTTGGATGAGTTTTAGTTAGTAAGGTCCGATGATGTGGACAAGGTGCTTAGATTGGCCAGGGCAACCACTTGCGCTCTGGACATGCAAAGCTGACAGGCAGGGAAGAAGCCTCCTTGCGCGTCAGTTCTGCTGGCTCTTTGGGCTCTGGGGTGGGTCTCCTCTTTGAACCACTAGGACTCTCCAGTGTGCTCCCCATTATACACAATTTTGGGTATGCGTGAAGGGGCCTGGATCGGAACCACCGTCTAATTTGGGAGTCACCTGTACTACTAGTACAAGGGCTGTTCAAGATTAGCTCCTGTACCTTTTTTTCTAGAAAAAAGCACTGGTGACCAGCATTAAAATATTCTAGAAAGACACACCTACCTTGCTTTTCATAGCTGAAGAATACGGGCCCAGGAACAACCCAGGTAAAATTTCCTTTAAAAAAAGGAGAGAGAAAGGGAGGAATGAAAATTCAATCTACCTCAATAGTATGGTAAAAGCTACACAAGACCCACACTGGCAGTAGATTTTAATTATACTAACATTAACTGGATGCCTATATGGAATCTGGAAAGAGCTCTGTGGTTTTACCTGAGAAATGGGTACTTTTTTCCTGTATTGCTGGCACTGGGGCTATGAGGGAATCTTGCACAACAGAAACATAGGAGGTGAGAAAATCCCCAGCCACCCACTAAGCTTGCAAATGACAATGGCAGAGAGAAAACCACAAGCCCACTTCTTGGTATTGACTAACAGAATTCAGGCACGGTATAATAAACGGTTTATGAGAAAGGCATTTATTCTTTGCTGATAAATGACTTGGTATATTCTGCCTGAGAAACAGAGCAGGGGGAGAGAGAAACATGAACAAGTTTGAGGTGACAGAGAGGTGGAGAGAAAAATCTAAGCAGCAGGGAGCTGCCTGCCGCCAAGGTAATAATATCCCAGAATAAGATTCCAGGAACTGTCTTGCCTCACTGAAGCTGCAACTCAAGCTTCCCTCCCCCACCAGCTCCTTCTAGACTAGAATGTTTCTCTTGCCTGTAATCCTCAAAGGCTTCTCAAAGCCTTCAAAGGTTTGAATGTAACAGGAGTGAGATAAATGTACCTCACTGACAGTATAGTTGCTCTGTGCTAAATGCAGAAGAAAAGGGTGTGTGATCTTACACATAGGTTAACTTACCATATACCACTTTTTCATTGCATAGCTTCCTCCTCATCTGAATACTACCTTACCATCACTCTGAACTAGATAACCTATATCCAAGATTCTCCAATGCCCACTATGTGGCTTGCTTACTTGAGCCATTTGGATTGTTTTAGTGTTTTACTTAACTATTTTTCAAGACTCCTGCAATACAAGAGGTGAACTCTCTTTTCTGGGAGGGCTTCTGGCTGCTTAACATTAAAATCCAATAAGCAAACCATAATTCACTGCATCTCAATGCTAGAAAGAGCTTTTCCTGCCAAATTTTTGCATGCCATGCAAACCACTCCTTGTGAACAAAGCCTACATCTACAAGAAATCATGAGGGCTTCTCCTGTTAGTATTCTCGATCCAGAAAAGATACTTATAATTTAGGAAGTTTCCCATGCAAACTGCAAGTTTAGGAGGGAGTTGCAATAGCCTATTAACATTTAATTTTACTTTGCTGAGGTATCTGCCAATCCAGACAAATTCACTTTATTCCCCCCTTCCCTAAATATGACCAGTACTTAGAAACCTACAGAATTGTTGTGTTACTCTTAAATTTAGGAACAAATTCAGTGAGTTATAGCATGAGCACCAGCTTTCCTTGTCCACAGCCCAGGAGAGAAACAGCAACTTACAAATAAAGTGGCCCCTGCAGGCTCCTGGAACATGTGGAGAGGGGAATGAGTGACAGATATGTGCAGAGAGCAGCCAACTGGCCAGGAGCAAAGATAGCAGAGACAACCATTTTTGGAAGGAAGGTTAGGGCTGGGAATTGCCCACAAGGCCCAAGAAGACAGCGAGGAAAGGGAAGGTCACAGATCTGGGGACCTTGAGTAGGTCTCTCTCAACTGGACATTAATGCAAGACAATGCCAGATGAATGAAAGAAACTGGGTGTGAGTCTAGGGCAAAAAAGGAAGGTAACAAATCTCTTGGTAGCCCAAAACTGCACTTGAAATTACAACTGTCCCTGTGTGTTAGTCCTCCAAGTCCTCTCTTGGGTGTTTCCAGAGCAATCAGCCCCAGTGTACCTCTGCAGCACATCTGAGAGTGTCTCAGGGCATCACATGGTTTTGCTAAACCCTAGCAGCAGCAGTACCACCACCACCAAGTATCTAATGAACCAGTAGCTAGCTTTGATTAAAAGAAACAGCCATACCTGCATCTCTCTTCTCATTGGATATGTCCAGTCCTAGAGAGAGAGAGAAAATGCAGTGTTCACATAACAATAATTTTCAGTATTGCCCCTAAGAGAACCAACTGTTTTTCAAGGAAAATCTGGTAGACGCAATGTTTTTAAGTCTTTGAACTGGGCGGAAAAGATACACACATATATAACATGATCTAAGTTACATCTTATTCAACATGTTAAATTGTGTATATTTCTCATTATCATAATTAAAGATTGAATAGTGAATGATGAATTATAGCTTCAACCACATAAAAACTAGCAGAAACTTCACAGACTGCCAACAAAAAGGAGTCTTGCAAATTACAACTTTTATATAGGCAAAGCAAAAGAATACACATTTATTCAGTTAGTAAGTAGTTAAATTCCAGATCCTGAATAGACATGTTTTTCAGACATCAAACAGACTTTTACTTCATCATCAAAAAGGCCTTCTAAGATTCAACAGAACATTTAAGTGTGCTCGGAATCAAAAGACTACCCAGAGTGGAAGTTTTGTAATGTCAAGGGTGCTAGCTACCACTAAAAGCATATCTAAGGGTTGTTAGAAATGACAAGAGCAGCAGAAAGAATTTTTTATCAAGTGCTGATTTTTGTCTGTTGGAATCAACATTCTTAACTCTCCTCCCCAAGGACGTGTTCTACAGGGAGCTCTCTGCCTGTTGGCAGACCAACTTTGTATTACAAAGATGTCTGCAAACATGACACGAAGGATGGCCGCAGCAGAGCAGAGAAGTGTCTGATGCACCTGTAGCAGCAAAACCAGACACCTTCATCTGCCCCAGTTGCAACATGTCTGTCCCGTATAGGCCTCTGCAGCCACAGCAGGCGCTGCAGCCTTCCAACAGCTTGACTTCACCCCCGAATGCACACTCTTCCACTGTGTGCATTCGGGGGTGAAGTCAAGCTGTTGGAAGGCCGCAGCGCCTGCTGTGGCTGCAGAGGTTCAGATGTGATGTGGTCAAAATGAATGACTCTGTATCCCAACAATATGATAGTAATGATGCATTATAAGCCCTATAAATTGGAAGGAACGGATGACTTACAATTTTACCTCCTCTATTTATGAGCTCCAGGGTACATTTCTGTGTCTGGACCTTCAAATAGCAACAGTGGCTTAGAACATTTTTCTCCAACACCTCCAGATGAGAAGATTGCTGGGCTTTTTCCCCCAGACTAAGACGTACCAACTGCTATTCATGATTTAAAACCTCAAGACTTGGTTATTGCAACATGCTCAACATAGAACTGCTCTTCCTTTATTCAGGACTGTAGCTGATGCAGAACTAAAAAGAATGGATAGCCAATATAATCAGTAATCTTGCATCTATTTTATAGCTATTTTAAAGCTTTCCACAATTTAATGTACTGGTTTTAAAACAGGGTTTAAAAGGTTGGGCTATATTTTAATCAGTCTTAGAAACTCAATATTAGCTAGGCACCAAATGACTCCTTAAACCAGGGTTATAGTCACCAAAACGGAATGTCAAGTTGCCATTTTTGGGCCAGACGGCTCGAAAATCGTATTTTTCAATATGACTTTTTGGTTCCTGAAATTTGTTCTGATTATGCAGGTAAAATATTAAGGATAGAATTCTACAGGATGTGGCATTAGTGTGTGAAAACAGTCAAGATCCCATGATCCCCAGGCATCTCCAGATGGTGGAGATGTCAGGCACCATCCTGGCGCCCAGACATCTTCACTTCGTCGCAAGTGGCCGATAGCCAGGCGCAAAATGCGCCTGGTGCCTGGCGAATCTGGAACACTGATTTTAATTTCTGTTTTTCTTTTGTCTCCTCGCAAGATATGTCAGCTGAGGAGAAACTCCTGCATGGAACTGCCCCTCCATGAAGCAGGCTGGCCAGCAAGGGCATGAAGGACAGCATTTTCTGTGTCTCCCCACCCCACCCCGACACTTTTTAAAAGTACTTTAATACATCACACAGCTGACTGAGCTGGGGCAATGGGGAAAACCTTACATTCCTTGCAATGCACAATTATTACTAAATTAAACAGGGATGGTAAAACAAACAGCAGTTAAGATCATTCTGGATTCTGAAAGGAAATGGGAGAGTCTAAAAATAGAAATGAAGTACAGCATGATTGTTTGCGCATAGGGGTGTGTGAAACAGTAGGAAGCACCAAGTGGGGCTGTACATGAGATAAAGTTTAAGACTACCACTTAAGATTTATTACCGGTATATCTTAATTTTATTGTCTGCTGTTTTATTGCAGGTGGGCATTTTACTGCCTTGCAGCTTGTTTTTGGTGTAACATATAAGGTGATTAAAAAAGAGAATTAATAAATCTATGAGCTGACAAACACAAGTAGGAATGAGCAAAGGTACATACCACTGGGTAAGGTTTCTCAATAAACCTTTGTCAGGTAGAAGCAGCTAAACAGGAGAGAATGAGATGGATGCTGGCAGTGACAAAACCCTGGAATTATCTAGGGTGAAGGACTGAATAACATGGACCTTCAAAAACCTGCTGGATGAGACTATGGGCACATCTAGTCCAGGATTCTACTTTCAGAGGACGACTAGATGCCTCTGGGAAGGCCTGCCAGCAAGCTATGAATGTAACATGAGCACAGCAACTGCCTCTAGTAATGCACAGCCATCATAGAATAATAGAATCCCAAGGGTAGTTCAACCCCCTGCAATACAGGAATGACAACCACACAATCCTTGAGAGATGGCCATCCAACCCCTATTTAAAAACTTCAAATGAAGTAGAGTTCACCACTTTCTGAGGGAGTCCTTTCCACTGCTGAACAGCTCTTGCCATCAGAAAGTGCTTCTTAATGTATACTTGGCATTTCCTTTCTTGTAATTTGAATCCATTGGTTTAAGTCTCCCCCACCCCCGGGCAGCAGAAAACAAGCCTGCTCCATCTTCCACGTGACAGTTCTTCAGATATTTGAAGATGTCTCTCATATCTCCTCTCAGTCTCCTCTTTTCCAGACTAAACATCCCCATCTCCTTCAAGCACTCCTCCTAAGGTGTGGTTTCCACACCCTTGCTCATCTTGGTTGCCCTCCTCTGCACACCTTCCAGCTTGTCACTATCTTCATTAAACTATTGTGCCCAGAACTGGACACAGGACTCCAGGTGGGTTCTGACCAAGGCATAATAGGGTAGTACTTTTACTTCCCTTGATCTGGACACTACTTCTGTAGGTGCAGGATAGAATTGCGTTTGTCTTTTTTGCTGCTGCATTGTACTGATTCATGAAAAGTAGCCATTGATAATCATATCCTCCATGAATTTGTCTAAACTAGTTTTAAAGCAAACCATCATTGGTGGCCATCACTGCATCTTATTGTAGTGACTTCTGCAACTGAATATGCACTGCGTGAAGTACTTCTTTTTACCTGTCCTGAATATTGAACATTTAGCTTTGCAGAATGATCCTTGTTTTTGGTACTGAGTATAAAAACTTTTCTCTATCCAATTTCTCCACACCATGCATAATTTTTTAACCCTCATATCAGATCACATCTTATGCACCTTTTCTCTAAATTAAAAAGCCTCAAACGTCACAACTTTTCCACACAGGAGAGTCGCTGCAGCCACTTGATCATTTGGGTTGCCCTTTTCCAGTTTTTCCAGTGCCACAATAGCCTTTCTGAGGTGAGGCAAACAGAATTGTACACAGCATTCCAAGGGTAGCCAATTTTGCGTAAGGGCTTTATGTTATGGGCAACCTTATTTACCACCCTGTTCCCAAGGATCCCTAACATGGACATCTCCTTTTACACATACTGGGTTTACCTTTTCACCTAACCATCCTCCATGACCCCAATACCTCTTTCCTGGTCAGTTCAAGCCCACAACCAGCATTATAGGGTGGAAGAAAGAGAACATCACTCTTTAAGTGGTGTTGTTGTATTCTCCCGTTTTTTGTAGTAAACAGATGCTGAGTCAAATACACCCATGTAGTGTGACGAGTCACACACACCCATTCAGAATCGAAAAAGGAGATGAGTTGTGGGACTTCCAGAAGAAGCCGCAGGCTACAAAATGTTAACCACTCCCCCCTCCAAACACACACACACACACACACACACACACACACACACACTGCGTGACACCACAATGGTGTGGCAGAAAAATTACACCAGATCTAATTGGGTAAAGAGAGAACATATAAAACACACACATATGCACATACACACACGTTCACACGTATGAACGCGGGCCCTGGATGGAGGAACTACAACGGGACACGCCCCAACCGAGAAAGGTGTCTCCCCGAATTCACACACCCACAAAATGGGGGGGAGGGGGGAAACCCTTAAAAGACCGACAAGGGTCCAAACACCCAAGGGTGGGAGGAGGAGGCCATGATAAAGGTTGATTCCTGAAGCCCCCCCACCCCCACCCGTCATTGCAAGCCGAGCACCTGCACGACCCCCTCCTCTTCTTCCTACGAGGGGCGTGTGTGTGTGTGTGTAAGTAGTAGAGGACAGACAGCACAGCCCGCCTAGTGACCGTTTCCAGCCATTGAGATGCTGAGCCGTCGGAAGGGGGGAGAGGAGGGGGAGGGGAGGGGAGGGAAAGGCGGGCAGGGGGAGAGGAGGGGGGATGGAGACCCTCGCCGCCCCCGCCCCCCCCCGCTCACCTCAGAGTCCTCTTTGGGCTGCGGCAGCGCGGGGAAGACCGGCTTGGCGAGCTCCATGGCCGGGGGGCCGAGCGGGGGTCTCTGGTCTCTCCCTCCCTCTGGCGCTCTCCTTCCTCTCAGGCGGTCAGTGGGGCAGGAGCAGGGCGTCGTCGTCGTCGGCGGGCCTCGGCGCTCGAGAGGCGGCCAGGGCGGCGGCGGGGAAGCGAGAAGGCGGAGAAGGAGATAGCAGCGGCGGCGGCGGCGGGAGCGGCGGCGGCGGCTCGCGCCCAGCCGCCATGCCGCTGGCTGGGCTTGGTCGGCGGCCCCTCCTCCTCCTCCTCCCCGTGAGGCGGTCGGTCCGTCGGCGGGAAGGCCGGCCGCTCCGCTTCTTCTCCCCTCCCCTCCTTTTTGCCCCCGCCCCCTCACAGGATCCCCCGCGCGCTCCGCCCGTGCGCGCAACCGCGGCCGCCGCCACCGCCCCCCCCTCCTCCTCCTCTTCCTCCTCAGGCACCAACTGTCGCTGGCTGCCGCGAGCCGGCCGGGAGGAGGTGGGAGGGGGCGTGGCCCTAGAGAACGTGCCGTAAAAGGAGTGGGCGGGGCACAAGAGACCCGAGCGGGGAGGAGGAGTGGGCGCGGCCCTAGGAAGGGGGTGTAAAAGAATGGGCGTGGCAAAGGGAGAGAGAGAGAGAGAGAGAGAGAGAGAGAGAGAGAGCGAGCACACTCGGAGAGGGAGGGGCGCGACCCCAGGGACGGGACGTAGGTGGAGTGGGAGTGGCAAAGAGATCGCGCACTCGTAGAAGGGGGTGTGGCCCTAGGAACGGGCCGTAGATGGAATGGGCGTGGCAGGAATCCCGAGGGAGGGGGAGGAGGCGTGCCCGGGCAACAGGCAGGGGTGGGGACGGGCGGAGAGGGCGCCCCGCTATTCTTCCTGGTGTGCGCTTGCGTGAAAGTGTGCCCTGCGCGTCCTGACCTCCCTCGTGCGCTGGTGGGAAAAAGAGAGCTTCGGAAGCGTCTGTATGGCGTGGCGCTCAGGGCCCCTGGGAGACGTGGGTTCGAATCCCCGCTTCGGCCGTGAAACTGCCTCTGGCTAACCTTGGGCGCCATAGTCACTGCAGCCCCTCCTCGGAACCTGCATCGCAGGGGGGTTGTGGGGGATAAAACGGGGAGGAACAGGAGTATTATAGAAATTTTATAGAAATATTAATAAATTTTATTAATAAAGAAATATTATAAGAAATATTAATAAATTTAGAAATAATAAATTTTATAGAAATATTATAGAACAGGAGTATTATAGAAATGCACCAGCTGCTTCCTCCTTGAATTTGCCTCATGCTTAAAAAAACACCCCAAACCCCATTTTGATCAACATCAGTATTAATACTGAACCAGGCAGAGAGCCTTCTCGGTGGTGGCACCCACCCTGTGGAACGCCCTCCCATCAGATGTCAAAGAGAAAAGCAACTATCTGACCATTAGAAGACATCTGAAGGCAGCCCTGTTTAGGGAAGCTTTTAATATTTGATTAATTATTGTATTTTAATATTTTGTTGGAAGCTGCCCAGAGTGGTTGGGGAAGCCCAGCCAGATGGGCGGGGTATAAATAATAAATTTAATAATAATAATAATAATAATAATAATAATAATGCAGATTTATAAACTGCCTCAGCCAAAAAAGAGGTGGGACACTTTCCCCAGGGAGGCTTCCCTGGCACCTTTGTTGCATATCTCTAGGCAGCAGGCGAAACTGTTTCTCTTCCTACAGGCATGGGCTATTTAACACTCTATATCCTTTTAAATGTGCTTGTGGGAGGGAGGCTATTGGTTTGTTTCAGTTTGTGTTTTGTTACGTATTTTGTGTTCTCGTTTTTGTATTTTTATGCTGTGAACCGCCCTGTGATCTTCAGATGGAGGGGAGAGCTGCACACAAATTTAATAAATACAGTAATAATAATGTTCAGCAAGATAAAATGCAAACACTTACGGGCTGCGTAAACTTAAAGTAATCCCGTCTACAATTGTACGGTAATGTTGCATAACAAAACAATTGGTCACAAGGAATGTCATCCTGAAGAAAATGTCTCCAGCCACTGCCTAAATGTCAGCATGCCAGGTGCTTGTCTAATTTCAGATGGCAACGGATTTTGGACGGATGCAGTTGCAACACTGCTGCACTTCTGGCCATCGCAAGGGCACATTACATCGCTTTGTGGCAGCCAATAGTACTCAAGAAGGGAGCGTTCATGGAGGGCCCATCCAGAAAATGACCTACTTTGCCCATTGGTTGCTCTCACACCATACTATTTTACTTATTTATTTTACTTCTGCCCTGATAATTATATATTGGGGTGTGCTATACAAATCTGGTAAGGGGGGGCGCAGATCTGAAGCCAAAACAGCTGTGATACAGCTGTGTCCCAGATTCAACCCCCAGGATTTCCAGGTAGGACCTACACATGGGATAAGTAAGGTAAAGGTAAAGGGACCCCTGACTATTAGGTCCAGTCGTGACCGACTCTGGGGTTGCGGCGCTTATCTCGCTTTACTGGCCGAGGGAGCCGGCGTACAGCTTCCGGGTCATGTGGCCAGCATGACAAAGCCGCTTCTGGCGAGCCAGAGCAGCGCACGGAAACGCCGTTTACCTTCCCGCTGCAGTGGTACCTATTTATCTACTTGCACTTTGACGTGCTTTCGAACTGTTAGGTTGGCAGGAGCTGGGACCGAGGAACGGGAGCTCACCCTGTCGCAGGGATTCGAACCGCCGACCTTCTGATCAGCAAGCCCTAGGCTCTGTGGTTTAGACCACAGCACCACCTGGGTCCCTATGGGATAAGTAAGTACATTTAAATGTGGAACTTCTACATTTCACATTGGTTCCAGTTACAGGTAGGTAGCCGTGTTGGTCTGTCATAGTCAAAACAAAATAAAAAATAAAAAAAATTCCTTCCAGTAGCACCTTAGAGACCAACTAAGTTTGTTCTTGGTATGAGCTTTCGTGTGCATGCACACTTCTTCAGTTGGCCTACAGCTTAGCATGGTGGAGCACAGCGCATTATTCTCAGGAAAGGTTCGTGTCCGATCCTCCACCCCACTTAAAGCAAAACTCACCTGGTAAGGTGTGCCTAGGAAAGGGTTGTTTCTGGCTTGCGTAATTGGCTTCCTGGGAAAGGTGCTCCCTGTCAGAACACACAGTCCTGAGTGTGACAAACCAATGATCTTCTCACTAATTATAAGGAAGCTTCATATGTTCATAAATGTAAATGAACATGGGTTATGGCCCACAACGAATCTATTGCCACCAGCAATCCAGTCCTCAAGTAACACATACTCAGCATTATGCATTACAGTGGGTTGGACTACTTGTGCAATTATGCTATTTTCATTATTAAAGGAAATCTGGCATGCACCTCCAATGCAGGCACAGTGTGAAAGCAGGAACCTTTTAGGTAAAACAAAATTCTGTTTTCTTCTAGATTTACTCCTCTGTCCTAATAACGAGTTGCTGCAATTTTTATAGCCGGAAAGCATTTCTGCTGAATATTAACCACTTGTGTAAGAGAAGGGCGTTAGATCAATGGTACAGCTCCCGTTTTGCACGCAGAAGGTCCCCAGGTTCAATCCCTGACAGCTCCAAGTAGAGTGAGGAATGCTGCTGCCAGTCAGTGTTGACAGTACTGAGCTCGATGGACCAGTGGTCTGCCTCAGTATAAGGCAGCTTCCTGTATTGCCATGTCTTTCATTGGGATAACTTCTATTAGACTAGGAAGCTGCAAGTCTTGGGTTTTAGTTACTTCTTACTGACAAACTAAAAATACGCTTGGAACCTGCTTTGCTCCGTACGCAACTGAGAATTGTTTTCATTTCTGGTAAGGAAGACTTCGGTGTAACCCAAATTCTCGTTCAGGCGGCCAGCAAATGTCAAGTCAGTAAAAGTTTGCTCTGTGCCAGATTTGCTTCTCTTTGGGGCAAGACCGAGTCTTGCTTCTCTTTGGGGCAAGACCGAGATGCATTCTAGGGCTGTATTTAAATCTAGCTACCGGTATTTATGGGGATCTGCCAATGTTGTAACGTTATATGGTAAACTGCCCTGTGATCCTCGGATGAAGGGCAGTGTCGAAATTTAATATAAATAAATAAATGTTGAACGTATGCTGTAATCCTCCCTAGGGCACGCTCAACGTCTTGGCATGAGAATGTAAAAGTTCAGCAAGCATGAATTGCACAAACGCTGCAACTGAGCATACGCAGAGTGCTTTTCCTTCACTGTAGGTACCAGGTGCATAGGGCTGGTTAGACCAAAAAAAAAAAAAAAAATATTGGGAAGCTATCAGAACCTCTGGGCTAGCTACAGTTATGGCCCCTCTGGTTTTATTGTTTATTTCGTTTTATACCACCGTTTCCTCAAGGTGGTGTGCATGCTTCTCCACCCGCTCTCATTTAATCCCCTGCAACAATAACCCTGTGAGGTAGGTTAGGCTGAGAGGCTGGCCCAAGCTCACCCATTGAGCCACATGGCCAAGTGGAGATTCGAACCCTGGTCTCCCAGGTCCTAGTCTGACAACACTTCAACCACCACCACCACCGCTGCGGGCTTGATAAAGTGTGAACCAGGCAATCCAGTGTCACTGTCGCCTTGCATAATTCCTGCACTCACTAACTTATTTTAATTTCATTTTTTTGTTTCCCCACATCTCGCCTAGTCAAAGAACAAATGGGCAATCGAGCAAGCCATTCTCAGCCCCATGCCTCCTTTGTGAAAACTACTTTAAAAGGTTGTTGTAAACTTTGCAAAAATAACATAAGAACCACCTTGCTGGATCAAGGCAAAGGCCTCCAACGGTGGAGACAGACCATCGGTATTATGGCTGGTAGCCATTGAATAGCCTTATCCTGCCTGAATTCACTCAATATCTGTTTTTTATTATGCTTTTATCACTGAGGTTCTGTAATATGTTTTTAGGGATGCGGGTGGCGCTGTGGTCTAACCCACAGAGCCTAGGGCTTGCCGATCAGAAGGTTGGTGGTTCGAATCCCCGCAACGGGGTGAGCTCCCATTGCTCGGTCCCTGCTCCTGCCCACCTAGCAGTTCGAAAGCACGTCAAAGTGCAAGTAGATAAATACGTACCGCTCCAGTGGGAAGGTAAACGGCATTTCTGTGTGCTGCTCTGGTTCGCCAGAAGCGGCTTAGTCATGCTGGCCACATGACCCGGAAAGCTGTCTGCGGACAAACGCCGGCTCCCTCGGCCTATAGAGCGAGATGAGTGCGCAACCCCAGAGTCGTCCGTGACTGGACCTAATGGTCAGGGGTACCTTTATCTTTAATATGTTTTTAATGTTGTACACTGCCCTGGAATCTTTTGATAAAGGGTGGCATTTGTTGTTGTTGTTTAGTCGTGTCCGACTCTTCGTGACCCCATGGACCAGAGCACGCCAGGCCCTCCTGTCTTCCACTGCCTCCCGCAGTTTGGTCAGACTCATGTTGGTAGCTTCGAGAACACTGTCCAACCATCTTGTCCTCTGTCGTCCCCTTCTCCTTGTGCCCTCCATCTTTCCCAACATCAGGGTCTTTCCCAGGGAGTCTTCTCTTCTCATGAGGTGGCCAAAGGATTGGAGCCTCAGCTTCAGGATCTGTCCTTCCAGTGAGCACTCAGGACTGATTTCATTAAGAATTTCCTTCATGGATCACTGCCTTGTCATGGCAAAGGGGCTTGAATAACTCAGAGAAGCTATGAGCTATGTATGCCATGCAGGGCCACCCAAGATGGACAGGTCATAGTGGAGAGTTTTGACTAAACGTGATCCACCTGGAGCAGGAACTGGCAAGCCACTCCAGTATCCCTGCCAAGAAAACCCCATGGACAAAGACAACAGGCATATAAAAGGGTGGTATATAAATTGAATATATATTATTAAGTATAATAATCTTGTAAAGCCACCCAGAGACCTGTGGGCATAGGGCAGTATACCTGTACAGCTCCCGAACACCTTGGGAGCCAAACGTTCCGGCACGGCTTTTGTGGCTTCTGATTGGCTGCAGGAGCCTTGGTTGCCAAACTGTTTCAGGAATCGAGCAGACTCCTGGAACGGATTAAGTTCGGGAACCAAGGTTCCAATGTACAAATTTACTAAATAAAAATAAAAAACAATCCATGCTGGCCACCGCTACTTCTTGTGGAAGCGAATTTCTTTAACTATGTGTGAACACAGGTTCTTCCTTTTCTCTCCTGGCTCTTCCCACATTTGGCCCCATCAAATCCCAGTATGGTACCAAAGGGAGACCCAACGGACCCTAACTATTCACTTTCCCCCATATGTATCTGTTGCCCTCGTTACAACGGCTTCCGCCCATTCCAGAGATCAAACCCAGTCCTTGATTTCAGCATCCCAATCCCAAGGACGCTCCATATATTCCGCTCGCCCGTTTCCATCATCCATGCGTTTCTGCGCACAATTCAGGGCAGTAAATATAGGTCACCTCATGGCCCACAGGCTGGATCCCAGCCAAGCAGCTCAGCCAAGCAGTTGGCCTGCCTTAACAAACACACAACCCTTCGTTTTTGGTGTGTTTTAACAACTTGCTTCGCCTCAGTTGCTTCTGTGGTAACATACACAGAAAATAAGTCCCAGAATTCATCAGCACTGCCCTTTCAGTCTCTACTCAAGCATTGAAAGCTGATTACATTTACCATTTTATCTTTTGTGCGCTTCCCCCCCCCCTTTTCTGTTTCTATAACTGAAATTCTTTTTTTTAAAAAAACATTGGAAACGGCTTTTAGATGAACAATTGTGCAAGCTATGAAACTATGCGATTTTTAAAAGACATCTGAAGGCAGCCCTGTTCAGGGAAGTTTTTAGCATTTGATGTTGTATTGTCTTGTTACTGTTTTTTGTTGGGGAGTTGTGGCAACACAGTCAGAATAATATATTTATTATTGATATAGATAATAAATTATGATGTTTGTCTAAAGACTTTTCTGTGGACCGGAACTGGATGGTTTCAAGCACTGTTCAGACATTCCTTGCCATGCACATTTAACTACTGAACTGTGGGAAGAGTGCTTGCTGCCCCATCCATCGTGCTCCCAGTTGGCTGGGTTCAAATCCTCACCACATTCCATATATTGGAATAAGGTCTGAAGGTAGGTACAAGCTGCTCCCCCCTGCAATTCAGAGTCCTGAATCTGGGGCACATGCACCAATTTAGATTCAAGTACGTAGCCGTACTTGAACTTGGCGAAGTCACCAACCCAAAGGCAAGTGTAGGTTTCGAGCCTCTAATGCAGCTACAGTTCCGTATAGTTAAAAGCTCTGGTTTTCCCAGTAGTGATGTATGGAAGTGAGAGCTGGACCATCAAGAAGGCTGATTGCTGAAGAATTGATGCTTTTGAATTCTGGTGCTGGAGGAGACTCTTGAGAGTCCCATGGACTGCAAGAAGATCAAACCTTTCCATTCTGAAGGAAATCAGCCCTGAGTGCTCACTGGAAGGACAGATCCTGAAGCTGAGGCTCCAATACTTTGGCCACCTCATGAGAAGAGAAGACTCATTGGAAAAGACCCTGATGTTGGGAAAGATAGAGGGCACAAGGAGAAGGGGACGACAGAGGATGAGATGGTTGGACAGTGTTCTCGAAGCTACCAACATGAGTCTGACCAAACTGCGGGAGGCAGTGGAAGACAGGAGGGCCTGGCGTGCTCTGGTCCAGGGGGTCACGAAGAGTCGGACACGACTAAACAACAACAGGAAACACTAATATAAAGAAAACGAAGGTGTTTTCAGATTTTGAACACGATGCTTGTAAGCTGTATCATGAGGGGCCAAAGACCACTCTGCTCTAGAGTAAACTGCGGAAAAAACAGACGAAGGAGACTGGATTTAAACAAGTTTTATTTAACTCTTCAAAGGGAGGGGGGAGTTAAATGATATAAAATAAGAAATGCACTGTCTTACAATCTGCTGAACCAAACCAGCTGTATATTTCCATAAGGTTCTCGTACGATGACACATTTTGCTCTGCGCTTAAGAACGAGACTGTAACAAAGGCCATGTTGAATTCGGGTGCCCCCATGAGCTTCCCAGCAGCAGAAGCACCACTAATACAAACAGCTGGCCAGCTGGTTGGCGCAATGCAGACACTTGTAATAAAAAACACAATCAAGGGATACTTTTGCTTCTCATTTCACCTATCAAGCCCCATATTTCCCATGCAGTCTCAGCCAGCCATTAACCACGTGGTCATGCTTAGATGGGCTTGTAGTCCAACTTAGACTCCAGCTTCTTGGAATCGGCCACTTTCCTAACAGCCTTCATGAAGTCCTCCTGCACCACGAAGTCGTGATCGGCACGAATGGCAAACATCCCTGCAAAGACACAAGAGTTTGGGAATCAAGCCGTGAGAGAGAAGGAAAGGGGCGCGATCTGGCTTGTGCAGGCAACTCCGTGTGCCCAGTACGTTTCCGAGCACAATTCAAAGTGTCGGTGCTGACCTTTAAAGCCCTAAACGGCCTCGGTCCTGTATACCTGAAGGAACGTCTCCACCCCCACCATTCAGCCCGGACACTGCGGTCCAGCACCGAGGGCCTTCTGGCGGTTCCCTCACTGCGAGAAGCGACGCTACAGGGAACCAGGCAGAGGGCCTTCTCGGTAGTGGCGCCCGCCCTGTGGAACGCCCTCCCAGCAGAGGTTAAAGTAATAAACAACTATCCTACATTCAGAAAATACCTGAAGGCAGCCCTGTTTAGGGAAGTTTTTAACTTGTGATTTCGATGTATTTTAATATTTGTTGGAAGCCGCCCAGAGTGGCTGGGGAGACCCGGCCAGATGGGCGGGGTACAAAAAAAAAAAAAAAATTATAATTGCAACGTTATGATCACAATCCAGACCCTAAAAGGTAAAGGGACCCCTGACCATCAGGTCCAGTCGCGGACGACTCTGGGGTTGCGGCGCTCATTTCGCTTTATTGGCCGAGGGAGCCGGCGTACAGCTTCCGGGTCATGTGGCTAGCATGACTAAGCCGCTTCTGGCGAACCAGAGCAGTGCACGGAAACGCCGTTTACCTTCCCACCGGAGCGGTACCTATTTATCTACTTGCACTTTGACGTGCTTTCAAACTGCTAGGTTGGCAGGAGCAGGGACCAAACAACGGGAGCTCACCCCGTCACATGGATTCGAACCGCCGACCTTCTGATCGGCAAGCCCTAGGCTTTGTAGTTTAACCCACAGCGCCACCCGTATCCCAATCCAGACCCTACAAGCATGTTAAGGCTCCCCTTCATGAGCTACAGCAGATGGAGGCCATGCGTATGCTCCTCCTTCCATAACCGTGACACATCATGTAATATTTGAGCTTTATAATAAGTCTCCAAGGGATCAGGAAAATGGAAAGTGTTGTCAGAAAGACCCCTTTTCTTTACCTGCTTCAGTGCATACGTTTCTCAGATCAGCACCATTAAAACCATCGGAAAGCTTCACAATTGCTTCGTAATCTATAAAAGAAGAATTCCTAGGTTAATGGGAATTGTGGAATAAGAGCAAAAACCTGTTGCAAAAATCAGAACTCTTTGCTTCTGACTGACACAGCAGTCCTGGTGTGTGAACAAGCCAGCCAGGATGGCCCCGCCCTGCCTCTCAAGAGAGATCAGGAGCAGGTCAGACAACCTGATACAACATACTATTCATTATGCCACCATAACAAAATGTTTTTTTGGCTGTGCCAGCTTCACTATTCCATCAGCACTAAAAATAAGTGTGGGTCAGTATGGTGCAATGCACAAGTGGGAAATAGATACGGCTGGTGGGCCAGGTTGTTATCTCCCCACCCCCACCCCGAGGGCCAAGTTCATCACACCCTTGTGGCTGGCCAGCTGTCAACTGCCTGGTGTCCACAATGGGAGAGCTGGGGGAACTCCCAGAACAGATCTGGGCAGTTTTTTTGGGGGGGGGGGCAGTTCCAACATCCTTCTGTGAACAAGACAACTTTCACTGGATACAACCCAAATAATTTTGTGGCAACTTAGAAGAGCAACAAATTTATGATGGCACAAATTTTCATGGACTGTAGTTAGGAAGGTGTGATATAAAATTGTGCTGCAGAAGACCAAGCTGGCTATTTCCCTGGAAATTTACAATCTGTTACAGGAAACAGACTTGAATATGCAAAGCAAAGCACAGCCCCCTCCCAGATGCATCTGTGAAGCCCTGGGGACTTACCTATTTCCCCATGTTTCGTTATAGGTCCGGCATGGATCTTCAATATGTCTAACCTGGCCTGTTCATTTGGCAAGTCAATATCTAGAAAGGGGGGGGGGAGCTGTGTTAATTTCGAAAGGTAAGCAAACAAAGGGGAGGCACAAACTGATGTCGACCTACAGAAACTCATACTTACGGATTTTCCTGTCCAGTCTCCCAGGACGCAACAATGCTGGATCCAGAGTATCTGGTCTGTTTGTAGCCATTATCATTTTAACTCTGTGCAGAGTATCAAATCCGTCCATTTGGTTCAGCAACTGGAATGTGTTGTGAGAAAACAAAAGCTTTGGTTAATTGTCAGAGAAATTGCCCCACTGAGTGGGCTGAGAAGGGCAGTGTGGTACAGCATCTATGCAGCAGGTCCCAGGTTCAGTCTTTCCTTGGCATCTCCAGCTTCAGGCTGGGAATAATCCCTGCCTGAAGTCCTGGAGAGCTGCTGCCAGTCTGAACTAGAGATAGATAGATAGATAGATAGATAGATAGATAGATAGATAGATAGACAGACAGACAGACAGACAGACAGACAGATAGAAGATAGAGATACTTTACTGTCATTGTACGTAGTACAACAAAATTGAGTGCCATCCCACATTTACAGCCACATATACGCATTTATACATTTACAACCACACATACACATACATACCATCCATCATGACTCCCCAAAGATCGTATCATTTGGTTACAGCATTTAAAATAGTTATAGCTCTTGGATAAAAACCGTTTTTTAGTCTATTTGTTCTTGATTTAATTGTTCTGTATCTCTTGCCTGAAGGCAACCGTGCAAACAGACTATATCCAGGATGAGATGAATCCTGTAAAATGTTGTTTGCTTTTTTGAGACAACAGGAGCTATATAGTTCATCCAAAGTTGGGAGAGGATGACTACTGAGCTGAACAGACGAATAGTCTGACTTAGTATAAGGCAGCTTCCTATCAGAGCTGTTGTTCTGCAACCCTTCCTTTTTTTGTGTATAATTTTTATTAAGTTTTCTATTTTACAATTTAAAATATTCATTAAACTACCTTAAAATGTCAATGACTTCCCTTCTTCTCTTCCCTTGGTTCAATTTGCATATCATAAATCCCTGCATATTTTTACATAAACTAAACCATTCGGTATTCCATTAATACACCCATCAAAACTTGTTTACACTGTTGGAATTTATCTTAATGCTGCCAACGTTTTCAAGTGTACACAGTCCCCCCCCCATATATTCAATAAACATTTTCTGTTCTGCAATAAATAAATAAATAGATAGATATAAATTTATTACTTATACCCCGCCTACTCTGTGCAGCTCCCAACAGAATATTAAAAACACAATAAAACATCAAGCATAAAAAACTTCCCTAAACAAGGCTGCCTTCAGATGTCTTCTAACTAGAATTAGTTATTATAAACCCATGGAAACCGGCATTGGAGACATGACCTTAGGATCCATGGAGCGTCTCCACCCCCATCGTTCAGCCCGGACACTGAGGTCCAGTGCCGAGGGCCTTCTGGCGGTTCCCTCACTATGAGAAGCCAAGTTACAAGGAACCAGGCAGAGGGCCTTCTCGGTAGTGGCACCCGCCTGTGGAACGCCCTCCCTTCAGATGTCAAAGAGAACAACAACTACCAGACCTTTAGAAGACATCTGAAGGCAGCCCTGTTTAGGGAGGCTTTTAATGTTTAATAGCTTATTGTATTTTAATGTTCTTTTGGAAGCCGCCCAGAGTGGCTGGGGAGACCCAGCCAGATGGGCGGGATATAAATAATAAATTATCATTATCATTATCATTATCATTATCATTATTATTATCCAGGAGAACGGTGGCTCTATCGTTTACTCAGAAATAACACCTGTGGAGGTTCTAGTCTTTGCAGACATGGAGATGGGAGTGCATTTCAGGCACATAATGGCTGCTTTATGCCAGAAGCTGTTCACTACGTGCAGCTTTTGGTGTTGTCTACTTCCAAGGAAAAGACCTCCTCACATAAATGATTTCAGGAGGCACCACGGGGTGAACAGCTGCAAACAATTTCAACACCACGCAGTCACTGTTCAGCTATTTCATCTTAGCAACTGATCCTTAAGTCTCACATTTTTTTGCTGCCTGCCTAGGATTACAAAGATGTTTGTGTACACGTGAAAGACGACCGGCTCCAGTTCAGAGAAGCGTTACCTCCATTAGGGTTCTCTGAATTTCTCTGTCAGCTGACGTGCCCTCCGAGAAACGACGGCCACCTGAGGAGAAAGTCAGTGGGAAAGCAGTCAGACCATTTCCCTGCTCACCACGCAGGGTAGCTCATCAAACCCTGAAAGGAGCGAGGGGAGTTAAAAAGTCAACTTGCAAGCCGGGGTGCAAGGTTTCTGTTTAGAATCTAGGCAAAAGGAAAGAACAGAAAGGGGTAACAGAAGGTCTGGGGGAGGCATTTTCAGGTACTTACCTGAGTAAATTGCAGGTGAAACTTGAAAAATTAGAATATCGTGGAAAGGTTCATTTCTTTCAGTAATTCAACTTAAAAGGTGAAACTAATATATGAGATAGACTCATGACATGCCAAGCGAGATATGTCAAGCCTTTGTTTGTTATAATTGTGATGATTATGGTATACAGCTGATGAGAACCCCAAATTAACAATCTCAACTTTGGGGTTTTCATCAGCTGTACGCCATAATCATCACAATTATAACAAATAAAGGCTTGACATATCTCGCTTGGCATGTCATGAGTCTATCTCATATATTAAACTCCAGGGACCCAGGTGGCGCTGTGGGTTAAACCAAAGAGCCTAGGGCTTGCCGATCAGAAGGTCGGCGGTTCGAATCCGCGTGACGGGGTGAGCTCCCGTTGTTTGGTCCTTGCTCCTGCCAACCTAGCAGTTCGAAATCACATCAAAGTGCAAGTAGATAAATAGGTACTGCTCTGGCAGGAAGGTAAATGGCGTTTCCGTGCACTGCTCTGGTTCACCAGAAGCGGCTTAGTCATGCTGGCCACATGACCTGGAAGCTGTACGCCGGCTCCCTCGGCCAATATAGCGAGATGAGCGCCACAACCCCAGAGTCGGACACGACTGGACCTAATGGCCAGGGGTCCCTTTACATTTAGCCAATGAAAACAATTGCTTACATAAATGAAATTTTCCACGATATTCTAATTTTTCTAGTTTCACCTGTAGCTTTACTTCCAGGTGGTTACTCTCAGCCCCTGTCCCACCGACATACTGTATTATGCTCCAAGTAAACAGCTCCAGCCTTTGAAAGTGGATGTCATAATACAGTACAGTTGCTAGTTGTCAGGCGCCAGAAGACTCTGCAAGGTGGGTTTTTTTTGGGGGGGGGTCTTTTTTCAGCCGAAGTTTCCGTCACGAGTAAACGTTTGGGGCCACACTCCAGTGGTGTGGCCAGAGGCAAAAGTGGGTTAGTCTTTGTACAATAGCCTATATCCAAGCCATGCAGAATCGAGGCAAGGGGCATTATCACAGTGCAAGGACAGGCAAAGGCCCTCGAGGAAGACTTGCGAGGAGTGTGGCATCTGACATGTGGGATGGTCTGGGGAGAGTCCCGAGGACCAGAGAGAGGACTGGCCCCTGGGGTTAAGGTCCTCCACATCTGCTCTCGTGTGTTTGGTGTAAAGGCTTTCGGCACAGCCACCCTTCCTGCATCTCCCTAGTCTTGACTCTTGTTCACCTGTAGGAAAGTTGTATCAGGTACATTACGCGTAGGCAAAGTGCATTACAGGTAAGCAGAGCAGTTCTTTGGGCAGCTGATCGGGGTGGGGGGGTGGAGGGTGAAAGCTTGATGAGCTTCTCGTTGAGCCGCTCAGCCTTACCGATAGCGTCAATTTCATCCATGAAAATGATGCAGGGCTGATGATCCCTGGCGTAGTTGAACATCTCTCGGATCAACCGGGCGCTTTCGCCAATGTATTTGTCCACAATGGAACTAGACACCACCTGCGGAAAGTTGTTACAGGTAGCATGAGCGGCGGCGGCGGCTGCAGATCAAACAGGTCTGCTTTAAGATTCTGCAAAGGAATCTTAAATAAATTGTTTTACCTTTAAGAAATTGCAGTCAAGCTGGCTGGCAACAGCTCTGGCCAAGAGTGTTTTCCCCGTACCTGCGTGGACGATACACTGAGGTCACATCAAGCAGTGGAAACAAGTGGCAAAAGGTATACATTTAAACAAGCGTACAAAGCGACATCGTGTTACAGGTGCAGTGTAGGCCTTTGACCCATGCTCAAAATTTCCATTCATGCCCTCCGGGTGAGCCTGCCCCTTAATCAAGTCTGCCCGTTAAGCCTCATCAGTCCTGCGTTATAGGGTTTAAGACTTTCAAATCAAATCAAATAATATTTATTGCATTAGCCATCTGGCCATAGCACATAATAAGAAACTAGGCGGGAGCCTGTCAAAAATATACATAAAATATAACAGATACATTTTGTACAGGTGCATATAAAACTTTGGATATAAAATTATGCTAAGTGAAACAGATAGAATAAAAGCAATGGCAGAGCGTGTCGACAGAGTCTATGTCAGGAAGTAACTTACATCTAGTGCTAAGGCAAATTAGCCAAGAAGGTGGCCCTAAGTTTCAGTGCCTGGAGTATGTAGATAGCCACTCCTCTTGTGACCAGAGGGTTGGCATCTACCAATAGGAATTTCATGCGGTCGTTGTCCAGGGCGATGGTCGGTGGGATTAGGAGGAAAAGCCTAGGTCTAACTGTAGCATATAGAGGGCAGTGGAAGAAAAAGTGGATAAAATTCTCTATCTTTCCCTTGTTGCAAGGGCAGAGTCGAAGGTCCAGGGGGGTATTGGAATAAGCGCCCTGTAGGAATGCTATAGGGATGGTGTGGAATCGAGCAAGTGTGAAGGCCCTTCTTAGCGTAGGATTCATCAGGTCACTTAGATAATGTGCCGGAGTTCTGACTGCTTTCACGTGAGGAAACCACGTGGATAGTCTGGCCGCGTTCGATAGTGCTAGGTCGAGGGCTTCGTCCCTTGCTAAAACCCATTCACGAATTTTGTCTTTGTCCCATAAGGACAGGGCGGCAAAATCTGGAAGGGAGTAGCGATTGCAGATGGTCTCCATGCCCTTTGACCAGGTACGGCTGCCAATAAAGGCTGTGAAGGCTTGTTTCGCTAGTAGAGAGTTTGGAATTTCTACCAGCGATTTGTAGTAAGTGATTATCCTGATATGGGCTTTTGCCACAATGGATGGTAGACCCAATTCCATTCTCAGTTGGGCGGCCATTGTCCCTTTGGGGAGGCCCAAGATCTTTCTTGCTAGAAGGTTTTGCAGGGACTCCAGTCGTTGGAGTATGTTTGGGTTCCACCCCCATAGTTTAAGACTTTCTATCTTGTTCAACTGGCCTTCCAGGATTGGTGCTTATTGGTTGGACTGTGACTACCTTTAATTATGTTTTTCTGCCTCTGCTATTCCTGTGAGAAGAATGGATATGTTGTTTGGGTTTTAAAACTTGTATTATTGGGCTGGCTTTTATGGCTGGCTAGGAAGTGCAAGAAAATGCGACTTGTAAATGTTTTTAAATAAATAAAACCAGGAAGGTTCATTTCCCCCCCCCCAGCCTGGCCTACCCCCCAGGACTGACCTAGCCCTGAGGGACAGCACAGTTGGTAGAGCAAGAGATTCTCAGGGCCATGGGTTCGAGCCCCATGTTGGGTGAAAGATTCCTGCACTGCAGGGGGTTGGACTAGATCAGTGTTTCCCAAACTAGGGTCTCCAGCTGTTTTCAAACCACAATTCCCATCATCCCTGCCCAGTGGTCTTGCCAGCTAGGGATGATGGGAGTTGTAGTCCAAAAACAGCTGGAGACCCAAGTTTGGGAAACACTGGACTAGATGATCCTTGTGGTCCCAACTCTATGATTCTATGAAGATTGTCATGAAGAGAAAAGGGGAAAACTCATGTTTGCTATTATGAGCTCATGGTACAATAGTGGCACAACTGCTATGAGTTTTTCGTTTTTGTTTTTTTACACTCAAGCTATGTATAAATTCTACGAAACAATGTGATTAAAAATGTATAGAATAATGGGATTCAAACAGCATTTCAAAAGGGATTAAGAGAGACGCAATTACTGCATTATTTGTACAGGGCTGGAATAACTCCCAACAATGCTGGTGTTTAAAATGTAACACCTCCATTTCAGTACTCTATCTGCTGGCTCCTAAAAATGTGACCCCCACCACCACTTCACCCACCCACCCACTGCTGCTTGAAGGAATGTTGCCACAGAGCAGTTGATATGGAATGAAATCTCCCATGGGTCATACTGCTTGTTCAGCAGTCAAGAGGCAAGCAGACCAAGGGCACCAACCTGGTGGGCCGTACAGCAAGCAGCCTTTGGGAGGTATAATCCCCACACGCTGGAACAATTCTGGATTTGTCAGTGGTAACTCTATAACCTGCGAAGAGAAGTAACAAAATGTGCCTTGGATTCAGAACAGAAGGTATACAAAGGCCTGGTTCACGTTAATGATGAACTATGGTTTTATCAAGTCATAGTTTATTGAACCATGGTTTGTTTGATCACTGAAACATAGCTTCACCATGGGTTGCTTGCCCATCTACAAATCAAAATCTGAAACCAGGTTGTTGTGGTTTTGCTGGTTTACAAACCTTGGCTTGTTTTCACTATGTCTGAACCTGCCACCCTTCCCTAACCATGATTTGTCTGGCCACCTCAAAGGCAGGTAGGACAACTGTGGGACAATTTTGTGTCAACTCATAGTTTTGTTAAAGAAACCATGGTTGAAATTTAGTGGTATTCAACTATGTTTGTTCAGTATATTCCCACTGAAATTAATGGGCCTAGCTTAGTTATGTCCATTGATTACAATGGATCTACTCTAAAACTAGGTGAACACAACTCCAAAATAAGTCAATTGTCTGTGCTACTTTTTGTTGTACGCAAGACTTTTGTGCACATAGACTTTTGTGTACATAAAACCTGAGCTGCTTTAGGCTCATCAGACAATGTTCTATGTCGATAAACTGATGGTGGGAGGGGAGTCCACAGCTGGCTAGCAGAAACTAATGCTAAACTACCAAGGCCAGCAATGATTTGTTCAATGCTGCCCAACTTAGATATCACACCAATCTAGGGTTAGAGGGTATCAGGAAAGGGAAGAGGAACTGGCATGACAGCAGGGAAGAAGTGTGCATGCTCGTTCTGAAACCCAACGCTACGACCAAATTGTACCAAAGACTTAAATGTCTTCCCTGCCAGCAAGGTAAACATATCCATTATTCAGACCAATAACGAAGCAGGCAACTACCTCTCTTAGTTCCCTGATTTGTTCCGACAATCCTCCAATCTCGGAATAAGATACATCTCCAGGATCTTCATGAGACATGTTGTAAACAAGGGGATCAACTTCTCTTGGCAAATATCTAAATTGGAGAAGCCATACAACTGATGTCACCCGCTGATTTTTAAAGCCCCTCTAAACCAGCTTCCCACCTTTTCCCCACCCACAGTTTGTAAGCCACGTAAAAACAAAAATACCAGAGTAAAAATTCCTTATAGTATCTATTTCTCATTTGTATTCTTTTACGTTTTTACTGGTTCTAATTTTTTTAATCAAATTGTGCTGTGTATTTGTTCTAGTTCTGTTGTTCTTATGAGCTTAAAGCTGAAATAAAGTGATTAATTGATACCAGAGTAAACTGCCTTGGGAGGTGGGGGAGGCTTGTTCTACATGTTGGGGATATTTAAGCAAGAGGCTGGGTAGCATTCAGTCAGGGACAATGCAGTTGCATTCTGTCATGGGAGATTTGACACTAAGCAGGAGGAGGGACTGGATAACCCATCTAACTCTATGAGCATAGGTAGGCAAACTAAGGCCCAATCCGGCCCATGGACGGTCCGGGAATCAGCGTGTTTTTACATGAGTAGAATGTGTCCTTTTATTTAAAATGCATCTCTGGGTTATTTGTGGGGCCTGCCTGGTGTTTTTACATGAGTGTGTGCTTTTATTTAAAATGCACCTCTGGGTTATTTGTGGGGCATAGGAATTCGTTCATATTTCCCCCCCCAAAATATAGTCCGGCCCACTACATGGTCTGAGGAATGGTGGACCTGCCCACGGCTGAAAAAGGTTGCTGACCCCTGCTCTATGAGCCTAGAAAACTAATAAGTTTTTATTTAACATTGGTTAACATACATATCAGCTGATTCAGTAACTACTCTTTTTAATTGGGGGGGGGGGTCTCTTCATGTCATCTTTGCATATATTTAAAAAACCATCACCAAATTTTACAGCTATTTTTAATACCTTCTGTGATGCTAACTAAGATTAGCACTTGGTTTAAACTCACGGTATTTCACCCTATGTCTGGTATTACAAGTTGGAATGTGCATCCAATAATCATGAGCTATCTGCCATCTCTACACAACCACACACGGACAAGGCCTGCATTAGGAAAAATGTGCTTCCAAGATTTAAATAGTGTTATTGAAAACGTTTTTTGAGGTGAGTGCCAATTTTCTTTTTTGTAATTTATACTGTGCCTCCTGTGCCAACAAGCTTAATGTTACCCTGTTCACCAAATATGCTTTATATCCCACTTTTATTCCCGTATTGGCACACCAAGTGCTACGACGCACTGAGTTTTTGTAGAGAACTGGTTCTGCTTTCCGTTCTGATGGTCACCGTACCAAATCAAGATGCCAAAGGAAGCAGGTGCAAGCAAATGCTTCAATACTCTTGGAAATTTAATCAAGTAAGAAAACACTCCATCTTAGCCCTTGGTTTGGAATGCCCAGTCCTGTTTCTGCACAGAGAGCAAGTGAGACCTTGAAACACAGATTGTTTTTATAAAAAAAAATACCATTTTAAAAAAGGGTTTTTATTGCCACTAAATGCTTCTGTGGCCAATACTTTGCAGTAGCTCCACTGCAGGCTTCCTCCATCCCACTCTCCCCTCCCGCCCACTTGATGAGAAGACCTTACCTCATAATAGTTAGAGTGGTCATATCCAGTGCAACTCTTGTCCCAGGCTTCAGCTTACTTTTATCGAGCTGAATGCAAAAGGAGAGGAGGCAACTGTTAAGATTTGGAAAACTTAGTGTAGAAGTCGTTTCTTATGGTGCTGTCAGAAACTGACAGCTCCAATCACACTAGTAATCAGGCACTGTCAGCTCCAGAGTTGAATCCAAAACAAATGAGGTGACTCACCAGCTTTCTGATATGAACTGGCCCCATTTTACAGGTTTTACTGGCCCCATTTTACAGGTTTTACTTTGCGAAGTTGTTTGAAATCTAAGCCAATTAAAGTATCAAAGTATCAAGGGGTGCTGTTCAGGACAGGAATAGTAACCCATCACGACAATATCTCTCCCAGCCCACACTCTCAGAAGCAATTTACGGCACTCACCAAAGGGAAGAACAAAGCTGAGTGTCAAAAAGACATATTTGCCCGTGCATGTGCTACAACCCTAAAGTCTGTGCACGTCTGAGTTATGATCTGAGAGACCAAGACACAAATTATCAAACACAGGATGCTCACCTGACGACGGCAGCCGACAACGTATCTTGGTCCATTTGTTGCTTTGACAATGACTGGAAGCAGCAAAAGAAAGCACATGGCAGCATTTTAATTTTTCTGCAATTGTGGCTGCAAAAGGACATGTTGCTAAAACATTTTCACAGCACTGTACGCGCCAGTGTTGCTGCGCTATTCATACTTGGCTTTTCATTTTGCCTTGTTAAATTATTTTGTAAGCATCCTCTTTTGCCTGCTGCCTGGGGAAGGCAGCATGCCTTGAAATGTGGCATAAATGTATCTTACTAAATTAACAAAATGAACATTAAATATACCAGTAAATTATAAAACAATCATTAAATATACTAATAAATATCCCTCTTAATGAACTCACATTTCTCTTCTGTTAACTGTTTAAGAACCTCACCAACGATCTGTTTAAAAAAATGAAAAAATATTAGACCTACTGACCAATATCAAGAACCCTGCCTATCTAGGTCCCACGAAGGGACATGAAGTTCATTCACCACAGTTCCCTCAAACATTTTGAGTCCAGAACCGCATATGGAAATCTAATAAACTGTTTAGGGCCCCATAAAAATATGCATTTAACCCAAGAAAAACTGGAGATGCTAATGCACCCCACCCAAATGGCTCGTTTACTGACACATTCCTATCAATAAATAAACACTCACCTGTCCAACACTCTGCAAAGCCTTGAGGTCATTTTCAGATTTTTCATACTGCTTGGTGAGCTCCTTCAGCTGTTCCCTTACTACAGACAAAAAACATTGAAAAAGTTGGTCATGCATGTTCTAAATCAGTGCTCTATCTTTCCCCTCGGACAAAATGATCACATAGGAGCTGTAAAATGTTGTTTTCAGTCGTGCACAAGACAGAATAGAAAGTGCACTTCTTTATACATTGATTCCCCCCATCAAATAAATGTGGCATAATGACCCTCACAGATGCTTTGCTAACCAATGTGTGCTGTGATCCTGTGCACACTTATGTGAAAGTAAGTTCTACTGGAAAAGATAGCAAGGCAGGACTAGGGAACCTGTGCCCCCCCCACCCTGTGGCCCCCACCCTGACCAATGGTCAGGGATGCTGGAAGTTTGGGTCCAGCAACATGTGGAGGACCACAGGTTCTTGCCCTACCCCTGCCTTTCAAAAGGTACTAAACAGACTGGAACAGATGGAGCTTTAGCAGATGTCTTCCTCTGCTTTCCTTTGGACCACATCAGTGAGGCCGAGAGTGGGGTCGTGTTGCCTGGGCAGCCCAGGACCTCCATACACACTGCCCGGGCTAATGTCCCAAAGAGGTCACTTTGGTGCTGCAAATGCAGGATGCAGCAGTTACAAGTTACCGGTCTCTGCGGCCACAACAGGTGCTGTGATTCTCTAGCGGTTTGACTTCGCCTCCAGAGGCACACTCCATTGTCTCTTGAGATAGACAGATGCCAACAAGCCTCCCCCCCACCTTTTCATGCTTTTTTGCTGAAGGGGGGAGCTGGAAAACAGGGATCTCTCAGAGCACCTCTTCCACCAGGCAGGTCTGCCCAAGGTGAAGGCATTCCAAGGGGAGAAGAGGAAAGTAGGAATTGGCCATCTAACCTGAGTCAGATTGCTGCTCCATCTCGCTCAATATTGTCAACAGAGAGTAGCAGTAGCTCTATGGAGCTTCAGAGTCCTACCTGGAGATACTAGGCATCTAACTCAGGAGGCTGTAGACTCTCCTCCTTTGGAGGTTTTTAAGCAGAAGTTGGATGGCCATCTGCCATGTATGATCTAGTTGAGATTCCTGCATTGCAAGGGGTTGGACTAGATGGCCTTTGGAGTCCCTTCCAACTCTACATTCTAGGAATCTATGAGCTCCTTGGAGGGAAAAGGCGGAGTAGGAATCATAGAACTGGAAGCAGTCCCTTTCCTCTCTCTCACACAAACAAAACCCGCTGCAGTCAGCTATAGGCAACCAACCATGTCCTGCTCCCCGTCTCTCTCACTGCCAACGAAAATCAATAAATGAATAGAAATACAACCTGCCCATGTGAGGCTGACACAAAAACCTTACACATACACTATATGCACACACATTTCTTCAGATGCAAACTTTTAGTAAAGGTAAAGGGACCCCTGACCATTAGGTCCAGTCGCGGACGACTCTGGGGTTGCGGCGCTCATCTCGCTTTACTGGCCAAGGGAGCCGGCGTACAGCTTTCGGGTCATGTGGCCAGCATGACTAAGCCGCTTCTGGCGAACCAGAGCAGCACACGGAAACGTCGTTTACCTTCCCGCCGGAGTGGTACCTATTTATCTACTTGCACTTTGACATACTTTTGAACTGCTAGGTTGGCAGGAGCAGGGACCGAGCAACGGGAGCTCACCCCGTCGCGGGGATTCGAACCGCCGACCTTCTGATTGGCAAGCCCAAGAGGCTCAGTGGTTTAACCCACAGCGCCACCCACGTCCCTATGCAAACTTTTACCTTTCAATAAAGAGTTGTTTGTATCACTGAAAGCTCTGTTATTGTGTTTTTCTTTTAAGACAAAAGATGTTAATGTATGAGTTGTTGTTGTTTTTCCCCCTAAACTAAAACCTCAGTACGGTATTCAGGTTAAATTGTGATAAATAAATAAATAAGTGGGTTTGGGGTTGCCGTTTGGGAACTCGGTCTCTAAAAGGTTCTACATCATTGTCCTAGGTAGTTACAGGTAGGTGAGCCGTGTTGGTCTGCCATAGTCGAAACAAAATAAAAAAATTCCTTCCAGTAGCACCTTAGAGACCAACTAAGTTTGTTCTTGGTATGAGCTTTCGTGTGCACACGAAAGCTCATACCAAGAACAAACTTAAGTTGGTCTCTAAGGGGCTACTGGAAGGAATTTTTTTTATTGTCCTAGGTCAGTGGTGGCTAACCTTGGCCCTCCAGATGTTTTGGGACTACAACTCCCATCATCCCTGACCACTGGTCCTGTTAGCTAGGGATGATGGGAGTTGTAGTCCCAAAACACCTGGAGTGACCTAGGTAGAGCTCCTTGGAGGGGAAAGGGGTGGGTGGGAGGGTCCCCCAAGGGCCATCCATCCCACCCCCCTCGGGACGCGGGGCTCCGTGGGAGAAGCCTCTTACTGTGGTCAGATAGGAATACAAGCCAATGAACAGAAGGGGAAGGAGGTGCGGCCTATGAAGCCTCCCTCCCTCCCAGGCCCGGCCGTGACAAAGCGGCCCCGCGAGGGAGGCCTCGCTCCCCGGCCCCTCTCCCGCCCGCCCCGGCCACTCACGCTCCTTGAGGCGCCCGTCGATCTCCTTGTGCTCCAGGAGCTTCTTGCGGTAGTCCTGCAGCGCCTTGTCTCGGGGCTCCGCCATGATGATGATGGTGCCGATGCGGCTCTCAGGCCGGGAGGGGGGGCAACTGCGCACGCGCCGGCGCCGCGAGGGACGCCGGGAGAGGAAATAGACGGAAGAAAAGGGAGGGAAGGAGGGGTTTCCTCTCTATGGTTCATCCGCCGGCCCTAGACTTCCCGCAACTCTTCGGCCAGCGGGGTTTGAAGAGCTCCCCCTGCCGGCTCGGAGGCGACCTTGCGGGTTAACCTGAAAAGAACGAACGAACGAACGAACGAACGAACGAACGAACGAACGAACGAACGAAAGAAAGAAAGAAAGAAAGAAAGAAAGAAAGAAAGAAAGAAAGAAAGAAAGAAAGAAAGAGGACTTGGAATAAGGGATAAATGTCTTCATATAAGTAAAAAAACTGCTCCTTTTCCCTTATGGGGTACCCAAGAGTCCTTTAACAGTCTCTAATGCAAACCCTTTAAGCTTTGTGTATAGATATTTACATTAGTATAACTGTTAAAAGTCACTTGTAATAAGATTAAGAACGTTTAAAATTGGATTACTAAGAATATAAGGCAGGCATAGGCAAACTCGGCCCTCCAGATGTTTTGGGACTACAACTCCCATCATCCCTAGCTAACAGGACCAGTGTCAAAACAAAATAAAATAAAAACAATTCCTTCCAGTAGCACCTTAGAGACCAACTAAGTTTGTTCTTGGTATGAGCTTTCGTGTGCATGCACACTTCTTCAGATCTGAAGAAGTGTGCATGCACACGAAAGCTCATACCAAGAACAAACTTAGTTGGTCTCTAAGGTGCTACTGGAAGGAATTGTTTTTATTTTATTTTGTTTTGACTATGACAGACCAACACGGCTATCTACCTTTAACAGGACCAGTGGTCAGGGATGATGGAAACTGTAGCCCCAAAACATCTGGAGGGCCGGAGTTTGCCTATGCCTGATATAAGGTTTCATGGACGTGCATAAACAAGCACTACAATGGAGCCAAGAGGGGGAGTGGAAGGAAGTCAAGCAAAATTATAACTTGAATTTGTTTATGATGTTTTGTTTTCTTTTTCTTATGTAGTGTTCCTGTTATTTTTATTTTTTCTTCTGTCATTATGATATTTTTGGAAATTAATAAAATGTTATATCGCCCCCCCCAAAAGGAGGCGAGCTTGCGGGTGGGAGAATTGTCTATTTTGAATTGACTCCCCAGGGCCATCTAATTTGAGCCGCTGCAGTGTGGAAATCACAGCTAAAGACTGGCTCGCTTCAGGTCAAGGCATTTGCCTGAGGTTGCTGGGAGGGCAGAATGGTAGAATCACCAGAATAGTAGAGCTGGGAGGACCCCCAGAGGGTCTGATCCAGCAGGCTCTTCTTCTTAGGTTCTCACTGGGGTTTCAAAAGCAGCTCCTCCTAGTCAAAAGGGCGTTGGAATAGCTGTCGAAAGCACCCCTCCTTGCATCCCGTAAGCAATTGTCTGAGCAATATCATTTTTAGCCATGTTGTAATGCGTTCTAGAGAAGTCGGTCGCATGTACTCAGAAGGCAGGCACAAGAAACGAGGAGACCTCCAGTGCCGGATTTACGGATAAGCTAAACAAGCTATAGCTTAGGGCCCCACTCTCTTGGGAGCCCCCAACAAAATTTAAAGAAAAAAACCTGGATGTACATTTCCAAAATATAAGATAAAAAACAAATAAAATAAAACCTACATACAGAAACTGTGTTTTGTGTTGTGTAGACTTCTATGATGTAAGTAATGGGCCCTGCCTGCTCCCTCAAATATCACTGATTTGCTCCTTTCTATATATAGGGTGCCTACATTCTGCATGTGCAAATGGCTTTAGATACCTATTAGGTCCATAAATTACAATATAGCATATATTCAAAACAAAGAAACAGCGACAATTTGTTGTTGACAAAGGACAGCTGGATATATAAAGGGCCCCATTACCTTCATTAGCAGAGGGCCTCATCCAACCTAAATCTGGCCCTGCCTCAGGCATTGCGTCTTCTTCATTGCAGTCATGCTGTTAGGCTCTGCCATGAGCCATGCAACACACTTCTCTGTGAGCTTACTCCGATGTAAGTCTGGCTGCATTCACTAGGACTTTTAGGGAAATTGTATGTATTAAGTTGTGTGCTAGACACTTCTAATCCCCTGGAATCAGCAAGTGCTGTATATGTGTGTGTCAATAAACCATATATCCGCTGTGCGTCATTTCCAAAAGGAAACACAGACCCTGAGCAAAGCTAATGGAACGCCTGGAATCTCACACCGCTTGGAGATTGGGGTGGCGTGCAACATTATCCATACTGCACTATTTGTAATCTAGTGGTGCAGCAATGAAACTGCTAGCACATTTGCAATACCTAAGCAGGGTCCAGTCTGTTTACAGATGGGGTGTCCTGTACTCACAGGGTCCAGCCTGTGGGAAACCCGCAAGCAGAATTTGGGCACAAGAGTTCTCTCTCCTCCTGTGGTTTCCAGCATCTGGTATTCAGAAGCATGTACTGCCTCCGTTATGGATTGCTGGCAGCAACCGGAAAGTGTTGATGGACCCAGGAGGAGATGTTCTCCTCGAGAGCTGGGACCCTGAAGAACTGCTGGTGCAATGAGTGTTGCTGTCCTCTGACGTGTGCACACCCTTTGGTTATTTCTCAAAGACGCATTTCCTGTCTACCTGCTCTATTCTTGGAGCGCCCGAAGCAAGTCATCTCATAAGCATTAGAAAAGCAAGCCCCAAGGAAAAGAGTCAACAACAATAACATAGCAACCACAGTCCAATAAGCCACAGGGAATATCTACAGTGGCCATGATGCACCCTGCGTCATAAGAGATGGTCCTCAGTTTAAAGAATCCTGGGAGCGGCACCCTCGGAGAGCTACAATTCCCAGCACCCTTAAACTACAGAACTACAGATGGGGCTCCCTCCCAGCCCTACCTGGAGATGCCAGGGATTGAACCTGAGACCTTCTGCAGGCAAAACATGTGCACTACCACTGAGCCACTGCCTTTCCCCTAATAATACAGTACAGTGCGTGCCGTCCTCTATAGTGTTTGCAATTCCTGCTTGTTTTGTGTCATATATATAGATTTGTTGTTGTTGTTCAGTCGTTCAGTCGTGTCCGACTCTTCGTGACCCCATGGACCAGAGCACGCCTATCCTTCACTGCCTCTCGCAGTTTGGTCAGACTCATGTTGGTAGCTTCGAGAACACTGTCCAACCATCTCATCCTCTGCCGTCCCCTTCTCCTTGTGCCCTCAATCTTTCCCAACATCAGGGTCTTTTCTAGGGAGTCTTCTCTTCTCATGAGGTGGCCAAAGTACTGGAGCCTTAACCTCAGGATCTGTCCTTCTAGTGAGCACTCAGGGCTGATTTCTTTAAGAATGGATAGGTTTGATCTTCTTGCAGTCTTCTTATATATAGATACAGATATATATAGATAGATACAGCATAGATAGATAGATAGATAGATAGATAGATAGATAGATAGATACAGCATGCATATTCCAAACTCCTGTACCCCAGATGTTGATGAAGATATTGAACAACATTTGACCCGGGACAGAGGCATAAGAAGCATGGGTTGTTACCTCCACCTGGAATGACAGGGATTTATAAATTACCGGTACTACCCGATGGGTGTGGCTCCTTCCCAACTGGTTGTGTATCCACCTTATGATAGTTCCTTCTAATCTGCATTTATCCAATCTGCAGGTGCCATTGTGAGCTGTCCTTGATAGACCAGCCGGTACATTCACAGTTCTGCTATCAATCATTAACACGCCCTGGTGCATCAGCAAGTTGGCCCACACAGTTGCATTTAAGAGCTGATGCAAAGATTGCTCATTGCAGCACACAGTCCCCGGCACCACACAATTCCAGGGTGTGCTTTCTTTCCAGTGCTGGTTGCCCAAATTGTGACCCAGAACCAAATCCCAGGACCAATTCCACCCTTGTGTACTCAGTTACATGTGAGCAAGCTCTGTTGAACTCAGTGGAGTTCATTTCCAACTAAGCAGGCATAAGATTGGGCAGTAAATGCATGCCAATGTGTGTCATAGAATCATAGAATCCTAGAGTTGGAAGAGACCACAAGGGCCATCCAGTCCAACCCCCTGCCAAGCAGGAACACCATCAAAGCATTCCTGACAGGTGGCTGTCAAGCCTCTGCTTAAAGACCTCCAAAGAAGGAGACTCCACCACACTCCTTGGCAGCAAATTCCACTGTCGAACAGCTCTTACTGTCAGGAAGATCTTCCTAATGTTTAGGTGGAATCTTCTTTCTTGTAGTTTGAATCCATTGCTCCGTGTCCGCTTCTCTGGAGCAGCAGAAAACAACCTTTCTCCCTCCTCTATATGACATCCTTTTATATATTTGAACATGGCTATCATATCACCCCTTAACCTTCTCTTCTCCAGGCTAAACATACCCAGCTCCTTAAGCCGTTTCTCATAAGGCATCGTTTCCAGGCCTTTGACCATTTTGGTTGCCCTCCTCTGGACACGTTTCAGCTTGTCAGTATCCTTCTTGAACTGTGGTGCCCAGAACTGGACACAGTATTCCAGGTGAGGTCTGACCAGAGCGGAATACAGTGGTACTATTACTTCCCTTGATCTAGATGCTATACTCCTATTGATGCAGCCCAGAATTAAGTCTTAGAATTAAGGTGGGAATTTGATGCATGCTTACACAGGAGTAGATGCGCTCTTGGCCTGATCCCGCAGGCTCTTCTTACCGGTATGTTCCCCGAAACAGGACCTGAGTCCAAAAGCATCTCTCTCCCCACCTGTTTCCCTGCAAAACTGACTCCAAGGGTGGAGTCCCCATCCGACTATACATTTAAAACACCATCATACCATTTTAAACAGGCATGAATCCCCCCCCAAACAATCCTGGGACCTGTAGTTTGTTAGGGTGCCGACTGTTAGGAGACCCTGTTCCCCTCCCGGCTCTACAACTCCCAGAAAGTTCCCTGGGAAGAGGGATTGATTGTTCAAACCTCTCTGGAAAGGGAAGGGAATAGGTGTCTCTCAGCAGCTCACCGCACCTGTAACAAACGACAAGGTCAAACTCAAGATGCTAGAATAAGAGAGCCAGTGTAGTGGATAAGAGTGGTAGACTCATAATCTGGTGAACCGGGTTCACTTTCCCGCTCCTCCACATGCAGCTGCTGGGTGACCTTGGACTAGTCACACTTCTCGGAAGTCTCTCAGCCCCACTCACCTCACAGAGCGTTTGTTGTGGGGGAGGAAGGGAAAGGAGAATGTGAGCCGCTTTGAGACTCCTTCGGGTAGTGATAAAGCGGGATATCAAATCCAAACTCTTCTTCTTCTTCTAGTATACAAAGCACTGGGGACCAGTTTAACTACGAGGTCACCTTACCCCACAAATGCCCACTCATCTGGTTTGATCTGCAGAACTGGCCCTGTTACAGGTGCCATGGAATACCTGGAATACCTGTTCCACATTTGTAGGAAATCGATTTTTCCGTATGGCGGCACCTATACTTTGGAACTCCCTGCTTATTGACATCAGGTAGGCACCTTCACTGAACTCTTACTGGCACCTGCTAAAAGCATTTTTGTTCAGACAAGTCTACCCAAATGTTTATATTGAAGATTCCACCCCCTCATTTATTGCTGGTGTTAATTTTTGGAATGTTTTGATTGCTTTTCCTAATAATTTTATTGTTTTATCCTTTTTGCAAACCATGTTGAGACTGTGTTTCAGAATGCGGCAACTAGACTGGTGACTGGGAGCAGCCGCCGAGACCACATAACACCGGTCCTGAAAGACCTACATTGGCTCCCAGTTCGTTTCCAAACACAATTCAAAGTGTTGGTGCTGACCTTTAAAGCCCCAAACGGCCTTGGTCCAGTATACCTGAAGGAGCGTCTCCACCCCCATCGTTTAGCCCGGACACTGAGGTCCAGCTCCGAGGGCCTTCTGGCGGTTTTCTCACTGCGAGAAAAGAGGTTACAGGGAACCAGGCAGAGGGCCTTCTTGGTAGTGGAGCCTGCCCTGTGGAACGCCCTCCTGTCAGATGTCAAGGAAATAAACAACTATAGTGGTACCCCGGGTTGCGCACTAAATTCGTTCTGGGGCGCCTTCTGCACCCCGATATCGCGCTTCTGCACATGTGTGAACTGCGCCGAACGCTTCTGCGCATGCGTGGACCGTGCAGACATGTGCGGAAGCGTCCGCGCTCCGTGTTGCACTTCCGGGTTTGCGGAGTACGCTACCCGAAAATACTCAACACGGAGCGTTCGCAACCTGAGGCATGACTGTATCTGACTTTTAGAAGACATCTGAAGGCAGCCCTGTTTAGGGAAGTTTTTAATGACTGATGTTTTAATATATTTTTAATATTTTGTTGGAAGCCACCCAGAGTGGCTCGGGAAACCCAGCCGGATGGGTGGGGTATAAATATTTATTTATTTATTATTTAAAAAAACCCAAGCAGTATATAGAGTTTATGAAGTAATAAATTAATCACAGCCCTGGGGATTCTTTGGGGAAGCCATGATTATTTAAAGTTGCTGTACGCACAGTGCAGATGGGGCCACAGCCATTGTGGCTAGTAGCCACGATAAGAACATGGCCCATCTATTCCAGCATCCTCTTCTCACAGAGAATATGCCTGTGGGAAACCAGGGAGCAGGATTCAGGCACAAGAGCCCTCTCTCCTTTGCTGCGGTTTCCATTTCCAACTACGTATTAGTATTCAGAAGCATTTTCTGCCTCCAACTGTGGCTAGCAGCCATCCATAACCCTTTCTCTTTTAAAGCCATCACTTCCTCCTGGGCTTCTCCCTCCTGAAATACAAAAACAATAACAATAACAATAAATTATTATTATTATTATTATTATTATTATTATTATTATTATTATTATTATTTGTACCCCACCCATCTGACTGCGTTGCCTACTCTGGGCAGCTTCCAACACATATAAAAACATAATAAACCACCAAACATTAAAAACCTCATTATGCAAGGCTGCCTTCAGATGTCTTCAAGTTGTTTCCTGGACATCTGAATTGTTGCCTTCCCCAGCGCTTCTAATATTGGATAGCTTTTCGTGTCTCTGTAGGAAATGTATGCTTCTGTTTGCCTTCTACCATTTCCATTCCCATTTAATTCGGCAAACCGAATGAAGGCTTGCGGCCGCTCCAAAACAGCGCTGAGTGATGCAGTGCACCACGCATGCGGCTTCCTCGGGAGCAAGCGTGCGCCTGGCAACGTCCGGCGGGCCGGCCAGGCGGGGCCAGGCGGCTTCCTCCGCCAATGAGGCCGGGCCAGATCAGGCCGGGGAAACCCGCCGGCCGCGCCGCTCCTCGCCTGCGGGCCGGGCCGCACGTCCACCGACAGGAGGCGGAGGCAGGAGGCGGAGGCGAGAGGCGGGAAGGAGCCGCCCCGCCGCCGGGGCTTCGGAGCTGAGCTGCCCGGCAGAGCCACACTCGCGCGCAGCCATGCAGCCGCCTCTCGCCCTCCTCGTGCCTCTCCTCCTGGGCTGCGCAACTTGCGCGCAACCGCCGGGCTCCGCCGAGCAGCGCTGCTTCTGCCAGGTGAGTGGCGCGCCTGGTGCGTAAAAACGCAGCGCCACGGGGCTTGCTCCCGAGGAAAGGGGTCCGGTTGGGGGGTTCGGGTTGCGCTGTAAACAGCCTAGGGGGAGAACTGGTCCCGGAGCCCCCATCCTCTGAAGGCGCTCTGCACATGCTCAGGGCACGGCGGCGGCCTGGATTCAGGAGCTGAATTGGTGATGGGTTGGAGACGTTCGGGGGTTTCCACGCGCCTCCCCTTGGAAAGGTTTTTTGTTTTTTGGCTGAGCCTCCTTCGTTAGTCTTTAGGAGACGCAAATCGCTGTTGATCTCCTTCTCCTTAATTACATTATTCATTGATATTTGCATTGCTTAATGAGACTTGCGGTGGCGGTTCAGCTCCTCGGCGTGTCCTCAGTCCCAAAGGCGCTGCTAATTGCGCCTTCCTTCTTTCAACAAGAGCAGGGAACTCCCAGGGCGCAACTTGCGGGCAACCGGCAGTGCGATCCTAAAACATACTCAGTGGTAAATCCCGAAGAGCTATCTTTTCAGGAAGCGTGCACAGGGTGGCAGAGCCTTGGTGCCTTTGGGAAGAAGGAAGGGGTGAAGAGAGGCAAGCACTGGGGTTCCACCCTGCCTTGGGAAGTGTTGCCGTTGACTGCAGACGCCGAGACCCCTAAAAGTGTAATAATAATAATAATAATAATAATAATAAATGTTATGTATATGCCGCCCATCTGACTGTGTTACTCCAGTCACTCTGGGCAGCTCCCAACAAAAAATAGTAAAAACACAGTGCAACATCAAACACTAAAAACTTCCCTAGGTAGGTTGTGGTAGGTGCTCTGGATATGCTCAGAGGCACTCTCTTCTTCATTGTTACTTTGTACATTCCAATCCCTACTTCAGGTTATGCCCTGTTCAGCCCTCATCCTGCCCCAGACATCACCAGCAGCACTCTCTTTAATGGAACAGAGTCTGACTCATTTATGGTGACCCTGTTATTTCAGAGAACCTACTTCCTAGTGCCCCCCCCCCCACTGTGCATTTTGGCCTAGTATTGCAGCTTTCCCCAACCTCGTGCCCTTTTGATGCTTTGGGCATCCCTAACTCACCAGCTTAGGGAAGGCTGGGATAGATTCCTGTCTCAGTTTTCTAATATTTTATCTATGTGCTTATTGCAAAATGAAATTCGATGCATAAGGTGGTATCCAACAAAGTAACACTGTTAGTGCGAGGACTTTCGGCTGTGGAGCAGAGCTTCCCCTCCTTTCTTTGTGCACCCCTTAAATTTGTTCTGGGGGTTCCCTTGAAAACCTCTGGAGCAGGCTTTGGAGAGGATGCAAGGAAACAGTTCTGTGGTGCAATTAGAAACCTTGCACTAACAGGACTGCTTCACTGGATGCCGCCCATAGAATTGCAGTCTTGTAAACAGACAGTCGCTGCCCCAAATCCTCCTGGTTTGACTCTGGTCTCCTGTCCAGCTTTTCTTGAATTAACAATGCTTGCCGTTTTTGCCGTAACAGTAATTTCTCCACATTTTCTCCATGGCCTTCTCCTCCATCCATTTGCTGGGTTCTTTTTATAGGGGGTGACTAAGACTAATAAGTTATTCCTCTGTCACTTGCAGCGCTTTTTCTGTGTGTGTGTGTGTGTGTGTGCGTGCGCACATGGGTGCCTGGAGTTCGTTAATATGTTCTTCTGAACTCTGTTAATGTGCAAATGACAGAGCGGTGGAGAAGGAAATGCAGAAGGTGTAAACAAACAGAGGTGGTGTGGTGTGTGAGCGATTACGCCAGCCATTCTGAAATGTGACCTTTCCTGGGTGGTAGAAAAGCCCTCCCTGTAGGCTGTATTTACCCAGGAGAAATCTTTCCTCTTGAGAAGTTGCCCCTTAGTAGCCATTGAGCTGATGGATTTACCCTGTTTCCCCTATTTTAAGACGTAGTCATAAAATAGGCCATAGCAGGATTTTTTCGCATTTGCGAAATATAAGCCGTACCCCGAAAATAAGCCATAGTGATAGGCGCAGTTCTGGAGGGCGCCAAGGAAAAGGCGGGGCTGGGCGTCCAGTCCCGCCACCAAAACCAGTCAGCCCCAGAAGCAGCGCTCAGGAACTCTGCAGAGCAGGGCGCACAGGAAGGGGCAGCGGGCGCGACAAAGGCACTCCGAAGGTGTGCGCTCGCCCAACTCCGCTTGGCGCAGAGCGCACGGGGCAGCCGCTGTGGCGGAGAGGGAAGGCGGCACGGGCTTTCCCTGCTCGCCGCCACAACGAAATCCCCCGAGCCGCATCGCCCAAGAGGCTCCTTGGAAAACAAGGCTTCTGTCGAGTTTTGAGGAGGGAAGGCGGTGGAGGAGCAGCAGGAGAGAGCGCCCAGCGAAAGTGGGTCTCTCTGGTGCCCGTTTCCTCAAAGCTCAGCTTGGATTCTCCCCCCGCTGCCAGCAAGCAAACAAAGAGCTCCGCGCCCGTCCCGTCCTTCGCAGCCCCAGAACTCAAGCGTGGCCTTGCCAAGGCGTGTTTACATAATAAAAATAAGACATCCCCTCAAAATAAGCCATAGTGCATTTTCTTGAGGAAAAAATAAATAAGACCGTGTCTTAAAATAGGGGAAACAAGGTATTTACCCTTTACCCCAAAGATCCCACCCAGGCTGGGTTACATGGATCATAAAATCACATCTATCATAAAAAAAAACACTGCAAGAACATTTTGCACAAACGATTGCCATGAAACGAGAGCTAAAATAATGGCGTGGCCAAACGGAGGCAGCAATGCTTCTGAATACCAGGAAGGGAGAGGTGTCTTGTGTTCGAATCCTGCTTGCGGGTTTCCCAGAAGAGGCACCTGGCTGGCCACTGTGAAAAAAGGATGCTGGACTCGGTGGGCAACTGGCCTGATCCCGCAGGTTCTCCTTATCGTCTTACATTAAACTGAGCAGACTCCTCAATACAGGGCATGGTGCAGCTGCCAGCAACATGGGGAAAGACTCCTTCCACGTGCTTGTGAAAAAGGGTGCATCCTCAGCAACTGCTAGGAAGAGATTGACACGGGTTCAAGATAGGGCAGGTCTTTCCAGAGCTAGGGTCCTGCCGTTGCGCTTGGCCATTGGGGTTTGCCCTCGGCTGTAGGTGGGAACGCCAGGAGGGCCCCCCCTCCTAAAGATCCCGAGGCAAAGGCAGAACCAAAATGGGAGAAACACCTGCCAGATATTGGGGTCCCTGGTTGTTTTAGGGCAGAGCTTTCCAGACTTTTTATGTTGGCCACACACTTGTTTAGACCTGCATCATTTCGCGACACAGTAGTAATTCAGTTTTACTAGTAAACTGGAGATTAAACTAACCTCTTTCCAGCCCGGGGAGGAGAGCAGGGAGCGTTCATGCAACACAACTACACACTACAGCCGACACACCAATGTGTCGCGACACACCGTTTGGAAAGCTCTACTTTAGGGCTTTATATCTTAACATCTTGAACAGGGCCGGATACACGTTTGATGAGGCCCTAAGCTACTGAAGGTCATGGGGCCCTTTATACGTCCAGCTGTCCTTTGTCAACAACAAATTGTCACTGTTTTTTTGTGTTGAATACATACTATATGGTGATTTATGGACCTAATAGGTATCTAAAGCCATTTGCACATAACAAAATATGTGATATTTTAGGGAGCAGGCTAGCAGGCGTGGCCCATGACTTACGTCATAGGAGCCTACACAACACAAAAACTCTGTTGCTGTATGTAGGTTTTATTTTATTTGTTTTTTGTCTTACATTTTGGAAATGTACATCCAGTTTTTTTCCCTTCAATATTTTTTTTTGGGCCCCCCTAAGCTATAGCTTGTTTAGCTTATACGTAAATCCGGCACTGATCTTGAACAGGAAGCATGTCAGGTTTCGCATCTCTCTGGCGTTTGGAAACTTCCTCTTTGGCCGGTGTGCTGCAAAGCCGCCTCTGAGATTTCCTGGACTGGACGCAAGTGATCTCCCAAGGTGTGATTCTTGCATTTCATGGAGTTTTGCTATCTGATCCTCTGTGATTCCGTGAACGTGGGCAGCTGGGAGAGCCACTGGTGGGATATATACCCTGACCATCCACCCCCCAGTAGGGCCCAGCGAAAAGTCCTGGAATGGGGCGTTCCAGGGGGTGGGAGTGAGCTGGCCTGGGATCTCGTGGATCCCAAACCGGTCCCACAGTCATCATGAGAGCAGGACCTCCACCTTCTGTTGCAGCTGCCACGCTCCATAAAGCAGCTCCGACAGGATGGGGAGTTAGGATTGTGCCCAAAAGCTGGGAGCAAATTTCAATTGTAGAAGCTGAATACCTTGATAGAGGAGGACGGGATTCCATTTCGTTAAATTGCAACTTGACTTCCTTTCATATTTCAGAAAGCATTCTATATTGAGGTTTTAGGCATGCCTGGTTTTGAATCGCTGCTTGCCTGAGTGACAAACCTTGCAGGGTTGTTGTAAGAATATAATGTAAGCCTTAAAAACTCCTTCGGGAGGAAGGGCAGGATATCAATTCAATAATTGAATAATAATAAAATAATACAAAATAGACACCAAAAACATGTTAAAAATAAAAACATACGCATATTTCGTTGATGGCGAGTGATTAAAAATAATAAATTCTTTAATTAGTTGACCGTCCTGGTGGATAAGAATCTAAAGATCGCTTTACTTGGTCAGAGCTCGGGACGCCCAGTGTCCTTTTTCTATCAGGCCACAGCTACATTTCTCCAGTTGGCCATGGTGAAAATGCATCCTGTGCTTTCTGCTCAGCATCTGACTCCAACATCAGTAGGTACACTGCCTCTGCCCATGGAGGCTCTATTTAGCTGGGGGCGGGGGCTAACAGACCTTGCGTTCTGACTCATCCTTTCGTTTGAGCATCACCCCTAAGCTATTGTGCTGTTGCCACATCTCGAGGGCGTGCATTCTGCAAGTTAATTATGTGTTGTGTTGCTGCCAGCCGGTGTGTCTGCTGGGTGACTCATTTGCAAGGCTGGGATGGGAGGAGAGCAGATTCCTGAGAGAAAGAGAATGTGTGTATAGAGGTATAGAGGGGAGGGGTCAGCAAACCTTTTCAGCAGGGGGCCGGTCCACTGCCCCTCAGACCTTGTGGGGGGCCGGACTATATTTTGAAAAAATAATAATAATGAACCAATTCCTATGCCCCACAAATAACCCAGAGATGCATTTTAAATAAAAGGGCACATTCTACTCATGTAAAAACATGTTGATTCCCAGTCCCTCTGTGGGCCGGATTGAGAAGTCGATTGGGCAAGATCCAGTCCCCCGGGCCTTCGTTTGCCTACCCATGGGATATACGCCTTCTCCATCTTCAATGAGATTTGAAAAGCCATGCATTTGAAAAGCCAAGCCAGCTAAACCGGCCACCTGGAACACAGCAGGTGAACAGGTGCCGGATTGCAGGCTGTGTCAGCAACATTGAGGAGGGTGCCCAGTTGGCAGCGCTTTGCATTTGACTAGGAAGTACAAGGAGAAGTTGAATAAGAAGCAGGCTGGGATTTGCATCTCTCTGGCATTTGGCAACCTCCTTCCTGCCTACGTGCTGCCAGGCCACCTCTGAAGTTTCCTTTGCCGGAAGCAACTGCGCTCATAAAAGCTTCTTGAATTCAGTTTCCCCAGGGGGGTTGTTGCCTCACGTTTGGGATCTCATGGCAACAATGACAGGGCAGAAAAAGTGACCTGAAAACTTTATCTTTGAATGGCAAGGCTCCAGAGAGGGACAACTTCCTGCATGCATTGAAGCCTTTATTATTATTATTATTATTATTATTATTATTATTATTATTATTATTATTGCTGCTGCAATTTCAGGCTGAGCTGAATCATAAAAATAGTCTGCATTTGAGGGTTTGGTATACTCCTGTATCCTGTAGTAGTACCAATGTTATATTAAAAAAGAATATTCCAAAGACTTTGCAGGATAGATAGGACACTTCCATCACATATGAGAGTAGGTACTTTTTCTGCCAGGGATGTGGGTGGCGCTGTGGGTTAAACCACAGAGCCTAGGGCTTGCCGATCAGAACGTCGGTGGTTTGAATCCCTGCGACGGGGTGAGCTCCCGTTGCTCGGTCCCTGCTCCTGCCAACCTGGCGCTGTGGGTTAAACCTCTGAGCCTAGGGCTTGTCGATCAGAAGGTCGGCAGTTTAAATCCCCGCGACGGGGTGAGCTCCCGTTGCTCAGTCCCAGCTCCTGCCAACCTAGCAGTTCGAAAGCACATCAAAGTGCAAGTAGATAAATAGGTAATAAATAGGTACCTTCCAGCGGGAAGGTAAACAGCGTTTCCGTGCGCTGCTCTGGTTCGCCATAAGCGGCTTAGTCATGCTGGCCACATGACCCGGAAGCTCCCTTGGCCAGTAAAGCGAGATGAGCACTGCAACCCCAGAGTCATCCGTGACTGGACCTAATGGTCAGGGGTCCCTTTACCTTTACCTTGTTCTGCCACATAAGGTACTTTCTAAAATTATGCCGTAGTGCAGCTAAGTATCAAGCTTTAAGTGTGGGGGGAATCAGGGCAGGATGATATGGGGGGGCAGGGGGAAGGAGCCAGAGTTCAGCCCCTCTGCCACTCAAAATCGCAGCCTCCGGATGATGCTTTTATTTAATTTTTTTTTAACTTGGGGTTTCATTACACACACCTCTGTGTAACATTTAATTTACCCCTGGTAGGTTTGTTTTAAAGGTGACCTGGATCGAGTATGTAAAGTGCTCCCATCATTCCAGTGCACATATAAATGTTAATTATGTTGTTGTTTTTGTTAGACGTCCCCTAATTATTTTGCTGCTTTCCAGTCCTCATTGTTTCTTCATTTCCTTAGGTGACTGGCCATTTGGACGACTGTACTTGCGACGTTGAGACTATTGACAGCTACAACAACCGCAAGATTTTCCCCAGCCTGCAGAAACTTCTGGAAAGTGATTATTTCAGATATTACGAGGTAATGCTTATACCTTTTTTTTTTAAATGTCGCCCCCAAATGCCTTCGGCAAACCGTTTCTTTAAAAAAAGAAGAAGAAGCTGTGGTTGCCTCATCGTAACGCACATCGTAAATCTAAAAGTTTCTCATATTTTCCTGACAAGTTAAAAACTCTCTCTCTCTTGCCTGGAAGTAAACCCAAGCATCTTCTGCCTTGATCTCTGCAGGTTAACCTCAAGAAGCCTTGTCCTTTTTGGAACGACGACAGTCACTGTGGAATTAGAGACTGTGCAGTAAAGCCATGCCCATCGGTAAGTCTGCAAGAGACCATATAACACCGGTCTTGAAGGACCTTCATTGGCTCCCAGTACGTTTCTGAGCACAATTCAAAGTGTTGGTGCTGAACAGTTCAGAACGAGGCCTCAGATGTGTACAAGGCGGTTGGAGGATGGATGGCGGCTAACAGATTGAGGTTGAATCCTGACAAGACAGAAGTACTGTTTTGGGGGGACAGGAGGCGGGCAGGTGTGGAGGATTCCCTGGTCCTGAATGGGGTAACTGTGCCCCTGAAGGACCAGGTGCGCATCCTGGGAGTCATTTTGGACTCACAGCTGTCCATGGAGGCGCAGGTTAATTCTGTGTCCAGGGCGGCTGTCTACCAGCTCCATCTGGTACGCAGGCTGAGACCCTCCCTGCCCGCAGACTGTCTCACCAGAGTGGTCCATGCTCTGGTTATCTCCCGCTTGGACTATTGCAATGCGCTCTACATGGGGCTACCTTTGAAGGTGACCCGGAAACTACAACTAATCCAGAATGTGGCAGTTAGACTGGTGATTGGGAGTGGCCACCGAGACCCCATAACACCGGTCTTGAAAGACCTACATTGGCTCCCAGTATGTTTCCGAGCACAATTCAAAGTGTTGGTGCTGACCTTTAAAGCCCCAAACGGCCTCGGTCCAGTATACCTGAAGAAGCGTCTCCACCCCCATCGGTCAGCCCAGACACTGAGGTCCAGCTCCGAGGGCCTTCTGGCAGTTCCCTCGCTGCGAGAAGCCAAGTTACAGGGAACCAGGCAGAGGGTCTTCTCGGTAGTGGCACCCGCCCTGTGAAATGCCCTCCCTTCAGAGGTCAAAGAGAAAAACAACTAGCAGACTTTTAGAAGACATATTTAGAAGCTCATACCAAGAACAAACTTAGTTGGTCTCTAAGGTGCTACTGGAAGGAATTTTTTTATTTTGTTTTGACTACGGCAGACCAACACGGCTACCTACCTGTAACTGGTTTTATTCTGTTTTTAGTGTTCTGTTGGGAGCTACCCAGAGTGCCTGGGGAAACCCAGCCAGATGGGCAGGGTATAAATATAACAACAACAACAACAACAACAACAACAACAATAATGGGGGAAATGGCTTACAATGAAATGGGATTTTATTTTGCAACTTCTGTTTTCAGGATGAAGTCCCTGGCAGAATTAGGTCGGAGAGTCACAACAAGGTAAGTTCTGGGCAAAACGAAGCTACTGAACTGTGACCTAGTTCTGCCCTATCCTAGGGGAAGAATAATAGAATTGTAGAGTTGAAAGGGACGCTGAGGGTCATCTAGTCCAACCCCCCACAATGCAGGAAGAGGCAGCTGTCCCTTACAGGGATCGAACCTGCAACCTTGGCGTTATCAGCACCACGTTCTAACCAGCTGAGCTACCGGCAGTTCATAGCTCACTTGGTAGAGCACCTGCTTTGCATGTAGAAGGGCCTCAGTTCAATCCTCAGCATCTCCAGTTAGGGCCAGGAGTGTCTCCTGCCTGAAGCCCTGGAGAGCTGCTGCCAGCCAGTGTAGACAGTATTGAGCTAGAAGGACCAAAGGCCCTGTCTCCGTATAAGGCAGCTTCCTGTGTTCCTGGCTATGGCATTTCTTTTTGGAAAATAAATGAGGTGGGGTTTTTTTGAGTCATCATGGCCGCCTAGCAACCATCCAGGCAAGGCCTGTCGGTTGCAGGTTTGGCCGGAAGTAGTAAGCAAACACATACCTATTTATTTAATGCCGTGAATTTATATATACTGTTAGTGATGTGAGGTGAGAATAATCTCTGGAGAATATTCTCCACAAACTGTAAATTCTAATGTAAGAACCAGTTTTACAACCCACATTAAAAAAATCTAGTAAATAATAAGTCAAGCTGCGATATTGCCGGTGTAAGTAATGAAGAATGATTTTTTTTGATCCAGTTACATTATTGGGCATTGTGTCATTCACCATTGGCAGTTCTGAAATGTGAGCTACAGGAAACATTTATTTATTTTTAGTTTTAAAAATGCTATTCATTTAATTTGATGAACATTTGAATTCATATATATTTCAACTATATGCAAAGTTGATGGTAAATATACAGTGGCAGGCTTAGTGATTAACGTGAGTCATTCACGTTGAATTTTTAAATTCAAGTTTGGTGCAAAAAAATCACTGCAATTCACTGCAAAGCCCCATTGAATAAAAGTATCTGTACAGTTGCCATCTGAACAAGTTTACCCATGAATAAACATGTATATGAACTAATTATATCATTTTCAATGCATTAAAATGAATATTCTCCCATTTTAAATGAAAATTTTCTAATATTCTCATTAACTGAGAATATTCTCGAGAATATTCTCCAAAAGGTGACCCTCAGCCTGGTTGAAAAGATTATTCTCAAAAATTATTCTCAAAAATTTAACATCACTATATACCATCAGTGGTGTAGCGTGGGGCGTGGGGTGCAAAATGGTTAGGGGTGCAAAAGTTCAACGTCTGGTTGTGTCGCATTCCCTGTGTCTACCCAGACAATGCAACGACTCTTCTTTTCTTATCTCTGTGGCTCCGATCTCCTGGGTAACACAGATGCCATTAGGCAGTTGAATGCGCATGCGTACGCCGCCCATTTCCCTCCCTCCAAACCCTGTCCTTCCACGTGGCCCCGAACGCTGGCAACCCACGATATGCCACTGAACACCATTCTTGGGTTAGCTATTTCCGGGGCGTTCACGCCCATGCGATTTCACCAAATGCACCCTCTCTTTCTCCCACAAAAGACGCTGCACCAGTTTGGCCAGCTCACGAAGCTGCAATGTGGGTGGTCTGGGTAGGTGCAGATGTGACTTCCTGGGTGGTCCATGGGTTTGGTGACTCCTGGTGGCCTTCTCCACGGCAGTGGACTCTAATCAGCTTGAAAACACACCTGTTGTTTTGCTTTGCAGTACTCTGAAGCCGCTGCCCATCTCGCCGAGGACTGCGAAGAAGCCGAGAGACTTGGAGCCGTTGATGGATCCCTGAGGTGTGATTTCTTCATCTCGATAAACTGGGGCGGCCTGTGAGGCAGGGCAGTTGCTGGTGTTTCTTAACCCCAAAAGCTGCAGAGACTTTTCCTGCAAGCTCCCTTCTCGCTGTTTCGAGTCCTGCGGGCGCCTGAAGCTCACAAAGGCAACAGGAAGCGTCCGAATCACACATGCAAGGCCACATCTGCACTGCACACCTAAATCACTACGATACCACTTTATAAACCGTCATGGCTTCCCCCAGAGGATCCTGGGAGTTTGTGCTGAGAGTTGTTCGGAGACCCCCTTCATTCCCCTCCCAGAGCTACAATTCCCAGAGTGGTTTAAACTGTCAATCTCTCTTCCCAGGGAACTCTGGGAAATGTAGCTCTGGGAGGGGAATAAAGCGGGTCTCCGAACTCCTCTTAGCACTCTTGGTAAACTACAGCTCCCAGAATTCTTTGGGGGAAGCCAGGACTGCTTAAAGTGGTGCTGTGGGAGCCAGTGTGGTGTAGTGGTTAAGAGCGGTAGACTCGTAATCTGGGGAACCAGGTTCGCTTCCCCGCTCCTCCACATGCAGCTGCTGGGTGACTTTGGGCTAGTCACACTTCTCTGAAGTCTCTCAGTCTCACTCACCTCACAGAGGGTTTGTTGTGGGGGAGGAAGGGAAAGGAGAATGTGAGCCGCTTTGAGACTCCTTCGGGTAGTGATAAAGCGGGATATCAAATCCAAACTCTTCTTCTTCTTCTTCTTCTTCTTCTTCTTCTTCTTCTTCTCTTATTCATTTAGTGTAAAAAATGTGAATTATGTGTTATCAATAAAATTTATTATTATTATTATTAATAATAATAATAATTACAGCCCTGTGCAATGTAGGAATATTTCGCCCTACTTGGGGCTCAAACTTGTGACCCTGAGATTAAGAATTCCATGCACTACCAAATGAGGTATCCCAATTGTTCTTAATATTATCTAATAATGCTATAACCTGGGACAAACGAAACATCTACCGGTAGTGACAAATATTTTATTGCTTGATTTGCAGTGAGGAAACGGCGAGGGCTGTGATTCGATGGACTCGGCACGATGATTCTGCAGAGAGCTTTTGTGAAGTGGACGGTAATAATAATAATAATAATAATAATAATAATAATAATAATAATAATAATAATTTATTATTTGTACCCCGCCCATCTGGCTGGGTCTCCCCAGCCACTCTGGGCGGCTTCCAGCAAATATTAACATGTTACAGATTAAAAACTTCCCTAAACAGGGCTGCCTTCAGGTATTTCCTAAATGTTATGTAGTTGTTGATCCCTTTAACCTCTGCTGGGTGAGCGTTCCACAGGGCGGGCGCCACTACCGAGAAGGCCCTCTGTCTGGTTCCCTGTAACATCGCTTCTCGCAATGAGGGAACCGCCAGAAGGCCCTCGGCGCTGGACCTCAGTGTATTTGCTGTTGCGGTTTAACATGTTTCTGTCCCACCTTCCTCCCAAGTTGGGATATTTGCTGGGTTTTTTGAACTCCTGCGCTTTCACTTAATGCAGCTGGCAGAATTTTATTTAAAAAAAACCCCAAATTCTTTTAGACTCGTGTCACGTAAATAGGGGCAGCAGCATTATTTGTTTGTTGCCTTGTTGCTGTTGACATCGGCTTTTAAAAACCCTCGAATTAAACCTGGCTGTTGGAGGCAGGGGGACATAAAAATTGAAGGGGGGGGGGGGAAGAGCAGGACAAAGACGTAAATAGAGCTAATAAGTGTGCCACATGCCCAGTCGTGTGGGGCAAACAATAGCTGTTCTCAGGCAATCGTAGTTGAGCTGTGGAACTCACTGCCACAGGAGATAGAGATTGGAATAATGAAAGGCAACACGTAGACCAATAAACAGTAAAGGCATAAATTCATTCAACATAACAAACACATGATAACATAGGAATCTCCAAACATTAAGTGTGTCATATAGTCTTTTCAGCAACAAGTGCAATAATCTTCTTCTGACAATGCAGTGAAAAGTCTTTAGAAGCACGTCGATATACGTAGATGCACATAGACTGGTGCCAAGGCGATCGGAAGTACAGTGATCCGGGTAATAACACTGTTTCGAATAAATCTTCCTCAGCAGTAACTACAAAAAGAACAGCAACGATGACCCGCATATGCATGAGTACTGGTGATCAAAATAATTTACAAAACATATGATTTAAATTTAACACAGCAATAAAAACCAAATACATACCACTTCAGTATACGTGCATCTACGTATATCGACGTGCTTCTAAAGACTTTTCACTGCATTGTCAGAAGAAGATTATTGTTCATATACATATGGAGTAACATGAGATTTGGGTGGCACTGTGGTCTAAACCACTGAGCCTCTTGGGCTTGCCAATCAGAAGGTCGGCGGTTCGAATCCCTGCGATGGGTTGAGCTCCCGTTGCTCTGTCCCAGCTCCTGCCAACCTAGCAGTTTGAAAGCATGCCAGTGCAAGTAGATAAATAGTTACTGCTGTGGCAGGAAGGTACCGTATTTTTCGCTCTATAAGGCGCACCTGACCATAGGACGCACCTAGTTTTTAGAGGAGAAAAGCCCCATTTTTTGAGGATCAGCTCAAAGTTGTTGAGCTTGCTTTGCAAAGGGGAAAAAACCCTGTTTTATGGGGTTTAGCTCACAGTTCTGCAGCTTCAGGAAGCCATTTCTACAGTTTCCAGACAGATAATCTAATCAGCCAGTCACATGTCACTGGGGAAACAGCCTCCCTCTGCAAGGGGGCGGGGCTGGAATCGCTCTCCCTTATCTCTCTCCCCGATCCTTTGCTGAGCAGCTGCTCAGGGGGCTTCCTTTCAACACCCCCTTCTCTCTCTTTTTTTAAAAAAAGCACGATCTGCTTTTGCCCCTGGGCAGTTCAGCTCCAGGGACCACACATTTGCTCCATAAGACGCACAGACATTTCCCCTTACTTTTTAGGAGGAAAAAAGTGCGTCTTATGGAGCGAAAAAATACGGTAAATAGTGTTTCCGTGCGCTCTGGTTTCCGTCACGATGTTCCGTTGCGCCAGAAGTGGTTTAGTCCTGCTGGCCACATGACCCAGAAAGCTGTCTGTGGACAAACGCCGGCTCCCTCGACCTGAAATTGAGATGAGCGCCGCAACCCCATAGTCGCCTTTGACTGGACTTATCCTTCCAGGGTTCCTTTAGCTTTACCTATGGAGTATCCACAGCCTGACAGAGGCCAGTATCCTGTCCCTTTCTTGCAGGCTGAAATGGTACAGCTCTGAAACGGAGACATCACATGAGGCTTCTTGCTTGAGCTCTCAGACCAGCCAATTTCAAAAGCAAGAAGGTTATTGGCTGGAGAACACATAGTGGAAAGAATCTGCCTTTCTCTCTCTGATTAAAATATGGAAACGTCTTTTTCCCTAGATATCCAGTCTCCAGAAGCGGAGTACGTAGATTTGCTTCTCAATCCAGAACGTTACACTGGCTACAAGGGACCTGAAGCCTGGAAGATCTGGAACAGCATCTATGAAGAAAACTGTTTCAAGTACGTGCCTTTTGAGTGGCTGGATTCTGAGATTTATTAGATTAAAAAAAACCACACACACACCCTTTTACAGCCCATCATTTCCTGCCAAGGGGTTATTTGCTTGTTTATAAAATGCTTATCACCTGCCTCTCAAATCTGCTTTCTTAGGCGACCTTTAACAAAAAAATTTAAATCCGTACGAGAAATAAAAGCAAAAAGAAACTAAAAGAAGCAGTAAAAGCAGCCAAATTGCAAAAGCCTACAGCACCCGAAGACCCAATAAAACAGGGCCACGGCAATTCTGACATGCGCCCATAATTTTAAATGTATCAGCAGGAAAATACAAAGAATTCCATTTAAAAGCTTGAACAAATAGTCTTTTGGCACCAGTGTAAAATGCTGTAATCATGGCAGGCGATAGGTTAAATGGTTAAGGGTGTGTGTGTCCCAACTCCCAGGGGGCCACAGCTCAAAAGACCCTGCTGTTTGCCTTTCTTCCATAGATGCAGGTGTTGAATTAAGATGTCTAATGGCTATATCTAGACACGACGCCTCGCCCCCAGGGGGGTGCCTCCTCCGCTCGCCGCCCCGGGTAGCGAGGAGGCTTCCTACGCCCCTGCCAACACCAGGGTCTTTTCCAGGGAGTCTTCTCTTCTCATGAGGTGGCCAAAGTCTTGGAGCCTCAGCTTCAGGATCTGTCCTTCCAGTGAGCACTCAGGGCTGATTTCCTTCAGAATGGATAGGTTTGATCTTCTTGCAGTCCATGGGACTCTCAAGAGTCTCCTCCAGCACCATAATTCAAAAGCATCAATTATTCGGCGATCAGCCTTCTTTATGGTCCAGCTCTCACTTCCGTACATTACTACTGGGAAAACCATAGCTTTAACTATACGGACCTTTGTCGGCAAGGTGATGTCTCTGCTTTTGAAGATGCTGTCTAGGTTTGTCATTGCTTTTCTCCCAAGAAGCAGGCGTCTTCTAATTTCGTGACTGCTGTCACCATCTGCAGTGATCATGGAACCCAAGAAAGTTTTATTGGCAGGGATACTGGAGTGGCTTGCCAGTTCCTCCTCCAGGTGGATCATGTTTGGTCCAAACTCTCAACTATGACCTGTCCATCTTGACCTGTCCATAGCTTCCCTGAGTAATTCAAGCTCCTTCGCCACGACAAGGCAGTGATCCATGAAGGGTTGTAGCCAATAGTTCAGCACAATTTTCTTTCCACAGTCTTTTTGGCAGAATGTTTGCTCTCTCCCACAGTCAATTGACTTGTTTTAGTGATGGTTTTTTATTAGAGATCGCTTCTGGGGGATATGAATGTCACCTGGAAATCTGATGGAATGGTGGGGTGCAAATGTTTTTTAAAAAATTTAAAGCACCCTTTTGATCTATTTATTTTTAAATACTTCTTTGTCTCCTAGACCTCAGTCCGTAAAAAGGCCTTTAAATCCCTTGGCTTCTGGAAGAGGTGAGTTCATATTTTGTTTTACACTGCCTGCTTGATAGTGCTGTAAAATCAGTTTTTATAGAAATACAGTTTTCTAAAAAAAAATAAAAATTGTGGAAAGCAAGCAGATACAAATGAGAGAATGGGTAAAGGGCCTGGAGATTTTGCCAGGTGCGCAGAAAAATAGCGAGGAATGGTGCTTGGAATTAGCCGCAGAATTCAGAATCCCAAGGGTTTCAATTTTCATTGAACAAAAAAGTAACGTTTCTAGTCCCTGTGGATGCAAATCTAGACTTGAAAAGTATGCTGGCAATGACTATGTAGTGGCTGCATAAGATTTCCCATTATGGTAGGATATAGACAAATAAGGCAGGAATTGCAAATTTGTATAATAATGCAGGGTTGGGATTCCCTGCCTGCAGAGTTTTAAAACCTTACAATGCAGAATACACTTAGTCCTCATCTTAGGTGGGCAGCTAAATAATCTAGACATGCAAGGGGAAGTTGTCACCCCTTTTTGAAAGTGTAATGTGAGTGATAACATTATTTTTTTCTTAAATTTGCAGCTGCGGGAGAAAATGAAGGTGAGTCTCTCTGCAGCTGGGGCCGAGAAGGACAAATTTCACAGAGGACAAAAAGCCCCTAGTCCCTGCTGTCAATTAATTCCACGTTCCAGGACAGTACAGCATTGACTTCAGTATTTTTGCATTTCATTTCATTTCACACACTTTGTAAGAATCTGGTCTAATACAAAAGAAAAAAGAAAAAAGAGCATAATAGAAACATAACTTTGAAATAAACAACTTATATCAAGTAAAATAATATTCAACAATCCATAATAATAATAATAATAATAATAATAATAATAATAATTTATTATTTATACCCCAGCCAATCTGGGCGGCTTCCAACAGAACATTAAAATACAATAATCTATTAAATATTAAAAGCCTCCCTAAACAGGGCTGCCTATAATACAATAAGGTAAAGGTAAAGGGACCCCTGACCATTAGGTCCAGTCACGGACGACTCTGGGGTTGCGGCGCCCATCTCGCTTTATTGGCCGAGGGAGCCGGCGTACAGCTTCCGGGTCATGTGGCCAGCATGACTAAGCCGCTTCTGGCGAACCAGAGCAGCACATGGAAACGCCGTTTACCTTCCCACTGGAGTGGTACCTATTTATCTACTTGCACTCTTTGGTGTGCTTTCGAACTGCTAGGTGGGCAGGAGCAGGGACCGAGCAACGGGAGCTCACCCCGTCGCGGGGATTCAAACCGCTGACCTTCTGATCAGCAAGTCCTAGGCTCTGTGGTTTAACCCACAGCGCCAATAGTGCACAATAAAACCAGCTCTCGAAATATCAGCAAAATCAGGGGTCTCCAAACTATGGCCCAGGGGCCGGATACAGCCCGTGGGACTCATTTATCCGGCCCCCGGCGACCCCCGTGGCCGCTCTTACTGGTGCGGCGCGGCACGGCTGCCCACATCCGGGTCGCAGGAGCACCGGAAATAGCTTGTGCGCATGCGCAAGAGTAATTTCTGGTGCACATCCGGGTCGGAGGAGGCCCGTACACATGCACACAAGCTATTTGAAGTGCGCCGGAAATAGTGTGTGTGCACGCGTATGGGCGCTCGCTCCCCCGCCCTCTGGCCCGCCGCGCGATCGGCGCTGGAGACACCGACCCGAGGCGCGGTAAGTTTGCTGACCCCTGAGCAAAATCAAGCAGAAATTCACTCTGAACAATTACAATAAATGATTACTAAACCACAACCAATAAAAATGACTGCAAGTCACAATGCATAAACTACCACAATACATACCAAACCATGTAAAAGGATCCAAGTGAGAAACTAAAGACGCACAACTGATAATTACTATTTTTTAAATAAAACCCCTGAACTCCTCCCCTCTGTTCCCAGCTGTTTTTAAAGTCATGATCTGGGAGAGGCAGTGACTCAGCTGGATTTGACCGAGAATATGTCCTTTTATTTAAAATGCATCTCTGGGTTATTTGTGGGGGGCTGGACTATATTTTTTGGGGGGCTCATAATCTGGGGCCAAGGTCCCCTTCGGTCTGAATCCTGGCAGGGCCGTTGCGTTTAGCCCAGCCTTTTCCAACCTGGAGCTGCGTTCGCTGTGGCTGATGGGACTTGTAGTCCAAAATGTCTGGAAGAGGCAGGAGGTTGACGAAGGGAAATTCCAACCTCCGTTTGGCGTGCAACAAATGTGATTTTTAAAAAATATTCACCTTTCCGTCATGGAAGAATACTTCTGACTATTGTCTTGTTTCTGTATTTCCAGGGAACATGTTCTACAGCTGGCTGCAAGGTACCCACCTTTTCCTGTTTGTTTGCTCTCGATAACCAAGGCAATATCATATTATTTATTACAGTAAAGGTAAAGGTACCCCTGACCATTAGGTCCAGTCGTGTCCGACTCTGGGGTTGCGGTGCTCATCTCGCGTTACTGGCCGAGGGAGCCGGCGTACAGCTTCTGGGTCATGTGGCCAGCATGACTAAGCCGCTTCTCGCAATCCAGAGCAGTGCACGGAAACGCCGTTTACCTTCCCGCCAGAGCGGTACCTATTTATCTACTTGCACTTTGACGTGCTTTCGAACTGCTAGGTGGGCAGGAGCAGGGACCGAGCAACGGGAGCTCACCCCGTCGCGGGGATTCGAACCGCCGACCTTCCGATCAGCAAGCCCTAGGCTCTGTGGGTTAGACCACAGCGCCACCTGCGTCCCGATTTATTTATTTATTACATATTTATTATTATTATTATTATTATTATTATTAGTAGTAGTATGAGTATTATTTTAACGTATTACATACCCTTCTTCCAAATTGCAGATTGCATCATTTTAAAACACAGTTTAGAAACCTACACCTGCCTCTATGCATTTATTCCATTGCCCAATTTTTTATACTCTCGGCAGCAGGTGTGCTCCCTTTGTTTCTTTTTCAATGTGTCTGAATATTTCTTGCAGGTGTCTGTGTGGAGAAGAGGGCTTTCTACAGGCTCATTTCCGGCCTCCATGCTAGCATTAACATCCACCTCAGCGCCAGGTACCTCTTGCAAGGTACTGCATTCTGCTTCCTTTGGGGAGGCTATTTTTTTTTTTGCTTGCTTTGCTGTTACTTATTTAGTGTGCAGGAGCGCCCGGCAGCCAATCGGAAGCCGCGCTGGACGTTTGGCTTCCGAAAATCATTCGAAAACCGGAACACTCACTTCCGGGTTTCGATCGTTCAGGAGGCAAGGCGTTCGGCTTCCAAGGTATGACTGTACAGTGGTACCTCGGAATTCGAACGGAATCCATTCCTGAAGTCCGTTTGACATTCAAAATGTTCAGAAACCAAGGTGCAGCTTCCGATTGGCTGCAGGAAAGCTCCTGCAGCCAATCGGAAGCTGCGTTGGACTTCCGGGTTTCAAAGAGCGTTCGCAAACCGGAACACTCACTTCCGGGTTTACGACATTTGGGAGCCAAAACGTTCGACTCGCAAGGCATTCACGAACCAAGGTACGACTGTATATAAATTTAACTAATAATAATAGTAATAATACAGTGGTACCTCGGTTTAAGAACAGTCCTGTTTGAGAACGATTCGGTTTACGAACTCCGCAAAACCGGAAGTAGTGTCCCAGTTTGCAAACTTTCCCTCGGTCTAAGAACGGAATCCGAATGGTGGAAGGACACCGGTGGCGGGAGACCTCATTAGGGAAAGCACGCCTCGGTTTAAGAACGGTTTCAGTTTAAGAACGGATTTCCGGAACAGATTAAGTTTGTAAACCGAGGTAAAGGTAAAAGGATCCCTCACCGTTAGGTCCAGTCGCAGACGACTCTGGGGTTGCAGCCATAGCTGTCAACTTTCGGATTTGAAAATAAGGGATTTTTTCTAACTTTCGGATTTGAAAATAAGGGATGCCGCCAGGGCCGTGCAATGGCACCAAGTAGCCTCGCCACCCTGCACTCCAGAGGCTGCGCGTGAACAGGTGAGCGAAAGAGCGAGCGCGTAGATGGCAGGCAGGCTGTCTGTCTGGTTGGGTGTGAGGGTCTGGCTGCACAAGGCATGCAAGCTCCGCCCCCAGTCGGTCTCAGACTCCTTATTGGCAGCCGAGCAACGCAGCTGAGGAGCCTCCCTGGCCGGCAGGGAGGGAGAGGAGCTGCTTCCTTTGAAATCCGGGAAATTTAAGGGATATCAACAATCCGGGATAGCAGCGGGAAACGGAATTGGAATAAGGGAGTTTCCCGCAAAAAAAGGGAGGGTTGACAGCTATGGTTGCAGCGCTCATCTCACTTTACTGGCCGAGGGAGCCGGCGTACAGCTTCTGGGTCATGTGGCCAGCAGGACTAAGCCGCTTCTGGCGAACCAGAGCAGCCCATGGAAACGCCGTTTACCTTCCCGCCAGAGCGGTTCCTATTTATCTACTTGCACTTTGACGTGCTTTCGAACTGCTAGGTTGGCAGGAGCTGGGACCGAACAATGGGAGCTCACCCCGTCGCAGGGATTCGAGCCACCGACCTTCTGATCAGCAAGCCCTAGGCTCTGTGGTTTAACCCACAGCGCCACCCGCTGTAATACCACTGAAATAATAATAATGTTCCATATACTTCCAAAACGACTGAGAGTCCCTCGACGCGTTTCCTTTTTCCTTTCCCCAAGACACGTGGGCAGCCGAGCGTTGGGGCCACAACATCACCGAGTTCCAGCAGCGCTTTGACGAGGTCCTGACTCAGGGCGAGGGTCCCCGGAGGCTGAAGAACCTCTACTTCATCTACCTGATCGAGTTGAGGGCCCTGTCCAAAGTCCTCCCTTACTTCCAGCGCCCCGATTTCCAGCTGTTCACGGGAGCCGAAAGCCAGGATGAAGAAACCAAGAGCCGCCTTTTGGAAATCCTGCATTTAACCAAGCAAGTGCCATTGGCTTGAGGTCTCGTGGGTGGGAGGGGTTGGGGGGTGTCATTATATCTGACCTGGTGGAACGCTCTTTTCCTTCTGTGATGGAACTCCTATTTGGGGACTTCCCTGGCTTTTTTCTGGCCCACGTAGGACAAGTCTGGATAGTTGGCCTTGGTGAAGATTTTATGCTTTCTTCCCCAAACAGTTTTTTGATTTGAGTTTCTGCTGAAATGAGGCTGCACTTTAATGTTGCATTTTAATCTTGTTTTTAAGTTGTATTTTAATCAATTGTTTTTATACCTAGTATTAGCTGCCCTGAGCCCTGGCTGGGGAGGGCGGGGTATAAATAACATTTATTATTTATTATTTATTATTATTATTATTTATTATTATTATTATTATTATTTATTATTATTATTATTATTATTATTATTATTATTATTATTATTATTATTATTTAATGCCAAATTACAATACAATTACTAACACCAATCATTTACACATCAAATTATATAATTTAGGTGCTTCCCCCCGCGTGCTAGAATTGATGGTTTGATATTTTCTTTATTTCCACGTTCCAAAATCTTATTAATTTCAATTACACTCCAGTCAAGATTGAAACTGCAATATTAACAACTGCAATATTAACAACTTCCATTCGTGTTGAAACATTAAATAGTTTATAAAGCTACAAATGAGGCACTCAAAACTAAATCCTTATTCTTCCTGTGTGTGGCAATTATTCTGTCTGTGATGTTTCTTTGCAGAATTTGAATTACCTGATGTAGTGATAGATTTGAGGCTGGGGGGAACGGGACATAATAATAATTATTATTATTATTATTTTATTTTATTTATACCCCACCCTTCCCGATTTAAAAACCGGGCTCAGGGCAGTTAACAACAAATATAAAACATTGATTAAAAACGACTTTAAAAACAGCTTAAAAACAGCATAAAGTACAACATAAATGTAGCATCGCCAGGGTTAACTGGCCAGTAAGGAGACCAGGGAAAAGTTTAAATGTGGGGTCTCAGAAGGGTTTCTTCATAGTAAAAGTAAAGGGAAAAAGGAATGGAGGATCAGGCTAAATTGAAGGCCACTGATTTTTTGTCAACGGCATGTCAACGAAGGACTCAAATTACAAACAATTTTTTGTTTCCGCTTTAGATCGTTCCCTTTACACTTCAACGAAAATTCACTTTTTGCTGGGAGCCAAAAAGAAGCGGCTAAATTAAAGGTAACGATTCTGTCTCTGGTGGCAAACAAAACACTTTTTTGGGGGGGGTGCGTTTCCCATTTGCACAGCAGAATTTACTGTCTCTCTGCTGCAATTATGGCAATGATCGTTATGCGAAGGTCGGGGGGGGGAAGTGGTTTCCTGCCCCATTGTTTTCTGGATCTTCATATGTATAGGAGGTGATGTCTTCTACTCTGACTGCAGAAACCAGTGTGATGTTACTGAATATTCCATCGGCACCTGGGGGTTGTTGACGAAATGTTCCATGTCCAACTTCTGTGAGGGAAGTGTACGGGTAGTTGTCAGTTTGGCTGGGAGGAAAACTTCCCAGAGGCTGCATAGGAGCAGGAGCTGTGTGGGATGGGTGGAGGTCTGGAGATGAATTCAAGGGGCAGGAAGTCTAGAGCAGGGGTGGGCAGCCTGCAGCCCAGGGGTGTCAGGGCAGAGGGAAAGATGGGAGAGAGGGGTTGGCAGGGAGACAAAGAGTTTGAGAACAGGAATGCCCCGTCCACTTTCAGCTCCATTCTAACTCCAATGCTGGCAAATGGTCTTCTGATGGACTGCTCCTATGGAATGTGGCCTTTGACAGAAAATAAGGCCCCCACACCATGGTCTAGAGCAGGCATCCCCAAACTGCGGCCCTCCAGATGTTTTGGCCTACAACTCCCACGATCCCTAGCTAACAGGACCAGTGGTCAGGGATGATCAATAGGAGTATAGCATCTAGATCAGTGATGGCTAACCTTGACACTCCAGATGTTTTGGAACTACAACTCCCATCATCCCTAGCTAACAGGATCAGTCGTCAGGGATGATGGGAGTTGTAGTCCCAAAACATCTGGAGTGTCAAGGTTAGCCATCACTGATCTAGATCAAGGGAAGTAATAGTACACTGTACCGCTCTGATCAGACCTCACCTGGAATACTGTGTCCAATTCTGGGCACCACAGTTCAAGGAGGATACTGACAAGCTGGAACGTGTCCAGAGGAGGGCAACCAAAATGGTCAAAGGCCTGGAAACGATGCCTTATGAGGAACGGCTTAGGGAGCTGGGTATGTTTAGCCTGGAGAAGAGAAGGTTAAGGGGTGATATGATAGCCATGTTCAAATATATCAAAGGATGTCATATAGAGGAGGGAGAAAGGTTGTTTTCTGCTGCTCCAGAGAAGCGGACACGGAGCAATGGATTCCAACTACAAGAAAGAAGATTCTACCTAAACATTAGGAAGAACTTCCTGACAGTAAGAGCTGTTCGACAGTGGAATTTGCTGCCAAGGAGGGTGGTGGAGTCTCCTTCTTTGGAGGTCTTTAAGCAGAGGCTTGACAGCCATCTGTCAAGAATGCTTTGATGGTGTTTCCTGCTTGGCAGGGGGTTGGACTGGATGGCCCTTGTGGTCTCTTCCAAATCTATGATTCTGTGATTCTATGATGGGAATTGTAGTCCAAAACATCTGGAGGGCCGAAGTTTGGGGATGCCTGGTCTAGAGGCAGGTTAGTCAAAGGAAAGGGTGGGGGTGATGTAAGCAAGGGAGGCGACTTGAAGAAACCTGACAGAAATAGAGGTGGAACAGAAAAGAGGCCTTCAGAAAATAAAGCTTTCACTCACAATCCATAGGTTTACCACGTCAAGACCCTGGCAAGTGAAATTCTGCCTAAAATCCAAAGGGAAAAGATCTTTCAGATCTAGTTTGTAAAATTACAGCAGTAGCTCAGACTGGCAAGTCCTAAAGGGGCAGAGAAGTGCGTTTGTGTGTTTTTGCATCCCCGCACGTTTATACGAACCAAATGTAACTGAGGGAATCCAAAATGGATATGGCAGGGTTTTTAATTGTCAGCATGGATTTTTATTGTGAAATCACTTCCAAGATATTAATGGGAAGTGATTCATGAAAGGAATTAATTACCCGTATTTTTCGCTCTATAAGGTGCACATGACCATAGGACGCACCTAGTTTTTAGAGGGGGAAAGCCCCATTTTTTGAGGATCAGCTCAAAGTTGTTGAGCTTACTTTGCAAAGGGAAAAAACCCTGTTTTATGGGGTTTAACTCACAGTTCTGCAGCTTCAGGAAGCCATTTCTACAGTTTCCAGACAGATAATCTAATCAGCCAGTCACATGTCGCTGGGGAAACAGCCTCCCTCTGCAAGGGGGCGGGGCTGAAATCTCTCTCCCTTATCTCTCCCCCCCCCCCCGATCGTTTGCTGAGCAGCTGTTCAGTGGGCTTCCTTTCAACACCCCCTTCACTGTCTCTCTTTTTAAAAAGCACGATCTGCTTTTGCCCCTGGGCAGTTCAGCTCCAGGGACCACACATTTGCTCCATAAGACGCACAGACATTTCCCCATACTTTTTAGGAGGAAAAAAGTGCGTCTTATGGAGCGAAAAATACGGCAACTAACATAAACTATACATCCCAACCTGGAGTTCCTTAGCAACTGGGTGAAAGACAAACCAGTGGACTGCTTTTCTAACAACATTTTCTTCTCTCTTTTCCCTCCTTGCCAAACCAGGAAGAATTTAGACTCCATTTTAGGAACATTTCAAGGATTATGGACTGTGTTGGTTGCATCAAATGTCGTCTTTGGGGGAAGCTGCAAGTAAGTAACAGTCCCCATCATTCCTTCCTTCCCTCGCTCCTCGCAAATATTTTTCATTCCTTTGCACATTTACTGCAGGTTAATGCACACAGGTATAGTCTGCTAAGAACTTAAACGTTTTGTTGTTGATCATTGCAAGCCACTCTGGGACCCTATTTTGGCTGAAGGGCAAATACTTCAGTTTTTAATACTTAAAATAAGGCTTCACTATCCTGGTGCTAGGGATGCGGGTGGCACTGTGGGTTAAACCACAGAGCCTAGGGCTTGCCGATCAGAAGGTCAGCGGTTCGAATCCCCGCGACGGGGTGAGCTCCCGTTGCTTGGTCCCAGCTCCTGCCCACCTAGCAGTTCGAAAGCACGTCAAAGTGCAAGTAGATACCGTATTTTTCGCTCCATAAGACGCACCTAGTTTTTAGAGGAGGAAAGGGGGAAAGCCCTGTTTTTTTGAGGATCAGCTCAAAGTGGTACACCTTTTTTTGCAAAGGGAAAAGCCCTGGTTTTTTCTAGGATCAGCTCAAAGTGGTGCAGCTTTTTTTGCAAAGGGAAAAGCCCTGTTTTTTTGAGGATCAGCTCAAAGTGGTACAGCTTCTTTTTCAAAGAGGAAAAGCCCTGTTTTTTTGAGGATCAGCTCAAAATGGTACAGCTTTTTTTGCAAAGGGAAAAGCCCTGTTTTTTTTTAGGATCAGCTCAAAGTGGTGCAGCTTTTTTTGCAAAGGGAAAAGCCCTGTTTTTTTGAGGATCAGCTCAAAGTGGTACAGCTTCTTTTTCAAAGAGGAAAAGCCCTGTTTTTTTTGAGGATCAGCTCAAAGTGGTGCAGCTTTTTTGCAAAGGGAAAAGCCCTGTTTTTTTTGAGGATCAGCTCAAAGTGGTGCAGCTTCTTTTTCAAAGAGGAAAAGCCCCGTTTTTATGGGGTTCAACTCATAGTTTGCAGCTTCTAGTCCTACAGGAAAGGGAGCCATTTCTACAGTTTCCAGACAGATAATCTAATCAGCCAGTCACGTGTCGCTGGGGAAACAAACAGCCTCCCTCTGCATTCAACAACGGAGGCCTGGGCAAGGGGGCGGGGCTGGAAAGGGAGCCTTATCTCTCTCCCCGATCGCTTGCTAAACAGCTGTTCAGCGGCTTCCTTTCAACACCTTCTTGTCTCTTTGTAAAAAAAGAGAGCACAATCTGCTTTTGGCCCCTAGGCAATTTGGCTCCAGGGACCATGCATTCGCTCCATAAGATGCACAGACATTTCCCCTTACTTCTTAGGAGGAAAAAAGTGCGTCTTATGGAGAGAAAAATACGGTAAATAGGTGCTGGTCCGGCGGGAAGGTAAACGGCGTTTCCGTGCGCTGCTCTGGTTCGCCAGAAGCGGCTTTGTCATGCTGGCCACATGACCTGGAAGCTGTACGCCGGCTCCCTCGGCCAATAATGCGAGATGAGCGCCACAACCCCAGAGTCGTCCGCAACTGGACCTAATGGTCAGGGGTCCCTTTACCTTTACCTTTATCCTGGTGCTGTCCAGATGTTGTTTGACTACCACAGAATCATAGAATTATGGAATTGAAAGGGACCTCAAGGGTCATCTAGCCTAGGCATAGGCAAACTCCAGCCCTCCCGATGTTTGGGACTACAATTCCCATCATCCCTGACCACTGGTCCTGTTAGCTAGGGATGATGGGAACTGTAGTCCCAAACATCTGGAGGGCCGGAATTTGCCTATGCCTGAATTCTAGTCCAACCCTCCGCAGTGCAGGAATCTCAGCGAAAGCATCCATGACAGATGGCCATCCAACCTCTGCTTAAAAACCTCCAAGGAAGGAGAATCTACCATCTCCTGAGGGAGTCCATTCCACTGTCAAACAGCTCTTACTGTCAGAATTTCCCCCCTGATATATAGTTGGAATCTCCTTGTTACTTGAATCCATTGGCTCAGGTGCTCCCCCCTCCAGAGCAGGAGAATACAAATCCTGTAATTCCTGACCCTTTAGCTGTGCTTGCTAGGGATGATGGGAGTTTAAGGTTAAAGCCAGGGATGGAGATCCTCAGGACTTGGGACTGAATGTGGCCCTCCATCCCTCTATCTGGCCCTTGGAATTCTCCCCAGACCACATCCCTTCATTGGCCCTGTACAGGTAAACGTAACCCAATTCTTGTTCCTGTTGTTTTACAGACTCAGGGCTTGGGAACAGCTCTGAAGATCCTGTTTTCTGAGAGCCTGATAGAGAACATGCCGGAGAAAGGACCCTCGCCCAAATTCCATCTAACGAGGCAGGAAATCGTGTCCCTCTTCAACGCCTTTGGAAGGTGAGTGTGAGGTTTTGTGTACGGAGCCGAGTTCATTTTGGGGTTTTTTTTGTGCTTCTATGGAATTGCAGGGTGTAGACGGCTCTGCCTGCGTTTCGAGTCCAAAAGCTACCCAAGATCTGTCAGCAAATACCCCGCCTGGGGCAGTTTGTGAGACTGCCCCAAAGCCAGAGCAAAGCCGTGTGCGCACATCCCCGGCTACTGGAGTAGTCCGGTGGTGCTGTCATATGTGATTGTTCCCCAGCATGAAGAACAACACACACAAACCATGATTAAGGCTAAACTATTTATTGTAGGAATAGTGCAGAGAGAATCTCTGCTGGTAGCTCAATAAGACAGAGCTGCCATAAAGCCATCTGTCCGGCATCTAGGTCTAGCCAGAAGAGAGAGCACAAAGGCTAGGATTACAATAGTACAGTGAAAAATAAACATTCCATGTAGGAAAAGATAAGGCAGCTTTCTCACGGCTTAGTGAGACAGGCAAATGTCAGACCATCCAAGCTGCAGCTGTTTGCCGCTTGGCTTGGACAAAAATCATAACAAGATCACGCTCTTTCCCTCTTGTGTCTTCCAATTCAGGATTTCAACCAGTATTAAAGAACTGGAGAACTTCAGGAACCTGCTGAGACCTCTCCACTGAAGCCGTTTCCTGATAAAGACTGGCACTCCTGTTCTCCGCAGATGGTTGCTGCATCGTGGCCAGGCTAGCCCCCCCACCCCACCCCGATCTTGGCAAGAAGGGGGAGCTTGGGATTGTAAACCAGTAACCTTGCTTCCCCAGCTTGCGAGTTTTATACTGGCTGCAACTCCCGATGCAAGACTTAACATCTTCCAGGGCTTCCTGGTCCTGTTGTCTTTGTGATCTGCCCGGCGCCGTCTTACTTGACCGAATCTCTCTTAACGGTGGAAGGCAAAACTGACCTCTGTTAAGTAATCCTCAGCTGGCAGTTTTCCTTTAAGGATCTATGAAGTGCCTTTCTGGATCAGGCCCAAGCCCAGAGGTTCTTTGCAAGGATCCTGGTACGGTGCCGCCTCTGTTTTAGGGGGTGCAATGGAGATACCGCTTCTGGGGAAAACCCCTGCCTTTGAACCATTTCATTTTAATTAGGTGAGAGAGCCGGCAGCTGCCCTTTAAAAAGAAACACCCCCCCCAAAAAAATTGCAATTAAACCCAAACACAAGTTAGCCCTAAAGCAACAGGTATCACTCCTCCTTTGGAGTTTTGGACTAGAACTCCCACCCAGTGGCATAGCGTGGAGGAGGGCGGTGGGGGGACACAGGGGTGGTTGCCCTGGGAGCAAAATTTCAGCACTCGGTTCCATCACCGGGCTCCATTGAAAATGCCTTGTCCATGCAAACCAGGAGCGGGTGAGGAAGTTGAATGCACATGCGTATTCCATCCATTTCCCTGCCTCTGCGCAGCCCCGGGCACCGGCAACCCAAGCTAGGCCACTGCTCCCACCTTCCCACCTAACCATTGACCGCACTGCCAGGAACTGGGAGTCCAAAACAGCCGGGAGGGGGCACCATGTTCACCATCCCTTGCTCTACAATGCTGCATGGCACAGTCCTCAGGGAGGTATGGTATACGAAGCACACTCCCCGGGGAGACATCTCCATCCGAGCACATCTGGATACAGGGCAATCTGGGCTGGGCAGACATTTGCCCTGCTGCCCCAGGGATCTTCTAGTGGGTCAAAAATCTTCTCCTCTATTCTTTTTGGAAATCCTTACAAGAGCTCTGTAGTGTAACAGGCCTGTGCTTCGGGTAAGCTGATAATACGCAGTTGCAGACTGCACTTAGAGCACAGTGTAAAGGTAAAGGGACCCCTGACTATTAGGTCCAGTCGTGTCCGACTCTGGGGTTGCGGTGCTCATCTTCCTCTATAGGCCGAGGGAGCCGGCGTACAGCTTCCAGGTCATGTGGCCAGCATGACTAAGCCGCTTCTGGCGAACCAGAGCAGCGCACGGAAACGCCGTCTACCTTCCCGCCGGAGCGGTACCTATTTATCTACTTGCACTTTGACGTGCTTTCAAACTGCTAGGTTGGCAGGAGCAGGGACCAAACAACGGGAGCTCACCCCGTCACGCAGATTCGAACCGCCGACCTTCTGATCAGCAAGCCCTAGGCTCTGTGGTTTAACCCACAGCGCCACCTGGATCCCAGAGCACAGTGTAGCTGCTATCAAAAGGCAAAGTTAAGATGTGACTTGACATCTTTTCCTAAGAGAAGGGTGACCTCCTTGCATCTTCACGGAGGTTAGAGAAACATTTTCTTCTCTTCTCATAACGCCGGAACTCATGGGCACCCAAGGAACCTGAAAGTTGGAAGAGTTAGGGCAGATAAAAGAAAGTGCCTCTTTGCACAGCGCATAGTTAGACTGGGGGAGTCGCTTCCGTAGGAAGAAGTTATGACCACCAGCCCAGAGGGCTTTAAATGAGGATTAGGCAAGTTTGAGAGCCAGTGTGGTGTGGTGGTTAAGAGCGGTGGACTCGTAATCTGGTGAACCGGGTTCGCTTCCCCGCTCCTCCACATGCAGCTGCTGGGTGACCTTGGGCTAGTCACATATCCTTGAAGTCTCTCAGCCCCACTCACCTCACAGAGTGGTTGTTGTGGGGGAGGAAGGGAAAGGAGAATGTGAGCTGCTTTGAGACTCCTTAAAAAGATAAAGGGACCCCTGACCGTTAGGTCCAGTCGCGGATGACTCTGGGGTTGCGGCGCTCATCTCGCTTTATTGGCCGAGGGAGCCGGCGTACAACTTCTGGGTCATGTGGCCAGCATGACTAAGCCGCTTCTGGCGAACCAAAGCATGGCACGGAAACGCCGTTTACCTTCCCGCCGGAGCGGTACCTATTTATCTACTTGCACTTTGACGTGCTTTCAAACTGCTAGGTTGGCAGGAGCAGGGGCCAAGCAACGGGAGCTCACCCCGTCGCGGGGATTCGAACCGCTGACCTTCTGATCGGCAAGCCCTAGGCTTTGTGGTTTAACCCACAGCGCCACCCGTGTCTCTCCTTAGGGTAGTGATAAAGCGGGATATCAAATCCAAACTCTCCTTCACTTCTTATGGAGAAGGCTATCAATGGCTACTATCCAACCAACAAAGACTGGTTAGCCACTGCGAGAACATTGGCCTGATCCAGGAAGGTGGTTCTTAGTATTTTTGGTCCCAGCACTGAACCTGAACTGTTGAAGTGCCCTGTTGGTTTCCTCCGTCCAAACCCTCCCTCTCGCTGCTTAATGTTACCTCATTTTACAAAACGCTCCGTACTCTGGAACTGCTACGCTGGTCTCAGGAAAAACAGAGATGCTCCTGAATTATTTTTTACTGTGAATGTTAGCAGAGAAGGGCACCCCCCCAAAAAAATATTTCCCTCCACTTCTCCCAAGAAAGCAGAAAGGAATTCCGAGCAATGATTTGTGCAACTGTACTTCATGTGCTGAGACCTGCAGGGGGAATGATGTGGAAAGGACTCAGGTTTGTACAATAAACAACTGTGCATGAATACAGAAGTGGGGCACACAGGCCTGAAACAGAACGCTCTGCTCTCATTTTATTCTCCTGAATTTGCGTTGCAAAGGGATAGACTAGATGACTCTTGGGGTCCCTTCTGAACTCTACAATTCTATGATTGCGAAGGACGCTGGGAGATTCCAAGGGCTGGCAGGGTGAGCAAAATGATGCTCCTACACTGGTAACGTTTCCTTGAAGAGATGGTTATTATTATTATTTATTTATATAAAATTTATATACCGTCCTGTACCCTCAGGTCTTGGGGCGCTTCACGGGATAAAATCAGAATAAAGTACATAATCAAAATAAAAACAACCACCCAATAACTCCTCCCCTAAAAAGGAGTTCTAGGTCAATCCTCAAACTCAGCCCTCCAGATGTTTTGGGACTACAACTCCCATCATCCGTAACAGTACCAGTGGTCAGGGGTGATGGGAATTGTAGTCCCAAAACATATGGAGGGCCGAGTTTGGGGATGCCTGCTCTAGGTGGTGACATGGTCCGCCTCATTTAATCCCCACAAAAACCCTGTGGGGCAGGCTAGGCTGAGAGGCAGTGACTGGCCCAGCGGGAGCTTCGTGGCTGAGTGGGGATTTGAACCTTGTTCTCCCAGGTCCAAGACTAACCGCTAGACCACACTGTTTCTCAGAGCTGACCCTTGGGAACTAGCAGCACCCGAGGCTTTCCCCCCCAGTGGCAGGTGGGAATTGGCACATTCTTCATTCTGCCTCCAGCTATTTCCCCCATTCCTGCAGATTCCCCTCACTCCAAAAAAACCCCTTCATCCGTCTGCTACCCCTCCAGCTGCTTTGGTCTGTGCCACAGTGGCTGATGGGAGTTGTAGTCCAAAACAGCTGGAGAGCACCAGGTTAACAAAGGCTGCTCTGCTTGCGGGTACATGCAATTTATTTAATTTTTAAAAAGCATGCATTTTTGTTGAAATTATCAGGCATTGTAAATACACTGCTTTTTGTAGGGGAGCGTTCATGATGCTATACTCCTATTGATGCAGGGCTGCATCAATAGGAGTATAGCATCTAGATCAAGGGAAGTAATAGTACCACTGTATTCCGCTCTGGTCAGACCTCACCTGGAATACTGTGTCCAATTCTGGGCACCACAGTTCAAGAAGGATATTGACAAGCTGGAACGTGTCCAGAGGAGGGCAACCCAAATGGTCAAAGGCCTGGAAACGATGCCTTATGAGGAACGGCTTAGGGAGCTGGGTATGTTTAGCCTGGAGAAGAGAAGGTTAAGGGGTGATACGATAGCCATGTTCAAATATATAAAAGGATGTCATATAGAGGAGGGAGAAAGGTTGTTTTCTGCTGCTCCAGAGAAGCGGACACGGAGCAATGGATTCAAACTACAAGAAAGAAGATTCCACCTAAACATTAGGAAGAACTTCCTGACAGTAAGAGCTGTTCGACAGTGGAATTTGCTGCCAAGGAGTGTGGTGGAGTCTCCTTTGGAGGTCTTTAAGCAGAGGCTTGACAGCCACCTGTCAGGAATGCTTTGATGGTGTTCCTGCTTGGCAGGGGGTTGGACTGGATGGCCCTTGGGGTCTCTTCCAACCCTATGATTCTATGACCCATGGCAGACAATTCCCTTCCTTTTTTCTTTGCCCTCCTTTTGAAAAATACTACCATTCTAGGAGTCTGTGGTACAGATTTACCAGCTTTTATTTACAAAGTTCTTGTGGGTTTTTTTGTTTTGTTTTGGTGCTTCTACAGATTTCTGCACCCTACCCCCCGCTTTCTAGTTTTGTCCTCTCCCATCGCCACAAGCCAGTCAGGAGGGCAATAATCCCAGGCCCCCCCCCCTTCCATGAGCTGGGACAAGCTGTAAAGGTTGAAGAGCTGCAAGAAAACCAAAAAGCCGAGCCTTTGAAAACTCCCGTCTCACAAGATAAAAACAAACCTCTTTATTTCAAAACATGAATGGCATTACAATTCAGAGTGAAGAAGGTTTAAGGTTGGGGTACATTCATTAGGCGCAGCCAGCCGGCAAAATGGCACCCCTCAAACCATCCCAAGAACGGGCAAACTCTTGCACAGGCAGGATTTCTCCGTTTAAATAAGCAGCTGTCCATGAGAATGAATAGGACGCCCACGTCTTGTCAGCCATCATTTCTTCTCCGTTCTACAACCCCACCCTGCTGTCCTAACTGTCAGTGGCTCCGATGAGTGGGAAAGATCAGCTTTAGTCAGTGCAAAATGTTGGATAAGGATCTCGTAGCCCTTAACACCATTGCCCTCCCTCCCGCCTATGAAACGAAAATTATAAAGTGCTCCCAGTGCATTGTAAAACTCTTAAGCGGAAAAGAAAACGGGGTGGGGGTGTTAATAGCGCAATCTGCCTTTGGTGGGTGAAGGAGGGGGCAGCACAGAGTTCGAGACATGGCTTGTTTTACCCGAGTCGAGGATCAATCGATGCTGGGGGGTCCTAGTCACACATTAGCCTGGGGAGGGGGTGAGAGAGCACATTTCCTGGTGCACAACACCAATATGGCCTTTTTCAAGGGATGCTTAAAATTTAGCAGCTGTCAAATCTCACATGTCCACACCAAAATGTTTACGAACCACCCCCCTCCAAAAAAATGGCCATCCTGACCGGGCCCTGATGCAACGCTAAAAACCATAGTTTACTGTTGCAAGGGAACAGTTCGGGTACTTTTCCCTACCGCAAAGCGCGACATGAGGTTTCCTTCAAAACACAGTTTATGAAGCTGGCTTGTTCCCATCAGATTAACCACAGGCTAGCACTCGGACACAATGCTAAAACTGGCTAATTTAAATTTTAAAAAAAGCAGTGAAACCTACACTGGAGGAGGAGAAGTCTGGCAGGGTGGGGGCCCTAGGCTTGGCCCTGTAACACTAAACTAGAGTTTAATGCTATATCTCAATCGGCGCAGCCACTCTTGAAACATTGCCAGCACTTCGGTGTGACTTCAAAAACTGGTGTAACATGTAGTTTTCCTTCTCAGTCTGTGAACAGGAGATACACCCACTATTCCAGCCAGATATCCTCATGGGGCATCAGAATTAGCTTGGAATGAGAAATGTTTCCCTCCTAAACAAACGCTTACAGATGGCACCTGAGGTTTTGCTCCATGAATGAACCTTCACACGTTTCCCAAAGCAGCCTCTGAACTTAAGTCCCAAAGAGCAGCAAATAAATGCCCTGGGTTGGTCAGAGTGAGCTGAACAGAAAGCCAGAAGTCAAGAAATCTATGCAAAGTCAAGAAATCTGGGGCAACCCAGCCCAATGGGCAAGGTATAAATAATAAAATTATTAATATTACACAAGAATTGCCTGCCTACACTGTTTCTGCAAAACATCTGGATTTGTGAGCACAGCGATAGGAATGGCCAAACTAGTGCCAGCAAGCATTCCTTTGGCAGGTTAGCATCACTTGGGAGTGGAATTTGCTGACAAGCTTGGTGGCTTTAGGTCCCCAAAACAGCTACTCTCCAACACGTGACCTCAGCCCAGGGGTGTTTCTTTTGGGGGGGAGGGTTGGACTCACCAGCTGCTGCTGAGCTACAGCTCCCATCAGCCCCAGCAAGCACGGCCAATGGCCAGGGATGTTGGGAACTATAGCTCAGCTGCATCGGATGGGTGAAAGATTCCCCAGACCAGCCCGAGGCTGAGCTGCAAGCAGGTATTTTTTTGGGGGGGGGAGGGAGAGAGCTTGTGCAAGAACCTAAACTTGTTCAGGCAGTTTCGCAAACGCGACACCCCCCCCCCCAACAAGTTTTAAAATCGGCACTTTTTACTGAAGTCACGTTCGCTTCAAGCAGGCATGGCCAAACTCGGCCCTCCAGCTGTTTTGAGACTACAATTCCCATCATCCCTGACCACTGGTCCTGTTAGCTAGGGATGATGGGAGTTGTGGTCCCAGAACAGCTGGAGGGCCAAGTCTGGCAAGATACTGCCTCCTACCTCTCAATGTTAGGGATAATTCACCTGGTTCTCGGAACTGCCCGAGAAGCAGAATACATGCAAGCTGGTGGAACAGAGAGCTCCAGCCCTGGATCTGAACTATGCAACGGGGACGTGTCTTCATTCCGTCACAAGGGAGCAGAATCAGATTTTGCAGCCAGAAGTTGGTGGAAATGACCCAATATAAGGAGTCACCCAGCCTGCCTCTTGACCCTTAGGAAGTCTTCACTTTATCCCAATACCGTCCACTCAAAGAGTGTACATTCCCAGCTTGGATTTTAAAAAACGGAGGGATTGCAGCTTCTCTAGACACCACAGCTGTGTGCATTACAAACAGGCAACCCCATGATCCCCTCTGCTGAGAAATATGACTGCCATGAACCGCAAAATCTTCCAGAATATGCATCAATGGCTACACTTCTCTATTAAGAAGATGCAAGGAGAAGAGGGAAAGTTTTCTTCAACTCTGCTAGAGAGTGCAACCAATCATTTTCTCCATTGCAGATGATAGTGCTATTTCGTGATTTGCTAAGCAGCCCAAATGCTAACCGTGCTTCTTCCCAGCTGCTAAGCGAACCCTAAGAAGGGTCTCCCATCCCACCCCGGACCACACCTGTAGCTGGCTGGCTAAAAGCAGCCGAGGTGTCAACCCCAGCTGCCTCTGCAATATCCATAGCACGCATGCAGCTAGTCCTCATGGAGCCATTCTGTCTTTAAAAAAAAACACACACAACAAAACCACCGAGTAACAGCTCTGCTTTCCCCAGTGTGTGAACCGAGTTTTTTAGTTTTATAAATCAATGCTCAACGTAAGTCGGTCGGTCGCAAGGGGCTTCACACCACATGCAAAAATATATATATAGATATGAAGAATTGACTTCAATAGCCCCAAGAACAAACAGATTGATAGTAAAGTATAGCTGCAAGGTAACTTAACCCTTGTGAGACCAAGACACTTGTGCCAAACTTGTTAACATTCCTTTTTTTTTTTTTGTTATGGTGTCCCCATTTTAAAACTCTTTAAAAAAAAGAAAGAGTTTGGAAGCCAGGATTTGCCCACCCGACCCCGAAGGTTCCCACCGTTAGTATGCGGAGATGCTCCAGTCGTTGCAAAAAGACCAAACAAACTTCCCCAGTTATGGATGTGCAATTAAAAGGGTTACCCAGAACTAGTCTTCCCAAGCTGCTGAAGACAGTTAACTGGCAGGGAGAAGCACCGCTCCTTGGAAACGTTGGGTTAAAAGTGCAAATATCGCCTCGTCCCAGCCATCAAGGTCTGCTCCCAAAGGTTGCCAAGGTACCATCATCCTCTGGAAGGCCCGACCCACTGAAACAAAATACTTCTAAGGGGCTGTGTTTTGACCTCACCGGCTTCCATCATTGCAAGTACCGCTTGGCAAGAGGAGTTGGGGCTTTGCAAAGCCCCTATCCTTCCGTTCCCACGTTCCGGAAACCTCGGGAGCCACGCTAGGTATTTGGGGAGCTGACGCCGGGTCCTGCGTACCTGGTTGGAGCCCCGCTCCGGCCACTTCCCGCCCAGGCGCAGTCCCCCCCCCCAAGAGGTGCGCCAGTTCCAGTCCTATGGCACCAGGCGGGGGTTCGGGTGGCTTCTGGACTCCAGGCTCCCGTGGGTGAAGAGCAGCGGGGCCACGTCCATCGGAGGGGCCGCCAAAGGCGGGATCATGACGCAGCTGTCACTCCCCGTCAAGGAACCGTACCAGCCAGAGCTCTGAGGGGTAGCCAGGCTGCCGAGAAATAAGAGGGAAGTCCTGTGAGTGCTGGAAAACTAGTCAAAAACCAAAGGCACCTAAACGGTCTTGGCCCAGTGTACCTGAGGGCTCTCTGGCAAGTTCCCTCGCTGTGAGGCAGGGTGGATAAAAATCAGTTTTTATATACTTTTATATACTTTTTATATACTTTTGCACAGCAAGGCGTGGCCGGGTCAGCTAGAGAGAGAGAGAGAGAGAGAGAGAGAGAGAGAGAGAGAGAATGTGTGTGTGTGTGTGTGTGTGTGTGTGTGTGTGTGTGTGTGTATCTATCTATCTATATCTATATCTATATACACTAGCTGACCCGGCCACGCCTTGCTGTGGCTGATTTGGTGAAATGCAAAAGTAAGATACAGTATGAAAGAGAAAGCGTATGTTTACTGACACCGTATCTCGTTGAAGTTCAGTCTATGTGTTCTCCGTTTGCCCCTCCCATTTTTGTCTTCGTTTCTACAACTGTTTATTACTACTATTTTAGTCTATGAGGTTCTTTGTCCCAGTAGTGTTTGTGGGCAGTCTGTCTGTCGATTGGATGGTGGTAGTGACGTTGGGAAAGGAGGAGGAGGGGTCAGAAACAGGTATGTTGTGCTGTGCTGTTTAACGTCCACTGGAGGGCGCTATATTTTTTGCAGAAAATCACATTTTTACCTGGGAAAGGTGTGGTATTTGTGCAATGTAAGTACATATGATCACTCCCATATGGGCATGGAACGTTGTGTCCAAATTTGAACGGAATCGATCAAGGGGGTTACGGAGGAAGGCGATTGTTAACAAACATCCAACTTGAACGATATATATATATATATATATATATATATATATATATATATATATGATTTTTAAAATTTAAATCAGATTTTTTGGATTTAAATTGGATTTTTATAATAAAATGCTTTTGGAGGAAAATTCTTTCTAAAGATAGTTTTCTATTTAAGTACGGGCATAGGCAAACTCGGCCCTCCAGATGTTTTGGGACTACAATTCCCATCATCCCTGACCACTGGTCCTCTTAGCTAGGGATGATGGAAGTTGTAGTCCCAAAACATCTGGAGGGCCGAGTTTGCCTATGCCTGTTATAGTCTATTTAAGTTACGTAAGTTTTTCATGTGTGCTAAAACTCAGTCTGTTTTTTGTTAATAAAAAAAAATTGTTTAACCACATCAGTTAACAAACATGGATACATATGCTATATTGTTTTTGTTTTAGTTAAATAAATTGTTTAAATTGTTATTAAGGAAATGATTATTTTTCTCCTTCTAATAAAGTACAGCAGAAAACGTGTCCAAATATAAACAACTTATTAACCCTCACAATAATGACATAATTATCTGTCTATATATTTCTAATAATATAACCTGATCAGTAAATTTTGATATTTTTCAGCTACTCTGAAAATTTATTATTCCAAAAATGAAAACTTCATCTGGTTGTAAATATTAAGACTATACCAGCAAGAATGAGTCTTTCTGTAAAAAAGAATAAGATGATTTAAATCAAGTCTTACTGACTAGTGATTTAAATCGATTTGATTTAAATCAAATCCACCCTGCTGTGAGGTTATAGGGAACCAGGCAGAGGGCCTTCTTGGCAGTGGCACCCACCCTGTGGAACGTCCTCCCATCAGATGTCAAGGAGATAAAACGACTACAGTGGTACCTCTGGTTACGTGCACCTCTGGTTACGTACCTTTCGGGATACACACATGGCAAACCCGGAAGTATTTTTCCGGGTTTCACCGCGCGCATGCGCAGAAGTGCTCTACCGCACCGCGCGCATGCGCAGAACAGGCACCTCCGGTTGCGAAAACCTTGGGATCCGACCGGAGCTCCGGAACAGATCCCACCCGCAACCGGAGGTACCACTGTACACAACTTTCCGAAGCATGTGCTCTACCCACTGAGCCATGCAGCCCTTCACTATGCTTTGAACTGGGGTGCCGACAAAACGCCCCCATCAACTGCGCTACCTTCCTCCGCTGAGCCTCGGAAGGTCGTCGTCACTGTCGTACCGCCTGGGGTTGTCGAAGAAATAGGCCCGGGAGTTGTAGCTGTGGCTGTTTATCATTCCAGCTGGTGCCTGTTTGGTTAAAAGAGGCTGTTAGATAAGTGAACAAAACAGACACCGATCTTAGAACATGGATCTGGGGTGCAGACAGTCCTGGGGAGCCTCCCACTTAGGGGGAGTAAAGTCTCTTAATTTCCTTTTCCTCTTTTCAGTTGAGGGAGGGGGTTTGCAACGTTTGCTTCGATATAAAAATATGTGGAGCTTAGCATTAGCTGAAAAAATAACTCGTTAAATTAATGTGCTGCCAAAGAAATGTAGAGCCCTCCCCCCCTCGCAAAAATAAAAAATATTCCTATTTTTGGTGGGATTTTATCTTACGCACAACTAATACAGCTGTGTGCAACTCCCTCTCCATGGTGAAATTTTGCTTTCCTCATGGTATTAAATACCCCACCAAACAAATATAATAAATAATAAAATAATGATAATTATGATTATGATTATTTATACCCCGCCCATCTGGCTGGGTTTCCCCAGCCCCTCTGGGCGGCTTTCAACCGAATATTAAAAACAATACAGCATCAAACATTAAAAACTTCCCTAAACAGGGCCGCCTTCAGTTGTCTTAATAATAATAATAATTTATGTCACATTTATTAAGCCTCTCTCTATCAATTTGTTTGATATGCTTCAACAAAATCTTTTTAAAAAAATTTATTTCCTTTCTAATAATAAATAATAATAATAACAATAAATAATAATAATAATAATAATAATAATAATAATAATAATAATAAGTTTTATTTATACCCCGCCCTCCCCAGCCGAAACCAGGCTCAGGGCGGCTAACACCAGTAAAAATCACAACAAAGTATAAAAGAAAACCATTAAGATACAGGTTTAAAAGCCAATTTAAAATTTAAAATACCGCTTCATTTGTCGCCCATAAACAAAACCAAGAGGAGGAAACCATCAGACTGAGTCTGACCAGAAGGCCAGGTGGAATAGCTCTGTCTTGCAGGCCCTGCGGAAAGATGTCAAATCCTGCAGGGCCCTGGTCTCTTGTGACAGAGTGTTCCACCAAGTTGGGGCCAGTACAGAAAAGGCCCTGGCCTTAGTTGAGACCAGTCTAACAGCCTTGTGGCTCGAAGCGGTCTTCACAGTTTGAGGGGCATGCTCTGTTTTTTAACCGGGGAAAGTACCAGTAGTTGATCCACGCAAATTCCCAGGTGATCATACCAAGTTCTGCGCCAGCCTCTGAGCCCGGAAGAAGAGAACCAGGAATGTAGTAGGGATGAACTCCCAGAGGAACAACACAACCCCAAAGACCACGTATTCTTCGCTGCCGGCTTCTTCGCCTCGAACCTGCGGGAACAGGGCATGGATTCAAGTCCAGCACTCAAGGAGATAGGCTACAGTGGCCAGGGGCCAGCAAACTTTCAGCAGGGGGCCAGTCCACTGTCCCACAGACCTTGTGGGGGGCCAGACTAAATTTTGGAACAAAAAAATGAACCGATTCCTATGCCCCACAAATAACCCAGAGATGCATTTTAAATAAAAGGACACATTCTACTCATGTAAAAACACACTGATTCCCGGACCGTCCGTGGGCCAGATTTAGAAGGTGATTGGGCCGCATTTGGCCCACGGGCCTTAGGTTGCCTATCCTTGGGCTACCCTGTGTCTGTGACCGCCCTAGATGACTGTCCTACGAGTGCAGCCTTCCACTGCGGGACACCTCTTATTTAGAAGATTCAGGACAGATAAGAGAGAAGGTACCATATTTTTCGCTCCATAAGATGCACTTTTTTCCTCCTAAAAAGTAAGGGAAAATGTCTGTGCGTCTTATGGAGCGAATGTGTGGTCCCTGGGGCTGAACTGCCCAGGGGCAAAAGCAGATTGTGCTGTTCTTAAAAAAGAGAGAGAAGGGGGTGTTGAAAGGAAGCCCCCTGAGCAGCTGCTCAGCAAATGATCGGGGAGAGAGATAAGGGAGAGAGATTCCCCCTTGCAGAGGGAGGCTGTTTCCCCAGCGACATGTGACTGGCTGATTAGATTATCAGTCTGGAAACTGTAGAAATGGCTTCCTGAAGCTGCAGAACTGTGAGTTAAACCCCATAAAACAGGGTTTTTTCCCTTTGCAAAGTACGCTCAACAACTTTGAGCTGATCCTCAAAAAATGGGGCTTTTCTCCTTTGCAAAAGAAGCTACAGAAATTTGAGCTGATCCTCAAAAAAATGGGGCTTTTCCCCTCTAAAAACTAGGTGCGTCCTATGGTCAGGTGCGCCTTATAGAGTGAAAAATACGGTACTTTTCAACATGGTGCACAGTTAAACTATGGAACTAGCTGCCACAGGAGGCCGTGGCGGCCACCACCTTAGATGGGCTTTAAAAGAGGGTTGGACAAATTCATGGAGGAGGAGAGGGCTATCAAGGGCCACTAGCCATGAAGGCTGTGCTCTGCCTCTACAGTTTGAGACAGCAAAGCTGCTGGAAAAGACCTTGGGGGAGAGCGGGTCTTGTGTTCGAATCCTGGTTGTGGGTTTCCCACAGGCATCTGCTCAGCCCATGTGAAGACAGGATTTCTGGACGGGCCACTGACTCTTCTGCTGTTCTTATATGGAAATTCGAAAACACCCGGATTGAGCCCACTGACCTGATCCGAAAGGTTATCCCAGCCATAGTTAAACGGGCTAGGCACGTGATCCGGCGAGATCGCCACCGCCACAAGGTTGTAGAAGGCCCTCGAGGAGTACAGGAGGAGGACGACAGAACCCACAAGCAAGGCTTGGCAGACAGATGTGCCCTAGTTTTTTTGTTTTTTAAAAAAGAAACACACATATACACAGAAAGAGGGCATTAAAAATACAGCAAGTTGGTGCTCCGATCTTTCTTCTTAAGTGGTTGTTTTATGCTGGGTAAATTGTTCGCGAGAGAACTGAACTCCCTTTAAAGAAAAACAGCTTTTAAATATTTGAGCATGCCAAGTTCATGAAGAATCAGATGCGACAGAGCAGGAATCTCTTACTCTTCCAGCCTCGAAGTTGGAGAGGCTGCTCTTACTACCCTATGTACCCTGTTTCCCCTATTTTAAGACGTAGTCATAAAATAAGCCATAGCAGGATTTTTTCGCATTTGCGAAATATAAGCCGTACCCCGAAAATAAGCCATAGTGATAGGCGCAGTTCTGGAGGGCGCCAAGGAAAAGGCGGGGCTGGGCGTCCAGTCCTGCCACCAAAACCAGTCAGCCCCAGAAGCAGCGCTTAGGAACTCTGCAGAGCAGGGCGCACAGGAAGGGGCAGCGGGCACGACAAAGGCACTCCCAAGGTCTCTTCGCCCGCGCGCTCGCCCAACTCCGCTCGGCGCAGAGCGCACGGGGCGGCCGCCGTGGCAGAGAGGGAAGGCGGCACGGGATTTCTCTGCTCGCCGCCACAATGAAATCTCCCGAGTCGCCCCGTGCATCGCCCAAGAGGCCCCTTGGAAAACAAGGCTTCTGTCGAGTTTTGAGGAGGGAAGGCGGCGGAGGAGGAGCAGGAGAGAGCGCCCAGCGAAAGCGGGTCTCTCTGGTGCCTGTTTCCTCAAAGCTCAGCTTGGATTCTCCCCCCGCTGCCAGCAAGCAAACGAAGAGCTCCGCGCCCGTCCCATCCTTCGCAGCCCCAGAACTAGAGCGTGGCCTTGCCAAGGCGTGCTTACGTAATAAAAATAAGACATCCCCTCAAAATAAGCCATAGTGCATTTTCCTGAGGAAAAAATATATATAAGACGGTGTCTTAAAATAGGGGGAACACGGTAGTGACTGGTTGGCCAGAAACTTATTTTCAGACAGAGATAAAAGCAACCAGTTCATGCATGGAGCCGGGGGGGGGGGGAGGCGAGACGCCATGTCCTTCGAGATCATTGCCGACGGTAGAGACCTGTCTGTTCTCGCTTCGGTTAAGCCCATAAAGCTCCATGCACAACGGACTGTGCTCCATGAATAATCTATGCTAATTGATGCAAATTTATTCAGAGCTACTTTGGGCTGGTTTTTTTTGTTGATTCCGTAAGGGCAGCCTGCTCTTCCAAAGCCAGATACGTGTTGGAACTTGAGAAATGGGCCGAGCGGCTGCAGGGTCACGGAACGTTCACAAACACTCCACAGACGCATGGAAGGGAAAGAGTCACAGAGGCAGGTAGCATCCATAAAAAGAGGAGTTGTGGATGGGCAGGGAAATGAAAGTGGCTATTGCTCTGCTGTCAGACTCAATAATAATAATTATAATAATAATAATTTATTATTTGTACCCCGCCCATCTGGCTGGGTTTCCCCAGCCACTCTGGGCGGCTTCCAACAAAAGATTAAAAGCACATTAAAACATCAGTCATTAAAAACTTCCCTAAACAGGGCTGCCTTCAGATGTCTTCTAAACGTCAGATAGTTGCTTATTGCCTTGACATCTGATGGGAGGGCGTTCCACAGGGCGGGCGCCACTACCGAGAAGGCCCTCTGCCTGGTTCCCTGTAACCTCGCTTCTCGCAGGGAGGGAACCGCCAGAAGGCCCTCGGAGCTGGACCTCAGTGTCCGGGCAGAACGATGGGGGTGGAGACGCTCCTTCAGGTATACTGGATCGAGGTCGTTTAGGGCTTTAAAGGTCAGCACCAACACTTTTAATTGTGCTTGGAAACGTCCTGGGAGCCAATGTAGGTCTCTCAGGAGTACAGTGGTACCTCCAGTTGCGGATGGGATCCGTTCCGGAGCTATGGTTCGATCCTGAGGTTTTCGCAACCGGAGGTGTCTCTTCTGCGCATGCATGTAGCACAGTAGAGCGTTTTTGCGCATGCACGCGCGGCAAAACCCAGAAAAATACTTCCGGGTTTGCTGCGTGTGTATCCCGAAGGATACGTAACCAGAGGTGCGTGTAAGTAGAGGTACCACTATATACACTTCCAGAGTTAAGGCAAAATCCATCACTTCTGGTAAATGAGCCAGCATATTTGCTAGGACGTGAACATTTCTATCCCAGACATTTTAGACTCGTCTCCCCTTGTACTATCTGAAACCAAAGGGGCACAATGGTTGCCAGATGTTAAAATATATTTCCATTATTTTCAGCCTTCCTTCCCCACTACTTCCAGTGTGGATGGAACTGGATCAAGTCTGGATCTGCCACATAATCAGTGTCAAGTCCTTCAAGTTTGTTTCAGCTACATTGGGGATTTTTTCAAAGGCAGATGAGATTTTGTAAAACAAAATTGCCCATTCACGCCTGTTTGCAAAGAAGATTTAAGAACCCTTTTCTAATACCTTGGTTCTCAAACAACTTGGAACCCAAACACTGCAAACACAGAAATAAGTGTTCCGGTTTGCGAACTTTTTTCGAAGCCGAATGTGCTCCGTTTTGAGTGCCACACTTCCATTTTGAGTTACAGGTAGGTAGCCGTGTTGGTCTGCCGTAGTCGAAACAAAATAAAAAAATTCCTTCCAGTAGCACCTTAGAGACCAACTAAGTTTGTTCTTGGTATGAGCTTTCGTGTGCATGCACACTTCTTCAGATATCAAGAACAAACTTAGTTGGTCTCTAAGGTGCTACAGGAAGGAATTTTTAAATTTTGTTTCCATTTTGAGTGTTACATTTCAGATTTGAGTGTTACGCTGAGGTCTGTCTGTTTTTGCTATTTATTTTGCGTTTTTGTTTTTGTGGCTCTTTTTGTTTTGTTTTTGTGACTGTGTGGAACCCAGTTCAGCTGCTGATTGATTGATTGATTGTGTGACTGCAGTACATTGCTTATTGATTTCATTTTATGGATCAATGGTCTCGTCAGATAGTAAAATCCATGTTAAATTGCTGTTTTAGGGGTTGTTTTTGAAAGTATGGAACGGATTAATCCATTTTGCATTACTTTCTATGGGAAAGCGCGCCTTGGTTTTGGAACAGACTTCTGGAACGGATTATGTTTGAGAACCAAAGTACAGTGGTACCTCTGATTACGTACTTAATTTGTTCCGGAGGTCCGTTCTTAACCTGAAAATGTTCTTAACCTGAAGCACCACTTTAGCTGATGGGGCCTCCCCCTGCTGTTGCGCCGCCGCTGCCTGATTTCTGTTCTCATCCTGAAGCAAAGTTCTTAATCCGAGGTACCTGGGTTAGCAGAGTCTGTAACCTGAAGTGTCTGTAACCCGAAGTACCACTGTACCACTGTATACAAAGGAAAGGAGCACCTCAGTGTTAAAGCTGGCCTTGCCTCTACACCCTGATGTGTGGCGGACTCCAAGATTCAGGTAGAATTCTATTTTCCACTTTAACAACCACACCCTAATAAAAAAATTCCTTCCAGTAGCACCTTAGAGACCAACTAAGTTTGAGAGCCGGTGTGGTGTAGTGGTTAAGAGTGGTAGACTTGCAATCTGGTGAACCGGGTTCGCTTCCCCGCTCCTCCACATGCAGCTGCTGGCTGACTTTGGGCTAGTCGCACTTCTCTGAAGTCTCTCAGCCCCACTCACCTCACAGAGTGTTTGTTGGGGGGGAGGAAGGGAAAGGAGAATGTGAGCTGCTTTGAGACTCCTTCGGGTAGTGATAGAGCGGGATGTCAAATCCAAACTCTTCCAATTGGCATGAGCTTTTGTGTGCATGCACACTTCTTCAGATACCAAAGCTCATACCAATAACAAACTCAACTGGTCTCTAAGGTGATACTGGTAGGAATTTTTTTTATTTTGTTTCGACTACGGCAGACCAACACGGCTACCTACCTGTAACCGGACCCTAACTTCGCAGAGACCAGCCATCCGACGTCCCTCCTCGGAAATGGGAGACTTCAAGGCAAGGAAAAACAACAACTAACCAACCCACCCAACCCTTGCTCTCTCTTACCTTGGACTCAAGGTAAGCATTGGCCGAAGACATTTTGGAGAGCTTGCACATGAAACAGGCTAGCAGGACAGCGGAGAGAATGAAGAGGCTGTCGTTGACCAGAGCCCGGGTGAAAACCGTCCACCGCAGCTGGTCCTCAGGGAGGTCGTCGTGCGCCAGCAATGCGCACGTCAAATTCACAAAGACAAAGAGGAGGCTGGTGAGGATGGAGCCCACGTACAAGGTGGCCCTGGAAACAGAAACAGAAGATTTAGGGAGGCTTTTAATGTTAGGCTGGTGACTGAGAGCGGCCGCCAGGACCACATAACACCGGTCCTGAGAGATCTACATTGGCTCCCAGTACGTTTCCGAGCACAATTCAAAGTGTTGGTGCTGACCTTTAAAGCCCTAAATGACTTCGGTCCTGTATACCTGAAGAAGCGTCTACACCCCCATCGTTCAGCCCAGACACTGAGGTCCAGTGCCGAGGGCCTTCTGGCGGTTCCCTCATTACGAGAAGTGAGGTTACAGGGAACCAGACAGAGGGTCTTCTCGGTAGTGGCACCCGCCCTGTGGAACGCCCTCCCACCAGATGTCAAAGAGAAAAACAACTACCGGACTTTTAGAAGACATCTGAAGGCAGCCCTGTTTAGGGAGGCTTTTAATGTTTAATAGATTATTGTATTTTAATGTTCTGTTGGAAGCTGCCCAGAGTGGCTGGGGAAACCCAGCCAGATGGGCGGGGTATAAATAAATTATTATTGTTGTTGTTGTTGTTGTTGTTGTCGTCCCATTAGAGTCCCAACGCGGCAGCCTTCTGGTCCGCAGCTGCCATCTTGAAATGGGAGTTGTAATCCCATTTAACAACCCTGGGGTTGGGGCAACTGGCTAAAATGTTTTTAAATGTTTTCATTTTGGTTTCTCTGTTTTGCTTTCGTCGGGGTGGGGTTGGTTAAACATTTAGTTGGCGGTTATTTTAATTTGGGTATAGCTGTAAACTGTTTATTCTTGGTTTCTATTGGTCTATTTATGGTCTGTATAAGATATTCCGTTTTTTTTATTTTAATAATAATTTTTATTAGTTTTCAATTACAACAATCCAATAATAGCCTCATTGCAACAATGCCAAATTATAATGCAATTAATAATACCAATCATTGAGATGCCAAATTATACTGGGAGAGAGGCGTCTGTTTGTGCGCCGCCTTCCCCGCCCGTCTCTCACTCGCTGGCTCCCTGTGAGGGGGTGCGAGAGGGGCTGAGGAGGCGGCGGGGCCGGGATGGGGACAATGGCGGCGTCTCCTCCTAGCCCTGCGGCTTTTCAGCACCCACCCTATAAGACGACACCCGGCGTATAAGACGACCCCCGACTTTTGAGAAGATTTTCCTGGATTAAAAAGTAGTCTTATACGCCAGAAAATACAGTACTGGTATTTATAGATGCGTGCTCTGGTCCATGGGGTCACGAAGAGTCGGACACGACTGAACGACTGAACAACAACAACAACAACATTTATAGAAAGCCACAGCAAAGGTGCTGGGAACCTGTATTGGACTCCAACTCCCATCAGCCCCAGCCAGCATGGCCAATGGTCAGAGCTGACATGAGCTGTAGCCCAAAAGACCTGGGAGGCACCAGGTTCCTCCTTCCCTAACAGGACTGCTCCGAAATGAAGGAGGAAGAAAAAAGTTGCGCTTTTCAGAAACCACGTTTTTATGCCGAGAAGGCTGAGCTGCAGACCCTTCGGATGCCTTTGCGCATTTATCAAACGTTGATTCATCGGCGGCGAATTTTAACCTTCGATTTAAACCTGTGGTAACTAATTTACTACAATTTTCCACCCCAAAGGTTAGACTCACTTGTATTTGTTGAATTCGGCGGCACACTTCACTTTGAAGATCACCTGTTCAGAAAAAGAGAAAACGTGGGTTTGGGTGAGGTTTTTCCCTATTCCATCACAGGGCTCCCTCCGGATATCCTTCACGCTGTGCATTCGTGACGATGTACCAATGATTCTGCAACCTCAACTTCGTTGGACTGGTCATGTTGTGCGGATGCCTGATGATCGTCTTCCAAAGCAACTACTCTGTTCCAAACTTAAACATGGAAAGCGTCATGCTGGTGGTCAACAAAAGAGGTTTAAAGACTCTCAAGGCAAATCTAAAAAAAAAAATGAGTATAAACACCGACAACTGGGAAACACTGGCCTGCGAGTGCTCCAGTTGGAGAACAGCCTTGACCAAAGGTGTCACGGGCTTTGAAGACACTCGAACTCAGGACGCAAGGGAGAAATGTGCTAAGAGGAAGGCACGCTTGGCAAACCCTCACCGTGATCAACTCCCGCCCGGAAACCTATGTCCCCACTGTGGAAGGATGTGTGGATCCAGAACTGGCCTCCACAGTCGCTTACAGACTCCCTGTTAAGACAGTGTTCATGGAAGTGTTGGGGGGGGGTGCGCGCGCGCTTATTAATGGAAGAAATGCACTCATTCCTTGTAACTTTTGCATCTCAAACTGTGTGTTAAACTTTTTGTGACTCTCTGTATCCTTGCCCACTGGTCCTCCAACTTGTTTGCATAAAGGTAAAGGTAAAGGGACCCTTGACCATTTGGTCCAGTCGTGTCCGACTCTGGGGTTGCGGCGCTCATCTTGCTTTATTGGCCGAGAGCTGGCGTACAGCATGTGGCCAGCATGACGAAGCCGCTTCTGGCGAACCAGAGCAGCGCACGGAAACGCCGTTTACCTTCCCGCCGGAGCGATACCTATTTATCTACTTGCACTTTGACGTGCTTTCGAACTGCTAGGTGGGCAGGAGCTGGGACCGAGCAACGGGAGCTCACCCTGTCGCAGGGATTCGAACTGCCAACCTTCTGATCAGCAAGCCCTAGGCTCTGTGATTTAACCCACAGTGCCACCTGGGTCCCCACTTGTTTGCATAAGAACACACAAACCCACCCAAGTCAGGAGAAGGGGGTCTTTGTTGAGCAAATGGGAGCTGTAGGGCAAATGCACACACAACAGAAAATCCTGTCAGTCGTTAATGGACACACCCAAGGACCACCTGGAAATCACCTTTTGTATCTAAATGTGACTTCACCAGAAGGACCCCCTCCCTTCAGACACCTGGTCAAACCCCTTACCTCACCCACATAATGCTATTATCTCTTTTGTTCTGTGCTGTGTCAAAAGTGTATAAATGTTCGCCTGCTCTTTTGTTCTGGGTTCTTCTCCATCGTCCGTCATGTGGGCAAGAACCCTGTTGCCAACAGTTTTATTATCTTAAACCAGGGGTGGCCAGCTCCCAAGAGAATGAGATCTACTCACAGAGTTAAAAAACTGGAAGTGATGTACCCCCTTTTCGGGGGTTTGGGTCAAAGTTGTTGAGTTTTTTCAGGGAGGAGGTAAAATGTTGAGCTTCTTTTAGGGGAGCCACAGTTGTTCAGCTTCTTTGGGAGGAACCAATGATCTACCAAGTGATCTACCACAGACGTCCAGTGATCTACCAGTAGATCACGATCTACCTGTTGGACATGCCTGTCTTAAATAAACTGGTCAGGCTTAGCAGCCACCTTGCTTTCCAATAGAACTCTGGTCTAGTCTGTTAGTCCGATGGCAGCAGGGGTTCTCAAACAACGTCCTGCTGGGGTCTAGGATTCCACCCGGGATCGGACCCTTTATTGGGTAACTCCCCTTTAAATTCGTGTAACAGAAGACAATATTAGCTATGAGCGATCGCCAAAGGAGAAGACAAGCAAGCCCGTTTTGAGGATGAAGGAAGTCAATTAGAAGAAAAGAAGAACTGAAATATGATGAATATAGCCTTCACTCGGGGAAACAAGGCCAGAAACACGTTCCCTTTTCCTCCTTAAAGAACGTAAGAGCCTTCCGGATGGGAACAAAGTCCCATCTAGCCCGTTGTTATGGAAAAAATCTAGGTGTGAGGCTGCTCAGTCACCCAGCTCGTTGGGCAGAGCCCGCGGGTCCCTACGGAATAAAGGAAGGAGTCCAGCCACCAACTGGAGCAAAATAGCTGTAGACCAAAGTTTATTGCGCAACAGGTTCAAAGAGGAATTTTGAAGCCAGAGTATGGGGCGACATTGACTTTTGAAACTTCCCACCACATCCCAGGATACAGTTCGCACAGCATCTTTACATCACTGACATGTCACAAAAGGGGAGGGGTAGACAGCGGTTAGGGAGGCGGGTGGTGCTGTGGGTTAAACCACAGACCCTAGGGCTTGCCGATCAGAAGGTTGGCGGTTCGGATCCCCGTGACGGGGTGAGCTCCCGTTGCTCGGTCCCTGCTCCTGCCAACCTAGCAGTTCGAAAGCACGTCAAAGTGCAAGTAGATAAATAAGTACCGCTCTGGCAGGAAGGTGGGACCCAGGTGGTGCTGTGGGTTAAACCACAGAGCCTAGGGCTTGCTGATCAGAAGGTCGGCGGTTCGAATCCCTGCGACGGGGTGAGTTCCCGTTGCTCGGTCTCAGCTCCTGCCAACCTAGTAGTTCGAAAGCACGTCAAAGTGCAAGTAGATAAATAGGTACCCCTCCGGCGGGAAGGTAAACTGCGTTTCCGTGCGCTGCTCTGGTTCGCCAGAAGCGGCTTAGTCATGCTGGCCACATGACCCGGAAGCTGTACGCTGGCTCCCTCGGCCAATAAAGCGAGATGAGCGCCGCAACCCCAAAGTCGGTCACGACTGGACCTAATGGTCAGGGGTCCCTTTACCTTTTAGACAGGGGTTACACTAGTTTAACCTTGGCAAACATGTCCAGGCAAGTCCTTGGTTCAAGATTAGCTTAAGCAGGCATGTCAGGGCAAGACCCAGGTATAAGATTAGCATAGGCAAACACCTCTGAAGTCCCACCACCCAAAGTACAATAGAACTTCCTTTGCATGTCTGGACCCCTTGGCAAGTCTGGTGATGGGATTAAGCTTTCCTTGGCCAGCTCAGCAATTGTCACCTCTGGGCATTTCCTGGAGCCCCTTTTTCAAGGGCAAAATAGCGTTGGAATGGAGGAAACTGGCAAAGGAGTTGATTTTATATGATTTTTAAAGCTAGGTAACTTCCCTGACAAAACCTTGATGGCAAAAAGTGAGGAGGAATTAAAGAACCTTAATGAGGGGGAAAGAGGAGAGCGCAAAATATGGTCTGAAGCTCAACATCAAAAAAACTAAGATCATGGCCACTGGTCCCATCACCTCCTGGCAAATAGAAGGGGAAGAAATGGAGGCAGTGAGAGATTTCACTTTCTTGGGTTCCATGATCACTGCAGATGGTGACAGCAGTCACGAAATTAGAAGACGCCTGCTTCTTGGGAGAAAAGCAATGACAAACCTAGGCAGCATCTTAAAAAGCAGAGACATCACCTTGACGACAAAGGTCCGTATAGTTAAAGCTATGGTTTTCCCAGTAGTAATGTACAGAAGTGATAGCTGGACCATCAAGAAGGCTGATCGCCAAAGAATTGATGCTTTTGAATTCTGGTGCTGGAGGAGACTCTGGAGAGTCCCATGGACTGCAAGAAGATCAAACCTATCCATTCTGAAGGAAATCAGCCCTGAGTGCTCACTGGAAGGACAGATCCTGAAGCTGAGGCCCAAGACTTTGGCCACCTCATGAGAAGAGAAGACTCCCTGGAAAAGACCCTGATGTTGGGAGAGATGGAGGGCACAAGGAGAAGGGGACGACAGAGGACGAGACGGTTGGACAGTGTTCTCGAAGCGACCAACATGAGTCTGACCAAACTGTGGGAGGCAGTGGAAGACAGGAGTGCCTGGCGTGCTCTGGTCTATGGGGTCATGAAGAGTCGGATACGACTAAACGACTAAACAACAACTTCCCTGAGCTGTCAAGTCAAAAGGATACATTTATGCATAATATTCCCATAATTTCCGTAACACCATCCATCCTCTCGTTCTCACAGTCAACAACCAGATACCCTTGTTGGGAACCCTGAAACCAGGACTAGTGCTGGTAGCAACAGAGAGCCTCCATGAATTTCTCTAGTCTTTTTGAAGCCAAGCTGTTGGCCAGCTTGGTAACGTTCAGAATTGAACCAAGCACAAAGGACAGCCCTTTCTATTGTCTGCCCTGAATCTTCCGGCATTCAGTTCCACTGAGTTCTAGTATCAGTTGGTCCCTTACCTTTCCTGCCCCAACCTGGCCACAGTGATCCATGCGACGGTCACCTCCAGGCTTGACTACTGTAATTCGCTCTACGCGGGGCTGCCCTTGAAACTGTCCCAGAAACTCCAGCGGGTGCAGAATGCTGCAGCGAGGCTCCTCACGGAGTCCTTGCCGTGGGAGCATATTCACCCAGTGCTTTAAGAGCTGCACTGGCTCCCGGTGGAGTACCGGGTCAGGTTTAAGGTGCTGGTTTTGACCTTTAAAGCCCTATGCGGCCTAGGACCCTCGTACTTACGGGACCGCCTCTCCTGGTATGTCCTGCAGAGGACCCTAAGGTCCATGAATAATAATAGCTTAAGGGTCCCAGGCCCTAAAGAAGCCAGATTATCCTCCACCAGGGCCAGGGCCTTTTCAGTGATGGCTCCGACCTGGTGGAATGCTCTGTCCCACAAGACTAGGGCCCTGCAGGACTTGATCTCCTTCCGCAGGGCCTGTAAGACAGAGCTATTCCGCCTGGCCTTCAATGTAGCCTGATCCTCCATTCCTTTTCCCTTCCCCTTTTTCTATGAAGAAACCCTTACTGAGATCCCACATTAATTTTCTTCCCTGGTCTCCTTGCTGGCCCTAGCAGGACTAATCTGGCCAGTTAGCCCTGGTGATGCCACATTTATGTTGTATTTATGCTGTTTTTAACCTTTTTTTAAATTTTAAAGTTGTTTTTAATCAATGTTTTATATTTGTTGTTAGCCGCCCTGAGCCCGGTTTTTAAATCGGGAAGGGTGGGGTATAAATAAAAATTTATTATTATGATTATTAAGAGAGAAATAAAAATATTCTCTCTAACAATTTCCTCCATGCTTATTTTTTCAGTTCTATCATGCCCTCCCTTACTCACCTTTTTGCTAAGCTAAAGAGCCCGAAATCAGGGTCAAAACTACGCTTTATTTCAAAGATCCAGTTTGCCACATACCCCAAGCACATTTGGGTACACACACAGAGGCTGGGAGCCTCAATGGTGTCTCTCTGGGGGCTTCACCCAGGGCAAAACCCCCTGGCAAATCCCCCTCCCACCTATGGCACTGCCGAAATGTTGAAACTTTTCATCTTTGGAGAGTTGCTCCATCCCTGTGATTTTTGCTGTTGTTTTCTGAGCGGTTTTCAGCTGTGCAATATCCTTTCTGTGATGAGCTGACCAGAACTGCACGCAGTATTCCAAGTGCGGCCGCACTGTAGGTTTGTGTAATAACATTTCACAGACTGGTACAGACACATATGCACACACAGTGCTGTGCATTTGTGTGCGCACATGAGAGCAAAAATAAAATAAAATTAAAAAATCCCTGAAAGTAAAGAAAACCGAAATACCGAATATCTGAAAAGGGAACTACCCCAAGGTCGGACACCATGAGAACCGACTGCTGAAGTAGAAAGGCCTTTGGACTCATCTAGCTGCAGGGATCTTCTTATGGGTATGCAAAAATGAGGAGCTGCTATAAATAATAATAATAATAATATTTTATTATTTATACCCCGCCCATCCGGCTGGGTTTCCCCAGCCACTGCTGAGGAAGGGAAGAGGAGAAACAGCGAGCGGAATTGTGCAAACGGAGACATTAGAGCACGGGTGTCAAACACAAGGCCCGCGGGCCGAATGCGGCCCGCCAGACCTCGTCATGTGGCCCGTGTAGCCGCCGCCGGCCGCCAGCCTTCACCTTTTATTCTCGCTTTTTTTTTTTTTTGAAACAAGAAAGCCGCCTCTCCTTCAGAGCCTTTGGAAACGAGGCTACAGTTCCGCCCGCAGCCTGCAGTGGGCGCTGCTGCTACTCCCGCTGGCTCGCAAGGGACAAACCTGGGACTTGGAGCCTCTGTTTTCCCTTCTCCGTCCACATCTCCTCCCTCGGCCCCGCTGGGGTGGCTTCTTCTTCTTCTTCTTCTCCTCCTCCTCCGCTGGGCTGGTCTCCCCGCCGCCGCCGCCCGGCCTGGAGCGCAGCAAGACGGCGAGGGCGAAGAGCGCTGTGTGCCAAAGCCGCGGGGAAAGCGAGGGAAGAAGGCGCGCGGAGCGAGCGGAGGGGAAATGCAGCGACGGGAGGGAGGCGTGAGCCACTGAGCATGTTGAGCTGGCCTCCGCCGCTTCTTCTGGGTCCATCTTCGCCAGCGGCGCTGCTGCCAACCCTCCCTCGACCCCTTTGGCAGCCGGTAGGCGCCCTCCTGAAGGCGACGGCGTCTAAGACACCCTGAAAGGCGGGCGGGGGAGAGAGAGACCCAGATCCCTTAGGAAGCCGCCTCTCCTTTAACCCGCCGTCTCCCCCCCTTCCACTTCGGCTTCAACATGAATCAGGCTGCTCCCTGCCGCCGAGAGGAAATTTAAAAGCCGAAGGCGACCCGCAGCAGATCCTTGGTTGCTAAGCTAAATTACGATCACCCTTGCACAGCTTCCTCGCTTCTTCACCCCCACCCCCCAAAAAAAATCACCAAAGCTTTGTGGGGCAAAGATGCCTAGCAATGCATGACCCCCACCCCCCACTTTCCCACGTTAAAGGGACACGGGAACTCATTAAATCGGTTATTCGGTTCCTTAAACCCGAGCCCCAAGCAATGTGTGCAACTCCCTTTTGTGCAATGGGTGCGAAAAGGAGGAGCGGGGTTCGGATGAAGCAGCAGCCAGCCTCGCGGGCCCCTTGTCTTCCCCCTTTTGTTATTCTAGGGATGCAAATGAGTTGGAGGAGAGCGCCAGGCGACGAACTGGATCGCAGGCGTCGCCGTTGTAAACGCGCCCTCAGCGCGGCGTTCCATTCGGAGCGCAGCTATTTGCATGTTTGGGGAGGAACGTGGGGAGGGGGGTGCGCGCGCGTTCATTTTAAGCGTGGGGAGCGTTGGTTTCCCCGGACGCCCGCCTGCCGGCTTCCCCGGGAGGCTTGAGCCGAGAGGAGAGGAGCGCGGTTTGCGTGCTAAGCGGGGCGCTGCGAATCGGTGCCGTGGGGCACGCGCGGAGGGCGATCGCTAAGCAACGGGCTGGGCAAGGGATGGCGCGGGCTCGCTGCTGCGCCGCTTGCCCCTGACCCTTCGATGAAACTTGGGAGCAGGAGTTTGCCGCCGGCGGTCGCGTCTTGCTACGCGCTGTTCAAATGCAGTCCAAGGGCGAGAGAGGTTGGGGGGGGGGACCGCACTTGAAAATGGTCGCACTTGAATCGGCGACCTGCAGAGCTAGATGCCGGGGCTGAGGTCGCAAGCTTCGCGTATATTCGAAGAATGGGATTTGATTTTAAAAAGTCAAAGCAAATAAATGGTTTTGCAACCAAGCCCCGAAGTACTTGGGGAGAAGAAGGGCCGAGAGGGGTGTCTTCCCAACACGACCTGCATTTTAGGCTGGAATCTGCATCCACTTTGAACTAAGAGGTGTTTACTTCTGAGTAAATGCGCGCCTAGGGTTGCACTGCACGATGTCAGCCATCTAGTCAGAAAAGTTAAAAAAAAGTTAATGCCTTGTGTTTGCCATATGTGTAATAAACAGTGTTTGGCAATATTTGTATGTTTAAAAAAAAAAATTACTGTCTGTTACCAAAAATCATTTTTCAATAAATTGTACAATAATTGTACATTTGAATATCTACTTGCCATTATTCTGACTATGTTTCTGCTTTCAGAGCTAGTTATTACTTACATTATTACAAAAAACAGTAATAATTGAATGCAGTGACAATAATTTATGATAATAAAGAGTAGACACATAGTCCTACAGATACAACCGGCCCTTTGAGGGTGACCAAACTGCTGATGCGGCCCCCGATGAATTTGAGTTTGACACCCCTGCATTAGAGGATTGGCAGCTAAAAATGATGGATTATGCCGAATTGGCGAAGATGATGGACAAGGTCAGGAACCAAGACGATCGGAAGTTCGTGAATGAGTGGAGTAAATTTATAGACTATTTAAAAGAAAATTGTATAAGTTTAAAGACACTAACAGGACTGTTGTAATTCCTAAGTTGTGAGATGTGAATAATCTGACTGAAAGCAGAAGAGGAAGATAAAAAAAGGTCAGAGATAAAAAACAAAGCATTAGGGGCTGTATAATATTTAAAAACCGTTGAAAGGAGGGAGGGAAGTCGCAGCTCGGCGGAGCAGTAAGTTTATTGTATGTAATATAATATGATGGAAATCTGAGTGTGAATGTAACATGAAACTAATAAAAATCATTAAAAAAAAGAATTGTGCAAACGGCAAAGTGTTTTGCTCTGCGCACACTCAAGGTCCTGCTTCCCAACTGTGGTGCTCTGTGCAAGCTAAAGATTTCTCTACAAAGGATACGGTGGCTGTGGTGGTTTCTGCTTAATCCTGGCAGAGGACACACTGGCATTCTTGGGCAACTCAAAGCTTCCCGACTCGGTATTCCAGTTCTGTAAAAGGGACCAGTTCTCCAGCAAAATCTTCACCGCCCCGTTCCGTGACACGAGCTGTAGCTCATGAAACTGGGCCAAGCTCCTGATATCTGATATTATTATTATTAATTATTATTATTTATTATTATTACCGTATTGGCCTGAATATGAGCCTCACTTTTTTTTCAAAATTCTGACCGTGAAAAGTTAAAGCGCGGCTTAAATTCGCGACCTTACAAAAATGGGCTTTTACTATATCGCTGCTGAAACAGACATATGGCAAAACAGAACAGGTGTGAGTGCCTGCAGAATTTTAAGGGAGTGGTTTATATTCAGGTGCGGCTTATATTTGGGCCAATATGGTATTATTTATTCAACTTATACACTGCCCCGTACCCAGAGGTCTCAGGGCAGTTCACAACAAGACCACAACATATAAAATCAAACCCAAAGCAGAAACCCAATACCCCGCCCCAGGCACATTCTAAAAGGGGAGAGCATTCCACAGATGGGGAGCCACCGCAGAGAAGGCCCTGTTCTCGTGTTGCCGCCCTCAGGACCTCTCGAGGAGCAGCCACATATCCATGCATTTTATTTGTTCCCAACTGCACCTCCAGTTGCAATTTGGATGGCATTGGCTTGATCTCCCCATCGCTGAAATTTTATGTGGCAACAACTCCTTGGGGACAAGGGGGCTTCTCAAAAACCCCACAGCAAACATGCACAGGCTTGTGCACTTCATTTCTGAATAAGTGTGCACAGGATATGCTTGGGGTTAATCATCAGTCTCAAGTCTTCCTTCTCTTTGATACTGTCGTGTCCATGCAGCCAGATTTTTAGACCAGTTTCCACACTCTATCTCTAGAGACTGATGTTAACAATCCTTGCTCCGTGGCTAACCTGAGATGCAAATTCACAGTTTATAGCTCATGGAGTTCAGGAGGAGGCAATTGCGGCAGAGTCTACCTCAAGCTGCCGTTTTGAAAGCTGGCTTCGAGTCTGGTCGAAGAAGAGGACCCTGCAAGCTTCAGATCAACGAGAGATTTTCCCCTCCTTCAAAACTATTGTTTCTAATCTGCAGGTTTGATTTTAAAGAGCTGTTACATCAGTTAACCCTGTAGTCTAAAGTCAACAGGCCTGCCTTGCTGCTGCACCCCATAATATCAGCTCAGTCTTTAGACCTGCAAACAAACCGAATGCAGTTCAAATGTGGAGCGCAGGAGATCATGGTGAGACAGAAGGATCTCTGCCCTTCCCTAGACTCCTTGGTCTCAAGCCACTCTACTTTGTTTCCCACGCTTCCAGATCCTTAATTAACAGTAGATTCTGAGGGCAACCACCATGTAGAAAGAGCTTGTCAAATACATTTCGGGGAGCCCTCAGAGGCAGAAAATCCAGAAATGAACCCAATCCCCAACTTACTAACCATCAGCGGACAGAGTCCATTGGAAACTGCCCTATGTGCTTTCACAGCCAATGGGTGCATCACTTTGCATGCTGACATGCTCTGTGGCTCAGTGTCAGAGCATCTTTCTTGCATCCAGGAGGTTCCTGGTAACTCCAGGTAGGGCAGGGAGCAGCTCCCATCTGAAACCTTGGAGAGCTGCTGGCTGCCAGTCAGAGTAGAGATGTCCTGCCATGGAACGGAGCTTTTCTTGTTGCTTTTACCGCCTCACAAGTAGTCATCTTTAAAGGTAAAGGTACCCCTCACCGTTAGGTCCAGTAGCGGATGACTCTGGGGTTGCGGCGCTCATCTCGCTTTACTGGCCGAGGGAGCCAGCGTACAGCTTCCGGGTCATGTGGCCAGCATGACTAAGCCACTTCTGGCGAACCAGAGCAGCACATGGAAACACCGTTTACCTTCCCGCTGCAGTGGTACCTATTTATCTACTTGCACTTTGACATGCTTTCGAACTGCTAGGTGGGCAGGAGCAGGGACCGAGCAATGGGAGCTCACCCCATCCGGGGATTCGAACCGCCGAACTTCTGATCGGCAAGCCCTAGGCTCTGTGGTTTAACCCACAGCGCCACCCGCGTCCCTTTTTTAGTCATCTTTACCCAGGGGGGAATCAGGGCACACATATGGTTAAGATCAGGGGCCGGCGAGGTTTACCTCGCCTGGGCCAGTTCACTCCAGCGGAGATCCCTCTGTGGGTTGGATTGAGATTTTCGGTGTCTGCGCAGACGCGATTTCTGGCACCGTGGAAGTGAGTCCCCACACTGCGCTGGTTTAACGCAGCACGCAGGGACTTGCCGAGCCGACGGCTCTGTTCGGGGCGGCTCGGGGGCCGGTTAAACGACTTGTGGCCCATGGGCCTTAGGTTGCCAACCCCTGGTTAAGAGCCTGCTCTTCAGTGAGGTCTGGGTTGACGCCTAACATCTTCCAAGCCCAATACTCTTAAGTCAGACCTTCTGAAGAGCAAGACTCACTTCTCTTCGACAGCCTTAAAACCTTGCAACCAGTACATCATGTTTTAGTAACAGCGCTGAAACCAGCCAGTATCGCCCTGATCTCTTAGCTTGCCTTTGCAAGGATTATGGGATGCCTATGGATGATGCCACCTGCAAATGTCACCCCCTCTCCTTGGAAGGTGCGGCACAGTATTTTGTGGTCCATCGATCCTACGCACATCCGTTTGAAGAGCAACAGTACGCTCAACGGTGCTAGAGGATCGCAGCCTTAAGGTTGTTCCTCCCGCATCAACTCTCGTTTGCCATCCCAGAGAGAGCCTTGAGAAGTCAGTGCTTATTTTTACTGGGGATAACAGCCTCTCTCGCACTCATGCTTATCACGTGAACATCCCTGGGAGAATGAAATCATTGTTGACACCGCATCCTAAGTGACAAGACACTTTTGCACACACAGAGAGGGGGAGTGTTGTTTTGAGACCCAAAAGAAACACACCCACCAAAAGAAAGGGAATTTTAAGGAAATTCAGCCGACTGCTGTAGAGTGGGGGGCATCATCCTGTTCAGCCAAGGGGTGCCAAAACTGAGGAGGTGGTTTGTGTTGAAGGCTGTATGTAGGTCCTGGGTACCTGCCTGGAATTAAGCCCCATAGAACCCGGTGTAACCTACTCCCAACTCAACAACGATGGAGTTGCCGTGCAATATGCTCAAGGTAACATCCAAACCTTGAAGCCAGATAATTGAATGTTGTTTTGTTTTGGGAGACAGGGGGAGTTTGCAGGGACTTGGAAACAGCTGATCAGCAAGACACAGGGTGGGAGGGGTAGGGAATTAAGCCCAGAAGAAGAGGGGAAAAACAGCCACAAAAATATTTCGGTTCTGACCCTTTCATCTTCTGGATTATAGAAAGTGGCAAACTCGCTTACAGTTTTAAAAGAATAGAGCTTCCTAGGATGAGGGTGTGGAGATGGCATCAAAAGGGCTAAGCAGGTAAAATGGAAATAGGGTTAATAGCCAGATCCTTTCAAAGGTCTTGACACTGAAGGAGGAGAGAAAGCAAAACAGGGAGAGGAGGAATGCAGCAACAATAGGGGGGGTGGGGGTGGAGAGGCTCCGGAGCGATGACGTAATGGCTGACAGCAGTCCCTGCCCCGGCTGAGACAACCTGGGAGGCTGTTGCTGGTACTCTGCAAACACTTCCCCCTTATTTGCAAGGAAGGGAAAAAAAGCACATATATTTACATGCACATCTAAAACTACAGAGCTCTATATAGCAAGCCCGGGTGCGCTTGCAACCTCTGCAAAAACTGCTCGCCTCCTTAAAAGAGAGACCACAAGCCAAGTGATTTGCAGGGAAAAAAAACCCTTTTGGGTTTCTCCAACACAGGAGGAGGAGGAGGAGGAGAATCCATCCCAAGTTTTTTTGCAGATGCTCCAGAATGTGGTAAACAAGAAGAGGCAAACAAGCCAGAGGAGGGCGGCAGAAAGGAGGAGGAGGAAGGGGGGGCGTGCCTGGGCTGCCGGGTGCGCGCGCGCTTGTTTTGTTCTGCTTTTTTTAAACACCATGCAAAAAAAAAAAAAAAGATCCAAACAAACACACAAACCTACATACTGTATATTTTATTTGAAACACACAGAGACCCCCCCACCTCCCACCTCCCGGCAAGGAACCGAGGGCACTTACCTCGGCGAAATAGAGATTGAGGAGGCAGCCGGCGGCGAAGAGGAGGCAGACGGGGAAGCAGAAGAGCAGCCAGCGGGAGAACGGAGGCAGCCGGGGCTGCCCGTCGGGGGCGGCGTGGGGCGGCAGGAGGGCGCCCTGCAGGTAGCAGGAGAAGAGGACGGTGCGCAGCGCCGCCCAGAGCAGGCAGAGGAAGAGGCAGACGGTGCGGTAGCTGAGCCGCTTCTCCCGGTAGTAGAGGAGCAGCCAGAGCTGCAGGTAGGCGAAGAGGAAGAGGCCGGCGTAGAGGAGCGTATGCAAGGTGCTCAGCCCCAGGGCCAGCGGATAGGGGGGGCCGGGGCCGGGATCGGGGCCCCGCAGCACCATGGCACCCCTTCCCCGGGGCACCCTTGGGCGCCCAGCAAAGCAATAAACCAGGGTTTGTGCAAAGGGGTGCGTGGGTGGGGTGCAAACTGGGGGTGCCCGCTCCCCGCGCACCCACCCGCTGGGGGGGGGACTCACAGCTCCATGCAATTCATAGCAAATCCAGCTTCAAAAATAACCCATATATATTTGCTCGGCTTGCCCTGCCAGCGAACCTCCCTCCTCCTCCCGCCCGGCTGCCTGCAGCGCCGGCTCGGCTCTCCCCGAACCAGCCAACTGTTCCCTCCCTCGCTCCAGCTGCGAAAGAAACAATCAGCTGAGCGGCCGCGGCGATTTGAGGCGCTCGCTCCGGGCCACGCGCCGCTCGCCATTGGCCGGCGCGGAGCTCCGCCCACGCGGCCGGCGAGCAGCCCGCCCGCTGGCTGCCGGGCCGCGTCGCTCAGCGGGAGAAGCCCCGCCCCCGCCCTTTCATCCCTGCCCCTCGCTCGCTCGCTCGCGGCTCCGCCTCCGGAACGCTTCTTAGGTTGGCGCCGCCCGCCCGCCTCGCATTTGGCTGAGCCCACTCTCTCTCTGTTTTTCACAGCCGGCGCTTGGGCTCTGCCTCTGCGCCTTTTCTCTCCTCCTCTTTACTGGATCGGCAGGAAGAGGCCTGTGTGCGTAAGATGCCATGCATTGGGGGGGGGGGGAACACATTTATTTGGGTTTAATTCCCCCAGTTTCTCTTGCGTGCTGTTGCTCTGTGTAGGAATGAAGCTTGCACCACTTTGCAAAAAAAAAAAAAAAGGGGGGGAGGCTCTTAAGGCACCCGCAGAAGAAATCGGGCTCCTTTAGTGCGATGCTCAGTTCCGTGCAATGCCCCTTCTCCACCTCCCAGCTGTTTAAAGGGACTTTTGCACAAGTCCTATTTATTTGCTTGCAGATTCTAGGTTCCCACACCTGAGGTCTGCGTGCATTGACCTCAAAGGAGGCCCCATCATGGATTTCAAGGCGGCTTCCGATTTGTTGTGCTTCAGAGGGGTGGTCGCCTGGGAGGTCTGGCTCTCTATTCTATAGGATCCCTGTTGTTGCTAAGGGGAGTTTGGAAAAAGGCTCCATTTAGGACAGCCAACAGATTCTCCTCCTGCGTTGCTGTGTAGGGCAATGATGCTCAAAGGCTGGCGATCAATGGCTGCTTTCCCCCCACTCTTGCAGTGGGATATTTTGGGTCCTTTCAGAACATGGCAGCACTCTAGCGCTGAGCGTGAAGTCACCGGACTGGTTTGACTGGGATGCATCGGGATCCAGAAGAGAAGCAATGGTGCCACGTGCACCCCCAAATATTTAGCAGAGGCAGGCAACTGGGATCTGCCACCTTCGCAACTGGGGGAGAGGCGAGCAGCCATCTGGAAGGCAACGGCTGTGCGTGGAGGTGAGTTGCTGTTTCTTTGGCACTGTGATGCTGTGAGTAACCAAATGTTGCTGAACGGTCGGAAGATTCAGGACAGAGAATAGAATAGAAGAGAATAGAATATATTTTATTGTCATTGTCCCCTTCGGGGACAACGAAATTACTTGGCTGCTCCATCCACCCAGATAGGGCACTCCACGCAAAGACAAAACAACTACAAAAACACTGATTAAAACCATAAAGGTAAAGGGACCCCTGACCATCAGGTCCAGTCGTGTCCGACTCTGGGGTTGCGTGCTCATCTCGCTCTATAGGCCGAGGGAGCCGGCGTTTGTCCGAAGACAGCCTCCGGGTCATGTGGCCAGCATGACAAAGCTGCTTCTGGCGAACCAGAGCAGCGCATGGAAACGCCGTTTACCTTCCCGCTGGAGCGGTCCCTATTTATCTACTTGCACTTTAACGTGCTTTCGAACTGCTAGGTTGGCAGGAGCAGGGACCGAACAACGGGAGCTCACCCCGTCGCAGGGATTAGAACCGCTGACCTTCTGATCAGCAAGCCTGTGGTTTAACCCACAGCGCCACCTGGTCCCTTGCATTAAAACCATACACACTGATTAAAACCATACAATGATAAAAACATAACAGGTAAGATTAGATGACTTCAAAGTCCAGGCTTCCCATTCAAGGCCGCAATCGCTCTGGAGAAGAAGCTGTTTCTAAGACGGCTTGTTCTTGTCGTCATCGTCCTGTATCTCCGTCCCGATGGCAAAAGTTCAAAGAGACGGTGACCAGGATGCGATGGATCTTTCACTATGTCCAGTGCCTTTCTGTGGCACCTCATGGCATAAATCTGCTCTAAGGTGGAGAGCGAGCAGCCAACAATACTCTCTTCTGCCTTAACAACTCTGCACAACCCCATCCTGTCCTTGTTAGTACAGCTTCCGTACCAGAAAGGAGTTCCTTGAGCAGAGTGTAGTTAAACTGTGGAACTCCCTCCCGCAGGAGGCAGGGATGGCCACCAATCTGGGTGGCTTTTAAAAAGGACTGGGCAAATTCATTGAGGAGGAGAGAGCTTCTAGCTCTGCTTCCATAGTCAGAAGCAGTATACCAGTTGCTGGAAACCACAAGTGGAGAGAGGGATCTTGTGTTCGAATCCTGGTTGCGGGTTTCCCACAGGCATCTGGTTGGCCACTGTGAGAACAGGATGCTGGACTAGGTGGGCCACTGGCCTGATCCAGCAGGCTCGTCTTGTGTTCTTGATGCTAAAAATAAAAAAAATATGCATTTGCACTTGGCCATGTATTGTTATTATTTTTTAATAAATATGTTTACGCTTTCCATTTTACACACCATAACAGCAAAAAAGAAACAAAATACAGATATCATATCCGCTTTGACTTCCCTTCCCTTCTTTTGTGGATCCTTGTGTTTACATTTTCATTCTGCATCATATCACTAATTCCAATTATTATATATCCGTAATCAGTCTATGGCTCAGATTTTTGCTACAAGTCAAACCTACTAATAAGCGTAGTTGTTTGCAATATATTTTCAATTACATGTTATACTTTCCCCCATTCCCCCACTTCATATTGCGTCTTTTCGAGTTACGTCCCGCGGCAACCTGGAAGCACCGGAATGGGTTACTTTCGGGTTTTGCCGCTTGTGCATGTACAGAAGCGCTAAATCGCGTTTTGCGCCTGTGCAGACACAGCGCTTCGAGTTGTAGGCATTTCACGTTACGGACGGGCCTCCAGAACGGATCCTGTCCGTAACACGAGGTAAAGGTAAAGGGATCCCTGACCATTAGGTCCAGTCACAGACGACTCTGGGGTTGCGGCGCTCATCTCGCGTTACTGGCCGAGGGAGCTGGCGTACAGCTTCCGGGTCATGTGGCCAGCAGGACTAAGCTGCTTCTGGCGAACCAGAGCAGCGCACAGAAACGCCATTTACCTTCCCACCAGAGCGGTACCTATTTATCTACTTGCACTTTGACATGCTTTTGAACTGCTAGGTTGGCAGGAGCTGGGACCGAACAACGGGAGCTCACTCCGTCACGGGTATTCGAACCGCCGACCTTCTGATCGGCAAGCCCTAGGCTCTGTGGTTCAATCCACAGCGCCACGAGGTACCACTGTACAAAGTCATTGCAAAGTGTTAACTTTGCAGAGTTGCCCCGTCTAAGCAACAAGACCGGCTCTCTTGTTTAATCTCTCGTCTAAAGTCTCAAACCCCTTCATGGATCACTGCCTTGTCGTGGCGAAGGGGCTTGAATTACTCAGGGAAGCTATGGACAGGTCAAGATGGACAGGTCGTAGTGGAGAGTTTGGACCAAACGTGATCCACCTGGAGAAGGAACTGGCAAGCCACTCCAGTATCCCTGCCAAGAAAACTCCATGGACAAAGACAACAGGCATATAAAAGATATGACGCTGGAAGATGAGCCCCTCAGGTCGGAAGGCGTCCAACATGCTACTGGGGAAGAGCGGAGGACAAGTACAAGTAGATTCAGAGCTGATGAAGCGGCTGGGCCAAACCCGAAAGGACGCTCAGTTGCGGATATGCCTGGAAGCGAAAGGAAAGTCCAATGCTGTAAAGAAAAGTATAGCATAGGAACCTGGAATGTAAGAACCATGAACCTTGGTAAGCTGGATGTGGTAAAAAACGAGATGGCAAGAATAAACATTGACATCCTGGGCATCAGTGAACTGAAATGGATGGGAATGGGTGAATTCAGTTCGGATGACTATCATATCTACTACTGTGGGCAGGAATCCCGTAAAAGAAATGGAGTGGCCCTCATAGTCAACAAAAGAGTGGCGAAAGCTGTACTGGGATGCAATCTCAAAAATGATAGAATGATCTCGATACGAATCCAAGGCAGACCTTTTAACATCACAGTAATCCAAGTTTATGCACCAACTACCAGTGCTGAAGAAACTGAAATTGACCAATTCTATGAAGACTTACAACACCTTATAGAAATGACACCAAGGAAGGATGTTCTTCTCATTATAGGGGATTGGAATGCTAAAGTAGGGAGTCAAGAGATAAAAGGAACAACTGGCAAGTTTGGCCTTGGAGTTCAAAATGAAGCAGGGCAAAGGCTAATAGAGTTCTGTCAAGAGAACAAGTTGGTAATCACAAACACTCTTTTCCAACAACACAAGAGACGACTCTACACATGGACATCACCAGATGGGCAACATCGAAATCAGATTGATTATATTCTCTGCAGCCAAAGATGGAGAAGCTCTATACAGTCAGCAAAAACAAGACCTGGAGCTGACTGTGGCTCAGATCATCAGCTTCTTATAGCAAAATTCCAGCTTAAACTGAAGAAAGTAGGAAAAACCACTGGGCCAGTAAGATACAATCTAAATCAAATTCCTTATGAATACACAGTTGAAGTGAAGAACAGGTTTAAGGATTTAGATTTGGTGGATAGAGTGCCTGAAGAACTGTGGATGGAGGCTCGTAACATTATACAGGAGGCAGCAACGAAAACCATCCCAATGAAAAAGAAATGCAAGAAAGCAAAGTGGCTGTCAAATGAGGCCTTACAAATAGCGGGGGAGAGAAGGCAAGCAAAATGCGAGGGAAATAGTGAAAGATACAGGAAATTGAATGCAGATTTCCAAAAAATAGCAAGGAGAGACAAGAGGGCCTTTTTAAACGAGCAATGCAAAGAAATAGAGGAAAACAACAGAATGGGGAAAACCAGAGATCTGTTCAAGAAAATTGGAGATATGAAAGGAACATTTCGTACAAAGATTACCACAATTAAGGACAAAAGTGGAAAGGACCTAACAGAAGCAGAAGACATCAAGAAGAGGTGGCAGGAATACACAGAGGAATTATACCAGAAAGATATGGAGGTCTCGTACACCTCAGGTAGTGTGGTTGCTGACCTTGAGCCAGACATCCTGGAGAGTGAAGTCAAATGGGCCCTAGAAAGCCTTGCTAACAACAAGGCCAGTGGAAGTGATGATATTCCAGCTGAACTATTCAAAATTCTAAAAGATGATGCTGTTAAGGTGCTACACTCAATATGCCAGCAAGTTTGGAAAACTGAACAGTGGCCAGAGGATTGGAGAAGATCAGTCTACATCCCAATCCCAAAGAAGGGCAGTGCCAAAGAATGCTCCAACTACCGCACAATTGCGCTCATTTCACACGCTAGCAAGGTTTTGCTAAAAATTCTACAAGGCAGGCTTAAGCAGTATGTGGACCGAGAACTCCCAGAAGTGCAAGCTGGATTTCGAAGGGGCAGAGGAACCAGAGACCAAATTGCAAACATGCGCTGGATTATGGAGAAAGCTAGAGAGTTCCAGAAAAACATTTACTTCTGCTTCATTGACTACGCAAAAGCTTTTGACTGTGTCGACCACAGCAAACTATGGCAAGTTCTTAAAGAAATGGGAGTGCCTGATCACCTCATCCATCTCCTGAGAAATCTCTATGTGGGACAAGAAGCTACAGTTAGAACTGGATATGGAATAACTGATTGGTTCAAAATTGGGAAAGGAGTACGACAAGGCTGTATATTGTCTCCCTGCTTATTTAACTTATATGCAGAATTCATCATGCGAAAGGCAGGACTGGATGAATCCCAAACCGGAATTAAGATTGCCGGAAGAAATATCAACAACCTCAGATATGCTGATGATACAACCTTGATGGCAGAAAGTGAGGAGGAATTAAAGAACCTTTTAATGAGGGTGAAAGAGGAGAGTGCAAAATATGGTCTGAAGCTCAACATCAAAAAAACTAAGATCATGGCCACTGGTCCCATCACCTCCTGGCAAATAGAAGGGGAAGAAATGGAGGCAGTGAGAGATTTCACTTTCTTGGGTTCCATGATCACTGCAGATGGTGACAGCAGTCACGAAATTAGAAGACGCCTGCTTCTTGGGAGAAAAGCAATGACAAACCTAGACAGCATCTTAAAAAGCAAAGACATCACCTTGCCAACAAAGGTCCGTATAGTTAAAGCTATGGTTTTCCCAGTAGTAATGTACGGAAGTGAGAGCTGGACCATAAAGAAGGCTGATCGCCAAAGAATTGATGCTTTTGAATTATGGTGCTGGAGGAGACTCTTGAGAGTCCCATGGACTGCAAGAAGATCAAACCTATCCATTCTTAAAGAAATCAGCCCTGAGTGCTCACTAGAAGGACAGATCCTGAGGTTAAGGCTCCAGTACTTTGGCCACCTCATGAGAAGAGAAGACTCCCTAGAAAAGACCCTGATGTTGGGAAAGGTTGAGGGCACAAGGAGAAGGGGACGACAAAGGACGAGATGGTTGGACAGTGTTCTCGAAGCTACTAACATGAGTTTGGCCAAACTGCGAGAGGCAGTGAAGGATAGGCGTGCCTGGCGTGCTCTGGTCCATGGGGTCACGAAGAGTCGGACACGACTGAACGACTGAACAACAACAAAAGTCTCAAAAGAAGGCCAGTGATAAATCCTATTCCATACCATTCATTGTGGTGCAATCAATCCTCCGGAAGCTATACAACGAAGGTGCCAGGCACACCTCTGGGAAGAGGGAGTTTCACAGCTTAGGGGCCACCACAATGAAGGCCCTGTCCTTGGACACTGACACAGCGGGTCATAGGTTCGGGCAACTGGTTAATTTTTAACACCGGCTGTGGTTACCAAAATTTTAGGTGCCTTCAGCGGATGGAGGAAAATGTTGGGAAATGGGCGGCATGGAAAAGAAGAGGATAATAAGCCTCTGTCAAGCAAGCAGTGTAGCAAGTTCATTTAAGTATGAAGAAAACCACACTCCTGAATAGACGGATTTGTTTGCCAAGAAGCCCGTAATCTTATCAGCAGATAAGTGTTGAAAAATTCCCTAGGATTCCCTGATAGCCTGGTTAGGGGAGCGTGAGCAGCCTGAACCTTCTGCTCCACAGCTGCCTTTCTGTTGAAAATGGGTGGCAAAAGGAGTACCAGTGAATGCCGCAAACTTGGATTTTTGGCAGTGATGGGAGTTGGAGGAGACCCCCGAAGGTCATCTAATCCAACCCTCTGCGCTGCAGGAATCACAGCGAAATAATCTCTGGCAGATGGCCTTCCAACCTCTGCATAAAAACCTCCAGTGAAGGAGAGGGAATCTGTTCCACTGTTGAACAGCTCTTGCCATCAGAAAGTTCTTCCTAATGTTTAGTCAGAATCTCCTTTTTTGTCATTTGACTCCATTGGTTTGGGCCTTGCCTTCTGCAGCATCAGGAAACAGACTTGCTCCATCTTCTGTGCAGCAGCCCTTCAGATATTTGAAGATGGCTCTCCTGTCGCCTCTCGGCCTTCTCTTTTCCAGGCTAAACGTACCCGACTCCCTCAACCGTTCCTCAACCGGTGTCTGTTGGTTCTTGGGAAATCTCCTTTTGTCTTGCTTTGTGAAAGGTTTCACCAGGAAAGCAGAGTGAATTAAAAACCCTCTTTTAAAGACGTCTAGGTTGGTGGCCTGTTGTCTTTGTCCATGGCGTTTTCTTGGCAGGGATATGGCTTGCCAGTTCCTGCTCCAGGTGGATCACGTTTAGAATGGCAGCATCTCAAAAAGCAGAAACACCACCATGCCAACAAAGGTCTGGATAGTTAAAGCTATGGTTTTCCCAGTAGTGATGTATGGAAGTGAGAGCTGGACCATAAGAAGAGTAGAAGAGTTTGGATTTGATATCCCGCTTTATCACTACCCAAAGGAGTCTCAAAGCGGCTAACATTCTCCTTCCCCTTCCTCCCCCACAACAAACACTCTGTGAGGTGAGTGAGGCTGAGAGACTTCAAAGAAGTGTGACTAGCCCAAGGTCACCCAGCAGCTGCATGTGGAGGAGCGGAGACGCGAACCCGGTTCACCAGATTACGAGTCTACCGCTCTTAACCACTACACCACACTGGCTCTGATCATCGAAGAATTGATGCTTTTGAATTCTGGTGCTGGAGGAGACTCTGGAGAGTCCCATGGACTGCAAGAAGATCAAACCTCTCCATTCTGAAGGAAATCAGCCCTGAGTGCTCACTGGAAGGACAGATCCTGAAGCTGAGGCTCCAAGACTTTGGCCACCTCCTGAGAAGAGAAGACTCCCTGGAAAAGACCCTGATGTTGGGAAAGATTGAGGGCACCAGGAGAAGGGGGCGACAGAGGACGAGATGGTTGGACAGTGTTCTCGAAGCTACCGACATGAGTCTGACCAAACTGCGGGAGGCAGTGGAAGACAGGAGTGCCTGGCGTGCTGTGGTCCATGGGGTCATGAAGAGTCGGACACAACTGAACGACTAAACAACAACAACAAATGTTTTGTTTGGCAGCAGCAATGCACAACTCTTTGGCAGTACGATCCTGGGCTTGTTTACTCATCAAAAATGGTTCTCGTGCATTGAGTTGGACGTATGGTGCAATCCTGACCATGTGTGCTCAGAGGTAGGTCCCAGGTGGGGCTTCCTGCCAGGTGAGTGGGCTCAGGGTTACACAGCCCCACTCCAGCAGCGACTTGTGCCCATTGGGCAGAAGGCAAGGAGGCCAACAGTAGGTGGTGCCAGACTGATGACAGGCAGAGACAACTACACTTATCCCAGTCCTCCTCCCTGCTGAGTTGCACAAGGGGCAAAACTGTCTGCGGACAAACGCCGGCTCCCTTGGCCAGTAAAAAGCGAGGTGAGCGCCATAACTTAACTGTCAGGGGTCCTTTACCTTATTTTTATTTTTTAAGATCAGGACAATGGTTCATCTAGTCCAGCATCCTGTTCTCACAGTGGCTGACTAGGTGCCCCAATGGGAAGCCAGCAAACAGGAGGAACTGAATGCAGCAGTTCTCAGCAGCTGGCATTCAGAAGCATTACTGCCTCTGTCAGATACCCATCATAGCTAGTGGCTGCTGACAGGCTTCTCCTCCATCATTTGATCTTGTCCTCTTTTAAGGCCATCCAAGCTGTTGACCATCCCTGCCTCCTGTGGGGGTGAGTTCCATAGTTTAACGACACTCTGCGTGGAGAAGAACTTTCTCTTATCTGCCCTGAATCTTCCAGCCATCATCCTTATTGGATGCTCACAGGTTTTTCTCCCTAGTGATGCATGCTAGTGTGGTGTAGTGGTTAAGAGCGGTAGACTCGTAATCTGGGGAACCGGGTTCGCGTCTCCGCTCCTCCACATGCAGCTGCTGGGTGACCTTGGGCTAGTCACACTTCTCTGAAGTCTCTCAGCCCCACTCACCTCACAGAGTGTTTGTTGTGGGGGAGGAAGGGAAAGGAGAATGTGAGCCGCTTTGAGACTCCTTCGGGGAGTGATAAAGCAGGATATCAAATCCAAACTCTTCTTCTTTTATTTTATTTTTTGCTGCAAAAGTTATTCTCTCAGATTATTACAGGATTTTTTTTAAAAAAAATATTTTTTATTAATTTTTGTGGGAATGTTTATGGATGCAGGAGAGGATATATTGTTTAAGATATCCTATTCCAACTTGTGTTAACAAGTCCCAGAACTTAGCAGAGTTTTACATTCCCCTTTTTAAACTCACACACAGCGGAAACCTTGCTCAACCTCTATAATAAATGTCCTGGTATTTCCCCTTTATCCCTCTTCAAAAGATAAGACACGACACAGTCTTCTACAAAAGTATAAAGAGTTGACTTACAAGTATCATCTGTTCACAATCAGATCCCAGAAGGCAGACTTATAGCTTAGAAAATAGTATATACATCATTAGGAGACTATTCCTTAAGAGATATAGCCCCTTCTCCTCTCTTGGCTGGAGGCCAAGAGAGCACCTTGCCTAAGCACATGTTGCTCTGTCAAGAGATGATCGGAAAGAGAGAGAGATGGTGGCCGGCCCAGTGCTTTTGTGTTTACCTGCACAGGTGAGGCCTCACCCATCTCCAGTTACACAGAGGAAGTCCATCCCAGCCCAGAATAAACAGGAAGTTCCGGCTGGTGGACTGAGATCCTCTTTATGTCCACTCTAGGAATGTTGTGTCTGGCTGCTCCTGCGTTTTACATTCCACAATTTTCCATTGAAACCTTGTTAGCTGTCCAAATCTGGCGCTCTGTTTAATCAGCGGTTGTAACTATTTCCCTCCTCCAAGATCTGGGCTCCCTGCGCCAGCTGTAAACCACTGAAGTCATGCCATGGCCGAAAACGAACAGGTGGGCAGCCCCTTTCTCTCTCCTCTTCTTATGGGCTTCCAACATGTCTACAAGAAGCCAGGCAGAGGACATGGTGCCCCTGGAACATCTCAGCAGCTTGCAAGCCTCCAAAGCGTCTTTGGTTTATTTTCGGAGGGACAGTGAGTATTTCCCCCCATCTGTGTTTTTATTGCATTTGGTTAGTCGGGTTGGTTTGTTGTTGTTGTGATTTATTTTTATTTTTAAAAATAATTTTTATTCTTTTTCAAACATATACAAAAGGCAAACAAACAAACAAAAACACAAAAATAAAACAAACAAAAACATAAAAAGATTCTCCCCCCCCTCTACGTTTCTTTAACAATGTTAAGTGACTTCCCTCGGTCCTTCCCATCTGATTTTCACTTTAAGTCATCATTAGCAGTTTAGTAGGGACCCAGGTGGCACTGTGGGTTAAACCACAGAGCCTAGGGCTTGCCGATCAGAAGGTCGGCGGTTCGAATCCCCGCGACAGGGTGAGCTCCCGTTGCTTGGTCCCAGCTCCTGCCCACCTAGCAGTTCGAAAGCACGTCAAGAGCAAGTAGATAAATAGGTACCGCTCCGGCGGGAAGGTAAACGGTGTTTCCGTGCACTGCTCTGGTTCGCCAGAAGCGGCTTTGTCATGCTGGCCACATGACCTGGAAGCTGTACGCCGGCTCCCTCGGCCAGTAAAGCGAGATGAGCACCGCAACCCCAGAGTCGGACATGACTGGACCTAATGGTCTGGGGTCCCTTTACCTTTACCTAGCAGTTTGGTTAATCATCATACCTAACATTTTAATAATAACATCCATTACAGGCCTCGGTCCTGTATACCTGAAGGAACGTCTCCACCCCCATCGTTCAGCCCGGACACTGAGATCCAGCGCTGAGGGCCTTCTGGCGGTTCCCTCATTGCGAGAAGTGAGGTTACAGGGAACCAGACAGAGGGCCTTCTCGGTAGTGGCGCCCTCCCTGTGGAACGCCCCTCCAGCAGATGTCAAGGAAATAAGCAGCTATCCTATTTTTAAAAGACATCTGAAGGCAGCCCTGTTTAGGGAAGTTTTTAATATTAATGCTGTATTGTTTTAACATTTGACTGGAAACCGCCCAGAGTGGCTGGGGAAACTCGGCCAGATGGGCGGGGTAAAAATAAAAAATTATTATTATTATTATAAGCTGATATTTAACCTAAATAATTGATTCAAAATAAAAAAGATTGTATACTAAAGTCAAACTTTCTACTGAAAGCCTAACATTCCAATTATGCCTAATTATTATAATAATTTTTTATATTTTGACTTCCCATGCCTCGGATGCTGGAGCTTCCCTGATCACCTCCATCGGTTGCTTTTAAAAATTCTTTCCAATATTTCCACAGCCGCTGATATATGCCGGCTCTTGTTTACCTTCCAGCTTCTCCATCTGCTGAGATGTTCTTGGAACAGCTGGAGAAATCCACAGAAGCGCTCCGAGATTATGGGATTTCCGTCCTCAAGGTACAAGAAAGTGTCATTCCCTGCCCCCCCCCCGGCCTGGTAAACAACCAAGGAAGTCTTTCCCTTTATTTCAAGTCCCTAGAACAGGCATCCCCAAACTGCGGCCCTCCAGATGTTTTGGCCTACAACTCCCATGATCCCTAGCTAGCAGGACCAGTGGTCAGGGATGATGGGAATTGTAGTCCAAAACATCTGGAGGGCCGGAGTTTGGGGATGCCTGCCCTAGAAGGACTAACTGGTGTCTTTCTCGTTGCAAATGTTCCTCAGGGCTCTTTGGCCATCAGTTGCCCGCAGATTATATAAGGGACCAGGTGGCGCTGTGGGTTAAACCACAGGCTTGCTGATCAGAAGGTCAGCAGTTCGAATCCCTGCGACGGGGTGAGCTCCCGTTGCTCGGTCCCAGCTCCTGCCCACCTAGCAGTTCGAAAGCACATTAAAGTGCAAGTAGATAAATAGGGACCACTCCAGCGGGAAGGTAAACGGCGTTTCCGTGCGCTGCTCTGGTTTGCCAGAAGCAGCTTTGTCATGCTGGCCACATGACCCGGAGGCTGTCTTCGGACAAACGCCGGCTCCCTCGGCCTATAGAGCGAGATGAGCACGCAACCCCAGAGTCGGACATGACTGGACCTAATGGTCAGGGGTCCCTTTACCTTTACCTTTACCTGCCCGCAGATTCCTGGCAAAAGCTTTTCTCATTCATTCATTCATCAATCTTTTATTGGCATCAAACAAACACACATACAGAACAGAACCAGATTAATACTTTCACAGAGGCACAAACTATGCTAAAAGAGAAAAGAGAAAAGACTCTGCTGTCCACCGTCATGTCTCTGGGACTCCTGATAACTCAGACGACTGCAGAATATTACGACGTGAAAAAAGCAAATGTAGGTATTGAGCCACCAATTTGGTGAGCTCCTGGTCTTTCCCCAATAGTAGGAAATGTAAGACCTCCTGCTCTGGTCTCCTTCTAGGGATGCAGAGCCGGTCCAGGAATTGCTGGTGGAGGTCGTCGTAAAGTTTACAATGAAAAACCATATGAACAAGGCTTTCCACCTGGAAAAGCTTTTCTCCGTTGCTCCAAACAAGAAACGGATCTAGAAAGCTGTTTTATGCAAGTCAGAGCATTTGTCTGCCTGGCTCAGGGCTGCATAGTTCAGCCTTCAGCTATTTGGGGTGGGAGGGGAGGTCACGACTTCTTTCCATTGTTCTTTTTATTATACATTTTGTTTTGTCTTTGATCTTGTGTTTTTATGCTGTGGGTTGCCCTGAGATCTACGGATGAAGGGTGGTATGCAAAGTTGGTTGTTGTTAATAATAATAATAATTTGTGCTAAAATTGTTTTAATGGGGGGTGGGGTTTTGACTTGGGTGGGGTTGTTTTGTATGGGGGTGGGGTTGTTTTAAATTGTTTTTAAATGTTACATGTTAATTTGGATTTTTGTGGGCCAGGAAATTTTTTAGGGGCTTTTTCTTGGGGAGTGTTTATTTCTTTAGTTTGTTTACATTGGTATTGTTAATTGTTTTGATTATTTTTATTATGTATTTTGTGCTGCAACTTTGTGTTGTGAACCACTCTGAGACCTACAGGTATAGGGTGGTGGTATAATAATAATAATAATAATAATAATAATAATAATAATAATAAATAATGCTGTGTTAACAATGACAAGCACATAGCCAGGAGTATAGCATGGTCTTTCAAACACCTGCCGAAGGGAGAAGCAAGGTGAGCCCGTCATTACATTCTGTACAGTTGAATTTGCTCTTAAGAGTCACCTGTTTGTGATGCATATTCTGCCCAGATAATAAGAGTTAATATAAGCTCGTGAGTGTGAGTATGTTCCAAACGTTTTGCCTAAGTTATTTCAGCGAAGACCTGAGCCTGCCTGGCTTCTTCCCCGCAGGTCAACTGTCACAGCGGAAAAGCATCCGGTTACTGCAGAGATGACAGCTCAGTGGGGAAAGCATACCTGTTCAGGTGAGCGGTGGATCCTGAGTGCAAATGAATAAGAACGATGGCTCTGCATATTGATATAGATTTGGGGAGGGACCACCCCCAAACCCTAGAAGTTAATAAATGGTAGGATTTTGATTATAGGGACATGGGTGGCGCTGTGGGTTAAACCACAGAGCCTAGGGCTTGCCGATCAGAAGGTCAGCGGTTCGAATCCCTGCGACGGAGTGAGCTCCCGTTGCTCGGTCCCTGCTCCTGCCAACCTAGCAGTTCGAAAGCACGTCAAAGTGCAAGTAGATAAATAGGTACCGCTCCAGCGGGAAGGTAAATGGCGTTTCCGTGCGCTGCTCTGGTTCGCCAGAAGCGGCTTAGTCATGTTGGCCACATGACCCGGAAGCTGTATGTCGGCTCCCTTGGCCAATAAAGGAAGATGAGCGCCGCAACCCCAGAGTCGTCCGCGACTGGACCTAACGGTCAGGGGTACCTTTACCTTTACCTCTGGGAAGAAGAAGGGGAGAGAAGAAAGGCTGAGATCCATCTTGGGCAGGCTGGCTGAAGGCTGCCTGCACTGCTGTGGAGTACAAGACCCTCTTGAAAGGACCGTGCTGTAAGATCCGGACTCCCTCCATGCAGACTGAAGGTGTAAATAGGTGAATAAACCACATTTCTTAAAGCTATGACAGTCTCTGCCGTGTCTCAATCCTCTAATGGAATACAGACCCTGGATGAGTGCCTGGAACAACCCCCACCCCTGGGATCTTGCCATTGCTCAGCACCCAACTTTTGTAACAAAAATTTTAAAGGGTGCAGAATCGAGGTAATGGACCCCAGGATGCCTTATAAACCAAGCTTTGCTGGGCCTTGTTTTCTTTTCGTTTCCCAGTGTATTTGTTACTAAAATTCGGCGCAAGCAAATTTTTACGCTGAGAACAGTTTGAGAACCTCTGACTTTGGCTGGATCAGGCCAAATCTGGGCGCACCCATCTCCCTCTCGTGTTCTTCTCCCTACTTCCAGGGGACACGTGTTGCTTCGTGAGCTCCCCACGGACGCCTTGTTCAGCGTGGATGCCATTGTGGCCAACGTGCTCTTGTGAGTCCTTTCGACATCTGTTTGATTGGCGTCAGTTCTCTTTGCAGCCACCTGCCTGCCTTCTGCGTGGAAGGAGGGCTTGTGACAGCAGACGTGTGCTGAGTCAGTGACGGCTGCGGGTGGGGGAGCTTGAGGTGACTGACTTGCAGAATCATGGAGTTGTAGAATTGGAAGGGACCCCCAAGGGTCCTCTAGTCCAACCCCCAGCAAATCAGGACTCCCAGCTGACAGGCGGTCATCCGACTTCTGTTCAAAAGCCTCCAAGGAAGGAGCGCCCACCACCTCCCGAAGGAGTCCGTTCCACTGTCCAACAGCTCTTCCTGTTGAAAAGTTCTTCATAATGTTTAGTCGCAATCTCCTTCCTTGTCATTTGAATCCATTGGATTGGGTCCTCCCCTCCAGAGAAGCAGAAAACAAGCTTGTTTTTAATATTCAGTTGGAAGCCGCCCAGAGTGGCTGGGGAAACCCAGCTGGGCGGGGTATAAATAATAAATTATTATTATTATTATTATTATTATTATTATTATTATTATTATTATTATTATTATTCCATGGGCCAAAACTCTGTGTTGTTGTTCAGTCGTTCAGTCGTGTCCGACTCTTCATGACCCCATGGACCAGAGCACGCCAGGCACGCCTATCCTTCACTGCCTCTCACAGTTTGGCCAAACTCATGTTAGTAGCTTCGAGAACATTGTCCAACCATCTCTTCCTCTGTCGTCCCCTTCTCCTTGGCTCAACCAAGTACTTCTTGAAAGTATCAGAAGTAATGAGGTGCCGAGGTATAGAAAAAAAGAAGTTAGTTTAAGTAAAATGATTCTGGTATTTTATGTTATTGTGAAGTTTATGAATTTGGAAAACTGATAAAGAGGATAGATAATGAATTCAACAGAGGGGGACTTGAGGAAGTCAACTGAAATATGAACTTGAGGAAAGGAAGAATACCTGGCCCACAGGAATGGGCCAGGCCTAAGCAATGATATTGAATATGTTAACTACGTTAAATGTGTGATGTTTATTGTCTTTCCCGGTGAGAGAGGGGAATGGAAATTTGCTTCCCCCAGTGAGAGGGGGGAAGGATGAAAATTTAACGGTATTGTAAAGTGCTTAAAACTGTTAAAATCAATTTAAAAAATTTGGGGGAAAAAGCGAATAGAGAGCAGTGTGTGCATGCAGAAAATAGATTTCTGTACAAAGGTAAAAAGTAGATTGTTTTGCTCCGTCCACTTTTGCATCTGGCCCCGCCCACCGCTGGAATGTGGCCCTCGGGGGGGGGGGGCTTGCCGAGAAGGGGATGTGGCCCTCGGCTTGAAAAAGCTTCCCCGGTTTACACGTCGCTCGCCGTGTCTCCTTCCCAGCGCTCTCCTCTTCAACGAAGTGAAATACATCGCTACTCTGGAAGACCTCCAGAAGCTGGAAAACTCTCTGAAGGGCTCCTGGGGCCTGGTCTTTGCCTATGTGCAGGCTGTTGGGACGGCAGGTAATAAATTGGGAGGGTTCCCTTGTCTGTTTCCTCCCTCCAGCTCCAACGTTTGTGGAATCAGCTGCTGCAGAGCCTCGCTCTTGGTTATGAAGGCAGTGGCTGAACCCCGGTTGAGCCAACAGCACTTGGAAGGACAGCGTTAGGGTGTGATGATCTGGAAGCCCGTATTTCTCCCCTATGCTCCTGCCTGGGCTCTGAGATCTTCAGGGAAGGCCCTTCTCTCAGCCTTGCCACCCTCCAAGGGGCATTCGGTGGGGTTGCAGGAGAGGGCCTTCTTGGTGGTGGCTCCTTCCAGACAACTTTGGAAGCCAGACAGGGTGGATTTGATTTACAGTGGTACCTCGCCTAACGAATAACTCGCCTAACGTCTTTTTCGCCTAACGAATGACTTCCGGCAAAACAAAATGGCCGCCGGAAACAAATTTCTTCGACTTAAGAAAAGACGTCGCGGCCGCTTTGAATAGGATTTCTTCGACTAATGAATTTTTGAATAGGATTTCTTCGACTAACGAATTTTTCCCCAATGCGTTCCTATGGGGATTCGCCGAACGCATTTTTTCGCCTAACGACGATTGCGTCGGAACGCATTATCTTCGTTAGGCGAGGTACCACTGTAAATCAAATTGATTTAAATCACGATTTAAATCACTAGTCAGTAAGGCTTGATTTAAATCACTAGTCAGTAAGACTTGATTTAAATATTTTTTTTACAGAAAGACTCATTCTTGCTGGTATAATCTTAATATTTACAACCATATGAAGGTTTCATTTTTGGAATAATAAATTTTCAGAGTAGTTTTTACAGTTATATCCAAAATTACTGATTTGGTTATACTACTAGAAATACATAGACAGATAATTATGAAATTATGGTGAGGTTTAATAAGTTAACTGTTTATATTTGGACAACTTTTCTGCTGTACTTTATTGGAAGGAGAAAAATAATCATTTCCTTAATAACCATTTAAAAAATTCATTTAACTAAAACAATAACATGATAGCATATGTACCCATGTTTGTTAACTGATATGGTTAAACATTTTTTTTAAAATACTTAGACTGAGTTTTAGCACACTTGATAAACTTAAAACAAATCCTTATTTCCTGATGAATAGCCTTTGGACTACAATGTAACTTAAATAGAAGACTATATTTAGAAAGATTTTTCCTCCAAAAGCATTTTATTTTAAAAATACAATTTAAATCAACAAAATCTGATTTAAATCAACAAAATCCGATTTAAATAAAAAAAATCCGATTTTTTTGATTTTTTTTTTAAAAAAAATCATTGATTTTTATCCACCCTGAAGCCAGAGAAGCCAGGCTGGCTCCCCACCCCTTGTTGTCCTCCTGCAGGCAGGTGAAGACCGTTTTATTCCGACAGGCCTTTGCGGAAACCACTTGAAACATTTCAGTTGCTTTTCTTTGATTTGCCCATTGCAAACAGTTCAAAGTCTTGAAATTTTGATAATAAACCTGGTTTGCAATGGGGGTTGAAGAATTTTGATTGCAGCTGTAAATGCGAGACCCTAAGTGCACCTGTCTTTCTCCTAGAGCACAGAGCATTGATGGAGGCTGCTTTCGTCTATGACTCTCTTAAGTTTGCCTTAACCACCGAAGTGATGGTTTTGAGGAGTATTCGGTATGTATTTGACACTCAGAGAGAGGGAGGCTGGGTAGGAACTTTCAATTGCCAGCACAAACTTTAAATGTGTGCAACCCTTTATGCCCGCCCCCTCCACCTTCCAGGGTACTCCAGCTCAGTCTTTGCAATTGCCTGGTCGCCTGGGGCGAGTAAAAATTGTCTCTAGGACACTAGGCAAGTCTCTGGTTTTTCTGCTAGTCTTAAACCGGCATGTCCCAAACTGGGCAGTACTGCCCCCTGGCGGGTGGTGGGATTACCTAGGGGGCCCTAAGAGACAAGGGGGTGGCGGGGGGGGGGTAAATGACTACCAGGCTTTGAAATCCTTGGCTCAGTCTCGTCTCTTAGCCTGCTGCATTCCAGATGTTTTGGCTGGCAGCTGTCGCCACTCCACTCAGCATGGAGAACAACATCTTGGGGGGGGGGGGCGCCATGATGGGGAAGGCTGCCTTGCTGAGCCAGCTTCTGTTCTGGGTGACCTTGGGCCAGTCACCGCCTCTCAGCTCAACCTACCTTGCAGGGTTGTTGTTCACATTGGGGAGGGGGAAGACCCATGTGCCCCATCTCGAGCTCCTTGGAGAAAAAGGTGGGGTGTTAATGCAATTAGTAAAGGTAAAGGTAAAGGGACGCGGGTGGCGCTGTGGGTTAAACCACAGAGCTTAGGGCTTGCCGATCAGGTCGGCGGTTCGAATCCCTGCGACGGGGTGAGCTCCCATTGCTTGGTCCCTGCTCCTGCCAACCTAGCAGTTCGAAAGCATGTCAAAGTGCAAGTAGATAAATAGGTACTGCTCTGGCGGGAAGGTAAACGGCGTTTCCGTGCGCTGCTCTGGTTCGCCAGAAGCGGCTTAATCATGCTGGCCACATGACCTGGAAAAACTATCAGCGGACAAATGTCAGCTCCCTCAGCCAGTAAAGCGAGATGAGCGCCGCAACCCGAGTCATCTGCGACTGAACCTAACGGTCAGGGGTCCCAAGGTACCCCTGACCGTTAGGTCCAGCCGCAGACGACTCTGGGGTTGCGGCGCTTATCTCGCTTTATTGGCCGAGGGAGCTGGCGTACAGCTTCCGGGTCATGTGGCCAGCATGACTAAGCCGCTTCTGGCGAACCAGAGCAGCGCATGGAAACGCCGTTTACCTTCCCGCTGCAGCGGTACCTATTTATCTACTTGCACTTTTGACGTGCTTTCGAACTGCTAGGTTGGCAGGAGCAGGGACCGAGCAACGGGAGCTTACCCCGCCGCGGGGATTCGAACCGCCGACCTTCTGATCGGCAAGCCCTAGGCTCTGTGGTTTAGACCACATTAGTAATAATGAGTAAGAACCTGGAGAGCAGCTGCCAGTTGGTGCAGGCAGTATTGTGCCAGATGGACCAATGGGTCTGGCTCAGCATATGGTGTTCCCTTTGCATCAGCATCATTCTGGGTCCAGTTGGCGTTTTTGCTAAGGGGGACAAACGGCACCTGGCTGTGTTCATGGGCACACCCCACCCGACCTCGAGCGTGTCTGCATTTAGGAATGCAAGCGCACGGGAGATCCTGTTCTGACGCCCTGGTGTCTCCCTCCTGCAGCAGCGGAGAGCCGGACGTGCCAAGCTCAAAGCTCTTTTTCTGCCACTGCAAAGTGGCCACGGATCTGGACCAGCCGTGCTGGAGGACTCTGATGGGGCAGCCGCTGACCACGCTGAACATCCACAGGTTCCTGAAGCTGATGGCGGAGCCCCTCGTGGTACGGTTGGGGGTGGCCTCCTTAGATTATAGAATCGTAGGGTTGGAAGGGACCCCCGAGGGTCATCTAGTCCAACCCCCTGCAATGCAGCTATCTCAGATAAAGCATCCATGACAGATGGCCATCCAACCTCTGCTTAAAAATAAGACATGGGAAGCAGCAGCCCATCCTTGTCAAGTCGCCCCTAGCACGCCCCCCCTCTCTAGAGCATTGAATTGGGACCTGGGAGACCAAGGTTCAAATGCCCGCTTAGCCACGAAGCTCCTATTTAACTCCTTTGTTCAGAATCATGAGGACTAGAAACTTGTTTATTTATTTTCAAATGATCTATTCTTTTATTTATTTAGGAAAAACCCGGGTTAGGGTTATTTCCAGGGGAGCACTGAGTATTATTACTTCTTTTTTAGGGGGCAGGCAGTAGGCCAAATAAATTTGGGGATCTCTGGTGTAGATGGAGCTTTACCCTGAAATCACCTCTATCTTCCAGGCAGAGGCTACGGAAGATCCAGAAAAGGTTTCCACCACTCACCTCCACCTGGGCCTTCCGCTGATCTTCATCCTGACTCAGGAGGAAACCTTTGCGGCAGATAAAGGAATTGCAGAGTTTGTGGCCTGGCAGCTGCTGGGCAAGGCTGGAGTCCTCCTCTTGTCGAGGTATTTAAGGACCAGAGGTATTCAATCAGGGGAGCAATTTGGGGAAGGGGAGAAGAGGATGGGTGGGTTTCTGAGATGTCTTCTCGCTGTGGGAGCTGACCATCCCCACAGACGCACTAAGAGCCCGGTGCTGTGCACATTTACACAGAAGTAAGTCCCACGGAGTTCTTCCTGACAATAAACTGAAGGTGTGCCTAGGAATAAGAACAGAACTCTGGACTACAGTGGTACCTTGGGTTACAAACACAGCAAACCCAGAAGTTTATATTTCCGGGTTTCATCTCACTGCGCATGTGCGCAGAAGCGGCGCCTCCGGATACAGGCTTTTCGGGGTAAGTACGGACCCCTGGGACGAATTAAGTTTGTATCCGGAGGGTCCACTGTAGATGGGCCCCCTTGGGCCTGATCCTGCGGCCAGGCTCTCCTGAGGTTCTTAAGGACAGGCCGTAGGCTGGCATGTGCTACCAGGGGGAGCTATGATAACAGCCTTTGATTTGATTCGATTTATTGTACTTCTACGCCGCTTTTCGTTCAGATGAATCCCAAATTGACTTACAAACAATAAATAAAAGTAACATAATAGAACATCACAAATACAGCGCAAATCACACAAAATAATTAACACATCTATATGTATATAAATGTTCCCATTGCGTGCGCGGCGGACACCACCGTGCTCCGTAACCGCTGGACCAAATCTCATCAAATTAAGGAAACAGCGTACCATGACCATCAAGGAAGGATCTGGCATAATAAACATTCAAAAAAACCACACCTAACATACCTAAAATAAAGAGAAAATGCAAAAAAAATTGGCGCGCACATATGACATCACCAGCAGAAACTCTGAAGACACCAGCAGCATCCAATAGAAAGGCAGATCGCATGCTGTCACCAGCAAAAGCTCTGAAGGGTGGCGCCAAATAATGACATCATCAACCGAGCAACTGAAACCCCCATTACCAGACAACCCACAGAGCCATTACCAGACAAAGGCAAACGGCCAAACCCAGAGCCACAGCCACAGGCCGCAACCCAAAAACACTCCCCCCCTCGCAAACGCTCCCACAACAATCAACTCAACTAGCCCAAACCCTCAGCTGCAAAAACCCACAGTCAGGCCAGGGCCAAGGAATTGAGATACAGGGCGGAGGCCTTGGCTCGCATTTACATACTAGCCCTCGGCTCTACTTTACAGCCTACAGACTAGGCCTCGGCTCTACTTTACAGACTAGGCCTCGGCTCCACTTTACAGCCTACAGACTAGGCCTCGGCTCTACTTTACAGACTAGGCCTCGGCTTCACTTTACAGCCTACAGCCTAGGCCTCGCCACTACTTTACAGACTAGGCCTTGGCTCCACTTTACAGACTATCCTGAGTGGAGCCGAGTGGGGGGTGGGGGGAGGAGGGGCCCAAATAGGTCATGGGCTGATCCAGGGTGGGGGAAGTCACAGGGATGACTCGGGGGGAGGGGGTATGGGATACCTCATGGGTCACTACAGGATGGGAGGAATCACAGGGATGAGACAACAACGGGGGGGGGGGACACATCCTCCCCCTTTAAGGACCCTGAGTCAGGCACAGCAAGGCGTGCCCGGGCCAGCTAGTCATCAATAAAACAATCTATAAAACACTGTTAACAAAGCAGCAACTAAAAATTAAGCTAAACACCACAATTGCAGCAGTCATATCATTATCAAATCAGCAGGGAATTTATAATCCATAAAACAATATTAAGTTCATATACATACTCTCCGTGCCTTTGAGAGGTTTGCTGTCAACAATTGGCTGTTAAAACCAATTCTTAACTCTAGTCCTGCTAGATAGAGAGAGGACAGCTAGCTCTAGAAATGTGGCCGGTTTAAGCCATTTCGGGCAGCGTTCACAACCTTCCCCCCGTTTCTAACCCACAGCTCAATGGTAGAGCAGTCCAGTCCGGACACAGAAGAACTGGCCCTTAGATTTATAATTATTTACATGCTACATTTCAGGTTTTAATTCCTAGTTTTTATCTTGAAAGGAGCTCCGTCAGGCTGGATCTTCTTCCCCGGTATAACGTTGCCCTCAAGACACCTGAGGAGGTTAGTTTGTTTTGCAACCTGCAGCGGGCCTGCTCAGTAGCAGGTTTCATTGCAGCAAATGGGACTTACTCCCGGGTAAATGTGTGCAGGCTTGCAGCCTTGACTGGTTTCAATGATCTGGCGTCTCTGCAGGGTGCGCCTGTTAAATACTTGGTTCTGAAAGACATGGATGAGATCATAGCCTTGGTGGAAAACGGCAAGCAGAGCGAACCCACACAGGAACGTGAGGAGGAGGAAGAAGAAGAGCAGGAGGAGGAAGAAGACGGTGAGAACTACGAACAAGGTAAATTTACTAATTCATTTTATTTGGTAAAAAATTTACGCCGCTTGATGGTTGAAGGAAAAATCCAAAATGGCTTACAAAGAGAGTAAGGCAATAAATTTAAACAACTCATCAAAACATTCAAAAGGTAAACCACTAAACAAAATCAGCCATTCTCCATGTCTGAAGACGGTCTGGAAGCTTCAGCTAGTGCAGAATTCAGCGACCAGGTTGCTCACCGGAGCAAAAAGGTTTGGGTATCTTACACCGATCCTGGTCCGACTGCACTGGCTACTAATTAGTTTCCAGGCCCAATTCAAAGTGCTGGTTTTGACCTATAAAGCCTTAAACGGCTCAGGACCCCAATACCTCCAGGACCGCCTCTTTCCATATGAACCTACCCGGTCCCTGAGATCATCTTCTGAGGCCCTCCTTCATGTGCCCCCTCCTCGAGAGGTCCGGAGTGTGGCAACATGAGAACAGGGCCTTCTCTGCGGTGGCTCCCCATCTGTGTTCTGCTCTCCCCAGGGAAGTTCGCCTGGTGCCTTCATTATACACCTTTAGGCGCCAGGCAAAACGTTCCTTTTTAAACAGGCCTTTGGTTGACCTGATCCACATCCTATACCCTTTTAAAATGTGGCTCTTTTGGGGTGGGGGGTGTTACTGGGTTAGTGCTTTTATTTTTATTTTATATACTGTGATCTTTTTATGTGAATCACCCTGAGACCTCCAGGTATAGGGCAGTATATAAATTCAATCAATCAATCAATAGGTTTATCTAAGTAAAAATGTATTTAGCAGGTGCTGGAAAGAAGACGGCAAAGTTGCCTGCTTGATCTCAATAGGCAGGGAGTTCCAGAGAGTACTTGCCTTGTACGTTTCCGAGCACAATTCAAAGTGTTGGTGCTGACCTTTAAAGCCCCAAACGGCCTCAATCCAGTATACCTGAAGGAGCGTCTCCACCCCCATCGTTCTGCTCAGACACTGAGGTCCAGTTCCGAGGGCCTTCTGGCAGTTCCCTCGCTGCAAGAAGTGAGGTTATAGGGAACCAGGCAGAGGGCCTTCTCGGTGGTGGCGCCTGCCCTGTGGAACGCCCTCCCATCAGATGTCAAGGAAATAAGCAACTATCTTACTTTTAGAAGACATCTGAAGGCAGCCCTGTTTGGGGAAGTTTTTAATGTTTGAAGTTATATTCTGTTTTTAATCTGTTGAGAGCCGCCCAGAGTGGCTGGGGAAACCCAGGCAGATGGGCGGGGTATAAATAATAAATTATTATTTTTACTATATTGCTGCTGCCACAGTAAAAGTCATGGATAGCTTCCCCCTCCGTGAAGTCGTGGGGTGCTCTCAGAACCCTGCCGAAAGCATGCAGCGGATCCTGTTTCTTTCCTTCTCTTGAGAAGGAACCTGTGTTGTTTGCCCTGCAGAGATCCAAGACGACGAGGTGGTGGAATCGGTCGTCAGGGACCGGAAGCGTGAACTTCCTCTTGAGCACATCCAGACCCTGACGGAAGACTCCTTCGCCCCTGCTCTGGCAAAGACCAACTCCACGGCGGTGCTCTTCTATGCCAGCTGTAAGTAAACAGCCCCAAATAGCTCCGTGTTTCGCCTTTCCAGGAACCAGCTCTGTCTGTTCTGCGGCTGTTTCTTAGATTTGGCCTTTTCTCTCGCGCAAATGTTGAATTGGGCGCTGGCGTGGAAATCCAACATCGTGGGAATTCCCGGGCCCAGCGAATGTTCTGGGTGTTGCTGTATTTTTCTGAAGCGAAGTCTTCCAGGAAAGGTTCCGTTATAAAACCTCTCCTTTGCATGCAGAAACTCCCATGTTGTTTTGCGACAACAGGGAGCCTGTCTTTCCTCCAGATCCTCACCATCCATTACGAACCGGTATTAGATCTAAACGTTTCTGACCTTTAGCTTAAAATCAAATTAGAAGACCTTTAGAAGACATCTGAAGGCAGCCCTGTTTAGGGAGGCTTTTAATGTTTTATAGATTATTGTATTTTAATATTCTGTTGGGAGCCGCCCAGAGTGGCTGGGGAAACCCAGCCAGATGGGCGGGGTATAAATAATAAATTATTATTATTATTATAATTATTATTATAATTATCTTCGCTGCACCTTCTCCATGGTCATTTGGGCCTTTCCTTCTTTTCTGTGCATCGGGAGTAAGTCTAGTCTCGTTTCATTTTGGGTGTCTTGTTTGTAATTAAGTATTTTTTTGATCTGAACATTTTCAATATATATTTTTTAATTGCACAATTTATCCAGGCTGCTAAATTCCTGTACGCTTTGGGTATGGACTTCCCATTTGTATGGAACTTTGCCTGCCTGTGCAGCAGAGCTGAGGAATTTCTGGGGGCCGGGAATAACAGGATCTGTTTTTCTTTTTCTTGAGAGCCAGTAGTGGTTAAGAGTGGTGGACTCTTAATCTGGTGAACCGGGTTCGCTTCCCCGCTCCTCCCCATGCAGCTGCTGGGTGACCTTGGGCTAGTCACACTTCTCTGAAGTCTCTCAGCCCCACTCACCTCACAGAGTGTTTGTTGTGGGGGAAGGATGGGAAAGGAGAATGTGAGCTGCTTTGAGACTCCTTCGGGTAGTGATAAAGCGGGATATCAAATCCAAACTCTTCTTCTCTTCTTCTTTTTCCTCTTGGCATCAGGGGAAGCCGTCTCCCTGGTCGTGATGCGGTCCTATGCCGAAGTGGCTGCCCGTCTGCAAGGTATGGAGACCAGCTAGCGATTTCACTGACACACAGATTGTGGCTCACACATGCTCCCCTCTTTCGCTTACAGACCCCCCAGGGTGATGTAGGACTTCCCCTGTGGCCTTCTGCTCAGGCACACAAGCGGGGTGACTATCTTGGGCCAACAGGCCAGCTGGCAGAAGGTCAATTCCCTGGCGGTTGCAGGAAGACAGTGGCTTTGGGTATTTGTAACAGCCAGTTGCACCAGACTGGAAATTCCCAGGCCAAAGACCTCCATACACATTGACCAGGCTTGCACCCCAGAGAGGTCATTTGGGTGCCCCTAACGCAACAGTTACGAATGACCAGTCTTTGCAGACGCTGTGCTTCTCCAGCAATTTGACTTCACCCCCGAGGCACAGTCCATTGTCTCTTGAGACAGATGGAGGCCAGGAACAGCAATATTAGAGCCAGTGTGGTGTAGTGGTTAAGAGCGGTAGACTCGTAAGCTGGTGAACCGGATTCGCTTTCCCTCTCCTCCACATGCAGCTGCTGGGTGACCTTGGGCTAGTCACACTTCTCTGAAGTCTCTCAGCCCCACTCACCTCACAGAGTGTTTGTTGTGAGGGAGGAAGGGAAAGGAGAATGTTAGCCGCTTTGAGACTCCTTCGGGGAGTGATAAAGCGGGATATCAAATCCAAACTCCTTCTTCTCTTCTACGGCATGGGTAGGCAAACTAAGGCCCAGGGGCCAGATGTGGGCCAATCGCCTTCTTAATCCGGCCCGCGGACGGTCCGGGAATCAGCGTGTTTTTACACGAGTAGAATGTGTGGTTTTATTTAAAATGCATCTCTGGGTTACTCGTGGGGCATAGGAATTTGTTCATTCCCCCCCAAAAAATATAGTTCCACTGTCTGTTATTTTAGTCTCCCTATATGTGGGGGTGGAATGTTACATCACCACCTCAAATGGGGTTGCCACCATTAATGAGAGCCCCCCTGAGTCCAGTTCTTCCCTCCTCTTCCACAATGTCCTCCTTCAGTGCAGCTAGAGGGTATAAAATGAAGTCAAGAACATGAAGTAAGCTGAATGAGTTGTAATAGAGGGGGAATCCAACCGGGGGCTGCTATTTGAGGGCCAGTGTGGTGTAGTGGTTAAGAGCGGTAGACTCGTAATCTGGTGAACCGGGTTCGCTTCTCCGCTCCTCCACATGCAGCTGCTGGGTGACCTTAGGCTAGTCCCACTTCTCTGACGTCTCTCAGCCCCACTCACCTCACAGAGTGTTTGTTGTGGGGAGGAAGGGAAAGGAGAATGTGAGCCGCTTGGAGACTCCTTCGGGGAGTGATAAAGCGGGATATCAAATCCAAACTCTTCTTCTTCCTTCACCTGAGGATCACGAGGCAGTTTGCAATATAAAAACCCAAAATGCGTACCGTAGTAACGAAAAAACAATAACTGGTTTTTGCGTTTCTTTTCTGGAGAAGGGAGTATTTTTGTGTTGTGAACCTACCTGAGATCTACAGATGGAGGGCAGTGTACTACTACTACTCCTACTACTACTAATAATGGCCGTGGAGCTTCATGCTCTGACCAGCATAATTCAGTAGGTAGAACATCTCCTTTGCAAGCAGAAAGTCCCAGATCCATCAAGGTGGGGCAGGGAGAGAACCCCTTCCTGAAACCTTGGAGAGCCTCTGCCAGTTGGTGTGGACAAGGTGGGCCCAATGGTCTGACTCGGAATAAGGCAGCTTCCCATGCGATGCAGGGCCTGATTCTGAGCTTGTGGCGCTTCCACTAGTATCTCTCGCCTCTTCCCCTTTAAAGGCAACAGAGGCTGGATTGCAAGGGAAATATTCTGGCCGCTAGATGGCACCAGCCTATTAACAAACTCCCATGGACCGCAGGAATCTGAGCTCCGGTTTGCTAGTAAAGCTGAATTACTGTCTTGTCAAATGATGCATGTCTAAAAAGTGCGTCGCCAACATTAAAAAGTTTGGAAAGCTGTGTGCGCATAAGGGACAAGGTTGTCTCTCAAGTAACCTGCCCGTCTAGTCCAGCATCCAATGGGGAAACAGCAAGCAGGATTCGAACACAGGAGCAACTCTCCCCCTCCTGTGGTCTCCAGCAACTGGGATTCAGAAGTATGGCGGCCTCTGACTGTGGAGGCAGAGTAGAGCCGCCCTGGCTAGCAGCCACCGATAGCCCTCTTAGTTAATGAATTTGTCCAGTCCCCTTTTAAAGCCGTCCAAATTGGTGGCCATTGCTGCCTCCTGTGGAAGGGAGTTTCACAGGTTAACATGAGGCAGCACTTACAGCTCCTAGCACATCTCCCCTTAAGTGCCAATCTTCTCCTGGGTGAGCACGCCCAGTTCTTTTCAACCCATCCTTGTGGGATTTGAGTGGCTCGGTCCAATGGGTTGCCCAAGGATAACAATTGCAGAAATATAGTGTGTGTGTGTAGATAATAGATAGATAATTTATTTATTGTCATTGCACAAGTACAAGCACAACGCTATACAAGTGCAACGAAATTGCATACCATCCCATAAAAAACAGAAAGAAAGAAAAAACAAAACAAAAAACAGCACAAAACACACACACACCAAAAAAAGCCACACATACACACACATACACCCATCACAGCTCTCCAAGGTCATATTATCTGGTTACAGCGTTTAAGATGGTTATAGCTCTTGGGTAGAAACTTTTCTTCAGTCTATTTGTTCTTGATCTAATTGTTCTATATCTTCTACCCGAAGGCAGTGGTGCAAAGAGACTATATCCCGGATGAGATGGATCCTTTAAAATATTGTTAACCTTTTTAAGGCAATGGGAACTGTATAGTTCTTCCAGAGATGGGAGAGGATGACCAATAATATTTTGGGCTGTGGTTATGACCTTCTGAAGTACCTTCTTCTCCCTGGCTGTGCAGCTGGAGAACCAAGCACAAATACAGTATATAAGAATGCTCTCTATGGAGCCTCGGTAGAAGGACACCAGCAGTCTCTCACTCAGATTGTTGTTCTTTAAAAGTCTGAGGAAATAAATTCTCTGCTGGTGTGTGTGCCTTTTCTCTCCTAAATGTGTGTCTCTTTTCTCCCCTAAATCCTTTGCAGGGACTCCTGAGATTACGCTTGCGAGGGTCAACTGCTGGGACTGGCCAGACCTCTGCACACAGCAAAACGTCACCCAGTTTCCGACCATCAAGATGTATGTGGAAGCGGGGAGATGGCTGGCTTACTCTGGGATGTGGGGAGTCGAGGAGATGCTAAGGTTCATTGAGCTGTAAGTATCCCCCTGGTGTGTTCGGCTCTAAAAAGTGTGTGCACATGGAAGGTGAGTGGTCTGAGATAGCAATTTTGGAGAATTCCGAGAACCTGTTTTGAGAACATATTTCTGCTTTAAATGTGCATTCTGCAGTCCTTTGTCAACTCTGCCCCCGTCGCTCAGCCCGGACACTGAGGTCCAGCTCCGAGTGTCTTCTGGCGGTTCCCTCACTGCGAATTGCGAAGTGACAGGGAACCGGGCAGAGGGCCTTCTCGGTGGTGGCGCCAGCCCTGTGGAACGCCCTCCCTTCAGGAGTCGAGGAGATAAAGAACTACCGTATTTTTCGCTCCATAAGACGCCCTTTTTTCCCTCCTAAAAAGTAAGGGGAAATGACTGTGCGTCTTATGGAGCGAATGCATGGTCCCCGGAGCCAAATTGCCTAGGGGCCAAAAGCAGATTGTGCTCTTTTTTTACAAAGAGAGAAGAGGGTGTTGAAAGGAAGCCGCTGAACAGCTGTTTAGCAAGCGATTGGGGAGAGAGATAAGGCTCCCTTTCCAGCCCCGCCCCCTTGCCCAGGCCTCCGTTGTTGAATGCAGAGGGAGGCTGTTTGTTTCCCCAGCGACATGTGACTGGCTGATTAGATTATCTGTCTGGAAACTGTAGAAATGGCTCCCTTTCCTGTAGGACTAGAAGCTGCAAACTGTGAGTTGAACCCCATAAAAACAGGGCTTTTCCTCTTTGAAAAAGAAGCTGCACCGCTTTCAGCTGATCCTCAAAAAAACAGGGCTTTTCCCTTTGCAAAAGAAGCTGCACCACTTTCAGCTGATCCTCAAAAAACCAGGGCTTTCCCCCTTTCCTCCTCCAAAAATTAGGTGCGTCTTATGTTCAGGTGCGTCTTATGGAGCGAAAAATACGGTATCTCACTTTTAGAAGATGTATGAAGGCAACCCTATATTGGGAAGCTTTTGCCTTTCAGTGCAGACTGAATCAGATCTGCCCCACATCCCTAGTCACCATTGAGTAGATCCCAGTCTCCCTTCTTCCCACCGGGTGGAGAGACTTGGGGTACCCAAAATCTTAGGCAGTAACGTTAAGCGTAGGAAGGAATCGAAAAAGACCCTGTAGACAGGCCTGAAAGTATTTCCCCTGGTTTCCTCTGCAGAAGCAGAACCTCCTGTCCGGTGAAGTTGACAACAGCTGAAGAGGTGGAAGAGTATTTAAGGATCAAAACTTCAGTTTCTGTTTTGGGACTGTTCGACTCAAGCATGAGTGAAGGTAAACACCTCCCTTGGTTGCCAGAAATGACAATACTTCCTATTGCCCTTTACCTGTAGAAAGCGTTATACGTGTTTCTTATCCTGCTTTCCTTCACAACAGCTCTGCCAGGTAGGCCCCTCCCATCCTCATTTTGACCGGTGGGGAATGGAGATGGTATCAAGACACAAATCGCTGCCCTGGGCAGTTACCTTGCTCTGGGATTCTCCAGAACAGGGTTTCCCAAACTTGGGTCCTCAGCTGTTTTGGGACTATAGTACCCATCATCCCTCACCACTGGTCCTGCAGCAGCTTAATCCAGAATGCGGCAGCTAGACTGATGACTAGGAAGACCTACATTGGCTCCCAGTACGTTTCCAAGCACAATTCAAAGTGTTGGTGCTGACCTTGAGAGCCCTAAATGGCCTCGGCCCAGTAGACCTGAAGGAGCGTCTCCACCCCCATCGTTCAGCCTGGACACTGAGGTCCAGTGCCGAGGGCCTTCTGGCGGTTCCCTCATTGCGAGAAGTGTGGTTACAGGGAACCAGGCAGAGGGCCTTCTTGGTGGTGGCGCTTGCCCTGTGGAACGCCCTCCCATCAGATGTCAAGGAAATAAACAACTATCTGACTTTTAGAAGACATCTGAAGGCAGCCCTGTTTAGGGACGTTTTTAATGCTTCATCATGTTTTTAATATTCTGTTGGGAGCCGCCCAGAGTGGCTGGGAAAACCCAGCCAGATGGGCGAGGTACAAATAATAAATTATTATTATTATTATTATTTATTATAGGGATGATGATGGGAGTTGTAGTCCAAAAACAGCTGGAGACCCAAGTTTGGGAAACACTGCTCTAAATGATACTAAGCTTCTTCTGCAGCATGCCACGGATGCAATAGTAGTGTGTTGGTTTTGGGTTTATTCTGAACTGTCCACATAAGGTTCTGCTTTTTTATTTGTTCTGCGATGCTTCTCCGGTGTTATTGCAGTGTTTCCCCCAGAAGGGGCCTGGTTGCACGGCAGCGCAAAAAAAGCAGGACAAAAAATAATAATAACCCAGGAAAAATTGGATCTCAGCAGTGTTATAAGAATAAAACGGCTCCTTTTCCCTTATGGGGTGTCCAAGAGCCCGTATAGAGTCCTTAAGTGGGTTCCCTATCGGTAGGAGAAAATAACAGAGGCCAACCAGAGAATATTGAGAAGCAAAGCAGCTAGTAAGCATGATCTTTATTAAAGCTGTTGCAACAGGGTGCTCACAACCACACGCAGGAGGAACCCTGAACAATGGTGCGCAAGCCCTTATAGACATTTACAATTGCCCACCCTGGAGCCCAAGACCACCCCCCCCCATACATCATACATACATCACAGAAGGGGCGGTCTATAGCAGAATCCTGTCTGGCAGGAAACCTGTTGATGGGTTCACCTGGAGAGCCTGGCCATTCTTTTGTGATGATAAATACTTAATTCATACCCAAATGTGCCCTTAAGGCAGGATTTGTGAGCACGGAGACAATGGGGAGGTTTTCCCATTTCCTTTGTCCTTGCAGAGAAACATTTGAGGTCAATTTGGGAGAGTCAAAATGGTTTCAGGCTGTTTCCTTTACCATTTCAGACATGTGGTTTATATATTTAAGTACCTTATTTTTCGCTCCATAAGACGCACTTTTTTCCTCCTAAAAAGTAAGGGGAAATGTCTGTGCGTCTTATGGAGCGAATGCGTGGTCCCTGGAGCCAAATTGCCGAGGGGCCAAAAGCAGATTGTGCTCTCTTTTTTACAAAGAGACAAGAAGGTGTTGAAAGGAAGCCGCTGAACAGCTGTTTAGCAAGAGATCGGGGAGAGAGATAAGGCTCCCTTTCCAGCCCCGCCCCCTTGCCCAGGCCTCCGTTGTTGAATGCAGAGGGAGGCTGTTTGTTTCCCCAGTGACATGTGACTGGCTGATTAGATTATCTGTCTGGAAACTGTAGAAATGGCTCCCTTTCCTGTAGGACTAGAAGCGGCAAACTGTGAGTTGAACCCCATAAAAACAGGGCTTTTCCTCTTTGAAAAAGAAGCTGCACCACTTTGAGCTGATCCTCAAAAAAAACAGGGCTTTCCCCCTTTCCTCCTCTAAAAACTAGGTGCGTCTTATGCTCAAGTGCGTCTTATGGAGCGCAAAATACGGTATATGTTTGCCTGGTACATGTATGAACATTTATTTTCTATATTTGAGACCTTAAATTCTTATAACAGCAGAAAGCTGCAGGACTCATTGGGAATGCAGTCTGCCCCAAAACGGTATTTGAAAGCGGGATCGTGTGTGACTGCCCTGATACCGTCACAAGTGCAAATCATAATGATTGGACAATAAAAAGGAGCATCTGTAGGGTGGCCTCTGTCTAATTGCAGGCTGCTGAGCCTTATCATTGGGTTCTGACATGATATACGACGGGAGACAGGGAGCTTTCGTCTCTCGAGGCAAGGTCTGCATTTTGCCACAAAGCGATAAACCTATTGGATTAAGCTTTCTCCAGGAAATTGAACCGGGATGGTTGGATAAACACCAGCAAACCTGTTTTTTATTTGATCTGATAATTAATTACCGTATTTTTCGCTCCATAAAACGCACTTTTTCCCTCCTAAATGGAAATGTCTCAGTTACAGGTAGATAGCCGTGTTGGTCTGTCATAGTCAAAACAAAATAAAAAAATTCCTTCCAGTAGCACCTTCGAGACCAACTAAGTTTGTTCTTGGTATGAGCTTTCGTGTGCATGCACACTTCTTCAGGGGAAATGTCTGTGCGTCTTATGGAGCGAATGTGTGGTCCCTGGAGCTGGACTGCCCAGGGGCAAAAGCAGATCGTGCTTTTTTTAAAAAAAAGAGAGAGAAGGGGGTGTTGAAAGGAAGCCCCCTGAGCAGCTGCTCAGCAAACGATCGGGGAGAGAGATTCCAGCCCCGCCCCCTTGCAGAGGGAGGCTGTTTCCCCAGCGACATGTGACTGGATGATTAGATTATCTGTCTGGAAACTGTAGAAATGGCTCCCTTTCCTGAAGCTGCAGAACTGTGAGTTAAACCCCATAAAACAAGGTTTATTCCCTTGGCAAATTAAGCTCAACAACTTTGAGCTGATCCTCAAAAAAATGGGGCTTTTCCCCTCTAAAAACTAGGTGCGTCCTATGGTCAGGTGCGCCTTATAGAGCGAAAAATACGGTAGCTGCAAAAAAATGAGAAAAGCATTAAAAGGGAAGGGAGGCTTAGCTGAAACCAGATAGAGAGAAACTTATTCTGAAGCTGCTCTCTCTGCATTCGAATCCTCTGGTGCTTCAAGAGCTTCTGTTTGTTCCCGTATATTTAGCTGACATTCCTGCGTTGGGGGCAGGGGGGGTTGGACTGGATGACCCTTGGGTTCCCCTTCCAACTCTACACTTCTGTCATTCAATGATTTACAGACTGGGTTATCTGTTTTAACAGCAAGAGAAGCTTTCGTTGGAGCCGGGAAAGTCCTCAGTGGATACGTCACAACAGGAATCTATGACGGAGAGGATGTCGAGACTCTGTAGGTGGATTGCTAGCTTGCTCTGAACTCGTTGAGCAACTCAGTCGGTGTAGACCAGCCATTGCGGACCTGCAGCCTAGTGGTTAGAGCAGAGATAGGAAACCTGTGCCCACACCCGAAGTTGTTGTTGGACTACAACTCCCATCATCCTGGTCTGTCGCCATGCTATCTGATATGCTTTTCTGATATGCTTGCCGCAACATAGAATCATAAAACTGTAGTGTTGGAAAGGACCCCAAGGGTCATCTAGTCCAACCCCCTGCAATGCAGGAATCTTTTGCCCAACACGGGTCTCAAACCCACGACCCTGGGATTAAGAGTCTCACGCTCTACCGATTGAGCTACCAAGGCGGACAGTATCTGTTATCCGAAAACAATGTGTGCATATTTTTCCTTCAAAAAGTATTGTTTTATTTGTTTATATTGGTTGACTAGGCAGGGTGGATTTGATTTAAATCAAATTGATTTAAATCACGATTTAAATCACTAGTCAGTAAGGCTTGATTTAAATCACTAGTCAGTAAGACTTGATTTAAATATTTTTTTTACAGAAAGACTCATTCTTGCTGGTATAATCTTAATATTTACAACCATATGAAGGTTTCATTTTTGGAATAATAAATTTTCAGAGTGGTTTTTACAGTTATATCAAAAATTACTGATTTGGTTATACTACTAGAAATACATAGACAGATAATTATGAAATTATGGTGAGGTTTAATAAGTTAACTTTTTATATTTGGACAACATTTCTGCTGTACTTTATTGGAAGGAGAAAAATAATCATTTCCTTAATAACCATTTAAACAATTTATTTAACTAAAACAATAACATGATAGCATATGTATCCATGTTTGTTAACTGATGTGGTTAAACATTTTTTTTAAAAAAACTTAGACTGAGTTTTAGCACACTTGATAAACTTAAAACAAATCCTTATTTCCTGATGAATATCCTTTGGACTACAATGTAACTTAAATAGAACACTATATTTAGAAAGATTTTTCCTCTAAAAGCATTTTATTTTAAAAATCCAATTTAAATCAAAAAAATCCGATTTAAATCAAAAAAATCCGTGTTTTTTTTTTGTTTTTTTTTAAATCATTGATCTTTATCCACCCTGACTGTAGGTCAATATAATTGATAAACCAGCTGTAAAAAGCTTGTACAGTGGACGCTCGGGTTGCGAACGCGATCCGTGCGGGAGGCGCGTTCGCAACCCGCAGCGCCGCTTCTGCGCACGCGCGGGTCACGATTCGGCGCTTCTGCGCACGCACGAGCACCGAAACCCGGAAGTAACCCGTTCCGGTACTTCCGAGTTCGGCCCGAGCGCAACCCAAAAAAAGTAACCCGCAGCGTTCGCAACATGAGGTACGACTGTACGATGATTTGGCTAAGATTCCTTTAAACGGGTGACGGCTGTATCTTCAAAAGAGTTTTTGAAATGGGTTTCTTTCTGTTTTTTCCTCCCAGGTCTCATAAATATAAGGCTCCCCTTCCAGCTCTGCTGTTTGCTAGGCCCGAGGCAAAGACAGTCCACCAGCTCTCAAAGTTCAGCGTGCAAGACATGGTTGAAGTGATCCGCCGCGCATTACTGGAAACCTTTGTAAGCACACTTTCTGCTTCTGATCTCAATGTCAAAGATGCAGAGCTACTTTTTCGGATTCTTGGTAGACCACAAACTTGACATGAGTCAACAGTGTAATGCAGCAGCTAAAAAAGCCAATGCAATTCTGGGCTGCATCAATAGGAGTATAGCATCTAGATCAAGGGAAGTAATAGTACCACTGTATTCCGCTCTGGTCAGACCTCACCTGGAATACTGTGTCCAATTCTGGGCACCACAGTTCAAGAAGGATACTGACAAGCTGGAACGTGTCCAGAGGAGGGCAACCCAAATGGTCAAAGGCCTGGAAACGATGCCTTATGAGGAACGGCTTAGGGAGCTGGGTATGTTTAGCCTGGAGAAGAGAAGGTTAAGGGGTGATAGGATAGCCATGTTCAAATATATAAAAGGATGTCATATAGAGGAGGGAGAAAGGTTGTTTTCTGCTGCTCCAGAGAAGCGGACACGGAGCAATGGATTCAAACTACAAGAAAGAAGATTCCACCTAAACATTAGGAAGAACTTCCTGACAGTAAGAGCTGGTCGACAGTGGAATTTGCTGCCAAGGAGTGTGGTGGAGTCTCCTTCTTTGGAGGTCTTTAAGCAGAGGCTTGACAGCCACCTGTCAGGAATGCTTTGATGGTGTTTCCTGCTTGGCAGGGGGTTGGACTGGATGGCCCTTGGGGTCTCTTCCAACTCTAGGATTCTATGATTCTATGACCCTTTAGGTCCTTCCCAACTACACTTTTTTCTGATTCCTGTTGCAGCCGGAAATCACAGTGGGCAACCTCCCAGAGTACTTCCGGCTGGAGAAACCTTTGCTCCTCCTGTTCAGCGATGGGGCTCTGGGTGAAAGCCATGAAGGAGAAATGAGGCGTTTGGCCACAGAAGAGCACCGGGAAGAGTTTGTTCCCTGCTGGATGAACCTGTAAGCAGCGTCTTAGGGCAGTGATTCTCCAAGGGTGTGGCAGGAGGGGATGGCAAGTGGAGTGGGAAGATTCAAGGGCAGTCAAAGGAACATTTAAACAATTAAATAATAATAATAATAATTCTTTTATTTGTACCCCGCCCATCTGGCGGGGTTTCCCCAGCCACTCTGGGCGGCCTCCAACAGATATAAAAATACATTAAAATATTACAAGTTAAAAACTTCCCTAAATAGGGCTGCCTTGAGGTATCTTCTGAATGTCAGATAGTTGTTCATCTCCTTAACCTCTGTTGGGAGGGCGTTCCACAGGGCGGGCGCCACCACTAAGAAGGCCCTCTGCCTGGTTCCCTGTAGCTTTGCTTCTCGCAGTGAGGGAACCGCCAGAAGGCCCTCGGCGCTGGATCTCAGTGTCCAGGCTGAACGATGGGGGTGGAGATGCACCTTCAGGTATACTGGGCCGTTTAGGGCTTTAAAGGTCAGCACCAACACTTTGAATTGTGCTCGGAAACGTACTGGGAGCCAATGTAGATCTCTCAGGACCGGTGTTATGTGGTCCCGGCGGCCACTCCCAGTCACCAGTCTAGCTGCCGCATTCTGGATTAATTGTAGTTTCCGGGTCACCTTCAAACGTAGCCCCACGTAGAGCGCATTGCAGTAGTCCAAGCAGGAGATAACCAGAGCAAGCACCACTCTGGCGAGACAGTCTCCGGACAGGTAGGGTCTCAGCCTGCGCACCAGATGGAGCTGGTAGACAGCCGCCCTGGACACAGAATTAACCTGCAACGGCCTCGGCCCAGTATACCTGAAAGAGTGTCTCCACCCTCATCTTTCAGCCTGGACACTGAGGTCCAGCTCCAAGGGCCTTCTGGCAGTTCCCTCATTGCAAGAAGTGGGGTTACAGGCAACCAGGCAGAGGGCTTTCTCGGTGGTGGCGCCCGCCATGTGGAACGCCCTCCCATCAGATGTAAGGAAATGAACAACTATGACTTTTAGAGACGTCTGATGGCAGTCCTGTTTAGGAAGGTTTTAAATATTTGACTGGGAGTGGCTGCCCAGACCATATAACGCCGGTCCTGGGAGATCTGCATTGGCTCCCAGTATGTTTCCGAGCACAATTCAAAGTGTTGGTGCTGACCTTTAAAGCCCTGAACGGCCTCGGGATGAGGGCATGGACCCAGCCGCCTTGTGTTAAAATTTTTGTTTTAACGGGGATGGGGGATTTAGCTTAGGTGAGTGCTGTTTTATTTTGAGGGTGGGGTTGTTTTAAATTGTTGTTAAATCTTAATTTGGATTCTTGTATTTGCGGGCTGGAGTATTGTTTAGGGGCTTTTTTTGGGTAGTGTATTGTTTTGTAGCATGTATACATTAGTATTGTTAATTGTTTTGATTATTCTTATTGTGTTTTGATTATGTATTTTGTACTTTGTATATTGTAACTTTGTGTTGCGAACTGACCTGAGACCTACAGGTATAGGGCAGTATACAAATTTAATAATAATAATAATAATAATAATAATAATAATAATAATAATGTTGATGATGTTGTTGCTGGACTCTTTCTCGAGTTAGAATTTGCTTGTTTCTTATCCTGCATGTGAGTTAAAAGCTTTTACCCAAAAGGCTTTTTAGATTTGACTCTCTGTGCTGTAGAGTCTCCATTTTGCTTTGTTTTTAACGAATCCATTTACACCACGAGAGTGTGCCATTTCCCAGAATCCAAGGCAAACTCTATCTGTGGCCTTCATGATTCAGAGCCTGCGGTTGCGGCTTAAAACAACCCCAAATGCTTCTGGAGATGGAAATCAGTTTAGCGGCATCTGCGTCTGACAGGGAGCTCAGACTGGGTCCTCTTAAAGTGCCTCTTTAGAGCACAGCTGTTTACTTTTCCACTCACTAAGTGCTATCATTTAATCTCTTGGTTTTTTTCCAATGGCAGCAAAAACACCCCTGCAGGAAGAGGAATCCTAAAGGCCTATTTTGGGAGCTCCATCCCTCCACTGCCTCTCCTCCTCTGGATCAACATCCATTCCGGGGGACAAGTGTTTGCTTTCCCTCCGGATCAATCGGTTTCTGAAGCGAACGTCTTAGCTTGGATCGAAAAGCTGGAATCCGGCCAAGAAGTTCCGAGCGGTAAGTATGCCATAGCTGTCAACCCTCCCTTTTTTGGCGGGAAACTCCCTTATTCCAATGCCGTTTCCTGCTGCTATCCCAGATTGTTGATATCCCTTAAATTTTGAGATTTCAAAGGAAGCAGCTCCTCTCCCTCCCTGCCGGCCAGGGAGGCTCCTCAGCTGCGTTGCTCGGCTGCCAATAAGGAGTCTGAGACCGACTGGGGGCGGAGCTTGCATGCCTTGTGCAGCCAGACCCTCACGCCCAACCAGACAGACAGCCTGCCTGCCTGCCGTCTACGCGCTCGCTCTTTCGCTCACCCGTTCGCGCGCAGCCTCTGGAGCGCAGGGTGGCGAGGCTACTTGGTGCCATTGCACCGCCCTCGCGGCATCCCTTATTTTCAAATCCGAAAGGTTGGAAAAAATCCCTTATTTTCAAATCCGAAAGTTGACAGCTATGAAGTATGCAAAGCTGTCCCTTCTTAACCAAATACGTCTTGGACTCTCCTCCTGTCGGCGCTCAGTGTCGTTGGTGCCCGAAGGCGAAAGGAGATCTGGAGAAAATGCAAAAAGCATGAAACAGACTTCTTGGGTCTGCATCCGTGCTTCTGATGATAAGATTTCATCCCCTAAAAAAAAACACCCTGTCATCTGCATCGGGCTTTCCCCCAAGCTTACAGGTCCTCCATCATGACTGAGATCTTGACTTCTCTTATGAGAAGTTACGCTCGCACTGGGAAATTCTAACCACTGAAAGGCTGCTTTTACTGGTAATTCTAAAATAAAAATGATAACAACCACCCAGTGGGGAAATCTTGCTATTGCTAGCAAACGTGTCACATTGCTTACTAAAACGGATTCCGAGATTATGCGAAACTGCTCTCTAGCAAACATTTCATGTTTGCACTGTGCAAATGTAATTTTTTAATATAGAAAGGCAGAGGCAGAGAGACAGAGATTGGTGTTGACCACAGAATCACAGCGCACTGCCTTTTCTTTAAAAAAAAAAAAAACCAAATCAATCAAGAAGAAGAAGAGTTTGGATTTGATATTCCGCTTTATCACTACCCGAAGGAGTCTCAAAGTGGCTCAAAGTTCCTCCCCCACAACAAACACTCTGTGAGGTGAGTGGGGCTGAGAGACTTCAGAGAAGTGTGACTAGCCCAAGGTCACCCAGCAGCTGCATGTGGAGGAGCGGGGAAGCGAACCCGGTTGACCAGATTACGAGTCTACCGCTCTTAACCACTACACCACACTTAGAATCAGAGGAGGGTACCAGATTGGTGAAGTCTGCAGTGTCTCCCTGTGTTCAAGAGCATGGGCAACTTTCTGGAGGCTGCATTAATTACTTAATTACATGTATTAACTTGGCGTGATTTAACCAGCAGAGGGAGGCAGAATGTCAACCTCTTTCTTTTTCCTGTTGGGAGAAAGGTCAGGTGAAAGTGTTCATAAATTTATTATTATTATTATTATTATTGTTGTTGTTGTTGTTGATAGGCTCCCCGTTAATACTAGAGGACTGCTCTCAGGCCAATTCAGGGAGCGGTGCCAAATTCCTTTTCACTAAATGCAAGTCTTAATCCTCTAGTCCTCCAGGAAAGGAGAGCCCATCGTGCCGCAGTGATTGCGGGGGAATCTCTGGCTCATGGGCAAATCTTCGCCCACCCCAGTTTTTTGGGGGTGCATTGCGGCTTTCCACATGTGACCTGTGCGTTTTGCATATGGCCATCTGTCAGGGATTCTTCAGTTGTGATCCCTACATTGCATTAGAGCACAGTATCAACACTTTGAAGCAATCTACAGTCACAAAAATAAGGCAGGTCTTAAGAAACATGGAGTGACTGGTTTTTTTTTTGAAAAAAGCATCATAACACTGTGATGCCTTTATGGTTTTTAGTAGATTTGATCCATTCATATCTATCTATATCTAGCTGTCTAGCTAGCTAGCTATCTTTCGAGTTTAATTACTTTGTAATGATTATATTTTCTATATTTTTAAAGCTTTTTTTATATTTTAGCCTGCTTTAGTTTGTGTAAGCTGCCTTGTGTCTGGGGAAAAGGTGGGATATAATAGTAGCAGTAGTAGCAGTAGCAGTAGCAGTAATATAAATAAATGAATGAATGAATGAATGAATAAATAATTTAAAAAATGCAAAAAACCAGGGTAAAGAGGATGAACTTTGGTTTTTTACACTTACTTATTAGGAGAGGTTACTGTTTTGCTGTTTGGATTTACTTATTTACTTGTTTTTATCCTGTATTTTATCCTGTGAACCGCCCTTAGATCTTACGATGAAGGGCAGCATATAAATATAATATATTGACTTAGGATATCAGGGACACATTCCAGGCAGTCAGAAACACTCAAGGAGGGTGCAAAGCAGGGCTGGTGAGGGGTGTGGCTCAGGAGGGGGCGTGGCCTGGGGAGAGCACGGGGGGGTCTGGTAGAGAGGCATTGAGGGCCAGTTTGGTTCCTGGCCTGTGGCCCCTCATCTGTGGACTAGGCGGACCAGAACTCCTCTTGTGTCCTCTGGAACCTATTAATGCAACCATAAGCGCTGTCCTGATTTGTCGATGTGCTCTTCCTGTCCCGCCCCCCCAGCCATCCTGTCGGGTGACGAGTGGAAGCCCCGCCTCCCCGCCTACGACTTCCTGAGCATGATGGAACCGCCGCTGCCGGAATTTACCATCTACAGCCGGGGGAGCGTTGGAACCTACCAGAAGGAAGAGGAGGAGCAGGGTGCCTCCAGAGGAAAGGCATCACCGGGGACGGCGAGAGAGGACCCCACGGAAGACTCCATCGTATCTGAGCTGGAGAAAGACCAGCCGACCGGAGGGGACCTGAGAGGAACAGCCCCCCGCCTGGCAGCAAGGGAGAAGCAGGCGAAACGCCACACAGAGCTGTGAAATTCGCAGAATTTTCCGGAAGCAGGAAACAGGCAGCATGGTGATGGGAATTGTAGTCTGGTGATGGGAATTGTAGTCTACCTGGAGGGTCCTTTGGTGCCCGCGACTCCTGCAGTAACCTGTGACCCTACTCAGATTTGCTGTTTTTTCTCCAAGAACACGGCCAGTAGCTTCTCTCGGTCCTTTCTATACTAGGGCCATAGCTGTCAACCCTCCCTTTTTCTGCGGGAAACTTCCTTATTCCAATGCCGTTTCCCGCTGCTATCCCGGATTGTTGATATCCCTTAAATTTCCCGGATTTCAAAGGAAGCAGCTCCTCTCCCTCCCTGCCGGCCAGGGAGGCTCCTCAGCTGCGTTGCTCGGCTGCCAATAAGGAGTCTGAGACCGACTGGGGGCGGAGCTTGCATGCCTTGTGCAGCCAGACCCTCACGCCCAACCAGACAGACAGCCTGCCTGCCGTCTACGCGCTCGCTCTTTCGCTCACCCGTTCGCACGCAGCCTTTGGAGCGCAGGGTGGCGAGGCTACTTGGTGCCATTGCACTGCCCTTGCGGCATCCCTTATTTTCAAATCCGAAAGTTGACAGCTATGACTAGGGCTGAAACCTTGACCCTTGTGTGGGCAAAACGTAGTTCCCCCACTCATCTGTGGCCTCTCAATCTCTGGACAGGTGAAGGAGCATTATCCGGGATATTTTAATGTTTGCTGGAAGCCGCCCAGAGTGGCTGGGGAGACCCAGCCAGATGGGCGGGGTACAAATAATAAATTATTATTATTATATTATTATTTGGACATGGAAAATGGCGAACTCAATAGTGGTAGCTTGGTGTTGTCTTCTTTGCCAAAGGAGGACAGCTGATTTCTCTTGAGGCATCACCAGGGCCTGCCCTTCTTTTGGAGGTCATTTGTAAACCCTTGGTGTCTCTTGTTCCAAAATGAGCATGAGGTCTGGAGCCAGGAGGAGCCTTGTTTTGGAAGGTTTGTGTATGTGTGTGTGTGAGAGAGAAATTGCGGCTCCTCCAGGCGAACCGTTCCTCCAGAACTCATGATTTGCTTGCTTGCACAAAGCTTTCATGGAATTGAAAGAAACGGCCTCGGTCCTGTATACCTGAAGGAGCGTCTCCACCCCCACCATTCAGCCCGGACACTGAGATCCAGCGCCGAGGGCCTTCTGGCGGTTCTCTCACTGCGAGAAGCAAAGCTACAGGGAACCAGGCAGAGGGCCTTTTCAGTAGTGGCGCCCGCCCTGTGGAACGCCCTCCCACCAGATGTCAAAGAGAAAAACAACCACATGACCTTTAGAAAACACCTGAAGGCAGCCCTGTTCAGGGAGGTTTTTAATCTGTGATATTTTAATGTATCTTTATATTTGTTGGAAGCCGCCCAGAGTGGCTGGGGAGACCCGGCCAGATGGGCGGGGTACAAATAATAAATTATTATTATTATTATTATTATAGAGTTGGAAAGGACCACGCGGGCCATGGAGTCCAATCTTTTGCCCAGTGTGGGACTCGAACCCACCGCCCCGAGATGAAGAGTCTCACGCTCTACCAGTTGAGCTGTCCCTCCCTCACAGAGGTTAGACTGTAGACACTTCCAGGCGGTTGCTGGTTTGGGGTGGGATTCAATCGCGTACTGGCAAATCGAGGTTGCACAATTGATTGGGAGGTCTTGTGCAACGAACCAGCCATAGCTCAAGTCGCGGAGCAGATTCAACCCCCAGCATCTCCATGTAGGGCTGAGAAGGGAGGAGACGGTGGGAAAAGATTGGAAAAAAACTAAAAGACTATTTTAAAAAGCAGTGTAAGACTTAAAGGTTGAAATAAAAGTTGGATTATATAAGAGACTGCAGAGCAAATAGATTTGTTGTTGTTCAGTCGTTCAGTCGTGTCCGACTCTTCGTGACCCCATGGACCAGAGCACGCCAGGCACGCCTATCCTTCACTGCCTCTCGCAGTTTGGCCAAACTCATATTAGTAGCTTCGAGAACACTGTCCAACCATCTCATCCTCTGTCGTCCCCTTCTCCTTGTGCCCTCCATCTTTCCCAACATCAGGGTCTTTTCTAGGGAGTCTTCTCTTCTCATGAGGTGGCCAAAGTACTGGAGCCTTAACCTCAGGATCTGTCCTTCCAGTGAGCACTCAGGGCTGATTTCTTTAAGAATGGAGAGGTTTGATCTTCTTGCAGTCCATGGGACTCTCAAGAGTCTCCTCCAGCACCAGAATTCAAAAGCATCAATTCTTCGGCGATCAGCCTTCCTTATGGTCCAGCTCTCACTTCCATACATCACTACTGGGAAAACCATAGCTTTAACTATACAGACCTTTGTCGGCAAGGTGATGTCTTTGCTTTTTAAGATGCTGTCTAGGTTTGTCATTGCTTTTCTCCCAAGAAACAGGCGTCTTCTAATTTCATGACTGCTGTCACCATCTGAAGTGATCATGGAACCCAAGATAGTATGATGTATTAATGATAGATGATTTAGGTTAAGACTGTTGATTAAGGAAATAACATTAGTGTGAATTATAAAAGATATTTAAAGATGTTAAGAGATTACTAAGATGATTTAAAATGAAACGCACCAGGGGGGACGTGAGGAATTCACTCCAAAGATGTGTATAAAAAATGGAGGGGAAAATATGATGTATGTTGTGTATGCTTATTTGACCAAATACTAGAAATTATGTTAGAAATGATGCTTCTTTCTTTGTTTGTTAATTGTTTGTTTAATTATAAAACCCAATAAAATTCTTATTAAAAAAAGAGAGAGAGAGAGGAGCCCTCTTCCTGAAACCCTAGAGAGCTGCTGCCGGTCAGTGTAGACAATACTGAGCTAGATGGACCAGTGGTCTGATTCAGTATAAGGCAGCTTCCTAATGTTCCAAAAGATTTGTGTTTGTGTGTGAAGGGAAGGAGTGGAAAAATGCGCTGGAAAGTCTGCGGGATCACAGTTGCTTTGACGCAACTTCGCCAAACAAGCCAGTATGAGCGCTCATTAAATAGCCAATGTTATCTAATCTCCCTACAAACAAATCAGGCCGAATGCTCACGGCCAGAAGTAACCTTTATCCAGTCTTTATCGAGCATTTGTTCAGATTTGTTTGCAAAGTGGCTACAGGACAATGAGCATTCCTCTTGGTTTGCTTCCTCGGTGGTTCTATGGCTTCCCATTAAGCACCCACCCACCCTTTGCAGGGCATTCGCTGTCACCCTGCCAGCCCCAAAATAGCACACAGTATACAGAAAAAACGTACCTGTGTTGCTGATACACGGAGTAATCTAATAATCTCCAAGTCAATTATACATTCTTTATCATATATTAGTCACCAAAGTTCTGAGAAGAATATACAGTGGACCCTCGACTTACAAATGTAATCCGTTCTGACGGGAGCGTTGGAACTCGAAAAAATTGTAAGTCGAGTCCCCATAGGAATGCGTTGCAGAACGCATTCGTACCTCGAAAAAATCTTCGCAAGTCGAAAAAATCCTATTTAAAGCGGCTGCGGCTTCCGATCGGAAGTCGAAAAAATTCGGAAGTGGCGCCCACTTTGATCCCTCGTAAGTCGAAAAATACAGAAGTCGGGGCATTTGTAAATCGAGGGGGTTACTGTATAGAGTCTTATACAAAAGCCACAAGGACTTATAACCTGATAAATCTGAAAACAGACTGTTGATATCTAATAACAATGTATATTTTCAAATGTTTGATACCATCTCAATATCTAATTCTAGTATGTCTTCCAGATGTTAAACTCAGTCTTTAGATTTCCTTTAAATAAATTCCTGAAGATATCAACAAAGGTAATTTCACTGTGGTTTCCAATCGCGTGAGGTGTTGATGATGATATTACCGACAAATGTTAATAAAGATGTACATAAAGATGAAGAGACAGGGTGCCGGCGTTTTTCACCTGTTTCGCCCAGGCAATCCTGTAGTTTAGGAGGCCATTATTGGGGCTTGCGGATGGCACACTCCCAGGAAAGGTTCCAGGCTTCTTCAGTGGTTCTCAAGACTTGGATACATATACAAATATTCAAATTCATGAAGAAAACTTTTTCTTGGCTTAAGCTGAAGCATCCTGCTCCTGTTGCAGAACGTAGTTAATTACAGTCGTACCTTGGATCCTGAATGCCTTGGTACTCGGATACTTTGGCGCCTGAACACCGCAAGTCCGGAAGTGACTGTTCCTGTTTGCGAACGTCCGATGTGGGTTCCGCGGCTTCCGATTGGCTGCAGGAGCTTCCTGCAGCCAATTGGAAGGCACGCCTTGGTTTCCAAACGTTGTGGAAGTCAAACAGAACGGATTCCGTTCGACTTCCGAGGTACGACTGTATGACGAAAACAGGCCCTATTGAAAGCGCTCTGGGGGGGAAGCGGAGGGAGCCCAGAGCAGAATTGCATGATGGGTAAAATCCCCTCCCCATCACACCCAGGGGTGTGATGCCAGAGCAACTTTCACAATTCTGCCACCTTGTAAAAGAGCGAGCCGCTGGCTGGCGTTCATTCTTCACATGGCCAAATGCAAGAAGTGGCCCTTGATGGCTTCCAGATGGGGCTGATAGTTAGGCGGTTTTAATGGAGCTCTTGTTATCCGGCCCAGCTGGAGCGCGGACCTGTAAAACCCTAAGTGATTAATAGAGCTTGCTGAGCTGGGCCCTGAAAGCTTTTATGAGCTCGTGGGGAATGCTGGTCCACTAGGCATTGATTTTTATCTTGGGGGAACGACATTATACATATGGCCGTGCTTTATGCCACCTTGAATGGCGGCTGTAAGAGCTCAGGGGCAGGGGAACAGCAGCTGTAGGCAAACAGTGCATTTGTTATTGCTTTTAAACTGGCCTCGGTCCTAAGATCAAGGAGGGCATGTGCCTAGAGCCCTGATCCACCTGCCATCCCCTAAATGCCTCTCCAAAGTGCCAGGAGACCCTCCTGAAGTTCTGGAGAGCCACCGGGCAGTTTTGACAGTGCCAAGCTTGGTGGTCCTGTGGTCTGGCTCAGCAGAAGGCAGTTTGCTACGTTCCTGCGTTCCCCCACTGAAAAGACACTGCGGAGGGCTGGGGTGGTTGCTACTGAACCTTGTGGGGAGGAGAACTTCAAGGAGGAGATGGGATAAACTTACGTCTTTTCTTCTCCGGGCTTTGTAATAGTGTGACGTTGAATGCTACTCAGGGGCGGAGGAAGCCTCCTCGCTACCCGGGGCGGCGACCAGAGGCACCCCTGGGAGCGGGGCATCGTGACGTTGCGTCGTGACGTCACGACGCAACATCACTGCAGCTCCGCCCCGGCAGCGGGGTAAAAAGCGCTTTTAAAAAAAGGAAAGCCAAGGCAAGCAGCCTGCTTGCCTTGGCTTTTCCTTTTTTTAAAGCACTTTCCCCCGCTGCCGGGCGGAGCCACCCGCAGGGGCGAGGGGAGGGGCGGCAGCGAAAGGGTGACACCCCTCCGCCGCCACCTCCTCGCTGGCCGCCCCGGCAGTGTGGAGAAAAGCGCTTTTTAAAAAAGCCAAGTGATGCTTTCGGCACGGCCGATCACGGGGGGCAGTGCCCCCCACCCGGAGTGTCACCCCTACCCCAGAGCGGCCCGACCCCCTCGCTACGCCCCTGATGCTACTTGTTATTATGTTCATTATCTGTCCTACGCCAGACAGCCCCAGGATGGCTTGCAGCAGTATAAATCACAGCATTAAAAACACAGTCACAGCTAGAGTGGGTCTCTCTCTCTCCCCCCCCTCCCCCTTGTGTATGTGTATAATCAAGTGTCAAATTTTAGGATTCTAGCCAATATACCTTCTTGTGCACAAGACTGCCCTGGTATCCATATCTCTTTCAGCTCTGGCAGTCTTTTAGCTTCATCACCAACAAGACATGGAGGTAATGAATGGCTGAGCAAAACAGTACAGTGGTACCTTGGTTCTCAAACAACTTGGAACCCAAACACTGCAAACCCGGAAGTAAGTGTTCCGGTTTGCAAGCTTTTTTCGGAAGCCGAACATGCTCCGCTTTGAGTGTTACGCTGAGGCCTGTCTGTTTTTGCTGTATTTATTTTACGTTTTTGTTTTTGCTGCTCTTTTTGTTTTGTTTTTGTGACTGTGTGGAACCCGGTTCAGCTACTGATTGATTGATTGATTGATTGATTGTGTGACTGCAGTACATTGTTGATTGCTTTCATTTTATGGATCCATGGTCTCGTTAGGTAGTAAAATTCATGTTAAATTGCTGTTTTAGGGGTTGTTTTTAAAAGTCTGGAACGGATTGATCCATTTTGCATTACTTTCTATGGGAAAGCGCGCCTTGGTTTTGGAACACTTTGGTTTTGGAACGGACTTCCGGAACGTCTTAAATTTGAGAACCAAGGTACCATTGTAGATCCATTTATAAGATCCCCTGCAAGGTGGGGATCTTAAAAAACGAACCTGCTGATTTTTGCAGAAAAGTCAAGTTTCAAGGCCCGCTTTGGGAAGGGTGTCGATGCAGACCTTGAACATCCTGCTTGGCTGTATATATTTGCTCTGTTTCCCCCCAGCCCAGCCCCCACACGCCCAATACCTGCTAAACCTGTACATTTGTAAATAGAGCAGATTGTTCCAAGGGAACCATAAATCCTCGCCGTTCTTTCCTCTGCAAAAGGTTGCCTTGAACTTCGCACCACTCACGGAAAGTGGAAGTCCAAAAGTGTTCTTCTGCCAGGGAGGGAGAAGATGTACTAAGATTAGGGGGGAACCAGAGGAGGAAACTTAAGTAAATAAGCACAAATGTCAGGACCAAAGATGAATTTCACTTAATTAGTGTGGGAACGCTGCTTGATTCCGCACACCCTTCAATCTGCTCCGGGGATCTCGCTCTGCTTAATACATTTTCCTTTCTGCTGATGGAGGAACCATAGGGATGGATGAGAGAGAGTACACAAATCTATCCTCGAGGAGAGGAGGACTCGGCCAAAATAAACTGAAATGGCTGGATATGTAAGGGGGTCAGCAGCCAACATAAACTGCATGTAGATTGCAGAGGTTCTCAAGATTCAGAGGAAGCAGCCTCCTTTAGTCAAATTGAACTCCGGGTAGACTTCCTCGTAAGGGACGCGGGTGGCGCTGTGGGTTAAACCACAGAGCCTAGGGCTTGCCGATCAGAAGGCTGGCAGTTCGAATCCCCGCGACGGGGTGAGCTCCCGTTGCTCGGTTCGCTGCTCCTGCCAACCTAGCAGTTCGAAAGCACGTCAAAGTGCAAGTAGATAAATAGGTACCGCTCCGGCGGGAAGGTAAACGGCGTTTCCGTGCACTGCTCTGGTTTGCCAGAAGCAGCTTAGTACAGGAAGCTGTACGCCGGCTCCCTCAGCCAGTAAAGCGAGATGAGCGCCGCAACCCCAGAGTCGGACACGACTGGACCTAATGGTCAGGGGTCCCTTTACCTTTAGACTTCATTGTGTATGTTGGGCCAGGCTTTGAGGCTTGAAGCAGGATCCAACCCACGAGGGATGGATCCCATGAGTCAGGTAGGCATTAGGGCGATATCTGGTTTTCAACATGGTGATATATCACCAGCTAAACATCGCAAGGGTGGCGGTGGAATGGAATTTCCTAACATGGGGTTCATCCCCTCTGACAATGATGCATTTTGCACCTTCAGCTATGGCTTCTTCTTTTTTAAAATTTGTTTATTTGGTTTTCAAATCAAAGTTTTACAATCACACATCCAATATATAACAAAACAAAACAAGATTCCAAGGAATCTCTTGGACCTCCCTCTTCCCCTTTGTGGGTCCTGTTGTTAATCATTTCCTCCTGCATCATTTATAATACAGGTAATCCAAATATTTTGCCGCTGTGGTTTCCAAAGAATGAAACCATGTCAGGAATATGTGTAGCCCAGGTTTTGCCAACCTGGTGCCTTGCAGATGTTTTGGACTACAACTCCCATCAGAGGACAGCTGGATTTCTCGCTCCGCTCAGCATGGCAGACTAGCTACCTGGTTCCTGGCTTGTGTTTACATCTCTCTCTCTCTCTCTCTCTCTCTCTCTCTCTCTCTCTCTCTCTCCTGGAATCCTTTTCGCCCTTTCTTCCAGCACATGTTGCTGGTCTCTTGGCAGCTGCCAACCTAAACAGCGATTCCCAAAGTGCTCTCACAATGCCCTGCGTAATATCTAAATTGAGTCGCTTGTGCAATTTTTATTTGAAGTAAAACCTTAATAGTTGACATTAACTCAACACTGTTTAGTCTTGTTTTTGAACAAAAGCCAGCCACCACCTGGTGAACAGCGCCAGAACCCACTAGCTGGCTGGTGTGTTTGCTTTAGGATTCGCCTTCTCACTCACTAAAACTTTTTAAATGCAGGGCAGAGAATTTTAAGAGCAATGCCAGTGGAGAATCTGCTCCTGCATTTACACGCAGCCCTGACATCCTTCAAATGTGATCACAAAAGCATCATGTGCCGTGGTGGTTATTGCACTGCCAATATAGAAACATCAGCAGATGTCATCATAAAGGAATTAAAAATGCTTATTTACACAAATTGCCAGGAAGCGAGCAAACTAGTTATGCAGCTTGAAGTGCCAGTACAGAAATACAGTTGTTCCGAGTTGTAGAGGTTACCCGAGTGCCCAATAGCTGAGCCATAAGCTTAAAACAGTTCCCATTACAGTGATGACAAACCTGGACAGCATCTTAAAAAGCAGAGACATCACCTTATCGACAAAGGTCCATATAGTTAAAGCTATGGTTTTCCCAGTAGTGATGTATGGAAGTGAGAGCTGGACCATAAAGAAGGCTGATCGCCGAAGAATTGATGCTTTTGAATTGTGGTGCTGAAGGAGACTCTGGAGAGTCCCATGGACTGCAAGAAGATTAAACCTATCCATTCTGAAGGAAATCAGCCCTGAGTGCTCACTGGAAGGACAGATCCTGAAGCTGAAGCTCCAATCCTTTGGCCACCTCATGAGAAGAGAAGACTCCCTGGAAAAGACCCTGATGTTGGGAAAGATGGAGGGCACAAGGAGAAGGGGATGACAGAGGACGAGATGGTTGGACAATGTTCTCGAAGCTACCAACATGAGTCTGACCAAACTGCGGGAGGCTGTGGAAGACAGGAGTGCCTGGCGTGCTCTGGTCCATGGGGTCACGAAGAGTCGGACACGACTGAACAACTAAACATCAATTTATTTATTTATACCCCACCCATCTGGCTGGGTTTCCCCAGCCACTCTGGGTGGCTCCCAACAGAATATTAAAAAAACAATACAGCATTAAACATTAAAAACTTCCCTAAACAGGGCTGCCTTCAGATGTCTCTTAAAAGAAAGATAGTTGCTTATTGCCTTGACATCTGATGGGAGGGTGTCCCACAGGGCGGGCGCCACTACCGAGAAGGCCCTCTGCCTGGTTAAGGTAACCATCATAGAATCATAGAGTTGGAAGGGACCCTGAAGGTATTGTTGTCCAACATGCTGCAATTCAGGAACATGCATATGTACTTTATGGCCAATCAAACCTGCAACCTTGACATTGTCAGCCCCATCCTCTAACCAACTGAGCTATGCAGCTGGTAAGGTCTGAGTTCCTTAGAGCACTTCAAATATTCCACAAATGTCCTTTGTGATGGAGTTTCTGGCTGTGGCCAACAAGATGCTTTTGGGAAGCCTGCAAGCAGCACCTGGGCATAGCTGTCAACCCTCCCTTTTTTGCGGGAAACTCCCTTATTCCAATGCCGTTTTCCGCTGCTATCCCGGATTGTTGATATCCCTTAAATTTCCCGGATTTCAAAGGAAGCAGCTCCTCTCCCTCCCTGCCGGCCAGGGAGGCTCCTCAGCTGTGTTGCTCGGCTGCCAATAAGGAGTCTGAGACCGACTGGGGGCGGAGCTTGCATGCCTTGTGCAGCCAGACCCTCACACCCAACCAGACAGCCAGCCTGCCTGCCGTCTACGCGCTCGCTCTTTCGCTCAGCCGTTCGTGCGCAGCCTCTGAAGCACAGGGTGGCGAGGCTACTTGGTGCCATTGCACCGCCCTCGCGGCACCCCTTATTTTCAAATCCGAAGGTTGACGGCTATGCACCTGGGTGCAATAGCAACCCTCCTCTTTCACATTTCCACTCACTTGCCTTTTCCTCTGAACAAAAGATCTTGCAACCTTCCCTCAATGGAGAGCTGCTCGATCATTTTGGTTGTCGTTTTCTGGACCTTCTCCAGCTCTGCCATCTCCTTTTTGAGTTGTGTGAAAAGTTAAAGAGGCTCCACTCCGATGACTTTCCCCCAGTTTTCCTTTTCTCATTCTGGGATCCCCAAGGTTACACTTTTAAAAACATCACATGACCAGTTCCCAGGTTCTTCGAAGCAAGGCTCCCACTTGTTCCCATCGCTGCTATATATATATATGCATGAAGAAATCTTTGGAAACACGATTTATAATCAGACGCTGCTGTAAACTATCAGAGCTTTGTTGATTTTCCTCGGATCTCCCTGCATTAGGACTAAGTGACGTCCCGTCAGCTTTGGCAGATGGAAAGAAGAACACAAGAATCATAGAATCATAGAGTTGGAAGAGACCCCAAGGGCCATCCAGTCCAACCCCCTGCCAAGCAGGAAACACCATCAAAGCATTCCTGACAGGTGGCTGTCAAGCCTCTGCTTAAAGACCTCCAAAGAAGGAGACTCCACCACACTCCTTGGCAGCAAATCCCACTGTCAAACAGCTCTTACTGTCAGGAAGTTCTTCCTAATGTTTAGGTGGAATCTTCTTTCTTGTAGTTTGAATCCATTGCTCCGTGTCCGCTTCTCTGGAGCAGCAGAAAACAACCTTTCTCCCTCCTCTATATGACATCCTTTTATATATTTGAACATGGCTATCATATCACCCCTTAACCTTCTCTTCTCCAGGCTAAACATACCCAGCTCCCTAAGCCGTTCCTCATAAGGCATCGTTTCCAGGCCTTTGACCATTTTGGTTGCCCTCCTCTGGACACGTTCCAGCTTGTCAGTATCCTTCTTGAACTGTGGTGCCCAGAACTGGACACAGTATTCCAGGTGAGGTCTGACCAGAGCGGAATACAGTGGTACTATTACTTCCCTTGATCTAGATGCTATACTCCTATTGATGCAGCCCAGAATTGCATTGGCTTTTTTAGCTGCTGCATCACACTGTTGACTCATGTCAAGTTTGTGGTCTACCAAGACTCCTAGATCCTTTTCACATGTACTGCTCTCAAGAACAGCTTCCTGGATCAGGCCAATGGCCAATCTACTGTTTTCACAGTGCCCAACAAGATGCCTCTATTGGAAAACTCGCAAGCAGGATCTGAGCACAAGAGCTCTTGCCTCCTGCAGCTTCCAGCAACTGGTATTCAGAAGCATTGCTTTCAGTGTATCTGAAGAAGTGTGCATGCACACGAAAGCTCATACCAAGAACAAACTTAGTTGGTCTCTAAGGTGCTACTGGAAGGAATTTTTGTTGTTGTTGTTTCATCTTTAAATGATAACTTTTATCTTTTTTGTAAACCGCTTTGAGGCTTTTTCTACAATAAAAGTAAATTTCATGAATTAAATGAATGTAAATGCAAGGAATGCTAATGAATCCTCGCCTTCGCTTGCTCCCCAATTCCTGATGCCTGGCTGTGGATATTCTCCATCCTGGCTTCCCACTCCCCCAAAGCACAGCTGCTTTTAAGTTCTGCTCTGCCAGTTTCCAGAGGCTCCCAGTTGCAGGAGCCGGTCAGGGACTATCTGTCCAGCTGACTGGCACTTCATCTACCCGCTGCCTTGATGGCATCATTATCTCCCATCGCTGCCCACCAGCTGTTTTTTGCAGAAGCCTTTTAATGTCATTAGGGCCATGCTTTGCTTGACAAACATCCTTGCTAATTCGTGCCTCTCCCTGCCAGCTTCCAGAAAGGAGGAGGGATAATTAGACCATAAGCAGCTCTCGGCTGATGGACCGGACATGGACTCCAGAGGATGAGAAATCTCAGAGGGGGAGGTGGTGGGGAAACTGTTTGCAAAGGATGTTGCTGCAGAGAGGAAGGCAATAATTCCCTGTAGTGCTGGCGAGACCTCTGGCCAATCTGGCTCGCAACGGGAGACCTAATGAAGAAGTCATCCCCCAAATCTCCAGAGAGGAATTTCAGCCTTATTTGGAGAGGGAACGCGTTTCATCTCCTCCATGAATTAAAGATTCAGCTGGAAATACATTATTTAGGCAGGCACCCAGCCAGTGGTGGTTCCACATTCTGGAGTTCCCTCGGACAAACTGTTCTCTTTACTGCTGCCCATTTGCTCCCCCCTTCCCTTGTGTGGGCCCAATCCAGCAAAAGTGTTGTGCTGAAATCTCCTCTGTCCTCCACCAAGATGATAAGGGTCTGGGAACCAAGCCTTAGGAGGGACGGCTGAGGGAATTGGGAATGTTTAGTTCCATGATCACTGCAGATGGTGACAGCAGTCATGAAATTAGAAGACGTCTGCTTCTTGGGAGAAAAGCAATGACAAACCTAGGCAGCATCTTCAAAAGCAGAGACATCACCTTGCCGACAAAGGTCCATATAGTTCAAGCTATGGTTTTCCCAGTAGTGATGTATGGAAGTGAGAGCTGGACCATAAAGAAGGCTGATCGCCGAAGAATTGATGCTTTTGAATTATGGTGCTGGAGGAGACTCTGGAGAGTCCCATGGACTGCAAGAAGACCAAACCTCTCCATTCTGAAGGAAATCAGCCCTGAGTGCTCACTGGAAGGACAGATCCTGAAGCTGAAGCTCCAATCCTTTGGCCACCTCATGAGAAGAGAAGGCTCCCTGGAAAAGACCCTGGTGTTGGGAAAGATGGAGGGCACAAGGAGAAGGGGACGACAGAGGACGAGATGGTGGGACAGTGTTCTCGAAGCTACCAACATGAGTTTGGCCAAACTGCGAGAGGCAGTGGAAGACAGGAGTGCCTGGCATGCTCTGGTCACGAAGAGTCGGACACGACTAAACGACTAAACAACAACAAGCCTGGAGAAGAGTTGACTGACAAGTGATATCACAGGCCTTCAGATATCTGAAGGTGGCTGTCACATGGATGATGGAGTAAGCTTGTTTTCTGCTGCTCCCGGAGGGGAAGACCCAAACCAAAGGACTCAGATGACAATAAATGAGATTCAACTAAACAATAGGAAGATCTTTCTGATGGTAAGAGATGTTCAGTGGTGGAATGGATCCCCTCAGAAGGTGGTGGACTCTCCTTTGTTGGAGGTTTTTAAACAAAGGTTGGATGGCCATCTGTCAGGCATTCTTAAATCTTCCTGCATTGCAGGGGGTTGGACTAGATGGCCCTTGGGTTTCCCTTCCAAGTCTACCATTCTGGGATTCAATTCTTCTTCTGTCCCTGACCTCCAGTTGCACCCGACCACCTGGCCCGAGCTTCTTTGTTGCTTCTGGACGGAACAACTGCTGTTTCAGACCCTTGGCGTAAACCAGCCCTCGCCAAGCTGGTGTTCTCCAGGGGTGGTTGAACTACAATTCCCATCATCCACCGCCATCGCACCACGGTGGATGATGGGAGTTGTAGTCCAACAATCTCTGAAAGGCACCATCTTGGCAAAGGCTGGTGTAAATGTAACCATCAGGGAAGCATTCGTGGGACTCATCTCTCATTTTTCCAGCCGTGATTTCCTAGGAACGTAAGAAGAAGAAGAGTTTGGATTTGATATCCCGCTTTATCACTACCCGAAGGAGTCTCAAAGCGGCTCACATTCTCCTTTCCCTTCCTCCCCCACAACAAACACTCTGTGAGGCGAGTGGGGCTGAGAGACTTCAGAGAAGTGTGACTAGCCCAAGGTCACCCAGCAGCTGCATGTGGAGGAGCGGGGAATCGAACCCAGTTCACCAGATTACGAGTCCACTGTTCTTAACCACTACACCACACTGGTTCTCTCAGAGCCTGCACCCTGTTCTCTCTGTGGTTGCAATTTCCAGCAACTGGTATTCAGAAGCGTTGCTCCTTTTGACCATGCAGGAAGAGCACAGTCATTGATAGCTTTGTCATCCATGAATTTATCTAATCCTCTTCTAAAGCCATCCTGTGGAAGCAAGTTCCATAGTTGAACTATGTGCTGTTTCCATTCGACTCGTTCCTGCATCAGTTCACATTTTAAAGAAGTCTGCAGGGAAAAAAACCCTATGCCTTTTGCATGCATTTATCTTGATATGTTCACTGTCTAATATTCACTTTTTGCAAGCAATTTCCGTGGGTGGATGGATGGAGGTTGTTGAAGGGAGTGATTTGAGCTTCTTTATCTCGCATTTTAAAGCCTCCGACTGATAACACTTCAACCTCATGAATGGAAAGTGTTTGCATAATTCTACATAAATAAACACTGGTTTCTTGGAAGCCAAATGCCTGATCTTGGCTTGAACTGTTTCCACTGTGTCCTTCAAGCAATTTTTCTCATACAGAGGGAAAATATGTCTGTCATTTAAAATGTCAACAAAACATTTTATTAAGCAGCAAGTGGGTTGTTTATTATTATTTTAATATATATTTTAAGGCAGAGGCCTTAAAGTTTTGTGACTTTGAAAATGACCAGACTTCATTTCTACCATATCCATTTGAAAAGGCGATTGCTATGTTTCTTTGGCAGTACGATCCTGGGGTTGTTTGCTCATCAAAAATGGTTCTTGTCCATTGAGTTGGACGTATGGTGCAATCCTGACCATGTGTGCTCAGAGGTAGGTCCCAGGTGGGGCTTCCTGCCAGGTGAGTGGGCTCAGGGTTACAGGCTGCACTCCAGCAACGGCTTGTGCCCATTGGGCGGAAGGGAAGGAGGCCAACAGTAGGTGGCGCCAGAGCTGATGACAGGTAGAGACAACTACACTTATCCCAGTCCTCCTCCCTGCTGAGTTGCGCAAGGGGCAGTACTGAGACTAAGGTGGAAAAAGCTGGCAGGCAGATGGTCTGAGTGTAAGAAGACAGGCAGGTGGGGTCTGGATGAGGGCAAACTCAACTGGGCAGGACAGCAGTGGGGCGTGCTGAATTTTTCAACTTTCGGATTCCCCAAATGAGGGGTGCTAAAAGGGACCCAGGTGGCGCTGTGGGTTAAACCACAGAGCCTAGGGCTTGCTGATCAGAAGGTCGGCGGTTCGAATCCCCGCGGCGGGGTGAGCTCCCGTTGCTCGGTTCCAGCTCCTGCCCACCTAGCAGTTTGAAAGCACATCAAAGTGCAAGTAGATAAATACCTTCTGGCGGGAAGGTAAACGGCGTTTTCGCGCGCTGCTCTGGTTCGCCAGAAGCGGCTTAGTCCTGCTGGCCACATGACCCGGAAGCTGTACGCCGGCTCTCGGCCAATAAAGCGAGATGAGCGCCTTAACCCCAGAGTCGGACACGACTGGACCTAATGGTCAGGGGTCCCTTTACCTTTAAAAAGTTGTAATGTGACTTGAGAATTTGAAAAATATTTTGGTTAAATTCATCCAATTTAGTTTTGCTTGGAAAGTAAAACGTGTGTAAAATGGCATATAAATCATCAAGAATGATTACCAAGTGCTTGCAATTATTATTATTATTATTATTATTATTATTAATTTATTTTATTATATTTAGGGAAGTTTTTAATGTTTGATGCTTTACTGTGCTTAATGATGAGCAGCATATAAACATTTTATTTATTTATTTATTTATTTATTTATTTATTTATTTAGCATTACCTGACTTTTTCACAAGATGAAATTAAAATTCTTTGGCTTTCCGAAAGCAGTTCTTTTGCGCTTCTTCATCAAACGTAGACTTACCAAGTGAAATGTTGTCCAAGCACAATAATAATAATAATAGCAGATTTGAATTCCTCACACCCCAAAAAGGCAAAAGTTAAATTTCACCCTCTAAAACGACATGCTCTGGTGGTGCCCCATTCATCCTCATGGATCAGCCTCTACTATGCTTACTCCTAGGTCGGAGTAGACCCATTCGCATCAGTGGACGTAATTTGGTTTTGGTGGGTCTGCTCTGAGCCTGTCTAACGTTGGATCTCGCCCCATGTGTTTAGCATCACATTCTTGCTTAGAGCTCTTCTCTTTCATCACAACTGCAGTCCCATGTACACAGTATGGTCCCCCCCTCCCTAAAACTACATATTGTTTCTATTATTAGGGAAGTTTTTAATATTTAATGCTGTATTGTTTTTAACAATTGATTGGGAGCCGCCCAGAGTGGCTGGGGAAACTCAACCAGATGGGCGGGGTATAAATAATAAATTATATGATGATGATGATGATGGTGATGATATAATATATAATATAATATATTTTATTGTCATTGTCCCCTTCGGGGACAACGAAATTACTTGGCTGCTCCATCCACCCAGATAGGGCACTCCACGCAAAAACAAAACAACTACAAAAATGATGATGTTGTGAACAGTCTTGGCGTTGCTTTTTATCAATGAAAAGTGTGCCCACGGGGCCATTAAAGCTGCAGATGACGACGGCATTTTTAAACAATCTTACTCCACTTCGCAAGCCTCGAGAAGGTCTTGGAGGACCTGGAGATTTTAAACAAAATTGCCCAAATTGGTTGTAGAAAGTGAAATGAACAAGAATAGATTTGTCTAATCTGTCTCCATGAATTTGTCTATCACTCTTTAAAAGTTTTTTGGCTCTCACTGCCTCCTGTGGCAGGAAGTTCCATGGTCTAACTACCGGTATGCACTGCACTTCCTTTTATCTGTCCTGTATATCCCAACATTTATCTTCATTGGGTGTCCGCTAGTTCTGGTGTTATGAGAAAGATAAAAGCTTTTCTCTATCCAATTTCTCCAGGCCACGAAATTTTTTAATGAGTTTCTATAAAATATCCTCTTACTCCCCCTTTCTCCAAACTAAAAAGTACCAAACGCTGCAACTTTTCTTCACGGGGAGAGTGGCTCCATCCCTTCTATCATTTTGGTTGCCCTTTTCTGAACCTTCTACAACTCGACAATATCCTTTTTGAGGCGAGGCAGGTTCATAAAAATGCCAATCCTGCCCAGATTTCTGTTCCTCTTTCAGGTTCTGCGAGTGGCAATTCGTGAGAAAAGTTTTGTTAACTGGCAGAGGCTCCAGAATAACTTCACCACCAGGGAAAGCGGAGTTCTGGAAACACTTTTGTCATCTGTAGCTGAAGAGATAAGGGGGCCTGGGCATGCCAGATTAGAAGTTATGCTATCACACCCTCCAATTAAAGCAACGGATAATAATTATTCACAGGGCCACTTCAGTATTGTGGGTTTTCCTTTCTGCACCCTTCCTAGGTGGCTGTCAGGAGCCAGTCAGCAGTAAATCACACTGTGCAAATAAGCGTTAACTCTTTATTAGAAAGAACATGGTTTGTACAGACTTGGCGGAATATCAGGCGTAATAAGCACAGAAGTTCATCCCTGGTAGGTCTTGTAGGTCAAGGCCGGTGGAAGTGATGATATTCCAGCTGAACTATTTAAAATTTTAAAAGATGATGCTGTTAAGGTGCTACACTCAATATGCCAGCAAGTTTGGAAAACTCAGCAGTGGCCAGAGGATTGGAGAAGATCAGTCTACATCCCAATCCCAAAGAAGGGCAGTGCCAAAGAATGCTCCAACTACCGCACAATTGCACTCATTTCACACGCTAGCAAGGTTATGCTTACAATTCTACAAGTCAGGCTTAAGCAGTATGCGGACCGAGAACTCCTAGAAGTGCAAGCTGGATTTCGAAGGGGCAGAGGAACCAGAGACCAAATTGCAAACATGTGCTGGATTATGGAGAAAGCTAGAGAGTTCCAGAAAAACATTTACTTCTGCTTCATTGACTACGCAAAAGCTTTTGACTGTGTCGACCACAGCAAACTATGGCAAGTTCTTAAAGAAATGGGAGTGCCTGATCACCTCATCCATCTCCTGAGAAATCTCTATGTGGGACAAGAAGCTACAGTTAGAACTGGATATGGAATAACTGATTGGTTCAAAATTGGGAAAGGAGTACGACAAGGCTGTATATTGTCTCCCTGCTTATTTAACTTATATGCAGAATTCATCATGCGAAAGGCTGGACTGGATGAATCCCAAACCGGAATTAAGATTGCGGGAAGAAATATCAACAACCTCAGATATGCTGATGACACAACCTTGATGGCAGAAAGTGAGGAGGAATTAAAGTACCTTTTAATGAGGGTGAAAGAGGAGAGCGCAAAATATGGTCTGAAGCTCAACATCAAAAAAACTAAGATCATGGCCACTGGTCCCATCACCTCCTGGCAAATAGAAGGGGAAGAAATGGAGGCAGTGAGAGATTTCACTTTCTTGGGCTCCATGATCACTGCAGATGGTGACAGCAGTCACGAAATTAGAAGACGCCTGCTTCTTGGGAGAAAAGCAATGACAAACCTAGACAGCATCTTAAACAGCAGAGACATCACCTTGCCGACAAAGGTCCGTATAGTTAAAGCTATGGTTTTCCCAGTAGTGATGTACGGAAGTGAGAGCTGGACCATCAAGAAGGCTGATCGCTGAAGAATTGATGCTTTTGAATTATGGTGCTGGAGGAGACTCTTGAGAGTCCCATGGACTGCAAGAAGATCAATCCTATCCATTCTGAAGGAAATCAGCCCTGAGTGCTCACTGGAAGGACAGATCCTGAAGCTGAGGCTTTTTCTTTTTCTTTTCGAAGGAGAGCAAAAACAAACCAAAAAGGATTAATGTTGCAAACCAAAGCCCACTTACCCAGAAGTAAGTCCCATTGAACTCAATGGGATGGACTTCTAAGTAGACTAGTATAGGATTTCAATGAAAGTCTGATTGGTGTGTAGTGGTTAGAGTGTCGGACTAGGACACGGGAGCCCAGGGTTCGAATCCCCACTTGGCCATGAACCTCACTGGGTGACCTTGGGCCAGTCTCTCTCTCTCTTAGCCTAACCCACCTCACAGGGTTGTTGTGGGGATTAAATGGTGAGTGATAGAACCATATAAGCCACCTTGAGCTCCGTAGAGCAGGCACCCCCAATCTCAGCCCTCCAGATGTTTGGGGACTACAACTCCCATCATCCCTAGCTAACAGGACCAGTGGTTAGGGATGGTGGGAATTGTAGTCCCAAAACATCTGGAGGGCCAAGTTTGGGGGTGTCTGCCTTAGAGGAAAGGTGACGTAGATATGTAAAAAATAAACAAGAAATAAATATCGGAAAATTCAGAGAAGAGCGAATTCCGAAGAACGTGTTTCATATTGTTTCAGAAGGTGTGAATTAGGTCAGTTGAACCAAATCTCCCTGACATCCCTAGCCAAGAAGAGTCAAGAGTCAATGGCTTCACCAGGTCGCTCCCTTTGTTCCAGAACAACTCAACTTTCCTGCGTTTGCGTGGCCTTGCTGCTCACTTTCTGCTGCTGCTGCAGGTGCTGGAAAACCGCAATGCGGATGGAACCCCCCCCCCCCACTTGTAAATAGCTCCAACAGGATGGATGCTGAAGAGTCCTCAGGGAGATGTACAGAAGGCTGTACAAAGGTGGCGGCTGCTTTTCGGAGGAAGTAATAGAAAGGGGGGAAATGAAGAGAGGAAGTCACAGCACCAGGCGGAGGAGGCCAGCCAAGTAGATCCAAGGCTGGTTGCTAGAACAGGGTCAGCCAAGTGGGTTACGGATGGGCAGGAGCTGTGTCAAGGAAAGCCCTGATTGCAGAGACATCCAAAGGTAAGAAGAGATTGATGGGTCTGGCCAATCGCCAAGGAAGGTCAGCACCCCCTTCTCACAGGGGCCCAATGGATGCCTGTGGGAAACCCGCAAGCAGGATGCAAACATTACACCCCAATTGCGTCTTCCAATGGAGGCAGTGAGAGATTTCACTTTCTTGGGTTCCATGATCACTTCAGATGGTGACAGCAGTCACGAAATTAGAAGACGCCTGCTTCTTGGGAGAAAAGCAATGACAAACCTAGACAGCATCTTAAAAAGCAGAGACACCACCTTGCCAACAAAGGTCCGTATAGTTAAAGCTATGGTTTTCCCAGTAGTGATGTATGGAAGTGAGAGCTGGACCATAAAGAAGGCTGATCGCCGAAGAATTGATGCTTTTGAATTATGGTGCTGGAGGAGACTCTTGAGAGTCCCATGGACTGAAAGAAGATCAAACCTATCCATTCTTAAGGAAATCAGCCCTGAGTGCTCACTAGAAGGACAGATCCTGAAGCTGAGGCTCCAATACTTTGGCCACCTCATGAGAAGAGAAGAGTCCCTGGAAAAGACCCTGATGTTGGGAAAGATGGAGGGCACAAGGAGAAGGGGACGACAGAGGACGAGATGGTTGGACAGTGTTCTCGAAGCTACCAACATGAGTCTGACCAAACTGCGGGAGGCAGTGGAAGACAGGAGTGCCTGGCATGCTCTGGTCCATGGGGTCACGAAGAGTCGGACACGACTAAACGACTAAACAACAAAACAACAACAAGCACTCACCAACTTATAACAAAGCTTTGTCCTCAGGGAGGTTTATGTGCATATTTCATAAAAACAAGCCAGCTGTGGTTTCGTGTTATATGTGAACTAGGCAGCTTCCCTTGGGGATTTCTGTGATGAATACAGCCTTTCTCCCAACCTCATAAAGATAGGCACCAGCTAAGGGTCGCTGGATTGAGTCTGGACCTACCCACTGATAAAATTATAGTAAAGTGACACCACATGCAAAGAGGATCACTATCGTTCTCCCTTATCACAGTTTAAAGCAGCCATTTATGATTAAATCAGTCAAGAGAAAGCTATGTTGCTTACTCAATATTCCTGCCCACCCACGTTTACAAAGGCCAGAGTACATCCTGTAGATATTGGCCTGAGGCCAAAGCACTCTCCCAATAAGGCCTGTTGCTTTCGTGTATTTAATTAACTGTCTCCCTTGGGAGTCACAATCTCCTTGGAGGTTAATGGTAGCCAGAGCACACACAGATGTAAATATTTTTACAGTGCACAGAAATGCACAACCTGCGCCGGGTAGTATTTCTTTTCCAAATGTCATTGCGTTTTCTCACAGCGTAAGCCTATGTGCGTTTGCTTGGAGGTAAGGCCTACTGAGATCACTGGGGCTTTACTCCCAAGTAAATCGCGCCAAAAATGCTTTTAAGCGGCTTCCCCCAACCTGGAGGGATGAAAATGCCCAGTTCAGGTTCTCATTTCGCTGATCTGAAATTCTGTTCTCCGCATTTCCACACCAGTTTGTCCTCATGAAAATTCCTCACCATTTAATAATAATAATAATAAGTTGTTTATACCCTGCCCATTTGGCTGGGCTTTCCCAGCCACTCTGGGTGGCTTCCAACAGAATCATAGAATCATAGAATCATAGAGTTGGAAGAGACCACAAGGGCCATCCAGTCCAACCCCCTGCCAAGCAGGATATTAATATTAATATTAATTATTAAACATTAAATATTATTAAACATTAATATTAATATTAAACATTAAAAGCTTCCCTAAACAGGTCTGCCTTCAGATGTCTTCTAAAAGTCTGGTAGTTGTTTTTCTCTTTGACATCTGGTGGGAGGGCGTTCCACAGGGCGGGTGCCACTACCGAGAAGGCCCTCTGCCTGGTTCCCTGTAGCTTTGCTTCTCGCAGTCAGGGAACTGCCAGAAGGCCCTTGGAGCTGGATCTCAGTGTCCGGGCAGAACGATGGGGGTGGAGACGCTCCTTCAGGGATACTGGATCGAGGCCATTTAGGGCTTTAAAGGTCAGCACCAACACTTTGAATTGTGCTCAGAAACGTACTGGGAGCCAGTGTAGGTCTTTCAAGACCGGTGTTATGTGCGGTGTTAGTGGAAAAATTCTCCAGATATTCACTTTTTGTATGCAATGTTTTGAATACAATATTTTCCTTAATGCAATGCATCTACTAGGGTAAAGTGTACATGAACTGCAACAATAGATGCATTTTATGTGCACTTCACTGCAGGAAATGTATTTCTGTGTAAAATACTTGGCTGGAGGACTGCACTGCAAAGTTCAGAGAAGTGTGAATTTTGAAGGATGGCTGTTTTGCTTCCCTTGTTCTATCTGAAAGTGCGAACCAAGTATTTTTTTTTATTTCATAAAATTTAAACACCCCTTGATTGTAAAAAGAAACACCGCAAAGCGGTTTACAAAAAACAGTAAAACCAAGAAAAACTCACAAGCATACAAAAGTTAAATACTAATACAGATTAAAATTACCTTGATTGTCTAAGCATCTGCACAGGCTTGTCTAATAAAAAATAATGTTTTTAGCATGCGCCGAAAAGAGTACAGCGAAGGCGCCGCCTTGATCTCAAGAGGCAGGGAGTTCCAAAGTGTTGGCTGCCACACTAAACGATCGAGTTCTTATAAATGCGGTAAAGGTAAAGGGACCCCTGAGCATTAGGTCCAGTCGTGACCGACTCTGGGGTTGCGGCGCTCATCTCGCACTATTGGCCGAGAGCCGGCGTACAGCTTCCGGGTCATGTGACCAGCATGACTAAGCCGCTTCTGGCGAACCAGAGCAGCGCACGGAAACGCCATTTACCTTCCCGCCGGAGCGGTACCTATTTATCTACTTGCACTTTGACGTGCTTTCAAACTGCTAGGTGGGCAGGAGCTGGGACCGAGCAACGGGAGCTCACCCTGTCGCAGGGATTCGAACCGCCGACCTTCCGATCAGCAAGCCCTAGGCTCTGTGGTTTAACACAGTTTGCCTTTAAATGTGGACCGAATTGAATTTCTCTCCCATCCTAGGCCTCCAGCTGTGTTGGACCACGATTCCCATCAGCTTATGTGAGCTGCAGTCCGAAACAGCTGGAAAACATCACTTAGCGGAAAGCTGTTTAAAGAAATGGAGACCTATGTCTTGGCATTAAGAGTCATCAGATGTTGGATGGTTTCCTTTTGCAGCAGCAATATTTCTAAACTTCCAGCCCAACTGGATTCCTGTAACCTAGGAGCTATGCCACTATAAAGCGGGAAGCATTTATACAGGATTGTTGCCGTCCCGCCTTGAAATCCTAGCAGGATTACTTTCGTTGTTGAAAAACACCAGGCTGCCTTTATATAGCAGTTTATTCCTCATGCCTCACCCTCCCAATTCGCCCAGGGGGGAAACCTTTCTTCGAGGAGTAAACTCAAGACCCCCAAATGAATTCTCAAGTTGGCGGCCCCTTGCTCAGAGGAAGAGAACTTTTTAGAAATTCGGAGGGCAGATCTCAGGGCAGGACTATTTTTATCTTCCGAAAAGCCACAGGGAGCGGCAGAGAAATGCGGAGGGAACACAAGGAAGGGCAAAAAAACACAAAAGACCCAAGAGGAAACAAAGTTTTATTTTGCACCTCTTACTTAAATAATTCTGAAACAGAATCTCAAAAGGAACAAACCATGGCATCCTTTCAAATTTATTTCATTTATAAGGTTTCTTACACTCCCCTTTGCCGTTAAAAGTCCCCAGAGTGGTGTTACAGCAATACAGGTTATAAAAACAATAGGCAGTATCATGTTAAAACAACAGCTTCGATTCGCAAGGAGGTCAATGAATTGAAAATTTCTCATCCCCTCACAGTATTAGCATTGCCAGGGGTTAGACTAGATGGCCCTTTGTGTCCCTTCCATCCCTATAATTCTGTGATTCCGGCCATCTGCATTTCAGCAGCCTGCTGGATGCCCTCCTGAATAATGTCCTGATTTACACGTAACACTAAACCATGGTTTGCTTAAACCACAGTTTGTTTAACAAGCAGCAAGCTAAAACAAGCTGTCTGACAGCCGACAACAAACCATGGCTTCAGAGCAGAGTTTGTGGGCAATAAACAAACCATAGTTAAGTTGCTGGGCAGATAACACCATCTGTAAAGTTTATTAAACCACTAAACCAGGTGTGAGGAACCTTTGGCCTTCCAGAAAGACAACTCCCATCACCCCTCGCTTGCTGGGGCTGATGGGAGTCGTAGTTCAGCACCATCTGGGAGGCCAAAGGTTCCCCATACCTGTACTGAGCCATGGTTTAATAAACCATGGTTGAATAGGCCATGGTTGAGTATTGACTGCTAACCAGGGTACGATGGGGCTGCTGTGAACCTCCTTGGCTTAGCATCTTAAGCCCTACGAACATCTATGCTGTTTGTCTCCACCATTCAAAGATAAACTTTGCACATGGAGGCTCCATTTGCTATCATGCCTAATAAACAGAAACCCCCTTATGAAGAAAGGTTGCAGCAATTGGGACTCTCAACTGAGCGAAAAGGTGAGCGGTAGGCGACATGATAGAAGTCTACAAAATGATGCATGGCGCGGAGAAATTAGACCGAGAAAACTTCCCTTCCCTCTCTCATTACACTAGAACTTAAGGACGTCCAATGAGGCTGAATGTATTTTGTGGTCTTTTATCTTGTAGTTTTATGCTGCGAACTGCCCTGAGATCTGTGGATGAAGGGCGGCATACAAATTTAATAAATAATAGTAATAATAAATAAAATTCTTGGAGGAGAGGGCTATCAGCGGCCACTAGCTATGCCCTGCCTCCGCGTTCAGGGGCAGTAGTGCTTCTGGATCCCAGCTGCAGGAAACTGCAGGAGGGGAGAGGGGTCCTGTGTTCGAATCCTGCTTCTGAGTGCCCCCACAGTCATTTGGGTGGCCACTGTGAGGACCATATACTATAGCTATTGTTGTTCTTATGCCATTTAAAGACCCAACTTCTCAGAAGCTAACGTCTCCACATTCTGCCTCCTCCCTGCTTTCCACACTTACTGGCCATTTTGTGCATAGTTTGCCCTCGTGAATTATGTCTCTACCTGCTTCAGGTAAGAGCATCTTCCTTCTGGATTTGAAGATGTTGATTTCAGTGCGTAGACGACAAAGCTAATGGTTCATAGAAGATAACGCAAGCTAATACGGATTTCACCACATTGGCCAACAACCAAATACAGTTTTACTGATATATAGCATCTGAAGTCTAAGCAAAGGAGGGAGAAAACCCCTCAACATAGTGGGCTTCGGAGATAAATATCCAATTGCATTCAACAGCCATTGATAAAGTGCGCATCATGTTCTTTGCAATGGTCCCGGGCTTCATCGGTGAGAAAAAACACGCAAAGACGACACCTTTGGTTACAGAGTGTTTTGCAAACAAATAATGGTTCTTCAGGGAGATAATTCTCCCTCTCTCTCAGTGCAACGTAAGGTTGACCCATCTAAGCATCAGAGCACCTGCTTTGCATGCAAAATGCCCCAAATTCAATCCTAGGCATCTCCCAGGTGAGGATGGAAAAGACCCCTGCCTGAAATCCGGAAGAGAAGATTCCAGGAAGGAAAGACAAAAATGAGCCAGATGGACCAATGATCTGATGTTGTCTCCAATCTGATCTGTCTCCAATGTTGCCACCCGAGTATTTCCTGGTGAACAGTTAGGATGGATGGCCATCTGTCAGGAAGTCGAAACAAAATAAAAAAAATTCCTTCCAGTAGCACCTTAGAGACCAACTAAGTTTGTTCTGGGTATGAGCTTTTGTGTGCATGCACACTTCTTCAGATACACTGAAACAGAAGTCACCAGACCCTTAGATATAGTGAGAAGGGTGGTGGGAATGGGTGATGGGCTGATAGCTGTGGTAAACCAGTTGATGACTGCAATTGGTCTTACAGGAAAAAGCAAGGGATGAGATGGCCAAAAATAGCTTTGTCATGTATAATGAGATAAGAATCCAATGTCTCTATTCAGACCAGGTCTCTCCATGGTTTTAAGTTTGGTAATAAGTTGCAATTCAGCAACTTCTCTTTCCAGTCTATTTCTGAAATTCCTTTGCAAAAAGACAGCTACTTTGAGATCTTGTATAGAATGTCCTGGGAGATTGAAGTGTTCTCCTACTGGTTTCTCTGTCTTGTGATTCCTGATGTCAGATTTATGTCCGTTTTTTTATTTTGTTTCGACTACGGCAGACCAACACGGCTGCCTACCTACGTCAGGAAGTCTTTAGCTGTGATTCCTGCACGGCAGAACATTGGACTACACTAGGATTCCTAAGAGTCCCTTCAAACTCTACAGTTCTAGGATGGAGTCATTTCAGACAATCGCCCTAGGGAAATGCAGGGCAGCGCACACTTCGATGTCCAGCGGGCATGCCAACATAGGAATGGAGAATTCCAGTCATTCTCCTGGAATTGCCCTGAGGAACTGTCCAGAGATGGACTTTCAGACATCATCTCCAAAAGCAGGAGACCGTTCACTGCCTGCAAATGCCAGCCTGTTCGACGGTTTTTGGTTTGGCAAAGGGAGGCCTCTGCCTGTCCGTAATTCGTGGTTTTAGGGGCATCCGGCAGCAGAGCACAGAACGTATCACCCTCAGGATGGGGGGCCGGAGGATGGCAAACACCCAGGGGTCAATGATGGAATTGAAGGACAGGAACCGCATTGCCTGAAGGTCTTCCTTGTAATCCACACTCGGGTCAAAATGGTTCATAAAGGCACGGATCTGGAAAGAAACAAGAATAACAACACACTGTTTAGCGTATTTTTCGCTCTATAAGGCGCACCTGACCATAGGACGCACCTAGTTTTTAGAGGGGAAAAGCCCCAATTTTTTGAGGATCAGCTCAAATTTCTGCAGCTTCTTTTGCAAAGGAGAAAAGCCCCATTTTTTGAGGATCAACTCACAGTTCTGCAGCTTCAGGAAGCCATTTCTACAGTTTCCAGACAGATAATCTAATCAGCCAGTCACATGTCGCTGGGGAAACAGCCTCCCTCTGCAAGGGGGCGGGGCTGGAATCTCTCTCCCTTATCTCTCTCCCCGATCGTTTGCTGAGCAGCTGCTCAGCGGGCTTCCTTTCAACACCCCTTCTCTCTCTTTTTTTAAAAAAGCACGATCTGCTTTTGCCCCTGGGCAGTTCAGCTCCAGGGACCACACATTCGCTCCATAAGACGCACAGACATTTCCCCTTGCTTTTTAGCACTATAGAGACCAACTAAGTTTGTTATTGGTATGAGCTTTCGTGTGCATGCACACTTCTTCAGCTACCAATTAGCAATTACAGTAGACCCTCGGGTTATGTTACTCTCAAGTAACGTAAACTTCGGAAGTATTTTTTCGGGTTTCGCTGCTCGCGCATGCTCAAATGCGCTCTGCGCCCATGCGCAGAAGCACTCTATCGAGCTGCGTGCGCAGAAGCGGTGACTCTGGATATGGATTTTTCGGGCTGCGCACGGACCCTCGGAACGAATTAAATTTGTATCCAGAGGGTCCACTGTATATAGCACACGAGGCTTAAAATGTTATTGGTTTTATTTCACAGAATTTATACGCCAGGTGATTGGTAAAAACAGCAACTCCCTCAGAGTGGTTTGCAAAGAGAACAAAACAATGACATAGTCAGTAAAAAACAAGTGCTGAAAACATTCAGGAGGAAAAAAGCCAACAATAAACTGAAAACAGATTGAATGTCAGAAGCAAGGTAGCAGTAAATCACACCGTGCACATTGGAGTTAACTCTTCATTGGCAAAAATACGATCTGCAAGGACCTGGCAGAGTGTCAGGCCTAATGAGTACAGCAACTCGGTCCCAGTAAGTCTTGCCCCTATGAAGCAGCTGCTGAGACTGAAGGTATCCACCTCCCCACAGCTGCCTAAGTGATCTCCTCTCCAGGGTTTTTTCCAAGCAATTGGAGACTGTGCCTGCATTCCGGCCTTTGCTCCTCCCTCTTCATGCCTCTTCTGGCCCTGGGAGACCAGGGGGAAGCTTGTCACATCTCTGCCTCTCTCTTTTTTTATATATATAATTTTTATTCGTTTTCAATTACAAAAACCCAATATAAGCCTTATTATATCAACACCATATTACAATACCAATTTGAATACAAGTCAATCAAATAGCCAATTATAAAATTTAGGTGTCCCCCCCCCCCCCGTGTGCTAGCCTTCAAGGTTTAATAATTGCGATCCAATCTTAATAACAATCCCTTATACCACAGCTACAATGTTTTAATTTCAATTCGTATTAGCACATTTAATCATTTATGAGTCCGCTAGTGAAGTTCTCCTTTCTTCTCCCTGTGTGAGGTATTTATTTTAACCAATTATTCCTTTGGGTCTTTGCCAAATAGTATGTCCATCTTGGTTATTCCTGGTCTCCATCATGTCTTGTGTCTTTTTGTCTCAGTGTCATTCTTAGAGCAGGCCTGGCCAAACTTGCCCCTCCAGATGTTTTGGGACTACAACTCCCATCATCCCTGACCACTGGTCCTGTTAGCTAGGGATGATGGGAGTTGTAGTCTGGAGGGCCAAGTTTGGCCATGCCTGTTCTAGAGAGATCTCTCTTTCTTTGTTTTCCAGCTCTGGCTGCAGTTGTAAAATTCCACCCATCTCTGCCTCTTGACCTCCCTTGTCCTACTCGACTGTTTCAGCTTCTGCCTCCGATTCTGGACTCCTCTCTGCCACAGACTCTCCCAGCTCACCGAGTCCTGTTACCCCTTCAGCTTCCGACACCTCCTCTTCCCAGTCTTCTCCCTGCGACCACTCATCATTGCCCCAGCACCAATCCCTGGGCTCTGAGCCTTGGAGGTTCCCCAACTGAGTCCCTTCTACCATTCCTCTGCGTCCAACCAGTCCAAGACATTGAAACATATACTGTATTTTTCGCTCCATAAGACACACTTTTTTCCTCCTAAAAAGTAAGGGGAAATGTCTGTGCGTCTTATGGAGCGAATGTGTGGTCGATCGCTGGCTCCCTTTCTGGCCCCGCCCCCTTGCCCAGGCCTCCATTGTTGAATGTTCTGCAGACTGAGGCATAGCTGTCAACTTTTTCCTTTTTTTGCGGGAAATTCCCTTATTCCAAATAGGATTCCTCACAAGAAAAGGGAAAAGTTGACAGCTATGGGCCGAGGCTGTTTGTTTCCCCAGCGACATGCGACTGACTGATTAGATTATCTGCCTGGAAACTAGAAACAGCCCCCTTTCCTTTCCTAAAGAAGCTGCAGAACTGTGAGTTGATCCCCATAAAAACAGGATTTTTTCCCTTTGCAAAGTAAGCTCAACAACTTTGAGCTGATCCTCAAAAAACGGGGCTTTTCCCCTTTGCAAAAGAAGCTGCGCAACTGTGAGCTGATCCCCCCAAAAAACAGGGCTTTCCTCGTTTCCCCCTCTAAAAACTAGGTGCGTCTTATGATCAGGTGCGTCTTATGGAGCGAAAAATATGGTGTATCAGCATTCTACATGGAATGTCAAACTATGGAACTCACTTCCGCAGTGATGGCCAGTGACTGATAGCCATGAGAGCAATGCCCTGTCTCCACCCTTGGAGACAGCAATGCTTCTCAGTACCAGTCGCTGGAAACCGCAGTAGAGGAGAGTGCTGGTTTTTTAAATCTTGGATCCAGCTTGCAGGTTTCCCTTTGGCAAAAGGCTGGCCACTTTGAGAACAGGATGCCGGACTAGATGGCCCATTGGCCTGATCCAGCAGGCTCTTATGTTCTTAGGGAGCTGGGTATGTTTAGCCTGGAGAAGAGAAGGTTAAGGGGTGATATGATAGCCATGTTCAAATATATAAAAGGATGTCATATAGAGGAGGGAGAAAGGTTGTTTTCTGCTGCTCCAGAGAAGCGGACACGGAGCAATGGATTCAAACTACAAGAAAGAAGATTCCACCTAAACATTAGGAAGAACCTTCCTGACAGTAAGAGCTCTTCGACAGTGGAATTTGCTGCCAAGGAGCGTGGTGGAGTCTCCTTCTTTGGAGGTCTTTAAGCAGAGGCTTGACAGCCACCTGTCAGGAATGCTTTGATGGTGTTCCTGCTTGGCAGGGGGTTGGACTGGATGGCCCTTGCGGTCTCTTCCAACTCTATGATTCTATGATTCTATTCTATGATTCTTATGCCTGGCTAGGCTTGTCTGAACAAAAATGTTTTCAGCAGCTGCTGAAAAGAGCACAGTGAAGGCCTGATGTCAACACTTCACAGGGCAGCGGAAAAGGGAAATCGCACACCCAGGAACATTCGTTAAATGGAGGCATGTTGGGATCTGCTTTTGAACCTCAAGCATTTTACGGGTGGAAAAGGCTGCAGAGAATTACGTAAGCCCCCCTAATACAGGAAACGCTTCAAACGATGCTCTGACTGTGTGGACTTAACTGCATTGCAGCAAAAAGGTTCTTTATAAGGTTGGAGCAGAACACAGGAAATTGTTGAGGGTCTGGCTCACAGTCCGGGGTGAATTTGTGACTGTGGTTTTGCCTCCAGGCCTACGCCAGCCTCGTTTTTCGGCCTCTGAGTCTCCCTTCGCTGCTCCTTCCCACTTCTTCTTTTTTAAAAAAAAAAATATTGATGCTTTTCAGGTTTATACATTTCACTAACTTTACAATCATTTTAACATTTCAAAACTTGACTTACAGGTATTTCCCCTCTTTCTGCAGTTCCTCAATTATATTTTTAATAACTTCTGCATATCCAAATTAACTTAATTTGCTCATTTAATTTTCATCTGCCAATGTTTTTATCTGTTTACAATTTATCTGTAAATATTCAATAAACCATTTCCATTCTTTTATATAAAAAAAGTTTGTTATCTTGATTTCTTTTTCTTCTGGTAAGTTTCAAGACTGGTGTTACCGGTATATTTTTTGGAAAGAACGAATTCCTATGCCCCACAAATAACCCAGAGATGCATTTGAAATAAAAGGACACATTCTACTCATGGAAAAACACGCTGATTCCCGGACCGTCTGCGGGCTGGATTGAGAAGGCGATTGGGCCAGATCTGGCCCCCGGGCCTTAGTTTGCCTACCCATGGGTTAGAGTGTTGGACAGTGACCTGGAAGAGCAGGGTTCGAATCCCCACTCGGCCACAAAGCTCCCTGGGTGACCTTGGGCCAGTCACTGCCCCTTGGTCCATCCTACCTCATTGGGTTGTTGTGAAGATGAAATGGGAAGGAGAACCAATTACGCCCGCTTGAGCTCCTTGGTGGAAAAAGGTGGCATATGCATGACCTGGGATAGCTCAGTCAGTACAGCAAGAGACTCTTAATCTCAGGGTCGTGGGTTCGATTCCCGTGTTGGGCAAAAGGTTGCTCCCCATTGCAGGGACTCGTGGCCCCTTCCAATTCTACAAGTGTATCTAAATGTAATAAATAACAACAGAGTAAAGAGTAAAGCATTTTTAGAACCTGTTACGAGATGAAATGAGCAGACACGATTCCTCTGGGTTTTTGTTTTGTGAGGAATTAGTGGGCTCTGACTTTTAGTGGGCTACCTGACTTTTAGAAGACATCTGAAGGCAGCCCTGTTTAGGCAAGTTTTTAATGTTTGATGTTTTATCATGTTTTTAATATTCTGCTGGGACCCGTCCAGAGTGGCTGGGGAAACTCAGCCAGATGGGTGGGTATAAATAATAATAATAATAATAATAAATTATTATTATTATTATTATTATTATTATTATTATTATCATCATCATCATCATCATCATCATCATCATCATCCCTACTTTCATTGTTTTATATCCCCCCCCCAAGTAATGGGGGCACCCATGAACTTCTTTATTTTTTAGCGAACCCTCTTAGCCGAGTAAGATTGTCTTCCATAAACACGGTTTTAACAATGAGTCCGTAAGTGACTGTGGAGGCCAGTTCTGGATCCACATGTCCTTCCACGGTGGGGACATTGGTTTCCGAGTGGGGGTTGATCACGGTATGGATTTGCCAAGCGTGCCTTCCTCTCGGCACGTTTCTCCCTTGTGTCCTGAGTTCAAGTGTCTTCAAAGCCCCCGACACCTTTGGTCAAGGCTGTTCTCCAACTGGAGCGCTCGCAGGCCAGTGTTTCCCAGTTGTTGGTGTTTATACTACATTTTTAAAGATTTGCTTTGAGACAGTCTTTCAACCTCTTTTGTTGACCACCAGAATTACGCTTTCCATTTTTAAGTTCGGAATAGAGTAGTTGCTTTGGAAGGCGATAACCAGGCATCAGCCCAACGAAGTTGATGTTGAAGAATCATTGCTTCAACAGTGGTGTTCTATTATTATCCCTCCTTTCAATGTTTTATATTCCCCCCCCCCCACCGAAAGTAATGGGGGCACCCATGAACTGAATGACTGGAATCCAAGGCAGCACCAAACAACTGTCATAGGATTTCTGCTTGCGTAACGAGACTTGCGCCCATCTCTCTCCCTTTCGCCTTGCCCCCTCCCCCAAAATCTGCTCCGGAGTGTAGTGGGAGCCCCCAGAGCAGATTTAGGGCAGGAGAAGGTCCCACTGGGAAAGCAGGAATTCTCACGCAGACTCGGGACGGTGAATTATCGCTGTGCTAGATGCCGGCTAAGAAAGTCCCAGGCAGTCTGGGACGAAAGAACGCACAACTGCGGCCTCCGCTTTCTGACCCAGCGCATCACAACTCCGCCAGCTGCACCTTCTCTGATTATGACTCAGCCGGATTGGGGGGGGGGGGGAAGCAAATGAAGTGGAGAAGATGCTTCAAGGCTGTTGCGACCAAGAGCTAAATACTGGGGGCCAACAGCTGAATTTCAATATCCTGTTATAATAAACTTTGGGATGAGACTGTAAGGATGGAGAGAGAGAGACAGAGAGAGAAGACTCCTTAAAACATTGGTACCTATTTGTTCCGCAGAATCATAGAATAGCAGAGCTGCAAGTGACACCAAGGGTCATCTAGCCCCACCCCTTGCAATTCAGGAATTGTAACTAAAGAATCCCTGGCAGACAGACATCCAACCTTTTTCATACTCAAACTACCCCTTTCCCAATGTGCTGCCTATCCTATAAGGGAGAATATGTCCACGTATCTTTCCCCAACAGCGAAAAAATGTGTGTGGGGGGGGGATATTTAGTGAGGGAAGCAGCAAGCAGATCAGGGTGGATAAAAATCAATGATTTTAAAAAAAATAAAATCGGATTTTTTTTATTTAAATCGGATTTTTAAAATAAAATGCTTTTGGAGGAAAAATCTTTCTAAATATAGTCTTCTATTTAAGTTACATTGTAGTCCAAAGGCTATTCATCAGGAAATAAGGATTTGTTTTAAGTTTATCAAGTGTGCTTAAACTCAGTCTAAGTTTTTTTTTTTTAAAAAAAACATTTAACCACATCAGTTAACAAACATGGATACATATGCTATCATGTTATTGTTTTAGTTAAATAAATTGTTTAAATGGTTATTAAGGAAATGATTATTTTTCTCCTTCCAATAAAGTACAGCAGAAAAGTTGTCCAAATATAAGCAGTTAACTTATTAAACCTCACCATAATTTCATAATTATCTGTCTATGTATTTCTAGTAGTATAACCAAATCAGTAATTTTTGATATAACTGTAAAAACTACTCTGAAAAGTTATTATTCCAAAAATGAAACCTTCATATGGTTGTAAATATTAAGATGATACCAGCAAGAATGAGTCTTTCTGTAAAAAAAATATTTAAATCAAGTCTTACTGACTAGTGATTTAAATCAAGCCTTACTGACTAGTGATTTAAATCGTGATTTAAATCAATTTGATTTAAATCAAATCCACCCTGAAGCAGATAAAGGGTTAAGCCAGTGATGGCTAACCTTGACACTCCAGATGTTTTGGGACTACAACTCCCATCATCCCTGACCACTGATCCTGTTAGCTAGGGATGATGGGAGTTGTAGTTCCAAAACATCTGGGGTGTCAAGGTTAGCCATCACTGGGTTAAGCACTCCTTATCGGACCTGGCCTGCACCTGCTGCTAACTGCATCCCCCCCCCCCCGAAAGCAGAGCGAAACACAGAACAAGGGATGCAAAGAATCCCAGACCTCTGCTTAAAAACCGCCAATGAATGAGAGTCTACCACCTTCCGGGCGGGTTTCAATCAGATACTGGCAAGTTCAGGATGTGCTATTAAAGCCGATTTGGAGCTCTTTTGCAACAAACATTGCTCCCCCCCCCCTCGAAGATCGGACATTTGCAGTCAGGAAAAAAGTAGGAAGGTACGCTGGAAAGTGTGAGATAACACTCGCTTTGACGCAACACATGGCCAATAAAAATAACTAGCTGACTATATAAATACCTGTAAATAAAGGACCAACGTATGATGCTGGCACAAAACCCTACATTAAAGCTATGCAATAGAACAAAATAACCTTGCCTCCCATCTCCCTCCCTCCCTCCCCTCTCTTTTTCCCCAAACCGCAAAACAATATAGCAGGGGTCAGCAAACTTTCTCAGCAGGGGGCCGGTCCACTGTCCCTCAGACCTTGTGGGGGGCTGGACTATATTTTGGGGGGGAAATATGAACGAATTCCTATGCCCCACAAAGAACCCAGAGATGCATTTTAAATAAAAGGACACATTCTACTCATGTAAAAACACACTGATTCCCAGACCGTCCGTTGGCCAGATTTAGAAGGCGATTGGGCCGGATCCGGCCCCCGGGCCTTAGGTTGCCTGCCCCTGATATAGTGCCTCACACTGAATTGTGAAAAAGACTGTGAATTCGGAAAAAGGAGACGCTATGTGTACTTTTCCTTGTTTATTTGTCTCTTTTGTAATGCAAGAAAACCCCTAATAAAAACTTATTTTTAAAAGGCTGCCTAATCTCCCTGCAAACAAAAGTCAGGATGAACGTTCCATCAACGGCTTGTCTGGAAGAGACCTAACAGTGGAATCCGTTGCCTGCAAACAAGTCACCGGTGTCTCCTTTTATTCGTCCTCCTGGGAGGAGGCGATGGCCACAAACTTGCATGGCTTTAAAACAGGGTTGGACAAATTCGTGGAGGATGCTATCCGTGGTTACTTAGCATGATGGCTCTTCTCTGCCACATCTGGAGGCAGCGATGCTCCCAGTACATTTCCGAGCGCAATTCAAAGTGTTGGTGCTGACCTTTAGAGTCCTAAATGGCCTCGACCCTGTATACCGGAAGACGCCCCCATTTCCCAGGGACAGTCCCCGGATTTACAAATCAGTCCCCATACAAAATCCATTGAAGTTGAAAAGTGTCCCCGGATTCATTGAAAAAAGTCTGGTAACCTTACTCTCCACCCCCATGGTTTTGCCAGCGCCGAGGGCATTCTGGTGGTTCCCTCCCTGCGAGAAGTGAAGTTACAGGGAACCAGGCAGAGGGCCTTCTCGGTGGTGGCGCCCGCCCTGTGGAACACCCTCCCTTCGGATGTCAAGGAAATAGACAACTCTCTGACTTTTAGAAGACACTTGAAGGCAGCCCTGTTTAGGGAAGCTTTTGATGTTTGATGTTTTATTCTGTTTTTAATATTCTGTTCGGAGCCGCCCAGAGTGGCCGGGAAACCCAGCCAGATGGGCGGGGTATAAATAATAAATTATTATTATTATTATTATTATTATTATTATTATTATTATTATGAGTACCGGTGGCTAGAAACAACAGGAGGGAAGAGGGCTTGTGCTCAGATCCTGCTTGCTGCTTTCCCTTGAGGGGCGCAGTGAGAACCGGATGCTGGACTACATGGGGCGTTGGCCAGATCCAGCAAGGCTCTCCTTACGTTTTAACGTTAACTCAAGAACATCTGGAGAGCATCGGTTTGTCAGAAGCTGATCTACTTTCTACAGAAGAAGCGTCTACAGAGGTTCTCCTGGCGCCTTGATTATACACCTTTAGGTGCCAGGCAAAAACATTCCTCTCCTCCCAGACCTTTGGCTGTTTGTGGGATGGGCTGGGGTGAGGAGTTATTGTTTTGTTTAGCTTTGCCTATGTATTTAATGTTTTCATCTTGTGTATTTTTTATGCTGTGAACCACCCTGAGATCTACAGACAAAGGGCGGCACACACATTTAATTAATTAATAATAATACTTAATATATAAACAATATATATATAATATTAATTAATAATAATAATAATAATACAATCATGATTATTGTAACTCGGTCTACGCGGGGCTGCCCTTGAAGCTGACCCAGAAACTCCAGCGGGTGCAGAATGCCGCGGTGAGGCTCCTTACGGGGGCCTTGCCGCGAGATCACATTCATCCAGTGCTTTATCAGCTGCACTGGCTCCCGGTGGAGTACAGGATCAGGTTTAAGGTGTTGGTTTTGACCTTTAAAGCCCTATGCGGCCTAGGACCCTCGTACCTACGGGACCGCCTCTCCTGGTATGCCCCGTGTAGGACCTTAAGGTCCTCAAATAATAACATTTTGGCGGTCCTGAGCCACAAGGATGCTAGGTTGGCCTCAACTAGGGACAGGGCCTTCTCAGTACTGGCCCCGACTTGGTGGAACGGTCTGTCACAAGAGATCAGGGCCCTGCGGGATTTGGCATCTTTCCGCAGGGCCTGCAAGACAGAGCTGTTCCGCCTGGCCTTTGGGTTGGTTTCAGTTTAACCCTGATGTTTTATTCCTTTATGGTCTGATTGGTGGGCTACTTAAAAATGAGGCTGCATTTTAAACTTTAAATCGTATTTTAACCTGCATTTTAATTGATTGTTTTGTATGTTTTGTTGTGATTTTATTGGTGTTAGCCGCTCTGAACCCGGTCTTGGCTGGGAAGGGCGGGGTATAAATAAATAAATAAATAAATAATAATAATAATAATAATAATAATAATAATAATAATAATAATAATAATTATAAATAAACATGGGCTGTGATGCGATGGACACCAAAGCAAAGTATGGTGATCCATACTAGCGGAGGAAGTGTGAACCAGCCCAAAGTTCCTCCTCGTCATATATATTGACTCAGCATTTGCTTCTGGCTTTTCCATGTGTGGTATTTTCATTTTGCAAAAAGCCTCCCCTCTGGCTAATTTGAGCTGGCTGCTGTGCCGCTTCTATTGCTAGCAGCTCCCTGGGATTTCAGCCTTGTTTACACAGTTGGCTTGCTCATCTCATGCCATAAAAACTAACGCATATAAACAGTAAGCCATTTAAATGTTTCGCATTCTATTGTACTTTTAAAGCGTTTCCCCTTTTTATGTTGTGAGCTGCCGTGAGAGGCTGGAAAGAGTCCCGAAAGCGGATTGAACATTACGGATCGTACCCACCTAATCACCCCTGGAATACGGGACAATGTTTTGTGTTATTGTTGCCATCCATCTGTCTTGAGAGACAATGGGGGTGCGCAACCAAACTGCTGTCTTAGCAGCTCCGAAGTGATCCCCCCCCCGGGGCGCAAGCCTGGGCAGCGTGTCTGGAGGTCCTGAACTGCCCAGACGACAAGACCCCCCTCTCGGCCTCGCTGAGGGGGTCCAAAGGAAAGCAGAGCAAGACGTTTGGCACCAGCTTGGCTGCAGGAGTTGCCGGAAGGAGGCGTACAAGGAGTCATCCAACTGCCTTAGGGACTCCATTCCAGATTTGTGTAGGGCTTACTCCTTTGTTGTTCAGTCGTTCAGTCGTGTCCAACTCTTCGTGACCCCATGGACCAGAGCACGCCAGGCATGCCTATCCTTCACTGTCTCTCGCAGTTTGGCCAAACTCATGTTAGTAGCTTCGAGAACACTGTCCAACCATCTCGTCCTCTGTCGTCCCCTTCTCCTTGTGCCCTCCATCTTTCTCAACATCAGGGTCTTTTCCAGGGAGTCTTCTCTTCTCATGAGGTGGCCAAAGTACTGGAGCCTCAACTTCAGGATCTGTCCTTCTAGTGAGCACTCAGGGCTGATTTCTTTAATAATGGATAGGTTTGATCTTCTTGCAGTCCATAGGACTCTCCAGAGTCTCCTCCAGCACCATAATTCAAAAGCATCAATTCTTCGGCGATCAGCCTTCTTTATGGTCCAGCTCTCACTTCCGTACATTACTACTGGGAAAACCATAGCTTTAACTATACGGACCTTTGTCGGCAAGGCTTACTCCTTAGCCCCTCATTTTATTTTAATTTTTGTTAAATATTTTTTTTATTAATTTTCAGTTACAAAACTCCAAAATAAGGCCTTCTTATATTAATTCCAAATTGCAGTACGAATTCAAGTACCAATCAATAACATAGCCAATCAAGGTCGGTTGATTCCCTTTAACCCTGCTTCCAATCTATTACTCAACCCAATTACAATCCACTCTCGATAAAATCCCTTGCACCCCAGCTACAATGATTGATTTCAATTCATATTAAGACATTTAGCAATTTGTAAATTTGTAAAGGAAGTTCTCCTTTCTTCTTGTACACTTGTAATGTAATAAATACTATGGATAATATGAATTGATATAAAATTTAGAGTATGGAAGAATATGCAGTTGTAAATGTTGAAAATAGGATCCCATGGAGGGGGTGGGGGGAAGTCACGAGATTCAGAGTAATCTCAATATATGGATATGTATTTGGATTGTTATCATTTCATATTTGTAAAATCAAACAATAATGATTAAAAGAAGAAGAAACTGGCGAAGAGTGGAGACCCTTTTCGGATCATCTGAGAAAATATTAGTCGAACGAAATTGCAGGCAGGACTTGAAAGGCAAGCAAAGGGATGTAATATAAGATATATGTTTTTTTGGGGGGGAGTACTGTATTTAAATGGGACCCAGGTGGCACTGTGGGTTAAACCACAGAGCCTAGGGCTTGCTGATCAGAAGGTCAGCGGTTCGAATCCCCGCGACGGGGTGAGCTCCCGTTGCTCGGTCCCAGCTCCTGCCAACCTAGCAGTTCGAAAGCACGTCAAAGTGCAAGTAGATAAATAGGAACTGCTCTGGCGGGAAGTTAAACAGCGTTTTCGTGCACTGCTCTGGTTCGCCAGAAGCGGCTTTGTCATGCTGGCCACATGACCCGGAAGCTGTACGCCGGCTCCCTCGGCCAATAAAGCGAGATGAGCACCGCAACCCCAGAGTCGGACACGACTGGACCTAACGGTCAGGGGTCCCTTTACCTTTACTGTATTTAAGGCAGCAGATAAAGGATTTGAATAGAAACATCGTGGAAGTAAGGATGGAAGGTCAAAACGCCAGGGGAATATTGTATTGGAACTGAACGGAATTGGTTAAACTGTATGAAAATTAATAAAAAATTATGGGGGAGGAAGAGAGGTTAAAGTGTTAGACACTAGCATAAATCGCAGGAGGAAAGTGATTGATGTCTCACATTTAACATGCCTTTAAGAGTCATCCTTGTCTCTCACTGTTGCTTCACAGTTTGCATGGCTGAGCCCTTAACGCTAAACATCCAAGGCTCTGGGCCATCGGAAGCTGCCTTATCAGCCATGCTGCGTCAAAAGGCTGCAGGGTCTTTGGGGAAGGCCAAGAGCTCACTGGGAGAACACCTGCTCTGCATGCAGAAGGTCGCAGATTCAAACCCAGCTGCTTTCGGGGCCAGCAGAAGACCCATGGATCCTAACTGTGCACCGTTCTGGTTGCCTCGCCTCAAAAAGGATATGTACTTTTGGGAGCAGTTCCAAATACTTGGCATACCCAAATTATCAAAGGGCTGGAGAAGAGAAGATTTAGAGGTGATGTGATAGCCTCCTTCAAATATCTGAAGGGCTGTGATCACACGGAAGAGGCTTGTTTTCTGCTACTCCAGAGCGTAGGACCTGAACTAACAGATTCAAATGACAAGAAAGGAGATTCCAGCTAAACATCAGTCTGTAGAGCAGGAGACCCTTCATCTCAGGGTCATGGGTTCGAATCCCATGTTGGGCAAAAAGATTCCTGCATTGCCCCTTGTGGACTAGATGCCCCTTGTGGTCCCCTCCAGCTCTACAATTCTATGATCAGGAAGAACTTACTGACAGTATGAGCTGTTCGGCAGTGGAACGGACTCCCTCGATGGTGTCTCTGACGTTTTTTACACATTACTTGGGAAGACAGGTGAACTAATACCAGTGTACTGGAAGAAGCAAAGATCACCAGTGTTGAAGCAATGATTCTTCAACATCAACTTCGTTGGACTGGTCATGTTGGGTGGATGCCTGATGATCGTCTTCCAAAGCAACTACTGTATATTGCTGCGTATAAGACTACTTTTTAACCCAGGAAAATCTTCTCAAAAGTCGGGGGTCGTCTTATACGCCGGGTCGTATTTCTTATACGGCAAGTATATCCCAAACTCTATATTTTAACTGGAAAAGTTGGGGGTCGTCTTATACGCCCAGTCGTCTTATACGCCGGAATATACGGTACTCTATTCCAAACTTTAAAATAGAAAGTGTAATGCTGGTGGACAACAACAGAGGTTTAAAGATTGTCTGAAGGCAAATCTAAAAAAATGTAGTATAAACACCAACAGTTGGGAAACACTTGCCTGCGAGTGCTCCAATGGAGAACAGCCTTTAGCAAAGGTGTCATGGGCTTTGAAGACGCTCGAACTCAGGACGCAAGGGAGAAACGCGCTAAGAGGAAGGCACACTTGGCAAACCCTCACCGTGATCAACTACTGCCCGGAAACCAATGTCCCAACAATGTGGAAGTGTGGAAGGACATGTGGATCCAGAATTGGCCTCCACAGTCACTTACGGACTCACTGCTAAGACTGTGTTCCTGGAAGACAATTTTACTCGGCTACAAGCCGAAGAAGAAGTTGAGATTCCTATATTGCAGGGGGTTGGGCTAGATGACCCTTGGGGTCCCTTCCAACACTACAGCGCTACAATTCTACAACTGTAAACCTCTTTAAGAGCCCCTTTCATGCTGATGCGGCACCAGCCCCATGGCAGCTCACCCCCCCACCACTTGGCCAGCTCAGAGGCTGGCTGCTTGTGCCCAGGATTTTGGACTGCCCCCCCCCCCCGGGCGTCCCAATCGCATCTTCCCTCCCCACTCACCGTGAAAGGCAGAGAGCACACAGCGAAGGTGATGGTGATGATGGCGAGGAGGATGAGGTGGTCGAGCTCCTCGAACATGGACAGCTGCTTCCTGGCTGCGGTCCTGGGGCTGGGCGCCTGGCCATCGGAGGACTCCGTCTGGCGGAGCTGGGAAGAAGAGGAGGAGGAGGAGGACGAAGCGGCGGCGGCGGAGGTGGCAGCAGCTGCGGTGGCCCGTCGGGTGGCTTTGCCCCTCCGCTGCATGCGGAGCAGGTTGACGATGACGCTGAGGTTGCAGAGCAGCACGGCCAGGATGAGCAGCAGCAGCAGCGAGGCGTAGAGGAGCGAGAAGGCGCCCCCCGACGACAGCTCCGCCGGGCCGCCGGGCCGCGGGAAGTGCATCTGGATGAAGCACCAGGTGCCCGGGCAGTACTGGACGTAGCGGCCGAAGCCGAGCAGTGGCAGGGCGCAAAAGGCGGCGGCCAGCGTGTAGAGGGCCGGCAGGGCGGCCAGTAGGAGCGGCGCGACGGGGCGGGCGCTCAGGAGGCGCTCGTACAGGTAGGGCGCGCCGATGGCCAGGCTGCGCTCCAGCGCCATGGCGCCCAGGCACCCCATCGTGGCCAGGCTGAAGAAGCTCATGGCGAAGGCGAAGTAGAGGCACACGCCGCCGCCGTCGGACAACCCGCGCAGCGTCCGCCGGCGCCCGTAGGCCGCCAGCACTACCGGGCTCAGCAGGCACGTGCCCAGCAGGTCCGTCAGCACCAGCGCCATCACCAGCACGTGGAAGGGCGCCAGGCGCTCCCGGCGAGCCCGACGGCGAGCCCGCGCCCGAAGCAGCAGCCCCAGCGCCGTCAGGTTGCCCAGCACGCCGGCCGCGAACATGAGCGCCGCGCTGGCCGGGCTCTCGCCCGGCGGCAGGCGCAGCTCCAGCGCCGCCTCGCAGCTCGTGGTGTTCATCGGAGGGACTGTGCCCGATGCGCTCCGTCGGGAGGGAAGGCAGGCGGAGGAGGCGGGGAAGCCGTCGGGGGCGGGACCAGGCGACACCTCCCTCTCTACCTCCAGTCCCTCCCTCCCGGTTAGGGTGCCGGAGAGAGACCGGGTGCCCCGTCGGGGGCGGAGCGTCGGCCGGCCTCCCCAGCAGCCGAGGCCCACGGTGGCATCCCCAAGGCGCACGAAGGAATCGACGGGGACCCCGAGGACCACGCCAATCCTCGCCATCCGACGGCGTCCCGAAGGCGCATGCCGGGGGGGGGGGTCGATGGGAAGCCAGAGGACTTCTCCAATTCCGCCGCCCCCACCACGGAGTCCCCAAGGCGCAGGGGGAATCGACGGGGACCCAGAGCACCTCGCCAATACTCCTCCCCCACGGGGTGGAGCCCCTTTGCCAATGTTTTCAACGCCGCATAGTGTGAAGTCATCCGATGGAGGATCCCGTCCTCCCACTCCCACCGCAGCTCCGGCTTCGCCCTCGACGGGGCGGGGCGGCAGCCCCCCCGATCTCCGCGGCGTCCCTGGGCGCTACACGTGCGTGGGTCTTATTCGCGCGGGTCCATTGGTAGATTCAACCTGAAAACACGTGGCGGGGGACGCGGCCAGGTCAGCTCTGGGTGAGTGGAGAGGCGTGGAGATCTTTTCTCTGGATTTCCTAAGACAGCCCCCACTTTTCCTGCCTCGGGATTCCGCGCCGGACCCTGTTTTCAGGGTCTCTGAACACTCAGGGATGCAATGAAGAGGAGGCGGGTGTCTCTGAGAGTGTGGAGAGCGCTGCTTCTTCGCTCTTTCTCTGCGACTATTGGTGGAGGATTTTCAGGCAAAATCCACAGTTCTCTTTCCACGTTGCCTCCTGTCACTGTTTCGTGTGGGAGGGATTCAGGTACATATCCAAAATTTAGTTTAGTGCAATTAAAGTAGATGAAAAGGGTTCTGCTACCATAGCCCTTCCTTGCTTGATTGCATAAAAGAAATGGATGATTTGGAGCATATACAGGTAGGTAGCATAGCAATCACTATTTATCCTCTTGCGCTTTTAAAGGATATTGCTGGACCACAAACCCACATCTGCATAATTGAAAGGGAAAGTTTTTGGGTCCGGAAGACGGAGCCCTTTTCTCAGGCCTTGATTAATTTAATGACGGCTAAGGAATTGGTACTATTTTGTTCTCATTGTCTTTGGGGGAAAACTCTTCTTTTAAGCACCAACAAATAGCAGGCAGAATGAAACTCTTGTAACCCCACATAAGATTTCTGGCTTATCCGTCTCATGTTTTGATAAATTATTGCCAGAATGCTAAGCAAACATTGGTCCAACCCTCTAGACAACATCTTATAACGGAAGTAGCCACTCAAGGCTCATCAAATCCACATCGTCTTATAAATGCCTCTTACACAAACATACCCGTATAACCATAGCTGTCAACCCTCCTTTTTTTTGGCAGGAAACTCCCTCCTCTTTTTTGGCAGGCTCCTCAGCTGCGTTGCTCGGCTGCCAATAAGGAGTCTGAGACCGACTGGGGGCGGAGCTTGCATGCCTTGTGCAGCCAGACCCTCACGCCCAACCAGACAGACAGCCTGCCTGCCGTCTACGCGCTCCCTCTTTCGCTCACCCGTTCGTGCGCAGCCTCTGGAGCGCAGGGTGGCGAGGCTATTTGGTGCCATTGCACTGCCCTCGCGGCATCCCTTATTTTCAAATCCGAAAGTTGACAGCTATGAATATAACAGAACTCAGTGGGAGGCCTTGTGTATGGCTACTATAGAAAAGAATGAGCCTAGATTTTGAGATATTGCTGCCCAGGGCCCAGATGAGACGAGAGGGATCATTGGAGCCCAGATTTCAACTGATGACTGGACCAGTGATTTTACTAAACCATACAGCTCTCCATCAGTTTCTGAGCTTTGCATAGATTATAAAGTTTCTCTTATTTGGGATCCAGTAACCTCACAGTAACCTACGCAAAAGCTTTTGACTGTGTCGACCACAGCAAACTATGGCAAGTTCTTAAAGAAATGGGAGTGCCTGATCACCTCATCTGTCTCCTGAGAAATCTCTATGTGGGACAAGAAGCTACAGTTAGAACTGGATATGGAATAACTGATTGGTTCAAAATTGGGAAAGGAGTACGACAAGGCTGTATATTGTCTCCCTGCTTATTTAACTTATATGCAGAATTCATCATGCGAAAGGCAGGACTGGATGAATCCCAAACCGGAATTAAGATTGCCGGAAGAAATATCAACAACCTCAGATATGCTGATGATACAACCTTGATGGCAGAAAGTGAGGAGGAATTAAAGAACCTTTTAATGAGGGTGAAAGAGGAGAGTGCAAAATATGGTCTGAAGCTCAACATCAAAAAAACTAAGATCATGGCCACTGGTCCCATCACCTCCTGGCAAATAGAAGGGGAAGAAATGGAGGCAGTGAGAGATTTCACTTTCTTGGGTTCCATGATCACTGCAGATGGTGACAGCAGTCACGAAATTAGAAGACGCCTGCTTCTTGGGAGAAAAGCAATGACAAACCTAGACAGCATCTTAAAAAGCAAAGACATCACCTTGCCAACAAAGGTCCGTATAGTTAAAGCTATGGTTTTCCCAGTAGTAATGTACGGAAGTGAGAGCTGGACCATAAAGAAGGCTGATCGCCGAAGAATTGATGCTTTTGAATTATGGTGCTGGAGGAGACTCTTGAGAGTCCCATGGACTGCAGGAAGATCAAACCTATCCATTCTTAAAGAAATCAGCCCTGAGTGCTCACTAGAAGGACAGATCCTGAGGTTAAGGCTCCAGTACTTTGGCCACCTCATGAGAAGAGAAGACTCCCTGGAAAAGACCCTGATGTTGGGAAAGGTTGAGGGCACAAGGAGAAGGGGACGACAAAGGACGAGATGGTTGGACAGTGTTCTCGAAGCTACTAACATGAGTTTGGCCAAACTGCGAGAGGCAGTGAAGGATAGGCGTGCCTGGCGTGCTCTGGTCCATGGGGTCACGAAGAGTCGGACACGACTGAACGACTGAACAACAACAAAACCTCACAGTCAGGTTGTGACTCCACAGCAATGATCAGAGGAGGAATGACCGCTAGGAGGAGCACAGAGAGAAGAAACGTCTTGGTGCATCTGCAGCAACACAACCGGACGCCTTCCTATGCCCCAGCTGCAACTAAACATGTCTCTCCAGTATCGGTCTCAACAGCCACAGCAGGTGGTGTAACCTTCCAACTGTTTGAGGTTGAATCCTGACAAGACAGAAGTACTGTTTTTGGGGGACAGGGGGCGGGCAGGTGTGGAGGACTCCCTGGTCCTGAATGGGGTAACTGTGCCCCTGAAGGACCAGGTGCGCAGCCTGGGAGTCATTTTGGACTCACAGCTGTCCATGGAGGCGCAGGTTAATTCTGTGTCCAGGGCAGCTGTCTACCAGCTCCATCTGGAACGCAAGCTGAGACCCTACCTGCCCGCAGACTGTCTCGCCAGAGTGGTGCATGCTCTAGTTATCTCCCGCTTGGATGTGGGGCTACCTTTGAAGGTGACACGGAAACTACAACTAATCCAGAATGCAGCAGCAGGTGACTGGGAGCGGCCGCCAAGACCACATAACACCGGTCCTGAAAGACCTACATTGGCTCCCAGTACATTTCCGAGCCAGGGACCCAGGTGGCGCTATGGGTTAAACCACAGAGCCTAGGGCTTGCTGATCAGAAGGTCGGCGGTTCGAATCCCTGCGACGGGGTGAGCTCCCGTTGCTCGGTCCCAGCTCCTGCCCACCTAGCAGTTCGAAAGCACGTCAAAGTGCAAGTAGATAAATAGGAACCGCTCTGGCGGGAAGGTAAATGGCATTTCCGTGCGCTGCTCTGGTTCGCCAGAAGCGGCTTTGTCATGCTGGCCACATGACCTGGAAGTTGTATGCCAGCTCTCGGCCAATAAAGCGAGATGAGCGCCGCAACCCCAGAGTCGGACACAACTGGACCTAATGGTCAGGAGTCCCTTTACCTACCTTTACCTTTACGTTTCCGAGCACAATTCAAAGTGTTGGTGCTGACCTTTAAAGCCCTAAACGGCCTCGGTCCAGTATACCTGAAGGAGCGTCTCCACCCCCATCGTTCAGCCCAGACACTGAGGTCCAGGGCCTTCTGGCTGTTCCCTCGCTGTGAGAAGCCAAGTTACAAGTTACAGGGAACCAGGCAGAGGGCCTTCTCGGTAGTGGCACCCGCCCTGTGCTAAGCTGTTACACCGAGATCTCTCTGACTGGCTCAGTTCCTCTAGGTTGGAAATTGTAGTGTACCCTATTTTTTAATAAAGGTTGTCCTTTTTATTCCCAGAATCACAGACCAATCAGGCTGTTGGAAACCTCTTCTGAAATATATGCCACTTCTTTTTACTGAATAAACTGCAGCGGTGAGTCTCTTCCAGTTGCATTCTGTGCGAAGAGCAAGCTGGCTTTTGGAATTTCTGTTCCACCATTGATTGTCTGCTATACTTTGTCCCAACTACTTGGGAAAACTGTTGAAAACCACGGGAGGCTCTTTGCTGTGACTGTTGACCTGGCATCATCAGTTGACCCCCCCCCCCAATCCCGCTTGAAAATAGCCACAGCCTGGGAGTTCCCCTCCTACCTGGGCAAGTGGAAGGGGTCAAAGAACAGCAGCAATGTCCTGAGCTACCAAAAATAATGCTAAAGAGTCTTAAAGACACTTTCCCCCTTCCTGCGGCAGACACACCCTGTAGAAAAACAAGCGATGATGCAAACCATTGCCTAGCCGGAAGGTTATTGGGACGGGCACCATCTGTTAGAGCTGCCACGTATTGTCACCTGAACAATAACCATCTTCCCTCCAAAAGAAAGTTTGCTCAGGGCTGCAACTGTCATCCCAGGGCTCAGTCCGGGCAAGGAGCCATCAGCACGCAAGCCTTGGCTTATGAAGAGACCACCTCTGTAAAAACATCACGCGACTTTCCTTCTCCAGCTGTGAAGTGGTTCCTGGTTGGTGTAGTGGTTAGAGTGCTCGACTGGGAACTGGGAGACGGAGGTTCAAATCCCCCCTTCCCAAACTTGGGCCAGTCAGTCACCATTGCTCTGAGCCTGGCCCACCTCGCAGGGTTGGTGTGAGGATAAAATGGGAGGGAGGGGTATGCTTCCTTGAGCTCCTTGGAGAAAAGGCGGGGTAGGCAGAGGCGTAGCAAGCCCAGGTGGTACCCGGGGCGGAATTTTTTTTGTCACCCCCCACCACTTTAATTAAAAAAAAATTTAAAAAAATTAAAAAGTGTCACCCCCCTCTGATGGTGCCACTTTGCGAGGTGTGGGGGTTTTGTGTGTGTGTGTCTATTATCTCTTTTTTTCAATAAAGTTAAAATAAAAAAATAATAAAAAATAATAATAATAATGTAAAAAAAAATAAAAAAATAAAAAAAAGTGTCACACCCCCCCCCCGATGGTGCCACTTTGCGAGGTGTGGGGGTTTTGTGTGTGTGTGTCTATTATCTCTTTTTTTTCAATAAAGTTAAAATAAAAAATAATTTTTTTAAAAAAAAATTTAAAAAAATAAAAATAAAAAGTGTCACCCCCCCTCTGATGGTGCCACTTTGTGAGGTGTGGGGGGTTGTGTGTGTGTCTATTATCTCTTTTTTCCAATAAAGTTAAAATAAAAAAAATAAATAAATATAAATAAATACAATTAAAAAGTGTCACCCCCCTCTGATGGTGCCACTTTGTGAGGTGTGGGGGGTTGTGTGTGTGTCTATTATCTCTTTTTTAATGAAGTTAATATATATATATATATATATATATATATATATATATATATATATAAATTTTTTTTTAAAGTGTCACCCCCCTCTGGGGTGGAACCCGGGGCGGCCCGCCCCCTTGCTACGCCCCTGGGGGTAGGAATTTAAATAATAAGTGAATGACCCAAAAGAAAGACACAGGCTTCTGAAAAGGAAGGCAAGTTGGGGCAAATGAAGATGGCATCATCTCAACCTCACAGGGAACTGGGGTGCCAACATCCGAGGGTATTATGTAGATGTCTTGGAGTGGGTTTGGGGGCTGCAGTTTTGAAGGAGGTGCACAGAGGCAGTTGGCAAGCCTGTTGGGCAGCGGCAGAGGAAGCCGATCAGGTGCCAGGCGTGCCCTGCGCCCAGGGGCGGCGCCAGCCGGGGCAGGACACTCCGCTGGACCTCCGAGGAGTCTGTCTGCCTCCTCCCACTCAGCCGCCCTACAGCTGGGGGGAGGCAGCGGGCGGACTGTTTGGGGCAGCACGGAGCCTGCGGGCGCCCAAGCCACCGCGTCACTCCCAGGAGAGATGTGCGGCTCGGGCACGCTGCAGGTCCCGTGGTGAGTGCTGCCTGGCATTTTGTCACCCCCCTCAGTGGTGACACCCAGGGTGAACCATCCCCATCGCATCCCCCCTTCCTCCGCCCCTGCTGTTGGGTGGGTGATACCCCTGTATTTTGGGACTCAGACCACCCACCCTCTGATTTCACTATCCATTGGGGTATAGGAAGAATTAAAGGGGGGCAGGTGTTTGCTGAGTGGCTGGTGTGTGTTTCTTCTCTTGTGGTTTCCAGCATCATCATGGAGGCAGGTCAATAGTTCTCAACTCCTCCATGAATTTGTCTAAACCAGGCATAGGCAAACTCCAGCCCTCCAGATGTTTTGGCCTACAACTCCCATCATCCCTAGCTAACAGGACCAGTGGTCAGGGATGATGGGAATTGTAGTCCCATACATCTGGAGGGCCGGAGTTTGCCTATGCCTGGTCTAAACCTCTTTCAAGGCTACCCAACTTGGTGGCCTTCCTTGCCTCCTGTGGGAGGGAGTTCCATGGTTTAACAATGCGCTGAGTGAAGAAGGACCTCCTTTTATCGGTGTTGGCTATGGAGCATCACAGAGTTCCGGATTTGTTAAGTGTTGTGGGCTCCGTATGAACTTTTGAAAAGGTCTTATGCAACAACATTGCCCTGAGCTCCACTCAAAATGCGCCGAGAAGATGGATATCAGTTGGCAACAGTGCAGTCCATCCAACTTCAACGTTCTGCCCAAGAGACTTTTTCATAACAAAAGCTGAGCTCTGAGGATTTCTTAAGGGAGCTTGTTGTCTTCTGGATTATTGTGGCCGCAGCCCAGCTCCTTTCAATGATGGGGATTCACTAGCTGCCATCAAACCCCAGCCTGCTCCTATGAATTGTGAGCTGCTCTGAAGCTAAACAGGAAAGGCAGACTTGCTGGAGCTCTTTTGCGCAGGAAAGGGCTGGGAACTGAGCAGCAGGAACATAAGAGCATAAGAACAGCCTTTTGGATCAGGCCACTAGCCTGATCTAGTCCAGCATCCTGTTCTCACAGTGGCCAACCAGATGCCTCTCTTGGGAAACCAGCAAGCAGGATCCGACCACAAGAGCGCTCCCCATTCCTGCAGTTCCTGTGGCAGGGAGTTCCATAGTTTAACTCTGTGCTGCATGAAGAATAACTTTCATCTGTCCTGAATCTTACATTATTCTGCTTCATTCAACGTCCACGAGTTCCAGTGTTATGAGAGAAGGAGAATAACTTTTCTCCGGCCACTTTCCTTTTAATTTTTATAAACTTCTGTTGTGTCGCCTCTTACTCATCTTTTCATTAAATGGAAAAATCCCAAATGCTGCAACTTTTCCTCTTAGGAGAGTCGCTCTGTCTCCTGGATCACAGAGCCTGTAGCACCTATATAAGTTGCTACTCTACTCTCCAAGCTCTATCCTTCATAACCTGGGGGAATGGACATTCCCATGCCCTAGTCATTGCTTGAAAATTCCCTCCCCACAGCTGGTTGTTTCCCCCCCCCCCAGGTGCCCAGTGACTCAACCAGAGACACAGCAGACCCCCTCCTCCAGGGGCAATTAATTCTGTGGCACCAAATGCACTGAATGACCCCGACACACCCGATTCGAAGAGGGCCAGAACTGCCCACTTCCAGCAGAGGCTAATTGTTTGAAGGTCAGGAGAGAGTGAATCACACAGATGGAGTCTGAGCTCAGGAGAAACGGGAGATTTATTCAATTGTTTTGCTGCCTCGTGGGCACACTGGCCGTTATCCCAGGGGCATGGAGTGCGAGAATCTGACTGATCTAACCGTTTTTAAGCTGGCAGAGTTAAATTAAGATGGGTAAAAGCCCAGAGCACAGTAGGAAACGATTGTGGTGGGATTTGGACCACGGATTTCCTGACTCACACATTTAGCCTCTTACAGCCGTGGGGCTGGTGCTGCTACTGAAATAATTCAATGAACCCAACCCAGAGGTGAAGAGAGAGAGGCAGCCACAGTGGGAGAAGCAATGAATGACTTGAGTTAATCATATCCCAAACAGAATGCTTGGAGAACAGAGAATAGGATGAGGTTGAATCCTGACAAGGCAGAAGTACTGTTTTGGGGGGACAGGAGGCAGGCGGGTGTGGGGGATTCCCTGGTCCTGAATGGCGCAACTGTGCCCCTGAAGGACCAGGTGCGCAGCCTGGGAGTCATTTTGGACTCATAGCTGTCCATGGAGCATAGCTGTCAACTTTCGGATTTGAAAATAAGGGATGCCGCGAGGGCGGTGCAATGGCACCAAGTAGCCTCGCCACCCTGCGCTCCAGAGGCTGCGTGCGAACGGCTGTGCAAAAGAGCGAGCGCATAGATGGCAGGCAGGCTGTCTGTCTGGTTGGGCGTGAGGGTCTGGCTGCACAAGGCATGCAAGCTCCGCCCCCAGTCGGTCTCAGACTCCTTATTGGCAGCCGAGCAACGCAGCTGAGGAGCCTCCCTGGCCGGCAGGGAGGGAGAGGAGCTGCTTCCTTTGAAATCCGGGAAATTTAAGGGATATCAACAATCCGATATAGCAGCGGGGAAACGGCATTGGAATAAGGGAGTTTCCCGCAAAAAAAGGGAGGGTTGATAGCTATGCCATGGAGGCGCAGGTCAATTCTGTGTCCAGGGCGGCTGTCTACCAGCTCCATCTGGTACGCAGGCTGAGACTCTACCTGCCCGTGGACTGTCTCACCAGAGTGGTGCATGCTCTGGTTATCTCCCACCACTGGCGGAGGAAGAGGAGTGCGGGGGGAGTACACCACCCCTGGCAGCGCTATCCTGGTGGGGTGCCATCGCAGTTGCCCCCCCTGCGTTGGGCGCCACGCCCCAGGATGCACATCACGCCCCCGGGACACGTGGCAGCCCCGCCCCGCCTGCTCTCCGCCCCCCCCCCCCCGGTGTTGGAGCATGAAGCTCCACCACTGTCTCCCGCTTGGACTACTGCAATGCGCTCTAAGAAAAGCTCAACAGCACTCTGCGATAAATAAGTGGGTTTTGGGTTGCATTTTGGGCACTCGGTCTCTAAAAGGTTTACCAGCACTACTACCGGTAGGGGGAAGTCAATTTGGCTTCTTTTGTTTTGATTTTGTTTTGTTGTTTTTTATTTTTGTTATTTTTTTGAAAAATTAATAAAATGTTATTTTAAAAATCTAACTAAAAATCCTCTGTTTACTTACTCGAGAGTAAGCCCACTAAAAGTGTGTGTGTGTGTGGCTTTCCTCTGAATAGACCTGCACAGGGTTGAGAATTCTAATTTGAAATAGCCATAGTGAAAATAGGAGCAGGGTGGTTTCTGTGTAGGTATATATATATATGTTAAACAGGACAAGAGACTATAATGTGTTAGCTGTTGTTTTATTATGTTATGTCTAACACATTAACATAAGAGGCCGATCAAACCAAGAAATGGAAAAAGAGTGGGGAAGGGTGAAAGAATATATGGGTATAGCTTGCTCCGGAATTAATATATTAACTAATATAGTGTAACATAGAATCATAGAATCATAGAATCATAGAATCATAGAGTTGGAAGAGACCACAAGGGCCATCCAGTCCAACCCCCTGCCAAGCAGGAAACACCATCAAAGCATTCCTGACAGGTGGCTGTCAAGCCTCTGCTTAAAGACCTCCAAAGAAGGAGACTCCACCACACTCCTTGGCAGCAAATTCCACTGTCGAACAGCTCTTACTGTCAAGAAATTCTTCCTAATGTTTAGGTGGAATCTTCTTTCTTGTAGTTTGAATCCATTGCTCCGTGTCCGCTTCTCTGGAGCAGCAGAAAACAACCTTTCTCCCTCCTCTATATGACATCCTTTTATATATTTGAACATGGCTATCATATCACCCCTTAACCTTCTCTTCTCCAGGCTAAACATACCCAGCTCCCTAAGCCGTTCCTCATAAGGCATCGTTTCCAGGCCTTTGACCATTTTGGTTGCCCTCCTCTGGACACGTTCCAGCTTGTCAATATCCTTCTTGAACTGTGGTGCCCAGAACTGGACACAGTATTCCAGGTGAGGTCTGACCAGAGCGGAATACAGTGGTACTATTACTTCCCTTGATCTAGATGCTATACACCTATTGATGCAGCCCAGAATTGCATTGGCTTTTTTAGCTGCTGCATCACACTGTTGACTCATGTCAAGTTTGTGGTCTACCAAGACTCCTAGATCCTTTTCACTTGTACTGCTCTCAAGCCAGGTATCACCCATCCTGTATTTGTGCTTTTCATTTTTTTTGCCCAAGTGTAGTACTTTACATTTCTCCCTGTTAAAATTCATCCTGTTTGCCTTGGCCCAGTTCTCTAATCTGTTAAGGTCATTTTGAAGTGTGATCCTGTCCTCTGGGGTATTAGCCACCCCTCCCAATTTGGTGTCATCTGCAAACTTGATCAGGATGCCCTCAAGCCCATCATCCAAGTCATTGATAAAGATGTTGAATAAGACTGGGCCCAAGACAGAACCCTGTGGCACCCCACTAGTCACTTCTCTCCAGGATGAAGAGGAGCCATTGATGAGCACCCTTTGGGTTCGGTCAGTCAGCCAGTTACAAATCCAATGAATGGTAGCATTGTCTAGCCCGCATTTTACCAGCTTCTTTACAAGAATATCATGGGGCACCTTGTCAAAGGCCTTGCTGAAATCAAGATAGACTACATCCACAGTGTTCCCTTCGTCTACCAGGCTTGTAATTCTGTCAAAAAATGAGATCAGATTAGTCTGACATGACTTATTTTTCAGAAACCCATGCTGACTTTTAGTGATCACAGCGTTCCTTTCTAGGTGCTCACAGACCGTTTGCTTAATGATCTGCTCTAGAATCTTTCCTGGTATTGATGTCAGGCTGACTGGGCGGTAATTGTTTGGGTCCTCTCTTTTCCCCTTTTTGAAAATAGGGACAACATTTGCCCTCCTCCAGTCTGCTGGGACTTCACCTGTTTTCCAAGAATTCTCAAAGATTACTGCCAGTGGTTCTGAAATCACCTCTGCCAGTTCTTTTAATACTCTGGGATGTAGTTCATCTGGCCCTGGAGACTTGAATACATCTAAACTAGCCAAGTGTGCTTGTACTACCTCCTTACTTATTCTGGGCTGTGTTTCCCCTGCTGAATCATCTGCTCCATATTCTTCAGGTCGGGCATTGTTTTCTTTTTTGGAGAAGACTGAGGCAAAGAAGGTATTGAGGAGTTCTGCCCTTTCTGCGTCCCCTGTTCGCATTTCACCTTCTTCTCCTCTAAGTAACCCCACTGTTTCCTTGTTCTTCCTTTTGCTACGGACATACCCATAAAAACTCTTTTTATTGCTTTTAACCTCTCTAGCAAGCCTGAGTTCATTCTGTGCTTTAGCTTTTCTGACTTTGTCTCTACATGTGCTGGCTATTTGTTTGAATTCCTCTCTGGTGGTTTCCCCCTTTTTCCATTTCTTGTACATATCCCTTTTAAATCTTAACTCAGTTAAAAGTTCATTAGATAGCCACCCTGGCTTCTTTAGGCACCTTCCATGTTTTCGTCTCATTGGTACTGCTTGAAGTTGTGCTTTTAATATCTCCCCTTTAACAAACTCCCATCCATCATGAACTCCCTTCCCTTTTAGTATTACTGACCATGGGATCACACCCAGCATTTCCCTAAGTTTTCTGAAGTCGGCTTTCTTAAAGTCTAGAATTTGAGTCTTAGTATGCTTGGTTGCTCCTTTCTGATGTATAATAAACTCCAGAAGAGCATGATCACTCCCACCTAATGATCCTACCACTTCTACCCCACTAACCAGGTCATCACTATTGGTTAGGACCAGATCTAAAATGGCTGATCCTCTTGTTGCTTCTCCCACTTTCTGGACAATGAAATTGTCTGCAAGGCCAGTGAGGAATCTGTTCGACCTTATGCTCTTGGCTGAGTTTGACATCCAACAAATATCAGGATAGTTGAAATCCCCCATTACTACTATCTCATTTCCTTTTGAATGCTTGGTCATCTGTTCCAGGAAGGCATCATCTATGTCCTCAGTTTGGCTTGGGGATCTATAGTAAACTCCCACCATGAGATCACTGTTATTTTTCTCTCCCTTAATTTTGACCCAGATACTCTCAATTTGGCTTTGAAGTTTTAAATCATGGATCTCTTCACAGGTATACACATCCCTGACATATAACGCCACTCCTCCTCCTTTCCTGTTTGGTCTATTTCTCTTAAATAGATTGTATCCCTCTATTACTACATTCCAATCATGAGACTCATCCCACCAGGTTTCAGTGATGCCTATTATGTCGTATTTAGTTTGCTGTACCAAGAGCTCAAGTTCATCTTGTTTATTTCCCATGCTCTGTGCATTTGTATACAGACATTGAAAACCATTGATCATTCCCCCTAGTCTCCTACTTAAGGATTTTTTCCTCCCACCACTAGGTCTGTGCGCTGTTTGCTCCATTTGGTCCTTGACATTTGGATGATCATCTTCAGCATTTGATAGACTCTTACCTTCAGGACCACTGTCTCCCTCCCCCACATAAGTCAGTTTAAAGCCCTCCTGATGAGGTTTTTGAGATTGTTGGCAAAAACATTCCTCCCAACCCTTGTGAGGTGCAGCCCATCACTTGCCAGAAGTCCATCTTCAAGAAACTGCAGACCGTGATCTAAGAAACCAAACCGTTCCTGCCGGCACCATTTGCGAAGCCAGTTGTTCACTTCTCCTATTTTCCTCTCTCTTCCTGGGCCACGGCGTTCAACTGGGAGGACAGATGAGATGACAATTTGTGCATTTAATTGCTTCAGCTTCCTGCCCAGAGCCTCATAATCACTTTTGATCTTCTGGAGGCTATGGCTTGCGGTGTCATTGGTTCCCACATGGACTAAAAGGAAGGGGTTTTTATCCGTGGGTTTAATTATTCCTTGCAGCCGTTCTGTAACATCATGGATCTTGGCCCCGGGGAGACAGCATACCTCTCGAGACATCTTGTCAGGCCCACAGATCACTGCTTCTGTACCCCTCAGTAGTGAATCCCCTATCACTACTACACGCCTCCTCTTAGGCTTGGTCGGGATTCTTACATGTGCTGTCCCTTCCAAGGTCGCCTGCACATTCCCAGAGGACTGACTATGTTGCTCGTCTTCATATACCTCATCAACTGTGATGAGGGAGAGATCTTCCAATGGAGTCTGTTCTTCATCTTTCAGATTTGAGAGCACTTCAAATCGATTTTGTAGTTCTAAACACTCAGAGCGATCCCTGGGCATTCTACTTCTGTGAGTCACATTCCTCCATACATCTGGCTCCTGAGTTGGGGAACTGATCTCCTCCTCAGAGATGTGCCCTGTCTCCTGCTTGGTGGAGACAGTGTGCTCTGCTGCATCCAAGAAAAGCTCCAGCTCTTTAATTTTCTGGAGCGTAGATACACGGGCCTGAAGTTGCTGGACCTTGTCTTCGAGTAGGGCAACCAACTTGCAGTTGCTGCAGGTGTAGCTGTCTACAACCTTTGGCAAGAAGACAAACATTGCGCAGGAATTACAGGCGACTACAGTTGTTCCCTCCCCCTTCTGAAGTTGCCGGACCTTGTCTTCTAGTAGGGCAACCAACTTGCACTTGCTGCAGGTGTAGCTGCCTACATCCTTTGGCAAGAAGGCAAACATTGCGCAGGAATTGCAGGCGACTACAGTTGTTCCCTCACCCTCCATCTTGAAGCTTGAAGTCAGGACACTCAAAAAAGAAGCCTAGGTCTCCCCAAGTAAACGTTTGAGACTAGCTCTCCTCTATCAAAAGATAGGTCAAACTGCGCGCGCCGTTAGGCGCGCGCCGCTGCCCTCTAGGCACTGATTAGCTCCGCCCACAGCTAGTCACCAGACAAACACACACACACAAGCCAGAAACAAACTCTCTCACACACACAAGCCTGGGAAACACACAAACAAATAAGGAAACAAATAAGCACACAAACTTAATCACACACAGCCCCAAAAAGACAAACCCACAAAACCTACAAGCTCAGCTCACCTTGTGCTCCCTCCTCAGTCGCTGCCCTCCAGGCACTGATTAGCTCCGCCCTACAAGCTCAGCTCACCTTTTGCCTACTTCCTCAGTCGCTGCCCTCTAGGCACTGATTAGCTCCGCCCACAGCTAGTCACCAGACAAACACACACACACAAGCCAGAAACAAACTCTCTCACACACACAAGCCTGGGAAACACACAAACAAATAAGGAAACAAATAAGCACACAAACTTAATCACACACAGCCCCAAAAAGACAAACCCACAAAACCTACAAGCTCAGCTCACCTTGTGCTCCCTCCTCAGTCGCTGCCCTCCAGGCACTGATTAGCTCCGCCCTACAAGCTCAGCTCACCTTTTGCCTACTTCCTCAGTCGCTGCCCTCTAGGCACTGATTAGCTCCGCCCACAGCTAGTCACCAGACAAACACACACACACAAGCCAGAAACAAACTCTCTCACACACACAAGCCTGGGAAACACACAAACAAATAAGGAAACAAATAAGCACACAAACTTAATCACACACAGCCCCAAAAAGACAAACCCACAAAACCTACAAGCTCAGCTCACCTTGTGCTCCCTCCTCAGTCGCTGCCCTCCAGGCACTGATTAGCTCCGCCCTACAAGCTCAGCTCACCTTTTGCCTACTTCCTCAGTCGCTGCCCTCTAGGCACTGATTAGCTCCGCCCACAGCTAGTCACCAGACAAACACACACACACAAGCCAGAAACAAACTCTCTCACACACACAAGCCTGGGAAACACACAAACAAATAAGGAAACAAATAAGCACACAAACTTAATCACACACAGCCCCAAAAAGACAAACCCACAAAACCTACAAGCTCAGCTCACCTTGTGCTCCCTCCTCAGTCGCTGCCCTCCAGGCACTGATTAGCTCCGCCCTACAAGCTCAGCTCACCTTTTGCCTACTTCCTCAGTCGCTGCCCTCTAGGCACTGATTAGCTCCGCCCACAGCTAGTCACCAGACAAACACACACACACAAGCCAGAAACAAACTCTCTCACACACACAAGCCTGGGAAACACACAAACAAATAAGGAAACAAATAAGCACACAAACTTAATCACACACAGCCCCAAAAAGACAAACCCACAAAACCTACAAGCTCAGCTCACCTTGTGCTCCCTCCTCAGTCGCTGCCCTCCAGGCACTGATTAGCTCCGCCCTGCACAACATGTGCAGGGTGAATAAATAAATAAATAAATAAATAAATAAATAAATAATAGGAAATTTAGAACAGAAGAATAATTATTGGAAATAATAACACAACTTAGATAGCGAAGAGGAGTATAGAATAAATAAAATCATGCATGGGTAAGGGGGAGAAGGGGGTTGGGGGGATGGGGGTGGTGGAAGAAGGAAGAAAGGGAAAGTTAATTGTAAATAGAACATTGACTTTACTTTCTTTTTGGTATGTATTTCGTGAAAAGTTTGCTTTTGTGTTATAATGTTTTAACATCAATAAAGTAAATTAAAAAAAGAAAAGAAAGAGAGACTATAATGTGATGACAATACTGGCCTGGTTAGGAAGTGCTTTTTGAACACTTGAAAAGTGTTATATGAAAGCGTAGCAACAACAAAAATCCTGGGTGTCATTTCCTTCATCTGTCAAATGCTGCCACCTATGGGGTGAAATCATTAATATTGCTATAATATCCAGCAAAATATCTAAGGCAGTGGTTACCAATTCGCTAAGTATACTGCAGACCCCCCTGTTTTTCAAAAGCCAAGACATGGACCCCCCTACTTTTGAAAATTCTGGTATCTCTAAGGAAGTTTTATTATTATTATTATTTATTGAAAATAACTTAAGTCAATACAATTTATCAAAACAGCCAATTACATTTTACCCCCTTCCCCCCTCCCTTCCCACCCCCTCGGACTTCCCACAACTCCTCTTTCTGATTTATTTATCCATATTGTTTCTGCATGTTATAAAATTGTACATATCATTTTCCATGTTTAATCATATTCTATTAATAAAAAAAATATGTGTATGTTTATTCGAAACACTGCCAGTGAGTCTAAGTCCCTTTGTTGTTTTTTCAAATAGTTTGTAAAAAGTTCCCATTCTTCCTTAAATTCCCGGTTGTCCTTCTCGCGTCATTTATAAATTAGTTTTGCCAGTTCCGCATAGTGCATCAGCTTTTCTTGCCATTGTTCCTTTGTTGGAATTCCTTCCTTCTTCCAGCTTTGTGCTAGCAAAACTCTTGCCGCAGTTAAGGAAGTTTTTTTTTAATGTGAATGGTGCCACGGACCCCCTTGGTAGGGTATGAGGACCCCCTGGTGTTCATGGAACCACTGATGTAAAGCATAATCCTGGCAACGGTCTGCCCCTTAACTGATTTCAACAGGATACATTTAAGTGTGCAGTATATGTCAGTTTCCCCCTAGTTTCCCAAAACAAAGGCAAGAAATTCACCTGTGACTCATCAGCACAGCAAAACGCGAAGGGCTAGAATCCTGTTCTGTTCAAAGGGCGGAAGGGCTATTCATTGTTTGGAAAAATAGCCGTCCTGGGAGGATTCTCTCCAATAGAGAATCTACAAGGTCCTTTCCTTGTAAGAATCCCTGTTCAGCTGCAGCCACGGCCAAGCAGAATGAGCCACGCCGACTCAGCTGCACAGTATCACACGCCTATTGTTGCGAACCCCTTTTCCCTAGTCAGCCACTCCGTTACAAATTCATGATTTTCTCAAGGTGCGCAGGATATAACCTTATCCCCTTCCACCTTATCTTCCGAGGTTCGACTTTGTAACCGATCTCCCTTTAAACTGAGGGGATCCCAGTAACGTGAGTGCTCCCGTCCAGCTGCCATGGCCTGTTATATCTCTTGCACTGGGCTGTTAAGATGAAAAACCCCTATGCCTACAGTCTGGGGCCTCCTTCACTCAGGATCCCTCACTGTATCAGCTGCCTAGCCACCGCTAGGAACTCTGTGGCATGTCCAAGGTTTCCACCCTCTAGCCCCTCCTTGGTGCAACTCCAAGACACAAACTATCCCCCTCAGGTCAAGTTTTGCCTTTCCACTGAGTTCATTCTATTGAGAGCCTATGTATAACGTGCTGGACCAAACAGATGACGATACTTCTTTGCACAATAAGAACAAGACTTTATTTTCCAAAAAGCATAACAGTTTCAGTATTTCATTGTTATTGAGCTTAGTTTCATTACAGATTAGTTCTCTTTTAGTTTCACAAACATTAACTAAACCTACCCTAAAACCTCCCTCAGACTATTTTATCTCCTCCCTCTCCTGCTCCTATCTAACTCTCTCATTCTCCACTCTCCCCCAAACCAATGGCTGCTCCCTCCTTTTAAACCTTACTGTTCCGCCTCCCCAGAGCGAGCTGCCATTCAAACAGTGTTACAACTTAACCCATAAAATGCTGGGAGAAACTAAACATTCTTCTTGCAAAAAGGGTTGATTCGTTACACCTATCGTGTGGCTGAGGCCACAATCCTGATATGTGCAGCCCTGACACACGCAGGCAAAGGCACAGCCCTCTTCATGTCTTTATCTGTGCCACACCTGATGTTCTGTGAAATGGACTCACAGGCCAAATAGGGGGAGGCCTGGTTCCCCACTGCTGCTTTGAAGATGGTGTCAGAGAACCACGGCGTCCCGTGAGCATAGCGAGCCACTGGATGCATCTAACAAAATCCTCAGCATTGCTGCCCAGGTAAACAGGGACCGTAGAGTTGGAAGGGACCACTAGCCATAGGGATGCAGGTGGCGCTGTGGGTTAAACCACAGAGCCTAGGGCTTGCCGATCAAAAGGTTGGCGGTTTGAATCCCCGCGATGGAGTGAGCTCCCGTTCCTCTGTCCCAGCTCCTGCCAACCTAGGAGTTCGAAAGCATCCCAGTGCAAGTAGATAAATAGGTACCGCTGCGGCGGGAAGGTAAATGGTGTTTCCATGCGCTCTGGTTTCCGCCACGGTGTCCCGTTGTGTCAGAAACGGTTCAGTCATGCTGGCCACGATCCGGAAAGCTGTCTGTGGACAAACGCCGGATCCCTCGGCCTGAAAACGAGATGAGCGCCGCAAACCCATGGTCACCTTTGACTGGACTTAACCGTCCAGGGGTCCTTTATCTTTACCTTACTAGACTCATCTAGTCCAACCCCCTAAAACGCAGGAATCTTTCACCCAATGTGGGGCTCGAATCCACAACTCTGAGATTAAGCCTCATGCTCCACCAACTGAGCTTTCTGTCTACCACAGAGTCTTACTTGCTTTCTCACTCGTTTATCCTTCCTTCCTTCCTTCCTTCCTTCCTTCCTTCCTTCCTTCCTTCCTTCCTTCCTTCCTCCCTCCCTCCCTCCCTCCCTCCCTCCCTCCCTCTCTCTCTTTCTTCTCTCTCTCTCTGAAATCTGTGATAATTTTTCCACATTTCTCTTTCCTTTTTCTGAAGGCATTTTTAATTTTAGAGAGAAGAAAATCAAAATGCACTTCGGAAACCACTCAAGTGAATTTGGTGGAGCTGAAGCCCAGAGTGGATGGTCTTGCGACTTGCTAACATTACTCCCATGACATTTTAAAACAGGAAATGCTGCTGTCACCAGAAGAGCAATCAAAGTCTGCCCAATGATTACTTAGTTGTTGAGTTTATTGCTTTGTCGTTCCTATTTATTGTACTTGTTATCTTTCTGCTGGAAACTTTGCTTTTTTAAAAAAGGTGGCAATAGGAGGAGTGGAGGCAGCTCTAGACTCTGTCCCTGCCTCATTTTCTTACTCTGAATTGCCCCCAAACAAAGTGGCTTTTGTCCCCAAACAATTCCAAATAAATGTTTGCCTGCATTTAAGGAGGTGGAGTGATGTGTACTAAAAAAAAATGAGCAAAATTCTGCATCGGGAAAAGCTGAATTCTGCAACCAGTTATGAATTCTGCAAACGTGTGTCTTTTTTTTTTTTTTTTGCAAAATTTATTCTACTTTTTGCTACCGTAGTCACAAGAACAAAACAGGCCACCAATGCTCAGCCACCTCTCTGGCTTAAGATTTTATTGCACACAGTTTCTAGAATTCTGCTTGCTTCTTTGCGAAAGCAGAGATCCTGAGGAAGCTGAAATCCATGTAAAAAAACACCAAATACTGCATTCTGCAACATTCCCATGCTCCTGCCAAATACTGTAACAGCAAGCAGAAAGTCATGCCATTAGGCTTTGAAATCTTTCAAGGTGTTGAATGCACCAAAAACAACTCCCACAGTTGATCATGTTGTTTTCCAAAAACCAGGCAGGGCACACTTATGAACAATTATATATATATAATAATTGTTCATAAGTGTGCCAAGCAAAACAAGGCCACATGTCTGAAGCAGCATAGGAGGACAGGCCTGTCTCCATTTTGACTCCCAAACTGACAAACTCTTTCTCTGCAAGGAAGGAGGGGGTGATTGTCTCAGGAAAATAAAGTGATAATTCTGGCTTCCTGACACCTGAGTGCCAGACAAAAGGGTGTGATTAACTTGGCTGGGAAACAGGGAAATGTAAATATCTATTTTGTTTTACTTGATGGGTTTTTGGGTGGAGGGCAAGGAGGCATGGGGAGGGTCAAGGATGCTCAGATTACTGCTACCAGACCTCCCCTTTCATGATGTAGCTGTGATGTATCTGGGGGGTGGTCCTGGGTTACACCCCTTTTTGTGATGTATGTATGATGTATAGGGGGGTGGTCTTGAGCGGGAGGGGGGAATTTCAAAAGTCTATATAGGAGCTGGCACACCATTGTGCTTGTACTTGTGCAATGACAATAAATTATCTTATCTTATCTTATCACAACCCCCCTGCCTTCGCCTGTTGGATGGCATAGCGGCAATTCCAGCCCCCTCCTCTTCCACATCTGGGCCCAGATGTGTCTCCATCCCAGAGCATGCCTCTAAGGCAGTGGTGGCCAAACCTGGCCCTCCAGCTGCTTTGGGACTACAACTCCCATCATCCCTAGCTAACAGGACCAGTGGTCAGGGATGATGGGAACTGTAGTCCCAAAAGAGCTGGAGGGCCAAGTTTGGCCACCACTGCTCTAAGGGGACGTCTCCCATGCTACCTTTCAAATACATCAGGTTTTTTTTCAGAATCGTGTAAACTTTGGACTTTGACTTATTCTGAATCAGGCTACTGGTTCATCCAACTCGGTATTGCCAACACTGACTTGGCAGCATCTCTCCTGGATTTCAGACGGGGGTCTCTACCTCCAGCCCTGCTTGGAGATGCCACTTGGGATTCAACCTGTGCCTTCCTCAACATAATAAAGAGATGCATGCATTATTTCTTGAATAAGACAGGAATGTGGCCCAAAGGCTGGATGCTTTTAATGGTATCCAAAAGAGGCTAAATGTCTGCTGTTGGCAGATTCTTTGCAAGCACCCCAGTCGTTGGCAATCAGAGGCTGTTTATTATTGTTGTTTATTTCATATAACTTATACACTGCTTGTTTGTAAAATAAAAAAAGCGCTTTACAAAAGACATACAATTATCACTAAGGAAAATTGACAATAAGTTAAGACTTTCCAAAAGTTGCAACAACAAAAGGCTAAAAACGCTAAAGCTTGCATGAACTTTCTAAACATCTGGATAGGTTTGTCTAACAAGGATGTTCTTAGCAGGTGCCCAGAAGAGTACGGTGAAGGCGCTTGCCTGATAATCAAGAGGCAGGGAGTTCCAAAGTGTGGACTCTGCCACACTAAAAGACTGAGTTAGGGCGGAATGGATATTACGTGGCACCTGGAGCAGGACTAATTCCATCAACCGAAGCCCTCGAGTGGGCACATAAGGGGTGGCAAAATGTCAGCAAATTTTGCTCAGCGGCAAAATGTCAGCAACAGAACATTGTACACCTGTGTCTTCAGATGCTTGTACATTATGAAAAGAGATGCACACACACACACACACACATTTCCTGGAGGAGACAGAGACACTTGGCAGAGCTCTCAGTGCTACTTGGGTCCCGATTTACACACATGCTAGAATTTGTCCCCAAAACTGGCTATCACCAGCGCTGCCTGACTCCCTTTCCCACAGGAGTTTTGGAGAAATCAGAGCTTGGTTGAAAAGCAGTTCTAACTGCTCCACGTCAAAGTGTCGGCAACAGATTGACAGCGGAGGAATGATAGACAGCCCTGCTGGAGCAGATTCCAGAGCTTTGGAACAAATACTCGGGTATATGTCCCTAGAAAATCCAGAGGTATACAGGGAGTTCCTGCTCATAGCTATTGCAACTAGCAGCCACCGACAGACACATCTCCCCTGAACCACTCGTTTTTGTTTTTAAACAGCAGCGATTAGTCATTGCATAAAGAAATCCATCCTTTTGTCTGCACCAGACCAACAGCTAAGGGGTGCCCCTGACCCGTTGAGAGACAGCAAGAACAAATGTACAGTGGTACCTCGGGTTACAAACACTTCGGGTTACAGACTCCGCTAACCTGGAAATAGTACCACGGGTTAAGGACTTTGCCCCAGGATGAGAACAGAAATCGTGCGCTGGCGGCGTGGTGGCAGCGGGAGGCCCCATTAGCTAAAGTGGTACCTCAGGTTAAGAACAGTTTCAGGTTAAGAACGGACCTCCGGAACGAATAAAGTTCTTAACCAGAGGTAAAAGGTAAAGGTAAAGGGACCGCTGACCATTAGGTCCAGTCGTGACCGACTCTGGGGTTGTGGCGCTCATCTTGCATTATTGGCCAAGGGAGCCGGGACCAAGCAACGGGAGCTCACCCCGTCGTGGGGATTCGAACCGCCGACCTTCTGATCGGCAAGCCCTAGGCTCTGTGGTTTAACCCAGTGTTTCTCAACCAGTGTGCCTCCAGATGTTTTGGGACTACAACTCCCATCATCCCTCGCTAGCAATACCAGTGGTCAGGGATGATGGGAATTGTAGTCCCAAAACATCTGGAGGCACACTGGTTGGAAAACACTGGTTTAACCCACAGCACCACCAGCATCCCTTGCTGAAGTTAATAGGGCCCTTTATATGTCCAGCTGTCCTTTGTCAACAACAAATTGTCATTGTTTTTTGTGTTGAATATATGCTATATGGTAATTTATGGACCTAATAGGTATCTAAAGTCATTTGCACATGCAGAATGTAGGCACCCTATAGATAGAAATGAGCAAACTAGTGATATTTGAGGGAGCAGGCTAGCAGGCGGGGCCCATGACTCACATCATATGAGCCTACACAACACAAAAACACTGTTGCTGTATGTAGGTTTCATTTTATTTTGTTTGTTTTTTATTTTATATTTTGGAAATGTACATCCAGTTTTTTTCCCTTTGATTTTTTTGGGCCCCCCCCAAGAGAGTGGGGCCCTAAGCTATAGCTTGTTTAGCTTATACGTAAATCTGGCACTGAATAGGAGAGAGTGGTGGTGAGACTTTACTCGGAGCAACGCCATTACCTGAGAGGCGCCACCATCCGTCTTTCTCTCTCTAAATACCACGGTCTTGTTTTCCCACTTCTGGCTGAAATCCGTGAGGGAGGGGGATCGGATTCCATGAAGCCTGACACTCTACAGTTCTGTGAGGAAGGTGTTCCTCTAGAGTTGCCCTTTTCAAACTCTGCTCCAGCTGTTCTCACAGCTTCACACTCGGATTGTGTCCACAACTCCTGTTTACTCTGCATCCAGGGCATTCCCATAGCCGGTTTGGGAAATGGTGTTCCTGCGACAATGGCCATGATCCGCATCTATCCTTTCCTTCCTTACGAAATGCTTCGCTTTGATGCGTCTCCCCCCCCCCCAAAGCCAGCTTTAATCTAATTGAACGAACTAGCTGTGTTTTAAGCTGGTGGTGCAAACACAGCCCTACTCCAGAGGTGCCTACAGGCATACCTGCAAATAGGGAATCAGTGCCTTTCCCCCCTGCTCCCAGGTAAGCATGGACTTCTCCTGATTTTGCTTTTCAGGTGGCACCCACATACTTTCCCCACCAAAGCTCACCCTAGAATCATAGAATCCTAGAGTTGGAAGAGACCCCAAGGGCCATCCAGTCCAACCCCCTGCCAAGCAGGAAACACCATCAAAGCATTCCTGACAGGTGGCTGTCAAGCCTCTGCTTAAAGACCTCCAAAGAAGGAGACAGCAAATTCCACTGTCGAACAGCTCTTACTGTCAGGAAGTTCTTCCTAATGTTTAGGTGGAATCTTCTTTCTTGTAGTTTGAATCCATTGCTCCGTGTCCACTTCTCTGGAGCAGCAGAAAACAACCTTTCTCCTGACTTAACTCTGCCAATTTAGGTAAAGGTAGAGGGACCCCTGACCATTAGGTCCAGTAGTGACCGACTCTGGGGTTGTGGCGCCCATCTCGCTCTATAGGCTGAGGAAGCTGGCATACAGCTTCCGGGTCATGTGGCCAGCATGACAAAGCCGCTTCTGGCGAACCAGAGCAGCGCACGGAAACATCGTTTACCTTCCCACCAGAGCGGTACCTATTTATCTACTGTACTTGCACTTTGACGTGCTTTTGAACTGCTAGGTTGGCAGGAGCAGGGACCGAGCAACGGGAGCTCACCCCATCGTGGGGATTCGAACTGCCGACCTTCTGATTGACAAGCCCTAGGCTCAGTGGTTTAACCCACAACGCCACCCGCGTCCAATTTAGCTGGTGTTAAATACCATCTATACATCATTTTCATAACATTTTCTTTAAGAGCACTGGAAATGTAAAGAAAGGGAAGGTATCTTCCATCACCCCTTCATGGATCACTGCCTTGTCGTGGCGAAGGGGCTTGAATTACTCAGGGAAGCTATGGACAGGTCAAGATGGACAGGTCGTAGTGGAGAGTTTGGACCAAACGTGATCCACCTGGAGAAGGAACTGGCAAGCCACTCCAGTATCCCTGCCAAGAAAACTCCATGGACAAAGACAACAGGCATATAAAAGATATGACGCTGGAAGATGAGCCCCTCAGGTCGGAAGGCGTCCAACATGCTACTGGGGAAGAGCGGAGGATAAGTACAAGTAGATTCAGAGCTGATGAAGCGGCTGGGCCAAACCCGAAAGGACGCTCAGTTGCGGATATGCCTGGAAGCGAAAGGAAAGTCCAATGCTGTAAAGAAAAGTATTGCATAGGAACCTGGAATGTAAGAACCATGAACCTTGGTAAGCTGGATGTGGTAAAAAATGAGATGGCAAGAATAAACATTGACATCCTGGGTATCAGTGAACTAAAATGGACGGGAATGGGCGAATTCAGTTCGGATGACTATCATATCTACTACTGTGGGCAGGAATCCCGTAAAAGAAATGGAGTGGCCCTCATAGTCAACAAAAGAGTGGCGAAAGCTGTACTGGGATGCAATCTCAAAAATGATAGAATGATCTCGATACGAATCCAAGGCAGACCTTTTAACATCACAGTAATCCAAGTTTATGCACCAACTACCAGTGCTGAAGAAACTGAAGTTGACCAATTCTATGAAGACTTACAACACCTTATAGAAATGACACCAAGGAAGGATGTTCTTCTCATTATAGGGGATTGGAATGCTAAAGTAGGGAGTCAAGAGATAAAAGGAACAACTGGCAAGTTTGGCCTTGGAGTTCAAAATGAAGCAGGGCAAAGGCTAATAGAGTTCTGTCAAGAGAACAAGTTGGTAATCACAAACACTCTTTTCCAACAACACAAGAGACGGCTCTACACATGGACATCACCAGATGGGCAACATCGAAATCAGATTGATTATATTCTCTGCAGCCAAAGATGGAGAAGCTCTATACAGTCAGCAAAAACAAGACCTGGAGCTGACTGTGGCTCAGATCATCAGCTTCTTATAGCAAAATTCCAGCTTAAACTGAAGAAAGTAGGAAAAACCACTGGGCCAGTAAGATACAATCTAAATCAAATTCCTTATGAATACACAGTTGAAGTGAAGAACAGGTTTAAGGATTTAGATTTGGTGGATAGAGTGCCTGAAGAACTGTGGATGGAGGCTCGTAACATTATACAGGAGGCAGCAACGAAAACCATCCCAATGAAAAAGAAATGCAAGAAAGCAAAGTGGCTGTCAAATGAGGCCTTACAAATAGCGGGGAAGAGAAGGCAAGCAAAATGCGAGGGAAATATTGAAAGATACAGGAAATTGAATGCAGATTTCCAAAAAATAGCAAGGAGAGACAAGAGGGCCTTTTTAAACGAGCAATGCAAAGAAATAGAGGAAAACAACAGAATGGGGAAAACCAGAGATCTGTTCAAGAAAATTGGAGATATGAAAGGAACATTTCGTACAAAGATTACCACAATTAAGGACAAAAGTGGAAAGGACCTAACAGAAGCAGAAGACATCAAGAAGAGGTGGCAAGAATACACAGAGGAATTATACCAGAAAGATATGGAGGTCTCAAACACCCCAGGTAGTGTGGTTGCTGACCTTGAGCCAGACATCCTGGAGAGTGAAGTCAAATGGGCCTTAGAAAGCCTTGCTAACAACAAGGCCAGTGGAAGTGATGATATTCCAGCTGAACTATTTAAAATTTTAAAAGATGATGCTGTTAAGGTGCTACACTCAATATGCCAGCAAGTTTGGAAAACTCAGCAGTGGCCAGAGGATTGGAGAAGATCAGTCTACATCCCAATCCCAAAGAAGGGCAGTGCCAAAGAATGCTCCAACTACCGCACAATTGCGCTCATTTCACACGCTAGCAAGGTTTTGCTAAAAATTCTACAAGGCAGGCTTAAGCAGTATGTGGACCGAGAACTCCCAGAAGTGCAAGCTGGATTTCGAAGGGGCAGAGGAACCAGAGACCAAATTGCAAACATGCGCTGGATTATGGAGAAAGCTAGAGAGTTCCAGAAAAACATTTACTTCTGCTTCATTGACTACGCAAAAGCTTTTGACTCTGTCAACCACAGCAAACTATGGCAAGTTCTTAAAGAAATGGGAGTGCCTGATCACCTCATCCATCTCCTGAGAAATCTCTATGTGGGACAAGAAGCTACAGTTAGAACTGGATATGGAATAACTGATTCGTTCAAAATTGGGAAAGGAGTACGACAAGGCTGTATATTGTCTCCCTGCTTATTTAACTTATATGCAGAATTCATCATACGAAAGGCTGGACTGGATGAAGCCCAAACCGGAATTAAGATTGCTGGAAGAAATATCAACAACCTCAGATATGCTGATGATACAACCTTGATGGCAGAAAGTGAGGAGGAATTAAAGAACCTTTTAATGAGGGTGAAAGAGGAGAGCGCAAAATATGGTCTGAAGCTCAACATCAAAAAAACTAAGATCATGGCCACTGGTCCCATCACCTCCTGGCAAATAGAAGGGGAAGAAATGGAGGCAGTGAGAGATTTCACTTTCTTGGGTTCCATGATCACTGCAGATGGTGACAGCACTCACGAAATTAGAAGACGCCTGCTTCTTGGGAGAAAAGCAATGACAAACCTAGACAGCATCTTAAAAAGCAAAGATATCACCTTGCCAACAAAGGTCCGTATAGTTAAAGCTATGGTTTTCCCAGTAGTGATGTACGGAAGTGAGAGCTGGACCATAAAGAAGGCTGACCGCCGAAGAATTGATGCTTTTGAATTATGGTGCTGGAGGAGACTCTTGAGAGTCCCATGGACTGCAAGAAGATCAAACCTATCCATTCTTAAAGAAATCAGCCCTGAGTGCTCACTGGAAGGACAGATCCTGAAGTTGAGGCTCCAGTACTTTGGCCACCTCATGAGAAGAGAAGACTCCCTAGAAAAGACCCTGATGTTGGGAAAGATTGAGGGCACAAGGAGAAGGGGACGACAGAAGATGAGATGGTTGGACAGTGTTCTCGAAGCTACTAACATGAGTTTGGCCAAACTGCGAGAGGCAGTGAAGGATAGGCGTGCCTGGCGTGCTCTGGTCCATGGGGTCACGAAGAGTCGGACACGACTGAACGACTGAACAACAACATCTTCCATCACATGTGGTGGACTTGTACAAAGGTAAAGGCTTTCTGGGAAATGGTATATAATGAGTTAAAGAAAATGTTTTAAAATACTTTTGTTAAGAAACCAGAAGCCTTTTTATTGGGTATAGTGGGCGAAGAGATACCAAGGGAAGATAAAAGACTCTTTATGTATGCAACAACTGCGGCAAGAATTTTTTTAGCCCAAAAATGGAAACAAGAAGTACCAACGAAAGAAGAGCGGCAGATGAAGATGATGGACTTTGCAGAACTGGTGATGGGAAAAATCTGGAACCAGCATGATCAAGTATTCCAAAAGGACTGGAGTAAATTTATACACTATCTGAAAGATCATTGTAAGCAATTAACATCATTAGCAGGGTTGTCTGAAGACTTGTAATGAGAAATTTTCTACCTTTCTAGATTTATTTAGATTCTGAGTCATTTTGTAATGAGTCTAATTAGAATTGGGAAACGTACAAATTGCAATGGTATAAAGGTTAATTTTGAAAGCCATGAGGCAGGAGGGAAGGAAGTGGACAGGGTCTAAAGAGCCGGGGATGTTGGAGTGTAATGATGCGAACGTATATTATGAAATGGAAAATAAATAATAATTCTAAAAATAAAAATATCGGGCGCTTGGCAGATGTCTCAGACTAAACATTTGTTTGGCCAGCTAAAGCAAACCAACCGGTCTTCCCAAGGTGAAAAACTGCTCCTGTGTGTGTGTGTGTGTGTGTGTGTTTGTGATTGCCATAAGGACCAACCAATCGGCAAACACAAACAGGTTTCTTCTGAGCTTGGCCGGAACGGAACAAGGGGCACCTCCAGGCCTCGCCCCTCAAATGACAAACGTCTGGATGTGCCCCAATGTTGCAGAATAACATGACGCCGCCGGGAGGTTTTATTCCCGACCCCTTGCTCAGCATTCCACCTTTGCGTCAAAGGCTCCAGCCCCTTTGATCATTTCCGTTGTCCTTTCTCCGTCCCGGCTTGACTGATGCTCACCATTCCGTAGCTTCCCCAGCAACGCTCAGGATTCATAGAATCAGAACTGAAGAATTAGAAGGGGACCCCCCCCGGGTCATCTAGTCCAACCCCCCACCATGCAAGCTCATGATTCGCTGGATGAAACCCAACATTGGCTTGATGACGTCTGGACCATTCATGTATATAGCGGGGGTGGGGGGTGAGGAGGAGATTCCTGATTTAAACGCAGAAAGGAGGATTTAGTTGAGGGCAGGTCAACTCCACCGTCCCTCCCCTTCAAGAAAAGGCAAGTCAAGTGTATCCTTTTATCCCTGGTCATTCTGTCTGCCTGTTTCTGCCCCCTTCCCAGCTCTACAGTCTCCTATTTCGAGATGAGCGTAACTAGGAATACCGGTATACATATTGCTCCAATGACAGCTGTACATCCGCTCTACTGGGAATTATCAAGGTGGCCATTCCGGATTTCTGTCGCCTCGCAGGCCTGTGGGCAGAAATACGAGGGGAATTTGCCCTTTCGAGGCAGCACCACACATCCACGTGGCGATGCAATTCTGCAATCAGGCCAGCCAACTCGCCTGGTCGCCGCTGGCGAGCGAACACGGCCTCCAGGCGACCTGGCAGGAAAGTCCTTGCAAGGTGAGAGAGAGCCGACTCCTCTCTCTTTAACTTTTCAGGCCTGCCCACAAGGGGCTGATATCGGCGGGCAGTACGCAAACCGTCTAGTACCTTTGATCGGCTTGCTTGCAGGTTTGGCATGAGCCAGTCGCTAAACGCTTTGGGGGGAAAGTCTCCCCAGGTCAAGAACGCTGTGAGTGCAATGTCCCCCCCCCAAATTTGGTGACTGGTTCTTGAATTTTTCACCTATCTTAAAAGAGGAGAAACCATGAATGGTGGTGCGGTCACTACATTAAAAACCTAAGAAGATTGCCTGCTGGATTAGGCCAATGGCCCATCGAGTCCAGCAAGCACCTGCTTCTTACACTGGCCAACCAGATGTCCCAATGGGAATCCCGCAATCAGGATTCGAACACAAGACCTTCCTGTGGTTTCCAGCAACCGTTATTCAGAATCATTGCAGTGGATGCAGGGCCTAGCCATCCTGGCTAGTAGCCATTCCCAGCCCTCTCTTCCACAAATTTGTCCAGTCTTCTTTCAAAGTCATCCAGGCTGGTGGCCGCCGCTGTCTCCTGTGGGCATGAGTTCCAGAGGTTAACCATGCAGGTTAAGCCAGCCGCTTCTTTCTGGCCAGGGGAAACGTTTGCTTGCAAGCACTTCGGCCTGTTCCTTGGACTATGGACGATTTACGGGGCCGGGATGGGGGTGGGGTGGGGTAAATCCAGCAGGACCCCCTCCACCACCAGCTCCTCAGAAGTCAGAAATGCCTCACTGCAGAGAACCAGACCTTTTCCGCTCCCAGGTTTCCAGCAGCTGAGAGTCTGGGGCCCTTTTCGAACTCAGCCTCCTTGCAACCCGGTGGAGGCAACTGCGGAACAGGGAAGTCCGGAAAATAATGAAGACCCAGGGGTCCACGATGGAGTTCACGGAGAAGAAGCGCAGGGCTGTGAGGTCCGCCTTCTCGTCGAAATCCGGGGCGAACGCGCCGACGTAAGCACGGACCTGTGGGAGGGGAGGGAGACAGGTTGAAAAATTCACTTGCGACAGATTGAGGCTGCAAGAAGACTGCTGTAACATGTTAATGTATTCTGTAACATGTTAATGTATTTTAATATTTGCTGGAAGCCACCCAGAGTGGCTGGGGAGACCGGATGGGCTGGGTACAAATAATAAATTATTATTATTATTATTATTATTATTATTATTATTATTATTATTATTATTATTATCCAACCTATCCATTCTGAAGGATGTAGTGATGTATGGAAGTAGTGATGTATGGAAGTGAGAGCTGGACCATAAAGAAGGCTGATTGCCAAAGAATTGATGCTTTTGAATTCTGGTGCTGGAGGAGACTCTGGAGAGTCCCATGGACTGCAAGAAGATCAAACCTATCCGTTATTAAAGAAATCAGTCCTGAGTGCTCCCTGGAAGGACAGATCCTGAAGCTGAGGCTCCAAGACTTTGGCCACCTCATGAGAAGAGAAGACTCCCTAGAAAAGACCCTGATGTTGGGAAAGAAAGATGGAGGGCACAAGGAGAAGGGGACGACAGAGGACGAGATGGTTGGACAGTGTTCTTGAAGTTACCAGGGAAGTTTTTAATCTGTGATGTGTTAATGTATTTTAATGTTTGCTGGAAGCCGCCCAGAGTAGCTGGGAAGACCCAGCCAGATGGGCAGGGTACAAATAATAAATTATTATTATTATTATTATTATTATTATTATTATTATTATTATTATCAACATGAGTCTGACCAAACTGCGGGAGGCAGTGGAAGACAGGAGTGCCTGGCGTGCTCTGGTCCATGGGGTCACGAAGAGGCAGACACCACTAAACGACTAAACAACAACAACTACTACTTCATAGAAGCATAGGATTTCAGAGTTGGAAGGGGCCCTGAGAATCATCTAGTCCAACCCTCTGCAATGCAGATGTCCCAAACGGGGATCGAACCTGCAGCCTTGGCGTTATCAGCACCACACTCTAACCAACTGAGCTTTCCAGTTGGTTTGTTTATTACCTGCTCTTCTTCACCATCAGGTAACAGGGCAGATTTATACCAATTTAAAACTCGGTGCGTATTGAAAAACAGTTCATCTAAAAGATGAACCACGAGGAAAGGGTGTGTCCCAGAAACACCTGTCTTGGCCATCAACGGCCTAGGACCCTCGTACTTATGGGACCGCCTCTCCTGGTCTGTCCCACAGAGGACCCTAAGGTCCATGAATAATAATAGCTTAAGGGTCCCGGGCCCTAAAGAAGCCAGATTATCCTCCACCAGGGCCAGGGCCTTTTCAGTGATGGCCCCGACCTGGTGGAATGCTCTGTCCCACGAGACGAGGGCCCTGCAGGACTTGCTCTCCTTCCGCAGGGCCTGTAAGACAGAGCTATTCCGCCTGGCCTTCAATGTAGCCTGATCCTCCATTCCTTTTTCCCTTCCCTTTTTCTATGAAGAAACCCTTTCTGAGACCCCACATTTAAACTCTTCCCTGGTCTCCTTGCTGGCCCTAGCAGGACTAACTTGGCCAGTTAGCCCTGGCGACGCTACATTTATGTTGTACTTTATGCTGTTGTTAAGCTGTTTTTTAAGTCGTTTTTAATCAATGTTTTATATTTCTTGTTAGCCGCCCTGAACCCGGTTTTTAAATCGGGAAGGGTGGGGTATAAATAAAAAATTATTATTATTATATTAGAGAGCTACATCTTCAGCATTACACTGCATAGGCAGTGGAGGTGTAGTGGTTAGAGCGCATGACTAGGAGCTGGGAGACCAGTGTTCGAATCCACCACTCAGCCATGGGTGACCTTGGACCAGCCACTGCCTCTCAGCCTAACCTACCTTGCAGGGTTGTTGAGAGGATAAAATGGGGAGGAGGAGAATTATGCAGACCCCCTTGAGCAAAGTTGGGGGGAGGGGAAGGTGGTATATCATACCGTACAACTTTTGGAGACTGAAAACCGGGGGCGCGTGGTTTTTAACAATCCCACGGTGTATAAATTTTATGGAATACATCGGTAATGAACAGCAACATCTGGAGATTCGCTATCCCAAAAGCCACCAAAATATTGCAAGCAAAAATTGCGGCATGAACCCATTGCTTTGGTTTTTCGGCTGTCTGCATGAGTGAAGAGCTCCCCCTTGTGGGTAAAGATGGTGGTTGCTCAGTTCTGTCTCAAAACTGTTTCTTTGAAGGGGCTTCCATAGAATCAGAATTGGAAGGGACCCCCAAGGGTCATCTAGTCCAACCCCGCTGCAATGCAGGAATCTCAACTGAAGCATCCCTGACCGCAATTTAACATGAATTTTGCTATCCAACAAGACCAATGATCCATAAAATGAAAGTGTTGGTGCTGACCTTTAAAGCCCTAAACGGCCTCAGTCCAGTATACCTGAAGGAGCGTCTCCACCCCCACCATTCAGCCCGGACACTGAGGTCCAGCTCCGAGGGCCTTCTGGCGGTTCCCTCACTGCGAGAAGCAAAGCTACAGGGAACCAGGCAGAGGGCCTTCTCGGTAGTGGCACCCACCCTGTGGAACGCCCTCCCAGCAGAGGTTAAGGAGATGAACAACTATCTGACATTTAGAAGATACCTCAAGGCAACCCTATTTAGGGAAGTTTTTAACCTGTGATATTTTAATGTATTTTATATCTGTTGGAGGCCGCCCAGAGTGGCTGGGGAGACCCGGCCAGATGGGCGGGGTACAAATAAAAGAATTATTATTAACTGTAAGCATCTTCAGCTTTTTTGTTGTCTTGCGTCAGATCTCTTAGCCGGAAAGCAGTTTGGGGGAGTTTTAACAGAACCGCTGCAGTTACATTGTTTTTGGAAAGCTATTAAATGCCTGCGAAGGACCAGAGCCTCACGTGGGCATTCTGAGCCCTTTTAAGGCCAAGACTACAAGGAGAGGAGGTTGGAGGTTGTCAAGAGGTTATTGGAGACATTTTCGAGAAGAGCAAATGATGAGGCTGGTGCGTCAGAGTCCGGCCTTGGCCAAGTTCAGGGGTGGCTGTAAGGCCCGGGGAGCCACTGTCTCCTTAGTTCCACAAACTCATCCCCAATGCCGCCCCCCCCCAAAGCCGTTATTCAGAATAGTGGTTTGCACGACCCAGTAAGGAAGATAATAAAGCAACAAAATTGAAAATGGTGACAGTTAATTTCACATTTATTCCAAATCCCACTACAGCGGTACCTTGGTTCTCAAACTTAATCCGTTCCGGAAGTCCGTTCCGAAACCAATGCGTTCCAAAACCAAGGCGCGCTTTCCCATAGAAAGCAATGCAAAATGGATTAATCTGTTCCAGACTTTTAAAAACAACCCCTAAAACAACAATTTAACATGGATATTGCTATCTAATGAGACCATCGATCCATAAAATGAAAGCAATAATAAATGTAAAAGGTAAAGGTACCCCTGACCATTAGGTCCAGTCGCAGATGACTCTGGGGTTGCGGCGCTCATCTTGCTTTACTGGCTGGGGGAGCCGGCGTTTGTCCGCAGACAGCTTCCGGCTCATGTGGCCAGCATGACTAAGCCGCTTCTGGCAAACCAGAGCAGTACATGGAAACACCGTTTACCTTCCCGCCGGAGCGGTACCTATTGATCTACTTGCACTTTGACGTGCTTTCGAACTGCTAGGTTGGCAGGAGCAGGGACCAAGCAATGGGAGCTCATCCCATCGCAGGGATTTGAACCGCCGACCTTCTGATCGGCAAGCCCTAGGCTCTGTGGGTTAGACCACAGCGCCACCCGCGTCCCAATAATCAATGTACTTTTTAAAAATTTAAATAATCGATGTACTGTACTATAAAATAAATAAGACAATGTTGTAGATGATAAAAATAAAAATTAATTTTCTCTCTCACTTGCATTGTTTGGATGGGGGGCTTTTATTCATTTCCACAGCCACACAATCAATCAATCAGTAGCTGAATGGGGTTCCACACAGTCACAAAAACAAATTAACTGAAAAAGCCTCAAAAACAAAAATGCAAAATAAATAGCAAAAACAAAACGGAAGTCCGTTTGACTTCCGAAATGTTCGAAAACCAAGGCGCAGCTTTTGATTGGTGCAGGCGCTCTGGAAACAATAGCCGACAGCTGCATCGTTCGAAAACAGGAACACTTACTTCCGGGTTTTTGGTGAACCAAGGTACCACTTTATTTAGTTGGATGGAGGAAGATGTGGTAAGGGGTGGCTGGAAGGAAAACGATTCTCTGTGCCTTGGCTTGTCTCTCCGTCACGGTGCACAGCCTGGCGATTCAGCTGCAGTTCCTGCATTGCAGGCGGCTGGACTAGATCAGGCATGTCCAACAGGTAGATCGTGATCTACCGGTAGATCACTGGACATCTGCGGTAGATCACTGGTAGATCATTGGCTCCCCCCAAAGAAGCTGAACAACTGTGGCTCCCCTAAAAAAAGCTGAACATCTCACCTCCTCCCTGAAAAAACTCAGCAACTTTGACCCGAACCTCAAAAAAGGGGGTAGATCACTGCCAGTTTTAAACTCTGTGAGTAGATCACAGTGTCTTGGGAGTTGGCCACCCCTGGACTAGATGACCCCTTTGTTGAGTTCTATGAATTCAACAAAATTGGTTCACTTGATCCAAGGATACCAGTTTATCAAAGTCTCATGGTCATTTATACCTCCAGAGCCCCCTGCCTCTTAGCACCCCACAGTTAATCCCAACACCCCCTCAGTCCACTCAGGAATCTGGTAGCCGCATTTTGAACTCACAGTACAGTGGTGCCTTGGTTCTCAAACGCTGAAAACCCGGAAGTGTCCCGGTTTTCGAATGTTTTTCGGAAGCTGAACACCAGATACGGCTGTCGGCTATCGTTTCTGGAGCACCTGCACCAATCAGAAGCCGTGCCTTGGTTTTCGAACATTTCGGAAGTCAAACAGACTTCTGGAACGGATGAAGTTTGGCGCTTTTGCTTTTGCTATTTATTTTGCGTTTTCGTTTTTGAGGCTTTCTCAGTTAATTTGTTTTTGTGACTGTGTGGAAGCCAGTTCAGCTACTGATTGATTGTGTGACTGCGGAGATGGATAAAAGCCCCCCATCCAAACAATGACTATCATCAGTGCAGGTAAGGGGAAAAAAATTAATTTTAATTTTTATCATCTACAATACTGTCTTATTTATTTTACAGTACATTGATTATTGCTTTCATTTTATGGTCTCGTTAGATTGTAAAATTCATGTTAAATTGCTGTTTTAGGGGTTGCTTTTAAAAGCCTGAACGGATTAATCCGTTTTGCATTACTTTCTATGGGAAAGCGCACCTTGGTTTTGGAACGCTTTGATTTTGGAACGGACTTCCGGAACGGATTAAGTTTGAGAACGAAGGTACCACCTCCAAGGAGCCTTGTTCCCTCTTCCCAGTGAAGTTTCTCCAGGAGGGCACAATTTTCTTGCATTGATTTCCACAATTTATATACCGTTTATTTATTTAGTAAATTTGAATCCTGTCCTTTGTCTCAAAGGAGGCCAGGGCGCCAGACAACATGCAATGAAACATCTCCAAAACAATTCCATTGCGGATGGCTTTCTCGGAAAGATCCCAGCTTCAAAGGCTTGTTGTAATTCAAGATAATCATCAGTTAAAACTGTTTTAAAAAAACAACAACCCTAGACTGCAGAGCCACTGTGGTTAGACTGCTGGGCTAGGACCTTGGAGATGAAGGTTCGAATACTCACTAGGTGACCCTGGAGGGTCAATCGCTTACCCTTAGCCTAGCCTACCTCTCAGGGTTGTTGTGAGGATAAAGAGGGGAGAAGGGTAGTATGTATGCCGCCTTGAGTTCTTCAGAGGAAAGAAGCTGAGATATAAATGTAATAAATAAGGGACAAAGAGCTGTTTCCTAGTTCTGCTGGATCTCTCAGCGGCCTTTGACACCATCGACCATAACATCCTTCTGGACCGTATAGAGGGGTTGGGAGCTGGGGCACTGTTATACAGTGGTTCCGCTCCTTCCTCCTGGGCCGTGTCCAGAAAGTGGTGGTGGGGGATGAGTTTAGTCGGAATCTCCTTTCTTGTAACTTGAAGCCATGGGTTCGAGTCCTCCCCATCCAGAGCAGGAGAAAACAAACTTGCTCCATCTTCCAGGTGATAGCCCTTGAGATATTGGAAGACGGCTCTCCTATCTCCTCTTTTCCAGGCTAAACACACCCAGCTCCTTCAACCGTTCCTCACAAGGCTTGGCTTCCAGACCCAAACCTTCCATGTGACAGCACTTGAGATATCTGAAGATGGTTCTCATCAGTGCTATTTTTCTAGAAGAAGAAGAGGTGCCGGAATTCACCATGAACACCTCTTTCGTTCTCTTAGAACGGCAATGGCGCCCACCTGAAAGGTACTGGAACTGGTTCTTATATCTCCTCTCAGACTCCTCTTTCAAACCTAGCTGCTGGTGGATCCGGGCCACTGGGGACCACCAACAGTGACTCCCTCAATCAGGCATCCCTGGAGATATCCTGGGCCCAAGTCAGGAAGGGCCTTGCCAATTGATCCAAGAGCCCAGGAGAAGACAGGAAAGGGCGATTTCAGAATGGGGTCAGCGGCTCAATAATAGCCGTTCTCGCTCTAGAGCAGGGGTCAGCAACCTTTTTCAGCCATGGGCCGGTCCACTGTCCCTCAGACCATGTCGTGGGCTGGACTATATTTTTTTTGGGGGGGAGGGGTGAAATGAACGAATTCCTATGCCCCACAAATAACCCAGAGATGCATCTATATATATAAAAATGTTCCCATTCCGTGCGCGGTGGACACCACCTTGCTCCGTAACCGCTGGACCAAATCTCATCAAATTAGGACACAGCATACCATGACCATCAAGGAAGGATCTGGCATAATAAAAATTAAAAAAAAACCACACCTGACATACCTAAAATAAAGAAAAAAAGCAAATAAATTGGCGTACACATTAGATGTCACCAGCAAAACAGCGCCCTCTAGCGACAGCTATACTGGTACTACAGCTACAAAAGCAAAAAATTGGTGCAGCTATTACACAACACCAGCAAAACCTCAGAGTTCCGTCGGCCATTTGCAAGTTCGCAAACCGGTAATTGCAAAGGGGGGGGGGTGAGAAGAGGGTAATTGAAAACGGGGGTGGGGACAGAGAAGGGGCAGACGGAAGTTGAACAGGGGAACTTCTTCAGTTTCACAAATTCAGCCACAGCCCCGGCCCTTCTCCACAGCCGCTGACGCCGCCGTCGTCAGAGCCAGCCTGGGCCGTCCGCTGCCCACTTCCGCACTGCAGCTGCCATGAAAGGCAGGCCGGACACCATCCCCATAGCCGCTGCCGGCCCTCTCCTCTCCTACCACCACCAACAGACGCAGCCATCAACACCACAACATTCACACACATAGCCACAGCAAGGCGTGGCCGGGTGAGCTAGTTTTAAATAAAAGGACACATTCTACTCATGTAAAAACAAGCTGATTCCCAGAACGTCCACGGGCAGGATTGAGAAGGTGATTGGGCTGGAACCGACCCCCGGGCCTTAGTTTGCCTACCCCTGCTCTAGAGACTGGCCTGCATTTGACAAAATGCCAGATGAATCAGATCTGGCACCAAATCTGGCCAAGCCTGAAGACTTTTACACTGCTTGGCAAACATCCATTTCTCGTGTTAACAGGGTTCCTGCTGTTCCTGGGCCACTGTACTCTCAACGTTCAGTTCTGAGAAGACGCTTTAGCTGACATTTTTCCTGCTCTTCTCTCAAGGCTGGGCTCTGCTGACTGTGCTGTGATAAGATGGCAGATATCGCTATCTCCTGTTGTCATGGATTGTTCGACTTCCTTCTTCTGTCTCCTTGAGAAAATGTCCTTTAAAGGGGGGGCACAGGCTGGCAGACCCGATGGTTCACACCCCCAACCCTGCTCTGGTGGCGAAATTTGAAATATGGGCAGAGAAATCTAAATTTAAGATGGATATTTATGAGCTGGAACATATTCAGAGGAGGGCAACCAAGATGACTTAGGGCCTGGAAACAAAACCTTATGAGGAACGGTTGAGGAAGTTGGGGAGGTTTAGCTTGGAAAAGAGGAGACTGGGTGGAGAATCCTAGAGTTGGAAGAGACCACAAGCGCCATCCAGTCCAACCCCCTGCCAAGCAGGAAACACTATCAAAGCATTCCTGACAGGTGGCTGTCAAGCCTCTGCTTAAAGACCTCCAAAGAAGGAGACTCCACCACACTCCTTGGCAGCAAATTCCACTGTCGAACAGCTCTTACTGTCAGGAAGTTCTTCCTAATGTTTAGGTGGAATCTTATTTCTTGTAGTTTGAATCCATTGCTCTGTGTCCGCTTCTCTGGAGCAGCAGAAAACAACCTTTCTCCCTCCTCTATATGACATCCTTTTATTTATTTGAACATGGCTATCATATCACCCCTTAACCTTCTCTTCTCCAGGCTAAACATACCCAGCTCCCTAAGCCGTTCCTCATAAGGCATCGTTTCCAGGCCTTTGACCATTTTGGTTGCCCTCCTCTGGACATGTTCCAGCTTGTCAGTATCCTTCTTGAACTGTGGTGCCCAGAACTGGACACAGTATTCCAGGTGAGGTCTGACCAGAGCGGAATACAGTGGTACTATTACTTCCCTTGACCTAGATGCTAGCCATCTTCTGATGGCCTGTCACATGGAGGATGGAGTAAGCTTGTTTTCTCCTGCTCTGGAGGGATGGACTCAAATCAGTGGATTCACGTTACAAGGAAGGAGATTCTGACTCAACATTAGTAATAATAATAATAATAATAATAATTTATTATTTATACCCTGCCCATCTGGCTGGGTTTCCCCAGCCACTCTGGGCGGCTTCCAACAGAATACAGTGGTCCCTTGGCTGTCGAACGTAATCCGTTCCAGAAGACCGTTCAACTTCTGAAACGTTTGACAACCGAGGCGCAATGGGCTGCCGGCAAATTCAATGGAGAACGTGAGTTTGGAAGGATAATACCGGTATTTAATCAATATATCCCCTCCTACTACCCACAACGGGATGCGGGTGGCGCTGTGGTCTAAACCACAGAGCCTAGGGCTTGCTGATCAGAAGGTCGGCGGTTCGAATCCCTGTGACGGGGTGAGCTCCTGTTGCTCGGTCCCTGCTCCTGCCCACCTAGCAGTTCGAAAGCACGTCAAAGTGCAAGTAGATAAATAGGTACCGCTCCGGCGGGAAGGTAAACGGTGTTTCCGTGTGCTGCTCTGGTTCGCCAGAAGCGGCTTAGTCATGCTGGCCACATGACCTGGAAGCTGTACGCCGGCTCCCTCGGCCAATAATGCGAGATGAGCGCGCAACCCCAGAGTCGTCCACGACTGGACCTAATGGTCAGGGGTCCCTTTACCTTTACTACCCACAACATTCCCACAGAAAGCACTGTAATAAATGTGAACTATTACAGCTATTACTACTCCGAACCAATGGCTTCAAGTGACAAGAAAAAGGAGATTATTTTTAAACATCAGGAAGAACTTTCTCACAGTGGAACGGTCTCCCTTTGGAAGTTGTGGACTCTCCTTCCTTGGAGACTTTTAAGCAGAGACTGGTTGTCCATCTGTCAGGGATGCTTCGGTTGAGATTATCTTTGGTCATGGATGATCTTGTTGAGATTCCTGCATTGCAGGGGGTTGGACTAGATGACCCTCAGGCGTCCCTTCCAACTCTACAATTCTATGCTTGTTTGCTCAGCCTTGACTCTCATGGCTAGATGTGCCAGTCTCAAAGCCCTTTAACCACACATGACAGGGCTACACAACTAGATTGTGATCTGGCTTTCCTAACAGAGGCCTTGTCCTGCCCGCGAAGCGCACCAGGCAAGGGGCACAGGTAAGCCAGTGCTACAGGAGGAGAAGGCTGCTGTCTTCACGCCGCCTTGTTTTGTGGGTCCTGCACATCATCTCTTCTGCAAACAGGATATTGGAGTTGATGGTCTCTTTTCTCAGACCCAGCAGGGCTGCCTGATGACCAGATATCTGTCTTAATCTTCTTTGCTCTGTTCCAGACATGCCGTACGCGTCGGCTAAAAAATAGATGCTGTTGGCCGGCAATGCGAAACATCCTCCCGACTGTGGGCAAGGAACCAAAGCAAGTTCTCAAATGCATCAACATTAGTCAGCACTCCCTCGCAGTCCCGTTCCAGAAATCAATTAGTTAGCAGCTTTTGACTTCTTGGGACGCGGCAAGCTGCAAAGAATCCGATAAATCTGAGACTTGTCATTATCGGTGCTCCGAAAACACAGCCGGGATGTTTTGCAGCTTAACCAAAAGAGAGAGCAGCAGGGAGCTTTTTCTGTTACCCAGAACAGCTTCCCACGTCCAAACACCCCAGAGGGCAGCTGTACTTTCCATCCCCGCTGTTGTGCTAATCTCAGAGAGGTGCGATGTGATGATTCTCAAGAAAACCAGCGCAGGGTTCAGAGCCCTGAGGGCGCCGTCAAGGTCCGCTGTGAGGTCCCATGGCAGGGTTGGGGTGTGACTTACGGGGCAATGGCTATGGGGCTTGGGAGATAAATGCCTCTGTTCTCTGGTGGAGCAGCGGGGGGAAGTTACAGCGACCCGATCAAATTCTCCTTTAGTCTTAAGTCACTGCTGCAAGACGATGTGAGTAATTTCAGAAGGCTAGGGAAAAAGGAAGGGCAGGTGGATCAGAGACCAGCAGAGGAGCCTACATTTTGCACCGTTTCAAAATCTGACGGCATTTGCCCCACGGTGGGCAAAAGATTCCTGCACTGCAGGGGGCTGGACTAGATGACCCTTGTGGTCCCTTACAACTCTTGTTGTTGTTGTTTTGTTGTTTAGTCATGTCTGACTCTTTGTGACCCCATGGACCAGAGCACGCCAGGCACTCCTGTCTTCCACTGCCTCCCGCAGTTTGGCCAAACTCATGTTAGTAGCTTCGAGAACACTGTCCAACCATCTCATCCTCTGTCGTCCCCTTCTCCTTGTGCCCTCCATCTTTCTCAACATCAGGGTCTTTTCCAGGGAGTCTTCTCTTCTCATGAGGTGGCCAAAGTCTTGGAGCCTCAGCTTCAGGATCTGTCCTTCCAGTGAGCACTCAGGGCTGATTTCCTTAAGAATGGATAGGTTGGATCTTCTTGCAGTCCATGGGACTCTCCAGAGTCTCCTCCAGCACCATAATTCAAAAGCATCAATTCTTCGGCGATCAGCCTTCTTTATGGTCCAGCTCTCACTTCCATACATCACTACTGGGAAAACCGTAGCTTTAACTATACAGTACGGACCTTTGTCGGCAAGGTCCGACCTTGCCCTTCCAACTCTATGATTCTACAAAATCTCCGACAAATGACAGAGAGGGGTGTGTTAGTGTATAGAAAGCATCCCACTGCAAGGGGTGAATTTGGCATTTGTTGTGTCCCCCTCTCTCACTTTCAGCTCTGCTCAATACCGGCATGTGGCCCCCATGTTCTTACCCAGAAGGGAATGCGGCCCTCAGCCTGGGAAAAGCCCCCCCCTTAGTTATGCATGCATGTGACTTACTCCCTAGCGCGTCCAATCCTGCAGAACTCCATTACAAATTTTCGCTTTGTAATCCTATATAATAAAGAGCCTGTGTCCGTCCGTACTTTCCGTGTGTCAGTGGAATTCGCAACTGGGCATGTGCCCCACGGACACAGGGATTGGAGCGCAGAGACTCTATGCAGATGAGACGGTCGGAGGCCGCCAATCGGAAGTGCGGGAGGGGAGGGGCTGCCTCGCCCTGCACTCAAAGAAAGTTGCTGGCGGCCATTTTGTGTGTGTGAGTGATGGGAGTTACTCAAGGATTCCTCTCACGCCCGCCCTAGGCCGACGGCCCTGCCCAGGAGGCGGCCTCCCTCCCTCAGGGGCTCAAAGCAGCCCCCGTCCCGTCCTCGCCATGTCCCTGTACAGGAACTCGGTGTGGTTCATGAAGGGGCTGGGAGCCAAAAGGCCAAAGAGAGGCGGGGGCTGCCATGGCCGTTTCCACACGGAGTTTGCTTATGGAGGGAAACCGGACCCCCCCCCCCTCCCCAGTACGTGGGATTTGAGCCCATTCCCCCTCCTCCGCCGCACGCTTTAGGGACTTTTATGTAACGGGAGGGGCCAGTTTCCCTCACAGCTTCTCTCGGACGCGCTGCAGGATGAGGCCCGGCTGCCTTACCTGAAGGCTGCTGTCCTAATCCCACTTGCCTGAGGGAAATAAGTCCTGTTTTTAAAAATGTTTCACCACATATGTTCTAGCGCCCGTTAATTTAACGGGCTGAACGTCCACTAGTTTGATTATAAACCGAGAGCTCAAACTGCGCACACTACAAAGCGTAAAGCGATACTTTTAGCATTTTCTCCTTTCCCCCCTTATAAGGTGAATAGCTATTTAAAAGCCTAGAGTATCTTATATATGCCCTGTTTTTCTAAAGCGCTTAAACCCAACAAGGTCTGTCGCAGGGAAAGCTGCAAAACCTCAGGTTAGGAGACTGCCGCTAAGCTAATCTAGGATGCGAAAAACAACCAGACGTCCTTTTGAATGCACATTCATGATGATTTGTGCTCACGATGGTATCAGGGAGGTCACACATGATCATACTTTCAACGCCGGTTGCACCTGCAAAAGCTTTGGGGCTGATCATTCCCAGTCGGTGCGTATCTTCCTGCTGAAATCCTGTAATTTTTTAATACCACAAATGTTCTGTTTCATTTTCTTTCCTTCTTTTGGATGCCCTGTGGCCCAACAATGGGAAATGATTTGGGGAAGAGTCAAACCAAAGCGAGATAAATCCACCGCTAATGAACTATTCTTGTGCCAGGAATATGCTGCAGAAAACACCGCCGGGCCATTATCTCTAACCAATTTGTTCTAGAGATTGATTGCAATGTGGATGGAAAAACAGACGCCAAACTGTCACCCCCAAAAGTGAAAGGAAGCATATGTCACGGATATTTTGGCCAGGCCAATGAGGATGTTAGAAAGGAGAATCAAACCTGTCTTGTGTGAAGTCCCCTTCTTGTGTGAAGTCACACTTCAAAATGACCTTAACAGATTAGAGAACTGGGCCAAGGCAAACAGGATGAATTTTAACAGGGAGAAATGTAAAGTACTACACTTGGGCAAAAAAAATGAAAGGCACAAATACAGGATGGGTGACACCTGGCTTGAGAGCAGTACAAGTGAAAAGGATCTAGGAGTCTTGGTAGACCACAAACTTGACATGAGTCAACAGTGTGATGCAGCAGCAAAAAAGCCAATGCAATTCTGGGCTGCATCAATAGGAGTATAGCATCTAGATCAAGGGAAGTAATAGTACCACTGTATTCCGCTCTGGTCAGACCTCACCTAGAATACTGTGTCCAGTTCTGGGCACCACAGTTCAAGAAGGATATTGACAAGCTGGAACGTGTCCAGAGGAGGGCAACCAAAATGGTCAAAGGCCTGGAAACGATGCCTTATGAGGAACGGCTTAGGGAGCTGGGTATGTTTAGCCTGGAGAAGAGAAGGTTCAGGGGTGATATGATAGCCATGTTCAAATATATAAAAGGATGTCATATAGAGGAGGGAGAAAGGTTGTTTTCTGCTGCTCCAGAGAAGAGGACACGGAGCAATGGATTCAAACTACAAGAAAGAAGATTCCACCTAAACATTAGGAAGAACTTCCTGACAGTAAGAGCTGTTCGACAGTGGAATTTGCTGCCAAGGAGGGTGGTGGAGTCTCCTTCTTTGGAGGTCTTTAAGCAGAGGCTTGACAGCCACCTGTCAGGAATGCTTTGATGGTGTTTCCTGCTTGGCAGGGGGTTGGACTGGATGGCCCTTGGGGTCTCTTCCAACTCTAGGATTCTATGATTCAGAATTCTGCCTCCAGGGAGCAGCCGCCATAAGATCTCTGCCTGCTGTGATTTTTCCCCCTTTGCTAAAACAATTCCAGCCTGTGTTAATAGCTGCTATATCATTTATCACCGCAGTCCTGCTATGGCCCAGGCTCTGTTTTCTGTTAAATTAAACAATCTGTGAGGGCTTCATTAGAAAGGACAGGAAGGTGCGCAATTATCAAAGAGATGCAAAGGGGAGATTAGAGCTAAAACTGTTCAGGGAGGGACGTTACGTGCCACAAGGAGAGACCAGGCTTGCTTGGGATCCATGGAAAAGGCACGTTTGCTAGCAGAAGTCGCCGGCCCTCTTCAAATCAGGTGCACAGATCATCATTGCGTGTGGCATCTGTGCCCCTGCAGGCAGGACTAAAAGGGTGGAGCCTCCACTCTGGGGGGCAGTCTACCAGTTGCAGGGAATCACAACCGGGGTGTTGTGCTCAGGTCCTGCTTGTGGGTTTCCAACAAGGGCAACTGGGAGAACAGAATTCTGGACCAGATGGGCCGCTGGCCTCATCCTGCAGGCTCTTCTGGTGTCCTTAATACTAAAGTGTGCTAACTTATTATTGCTGTTGTTAGTTTTATTAAATTTCTTCAGTACCTTTCTAACAAAATCTCAAGGTGTCCCACAAAGAATATACAATGAGAAGTAAAGTAAAAATGAGAATATAACGGTGGTAACAGTAATATCACTACAAACAGTAAAATCCACATCAGTCCGCCAAAAACAAAAAAGCCCAATTCACCACTCATTATTGTCAGTGCTGCCTTCACTGGGGTAGATCTTCTGATCCAGACAGCTCAGCTGGTTGAGCATGAGACTCTTAATCTCAGGGTTCTGGGTTCGAGCCTCACGTTGGGTGAAAGATTCCTGCATTGCAGGGGGTTGGACTAGATGACCCGGGAACTCCGTTCCGGCACCTCTCAGATGGGCACCATTGCCATTCTAAGAGGACAAGGTGAGTTCCGGTACCTCTTTTCCTAGAAAAATAGCACTGAGATGATTCTGTGTCTCCAGACCTAATTTCACACAGTCCTCAGTTTAGGGGGGGGGGCACATGGCAATGTGCTACTGGAGAGACCTACTTCATGCTCTCTAGGCATCTAGACATACATGGGCGGGGGGGGGGGGCTGCCCCCACCAAGGACCAAAATGCTGGAGGCAGGGGTGCCAACTTGGATAAAATATTCTGGTAGCCCAGGTAAGCCCTGCCCCACATAATCGATCACATGATGTGGTGCACACACACCATTTGAATGCCCATCAACTTTGGGGGCAACCGGCCCCCTCAAATATATTATTATTTTTTGGGGGGGCAAAGCCCCCTCGGTCCCTCGGAGTTGGCTCCTATGGCTGGAGGTTCCCTGGAGAGGCCCTGTGGAACGCCCTCCCACCGGATGTCAAAGAGATAAACAACTATATGACATTTAGAAGACATCTGAAGGCAGCCCTGTTTAGGGAAGTTTTTAACGACTGATGTTTTAATGTATTTTTAATCCTTCGTTGGAAGCCGCCCAGAGTGGCTGGGGAAACCCAGCCAGATGGGCGGGATAGAAATAATAAATTAGTATTATTATTGTTAGGGACGCGGGTGGGGCTGTGGGTTAAACCACAGAGCCTAGGGCTTGCCGATCAGAAGGTCGGTGGTTCGAATCCCAGCGACGGGGTGATCTCCCGTTGCTTGGTCCCTGCTCCTGCCAACCTAGCAGTTCGAAAGCACGTCAGAGTGCAAGTAGATAAATAGGTACCGCTGCAGCGGGAAGGTAAAAGGCGTTTCCATGCGCTGCTCTGGTTCGCCAGAAGCAGCTTAGTCATGCTGGCCACATGACCTGGAAGCTGTACGCCGGCTCCCTCGGCCAATATGGCGAGATGAGCGCCGCAGCCCCAGAGTCGGTCACGACTGGACCTAATGGTCAGGGGTCCCTTTACCTTTACCATGCACACGAAAGCTCATACCAAGAACAAACTAAGTTGGTCTCTAAGGTGCTACTGGAAGGAATTTTTTTATTTTTTATTTTGTTTTTATTATTATTGTTATGGTGCCCTCTGGGCGCACAGAGCGTGCCTTCCGACGGGGCATTTCCCTCGACGGCCAGGGCCTTTCCAAGGCACACATCTCTCCCCGCCCCCCAATAGCGTTACTTACGATCATAGGCAGGGAGCAGACGGTGAAGAGGGCGGTCATGAGAGCTAGCAAGACTAGCTGGCCCAGCTCCTCGGTGCGGCCGGCGTAGGGACGCGCGGTGGACGCGGCGCCGGTGCCCCCGCCGCTTCCGTGCGCTCCGGCCGGCTGGCTCCTCCGCGGGGGCTGCCGGCGCGCCATGCGGTAGAGGCTGCGCATGCTGCCCAGGTTGCAGAGCCCGATGGCGAGTCCCAGCGCGCCCAGGAGGCTGTTGTAGAGCACCGAGTAGGCCCGCCCGCCGCCGGCCATGCGGATGAAGCACCAGGTGCCCGGGCAGTACTGCACGATGGCACCGAAGCCCAGCAGCGGCAGGGCGCAGAAGAGGGCGCACAGCGAGCCCGCCGCGACGGTTAGCAGCGCGCCCAGGCGCCGGCTGGTGTGGCGCTGGTAGAAGTAGGGGTGGCCCAGCGACAGGCAGCACTCCAGGGCCATGGCTAGGAGCAGCATGGTGGGCGCCAGGCCGAAGAAAGCCATCAGGAAGGCGAAGAGCTGGCAAAGGCTCCCGGGGCTCGCGTCCTCAGCGCCGGCGGCGGCTGCGTCTTCTTCCCCGACGCCAGCAGTTTCTGGCGGCGGCCAGAGCTCGCTGAGGCTGCGGTTGCGCGCATAGGCGGCCAGGACGATGGGGCTGAGCAGGCACTTGCCCAGCAGGTCGGTGGCGGCCAAGGCGCTGACCAGGAGGTAGAAGGCGGACGCCCTTGGGCGCCCCCAGCCGCGGGCGCGCTGCAGCCGCGCGCGGAGCTGGTGCTGCCACAGGATCCCCAGCGCCAGCACGTTGCCCAGCAGGCCGGCCGCGAAGAGCAGCGAGCCCGGCAGCGCCGACTGGCCGCTCTCCAGGTGCCGGTTGGCGCGGCAGCGGTAAGCGCCGCCGCCGCCGTCGTCCATGGAGCCGGCGGCGGGCGAGAGCGTGCGCCTCGACGGGGCGGGCTGGGCGGCGAGGCGGGACGAGCCGTGCCTATGAAGGGGCGCGGGGCGGGGAGGGTGCGCAGGAGGGTGGACGGCCTCCCGCAGACGGGGCGGGAGCAAGAGAGCCGGAGAGGTGGGGCAGGGGCTAAGAGGAGGAAGCGCAGGCCTCGCCGGGAGGGCGGAGAAGGGGCCGTTGGTTCCCACGGGCAGCGGGGAAGGGATCGCGACTGTCTGTGCGAAGGGGGGACGGACGGGAGCAAGCGAGAGGGAGGAAGGGAGTCCCCTTCTAGACGGCAGGCGGCAAAGGCTCGAGGAAACGAGTGGTGTCGGGAAGGGTAATAGGTTGGGCACAGTGGGCCAGCGGAAAGGTTGCCGGTGCCAAGGGCGCACTGCACATGCCCAGAGGCACTCTGCCCGTCCTCACGTGCCTCACCGCCACTTCCGTCCGGGATGTGCAGCAGTAACTTGGGAAAAGGGATCCCGGTGTCAGGGTTTCAGGGTGTTTGGGGCGGGGATTCCGCGAGTCCAAGGCGCGTAGGATGGCGGCGCGGCAGGACATCTGCTTTGCGTGCTGAAGATCCCGGGTTCAGTCCCTGGCTGGCAGCACCTCCAGGTAAGGCCCTGTCCGAAACCCCGGAGAGCCGCTGCCATTCAGAGCACGTAATGCGCAGCTAGATAAGGGTCTGACTCAGAATAAGGCTTCCTGGTATGAATTGCCCTCAGGTGACCAGATAGGGAGGCTTTGCAAAAACTGGTTCTCTTGAGGGGGAAGGGTCATAGGTGACCGGGAGAGTATCTGCTTTGAATGCAGAAAGTCCAAAGTTCACTCTCAGGCCTCTTCAGGTAGGATCGAAGGAACCGGCCCCTCAGGAAGGTCAGCCCTCTGGAAGATGAACCAAGGGCCTGACTCTTTAGAAAGCATCTTCCTATCTCCTCAGGTGAAGTTCCGGCATTGCAGATGTCCAGGGGAGGGAGAGATGTCCACGCTTACCTTGGACAGGAGGGAAGCCCCAGCGTTGGCAAGACCAGGGAACTTGCAGGTTTTGTTGGCCTTCTAAGCCCTCAACCCCAGTGCCGGGTTTATGTATAAGCTAAACAAGCTATAGCAAAAAACCTGCCTACAGCAACAGTGTTTTGTGTTGTGTAGGCTCCTATGATGTAAGTCAGGGGTAGGCAACCTAAGGCCCGGGGGCCGGATGCGGCCCAATCACCTTCTCAATCCGGCCCGCGGACGGTCTGGGAATCAGCGTGTTTTTACATGAGTAGAATGTGTCCTTCTATTTAAAATGCATCTCTGAGTTATTTGTGGGGCATAGGAATTTGTTCATTTTTTTTCCTTCCCCAAAATATAGTCCGGCCCACCACATGGTCTGAGGGACGGTGGACTGGCCCACGGCTGAAAAAGGTTGCTGACCCCCGCCTGCTAGCCTGCTCCCTCAAATATCACTGGTTTGCTCCTTTCTATATATAGGTTGCCTACATTCTGCATGGACTGGCTGCATGACAACATGTGCAAATGACTTTAGCTACCTATTAGGTCCATAAATTACCATATATCCAACACAAAAAACAGCCACTTTTGTTGACGACAAAAGACAGCTGGACATATAAAGGGCCCCATTACCTTCAGGAGCTGAGGGCCTCATCAAACCTAAATCCGGCCCTGCTCAACCCTCTTCCTCTAGTTGCTGTAATATCATTCATGATTATGATGATGAAATAATAATAATAATAATAATAATAATAATAATAATAATAATAATCACCTGTGTTTTTTTTCTGGGGTATGCAGGGGTACGGATACCCCTAACCATTATGTGAATCTAAGTTTGGCCTCATTGAGGGGCAGTATTTCAATATGAGTAGGAGTACCCCTAAACATTTTTTTTAAGAAAAAAAGCACTGATAATAATATGCCACCCATCTGTCTGGGTTCCCCCAGCCACTCTGGGGGAGCTTCCAACAAATTAAAACCATAGGACATCAAGCATTAAAAACTTTAATGGGGCAAACATAAGATTCTGCACTTAGGCAGGAAGAACCAGATGTACAAATATAGGATGGGGGACACCTGGCTCACTAGCAGTACATGTGAAAAGGACCTAGGGGCCTTGGTTTAACATGAGTTTAACAAGTTTAACATGAGTCCACAGTGTGATGCGGCAGCAAAAACAAAGCTAATGCTATTCCAAGCTGCATCAACGGAAGTCTAGTGTCCAGGTCAAGGGAAGTAATAGTCCCACTCTATTCTGCCTTGAGGGACGCGGGTGGCGCTGTGGGTTAAACCACAGAGCCTAGGGCTTGCCGATCAGAAGGTCGGCGGTTCGAATCCTCGCGACGGGGTGAGCTCCCGTTGCTTGGTCCCAGCTTCTGCCAACCTAGCAGTTTAAAAGCACACCAGTGCAAGGAGATAAATAGGTACCGCTCTGGCAGGAAGGTAAACGGCGTTTCCGTGCGCTGCTCTGGTTCGCCAGAAGCGGCTTTGTCATGCTGGCCACATGACCCAGAAGCTGTACGCCGGCTCCCTCGGCCAATAAAACGAGATGAGCGCCGCAACCCCAGAGTCGGACACGACTGGACCTAATGGTCAGGGGTCCCTTTACCTTTACCTAGTCAGACCACACCTGGAATACTGTGTCCAGTTCTGGGTGTCACAATTTGAGAAGGATGTTGACAAGCTGGAACATGAGCAGAGGAGGGCGACCAAGATGATCAAGGGTCTGGAAACCAAGCCTTATGAGGAACGGTTGAAGGAGCTGGGTATATTTAGCCTGGGAAAGAGGAGACTGAGAGGAGAGATGATAGCCAACTACAAATATCTCAGCGGCTGTCAGATGGAAGATGGAGCAATCTTGTTTTCTCCTGCTCCAGAATGTAAGACCTTCAAGTTACAAGAAAGGAGATTCCAACTAAACATCAGGATGAACCTTCTGACAGTAAGAGCTGTTCAACAGTGGAACGGACTCCCTTGGAAGGTGGTGGACACTCTCCTTCATTGGAGGGGGGTTGAGTAGCCACAATTTCAGGGATTCTTCAGCTGCGATTCCTGCATTGCAGGGGGTTGGACTAGATGACCCTTGGGGATCCCTTCCAACTCTACCAGTCTATGATTCTTTGAAATATCTGAAGTTTGGAGCAGTGGTCAACCAGGGTTTCAGGAAGCTCACCACCATATCTGTCCTGTACACTGGAAGAGATGTTGATTTAAGAATAGAGGAAGCTGCCTTATACTGAATCAGAGCATATTGTCAACACTGACTGGCAGCAGCTTCCAGACAGAGTCTTGTTGTTGTTTAGTCGTTTAGTCGTGTCAGACTCTTCGTGACCCCATGAACCAGAGCATGCCAGGCACCCCTGTCTTCCACTGCCTCTCGCAGTTTGGTCAGACTCATGTTGGTAGCTCCGAGAACACTGTCCAACCATCTCGTCCTATGTCGTCCCCTTCTCCTTGTCCCCTTTCTCTTTCCCAACATCAGGGTCTTTCCCAGGGAGACTTCTCTTCTCATGCATGAGGTGGCCAAAGTACTGGAGCCTCAACTTCAGGATCTGTCCTTCCAGTGAGCACTCAGGGCTGATTTCCTCTCCCAACCCTTCCCGGAGACGCTGTGGACTGAACCTGAGACCTTTTGCTTGGAAGGCAGATGTTTTAACCACTGAGCTAGCCCTCTCCCCTGTCACACACTAAAAGAAACGGATCATCCCTGGTTACTTGTGAGCAGGAAGGAGGTAGGGCCTTCTCCCCTTGGTGACAAGAGAGCAATAATATTTGCTCCTGTCCATCCATCATGTTTGTTTTTTTCTGTGGAGCTGGGAGCTCAGATGGAAAACAAAGATTACTGACTTCAAGAGGGACAGGCTTTGTAGACACTTCGTGACTATAGGAAAGTGCAGGAAAACCTGAGCCTTGCTTGCAGAATCATCGAAAATTGGTCCCCCGAGTGACATTTTCTGGTGACAAGGATATCCTGGCTGTGGCTCTGCAGTGCTGCCTCCGCCTCGATCCTTTTGGCAGTTCTTTTCTGAACTTTTTCCAACTCGACAATAAAATAAACCTGAAAGCAACTTTCCTATCAATCTTTGGTGTGGGGTGAGCATGGAATCCACAAATGTGATAATAAGAATTAGATGTTGGTGCAAATTTCCCTGGCCCCAGATGCTTTAACTGAGATTTCTACATTGCAGGGGTTGGACTAGATGACTCTTGGGGTTCCTTCCAACTCTACTATTCTGCGTTTCTATGAAGGAGCCCCTTCTTCCATACAGACCTGCCTCTGTGTATAGATCTGTGGAGTTGACCTTCCTATTGGGGCTTCCACCATCTGGCAAACAATATTCAGCACCCCAGGGGGAGGGCCTTCTCGGTGGTGGCACCCCAGTTATGTAATCCCCCCTCTGAGTTACGGCAGGATGCGTCCTTCATGAGTTTTTGTCACCAGCTAAAGACATACTATGGGACGCGGGTGGCGCTGTGGGTTAAACCACTGAGCCTAGGGCTTGCCGATCAGAAGGTCAGCGGTTTGAATCCCCGTGACGGGGTGAGCTCCCGTTGCTTGGTCCCTGCTCCTGCCAACCTAGCAGTTCGAAAGTGTTGTGTATTGATTCAAAGTGTTATCATATCTGTATTACTATTGTCTGTAATCACATTAGGGTAAAGTAACTGCCTTCCTGTCCCAGAAGGAACAGTTACTATTGGTGCATTCAAGTTGCTGCATTTGGATCCTCAGTCTTATTGGTTCCCACCAAAAAGCAGCTGTGTGATTGCTTGAGATTGTTCCCTCCAAAATGTATCTTTTCCTAGCCAGTCCTCTGTCCCTATAAATGTAGCTTCCCTACCCTCAGTTCCCTCAGTCTTCTTTGCCTGAATAAAGAGTTGTTACATGAAGAAGCTGTCTCCTGCCTGCTATGTCAGAGAGCTGAAATCACTTGCTGAAATCATTAACCCACGCTACAACAGAAAGCATGTCAAAGTGCAAGTAGATAAATAGGTACCGCTCCGGCGGGAAGGTAAACGGCGTTTCTGTGCGCAGCTCTGGTTCGCCAGAAGCGGCTTTGTCATGCTGGCCACATGAACCGGAAGCTGTACGCCGGCTCCCTCGGCCAGTAAAGCGAGATGAGCGCCGCAACCCCAGAGTCGGACACGACTGGACCTAATGGTCAGGGGTCCCTTTACCTTTTTAAAAACATACTTGTTTCCTCAGGCATTTCCTGGGTATTAATGCTGGAGCCTGCTTTTAATTACTGTCCTGCTGCTTGTTGAGATTGTGAAAAATATTTTTATTATCTTCAGTGCTGTATTTTTAAACTGCAGATATTTTAAATGAAATAAATATCAGCATAATTGTTTACGTCCCCTGTATATTGCAAAGGCAGAAAAAAGGCCAAAACAAAAACAGCACAATGTTGGGTTCTATCACCTATAAAAGGCAGATTAAAAGGTTCAAATGACTTTTTAAAAATGACAGAGGCATGGTGTGATTGCGTTTTATTCAGGAGAATTTGCCTAAGGGATTTAATCATTTTGCAATAAGAAACATAAAACCACAAAGGTCAGGAATGGTTGTAAATTGGGCAGCATTGCAACGAATCCATTATTGAAATCTAGGAAAGGAATAGATTTCACCAAGTCTTAAATTTTGGATGTCCCCGTTAGCCTCACTTATCCCTTTGTGATCCGTGAGCAAAGTTCCACAGCAGTTTGAGGAGCTGTTAGCTAAGCATTGATTGACATTTTTATTTATTTGAGGGATGTTTCTATGGCCTTTCAACCGCAGTTTTCAGGCCACTTGACAGATGAAATGATTTTTGAAACATCAGGGCCAAAACAAAACAAAACTTCAAAAGCAGCATTAACAATGAGTGATGAGGCCTTTTAAAAGCTGGAGAGAAGATTATGGAAAAAAGATCTTTGTCAAGTGCGGAAAAGAGAATCGTGCAAATGTGTCAGGGCCCTTTCACACTTCATTTTATGGCGCGTTCATGATGATCTGTGCTCATGATCCTGCTTTCCTGCAAAGGTTTTGGGGCAGTCATATTGCTTATAATTCTGAATCTCTGCCTGTCCGTAGCTTCCTGCTGAAATCCTGTGAATTTTTATACCCCAGATGTTATGGGGGGGTGGGCTTTTATGTCCTGCTTTTTTGTGCTATATTATTATTATTATAATATAATAATAATAATAATATTTCTACCCCACCCATCTGGCTTTTCCCCCAAGAGGCAGGCGTCTTTTAATTTCCCATTTTCTCCCAAGAAGCAGGCGTCTTCTAATTTCGTGACTGCTGTCACCATCTGCAGTGATCATGGAACCCAAGAAAGTGAAATCTCTCACTGCCTCCATTTCTTCCCCTTCTATTTGCCAGGAGGCGATGGGACCAGTGGCCATGATCTTAGGTTTTTTTTCCATGTTGAGCTTCAGACCATATTTTGCGCTCTCCTCTTTCACCCTCATTAAAAGGTTCTTTAATTCCCCCTCACTTTCTGCCACCAAGGTTGTGTCATCAGCATATCTGAGGTTGTTGATATTTCTTCCAGTTTGGGATTCATCCAGTAATAGTAATACTAATAATACTAATACTAACGCTGCTGCTGCTGCTGCTACTACTACTACTACTACTAATACCATGACTTGCTTCCAGGGCCGGCGCGTCCATTTTGGCGAACTAGGCAGTTGCCTAGAGCGCCAAAATGGAGGGGGCACTGGCCAGCCTGCCCGCCGCCTGCCGCCGCCCCAACCAGCGGCGGAGCGAGCAGGTTGGGGCGAAAACCGCGGTGGTGGGGGTGCCAAAATGGAGGGGGCACTGGCCAGCCTGCCCCTCGCCGCCCGGTGCCGCCCCAACCAGCGGCGAAAATCGCGGCGGCGCGGGGCGCCCGGCGGGCAGGGGGCGGGGCACCGTACATCATGCGCAATGACGTCACGTGGCCCGCCCCCTCGCCTAGGGCGCCAAAAACCCTAGCACCGGTCCTGCTTGCTTCACATGTGGTCAAACAACCAACAACTTGTTCTCCAAAATAAATTAAAAAATTGTCCAGTAGCACCTTAGAGACCAACTAAGTTTGTTCTTGGTATGAGCTTTCGTGTGCATGCACACTTCTTCAGATACACTGAAACAGAAGTCACCAGACCCTTATATATAGTGGGAGGGTGGGGTGGGGTTTTTCTCAGTAGGGTAGTACCGGTAGGAGATGGGTGATTGGCTCAATGGGTATGGTAAACCTGTTGACGACTGTTAACGACTACAATTAGTCCTACAGGAAAAAGCAAGGGATGGTATGCAGATGACCAAAAATAGATTTAGCATGCTAAAGGTTTACCATACCCACTGAGTCAATCACCCATCTTCTTCTACCCTCCTGAGAAAACCCCCACCCCACCCTCTCACTATATATAAGGGTCTGGTGACTTCTGTTTCAGTGTATCTGAAGAAGTGTGCATGCACATGAAAGCTCATACCAGGGGTCGGCAAGGTTTACCTCGCGTGGGCCGGTTCACTCCAGCGGAGATCCCTCCATGGGCCACATCGTGCGCCCGTGTGAGCGCCCGCACCCGCGATTTCTGGCATCTGCATCAGCGCAGACGCAATTTCCAGCGCCGCGGAAATAAGTCCCCGCCCTGCGCTGATTTTTTTCGCCGTGCGTGGGGAGTCGTCGAGTGGGCGCCTCAATTCGGGGGCAGCTCATGGGCCGGTTAAACGACCCCCGTGGGGCGTTTGTGGCCCATGGGCCTTAGGTTGCCGACCCCTGGCTTATACCCAGAACATACTTAGTTAGTGGCGCTGTAGGTTAAACCACAGAGCCTAGGGCTTGCCGATCAGAAGGTCGGCGGTTCGAATCCCCGTGACGGGGTGAGCTCCCGTTGCTCGGTCCCTGCTCCTGCCAACCTAGCAGTTCGAAAGCAAGTCAAAGTGCAAGTAGATCAATAGGTACTGCTCCGTCGGGAAGGTAAACGGCGTTTCCTTGGCTGCTCTGGTTCGCCGGAAGCGGCTTAGTCATGCTGGCCACATGACCCGGAAGCTGTACGCCAGCTTCCTCAGCCAATAAAGCGACATAAGCGCCGCAACCCCAGAGTCGGACATGACTGAACCTAATGGTCAGGGGTCCTTTTACCTAAGGTGCTACTGGACAATTTCTTTTTTTATTTCGACTGTGTCAGACCAACACAGCTACCTACCTGAATCTTGTTCTCCAAAAGTTTTATTTTGCTCTCCAGATCCACTAGACCCTTGCCATCGCAGATTGGCGCATGTCTCGGGTGGGGTAGCCAAAGCAAGCATGGGTGCTGTGTTCACAAATAACGCCAAGCCACGATTAATACAAACAAACGGTTAGTAAGCCAGCAACAAATCATGGCTTCAGATGGTGGCTTCTTGACAGTAAACAAACTATAGTTAAGCTGCCGAGCAGGATTTGCATGTGGCGCTAAGCCAAGAGTAGGGAATCTCAGGCCTGGTTGCAACATGGATTATGACAACAATGGCAGTTTTTATTGTTTGTGCCATCTCTTAGCGGTCCCTAACATGGGAGCCATCTTTTCAGAGCTGCTTGCTAAACTCAGGGGCGTAGCGAGGGGGGTGGGGGGGGCAGGCCGCCCCGGGCAGCGCCTTGGTGGGGGTGACACTCGGGGCGGGGGCCCTGCCCCCTGCGCCTCCAAAGCCACCCTGGGCTTTTTCTTTTTTTTTAAAGGCTATTTTCGGCGCTGCTGGGGCGGAGCCGCAGGGGCAGCCAGTGAGGAGGGGTGTCACGCTTGTCGCTGACGTGACACCCCCTTGGCTGGCTGCCCCTGCGGCTCCGCCCCGGCAGCGCCGAAAATAGCCTCCCCCCCCCCTTTCAGCGGCTTTTTCCGCCGCTGGGCTCCCTGGGCGGAGCCGTGGCATGAAGGCAAGGGGCGGGCCAGCGAGGAGGGGTGTCACGCTTGTTGCTGACGTGACACCCCTCGTCCCTCGTTGCTGGCCCTCCCCTCTCCATGCCACGGCTCCTTGAAAGCGCCTGCTTTGTATTCCTCCCCCCCCTCTTTCAGCGGGTTTTTTCGCCGCGGAATGGAGGCAAGGGGCGGAGGCGTCACTCCGTGCACATGCACGTTGTGATGTCATGCGCACGGAGCGACGCCCTGCCCCCAGGGGTGCCGCTTGGCTTGCCGCCCCCGGCAGCCAAGCGGCATGCTACGCTACGCCCCTGGCTAAACTTTGAAGGTGTCCTTTGTTTAAAGGTCTCTTCGATCCAAGTCCAATTTGAACATTTAAAAACCCATAAGAATGGAGATTGAGAGTAATGAAGTTTCCCACCTGTGGTCAGCAATGGCTTCTAGTTGCTGCTGCTGCTGCTGCTACTACTAGTATTAATGGTGCTACTACTAGTACTACTAGTAATAGTAGTAGTGAAATAATTTATACACCACATTTTATTTTGAGAAAAAATACCAAGGTAGCTTCCCATAATAATAAAAATACAAGCAAAACGTGGCGAAAACCATTTCATCAGAACATGAAAACACCCATAATTAAAAGGTATAATAAACAAGCCTTCTAAAGTAGCATAACAGTCAAAACAATAATTAAAGCAGGAGGTTCAAGCCTGGAGATCAGGAGATGATTTGTCCAAACAGGAGTGTCTTCTAGAGCTGTTGATATTGATGGAGCCTCTCACATTAGGAATGGCTTAGGGAGCTGGGTATGTTTAGCCTGGAGAAGAGAAGGTTCAGGGGTGATAGGATAGCCATGTTCAAATATATAAAAGGATGTCATATAGAGGAGGGAGAAAGGTTGTTTTCTGCTGCTCCAGAGAAGCGGACACGGAGCAATGGATTCAAACTACAAGAAAGAAGATTCCACCTAAACATTAGAAAGAACTTCCTGACAGTAAGAGCTGTTTGACAGTGGAATTTGCTGCCAAGGAGTGTGGTGGAGTCTCCTTCTTTGGAGGTCTTTAAGCAGAGGCTTGACAGCCACCTGTCAGGAATGCTTTGATGGTGTTTCCTGCTTGGCAGGGGGTTGGACTGGATGGCCCTTGTGGTTTCTTCCAACTCTAGGATTCTATGATTCTATGATTTCAGCAGAGAGAACATGGGGGCAGTAAATGCTTCTGAAGACCAGTAGCTGGGAATTGAAAATGGGGAGAGTGCTCTGGTGCTCAGGTTCTGTTTGTGGACTTCTCATAGGTACCCGACTGGCCACGGTCTTTGGTCTGATCCAGCGGCAAGGCTCTTCGTGGCTTCCTATTGGGCAAATGGACCATCTGGATTGGCATTGTTGCAAGTTCTCTTGGGTTTCAGGTGGGGCTTTCTCAGACCTACCTAGAGATCCTGGGGATTGAATCTAGAGCCTCTTCAAGTTATGAAGGCATGGCCACAGCACCTTCACTGCAAGGAATTGATGCTGCTGCAGACCAGGGCTTCCCAAACATTTTGGGGTTCTATAAACTGGTTCCCAGTGCCCCCTACCTGATGAAAAACATTATTCAGAATAGAGGTTTGCACAACCCACTAAGGAATCATAGATCACTGAACTGTAGAGTTGGAAGGGACCCCAACGGTCATCTAGTCCAAGGAATCTCAGCTATGGGTCTTCTAGCAAAACTTCCTTATATTCAGTGGGGGTAAAAAGGTAAAGGGACCCCTGACCGTTAGGTCAAGTTGCGGACGACTCTGGGGTTGCGGCGCTCATCTCGCTTTATTGGCCGAGGGAGCCGGCATACAGCTTCCGGGTCATGTGGCCAGCATGACTAAGCCGCTTCTGGCGAACCAGAGAAGAAGAAGAAGAAGAGTTTGGATTTGATATCCCGCTTTATCACTACCCGAAGAAGTCTCAAAGCGGCTCACATTCTCCTTTCCCTTCCTCCCCCACAACAAACACTCTGTGAGGTGAGCGGGGCTGAGAGACTTCAGAGAAGTGGGACTAGTCCAAGGTCACCCAGCAGCTGCATGTGGAGGAGCGGGGACGCGAACCCGGTTCACCAGATTACGAGTCTACCACTCTTAACCACTACACCACACTGGCTCTACACCACACAGCGCACGGAAACGCCGTTTACCTTCCCGCCAGAGCAGTTCCTATTTATCTACTTGCACTTTGATGTGCTTTCGAACTGGTAGATTGGCAGGAGCAGGGACCGAGCAACGGGAGCTCACCCCGTCGTGGGGATTCGAACCCCCAACCTTCCGATCGACAAGCCCGAGGCTCTGTGGTTTAACCCACAGTGCCTCAAATACAAAAACTTTTGGAACTGGTTCAAGGTACCTGTTCCCACTGCAGACCTTCTGGAGAACGCAGTGGTCAGTTGGGAATGTAGGTTAATGTGGACATAGAATAATAGAGTTGAGAGGGACCCCAAGAGTCATCTAGTCCAACCCCCTGAAATGCCGGAATCTCAACTGAAGCATCCTTGACAGATGGCCATCCAACCTCTGCTTAAAACCTCCAAGGAAGGAGAGCCCACAACCTTCCAAGGTATTTTGTTCCACTGTCAAATGGCTCTTACCACCAGAAAGTTCTTTTTAAAAAAATAACATTTAAAAATTAATTTTCCAACATTTACCCAATATTACCACAGTTTTGCCAATTACACAGATTCCAATCAATATCAAAATAATTCCAATTATTTCCAAATTTATATAATTTAATCAAAGTGGTTTCCCGTGCTCCTTGATCAGTGTTTTTTGTCTAATTCTTAGATTGCTGCGGTTCCTATTTTTTTAAAACATCTAATGACATTTTGGTTTGTATATTAGTCATTAAGATCACAGCTGCATTTTTAGCGATTACTATTCGTGTCAATACCTTATCTACCTTTCCATGGGATTACAAATGAGGTGCTCTAATTGTTTTCCTTTTCTCTGCGTGTGCCAGTCTGAATATGTCCAATTATAAAGTCCTTGGCCTTTGTCTGCTGTCCAGTTCTTGAAATTCCTCCAATTGCTGTTGTCTCTCAACATAACTGGGGTGGGGCTATAATCCTGGAGAATTCTCAGAATATCTCAATAGCTCCCTCCCATCATGGACAACAACATACTCCAACAGTCCACTCTTTCTCACTACTCAGTCAACATCTAGAAATTTCCACAGCCCAAGAAAGAGGGATCTAGCTTCCGCCCAGGGGATCTTGTAGTACTTTCATTTTAATTAATCACCATCAAAGTCTCCATGCCTCCCTTGTCCATGGCTCCAAATTCCTTTAATCTTTACGACTGCATTCTGGCCAAAGTCCAATTAAGTTGTATCTCTTCTCTGTTGTTTGTAAGTTGTAGAGATGGTATCCGTTCTAATTTTCCAAGATAATCCATTCCAGCATTAGAGCTCTCTCTCCCCCATCTCTTTAAACAACAAGCAGTCAACTGTTCTTTTAATCACAAGTTTCATTCCATACTGCAATCCAACCTCATTCTGTATCTTTAAAATTTTGCACCTGGAGAGAGTTGTGGAATCTATATATATAAAAATGTTCCCATTGCGTGTTTGTCTGAAACACCCTTGCTGCGTAACCGCTGGACCAAATCGCATTAAATTTGGACACAGCGTTCCATTACCATGGCATAATAATCTGGCATAATAAAATTCAGAAAAACCACACCTGTCATACCTAAAATAAAGTTTAAACGCAAAAAACTGTCGCAGCTATTAGATGTCATCAGCAAAACAGCACCCTCTAGCGACGGCTATACTGGTACTACAGCTACAAAAGCAAAAAATTGGCGCAGCTTTTACACATCACCAACAAAACCTCAGAGCTCCGTCGGCCATTTGCAAGCTCGCAAACCGGTAATTGAAAAGGGGGGGCCGAGAAGAGGGTAATTGAAAACGGGGGTGAGGACAGAGAAGGGGCAGACGGAAGTTGAACAGGGGAACATCTTCAGTTTCACAAATTCAGCCGCAGCAGATCATCTTCCTGCTACGTGAGTGACTCTGAAATAGCTAATGACAGGCAGGCCGGTCCCAACCGCCACCGTCGTACGAGGCAGGCCGGACCTTGCTGCCGCCGCCGTGAAATTTAGGTCGGCACTGTCACCACAGCCCGGGTCGTCGCCGTTAACGCCATCAAATGCAGTCCCAGTCCAACCGACGCCCAGGCCCCTTAGCCACCCCACCACCGTGAAAGGCAGGCCCCGGCCGTTCTCCACAGCCGCTCACGATGACGCCATCAGAGCCAGCCTGGGCCACCCGCTGCCCACTTCCCCACCGCAGCTGCCATGAAAGGCAGGCCGGACACCATCCCCACAGCTGCTGCCGGCCCTCTCCTCTCCTACCACCACCCACAGACGCAGCCATCAACACCACAGCATTCACACACATAGCCACAGCAAGGCGTGGCCGGGTCAGCTAGTCATTAATAAATAAACTGAAAGTAAATAGGAAACTGGAGGCTTCCTTTTCCACCATCCACCGCCCACATCGAATAAAATCTCTTCTCAGTTCCAAACCTCAGATCAATGCAGCTGGGTGATTCCGTAGTTCTGATGACAACATCTTCTCTCAGTGTGTGCCTGACTTCAAAGACAATTAAAAATCCAATTAACAGGAGTACCTCTGTTTCTTAATGGCAGCATAGGGTTTTTTTCGCCAGGCAAAGTGCATTTACACTCAGTGCCTCCCTGCCCCCCACATTCCATGCTGGAATGAGAGCCAGGTATCGAGATGGACTGCGAGTGAAGCCCCTTCCTCCCTTCCCTGGAAGGAATTTCCAAGAATGGTTTATCTTCTATCATTCTTTTTCTCCGCCTTCCATCCCTGCAATGTTGTGGGGACTGCCTCCATTTAAGGCAGATAGGAACTGGAAACCATCAGAAAGTTCTTCTTGATGTTTAGTCGGAATCTCCTTCCTTGTAACTTGTAACTTGAAGTCTTGTAACTTGAAGTCCTACTCTCTGGAGCGGGAGAAAACAAGCTTTCTCCATCTTCCATATGATAACCCTTGAGATATTTGAAGATGGGTCTTATGTCTCCTCTCAGTCTCTTCTTTTCCAGGCTAAACATACCAAGCTCCCTCAACCATTCCTCATCAGCCTTGGTTTCCAGACCCTTGATCATCTTGGTTGCCCTCCTCTGCACACGATCCAGCTAGTCAATATCCTTCATAAATTGTGGCACCCAGGACTGGACACAAGATTCCAGGTGTGGTCTGACCAAGGAAGAATAGAGTGGGACTATGACTTTCCTTGACTGGGACGCTACACTAGATAATAACACAACAAAGTTCAAAACAGCAACAATTAATTGCGCATTTATTCAAAGTCTGCTAGCAACCTCCTGCTCCCCCCTTGCCTCTTAGCCCCGCTCCCAGTTATCGCACAATCCCGGTTGCCACACACTTTGTGAGCCACTGTTGTAGAGCAGTATGAATTTTTGGCAAAAAAACAAACCAGCCCATGGTAGTTACTTTTTTTTTTAAAAAAAAGAAAAACCCCTAAAAGTGCAAAATCTTTGGTCAGTTGGAGTGCTGACTGGCCATGGGTACTGTCAGTGGAGCTGTTATCAACTGCACAGTTGTTGACACCCCCACAAATCTTAGGCGCACGTTGTCGCTTTGCTGCCAATACAAACTGTTGCTTATGCAGAACGAAAAGCAAAAGTATTTACGACTGTTTGGGGCTGAGCTGAAAACCACAATAACTCACAGAGAGCCTTCTAAATTCTGACAACTTGGCATACTCGTCGGGATAATAGGATTTGCAATGGACTCTCAGATGCCGTTTCCGGAATAGGGAGTGTGTTGTGAACAAGTTGAGCCCAGGTAAAATAAAATTTAAAAAACTCTAATCTAGGGTGTCTATAGAATCAAAACTATCGAGGATATATTGGTTCCTGAAATCCATTCTGCAGAATCTCCCCCATGCAATTTTCGTGACGATATATACTGTTGTTATGTTATAGTTTGATGTTATGTCTTGATTTACGAATGGGGTTTGCTGTACTGAACCAGTCCGTCATTTGATTGTCATTGCTGTTGATTTGTTGCTCAGACTCGTTCCGTTTTGGTTAACGTTTAGTCAAGTTGGGGCAATCTCTGTCTGGCCTGGTGGTTTGCAAAAAGAACACAATTATTTTTGGTACTCCCGACTCTGTTGCAATGGTCACTTCCATAATGGATACTGCTATTTTCGATACCAGTATTTACGCATCATCAAGTAGCCATTTGCTTGTCCCCAGGGGTATTGCAATTTCTCTGTCTAGGCATTTACCGGTATACGATAATGCATGATTTTATTTAATTTAATTGCTGGCATTTAGGATTGAATAACCCACCAGTGCTCACTGGAAAGGCAGATCCTGAAACTTAGGCTCCAATACTTTGGCCACCTCATGAGAAGAGAAGACTCCCTGGGAAAGACCCTGATGCTGGGAAAGATTGAGGGCACAAGGAGAAGGGGACGACAGAGGACGAGATGGTGGGATGAATGGGAGCTGCCGAGACCACATAACACCGGTCTTGAAAGACCTGCATTGGCTCCCAGGACGTTTCTGAGCACAATTCAAAGTGTTGGTGCTGACCTTTAAAGCCCTAAATGGCTTGGGTCCAGTATACCTGAAGGAGCGTCTCCACCCCCATCGTTCAGCCCGGACACTGAGGTCCAGCTCCGAGGGCCTTCTGGCGGTTCCCTCACTACGAGAAGCCAAGTCACAGGGAACCAGGCAGAGGGCCTTCTCGGTAGTGGCACCCGCCCTGTGGAACGCCCTCCCACCAGATGTCAAAGAGATAAACAACTACCAGACTTTTAGAAGACATCTGGAGGCAGCCCTGTTTAGGGAGGCTTTTAATGTTTAATAGATTATTGCATTTGAATGTTCTGTTGGAAGCCGAGCAGAGTGGCTGGGGAAACCCAGCCAGATGGGCGGGGTATAAATAATAAATAATAATAATAATAATAATTATTGGACAGTGTTCTCGAAGTGACCAGCATGAGTCTGACCAAACTGCGGGAGGCAGCGGAAGACAGGAGGGCCTGGTGTGCTCTGCTCCATGGGGTCACGAAGAGTCGGACACGACTAAACGACTATACAACAACCCACCATTGAAAATAGGGGTATAGTTTACATCATGGGTCGGCAAACTAAGGCACGTGGGCCAGATCAGGCCCAATTGCCTTCTAGATCTGGCCCGTGGACGGTCCAGGAATCCAGGCAGCTGGCATAGCGCGTGCATGCGATGGTTTTTGTGACTCAGCCAGGCTTGGGGGTCAAAAGTGAGGTGTGCGGCTGCTGAAGACAAGCCCCGTTGCGCATTTGCAGCAATCTTTACTTCCGGGGTGGGGAAGAGGGAGAAGGAGCCACAGTTCGGATTTCCACCATGGAGCTGCCGCCGACTGACCTCAGGAAGGGCAGTTGCAGCGGCAGGGGCTCGGAGACGCCTCGGGAGCGACTCCCGCCGGCGGCGGTGGCGGCGGTGCTCCCTGCCACAGGAAGCGGGGAGCCCCTGGGCGGCTGCACTCCAAAGCATTTCTGTGCTCTGCTGGGGAGGCCGCTTGTTAGCTACATGGTGCAAGCCATGGAAAGATAAATTAACTAGGCAAAAAAGACAATCACGGAAATAACTGAATTACAACAAAGGAAATCTACGCCGTGAAAGATCCCTGAAACGAGATGTACGTATATTTATATAATGATACTCAAATAAACAATATGTTTAATGATTCAAGAGCAGACTTGCTCAAAAGCAAAAATCCTCAAAACGCTATAAACTAATTCAAAGAAATATAAATGACTCAAGAAAACCTTCCAAATAACAAAAAATAACTCAAGATAAACTAACAAATAACCTTAACGAGTTGCCGGCTAAGATTCTCGTTTCACTGTAATGATCTATCAGTTTCCTCAGAAGGAAAAAAAGTTAATGTATTTCTATAACTCAAAGTAGCTTGTTTGCTATTAAATCTAGGGGGGAGGATTAAAGAAACTTCAGAAAAGAAGAACACTCCCAAACAGTAAGTGGTAATTATCCAAACTAGGAATTCTAATCTTGCTTCATCCACACGGGAGAAAGAACGTTTTTGCTTGAGCGGCGCCGGCCTGACTTAGTGTGGCCAACGGCTTTTCCCTTCACCCACGCAGGCGCACACGCTCTCCAGGGCTGACAGGAATGGCGCGCTTACCTCAGCCCCCCCCCCCCCGCCTTATGAGAGAAATAATAACTGTCAACACGTAAAACACAAAGGAAGCAGCGTGGGTATATGAGGGAACACCCCCCCCTAAAAAATCACATTTGGGCAATGCTGGGGTTGGTCCCAATAAGGGTTTTAGCCAAAAATAATTTTTTTCCCAATTTTTTTTATTGGTTTTACATTGGTTTATATCACTCACAAATTTTGTAATCAACACTTTAAACACATAAAACATAGAACACATAAAACACATGCCTAACAAAACAGAACAAAAAAATATAAACCTCAATTCTTATCCAATTAAAATCACCTCAGATTGCGGGTCATAATCATGGCATAATAATAATAATAATAATAATAATAATAATAATAATAATAATAATTTATTATTTGTACCCCGGCCATCTGGCCGGGTCCCTCCAGCCACTCTGGGCGGCTTCCAACAAACATAAAAATACATCAAACATATAGTCCGGCCCCCCACAAAGTCTGAGGGACAGTGGACCGGCCCCCTGCTGAAAAAGTTTGCCGACCCCTGGTTTACATGCTGCCAGATGGGTGCTTGGAGCATGTATTTGTCGATTTAATTGTGAGGGGCCTCTTAATCCTTTTCCCTCTTCTGGTTGTTCTGCTAAAAAAACCTCCCCTCTGCCCGCTACTTTTTCATCCTTGGGAGAAAAAATATGGGTTTCTACACCAGATTGCAGCCACCCCTGCTAGATTTGGCAAAAAGGGGGAGAAAATAAATAAAACCTTGGACTAAGAGCTACATAAAATTGCGCATCGCATGTTCTTTGGCTCCCAGTTAGGACTGGGGTCCAGGCATTCCTGGAACTCTGATGATCCAGGAAACATTTTAGGAAGCCTATGTTCTTCCAACTTAGCCGGTCTGGAAGAATGGGAGGGAAGGAGATACGACAACAAAGGCAGACGGACAGAAATCCCGCTTTGGCTCAGAGATTTGCCTCGGAAACTCCTGGCTGCCTACCTGAAAGGGTTCTTAATGAAGTTATTTCACAGCACCTGAAATGGTCTGCATCATGTAGTTAACAGAAGAACGTAAGAGCTTGCGGGATCAGGCCGATGGCCCATCTAGTCCAGCATCCTGTTCTTACAGTGGCCGACCAGTAAGTTCACAAGCAGGATTTGAGCAGAAAAGGACTTCTCTTTTCCTGTGCTTTCCAGGGTATACACCCAGCATAGCTGTCAACCCTCCCTTTTTTTGGCGGGAAACTCCCTTATTCCAATGCCATTCCTGCTGCTATCCCGGATTGTTGATATCCCTTAAATTCCCCGGATTTCAAAGGAAGCAGCTCCTCTCCCTCCCTGCCGGCCAGGGAGGCTCCTCAGCTGCGTTGCTCGGCTGCCAATAAGGAGTCTGAGACCGACTGGGGGCGGAGCTTGCATGCTTTGTGCAGCCAGACCTTCACGCCCAACCAGACAGCTAGCCTGCCTGCCGTCTACGCGCTCGCTCTTTCGCTCACCCGTTCGCGCGCAGCCTCTGGAGCGCAGGGTGGCGAGGCTACTTGGTGCCATTGCACCGCCCTCGCGGCATCCCTTATTTTCAAATCCGAAAGTTCCAAAAAATCCCGTATTTTCAAATCCGAAAGTTGACGTCTATGCTTTATATGTCCAGCTGTCAACAACAAATTGTCGCTGTTTTCTGTGTTGAATATATGCTCTATGGTAATTTATGGACCTAATAGGCATCTAAAGCCATTTCCACATGTTTCCATGCAGCCAGTCCATGCAGAATGTAGGCACTCTATATATAGAAAGGAGCAAACCAGTGATATTTGAGGGAGCAGGCTATCAGATGGGGCCCATTACTTACCGATACATCAGGGGTCAGTAACCTTTTACAGCTGTAGGCCGGCCCACCATCCCTCAGACCATGGGGGGGGGGAGAACGAATTCTTTTTTTTGGGGGGGAGAACGAATTCCTATGCCCCACAAGTAACCCAGAGATGCATTTTAAATAAAAGCACACATTCTACTCATGTCAAAACACCAGGCAGGCCCCACAAATAACCCAGAGATGCATCCTATATTATAATCTTCAAGTGTCCCTGCGTCCACTTTCTGTGCGTCACGGAAGTGCGCTACTGCGCATGACCGGGACCCACAGGGACGCAGGGATTGGAGCGGGCGGAGAGGGGGGCGTGTCCGCGAGGCAGCGGCGGCGCACGCGCGTTGTCATTTGCGCCAGCACCGCTGCCTCGCACGGTCCCGGCTGAGGGAGCGCCGGCTCCTTACGCTGCCTGTCCGTGCTGCACATATTTTCTAGCACCCATAATTTTACGGGCTTAATATACTAGTTCTAATTAAAATGACACATTCTACTCATGTAAAGACACGCTGATTCCCGGACCATCTGTGGGCCGGATTGGGTAGGCGATTGGGCCGCATCTGGCCCCCGGGGCTTAGTTTGCCTACCCCTGACTAACATCATAGGAGCCTACACAACACAAAACACTGTCACTGTATTGTATGTAGGTTTTATTTTATTTGTTTTTTATCTTATATTTTGTAAATGTACATCCAGGTTTTTTTTCCTTTCAATTTTTGGGGCTCCCCCAAGAGAGTGGGGCCCTAAGCTAGAGCTTGTTTAGCTTATGCATAAATCCGGCACTGGTGAACCTGCAGGTTGGCTGGGGAAGGATGTGCCCCAAATACACTTCATTGGATGGAAGGTGCAATCAAATGGTCCTTCATTCTGTTAAGACAGTCTTTGTCAGCCAGTTGACTCCCAATCAGGTCGAGCTGAGCAATTAGCCTCTCCCAGACCATGAGTTGTAATGACAAACCTAGACAGCATCTTAAAAAGCAGAAACATCACCTTGCCAACAAAGGTCCGTATAGTTAAAGCTATGGTTTTCCCAGTAGTAATGTACGGAAGTGAGAGCTGGACCATAAAGAAGGCTGATCGCCAAAGAATTGATGCTTTTGAATTCTGGTGCTGGAGGAGACTCTTGAGAGTCCCATGGACTGCAAGAAGATCAAACCTCTCCATTCTTAAAGAAATCAGCCCTGAGTGCTCACTGGAAGGACAGATCCTGAAGCTGAGGCTCCAAGACTTTGGCCACCTCATGAGAAGAGAAGACTCCCTGGAAAAGACCCTGATGTTGGGAAAGATGGAGGGCACAAGGAGAAGGGGACGACAGAGGACGAGATGGTTGGACAGTGTTCTCGAAGCTGCCAACATGAGTCTGACCAAACTGCGGGAGGCAGTGGAAGACAGGAGTGCCTGGCGTGCTCTGGTCCATGGGGTCACGAAGAGTCGGACACGACTAAACGACTAAACGACAACAACAAGACCATGAGTTTAAGAACAGCAGAAGTAGCCGAGAGGAGAGGAGAGGAGTATAGGGATTAAAAAAAATAATTTTATAAGTGTGTGTCTTTGTTTCTTTATTTGAACCTTTTGTATGTATTGTGGTATTTTATGCATTGTGACTTGCAGTTATTTTTTATTGTTAATAGTTTAGTAATTATTGTAATTGTTAAGAGTGAATGTCTGTTTATTATTTGCTGGTGTTCTGAGAGTTAATTTTATTGCGTACTATTATATCCTGTTTATTTTTTAAAAAATATGTTTTTATTTGAGCACGTGCATTTCAATCCATATTTTCAAGATAGCTTACAAAAGAGAACCATAAAAGAAATATAAACCAGATTCAAAACATTAGAAATAAAAGCAATTATCGTACTATTATATTCTAATAGTACTTTCTTTTCTCTGCTGTGAATATTCCATTGTTCAGCTTCACTGGGGGGTCATGAGTTCTAATCTAGCCTTGTACTTTGTTCACACAGCTGTTTCTCCAGAGTTGATGGTGGGCAGGGATGAAACTGAAGAGGCCCATCCCAGGTGGGATGCAGTCCCAGTTCTCCTGGCGCATGGGGACTCATCCTTTTTTTGCTTTCCGAAATGTATGTTTATTTCACAAAGCTCTGGGCCCGTTCCAAAGCTGAACATATTTCTTGTTGCTCTGCATGTTCCAGAGTTCGGCTCTGGCATTCCAAGGGACTCGGAATAAGCTCTGAATCCATCATCTTGCAGAGCATGGCTATAAACCTCCGAGTATCAGAAGCTGGAAGCAATTATCGGGGATGGGATTACTCTGCTAGAACTGGGTGCATTTGTTCGCTTCTCTGGTACATTTGGAACAGGCCACTGTCTGAGCAAGACGTGGGGACAGGGGAAGGTTGATGTGACCTCGCATGTATCTCATGATGTCTTTATGGCTTGGCTGTTGCATGTGATGTAATATCACACTTTCCAGCAATCTAAATATACGGCTGTTGTCTCCCCACTCTGCTGTTTCTTGGTTTCTCCATCCTGTTTGATGTATTGCTTTTTAAAATAAATAAAAAATAAGAACCGGATTTTGGTCTTGTCCACATTTGAGCATTATTTAGCTCAGTGGTTCCCAGAGTGGGTGGCCAGATTACATGGGGGCTGCTAAGAAGAAAAGGCAGCAAGGGGGTTCCTCCAGGTGGAAATGATTAGAAGACTTCGAAAAACTGGTATCATTGGATCAAATCCCTCAGTTTTGTTGACTTAATTAAACAACACAGTTTTGAATAAGTGTGCAATTAACTGTGACTGTTTTGAATTATATTATGCTATTATTATTTTGTTTTATTGTATTTATGGAGCATAAAGGTAAAGGTAAAGGGACCCCCGGCTATTAGGTCCAATCGTGACCAACTCTGGGGTTGCGGCGCTCATCTCGCTTTATTGGCTGAAGGAGCCGGCGTACAGCTTCCGGGTCATGTGGCCAGCATGACTAAGCCGCTTCTGGCGAACCAGAGCAGCGCACGGAAACGCCGTTTACCTTCCCGCCAGAGCAGTACCTATTTATCTACTTGCACTTTGACGTACTTTTGAACTGCTAGGTGGGCAGGAGCTGGAACCGAACAACGGGAGCTCACCCCGTCGCGGGGATTCAAACCGCCAACGTTCTGATCGGCAAGCCCTAGGCTCTGTGGTTTAACCCACAGCACCACCTGCGTCCCATTTATGGTGCATACCCTGCAACATTTCTGTGATGAAAATAGGGATGTCCTATTTCATCATCATCATCATCATCATCATTATTATTATACCCCGCCCATCTGACTGGGTTGCCCCAGACACTCTGAGTGGCTTTCAACATATATAAAAACAATATTAAACAATAAACATTTAAAAAAGAACCTTCCCTATACAGGGCTGCCTTCAAATGTCTTCCAAAGCTTATATAGTTACTTATCTCCTTGGCTTGGGGGTCGGATAACTCCATATCCTCCAACATTTCTCTGATGCAAATAGGGATGTTCCAAGGAAAAGTGGGTGGCACTGTGGGTTAAACCACAGAGCCTAGGGCTTGCCGATCAAAAGGTTGGCGGTTCGAATCCCAGCGACGGGGTGAGCTCCTGTTGCTCGGTCCCTGCTCCTGCCCACCTAGCAGTTCAAAAGCACATCAGTGAAAGTAGATAAATAGGTACTGCTCCGGCGGGAAGGTAAATGGCGTTTCCGTGCGCTGCTCTGGTTCGCCAGAAGCGGCTTAGTCATGCTGGCCACCTGACCTGGAAGCGATTGGACCTAATGGTCAGGTGTCCCTTTACCTTTATGAAAATGCCAAACCAGTTCCTTTCCCAAAATGAATAGCACCAGACAGGTGTGTCCAATGCTCCATTTGTTACGTAAGCTAGAGGAAATACGTTGCCATGGAAATTAAATAGCCGGGGGCACCGCTAGTAGGTGATAACTATTAGGGCAAAAGTGGGCATGTCTTTCCTCCCCCTTCCTTGGCTGTAGGTAATGTCACCCAGGCACCTCACCTTCTGAGGCCATTCCACTCTCAAACAGCTCTTACTGTCTGCAAGTTCTTCCTAATATTTAGTTGGAATGTCATTTCTTGTAACGTGAATCCTTTGGTTCAGGCCCTCCCCTCTGGAGCAGCAGAAAACAAGCTTGCTCCCTCTTCCACATGAGAACGCTTCAGATATTTGAAGATGGCTGTCATATTTCTTCTCTGCCTCATCTTTTCCAAGCTAAACATCCCCAGATCCCTCCCTCATCTTTTCCAAGCTAAACATCCCCAGATCCCTCAACCGTTCCTCATATGGCTTGGTTCCCAGACCCTTGGTCATCTTGGTCGCCCTCCTCTGCACACCTTCCAGCTTGTCAATATCCTTCTTAAACTGGGGTACCCAGAACCGGACACAGGACTCCAAGTGAGGCCTGACCAAGGCAGAATACAACAATACCATATATCACATCTTGAAGATGAGACTGCGCATAACAACACAGCGTCGAATTCACAGGAGACTCTCAATTGCCGGCTCCTCCTCCCCCTGGATTTTCCTCCAGCTCCCGGCTCTGCTTTCCCACTGAGCAAACGTCCTAAAAATGGTGTTTTTATGAGGAACACAAGCACAGAGAACAAATGTTCTAGGACGGATTCTTCGTTCCGTCCCGAGCAATGCACAGGACACATTGAATGCTGATTAATCACCTCTCTTAAACTCGGCGGATCGTGAGCCATCAAATGCTACAGATCATTTGAAAGAGAAGGGAAAAAAATCAAATAAACCGGTGTGGAATTGATTTAAGGGCACCGAAAGATTAAAGGCAGCCATAAAATGGAGTGATTTCACGAGCCGTTACGCTCGTTCCCATTCCTTGCTAAATGTGTAGACCGTGACTTGTGGCAGCGTCCAGGTGGCAAGTCCTTCAATAGCGAGAGTTGTTTGACGGTGGAACGGGAGACCTCAGAAGTGGACTCTAATAATAATAATAATAATAATAATAATTTATTATTTATACCCCGCCCATCTGGCTGGGTTTCCCCAGCCTCTCTGGGCGGCTTTCAACAGAGCATTAAAATACAATAATCTATAAAACATTAAAAGCCACCCTAAACTCTCCTTCCTTGGAGGATTTTAAACAGTGGTTGGATGGCCATATGCCAGCCATTCTTTGGCTGTGTTTCCTGCACTGCAGGGGTTCGGCTAGATGACTTCTAGGGGTCCCAACGGTACAATTCTATGATTCTACAAACCCCCCCATACACACGGCCCAGGCTTGCACCCTGGGGAGGTTACTTTGGCGCTGCTAATACAGCGGTTGGACTTCACCCCTGGAGGCGAACGTCCTTGTTACAACAGCTCCAAGATTATATGTCTGTTTCCAGGCACAGTTCAAAGTTCTGGTTATGACCCATAAAGCTCTACACAGCATTGTAGGCCCAAGCTATCTAAAATACTATGTTCCCTCATCCCCACCTGCCAGGGAAAGGAAGGCCCTTCTCTCAGTCCTGCCACCCTCCCAGGCACACTTGGAGGGGAGGGTCTTCTCGGTGGTGGCTCCTCCCAGACAACTTTGGAGCTCCTGAAAGAAGCTAGACTCCTTGCTCCCACCTTTCCCTTCCAACAGGCTTTTGGGAACTGACTGATTTTAAGGAAAGCGCAGTGGTGCCATGCTGTTTCTGTTGTTTTGAACAGATCAAATATATGTATATAATTTTTAATTCTGTCCGCGTTTAATTGTGTTTTAATGATTTGCTTTTCTGTGTTTTAGCAGTTCTTATCTTTAAGCCACCTTGAGCCCCATCAGGGAAAAAGGTGAGGTATATAAGTACATGTATCATCATCTTGAAAGACCTACATTGGCTCCCAGGACATTTCCGAGCACAATTCAAAGTGTTGGTGCTGACCTTTCAAGCCCTGAACGGCCTCAGCCCAGTAGACCTGAAGGAGCGTCTCCACCCCCATCGTTCTCCCAAAACACTGAGGTCCAGCTCCGAGGGCCTTCTCGGTGGTGGTGCCCGCCCTGTGGAACGCCCTCCCATCAGATGTCAAAGAGACAAACAACTATCTTACTTTTATAATACATCTGAAGGCAGCCCAGTTTTGGGAAGTTTTTAATGACTGATGTTTTAATGTATTTTAAAAATTTTGTTGGAAGCCACCCAGAGTGGCTGGGGAAACCCAGCTAGATGGGCGGGGTATAAATATTATTATTATTATTATTATTATTATTATTATTATTATTATTATTATAACTTCGAGGTGAGTACCGGCACCATTTTTCTGTATAATGATGATGATGATGATAATAATAATAATAATAATAATAATAATTTTTTATTTATACCCCGCCCTTCCCAGCCAAGACTGGGCTCAGAGCAGCTAACATCAGTAAAATCACAACAAAACATACAAAACAATCAGTTAAAATGCAGGTTAAAATACGATTTAAAGTTTAAAATGCAGCCTCATTTTTAAGTAGCCCACCAATCAAACCATAAAGGAATAAAACATCAGGGTTAAACTAAAACCAACCCGAAGGCCAGGCAGAACAGCTCCGTCTTGCAGGCCCTGCGGAAAGATGCCAAATCCCACAGGGCCCTGGTCTCTTGTGACAGGCCGTTCCACCATGTCGGGGCCAGTACTGAGAAGGCCCTGGCCCTAGTTGCGGCCAGCCTAGCATCCTTGTGGCTCGGGACCTCCAAAATGTTATTATTTGAGGACCTTAATGTCCTACACGGGGCATACCAGGAGAGGCGGTCCCTTAGGTACAAGGGTCCTAAAAATGCACAGATCATCATCATCTCTCCAGACAAACGGGCGCCAGCAATCACGGAATCGTAGAATCATAGAGTTGGAAGGGACCCCCCAAAGGTCATCATGTCCAACCCCAGAGAGCCACTTCCAGCATTGACAACCCTGACCAAGATGGAGCAAAGATCTGAGTCGATGGAAGGCAGTTTGCCGTGTTCCTGTGCACTTCATAGGTAAAGGTAAAGGGACCCCTGACCATTAGGTCCAGTCGCTGACGACTTTGGGGTTGCGGCGCTCATCTCGCTTTATTGGCCGAGAGCCGGCGTACAGCTTCCGGGTCATGTGGCCAGCATGACAAAGCCGCTTCTGGCGAACCAGAGCAGCACACAGAAACGCCGTTTAGCTTCCCGCCAGAGCGGTTCCTATTTATCTACTTGCACTTTGACGTGCTTTCGAACTGTTAGGTGGACAGGAGCTGGGACCGAGCAACGGGAGCTCACCCCGTCGCGGGGATTAGAACCGCCGACCTTCTGATCAGCAAGCCCTAGGCTCTGTGGTTTAGCCCACAGTACCACCTGGGTCCCTGGTCATAGCTTGCACCAAAGCCCATTTATCAGCGACATCTGGGCTTGAGCTGCAGGCTGGAACCCTGTTCCCTCAGTGACAGTTTCCAACCAACCAGAAGCAAGCAAGCAAAACAGCTGGGGCACTTTGGGAGGAATGCTGGGTCCGTTGCAAGGAAGGGGAGGCGACAAGGCCCAGTTGTCTTGCAGATGTTTTGAGTTCCAGCCTTGGCTAGCGCAGCCGATGGGAGCTGGAGTCCGAAACATCTGGGCTGCATCAGTTTGGGGTAAGGCTGTTTTAGATGACCAGACAGCTTTCGTTTCTTGTTATTCATTTGTTTCGCAAGATTTATATGCCACGCGGTTGTAATAAAACCTCAAAGCGGTTTACAAAGTGAACAGTGCGATAAAACGCTCCGTTTAAAAACGTTTCAAAGCAGCTGTTTAAGACATCCAAAAGATAATTAAAAGCAAGCAAAACCCCAGATGTCAAGGCACACCAGCCTTCTGCATGTCTGGGTAAGGCGTGCCGAAACAAAAACGCATTTGGCAGGTGCCAAAAAGAGGACAGTGAAGGCGTCTGCCTGACGTCAATTGGCAGGGAGTTCCAATGTGTAGCTGCCTCTGCCACGCTAAGAGGCCGATTTCTTACAAGTGTGGCAGGTGGACTATGTGGCACCTGTAAGAGTGGTCGAATGGTAAGGCGGTGTCACATATAAACTGGGTCCAAGGTTGCTAAGGGCTTATGTATGCCACAACAGCAGCCAGAATCTTAATAGCTAAAAACTGGAAGTCAGAGGAATTACCAACAATAGAAGACTGGCAGATGAAAATGATGGACTATATGGAGCTCGCTGAACTGACCGGGAAACTCCGTGACCAGAGGGAGGAAGCGGTGGAAGAAGATTGGAAAAAATTTAAATTATATCTAAAAAAGCATTGTATGATTAAAGAGTAGAAGTAAACTGGAATAAGAATGAGGCTGTAGAGTTAGAAGATAGATATAAGGTTTATGACGGTTGGAATTAATGATAAATGATCTTAGATAAGAAAAGATATTGAGGTTAATTAATTAAAAAGTGTTAAATGATGTCAAGAAATTACTAAAGATGATATACAAGAAACGCAGGAAGGGAGGACAGGAGGAAGTCAACCCACAATGATAGGAAGGATGAAATAGGTTTGTTTTTATGTTTATTATTGTTGTTTTCTTTTATGTTTGTTTATTGATGTTTATTGATGTTTGTTCTTAGTTGTTAATAATAATAATAATAATAATAATAATAATAATAATAATAATAATAATAATTTATTATTTATACCCCGCCCATCTGGCTGGGTTTCCCCAGCCACTTTGGGTGGCTTTCAACAGAGCATTAAAATACAATAATCTATAAAACATTAAAAGCCTCCCTAAACAGGGCTGCCTTCAGATGTCTTCTAAAGGTCTGGTAATTGTTGTTCTTTTTGACATCTGAAGGGAGGGCGTTCCACAGGGTGGGTGCCACTACCGAGAAGGCCCTCTGCCTGGTTCCCTGCAATCTCACTTCTCGCAGAGAGGGAACCGCCAGAAGGCCCTTAGACCTGGACCTCAGTGTCCTGGCTGAACGATGGGGGTGGAGACGTTCCTTCAGATATACTGGACCGAGGCTGTTTAGGGCTTTAAAGGTCAGCACCAACACTTTGAATTGTGCTCGGAAACGTACTGGGAGCCAATGTAGGTCTTTCAAGACCGGTGTTATGTGGTCTCGGCGACTGCTCCCAGTCACCAGTCTAGCTGCCGCATTCTGGACTACGGTAGTTGTCATTTCTGGGTCACCTTCAAAGGTAGCCCCACATAGAGCGCATTGCAGTAATCCAAGCGAGAGATAACCAGAGCATGCACCACTCTGGCGAGACAGTCTGCTAATAGTAACATCTTGAACATGGCTTGGGAGCAAATTGGCAAGCAGTGCAGATCTCTGAGCACAGGATCTCACCCACTGCAGCTTCCAATCCTGAAATCACCAAAAATGCCCTGCTGGCATGCCCTCCCTGCGTCTAATAAAAAGCATAGGATTCTCTCTCTCTTGGCTCAGTCCCAAGACTTCTTGTCGGTTCTGCCCATTGATGGCTCTGCTGCCAAGTCCTGCTCAGCTGTGTTGTAGAAAAATCTGCCCTTATTCCCTTATGGGGTACACAAGAGCCCTTGCAAAGTTCTCTGCAGGTTCTCCATCGGTAGGAGTAAAAAACAGAGGCCAACCAGAGAAAAATTGAGAAGCAAAACCTTTATTTTCACTGTTGCAACAGGGTGCTTTCCTCTCACACATGAGCAGGAAAAGGACCCAGAACAATGGTGTGCCAGCTCCTATATAGACTTTTGAAATTCCCCCCCTTGGAGTCCAGCCCACCCCCAGATACATCATCCTACATCACAGATACATCAGAACTACATCACAACTTGGGAGGGTCAGAGGAGGTAACTTGAGAATTTTCCACACCTGGTCATCCCTCCTCGACCCCTCCCAGACACACATTTCTGGATAACAAAAGGTTTCCTGACAAGGGAGTCATCCTGCGGCTTATGTAGATCGGCTTATGTAGATCGTCTATCTTCTGGGCTTATGCAGATCGGTCATGGAGATAGCTTTACAATGGGAAGGGGGGAAGGGAAGTTGATAGTGGCGGAATGTGCTAAGTAAATGGGTTTTTCCTTGACCCCGGTTGAAACATGGAGATGAGGTGAAGGGTCAGGTCAAGTCAGGGCTTCTACCAGTCTTCCCTTTATTTGGAATATGGATTCCCTTGTGCTAACTTTTGGTACAGATTCCACTGTCCAGAGTGACAGCTTATTGATTTTTCTATAACATTTCCCCTCTCTGTTCATGTCTCAAACAGTGTACTGGGGTGCCTCGAAAGGAGGCTCCCCCCCCGAAATTCCTACAACAGCTGCAAGGGGCAGGGAGCTGCGGACATGTCACTGAAAAAACGAAGACACAGATTAGCATCAAAATTGCACAGGCAGATTGCGACACATAGATGCAACTTACAAATAACCGCTATCTTTTCAACAGAAACACATCTCACTTTAGCAGTGACCATTGAGCAAGACTGCTGCTCCCGAGGGTCAGACCTGAACCACTGGTTTCAAATAGCAAGAAAGGAGATTCCGATTAAACATTCGGAAGAACTTTCTCATGGCAAAAGATTGGGAAATTGTGGACACGCCTTCACTGGAAGTTTTTAAGCAGAGGTTGGGTGGCAGTCTGTCAGTTGAGATTCCTTCACGGCGTTCTTTATTTGAGATGCCTGCATTGCAGGGGGTTGGACTGGATGACCCCTGGGGGTCCCTCCAAACTCTACAATTCTCTACAAACTCCCATCAGCCCCAGCCAGCAAAGCAGGCCTGGCTCCAAGGAATGTTCAAGGGAAAGAATGCAAATGATGCCAAGGTTTTCTGAGGACATGCTACCACCTACTGGGCAAAAATTAAGCTGCAAAATTTACTTTGATATCCCAGGCACAGAACTCAACAAAAATGTACAGTGGTACCTTGGTTTATGAACTTAATCCGTTCCGGAAGTCCGTTCTTAAACCAAAGCGTTCTTAAACCAAGGCGTGCTTTCCCATAGCAGCGGGGGACTCAATTTACAAATGGAACACACTCAACAGGAAGCGAAACATGTTCTTTTTTTCAGTTTTGTTTTATTGATTTTAACAATTTTAAGCACATAACAATACCGTTAAATTTCCATCCTTCCCCCCTCTCACTGAGGGAAGCAAACCTCCATCCCCCTCTCTCACCGGGAAAACAGTAAACATTATACATTTAACATAGCTAACATATTGAAGAGCTGGACCATAAAGAAGGCTGATTGCCGAAGAATTGATGCTTTTGAATTATGGTTCTGGAGGAGACTCTTGAGAGTCCCATGGACTGCAAGAAGGTCAAACCTATCCATTCTGAAGGAAATCAGCCCTGGGTGCTCACTGGAAGGACAGATCCTGAGGTTAAGGCTCCAGTACTTTGGCCATCTCATGAGAAGAGAAGACTCCCTAGAAAAGACTCTGATGTTGGGAAAGATTGAGGGCACAAGGAGAAGGGGACGACAGACTGAAAGAAATTAAAAGTCACACCAAACTTTCTATGGAAAGAGAAGTTGCTGAATTGCAACTCATTACCAAGCTTAAAACCATGGAGAGACCTGGTCTGAACAAAGACATTGGATTCTTATCTCATTATACATGACAAAGCTTTTTTAACCTTCTCACCCCTTGCTTTTTCCTCTAAGACTAATTGCAGCCGTTAACAGTCGTCAACAGGTTTACCACAGCTATCAACCTTTCACCCATTTCCACCACCCCTCTGAGTAATACCCCTCCCCACCCTCTCACTATATATAAGGGTCTGGTGACTTCTGTTTCAGTGTATCTGAAGAAGTGTGCATGCACACGAAAGCTCATACCCAGAACAAACTTAGTTGGTCTCTAAGGTGCTACTGGAAGGATTTATTTTATTTTATTTTATTTTGACCAAACTTTCTGAGACTCTGGTGCTTACAGCTTCTTGTGGCACTAGAGGGCGCAATTGCCACTGCAGAATCTCTGCTCTCCTGGCAGCGCACAGGGAAGGGGGCTGGGAAATTCCTATTTAGGAGTGGAGGGGGGATTTTTCTGCAGTTGTTATCAGGAGAAAACATGCGGGGAAGACACTGGACCGAAGCAGAAATGAGAATGCTAAGATGAGTGTCTGGGGCGACCTTTCAGATATTATTTGTTGTTACAGTAATTATTTTTTAATGTCAGATGACTCCTGCTGAATCACAGGATCATTATTTCCTATATTGGCAAACCAGATGCCCCAAGGGGACCCCTGAAAGGGAGATCAGAGCACAGCAGATCTCTCTTCCTGCTTGTGGTTTCCAGCAACGGGCGTGATGACTTTATGTATTGATTTCCCAAAAATAACAAAAGAAACAAACAAAAACAGAAGAAAGAAAAATAACATAAACAGATTAAACCATAATTTTTTTTGTCGTCTTCCCTCCACTCCCCCTCTTGGTTCCATTATAACAGGCATCCCCAAACTAAGGCCCGGGGGCCGGATGCGGCCCAATCGCCTTCTCAATCCGGCCCACAGATGGTCCAGGAATCAGCATGTTTTTACATGAGTAGAATGTGTATTTTAAATGCATCTCTGGGTTATCTGTGGGGCCTGCCCGGTGTTTTTGCATGAGTAGAATGTGTGCTTTTAATTAAAATGCATCTCTGGGTTATTTGTGGGGCATAGGAATTTGTTCATATTTTTTCCAAAATATAGTTCGGCCCCCCACAAGGTCTGAGGGATAGTGGACCGGCCCCCTGCTGAAAAGGTTTGCTGACCCCTGCATTATAACATACTTGTTTATGCACGTCCATAAAACCTTATACAGTGGACGCTCGGGTTGCAAACGTGATCCGTGTGGGAGGCACGTTCGCAACCCGCAGCGCCGCTTCTGCGCATGCACGGGTTGCAATTCGGTGCTTCTGTGCATGCACAAAGTGCGATTTAGCGCTTCTGCGCATGCATGGAAACCTGGAAGTAACCCGTTCCGGTACTTCTGGGTTCGACGGAAGCGCAACCCGAAAAAACGTAACCCGCAGCGTTCGCAACATGAGGTATGACTGTATACATAACAATCCAATTTTAAAACCTTCTTCATCTTATTACAAGTGACTTTTAGAAGTTACACTAATGGAAAAGTCTGTACACAAAGCTTAAGAAATATGCATTGAACAATTGTCCGTTTTTGTAATTTTGTAATAGTTCAGTCATTTATTTTGCCAATCGTCTTCAGTATCTTCTTTATTTTCTTGGCCAAGGCTTCTTCCACCTTCCATAGGGGCTGGCTGGTCTTGGCCTGGCATCCAGTCTCGCATATCAGAACAGACTTTCGTTCAAACAATCCATCAAGTCCTGTACATCTCAATATCATAACATTTATGAATCGCTTCCTAAGCAGGATCACCAAGCCGTTTTGCAGCGCCCGTTCAGAACGCCTATAAAACGGTTGGGTCTAAACAAGTTAAAAACAGTTGCGTATATAAAAAAAAAACCCTTTCAAATCCGGGACAGATACTGAGTGGGATGCAAATCCCTAATTAGAAGCCGAGCTGCTCCGAGGCACCGTTAAATATCAGCAGAAAAATGTGAAGAATGGTCCTGACCCCTGACTAATTCATGATGGGCCAAAAGGGCTGGGTAAAATATGAGACCAGATGCAAATGGGTCCTTCTCTTCCTCCTCCAGAGCTGCTTGTTCTAAGAGCAAGAATGAATGAGGCCCTGGATTAGAGGAGAGGGATTTATAAAAATATGAGGCGTGGGTGGTGCTGTGGTCTAAACCACAGAGCCTAGGGGTTGTCGATCAGAAGGTCGGCAGTTCGAATCCCCGCGACGGGGTGAGTTCCCGTTGCTCGGTCCCTACTCCTGCCAACCTAGCAGTTCGAAAGCACGTCAAAGTGCAAGTAGATCAATAGGTACCGCTCCGGCGGGAAGGTAAACGGCGTTTCCGTGCACTGCTCTGGTTCGCCAGAAGCGGCTTAGTCATGCTGGCCACATGACCCGGAAGCTGTACGCCGGCTGCCTCGGCCAGTAAAGCGAGATGAGCGCCGCAACCCCAGAGTCGGTCACGACTGGACCTAATAGTCAGGGGTCCCTTTACTTTTACCTTTATATAAAAATAACACATATTTCGAAACACGAACCTTCAAACAACCTCTTTAACAGGTGAGCGCTCATCTCCACATGATTATGCTTGCCTGAAATGATTACACCATCCTCTCTTCTTTCGGTATTGTAATTTTTTTAATAATTGAATTCCAAAACTTTAACTTGAAATCAAATACAGCCGTACCTCGGAAGTCGAACGGAATCCGTTCCGGAAGTCTGTTCGACTTCCAAAATGTTCAGAAACCAAAGCGCAGCTTCCGATTGGCTGCAGGAAGCTCCTGCAGCCAATCGGAAGCCGCGTCGGACATTCAGGTTCCAAAGAACGTTTGCAAACAATCACTTCTGGGTTTGCGGCATTAGGGAACCAAAACGTCCGAGTACCAAGGCGTTCATGATCCAAGGTATGACTTTAATTACATTGTTTCATAAGTTAACTTCCCAACCACACCTCCACGGTGTTTCTGTTCAAACCCTTTTCTACTACGTTAGATATCAAAAATGTTTACACTATTCTGAAGTTCGGAGTGAATGTGGCTTAACTTTTCTAGTTGGACTGAAGCGGAAGGAGTGAGGAAAAAAGAGGTCAAGCAGCAGCATTTGTCCAGAGACTCCAGGCTAAAGGTAAAGGTAAAGGGACCCCTGACCATTAGGTCCAGTCACGGACAACTTTGGGGTTGCGGCGCTCAACTCGTGTTACTGGCTGAGGGAGCCGGCATACAGCTTCCGGGTCATGTGGCCAGCAGGACTGAGCCGCTTCTGGCGAATCAGAGCAGCACACTGAAATGCCATTTACCTTCCCGCTGGAGTGGTACCTATTGATCTACTTGCACTTTGACGTACTTTCGAACTGCTAGGTGGGCAGGAGCTGGGACCGAGCAACGGGAGCTCACCCCGTCGCAGGGATTCGAACCGCTGACCTTCTGATCGGCAAGCCCTAGGCTCTGTGGTTTAACCCACAGCGCCACCCAGGTTGGATATTGTCTAATCTCCCTGGAAACAAAGCAGGATGGAGGCTCAGTTCAAAGGTTGCCTGGATGTGCCCAAAAGTTTAGCGCTTGCTGCTGCTTTTCTTTTAAAATAAAAAAAAAAACCCTGAAAGGCATTTAATTGGTTTCTTATTCCCATTTGCACGCAGGGTGTAGCTGTTGCACAGCCAGCAATATCTGCTTTGCATTGTTTTCTACTCCGCTCCCCTGTTGTTTAGGAATATGTGTTATTCCCAAAGTGAAACCCTTAGAATATTGGATTCCATTGGACAACATCTCATGCTGCCAAAACAGGAAGTGTCCCCACCTGTCATGGGGACATGAGGCTCTTGCAAAATGAAGCCACTTTGTCGCCCTTGTTGCTGGAAATGTCCTTGCTGCTTCACTTGCCGTTTGGACAAGTCAGGGGGCCGCTAGATTAGGGGGGAACTTGAGAAATCTCAGGGGCGCATCTGCAGGGGACTAGGGCTGGGCAGTATCTGGTTTTCAACATTGCAATATATCACCAGTTAAATATACCAATACTGTATATCACGATGTCTGAAATAAGGATGGAGCTGTGCATTGGCTGGCTTCATGGTTTTCCCCGTGTTGTGATTTTAGTATAGCACACACACACATATCATTTGCTGCCAAGGAGTGTGGTGGAGTCTCCTTCTTTGGAGGTCTTTAAGCAGAGGCTTGACAGCCACCTGTCAGGAATGCTTTGATGGTGTTTCCTGCTTGGCAGGGGGTTGGACTGGATGACCCTTGGGGTCTCTTCCAACTCTATAATTCTATGATTCTATGATATCATGGTTCGGGATGTATTTCCAGGTAAAGGAGGGACACGGGTGGCGCTGTGGTCCAAACCACTAAGCCTCTTGGGCTTGCTGATCAGAAGGTTGGCAGTTCGAATCCCCGCAACGGAGTGAGCTCCCGTTGCTCTGTCCCAGCTCCTGCCAACCTAGCAGTTTGAAAGCACGCCAGTGCAAGTAGATAAATAGGTACCGCTCCGGCGGGAAGGTAAACGGCATTTCCATGTGCTCTGGTTTTCGTCACTGTGTCCCGCTGTGCCAGAAGCGGTTTAGTCCTGCTGGCCACTGACCCGGAAAGCTGTCTGTGTACAAACGCCGGCTCCCTCGGCCTGAAAGCGAGATGAGCGCCCCAACCCCATAGTCGCCTTTGACTGGACTTAACCGTCCAGGGGTCCTTTACCTTTACCTTACCTTACCTATTTCCAGTTCAAAAATTATGAAAAGAAAAAAAATTATGAAACTGATACCATGCTATGGACTTCAAACCAGTTTGGAATGTTATATCGATTTATTGCCAGTCCTACAGGAGGCCAGTAGAGAACTTCAGGTAGAAGTCTTCCCCCAGATTCCGGTTGCTGAAATAAGATCGTAAGAAGAGATTGCTGGATTGGGCCAACATCCTGTTCTTTCATGAAGAATGGAGGAAGGCACAGCCAGGAATACAGAGATGATGATGATGATGATGATGATGATGATTTATATCCCGCCCTCCCCAGCCATAACCGGGCTCAGGGCAGCTAACATCAAAACATAGATACATTAAAACATAAAATCCAGCAATTGACTGAAATACAGCTTAAAATCAGATTAAAATCAAATAAGGACATTGGATCAAGCAGTTGCTGCTGTAGCTCCACACACAATGAGAGCCCCTTTCACCAACTCTAATTTTGTACAAAACCCTGGCCATGGATCCCCTCCACCATGTCTGTTTTGGACCTAAAATAGAGGGAGTAACTGCCCCCCACTCACAGACTCTCCAAGTGTCCCTATTTTCCAGGGACAGTCCCGGATGTACAGAAGCCGCCGTCCCGGTTTCTGATTTGATCCCGGAATGTCTCGCTTTCCCTTACAGTGATGGCTAACCTTGACACTCCAGATGTTTTGGGACTACAACTCCCATCATCCCTGACCACTGATCCTGTTAGCTAGGGATGATGGGAGTTGTAGTTCCAAAACATCTGGGGTGTCAAGGTTAGCCATCACTGCCTTAGGACGTCCCTATTTTCATTGGAGAAATGGTGAAGGGTATGCACTCATTCTTGCGAGCCAGTGTGGTGTAGTGGTTAAGAGCGGTAGACTCATAATCTGGGGAACCGGGTTCGCGTCTCCGCTCCTCCACATGCACCTGCTGGGTGACCTTGAGCTAGTCACACTTCTCTGAAGTCTCTCAGCCCCACTCACCTCACAGAGGGTTTGTTGTGGGGGAGGAAGGGAAAGGAGAATGTTAGCCGCTTGGAGACTCCTTCGGGTAGTGAGAAAGCAGGATATCAAATCCAAACTCTTCTTCTTCTTCTTCAACGGCATCTTTGGGATTGTGAGCTTGGCCCCCATTCATGGCCAAAAAGGGACCTGAAATTAAAAGTAGGGTGTTTTTTAGGAGAGGGAAGGATTTGTCCCTACACTGAAAACAAGTAATGGAACCGCCCCCCCCCAAAACCCTGCTTCTCCTTTTGTATTCTGTTTGTCCTTGTCCACAAAGCTCAGCTCAATTAACAGGAAAACGTGTCTGCGTTGCTCTGATGGGGGCAGTTCCCTCTTCGTTCCATTTTCACAGACCAGGGGTTTTAAATAGCGCTCCAGATCCTTCCTCTGAAAGGGGTGTGTGTGTGTGTGCTTTTGGGTTCCTTTTGCTCCAGCCCCGAGGACAAGAACGAAGAGAGCTAATTATGGGAGACGCACAAATTCCATGCCCCTCACCTCCCCCCCCCCCGCAATTCTCATGTAACAGCTGCAGCCACAACAGCATGGAAAATGTGTGGGATGATGGAGAGGGATCCGATCCAAAAGCAGGCAGAATCGGTGCTGCGTTGTGGCTCGAGGAGAGCTTTCTTTGACAGACAACGGCAAGGTTCTCGCGCACAAAAGGAGGGTGGGGAGGGTCTGGGAACCACATTCATTTGCAGGAGCAGGAAAAGAAGCCACCACAAACGGAGAATTTCCAGTTGTGGTGCTCATAGCTGCTCACATTTGACTTTCCCTCCCTCCTCACAATTAAGAACTGGGGACCAGTTTGTCGGTGAGATTGCCTTTCCATGTATACAGGATGGGTGACACCTGGCTTGAGAGCAGTACATGTGAAAAGGATCTAGGAGTCTTGGTAGACCACAAACTTGACATGAGTCAACAGTGTGATGCAGCAGCTAAAAAAGCCCATGCAATTCTGGGCTGCATCAATAGGAGTATAGCATCTAGATCAAGGGAAGTAATAGTACCACTGTATTCCGCTCTGGTCAGACCTCACCTGGAATACTGTGTCCAGTTCTGGGCACCACAGTTCAAGAAGGATACTGACAAGCTGGAACGTGTCCAGAGGAGGGCAACCAAAATGGTCCAAGGCCTGGAAACGATGCCTTATGAGGAACGGCTTAGGGAGCTGGGTATGTTTAGCCTGGAGAAGAGAAGGTTCAGTGGTGATATGATAGCCATGTTCAAATATATAAAAGGATGTCATATAGAGGAGGGAGAAAGGTTGTTTTCTGCTGCTCCAGAGAAGAGGACACGGAGCAATGGATTCAAACTACAAGAAAGAAGATTCCACCTAAACATTAGAAAGAACTTCCTGACAGTAAGAGCTGTTTGACAGTGGAATTTGCTGCCAAGGAGTGTGGTGGAGTCTCCTTCTTTGGAGGTCTTTAAGCAGAGGCTTGACAGCCACCTGTCAGGAATGCTTTGATGGTGTTTCCTGCTTGGCAGGGGGTTGGACTGGATGGCCCTTGGGGTCTCTTCCAACTCTAGGATTCTATGATTCTATGTTTAGAGTGGCATCACGGTACTTTAAATGTATGGCGCAATCGTGGCCAAAGTAAGCCCACATCCAGGGGCCCCAGAGATCCCCTCAAACTTGGGGTCTCATATGCTCAGGAAATCAGGGAACTTCAGAACCTCCGTGGAGCTGACACCGTTGTTGTTCTGCCCATGCTGTGGCCATTGCTGTCCGTAAACAGGAGAACTGAGACTCTTTCGGCGCTGAGTCCTTATCAATGTTGTGACAGCGTCCAGGCTGCAGGCCGTCCTGCTCACCCTGGAAATATGTTGCCTGCTCCACAATGCCCAAGACTATCGGTCCCTGATCTGCAGTGATGTCAGCCGGGGAGGAGGAGAGGCAAGGAATGGCCATGAATTCCTGGCCGGTTATGCTGGTGCCCCCACCCCAGAGGTGTCACTGTGTGCCTTTTTGACCACCAGGCATCATCACCAGGCTGAAGGAAGGAGGAAGCTGCAGAAATCTTTGGGGGTTTCAGAGGCAAAGGGTCTTGGAAGGCCTTGCAGGAGATGGCGGGAGATGATCAGCAGCAGAGAGAGGAAGCACAGAAGACATGTTTGCATGGTGTGTGTGTCTCTCTCCCTCCTGTTCTCCTCTCCACTTTAGTAATCTCTTGGCTTATAAATGCGGTCCTTACAGCTGCTCAGTCGTCCGGCTGCGCCAAAGACCATTTCTCCCCTTGTTTATCTTCCCAGCGTCCTCATAATTCTTCGGGAATAAGCAAAGGCCGCGAAGCCAGCCTTGAGCAGAAGCAGATTCATTCTTCTGCTGCCCCAAGTGCATGGATATTTTGGGGACGGGGGGGCGTCTTAAGGGCACTGGAGACACAAGGCTCCTTCAGTTGAACTGCTTATTGAGCATTCACCATGCTTTGCTTGCACAAAAGCTGATGTGAAGGTTAGATGTTGTCTAGTTAGTTTGTTGAGGGTGCTGAGAGTTACTAGGCGATGCCTGTTCCCCTCTCCCTGAGCTACAATTCCCAGAGCGGTTTACCAACCAAGCCCTCCGGGTAAGCTTGTCTAAACAAAAATGTTTTTAGCTGAGTACAGTGAAGGCATCTTGCATCGGTCTGCCTTGAGAGACAATGGAGTGCACTTCTAGGGGTGAAGTCAAATGGCTGGAAAATCACAGCGCCTGCTGCGGCCGAAGAGACCGGAAACTTGCAACTGTTGCCTGTTGGCATTGTTTTTGCTGCGTTAGCAACACTGAAGTGACCTCCCCAGGGCACAAGCCTGGACAGAGGTCCTGGGCTTCCCAGACGACAAGACCCACCTCTTGGCCTCTCCTTCATGGAGGAGAGGGCTGTTGATGGCCCCTAGTCTTTGCCATGATGGCCGTGCTCTGCCTCCACAAAATTACAGAGTTGGAAGGGACCCCCCAGGGTCATCTAGCCCAGTGTTTCCCAACCTTGTGCCTCCAGATGTTTTTGGACTACAATTCCCATCATCCCTGACCACTGGTCTTGCTAGCAAGGGATGATGGGAGTTGTAGTCCAAAAACAGCTGGAGGCACAAGGTTGGGAAACACTGATCTAGCCCAACCCCGTGCAATGCAAGAATTCCAGCTCAAGCATCCATGACGGATGGCCATCGAACCTCTGCTTGAAAACCTCCCAGGAAGGAGAGTCCACAACCTCCTGGGGGAGACCATTCCGCTTTCTAACAGCTTTTACTGTCAGGAAGCTTTTCCGTATCACGGTTCATTGGAATCTCCTTTCTTGCTGCTTGAAGCCATGGGTTCGAGTCCTACCCTCCAGAGCAGGAGGAAACAAGCTGGTTTCCTCTTCCATGCGACAGCCCTTGAGATACTGGAAGATGGCTATCCTATCTGCCTTCAGTTTCCTCCTGCACCAGAAACGTCATAGCAATTTCCCCCCCATAAAGCCTTTCTTCTGTGTACATTATGAAGCTGGAAAGATTGTGTCAGCCCCCCCCCCCCTCAGTCAGCCTCTGGCTTTTCAACAGTTGTTGATCAGAGCTTATTACATGAGGTTGTGGGTGGTAGCGCAGGGGAGGTGGAGATCATCTCTCGCAGCTACTTTTAATGTTCCAGCCCCAACCAACCTCTTTTACCATACCCCTTCAGCTTCCAATATTTGACCATGTCCCACACACCCTTTCTTGAAAGTAAACAGACAGTAATAAAGCGCAGTACTTCTGAGCATGTACAGAGTGCATTCCTTCATCTCCAAGCAATTAAGAGCCTGCTTTGACCCACAAAGGCCTCTGCTATTGTACTACTAACCTTACTGTATGCTTGTGAAACACGGACCACGTATAAACGCCATCTCCAACTCCTCGAAATATTCCATCAGTGGCATCTCTGAAACTTTTTACATATCACTTGGGAAGACAGGCGAACAAATCCCAGTGTACTGGAAGAAGCAAAGATCACCAATGATTCTTCAACATCAACTTCGTTGGACTGGTCATGTTGTGCGGATGCCTGATGATCGTCTTCCAAAGCAACTACTCTATTCCGAACTTACAAATGGAAAGCGTAATGCTGGTGGTCAACAAAAGAGGTTTAAAGACTCTCTCAAGGCAAATCTTTAAAAATGTAAAATAAAGACCGACAATTGGGAAACACTGGTCTGTGAGCTCCAATTGGAGAACAGCTTTTACCAAAGGTGTCATGGGCTTTGAAGATGCTCGAACTCAGGACGCAAGGGAGAAACGCGCTAAGAGGAAGGCACGCTTGGCAAACCCTCACCGTGATCAACTCCCGCCCGGAAACCAATGTCCCCACTGTGGAAGGACGTGTGGATCAAACTCTTTGCAAGAAGTAAACTGGAAAAGGAACTGGAAAGTGTTAGCTTGTGCTTCCTTTGACACAACATTTATCCTCTCTGTAAGCAATTCAGAATCAATGCTCAATAAACAGTTCCTCCGGAAGCATCCCGTTAGATCGAAACCTAAGTCAGTGGTTCTAATGCAAAGCTCAGTGGCAAGGGAAAGGTACTCTGTATATGCTCTTTTTCTTTATAATTTTCTTTATAATTTCTTTATACTTCCATTTATAATTTCCTTTATAATTTCTTTATAATTTTATTTATAATTTCTTTATACTTTTCTTTATAATCCTATATAATAATCTTGCTGTGTCCCTGCGTCCACTTTCTGTGTGTCACGGAAGTGCGCTACTGCGCATGACCGGGACCCACACGGACGCAGGGATTGGAGCGGGCGGAGAGGGGGGCATGTCCGCGAGGCAGTGGCGGCGCACGCGCGTTCTCAGTTGCGCCAGCGCCGCTGCCTCGCACGGACACAGAGGGCTGCCCCATCCTCGCCGCCGCTACCGCCGCCGCTACAGCCACCCCTGGGGAAAATGAAGGGGGCGAGAGCGAGCAGCGCCCCGGCGACGGAACGGCTCGCGAAGGACATTCGCCTCGCACCGCCTCTCCCCCGAAGCCGCGCGGCTTGAAGCCCAGCCAGGCGGGCCTGCAGCAGCTCGCAAAGCGCGGGGGAAGCGGCGCGGCGTCCCTGAGGGGGAGAAGGAGGCGGCGGCGGTGACCGAGGGAGGCGCAGCCGGTGGAGGGGGGCGCGCCGGGCTGAGCCAGGCCGCCTGCCTCGGCGGGAGGCCGGGCACCCTCTCAGCCCTCGTGTGCAAATCTAGCGCCCGTTTTTAACGGGCTAAATTCACTAGTTTCTTTATAATTTTCTTTATAATTTCTTTATAATTTTCTTTATAATTTCATATCAGTTGCTTTAAAGAAGGGCCATGGGTGGATGGCAAAGTAGACTAAAGGGATATGACAAAAGGTGGAAGAGCGAAGCTAAAGTACCATCTGAGATTCCAAGATAAACTGCTCCTGACTTTGGACGTTCCATTGAATTACTGTGGGTTTGTTTACAGAATGAATATGTGCTCCTCACTTCACACTGCCCTCCTCACAAGATTTCTTCAAAAGGAAGCAAATTAAGTCATGGCTGGGGAAACGCATGCAGATTTTTGCAAACTGCAGAGTTTGTACTGAGTGCAAGACTGCAGTTTTCTTTGATATGGAATTCAGCTTTTTCTCATTTTTTAAAAAAATTAGTAAAATGCCGGCCTGTGTCTTTCCCCTCTGCCTGTGCCTCTGGCCTTTGCACCCTAAAAGAATTAATTAAACACTGCACTAAAGTTAAAGGAAGAGGAAATGTTCCATTTCTCCCCAGGGCATTGCAAATGCATGTCAAATGACTGAACAACGGTTCCTTTTCTTCTTTTTTGTAATTATAAAAGGATGTTCTTTGTGTCACTGGGAAACAGCTGGGAATAGTCTGGGGTTTCAGCTGTAACTGGACGCAGGAGCACGTCAAGGAACATATTATAAGTGACAGAAAAACACAGCGGCTTTCTGGAACTCAAAGGAGAGGTGACAGAAAAGCGTTGCACAGCTGGGAACAAAGGCACTGCCTTATAGACCAAGGCAGTCTATGGGTGCGTCCAGCTCAATATTGTCTACTCTGGCCGGCAGCTGCTCTCCAGGGTTTCAGGCAGGAGCCATTACCAGTCTCACCTGGAGATGCGAAGGATTGAGTGTGGTGCCTTCTGCATGCCAAGCAGATGTCCCGCCATTGAGCTATGACCCTTCCTATAAAGGGGGCGGGTGGCAGGAGGTGGTGTGCCTGAGAGGGATATTGTTTGGGCAAAGAAGTGGCCTGATCCAGAGTCACGTCGTTGGTCCATCTTCCTGAATATCGCCAGTGAGCTTAAGGTGGCCTTCTCCGAAGAAAGAAATTTCAGATGGAACCACAGGAGGGGAGAAAGTGCCGGGGTACCACTTGTGGGTTTCCCCTCGGGGCGTCTGGTTGGCTCCTGTGCGAAGAGGACACCGGACCAGAATGGACCATGGCCTGATCCGTCAGCCAGGCTCTCCTTCTGGTCCACTGCGCGACGTGCCTGCGCCCAAGCAGCGGGATCCAGCTGTTCCGATGCGCGCCGGGCACCGAGGCTGCATCCCCGACGGGGCGGGCAGCCAGCGGCGCTGCAGCAGCTGCGCCCGCCGAGCCTCTAACGAGCTCCAGATGTTGCCGTCGGGGGTGGGGTGGGGGGTTACTGGTATCCTCTCCAGTCCAGGAGGGCTTGATTGGCCGCTGCCCGGGCTCCGGGCAGCCAATGGAGAGGCGGGAGAGGCGCCTCCGGCCCCGCCCTGCCCTGGGCCAGCGCCGGGACTCGAGGGGGCGGCCGTGGGCTTCGCGCCTCCCGCTCCGGAGCTGCGCCCGCCCCGCCCGCTTCCCCTTCCTCCTCCTCCTCCCGGAGCAAGTCCATTGCGAGGGCCAAGCAGCATGCTGGGGGGAGCCGCGCTGCCCGTGCCTTTCCTCCTCCTCCTCCTACGGCTGCCGGGCTGGGGGGCTGCCCTGCCCCGAGCGCAGCTCTTCCCCTTCGGGCCCCCGCGCGGCGACCGGCAGCTGCCCGACGGCGACGACGAGACCTCGGCTCCCGTGCAGCTGCCCAGCCCGCTGCTCTACTACGAGACCCGATTCAGCCAGGTCTATGTAAGTCCGACGCCCCATAGAGAGAGATCGGGGGGACTTGGGGGAGGGGGCAGAGGAGCGTGGCATCCGTCTAGGGCAGCCTTCGCCAAGCGGGCGCCCCGCAGGTGTTGTTGGACGGGACGGGGATGGACCCGCCCTGCAGATGTTGGGCGGGGCTGATGGGGGTGGTTGTGCCCTCCAGATGTTGGATGGGGCTGTATCCTCCAGATTTTGGTGGGCAGGGCGTTTGGGTGTTGTCTGTGCCCTCCAGATGTTGGGGGGCTGACGGGGCTTCCTCGTGCTGTCCGGGGCGGGTGGGAGTTGTCATCCATCAACACCTGGAGGGCACCAGCTTGGCAAAGGCTGGTGTCAGGCTCCAGCCCCAGAGAGAAGCCAAGGACTCACCCCCCCCGCCCCATGGCACCACCACTCTGCTGAGCCAGCCCAGAGCTGTGCCAGATGCCAGAGGCAGGGAGGGGTCTTTGGCCGGGCATCTGTTTGCCCAGGACATTCCTGGGCACTCAATAAGAACTCTGTGTGTCCCTTTATGAATATCCATTTTCCAACCCGGCGCTCCGTCCCTCAACACCCGCTGCCGGACCTCTGTCGCCAAATCCTCTTGAGAGTGACTGCAGTGAATGACACATCCATTGAGCTGGCTGGCCTTTGGCCTTTGCAAACCTAGGACCTATCTCGAGACCCAATGCAGCTGGGGGTACCCAATGCTAGCCCTGCTCAGAGTAGCTGCATTGAAACAGACAGACATAGAAAACGTGGGCAAATTCATTTTGATGCTTCCGCTGCAAGTACAACCCTGTGTAAATGTAGGGTGGTTGTGCTGCTGTGGTGACCCCACTTTGGGTCGGTCTGTGAGCTGGCGGCTGGTCCTGATCCACCAATTGAAGGCTAATGGTTGAATTCTGCTGTGAGCTTACTCTTTCCACATCTACTTATTTGAAAAACAGGGGGGGAAATGCAAACGAAAACCTACTAGATTTTAATAACTAAAAGGGAAAAAAATCAACAGCTTTTCATTTGCAGATGGGTTTTCTTAGCCTTGATAGTGAGTTGGTGCTGCTTCCATTTTATGGATGAGAAACTGAGGCTGAAAGGCCTCCTGTGGCAGAAGCGGATACACGGTTTCCTTGTGAGTAAGGTTGTTATTGTTGAGCTTGGAAGTTCCCAGGCTCCATTCTTATCCACAGTTGTAAACTCACCAGGCAGTCTTAAGCAAACCTCCAGTTTCTTAGCTGCCTCCCACTTAATATGGGGAATTTTCCTTGCAGGGGTTTTAAAGGATTCCTGCAGAATGCTCTGAGTATGCGCTGCTTGCAAGTGAAGTTTTTAAGCACTATACAGACGTATTATTTTATTTCTGTACCTACCCCTCCTCCCAACTGGGAGCTCAAGGCAGTTTATCATGCAGTAAAATCTCTGTCGCAAAATATTTCACAATTGCATTAAAAACTGCAATCTAACATTTGCAACTGTTGGGTCTTCCGGATACTAAATTCCCGAAGGCTCAGGTGAATAAAATAAGCCCATAACTGGTGCATAAAAGTAATGAGGAGGCCAGCAGCATTTCCCAAGGGAAGGAGCTCAGAATCTGGGAGCCACCACTGAGAAGGCTGCGCCACCCCAGACTTTCCCCAGTGGTGACACCAATTGATCTCATTCCACAGGCCAGTCAGTATTAATTTCCCTGATTATCTCTCCAGCAACTGGGACCTAAATCTTTCTTACATTTGTCCACCCAGCTACGAGTAGGCAATTAGATGCCTGTGATTCACTTAATTCATAAATTTGCCCAATCCTTTTTTAAAGTTTGGGGGACATCACTGCCTCATGTGGGAGGGAGTTCCAGGGTCTAACTCTGTGCTGTGTCTTTTCTCTGTTCCAAATCTTCCAACCCACAAGTTCTCTTGTTACAAGAGAGGGAGGGAAGCTCTTTTCTCTCCATTCTCTCCGTGCCATGTATAAGTTTATAAAATTATATAATTTTGCTCCTTACTTGCCTTTTCTTTAAACGAAAAGTCCTAAATGCTGCAACCAATCCTCAAAGGGGAATGTTGCTCTACCCCAGGGGTAGGCCCGTGGGTCGGATGGAGCTCAATCGCCTTCTCAATCCGGCATGCTGACGGTCCGGAAATCAGTGTGTTCTTACATGAGTAGAATGTGTCCTTTTATTTAAAATGCATCTCTGGGTTATTTGTGGGGCATAGGAATTTGTTCATCTCCCCCCCCCCCTCCCAAAAAAATATAGTCCAGTCCACTACATGGTCTGAGGGACGCTGGACCGGCCCATGGCTGAAAAAGGTTGCTGACCCCTGCTCTATCCCTTCCATCATCTTGGTTGCCATTTTCTGAACCTTTTCCAACTCTACCATAACCTTTCGAGGTGAGGAACCCAGAACTGTACAAACCGTTAGCCCAGAGATGGAAGGAAGAAAAAGTTCCCACTGGAGAGGAATGGCAGATCAAACTGATGGACTATGTGGAGAAGGCGGAAATGACTGGGAAAATCAGAAACCAGGAAGAACAGAATTTCAATAAAGAATGGGGGGGATTTATAACTTACCTTGGAGACCACTGTAAACAGTTGAGCTCCTTAGCAGGATTTAAATAACATTTATAACTAGCTGACCCGGCCACGCCTTGCTGTGGCTGATTTGGTGAAATGCAAAAGTAAGATACAGTATGAAAGAGAAAGCGTATGTTTACTTTCAGCTTACCTCGTTGAAGTTCAGTCTATGTGTTCTCCGTTTACCCCTCCCGTTTTTGTCTTTGTTTCTACAACTGTTTATTACTACTATTTTAGTCTATGAGGTTCTTTGTCCCAGTAGTGTTTGTGGGCGGTCTGTCTGTCAATTGGATGGTAGTAGTGACGTCGGGAAAGGAGGAGGAGGGGTCAGAAAGAGGTGTGTTGTGTTGTGCTGTTTAACGTCCACTGGTGGGCGCTATATTTTTTGCAGAAAATCACATTTTTACCTGGGAAAGGTGTGGTATTTGTGTAATGTAAGTACATATGATCACTCCCATATGGGCATGGAACGTTGTGTCCAAATTTGAACGGAATCGATCAAGGGGTTACAGAGAAAGGCGATCGTTAACAAACATCCAACTTGAATGATTTTATATATATAGATCTAACAAGATCTAGGAGTACATGGGAAATTTAATTTTTTTTTGAGTAACTTAAAATATGCAGCAGAAAAAGATTAGTGATGGAACCCATGGAGGGGTGGGGAAAAGTCCAGAGATTCGATTGAATCTTTGTTTATCTTTTTATGATTTAGGATTTTGAATGTAACTTTTAATTTGTAAAACTAAATAAAATTGTATGAGGAGAACTGTACAAACCGTTAGTCTTCCACTGCATTTGCTATTTGATCACTTTATCCATTCTTCTTTGACCTGGCTCCCTGACAGGTTGGGACCAACGGGATCATTTCCACCCAGGACTTCCCCAGAGAGACCCAGTATGTGGACGACGATTTCCCCACGGACTTCCCCGCGGTTGCGCCTTTCCTGTCGGACATCGACACCAGCGGCGGGAGGGGCAAAATCTATTACCGCCTGGACGACTCCAGGGAGGTGACGGATCGGGCCGCCCAGCTAATCCAGGCTGGATTCCCCAGCGCGGCTGGTTTTGCCCCACGCCACACCTTCATCGCTACCTGGGAGAACGTGGGGGCCTACGAAGAAGTCAGCCGGAACTCGGAGCCTTCCAAACAGGTGAGGCGATGGTTTGTGACGTCTGCATTTCTGGCGGTTTCTGCTTGGGATGCTCCCGTCATTGGCCAAGCTGTTGAGATCCTACAGGGCATTTGATACAATAGAGAGGGAAGAGACAGTCTCAAGATGCGGACGGCCACTGCTGTCACTGGGATGGAAATGGAAAGGTGATTGGGTGTCAGGAGCAGGCAAGGTGGATTTGATTTAAATCAAATTGATTTAAATCATGATTTAAATCACTAGTCAGTAAGGCTTGATTTAAATCACTAGTCAGTAAGACTTGATTTAAATGTTTTTTTTACAGGAAGACTCATTCTTGCTGGTATAATCTTAATTTTTACAACCATATGAAGGTTTCATTTTTGGAATAATAAATTTTCAGAGTAGTTTTTACAGTTATATCAAAAATTACTGATTTGGTTCTACTACTAGAAATACATAGACAGATAATTATGAAATTATGGTGAGGTTTAATAAGTTAACTGTTTATATTTGGACAACTTTTTTGCTGTACTTTATTGGAAGGAGAAAAATAATCATTTCCTTAATAACCATTTAAACAATTTATTTAACTAAAACAATAACATGATAGCATATGTATCCATGTTTGTTAACTGATGTGGTTAAACATTTTTTTAAAAAAACTTAGACTGAGTTTTAGCACACTTGATAAACTTAAAACAAATCCTTATTTCCTGATGAATAGCCTTTGGACTACAATGTAACTTAAATAGAAGACTATATTTAGAAAGATTTTTCCTCCAAAAGCATTTTATTTTGAAAATCCGATTTAAATAAAAAAAATCCGATTTAAATAAAAAAAAAATTGATTTTTATCCACCCTTGGAGCAGGTCAACAATAAAGCACATGGTTTCAGTGAAGTTAACTCTGTATTCAAGGAAACAAGGACTGCTCCGGCATTCAGGCTTAGTGATCCCAGCAACTCTTCCCGGTAGCACAAGTCCCGGAGCCGGCAGTACTCAATGCTCTTTGAAACCCTGGAGCAGACATAGGCAAACTCGGCCCTCCAGATGTTTTGGGACTACAACTCCCATCATCCCTAGCTAGCAGGACCAGTGGTCAGGGATGATGGGAATTGTAGTCTCAAAACATCTGGAGGGCCGAGTTTGCCTATGCCTGCCCTGGAGAGAGGCTGCTGGTCAGTGCTGAACTAGATGGCTCAGCAGTCTCAGGCTCAGTTTAAGGCAGCTGTCTTGTTGTTGTTGTTAAGTTGTTTAGTCATATCCGACTCTTCATGACCCCATGGACCAGAGCACGCCAGGCATTCCTGTCTTCCACTGCCTCCCGCAGTTTGGTCAGACTCATGTTAGTAGCTTCGAGAACACCATCCAACCATCTCATCCTCTGTCGTCCCCTTCTCCTTGTGCCCTCCATCTTTCCCAAAACCAGGGTCTTTTCCAGGGAGTCTTCTCTTCTCATGAGGTGGCCAAAGTCTTGGAGCCTCAGCTTCAGGATCTGTCCTTCCAGTGAGCACTCAGGGCTGATTTCCTTCAGAATGGAGAGGTTTGATCTTCTTGCAGTCCATGAGACTCTCCAGGGTCTCCTCCAGCACCAGAATTCAAAAGCATCCATTCTTCAGCGATCAGCCTTCTTGATGGTCCAGCTCTCACTTCCATACATTACTGGGAAAACCATAGCTTGAACTAGGCAGCTGCCTAGGAAAAGGCAAAGAGGGGTTTCCGTTTTGGGAAAGTCTGACTGCTTTTGTTTTGTTAACCGGTTTAACCTCAGCATTGTTTTGTTGGGTGGGTGGGGGGATGTCTCTGTGAATGATTCATCCCCGTGTCTGTTGGGAACGAAGGGCATGTTTCAAACTTTCCGCCATGCATGGAAATGAAGTCCCTGATGGCATTCCTGTAACGAAGGGAGGTCTGCATACATCTATTTATAAATCGACTCGCCCACATTTAAAAACGACACGCAAGGGCTGTAACTCAGTGGTGGTGCCTCTGGTTTGCGTGCAGAAAGTCCTGATGTTGTTATTTCTATCTCATCTTCTTCCTATACCAAGGCTCAAGGTGGCTTACACAAATTAAATCGACACAGATATCATGCAAAATGCTTAAAACATTTACAGTCGTACCTTGGTTCTCGAACGTACAGTGGGACCTTGACTTACGACGATAATGCGTTCTGACGCGATCTTCGGTAGTCGAAAACACTCGTAAGTCGAGTCCCCATAGGGATGCATTGAGCGGAAAAACATCGTAAGTCGAAGAAACCCGCATCAAATCTTCGTAAGTCGAAGAAACCCTATCGAAAGCGGCCGCGACTTCCTTTCGGAAGTCGAAAAATTCGGATGCGGTGGCCATTTTTTTTCTTTTGGAAGTCATTCGGAAGTCGAAAAACTCGTAAGTCGGGTCACTCGTAAGTCGAGGTCCCACTGTAATCCGTTCTGGAAGTCCATTCGACTTCCGAAAAGTTTGAAAGCCAAGGCATGGCTTTTGATTGGCTGCAGGAGCTTCCTGCACTCAAGCAGAAGCCGTGTCGGACATTCGGATTCCGAAAAACGTTCGAAAACCTTCCGGGTTTTCGGCGTTCAGGAGCCAAAACAAATAGAATTAAAGCCACACACACACACACACACACACACACACACACACACACACACACACAGTGTGTTAAAATACTGGTTCAGCCCCTATCACCACCAGGTTGGGCTGTGAATGTCCCTTGCCAGAAACCCTGGAGCTGCCCGTCAGTGCAAGCAACGCTGAGGTATATGGCAAATGGTCTGGCTCAGCATAAGGCAGCTTCCCATGTCGCATAACCCTGGCGTGGTGTTGTGTTTTTAAAATGCTAGGGAACATGCTAAAAAGTGGAGGTAGCCAATGTGAACTCCCCCCCCCCCCCCGATGGTTTATGGGTGTCAGGATTGTTCGCTTTCAGGCCCCCCTCCCCAGATCCTCAGAGCTCCAGGCTGTCTCTTCCTGTCTAAGACCACGGGGCGGGACATAGAATCACAGAGTTGAGAGGGCGCCAAGGGTCATCTAGTCCAGCTCCCTGCAATGCAGGAATCGCAGCTCAAGGCCATCCAAGCTCTGCTTAAAAACCTCAAAGGAAGGAGAATCTACAACTTCCTGAGGATTGTTCCACTGGCGTACGCTGCTAGAGATTCTGCGTTGAGATTTGGGTCTCGGCCGCCCTCTTGAGTTGAGGAAACCGGATTTGGGCTGGTCAGGATTTGCCCTCTGCCTCTCTTTGAGCAAATGTTGGGTGCACAGAGTCTATTGAGGGTGGCTTAGGAACAAGCCAGTCAAGCTGACCTTTGCCCTTTGACGCTTGACCCCACCGGAACACTGTTATCTGTCGGCTTCCCCATTTAACTGTGGGCTTAATCCAGGGATCAGCAAACTTTTTCAACAGGGGGCCGGTCCGCTGTCCCTCAGACCTTGGGGGGGGGGGGCGGATTACATTTTGTTTTAAAAAATAAATGATCGAATTCCTATGCCCCACAAATAACCCAGAGATGCATTTTAAATAAAAGGACACATTCTACTCATGTCAAAACACGCTGATTCCCAGACCGTCTGTGGGCTGGATTTAGAAGGCGATTGGGCCGGATCTGGCCCACGGGCCTTAGGTTGCCTAGGTAAAGGTAAAGGGACCCCTGACCGACTCTGGGGTTGCGGCGCTCATCTTGCTTTATTGGCCGAGAGCCGGCGTACAGCTTCCGGGTCATGGTGCCAGCATGACTAAGCCGCTTCTGGCGAACCAGAGCAGCGCACGGAAACGCCGTTTACCTTCCCGCCGGAGTGGTACCTATTTATGTACTTGCACTTTGACGTGCTTTCGAACTGCTACCGGTAGGTGGGCAGGAACTGGGACCGAGCAACGGGAGCTCACCCCGTTGCGGGGATTCGAACTGCCAACCTTCTGATCAGCAAGCCCTAGGCTCTGTGGTTTAACCCACAGCGCCACCTGGGTCCCTAGGTTGCCTACCCATGGTTTAATCCTGCGTGTTTAGATGGAAACCTCCGGGAAAAATCCAACTTTGCGCTGAGGCCACCGTTCTGTCTTTTCCGCTTGCCGGATGGAACAACCCCCTATCTCCTCTCCACTGCATGCCGTTCCGAGGTTTCTCACAACACACACAAAACCCGAGCCAATTTTGGGGAAGGGGGGGGAACCCCATTGCGCATACGGAAGTCCTTGTGCAACAAGACTCATTTGTTGTACGCTGTGCTCAGTTTGTTCATTTGCTTAAGGGAAGAATCCACAGGGAATGCTCTCCTCCGGAAACTCTGCTGAAATGAATGTGGGGGAAGCAAGGGGTGAGATTCCCAGCATATCATGTCCTTTGGAACTCCTTGCCTCTTGATATCAGGCAGGCGTCTTCACTGTACTCTTTTCAGCGACTGTGAAAAACATTTTTTGGTCAGACGATCCCACCCAGATGCTTAGAAAGTTTATGTGAGTGCTATTCCGTTTTAGTTTTTAAACTTTTGTATGCTTAGAAACTTGGCGTGAGTTTTAACCTGCTTTTAGTCTCTTTAGCTTCCCGCAAGTCTTAAATTATTGCTGTTAGTTTTTCTGGGTGATCATTTTATCGCTTTATCTTTTTCGTCAACATCTTTGAGTGGTTGTTGGTTTTTTTGTAAAATAATAATAATAATAAGATTTTTTTATTGAGATTTTCCCATAATACAGTAAAATTGCAGCTCTCAAAGATATAGAACAAAAACAGAGGAAGGAAAGAAAGGAACCATAGAAATAAAGAGAGAGAAAAAGAAAATAAAGAAAGCAGAATAAAGGAAACATTAGCAAAAAATGCAAAGGAGGAATTTCTTCTTCATGCTGGATCAGGCCCAAGGCCCATCTTAGAAGCAAAAGTCTTGGGGCGGCAGGTCTGCTCTCTGCCTTAGGCTCTGCAGGTCTGCTGCCAGCCAGAGCAGACATTATCTGCTTAGATCAGGCATCCCCAGACTAAGGCCCGCGGGCCGGATACAGCCCGAGCGAGCCAATTTCCCGTCCCACGACGCCCCCGCCGCCCGCTCTTACCAGCGCGGCTGCCCATCTCCGGGTCGGAGGAGCGTCGGAAATAGCTTGTGCGCATGCACAAGCGTAATTTCTGGCGCACTTATGGGTCAGAGGACGTCCATGCGCATGCGCCATTTCCGGCGCACTTCCGGGTCGGCGACCGCCAGAAATGACGCTTGCGCATGTGCACAAGCTATTTCCGACACTCTGCCGACCCGGAGATGGGCAGCCGTGCCGGAAATAGTGTGTGTGTGTGCGCGGGCATGGGCGCACGTTCCCCTGCCCTCCGGCCCGAAGGTGGGTAAGTCTGGGGACCCCTGGCTTGGATAGACCAAAGGCTGGATTTGCTCTTGGGCTCGTGAGGCTGCCTCCTTACCTGAAGCTGTTGTTGTTCAGTCGTTCAGTCATGTCCGACTCTTCGTGACTCCATGGACCAGAGCACGCCAGGCACACCTATCCTTCACTACCTCTCGCAGTTTGGCCAAACTCATGTTAGTAGCTTTGAGAACACTGTCCAACCATCTTGTCCTCTGTCATCCCCTTCTCGTTGTGCCCTCCATCTTTCCCAACATCAGGGTCTTTTCTAGGGAGTCTTCTCTTCTCATGAGGTGGCCAAAGTACTGGAGCCTCAACTTCAGGATCTGTCCTTCTAGTGAGCATTCAGGGCTGATTTCTTTAAGAATGGAGAGGTTGGATCTTCTTGCAGTCCACGGGACTCTCAAGAGTCTCCTCCAGCACCAGAATTCAAAAGCATCAATTCTTCGGCGATCAGCCTTCTTTATGGTCCAGCTCTCACTTCCGTACATCACTACTGGGAAAACCAGAGCTTTAACTATACGGACCTTTGTTGGCAAGGTGATGTCTTTGCTTTTTAAGATGCTGTCTAGGTTTGTCATTGCTTTTCTCCCAAGAAGCAGGCGTCTTTTAATTTCGTGACTGCTGTCACCATCTGAAGTGATCATGGAACCCAAGAAAGCTAAGCAGGTCAATAGAAATGAAAGCTTGTCTTAGTTTGCCAAACACGACCGCATCTGGAGGAAAGCTTGTGGCTGTCAGGAACATCTGAATTTTCAAGGGAAATTTGGAGGGAATGTTGTGAATGTGGTTGCTACACATATTGAGATTTTCCCCCTGTCCTTTTCCGCTTCTTTTTCGTTCTGACAAAGCCGTGGCTTCATCAGAGCCAGAGCTCAGCCCTTGGCTACGTCCAACGATATTATCTTTTTTATTTGTTTACTTAGCATTTGCAAAGCTGTGCTTTTCGAGTTGGAGAGGAAAATCCCCCAAAGGCTTTTGCCGAAACGCTTATCAGCCAGAGCGGGGATGTCCATAGCTTCTGCATTCCAGTTCTGCAGGCACATATTTGGACATGCGGCCACGGCGGCCTCAGGCATTGCGTTCCGGCCCCGCAATAACGCCGATACCCTCTAGCATGAAGGACGTCTTGGGTGCAGAAGGTGCTTGCTCAGGAAACACGGGGCTATCGGTGGAGGAGGAGGCCGCGTGCTTCCCGAGAGACTCTCTCACGGAGGAAGGGTGGCTTCGATCCTTTCCCTCTCCGGGATGCAGCCAGTGTGGTGTAGTGGTTAAGAGCAGTAGACTCGTAATCCGGTGAACCGGGTTCGCTTCCCCGCTCCTCCACATGCAGCTGCTGGGTGACCTTTGGCTAGTCACACTTCTCTGAAGTCTCTCAGCCCCACTCACCTCACAGGGTGTTTGTTGTGGGGAGGAAGGGAAAGGAGAATGTGAGCCGCTTTGAGACTCCTGAAGGGGAGTGATAAAGCGGGATATCAAATCCAAACTCTTCTTCTTCTTCTTCTGACGGTAACGCCAGGCCATTTCAGATTGTAAACTCCTCGGGGCAGAGAACTATCCTCTTGGGCTGGGGAAGCTTTAATAGGCCAAGGGCCTATTCCCTCGAGGCCGGCCTCCTGGGGGCCGCATGCCAGAGGTGGGCGGGGCCCTGAGGCACAAGTGGGCTATTGGCTTCATCCAGCAGCCTCTCCTTATGGGTGAAGGACGGCTTATAAATACTTAAAAGAAAGAAATTGTTGCTTACATACAGAGTAAAATGTATATCCTGTCCTTCCTCCAAAACGAGCCCAGGGCAGCAAGCGACAAATGAGATGTTAAAAGCATCTTTAAAATGATTGCTGGGTGGGAAAGATCTCGGCTTCAAAGGATTGTTGAAAGAGGAAGGTCTAAAGGAGTCGCCCCAAAGGATACAGGATACAGGGCCAGTCTAATACTCAAGGAGAGGAAATCCTCACGCATCTGAAATGCTGTGGGAGAGGCGTTCGGACACGCAGGGTTTTTTCTCTACTAAATTTGGCACAACTATCAAGGGCCGTAGCTTAAAGGGTCAATTCAACCTGCTGGTTGGCAGAGCCTGATCTAAAGGCGATGAGGCATATAAGGAAATGGAAAGGATGGAGTCCGAAAAAGAACAGGGGAGAGGAAAGGAAATCCCTCTTGGAAAATGTGTGTGTGGAGGAGAAGGAGAAGGAGAAGGTTTAAGGACAAGGATTTGGCAAAGTTGACTGATTTGATAAGACAAAAACCGAAAAATATAATTCAAAAACAATGGAAATGTCTTAACGATCATTTAGGTAGACAAGGAATAAATGAGAGGTATTGGCGCTGTGGGTTAAACCACAGAGCCTAGGGCTTGCCGATCAGAAGGTCGGCGGTTCGAATCCCCGCGACGGGGTGAGCTCCCGTTGCTCGGTCCCTGCTCCTGCCCACCTAGCAGTTTGAAAGCATGTCAAAGTGCAAGTAGATAAATAGGTACCGCTCTGGCGGGAAGGTGAACGGCATTTCCGTGCGCTGCTCTGGTTCGCCAGAAGCGCCTTAGTCATGCTGACCACATGACCTGGAAGCTGTATGCCGGCTCCCTCGGCCAGTAAATCGAGATGAGCGCCGCAACCCCAGAGTCGGACACGACTGGACCTAACGGTCAGGGGTCCCTTTACCTTTACCTTTATTGGTTATGTTTAGAGTAGTTCTGTGGTAGTATCAGAAAATACATTAAATGGTGTAAGATGAATGAATGACAGATGAAATTACTGTTTCAGTTACAGGTAGTGCAGTGTAAGCGGTAGAAGTCAATCAACGAAATTTTAATACCGATTTTGTATTGAGATATACATAGTATAGATTTGGAAGGATTCCTTCTGGGGAGACCCAGCCAGATGGGCGGGGAACAAATAATAAATTATTATTATTAAATTATTATAATCCTTTCTTTTTCTTTTCTTTCTTTGTTTTTTCTTGTTGATTTAGATAATGATTTGTGTTTACGGAAATAAGTATGTATGTATGTATGTGTTTATTTATAGTATTTTGTATATATTTTGCAATAAAATTTAATTAAAAAAAAGGACAAGGAAGAAGTGTCTCTGAGCATGTGCAAAGCTCTGTGCCGTCCTCGTTGGTTTTCACAACCAGCCTCCACCCACGTGCCTGGGCTGAGTCCGAGGGCCTGTTTCCAAGAAGGTTGAATCCACAACTTCTCCCTTTTTTGGGAATCGGCGATTGCGTCTCTTGAGCTTCTCTTGGCTTCGGTGAAAATTGGAATCTCTCTTGCGGCTCCCAAGGGGGAGATAATCCAATGGAGGAAAATGGATGTATTTCCCCTCCTTGTAGCTGAGCCAAGATTAAAAGGCAGGGAGATAAGGCAGGAGGGGAGAGAGATGAATGATACCAAACAGGGCAGTTTTACAGGGCTTTCTGAGCAGCAGCCTTCAGGGAAAGGAGGAGTGGAAGAGATGGAATCTGCCCATGCAGACCTTTACTCCTTAACTGGAGTTGTGCAACAAAGCCGACCCCTCCCTTGATCTGATAATCTAGGGCAGGCACATCCGACTCCCAAGACACTGTTATCTACTCCAGGGGTAGGCAACCTAAGACCCGTGGGCCGGATGTGGCCCAATCGCCTTCTCAATCCGGCCTGCAGACGGTCCGGTAATCAGCGCGTTTTTACATGAGTAGAATGTGTGCTTTTATTTAAAATGCATCTCTGGGTTATTTGTGGGGCATAGGAATTCGTTCATTATTCCCCCCCCCCAAAAAAAATATAGTCCGGCCCCCCCCACATGGTCTGAGGGACGGTGGACCGGCCCACGGCTGAAAAAGGTTGCTGACCCCTGATCTACTCCCAGTACATGTGAAAAGGATCTAGGAGTCTTGGTAGACCACAAACTTGACATGAGTCAACAGTGGCTAAAAAAGCCAATGCAATTCTGGGCTGCATCAATAGGAGTATAGCATCTAGATCAAGGGAAGTAATAGTACCACTGTATTCCGCTCTGGTCAGACCTCACCTGGAATACTGTGTCCAGTTCTGGGCACCACAGTTCAAGAAGGATACTGACAAGCTGGAACGTGTCCAGAGGAGGGCAACCAAAATGGTCAAAGGCCTGGAAACGATGCCTTATGAGGAACGGCTTAGGGAGCTGGGTATGTTTAGCCTGGAGAAGAGAAGGTTCAGGGGTGATATGATAGCCATGTTCAAATATATAAAAGGATGTCATATAGAGGAGGGAGAAAGGTTGTTTTCTGCTGCTCCAGAGAAGCGGACACGGAGCAATGGATTCAAACTACAAGAAAGAAGATTCCACCTAAACATGAGGAAGAACTTCCTGACAGTAAGAGCTGTTTGACAGTGGAATTTGCTGCCAAGGAGTGTGGTGGAGTCTCCTTCTTTGGAGGCCTTTAAGCAGAGGCTTGACAGCCACCTGTCAGGAATGCTTTGATGGTGTTTCCTGCTTGGCAGGGGGTTGGACTGGATGGCCCTTGGGGTCTCTTCCAACTCTAGGATTCTATGATTAAAAAGCTGGCAGTGATCTACCCATTGTTATTGGAGGGAGGAGGAGTGGATTGTGCAGAGTTGTTGAGCTTTTTTAGGGGTAGGATTGCCCAGAGTTCTTCAGCTTTTATTTGTTAACTTTCAGTAAACTTTATTTAAACTGACGATCAATAAGGCTCCCACAATCTACCAGGATCAGCCGGGGAACTTCCAGTAGATCGCGATCTACTGCTTGGACATGCCTGATCTAGGGCCATGCCACCGCCGTGTTCTGTATCTGGTGCAGAATTAGATTCATAGAAGTATGAAGTTGGAAGGGCCCCCCAAGGCCCTTGTAATGCAGGAACCAATCTATTGTACTGTTTTTGGGGGACAGGGTGCGAGCAGGTGTGGGGGACTCCCTGGTCCTGAATGGGGTAACTGTGCCCCTGAAGGACCAGGTGCGCAGCCTGGGAGGCATGTTGGATTCACAGCTGTCCATGGAGGCGCAGGTCCATTCTGTGTCCAGGGCAGCTGTCTACCAGCTCCATCTGGTACGCAGGATGAGACCCTACCTGCCCGCAGACTGTCTCGCCAGAGTGGTGCATGCTCTGTTTATCTCCCGCTTGGACTACTGCAATGCGCTCTACGTGGGGCTACCTTTGAAGGTGATCCGGAAACTACAACTAATCCAGAATGCAGCAGCTAGACTGGTGACTGGGAGTGGCCGCCGGGACCACATAACACCGGTCCTGAGAGATCTACATTGGCTCCCAGTACGTTTCCGAGCACAATTCAAAGTGTTGGTGCTGACCTTTAAAGCCCTAAACGGCCTCGGCCCAGTATACCTGAAGGAGCGTCTCCACCCCCACCGTTCAGCCCGGACACTGAGGTCCAGCTCCGAGGGTCTTCTGGCGGTTCCCTCACTGCGAGAAGCAAGGCTACAGGGAACCAGGCAGAGGGCCTTCTCGGTGGTGGCACCCGCTCTGTGGAACGCCCTCCCATCAGAGGTCAAAGCAATCAACAACTATTTAACATTTAGGAAATACCTGAAGGCAGCCCTGTTCAGGGAAGTTTTTAATCAGTAACATGTTAATGTATTGTTTTTTAATATTTGCTGGAAGCCGCCCAGAGTGGCTGGCGAGACCCAGCCAGATGAGCGGGGTACAAATAATAAATTATTATTATTAAATTATTATATTTATTTTAATGCCCAATTTTGAGATGTCCAGTGTCCGTTCTGCAAATGAGCAGGCGAGCAACTGGCTCCAGGCCTCTGCAGGGGGAAGATGCCCTGTTTGCAGAAAGTGGCTTGGATCCACAACTGCTTCCTGCAAACAGACTTCAAAGCCGGCATCCCCATCCCCAAGGACCGGGGGGGGGGGGCGGCTTTCCTGCCAGCGCTCATCAGCTGTTTGGCACTGGCAGAAAGCTCTGTGCGGAAAGGAGCAACCAGGAGCTCACTTCATGCCCCTCGTTTTTCCCTGGGAGCCTCATCCTGCCCCACACCTGATGCCCGTTCTCTGCTTTGATCTGAATAGGATTAATTTTGGGTCTCTTGCACTTTGCTTCCACAGCGCAACACCTTCCAAGCAGTCTTGGCCTACAGCGATTCGGACGCCTACGCCCTCTTCCTCTACCCCGAGGATGGGGTCCAGTTCTTTGGGACGCGGCCCAAAGAATCCTACAACGTCCACCTGGAGCTGCCGGCCAGAGTCGGCTTCAGCAGAGGGGACTATCAGCGCCGGGAAGGGCCATACCACAGCGTCACCAGCAGTGAGCAGTCCGTCAAGAACCTCTACCAGTAAGTAACTGGTGTGCTGTCTGGTTCTACCTCCAGGGATCTTAATTTCCTTCTGGCTTGGCAGTTTGTGGGCATGTGCCAAATGTTTATATCATAATAATAATAATAATAATAATAATAATAATAATAATAATAATTTATTATTTTTACCCCGCCCATCTGGCCGAGTTTCCTCAGCCACTCTGGGCGGCTTCCAATCAAATATTAAAACAATACAGCATTAAATATTAAAAACTTCCCTAAATAGGGCTGCCTTCAGATGTCTTTTAAAAATAGGATAGCTGCTTATTTCCTTGACATCTGCTGGGAGAGCGTTCCACAGAGAGGGCGCCACTACCGAGAAGGCCCTCTGTCTGGTTCCCTGTAACCTCACCTCTCGCAATGAGGGAACCACCAGAAGGCCCTCGGCGCTGGATCTCAGTGTCCGGGCTGAACGATGGGGGTGGAGACGCTCCTTCAGGTATACAGGACCGAGGCCGTTTAGGGCTTTAGGGCTTTGAAGGTTTGGGCCTATCATTGAAGGTTTGGGCAGGGAAATGCCAGGGGAGAGCCCGGCCTTTAGGTCAGGGCCGCTTGCCCACCGAGGCAAAGGAACCAGTCCTTTTCTGCCAAAAAGCACTCGCCTTCAGAGAAAGGGGGCAGCGCTTGGCAACGTTTTTAGTTTGCGGAAAAAGTGAATAAGAGGCGCATAACTTGGTGTCGTCCACAGTTTGGGAACCACCACAGTGCGCAAACAAAGGAATTGGCACTGGGTGCGGAATCTGCCCTCCACAGAACTTTGCTTTCACATTTCCAGCTTCCCCATGTTGCAACGGATGCAAAACAAATGATGAAAAGTCTGCAAAATTATGCACATTTGCCCAGCTCATTACAGGTTGCAGAATCCAACACTTCTGATTTATTTGTGTTTAATAAATAATAATAATAATAATAAATTTTATTTATACCCCGCCCTTCCCAGCCGAAACTGGGCTCAGGGCGGCTAACATCAATAAAAGTACAATAAAGTATAAAAGAAAGAAAAAACCGTTAATTAAAATACAGGTTAAAATACAATTTAAAATTTAAAATGCCGCTTCATTTATCGCCCATAATCAAAAACCATAAGGGGAGGAAACATCAGACTGAGTCCAACCTGAAGGCCAGGCGGAACAGCTCCGTCTTGCAGGCCCTGTGGAAAGATGTCAAACCCCGCAGGGCCCTGGTCTCTTGTGACAGAGCGTTCCACCAAGTTGGGGCCAGTACTGAAAAGGCCCTGGCCCTAGTTGAGACCAGTCTAGCAACCTTGTGGCTCGGGACCTCCAAAATGTTGTTATTTGTGGACCTTAAGGTCCTCTGCGGGGCATACCAGGAGAGGCGGTCCCATAGGTACGAATTTAAAGCTGCACAGCCAAAAGGTTAGGTTTGTTTGTGAACCTCTTACACTCTGACACCAAACAAGCATGCCAGCCTGCCTGATCAGAAAGCGGAGTTGCGTTTGGATCTGGTGTCAGATGTCGCATGCAAACTTTGTTTGTGTTAGCTGCCTGTTTCCTCAGATAATGCCATGCCAGCTGGGTGCTATGTGCTGTTCTGCCCCTCTTTCCAAATTTGGGTTCAAAGACAGGCCAGCACCGTGTGGAAAACCTGAGGGAAAACATTCATCTCCGATGGTGATGTTGTTGCAAACCTGCTAAGGTCACTCTTTTGACTGACGGCGTCCTGCCCTTGGCCGGCGTGTGTTCTTGCCATGTGGTACAAACTGGGTACAAACTGCGAACGCCAGTGGTCTGAACCACTGAGCCTCCTGGGCTTGCCAATCGGCGGTTCAAATCCCTGTGACGGAGTGAGCTCCTGTTGCTGTGTCCCAGCTCCTGCCAACCTAGCAGTCTGAAAGCACACCAGTGATCACTGATTCCAGCAGTGATGCTTCACAGCAGCCTCCGCTGGCATTAGAAGGAGTTTTGGGACTGGGAGGGGGAGGCGGGTATTTAGAAATTTCCTTGAAACGTGACCGACTCGAGGAGCCGGGCCTGTAAAACCGCAGCTGCCGTCTCCGTTTCCCACTGTTATCAAATGCCAGCTGTTCTCCGGCTTGGAGCTGGCTGACATGAGGCGAGGGGAGAGGAATGTGCGAATATCCGTGGCCTCGGAGGAGCATTCAGGGGCTGTGAAGGGATATCTTGTTTGCTTCTCGATGCTTAGGGGACCTGCAGCCTGCCAGCTATTTTTTGCGGCTCGGAATCTGCCCAGCGTTAAGCACAACTGTCGCGGAAGAAAGTTGCGGAGAATGCGCGCAATCTCTGCCTCCCTGGCCCTCCTCACATTCCCAGCCTGCCATCTTATCTACTTGGCCGCATATTCGCCACCCAGATAGGAAACCCATCACTTCTCAGTTCTCTTCCTTTCACCAGTTCTTCCTCGCCCAGGGCCTGTGCAAGAGCGTCCCTTGACTCTTTCCTTATGTAGTGCTCTATCTGTGCCCCTGAAGGACCAGGAGCGCAGCCTGGGAGTCATTTTGGACTCACAGCTGTCCATGGAGGCGCAGGTCAATTCTGTGTCCAGGGCGGCTGTCTACCAGCTCCATCTGGTGTGCAGGATGAGACCCCACCTGCCCGCAGACTGTCTCGCCAGAGTGGTGCATGCTCTAGTTATCTCCCACATGGACTACTGCAATGTGCTCTACGTGGGGCTACCTTTGAAGGTGACCTGGAAACTGCAACTAATCGAGAATGCGGCAGCCAGACTGGTGACTGGGAGTGGCTGCTGAGACCATATAACACTGGTCCTGAAAGACCTCCATTGGCTCCCAGTAAGTTTCCGAGCACAATTCAAAGTGTTGGTGCTGACCTTTAAAGCCCTAAACGGCCTCGGTCCTGTATCCCTGAAGGAGCGTCTCCACCCTCATCGTTCAGCTCGGACACTGAGGTCCAGCTCCGAGAAGCGAAGTTACAGGGAACCAGGAAGAGGGCCTTCTCGGTGGTGGCGCCCGCCCTGTGGAATGCCCTCCCATCAGGTGTCAAAGAAATAAACAACTATCTGACATTTAGAAGACATCTGAAGACAGCCCTGTTTAGGGAAGTTTTTAATGCCTCATGTTTTAATGTATTTTTAATCTTTTGTTCCCCAGTGGTTGGGGAATAAATTATTATTATTATTATTATTATTAAATAATAATAATAACTTTTATTTATACCCCGCCCTTCCCAGCCGAAACCGGGCTCAGGGCGGCTAACACAGATAAAAATTACAATAAAATATAAAAGAAAGAAAAACCGTTAATTAAAATACAGGTTAAAATACAATTAAAATTTTAAATGCAGCTTCATTTATCACCCAACATTGAAACCATAAGGGGAGGGAAAAACATCATACTGAGTCCAACCCGAAGGCCAGGCGGAACAGCTCCGTCTTGCAGGCCCTGTGGAAAGATATCAGATCGCGCAGGGCCCTGGTCTCTTGTGACAGAGTGTTCCACGAAGTTGGGGCCAGTACTGAAAAGGCCCTGGTCCTAGTTGAGACCAGTCTAACAACCTTATTATTATTATTTCTTATATCCCAAACGTGATATCTATCTTTCCCTGAACACCTCTGGAGCACACAGCTGCTACTCGAGAGTAGCCAATGTGGCGCCCTGCAGATGTCGCTGGAATGAGCACGTATCGTCCCTGAACATTGGCCCAGGCTGCCTGAGGCTGATGGAAGCTGGGAGCCCAACAACACGTTGAAACTACAACTCCCATCATCCCGGCCCATTGGCCATGCTGGCTGGGGAGGTGGGGACAGCCACCTGCCGTGGATGTTTTAGTTGAGATTACTGCATTGCCATGGGTTGGACTAGATGACCCTGGGGGTCCCTTCCAACTCTGATTCTTTGATTCTAGGTCTCTCTAACCAAGGTCCAACATGTACAGCATTTCAACACCTTGTATTACATGACATCTTAAATAATAATATATGTGGTGGACCTGTAAAAGTGTAAAAGAGTGTTGGGGAATAATCCATAATGCATTGAAAAAAAGGTTTAAAAGTACTTTTCCAAAAAGGCTAGAGTCCTTTTTGTTCGGGATAATTCAGATGGAAATTCCTAGGTGTCAAAAAAGGCTATTTATGTATTCCGCTACTGCGGCCCGTGTTTTGTTAGCCCAAAAATGAGACCAGTCTAGCAACCTTGTGGCTCGGGACCTCCAAAATGTTGTTATTTGTGGACCTTAAGGTCCTCTGCGGGGCATACCAGGAGAGGCGGTCCCGTAGGTACGAGTTTAAAGCTCAAATAATAATGACATGTGCAACTCAGTATGTCAAAGCCAAGCAGTCTAAACATTCCTGAAATAAGTCCGTGAGAGAAGCTCTCTATGTGAATACTTGTGCTGGATCAGGCCCATGGCCCGTTCTCTCTCTGCGATTCCCAAAAACTGACGTTCAGAGACATTTACTGCCTCCAGCAGCTGAACATTGCCTTGTTTATTTATTGCATTTCTGTCCCGTTCTTCCTCCCGAGGGAGCCCAGGGCGGCCAACAAGAACGCAGCGAAACCATGCAATTAAAATAAAAATTAAGTGAGCGAAAACATTTTAGAGGCAGGAACAATTGAGAGCATCTGAAAGCAATTTAGAAGCTCACAAGGTCAAGGCTGCCAGCAACAGCATCTTTCAGCCATCAAACCCCGAGTGAACAGGAATCTTTCAGAATCCCTCTTGGAAGTTAATAACTAAGGAAACAGATGGACCTGGCCAGGAAGGGGATTCCTCAAATGGGGAGCCACCGCCGAAAAGACCCTGTCATGGGTCGACACCAACTGGGTGGCACCCGCTGCTGCACCCTCCTTTGCTAGCTTCCTAGATTTGTAGAGGGACCCCGAGAGTCATCTAGTCCAACCCCATGCAATGCTGGAATCTCAACTACAGCATACAATAGGAGTATAGCATCTAGATCAAGGGAAGTAATAGTACCACTGTATTCCGCTCTGGTCAGACCCCACCTGGAATACTGTGTCCAGTTCTGGGCACCACAGTTCAAGAAGGATACTGACAAGCTGGAACGTGTCCAGAGGAGGGCAACCAAAATGGTCAAAGGGCTGGAAACGATGCCTTATGAGGAACGGCTTAGGGAGCTGGGTATGTTTAGCCTGGAGAAGAGAAGGTTAAGGGGTGATATGATAGCCATGTTCAAATATATAAAAGGATGTCATATAGAGGAGGGAGAAAGGTTGTTTTCTGCTGCTCCAGAGAAGCAGACACGGAGCAATGGATTCAAACTACAAGAAAGAAGATTCCACCTAAACATTAGGAAGAACTTCCTGACAGTAAGAGCTGTTCGACAGTGGAATTTGCTGCCAAGGAGTGTGGTGGAGTCTCCTTCTTTGGAGGTCTTTAAGCAGAGGCTTGACAGCCACCTGTCAGGAATGCTTTGATGGTGTTTCCTGCTTGGCAGGGGGTTGGACTGAATGGCCCTTGTGGTCTCTTCCAACTCTAGGATTCTATGATTCTATGATCCACGACAGGTGGGCATCCTATTCCATTACTGATCCTAGAAAAGTGGGCATTCTGCCATGTGCTGTTGCTGTTTAGGAACTTTCTTTAGTCGTTTAGTCGTGTCCCACTCTTCGTGACCCCATGGACCAGAGCACGCCAGGCCCTCCTGTCTTCCACTGCTTCCCGCAGTTTGGTCAGACTCATGTTGGTAGCTTCAAGAACACTATCTCGCCCTCTGTCGTCCCCTTCTCCTTGTGCCCTCCATCTTTCCCAACATCAGGGTCTTTTCCAGGGAGTCTTCTCTTCTCATGAGGTGGCCAAAGTCTTGGAGCCTCAGCTTCAGGATCTGTCCTTCCAGTGAGCACTCAGGGCTGATTTCCTTCAGAATGGATAGGTTTGATCTTCTTGCAGTCCATGGGACTCTCAAGAGTCTCCTCCAGCACCAGAATTCAAAAGCATCAATTCTTCGGCGATCAGCCTTCTTTATGGTCCAGCTCTCACTTCCGTACATTACTACTGGGAAAACCATAGCTTTAACTATACGGACCTTTGTCGGCAAGGTGATGTTTCTGCTTTTTAAGATGCTGTCTAGGTTTGTCATTGCTTTTCTTCCAAGAAGCAGGCGTCTTCTAATTTCGTGACTGCTGTCACCATCTGCAGTGATCATGGAACCCAAGAAAGTGAAATCTCTCACTGCCTTCATTTCTTCCCCTTCTGTTTGCCAGGAGGTGATGGGACCAGTGGCCATGATCTTAGTTTTTTCATGTTGAGCTTCAGAACTACATGCATATTTTTGATGCTACTTGGGGGTTGAAGGAGGAAGAGAATTTGAACTCTGCCAAGCTGGGCTCTGAAGAGCAAATTCCCCCGAGATCTGGATCTGCATTGCCTCAGTCCTTTGATTTTGTGGCCAACCCGGATCCCATCACTGCTTCCCATGCCGGCGTCTCCTCTCCAGTGGAGCTGTTTCTGCCGTTTGCAATTAGTAACCTGATCTGGACTACCCATCCGACACGGATATCCATACTTTGCCAATGTGGGATGGAGCCGGGCCACATTGTTTTTGCTTGTCGGCGGTGGTCACGCCAAGGCAATTACACGCTCCGAGATACCTCGGTCCTGAGCCCCAAAGGGATTTATCAGTTGTCATAAAATCCCCCTTTCCTCTGAATCATGCTTTATTAGACCGTAAGCCCTGCGGCTGGGATGCGGGTGGCGCTGTGGGTTAGACCACAGAGCCTAGGGCTTGCCGATCAGAAGGTCGGTGGTTTGAATCCCCACGACGGGGTGAGCTCCCATTGCTCGGTCCCTGCTCCTGCCCACCTAGCAGTTCGAAAGCACGTCAAAGTGCAAGTAGATAAATAGGTACCGCTCCGACGGGAAGGTAAACGGCGTTTCCGTGCGCTGCTCTGGTTCGCCAGAAGCGGCTTAGTCATGCTGGCCACATGACCCGGAAGCTGTCTGCAGACAAACACCGGCTTACTCGGCCTATAGAGCGAGATGAGCGCGCAACCCCAGAGTCGTCCGCGACTGGACGTCACGGTCATGGGTACCTTTACCTTTACGCCCTGTGGGTAAGGCTGCCTCTCAGTTTTGCACCCCCGCTTCAGGCACAGCGTGAATGATGAACTAAGCCCAAATAAAAGTCTGTATGCTCCTGGATGGCCCACTGTCATGGATTTTTCAGCTGAGATTCCTGCATTGCAGGGGGTTGGGCTAGATGACCCCTGGGGGTCCCTTCCAATTCTGCAGTTGCATGAATGCCAATTTTTGAGGAGCAGCAGCAGCAACAACAACAGCAACAGCTGCTTTCAGGCTTCCCAGGGGCACCTGCTCAGACCCAGTGGGAGCCAGGATGGTCTTGTTGCATGAATTTGCACCCTTCATGTTGAAGTTTATTTTATTTTATTTGAAAAAGGTTTCAATCAGTAGCCACTGGGCTTTCATCCTTCTTCCTCGGGACTGGAGAAAGATGTTTAGATGCCCTAAGCCGAGGGGTCAGCAACCTTTTAAAGCCGTGGGCCGGTCCACTGTCCCTCAGACCTTGTGGGGGGCCGGACTATATTTTGGGGGGGGGGGGGAAATATAAACGAGTTCCTATGCCCCACAAATAACCCAGAGATGCATTTTAAATAAAAGCACACATTCTACTCATGTAAAAACACGCTGATTCCCGGACCGCCCATGGGTCAGATTTAGAAGGTGATTGGGCCGGATCCGGCCCCCAGGCCTTAGGTTGCCTAACCCTGCCCTAAACGCTGGAAGATTTTGGTGCCCCCGTATATATATCTTATTCAAAACATAGGTAAAGGTAAAGGACACCTGGGCGGTTAAGTCCAGTCAAAGGCGACTATGGGGTTGCGCCGCTCATCTCGCTTTCAGGCCGAGGGAGCCGGCGTTTGTCTGCAGACAGTTTTCCAGGTTATGTGGCCCTCAGGACTAAACTGCTTCTGGCGCAACGGGACACTGTGACAGAAGCCAGAGCGCACGGAAATGCCTTTTACCTTCCCGCCGGTGTGGTACCTATTTATCTACTTGCACTTTGATGTGCTTTCGAACTGCTAGGTTAGCAGGAGCTGGGACAGAGCAACAGGAGCTCACCCCATCGCGGGGATTCGAAATGCGGGCCTTCCGATCAGCAGGCCCAAGAGGCTCAGTGGATTAGAACGCAGTGCCACCCGCGTCCCCATTCAAAATATACACAATAATACTTTTTTTGTTTTTCAAAATGAAGAAAAACCTGCAGTAAGATGGAAAATAACGTTTCTTTTTGTATACTTCCATTTTATTTGTTTTTGAGATTTTTTTCTCCTACTTGTTCTAATTGCAAAGGCTTTGAGATGCCTGAGATTCCTGCATGGCAGTGGGTTGGGCTAGAGGACCACTGGGTGCCCCCTGCGACTCTACAATTCTTTGATTTTATGATCAGATTCTCAAAACTAATCTTATGTAACACACCTGCTTCTGTACTTGAGATAAGGCTTCCAGCCTGCCTTGTTGCATAGTTGCTCTGTTGGAATCTTAAATATCCTTCGGCTGAGAAAACGAACGTTCAGCGGAGCAATTTGTTGAGGTTAAAAAATCTGGCAATGGGAAATTTCTGTGGTGCCCCCCCCCCCCCGTTCTCCCTTGATCTCCTAGTGGTTCATTCAGCCCTTTTTCTTCCTCCTTCCTTTAGGCTGAGCAACATGGGCATCCCTGGCATCTGGGCCTTCCACATTGGCAGCGCCTCCCAGCTGGGCAACGTGGTCCCTGCCACGCTCGGCGGGCTCCCCGCTGCTCCCCCGGAACTCCCCGAGACCAGCTCCACCGGCCACAACTTCCTGGAGCCGGAATACCCCGACCCCAACCTCGACTACGCGGATCCCTTCTACGACGACAGCGAAGACGACTTCGAGTACCTGCCCGCGGCCCCCACCGAGCTGCCGCTCGGGCCGGAAGCGAGGCCCAGCTCCGCGCCGAACCCCGACGCGCAGGTCGACTACAGCGAGCCCAGGCACTCGGGGGCCAGCCTGGACTCCGAACTGGAGCCCACCTCGCTCTACTCAGCACCCAGCCGCCTCCCTCCGTACCCTGAACTGGATTCGGCCCTCCTGTACCTGGCGGAGCAACTGACGCCACCTTCTGTGTTAGAAGAAAAAGCAAGGACCCCGTCCCTGCCGCTGGTGTACGAGAGCCCCATTGAAGCCGTCACAGCTGTTCTGTTGAGGTGCCGTGGAGACGGGGGCAGCCTCTCCCCGCAGGGAGAAGATACAGACGACCCTTCGGAAAAGGACCCGGACATCTTCCCAGAGTATCCGGAGGGCGAGGTTATCCTTGAAAATTTCCCAGACACCCCTCCTTTCAGCCACAGGAGACGGGTTGTGGGTGTGGATGAGGACCTCCCCTTCAACCCAGATGGTAAGCTCCTGAGAACATCTCCCTACCCCAGACCTCAGTCGCTTAGGCAGCAGAATTAATTGCATATGCAGTTAGTGGAGTTTCATTAATAAGCCTTTGGCTTCCATCAGATGTGTCACGGCCTCCCCCCTCCTCCGGTCGTTTCAATAAGGAGGTCGAGTCATTGCCTTTTTAGTAGCTTTTATCTGTACTCATTATTTACAGTGCAGAGCTTAATCTAATCATGACTGCTCAGTCACTGGCAGAATCCGGAAGTGGCGTACGACGATTTTCCCGCCAGCAAAGCCATCTCGGGAAGCGAAAGCGTCTTTTCCTCCTTCTTAATCTCTCCCCCGGACGTACTCCCTGGGAGCTGCCAGGTCTCTCACTGCGTCCCTCGATCCCTGGCACCCCCTCCCTTCCGAAGAAGAGCTGCTCCCACTTTCTGATGAGTCCGTCGTTAGAATGGGTGGCTGTTCTCTATAGCCACTCAGAGCCGGACTGGAAAGGGGATGCAGATCCCTGACAAGATGTCAAGGAAATAAGCAGCTATCCTATTTTTAAGAGACAGCTGAAGGCAGCCCTGTTTAGGGAAGTTTTTAATACTTAATGCTATATTGTTTTAACATTCGATTGGGAGCCACCCAGAGTGGCTGGGGAAACCCAGCCAGGTGGGCGGGGTATAAATATTATTATTATTATTATTATTATTATTATTATTATTCTACAGCCTTTTAAATGTGTTTGTGGGAGGGGGAAATATTGCTCTGTTGGTTTTGCTTTCACCATTTATTTCTGCTTCCATCTTGCATTTTTATCATGCAAACCGCCCAGAGATCTTTTGATGAAGGACGGGATATAAATCGATTAAATAAATATATGAAATCAAATAATGATGCACATGGAGGGGAGAAAATGGGCAGAGGACAGTTTCTCTCCCTCTCTCCTAGCACTAGAACTCACGGGCATCCAGGGAAACTGAAGGTTGGGAGATTTAAGACGGGTCAAAAGGAGGACTTTCCCCCTCAAGCGCATAGTGGAACTGTGGAACTCACTTCCCCTGGGGGCAGTTATGGTGACCAACCTAGATGGCTTTAAAAGAGGATCGGACAAATTCTGGGTGGAGAGGACTATCTGTGGCTACTAGCCTGGATGGCTGTGCTTTGTCTCCACAGTCGGAGGCATCAGTGCTTCTGAAATACCTGGAGAGAAGTGACTAGTGGGGTGCCACAGGGTTCTGTCTTGGGCCCAGTCTTATTCAACATCTTTATCAATGACTTGGATGATGGGCTTGAGGGCATCCTGATCAAGTTTGCAGATGACACCAAATTGGGAGGGGTGGCTAATACCCCAGAGGACAGAATCACACTTCAAAATGACCTTAACAGATTAGAGAACTGGGCCAAGGCAAACAGGATGAATTTTAACAGGGAGAAATGTAAAGTACTACACTTGGGCAAAAAAAATGAAAGGCACAAATACAGGATGGGTGAGACCTGGCTTGAGAGCAGTACATGTGAAAAGGATCTAGGAGTCTTGGTAGACCACAAACTTGACATGAGTCAACAGTGTGATGCAGCAGCTAAAAAAGCCAATGCAATTCTGGGCTGCATCAATAGGAGTATAGCATCTAGATCAAGGGAAGTAATAGTACCACTGTATTCCGCTCTGGTCAGACCCCACCTGGAATACTGTGTCCAATTCTGGGCACCACAGTTCAAGAAGGATACTGACAAGCTGGAACGTGTCCAGAGGAGGGCAACCAAAATGGTCAAAGGCCTGGAAACGATGCCTTATGAAGAACGGCTTAGGGAGCTGAGTATGTTTAGCCTGGAGAAGAGAAGGTTAAGGGGTGATATGATAGCCATGTTCAAATATATAAAAGGATGTCATATAGAGGAGGGAGAAAGGTTGTTTTCTGCTGCTCCAGAGAAGCGGACACGGAGCAATGGATTCAAACTACAAGAAAGAAGATTCCACCTAAACATTAGAAAGAACTTCCTGACAGTAAGAGCTGTTTGACAGTGGGATTTGCTGCCAAGGAGTGTGGTGGAGTCTCCTTCTTTGGAGGTCTTTAAGCAGAGGCTTGACAGCCACCTGTCAGGAATGCTTTGATGGTGTTTCCTGCTTGGCAGGGGGTTGGACTGGATGGCCCTTGGGGTCTCTTCCAACTCTATGATTCTATGATTCTATTCTATGATTCTAATACCAGTTGCTGAAAACCGCAGAAGGGGAAGAGGGGTCTTGTGTTTGAATCCTGCTTGAGAGTTCCCCGCAGGCATCCAGTTGGCCACTGGGAGACCAGAATGCTGGACCCAGCAGCCTCTTCTGACGTTCTCATGAGGCGTGAGCTCCTCTAGTCCTGAGGCAGGGGAGGTGTTTGCAGAAGGGGGTGTGCATTTGAGAGAGGCAGCGATAGAGAGGCAGAGAGAGTCGGGAAATGCTGCCCTCCGTGGTTGCTGGGGCAGCGTGTGCATTAGAGACGGCTGTCGGCTGACAGCTGGCCCTCCAGACCAACTTGTGGATATTTAGATTGTTGTCTCTCAAGAACTGCCGTGCGAAGAATCAAGAAGCCATGAGTGGGCGCAGGGAACCGGGCGGTCACAGCCCTCCGTCCGCACGAAACGGGATATCCCACAGCTGAGGGATGTCTGTGGCTTGCGTGCAGAGGCCGCTGCATATCTGGCCAGAGCTGATGGTGCGATTGGGGGGTAGGGGCAGAGATGTGGGGAAGAGGAAGGAAGATCTATATCAGGGACCCTCGGCTAAATGGTCTCGGGGATGGTGGGAGCTGCAGTGCGGCAACGTCAAGGCGTTCGGAGACCCCCCTTCCCTGATCCGCGGAGGTGAGCGTGGGAAGGCAGGGGCTCGGCAGAGGTTTGCAAGCCTCAACCCTGGAAGCTCTGAGTTGCGTAAACCAAGTTCAATGCCAACTGAGGGTGTGAGTAGCAGAGGCTGATGAATGAGGACCACAGCTTCTAAGATCATAAAAAGCAAAACAAAACTGACCGCATCGTCCTCAGGTAGTGGCACATAGGTCCGTGTGAAAATGGGAGCATAAGAAACCATCTTATCATTGGCCATAGGTGGGTCTGTGGGTTAAACCACAGAGCCTAGGGCTTGCTGATCAGAAGGTCAGCGGTTCGAATCCCTGCGACGGGGTGAGCTCCCGTTGCTCGGTCCCAGCTCCTGCCAACGCAGCAGTTCGAAAGCACGTCAAAGTACAAGTAGATAAATAGGTACCACTCTGGCAGGAAGGTAAACGGCGTTTCCGTGCACTGCTCTGGTTCGCCAGAAGCGGCTTTGCCATGCTGGCCACATGACCTGGAAGCTGTACGCCGGCTCTCGGCCAATAAAGCGAGATGAGCGCCGCAACCCCAGAGTCGGACACGACTGGACCTAATGGTCAGGGATCCCTTTACCTTTACCTTTACCTAGACTTGGAAGGGTCGTTTAGAGTCCAGGCATCCCCAAACTTCGGCCCTCCAGATGTTTTGAACTACAATTCCCATCATCCCTGACCACTGGTCCTGTTAGCTAGGGATCATGGGAGTTGTAGGCCAAAACATCTGGAGGGCCGCAGTTTGGGGATGCCTGAATTTAGACCAACCCCTTGCAATGCAGGAATCTCAGCTATGGGTCTTCTAGCAAAACTTCCTTATATTCAGTGGGGGTAAAAAGGTAAAGGGACCCCTGACCGTTAGGTCCAGTCGCGGACGACTCTGGGGTTGCGGCGCTCATCTCGCTTTACTGGCCGAGGGAGCCGGCATACAGCTTCCGGGTCATGTAGCCAGCATGACTAAGCCGCTTCTGGTGAACCAGAGCAGCACACAGAAAAGCTGTTTACCTTCCCGCCGGAGTGGTACCTATTAATCTACTTGCACTTTGATGTGCTTTTGAACTGCTAGGTGGGCAAGAGCAGGGACCGAGCAACGGGAGCTCACCCCGTCGTGGGGATTTGAACCACCGACCTTCCAATCGACAAGCCCTAGGCTCTGTGGTTTAACCCACAGCGCCTCAAATACAAAAACTTTTGGAACTGGTCACGGAGCAATGGATTCAAACTACAAGAAAGAAGATTCCACCTAAACATTAGGAAGAACTTCCTGACAGTAAGAGCTGTTCGACAGTGGAATTTGCTGCCAAGGAGTGTGGTGGAGTCTCCTTCTTTGGAGGTCTTTAAGCAGAGGCTTGACAGCCACCTGTCAGGAATGCTTTGATGGTGTTTCCTGCTTGGCAGGGGGTTGGACTGGATGGCCCTTGGGGTCTCTTCCAACTCTAGGATTCTATGGTTCAAGGTACCAGCTCCCACTGCAGACCTCCTGGAGAACGCAGTGGTCAGTTGTAGGGAATGTAGGTTTATGTGGACATAGAGTCTTAGAGTTGGAAGGGACTCCCAAGGGTCATCTAGTGCAACCCCCTGAAATGCAGGGATCTCAACTGAAGCATCCCAGACAGATGGCCATCCAACCTCTGCATAAAACCCCCCAAGGAAGGAGAGTCCACCACCTTCCGAGAGAGACCTTTCCACTGTCGAAACTCTTTCGTTGGAACGACTTCTGAGGCCCCCTCCAACTCTGCAACTCTATATTATTCTGAGTTGTTTAGGACTTTGTCAATTAACACAAGAGTATTGGGCCGGGAGCAAATCGTACCCCAGTGCTGGGCTAGGTGGACCAATATTCAGCATCGTCAATTGTCCTGTGGAAGCCGGGTGAGATTCTCCCCCGAAATTTATTTATTTGGTTTTTCAGATAGAAATTGTAGAGTTACATATCAAACATACAGCGCAAAAGCAAGATTCCAAGGAATTTCTTGACCCTCCTTCCTCCCCTTTGTGGGTTCTGCTGTTAATCATTTCCTCCTGCATCTTTTATAATAATCCAAATATTTTACCTCTCCGTTGTATCCAAAATTCACCATTAAACTACAAGTGATATTCCGATCCTACTGACGATTTTAACTGTTTACAATGGTCTTTAAGACAAGTTATAAATTCCCCCTGTTCCTTGTTAAAATGTTGGTCTTCCTGATTTCTGATTCTTCCGGAGCCAGGTGAGATTCTGAGCCCAAAGGGGGTGGGTTGCAGGATGAGCTCTGTGCGGGACGGCAAGCTGACACAGTTTCGGCAGCCCACTTCCTCTGAGATATATAGAATAAGATAAGATAAGATAAGATAAGATAAGATAAGATAATTTATTGTCATTGCACAAGTACAAGCACAACGCTATACAAGTGCAACGAAATTGCATGCCATCCCGTAAAAAACAGAAAGATAAAACAAAACAAAAAACAGCACAAAACACACACACACCAAAAAAAGCCACACATACACACACACACACACACACACACACACACACACACACACACACCCACACACCCATCACAGCTCTCCAAGGTCATATTATCTGGTTACAGCATTTAAGATGGTTATAGCTCTTGGGTAGAAACTGTTCTTCAATCTATTTGTTCTTGATCTAATTGTTCTATATCTTCTACCCGAAGGCAGTGGTGCAAAGAGACTATATCCCGGATGAGATGGATCCTTTAAAATATTGTTAACCTTTTTAAGGCAACGGGAACTGTATAGTTCTTCCAGAGATGGGAGAGGATGACCAATAATATTTTGGGCTGTGGTTATGACCTTCTGGAGTACCTTCTTCTCCCTGGCTGTGCAGCTGGAGAACCAAGCACAAATACAGTATATAAGAATGCTCTCTATGGAGCCTCGGTAGAAGGACACCAGCAGTCTCTCACTCAGATTGTTCTTCTTTAAAAGTCTGAGGAAATAAATTCTCTGCTGGGCCTTCTTTACCAGAGCAGTAGTATTTGCGCTCCAAGTCATACCCTGCTCGATAATCACTCCCAAAAACTTGAATACAGCCACCCTCTGAAAAACAACTTGCGTTTTTTTCATTTAGGGTTCACCTACAGCACTGCCAATGTGGAGACCTGTGAGGACCATCACCGCCAGTGCTCCCTGCATGCCTTCTGCACCGATTACAGCACAGGCTTCTGTTGCCACTGCCGGTCTAAGTTCTACGGGAATGGAAGACACTGCTTGCCAGAAGGTACATTGCTGCAGAAGGAGCGCTGGTATTTCCATGTGCTGCTGTGCTCCCCATTTCCTGGGAGGGAGATGGTTGCCCTGGCATGAGCCATTCTGTTCAGCTCTGACTTATTCTTTGGCGATCCCTCGTAGCCGAGTGAGATTGTCTTCCATAAACACGGTTTTAACAATGAGTCCGTAAGTGACTGCGGAGGCCAATTCTGGATCCACACATCCATCCACAGTGGGGACATAGGTTTCTGGGCGGGAGTTGATCACGGTGTGGATTTGCCAAGCGTGCCTTCCTCTTAGCACGTTTCTCCCTTGTGTCCTGAGTTCGAGCATCTTCAAAGCCCACAACACCTTTGGTAAAGGCTGTTCTCCGACTGGAGTGCTTGCAGGCAAGTGTTTCCCAATTCACAGAGCCTAGGGCAGGGGTGGGCAACCTTTAAGACAAAAAGAGCCACTTGGACCCATTTCCGAAGGAAAAAAAAACCTGGGAGCTGCTTTTTGCGCCCTAGGCGAGGGGGCGGGGCCATGTGACGTCATTGCGCATGACGTACGGTGCCCCTCCCCCTGCCGCCCCACGCCGCTGCGATTTAGGCAAGCGTCCATCAGGAGCCTCCTGCAAGATGGCAGCACGTCTGCCAGCGCTGGCCCAGCTCAAATACAGCTGCACGGGCTTTGTCTGGGGCTCGCTGCCTCCTCTCCACACACACACACACACCAGCTTTTGTGTGCGCGCGCGTTTCGCTCTCCCTCCCTCCGGCCCTAGACAGGCAGCGAGTGAGCGCAGCATGATAATGAGCTCTGTCAATTGCCCAGCCGGGAAGCGGGAGGAGGAGGAGGAGGAGGCGCTGCTCTCGCTCTCGGGCTCCGCGCTCGGCTCTGGTTTGCCGTCAACGCGCCCGTCGCAGCTCGCCAACTTCTCTTTCTCTCTGCAGCTCGCTCTCCCGCCGCCCCCCCCGACTACACACACCGATGCGACGGGAGGGAAAGGGGAGCGGGAGAAGACACGCCACCCCGGAGCCGCGGCAAAGGTGTAAAAGAGCCACATGCGGCTCCGGAGCCGCGGGTTGCAGACCCCTGGCCTAGGGCTTGCCGATCAGAAGGTCGGCGGTTCGATTCCCTGCGACGGGGTGAGCTCCTGTTGCTCGGTTCCTGCTCCTGCCAACCTAGCAGTTCGAAAGCACGTCGCAAGTAGATAAATAGGTACCACTCCGGCGGAAAGGTAAACGCCATTTCCGTGCTCTGCTCTGGTTCGCCAGAAGCGGCTTAGTCATGCTGGCCACATGACCCGGAAACTGTACGCCGGCTCCCTCAGCCAATAAAGCGAGATGAGCGCCGCAACCCCAGAGTCGTCCACGACTGGACCTAACAGTCAGGGGTCCCTTTACCTTTATGCTACATTTTTTTAATATTTGTCTTGAGACAGTCTTTAAACCTCTTTTGCTGACCACCAGCATTACGCTTTCCATTTTTAAGTTCGGAATGGAGTAGTTGCTTTGGAAGACGATCATCAGGCATCCGCACAACATGACCAGTCCAACAAAGTTGATGTTGAAGAGTCTTTCCTTCGACACTGGTGATCTTTGCTTCTTCCAGTACACTGCTATTAGTTTGCCAGTCTTCCCAAGTGATGTGTAAAAATTTTCGGAGACAGTGCCATGTGGAAAGTGCTATGTGGAATCCTGATTGCAGGTTTCCCATTGAGGCATCTGCTTGGCCACTGTGAGCTCAGGATGCTGAAATAAATGGGCCCCTGGCCTGATCCAGCAAGCTCTTCTTGTGCTCTTGAACATCAGTTGACAGATATGTGTGCAGGTGCTCAGCCTGAGAGTCATTTTGGACTCACAGCTATCCATGGAGGCGCAGGTCAATTCTGTGTCTAGGGCAGCTGTCTACCAGCTCCATCTGGTATGCAGGATGAGACCCTCCCTGCCTGCAGACTGTCTCGCCAGAGTGGTCCATGCTCTGGTTATCTCCCGCTTGGACTACTGCCATGCGCTCTACGTGGGGCTACCTTTGAAGGGGACCCGGAAACTGCAATTAATCCAGAATGCGGCAGCTAGACTGGTGACTGGGAGCGGCTGCCGGGACCACATAACACGGGTCCTGAAAACCTACATTGGCTCCCAGGACGTTTCCGAGCACAATTCAAAGTGTTGGTGCTGACCTTTAAAGCCCTAAACGGCCTCAGCCCAGTATACCTGAAGGAGCGTCTCCACCCCCACCGTTCAGCCCAGACACTGAGGTCCAGCTCCGAGGGCCTTCTGGCAGTTCCCTCACTGCGAGAAGTGAGGTTACAGGGAACCAGGCAGAGGGCCTTCTCGGTGGTGGCACCCGCCCTGTGGAACACCCATCAGATGTCAAGGAAATATACAACTATCGGACTTTTAGAGGACATCTGAAGGCAGTCCTGTTTAGGGACGTTTTTTTTGTTTGGTGTTTTTAATGTTCTGTTGGGAGCCGCCCAGCGTGGCTGGGGAAACCCAGTCAGATGGGCAGGGTGCAAACAATAAAATGATGATGATGATGATTCTGCTTTGGCTAAAATACCCCTCTGGCTTTCTCAGGCGCTGCTCACCGTCTCAACGGCAAGGTGAGCGGAGATCTGCTGGTGGGGCAGACGCCGCTGCGCTTCGGAGAAGTGGACATGCATGCCTACATTGTCGGAAATGATGGGCGAGCCTACACAGCCATCAGCCACATCCCTCAGCCAGCCGCCAGGTCTCTGATGCCGCTGGCTCCCATCGGGGGCTTCTTCGGCTGGCTTTTTGCTCTGGAGAAACCGGGCTACAAAAATGGCTTCAGGATCGCTGGTGAGTACAACAGGCGAGGGTACAACAGGCGAGGGTGGACGCCAGGGGCGGGGGGACTTCAGGCCTGGGGGCCGCCAGACCTCTCAACCCATACTTCAGGCCTCTCCCCAGGCCAAAACCCTCACTAGCCCTGCCTTGCATTTTTTAGTATGGAGTTTTATTGTTGTTTAGTCGTGTCCGCCTCTTCGTGATCCCCTGGACCAGAGCACACCAGGCACTCCTGTCTTCCACTGCCTCCCACAGTTTGGTCAGACTCATGTTGGTAGCTTCGAGAACACTGTCCAACCATCTCGTCCTCTGTTGTCCCCTTCTCCTTGTGCCCTCCATCTTTCCCAACATCAGGGTCTTTTCCAGGGAGTCTTCTCTTCTCATGAGGTGGCCAAAGTCTTGGAGCCTCAGCTTCAGGATCTGTCCTTCCAGTGAGCACTCATTCCTTCAGAATGGAGAAGTTTGATCTTCTTGCAGTCCATGGGACTCTCAAGAGTCTCCTCCAGCACCAGAATTCAAAAGCATCAATTCTTCGGCGATCAGCCTTCTTTATGGTCCAGCTCTCACTTCCGTACATTACTACTGGGAAAACCATAGCTTTAACTATACGGACCTTTGTCGGCAAGGTGATGTCTCTGCTTTTTAAGATGCTGCCTAGGTTTGCCATTGCTTTCCTCCCAAGAAGCAGGCGTATTTTAATTTCGTGACTGCTGTCACCATCTGCAGTGATCATGGAACCCAAGAAAGTAAAATCTCTCACTGTTTTATTAGAGTTTTATTAGAGGTTTTCAATGTATGAAGAGGTTTGCAATGTATGAACCCGAAGGGGGAAAATTTACACCGCTTGCTCCACACACTTTTGCCTCTTGCCACACCCACCACTGGAGTGTGGCCCTCGAAAGCCTTTCCAGAAAGGAATGTGGCCCTCAGACTGCAAAGGGGCTCCCCACTCCTGGTGTGCGCATTCCAGCTTCTGCACACAAACGCATCGCATTCCCTGATGCAACTTCTCTGGTTTCATCAAATGGTAGAGTGGGAAGGGCCCTCCAGTGTCATCTAGTCCAACCCCCTGCCATGCAGGAATCCCAGCTTGATGAAGCAAATCTGAAACATTTCCCTTATTCATTTCACTTATGGGGAGAGGCAATGAGCTACAAGAGGCTGCGGCCAGCTGCCTCTTGAGCAGACCGAGCGAGCTCCATCTCTACAGACCTTCTCAGGGGTTAAGTTCGACAGAGGGGTGGGAAATGGCGGCCTGGGATTCTGCGGTGGCCCCTAAAATTGTGGGGCTCCCAAGGGCGTAGGAAGTGGGGGGCGGTGGGGGCGATCCGCCCCAGGTTCCATCATGGAGGGGGTGACAAATTATCAAGGAACAATTACTGCCCTACTAGGGTGGTTCATAAAAAACTTTTTCTTTTTTGAAAATGCCTGCTCCAAAGGTCTTCTTTTACTACACTAGGGATTATATAGCTATATATGAAATTTCATGCATATCAGTTAATATCTTGACCCTCCTCCATGAAAAGAGCTGTTTACTTGGCTGTTTTCCTATGTCGTGAAGGCTGAAATTTCAATTCAGTGGAGCACTTACTGTTCCCAACCCTAACCCTGTGGAAAGCCATCTAATTAGACTTTAATTTGATTTTGACATGTTTTTAGGAGGTAATTTAATTATTGTTTGATTTCATATCAATGTTCTGTATCTGATATTCTGTATCTCGGAGGGCAGAATATAAATAAAAGTTTATTTTTACTTATTATTATTCCTTTGTAAGAAAATATGAAATAACGTAAAACCATTTTGCAGGCAAAATAAAAATAAAAATCAATGTGTGTGTGTGGGGGGGTGACAAGAAATTTTCCCACCTGACCTTCCTACGCCTCTGAGGGCTCCTTTCCCCACCTGTCACCTTCATTGTCTGCCTCTATCCTGTGCAAAAGACACACCTGTTTATTCTGACAGTTAAGGTCGCTCTGCGTTTCAATTTACCTGGACTGCATTGCTTTTGTTGAATATTGTTTTAATAATTGTATAAGCTGTTTTTACTTGCATGGTCATGTTGCCCCAGGAACATTATGGCAAAAGGTGGGTAAGAAAGATAATTTTAAAATAAATAAAAATAAAATATTCCGGGTCTTTCCCTCTTCCCACAATAGGTGCTAAATTCACTCACCATTTCGAAGCCACTTTCTATCCAGGGGAGGAAAAGGTTTCGGTCAAGCAAACAGCCGACGGGCTGGATGCAGAGAATTACCTCAGCGTTCGGACTGAAATTCAAGGCCGGGTGCCCTACATCCCTGAGGATTTCACTGTCCACATTGCACCTTTCAAGGAGATCTACCACTACTCGGATTCAGGTATGGACGAGACGGTGCTCAGTTTGTCTGTAAGAAGCTGTGTTGTGTTTTGCCCTTTGCGAATCGTCTTTCCCCCTGCGAATAGGAATCTATAAATTTCATACGCCAAGCATTCCAAAGTTCTTCAGCAGGAAAAGAACATAGTTTGCACCCAAAAAAAAGTGTGCTGTGAAAAGTCCCATAACCAGCAATATGGTTGGTCAGTTCAGTCAACAGCAGCAGCAGCAGCAGTAGTAGTTGTTGTTTAGTTGTTTAGTCGTGTCCGACTCTTGGTGACCCTCTGGACCAGAGCACTCCAGGCACTCCTGTCTTCCACTGCCTCCCGCAGTTTGGTCAAATTCATGTTAGTAACTTCGAGAACACTGTCCAACCATCTCATCCTCTGTCGTCCCCTTCTCCTTGTGCCCTCCATCTTTCCCAACATCAGAGTCTTTTCCAGGGAGTCTAATCTTCTCATGAGGTGGCCAAAGTCTTGGAGCCTCAGCTTCAGGATCTGTCCTTCCAGTGAGCACTCAGGGCTGATTTCCTTCAGAATGGAGAGGTTTGATCTTCTTGCAGTCCATGGGACTCTCCAGAGTCTCCTCCAGCACCATAATTCAAAAGCATCAATTATTCGGCGATCAGCCTTCTTGATGGTCCAGCTCTCACTTCCGTACATTACTACTGGGAAAACCATAGCTTTAACTATACAGACCTTTGTCGGCAAGGTGATGTCTCTGCTTTTTAAGATGCTGTCTAGGTTTGTCATTGCTTTTCTCCCAAGAAGCAGGCGTCTTCTAATTTCGTGACTGCTGTCACCATCTGCATTGATCATGGAGCCCAAGAAAGTAAAATCTCTCACTGCCTCCATTTCTTCCCCTTCTATTTGCCAGGAGGTGATGGAACTAGTGGCCAGTAGGTAGTAGTAGTAGTAGTAGTAATTAATAATAATTTTATTTATGCCCCGCTCATCTGGCTGGGTTTCCCCAGCCACTCTGGGTGGCATTAAACGTCAACGCCTCTGAGCTGAGTGGAGTGTCTGATAAGGACCTGGGAGACCAGGGTTCGAATCTCCCCTTGGCCATGAAGCTCACTGGGTGACCTTGGGCCAGTCACTCACTCTCAGCCTATCCTACCTCACAGGGTTGTTGTGGAATTAAGTGAGGAAAGGGAGAACCACATACGCCCCCTTCAGCTCCTCGGAGAACAAGGTGGGATATGCATGCAATAAAACAGACACACATGCCTGGCTTCCTTTAATGGAGTCTTTTGAGGCCTCCCCAGGCCTAAATTAAACCTCCCTTCTTAGGTGCAGTCTATCACAGCAAAAGCCAGTTTTTTTTGGGAAGTGACATAGTAGCTCAGTGGGAGAACGTCTGCCCTGCGAGCAGAAGGCCCTGGGTTCAATCCCTGCTGGGATCTCCAGCTGGGGTTGGACAGACTTGTGCTTGAAATCCTGGAGAGCAGCTGCCAGTCAGTGTAGACAGTGCTGAGCTAGATGGACCAATGCTCTGGCTCCGTATAAGGCGGCTTCCTATGTTCCTAGCTGGAGCTAGCATCCCATATTCTTTTAAATGTGTTTGTGGGAGGGGGTGTTATTGTTCTGTTGTTGTTCGTGTTTTTATTATGCGTTTTGCTTTTTGATCTCGTGTTTTTACGCTGTGAACCGCCCTGAGATCTACAGATGAAGGGCTGTATGTAAAATAAAATAAAATAAAATAAAATAAAATAAAATAAAATAAAATAAAATAAAATAAAATAAAATAAAATAAAATAAAATAAAATAAAATGTTGGTGAGCAATTCCCATCATAGCACAAACAATTCACCTGCTGGGCTCAAGAGGAAGCAATCTGTCATGTTAGCGTTTTCTCTTAAGGTGGGTGGCAGCATCTTAGTATATGAAACAATAAACGTCCAAAACACCATAAAAGAAAGTCCTGGGAGGAAGGAAGGAAGGAACGAATGAACGAACGAACCACCATTAAATTGTTAATTTTTTTGGGAGCAAAACATATCAACACCTGCTTTATTTTTTTTTGTCATGCTGTCTGACATACTTCTGGGTGATTACAGTAACTGTACAATTGAGATAGCTCAGTCGGTAGAGCATGAGACTCTTCGTGGGTTCGATTCCCACCTTGGGCAAAAGATTCCTGCATTGCAGAGGGTTGGACTAGATGACCGTTGGGGGTCCCTCTCAAATCTACAATTCTATGATTCTGCAATGCAGACCTGTAGAGGAGGCAGTGATTTTCTAAGATGAACCCAGCCCTCCCCCTTTGCTCTCTTTCCCAGCTGTGACGTCCACGTCCTATCGGGAATATTCCCTTGTTTCCGGAAACGTCAACCAAACCTTCTCCTACCGCCTGCACCAGAACATCACCTACCAAGGCTGCCCGCACGCCCACCACCGCAGGCTCTTCCCCTCCGCCCAGCAGCTAACCGTGGACCGCATCTTTGCCTTGTACAACGAGGAGGAGAGCGTCCTTCGCTATGCTGTCACCAACCAGATCGGACCCCTGGGAGGTAAGTTGGCTTTAAAAGGGGGTCAGGCAGATTCACGGATGAGGCAATAGGCCTCCGAATGCTAGTTGCTGGGAATCTGCACCGTTCCCAAACCATGATGATGCTTTAGCTTTTGCCTCTCTCTCTTTGAAAAAATTCGGGGGAGGACGTTGTGATTTTTGTCCAAGCCGAGCGGCACCAGCTGCAGCGAAGACTGGCTTCACTTTTGCCTGTCTCACTGAATCGTGAGAAAGTTACCTTATCATTTCCTGCATGGACTGTTTATGTATTACTGTACTGTTGTAATCTGAGCCTTTGGGTTCACACTCTCCTCTGGCTAGTCCTCAAGCTGGAAGGATGACTTTATGGCAGCTCTGTCTTATTGAGCTGGCAGCAGAGAATCTCTCTGCACTATTAATACAATAAATTAGTTTAGTCTTAATGAATGGCTTGTGTGTGTTGTTCTTCAAGCTGGGAACAATCACATATGACTGCGCCACCTAGACTCTCTGTAGCCGGGGATGTGCGCACACGGCTTTGCTCTGGCTTTGGGGCAGTCTCACAAACTGCCCCAGGCGGGGTATATGCTAACCGTTTTCACTGAGTTGGCCACAGAGGATACTGCAGGGATGGTTTACTGCAGGCATAGGCAATGTTTTGGGACTACAATTCCCATCATCCCTGATCACTGGCCCTGTTAGCTAGGGATCATGGGAGTTGTAGTTCCAAAACATCTGGAGAACCAAGGTTACCTATGCCTGGTTTATTGGGTGGCGGAGAATAATAATAATAATAATAATAATAATAATAATAATATATTTATACCCCGCCCAGCTGACTGGGTTTCCCCAGCCACGCTTGGCGGCTCCCAACAGAATATTAAAAACACGAGAAAACTGCATCAATAGGAGTATAGCATCTAGATCAAGGGAAGTAATAGTACCACTGTATTCCGCTCTGGTCAGACCTCACCTGGAATACTGTGTCCAGTTCTGGGCACCACAGTTCAAGAAGGATACTGACAAGCTGGAACGTGTCCAGAGGAGGGCAACCAAAATGGTCAAAGGCCTGGAAACGATGCCTTATGAGGAACGGCTTAGGGAGCTGGGTATGTTTAGCCTGGAGAAGAGAAGGTTAAGGGGTGATATGATAGCCATGCTCAAATATATAAAAGGATGTCATATAGAGGAGGGAGAAAGGTTGTTTTCTGCTGCTCCAGAGAAGCGGACATGGAGCAATGGATTCAAACGACAAGAAAGAAGATTCCACCTAAACATGAGGAAGAACTTCCTGACAGTAAGAGCTGTTCGACAGTGGCATTTGCTGCCAAGGAGTGTGGTGGAGTCGCCTTCTTTGGAGGTCTTTAAGCAGAGGCTTGACAGCCACCTGTCAGGAATGCTTTGATGGTGTTTCCTGCTTGGCAGGGGGTTGGACTGGATGGCCCTTGGGGTCTCTTCCAACTCTAGGATTCTAGGATTCTGTCAAACATTAAAAACTTATTGATACAGGGCTGCCTTCAGATGTCTTCTGAAAGTCAGATAGTTGTTCATTTCCTTGACCTATGATGGGAGGTCGTTCCACAGGGCGGGAATGATAAACTTGGGACTTTTGTTTGCCCTCCCCTTCGCCTCCCGGGCTTTGCAGAATGCAGCCTGTGAAAATGGCTCCCCGACGGAGCAATCCTGGAGAATGGATGCGGCTTCTTCCGGGTAGCGATAAAGTGATTTCAATGTTTGTGGGGTGAGAGGTAGGAATTCCCACGGAGAGAGAGAGAGAGAGTTGGGGTGGTCTACTGCTCACAGCTTCATCTCTAGCAACAAAAGATGCCGTTTGTTGTTCCCCCCTCCTCCCCTCCCTCCCTCCCTCCTTAAACGCACAAATGAGTTCCAGATTCCAGAGTTAGTAATCCAAGCGCTTTATAACCTGGTTGTAAAAATAGCCAAAGGAGGACGAAGCTGTTTGCACAACTGCAGGACCTGGGGAGATGGTTGGGAGGACAACCGGGTCAGCTTGGCCACGGCGAGAGGGACATAAGGAACTTGCAAAAATTCTGGAAGGAGATGCAATAGTCCTGTTTTGCTTTCGTAACATCAGATGTGCGGTTCGTGTTGCAGGCTGGTTGAGATCCTGCCTGCGAGGTTTTCAGAGAGAGGCCCTCCCCCCTTCGCTCTCGGGAGTTAACACGTCTCCGAACATTCTGTGGCCGCGCTACGATTTTTGCGTACAGCTCCGGTCACAGTGCAAAGGTGGAATTTGCCTTTGGGACTTTTTAGTTTAGAGAAAAGGCGAGTGACGGGGGACATGATAGAAGTTAATAAAATTACAAGTGGCAGGGAGGAAGTGGACAGAGGGGGGAAAATTCTCCCTTTCTCATAACACTGGAACTCGTGGGCATCAAATAAAGCTGAACGTTGGAAGATTCAGGAAGATTCATGCAGGGCAGAGTTGAACTATGGAACTCCCTGCCACAGGAGGCAGGGGTGGCCACCGACTTGGATGGTTTTGAAAAAGGATTAGACAAAGTGATAGAGAAGCCCATCAATGGCTACTAGCCAGGATGGCTCTGCCTCCACAGAAGCAAGGCTTCTGAATCCCAGTTTCCCAGAGCAGGATGCTGGACTTGATGGCAATCTCAGTCCGACACTTTGGCCTAGATCTCTGTGTGAACTGGCCGTTGGGTTTTATCAACCTAGACTGCAGGTAGGGCTGTTCCTGTAACCGAATGCTCCTCTGTACCAAAATATAAAAACAATCCCTGTCTTTAGAAAGCTAGCATGTAAGGGAGAAGGAAGCCTCCTTGACAGACTAGATTTCTAGGAGCAGGGGTGTGTGTGTGTGTGTGTGTGGATGGATGGAGCAATCAATTATTTAAGCGTACATTGGCAGTCTGATGTGGTTTACCATCTCACTGAGAGCTGGCTACCTGTCTCCCAGACCTCTCCCTCCATCGAACTGGCTGCTAGTGATATTTGTAGTTGGAGCACTATTGAGGTCTAAGGCCCACCTGGTCCAGCATCCTGTTCCCACGGTGCCCCAAAGCAGGACCTGAGTGCCCCCTCCCTCTCCTAAACTTGTGATTCCAAGCAACTAGTATTTAAATGCAGACTCTGTGATGGCTGGATAATCCAAGCCTACCTTGCAAGGTTGTTGTCAGAATAAAGTGAGACCACGACAGGTATACTCTCTGCAGAACATTGGAGGAAGGAGAGGATATAAATGTGGCATGGAAACCAAGCAGCCATTTCCGCCCCCCCCCCAAGAAATACAGGGGATGGCGGAAGGAAGGGGTCTCAAGCTCTGAGTGTCCCCTACTTCCTTCTGCATCTTCTCTTTAAAACCTGTCCCTGTGAAGTCTGGCCAATAGCGCCCGTGGAAAAATAAAATAATAAAATAACATTGGTGCACAAAGACTCCTTTGTTATTGAATGGCACAGATTTATATTATGTCCCCAGCTAAAAATAAAAATAGGAGACTCTGCACACTTAGGCAGCTGTCTACCAGCTCCATCTGGTACGCAGGATGAGACCCTACCTGCCCGCAGACTGTCTCACCAGGGTGGTGCATGCTCTGGTTATCTCCCGCTTGGACTACTGCAATGCGGTCTACGTGGGGCTACCTTTGAAGGTGATCCGGAAACTGCAAATAATCCAGAATGCAACAGCTAGACTGGTGACTGGGAGCGGCCGCTGAGACCAAATAACATTGGTCTTGAAAGACCTACATTGGCTCCCAGTACGTTTCTGAGCACAATTCAAAGTGTTGGTGCTGACCTTTAAAGCCCTAAATGGCCTCGGTCCTGTATACCTGAAGGAGCGTCTCCACCCCCATCATTCTGCCCAGACACTGAGGTCCAGCTCCGAGGGCCTTCTGGCGGTTCCCTCGTTGCGAGAAGTTACAGGGAACCAGGCAGAGGGCCTTCTCGGTAGTGGCACCCACCCTGTGGAACGCCCTCCCACCAGATGTCAAAGAGAACAACTATCAGACTTTTAGAAGACATCTGAAGGCAGTCCTGTTTAGGGAAGCTTTTAATGTTTAATAGACTATTGTATTTTAATATTCTGTTGGAAGCCACTCAGAGTGACTGGGGAAACCCAGCCAGATGGGTGGGGTATAAATAATAAATTATTATTATTATTATTATTATTATTATTATTATTATTATTAGTTAACTTAAACAGTTTATCACCTTCTGTAAAACAGTAGTCTGGGATAAGAAATTAGGTTATTTGTTTGTTTTGCATGCATTGCCTGAACACCAACTTCTTGGTTTGGATATCTCATGATATGACGTTGAACAAAATTAATAAAAATTAATGTAAGCTATACTAAAAAAAAAAACACACTCTGCTTTTCCTGTCACCTATAGAGGATTCTGGGTCAGTCACATTGAACCCCTGCTACGATGGCACCCACTCATGCGACACGACAGCCCGCTGCCAGCCAGGGTCCGGTCTGGATTACAGCTGCGAATGCTCGGCCGGATATTGGGGTGATGGCAAGGAATGTGCGGGTGAGCATTGCTGCTGTTTCCCTCCAACATTGATCTGCCGCTTCCCCACCAAGGAGCTAAAGGCAGCACCCGTCATTCTCCCCTCTGCATCTTACCTTCACAACGACCCTGCGAGGGAGACTGGGTTGAGGGATAGTGGCTGCCCCAAGAACACCCAGTGAGCCTGAAAGGCCAAGTGGGGATTCGAAAAGTTAGGACAGATAATAAGAAGGATTTACGTAAGGTAAAGGGACCCCTGACCGTTAGGTCCAGTCGCAGATGACTCTGGGGTTGCGGCGCTCATCTCGCTTTATTGGCCGAGGGAGCCGGCGTACAGCTTCCGGGTCATGTGGCCAGCAGGACTAAGCCGATTCTGGCGAACCAGAGCAGCGCACGGAAACGCCGTTTGCCTTGCCGGAGCGGTACCTATTTATCTACTTGCACTGGTGTGCTTTCGAACTGCTAGGTTGGCAGGAGCTGGGACCGAGCAACGGGAGCTTACCCCGTCGCAGGGATTCGAACCGCCGACCTTCTGATCGGCAAGCCCTAGGCTCTGTGGTTTAACCCACAGGGCCACCCGCGTCCCTTATTCGAAAAGTCAGGACAGATAATAAGAAGGATTTACGTAGCGCGGAGTTAAACTGCGGAACTCCTGGCCACCAGAGGCAGGGATGGCCACCAAGCTAAAAGTAGTTAATTTGTGAACATTCTCCCTTTACAGTCGTACCCCGTGTTGTGTACTTCGGGTTGCGCACTCCGCAAACCCGGAAGTGTAACACGGAGCGCGGACGCTTCTGCGCAGTTCGTGCATGTGCAGAAACGCAAGATCGCGCTCTCTCGCACATGCGCAAAAGCGCCACCCGGGTTGCGCCCTGTTCGGGGTGCGAACGGCGCCCCAGAACGAATTGTGTGCGCATCCCGGGGTACCACAGTATAAAAATACACCAATGTATGCATCTCACCAGTTACGTTTACGCCCAGAGCTGTGCTAATCTAAAGGAGCTGGGGGGTCGAAGGATGGGAACTTCTGCCCCCGCAGCTAGAGTGATCCGAAGCCGATCTGTGTGTGTTTAGCACGCTTAAGAGGTTAAGCCTTGGAACTTTGTTTTCCCTGGAAAACATCTGGATCTGTTTGGCTCCGGTGGTGTTTTTGTAGCTGGATGGGGGATGAACGTCCTGGCCGGAATGAGCTATGGTGAGGCGGAGGCCGTGGGGGGGGGGGGGAGAGGACCTGGGGAGTTGGCGGCTGTGCAGCTGATAATGTGAAATGACACCGGAACCGCCTGGAAGAATCAGCCGGAGCGTTTTTCTCTCCCCCCCCCCCCCCGGTCCGTCGCAAGCGTTGACTCGCCCCATTCATCCTGCCCCCCCCTCTCCTCCTCCTCCTCCTCAGATGTCAACGAATGCCAAGAGGGCCGCAGTAGGTGCAGCCCGGAGTCTGTCTGCGTCAACACGCCCGGCAGCTACCGGTGTGAGTGCCCCAGTGGATACCAGATCGCAGGGGACCGGGCCACTTGCGTAGGTAAGGGGCTAGTCCCTGGTGAGGAGGCACAAACTCCGAAATCTGGGCGGTAAGCTAATGGGGAGAAAAAGGCATTGGGCGACTGTGGACAGTGGCATCCCTCGACTTGTGCCCAGTTCTTTATTCCTGGAAACAGCATGCTGATTCAGAACTTCAGCATCACCTGGTAGATTAGCAGGTCCCTGATGAGCTATTTTTCTGCATGCAGGGAATGGTCAAAAGCACCTCCTCCCCGCAATATCTGCCATCTGAAATGGTACAGGGCATTGTGACACACCTCTGTCAGTGTCCTCTTCTCTGATGCAGGTGCTTCTTCCGGCCACAAGAGAATCCCAGGGCCGCTTATAAATAAATTTTTTAAAAATTAAAACATTCTGGGGCTGGATTCTGTAACCTGCATATATTATGCAAATTGATCATCTTCGCACCATTTACCTTAAGTTGCAATATTTTGCTATTTTTATCTTTTTTTGCAGTTTTTGTTAATTATGAGGAAAGGCTGAGAGAGCTGTTTGGTGCAATGAGCCACTGGGCATATTGTTGAGCCGGCTTTGTGCATGCACTTTCAGGGATAACCATGAGGACTAGCACCTTGGTTGTTGTTCCCCCCCTAATGAGAGCAGAATTTCTCAGGAAGCTGAATTCCACAGGCAATAACCATATTCTGTGAGACCTCTGTGCTCTTGTTAATCATGGTCTGTGCACAGTCTTCATCATTGCCTAACTTGTTTCTTGTGGGGGAAGTCTTGGGAATGTCAGCCTTTGCAGGCGTAACAAATACCACAATCTCTGAAACCTCTTTTTTCCCAGGCTTCTGATGATGTCAGTTGGAAAATTTGACTTTGGTGTCCCCCCCCCCCCCCCGGCATGGTATCAATTAACTCTCCATTTGCAGCTACAGCTAGCTGTGAAGAAAAGCATGCAGTGGAATGGTGTTAAGACTGGAAAAGAGGGAAGCTTGGAGAGTCTTTGTTGGCTTTGTTGGCTTCTCAGCTTCTGAACGGGGTAACTGTGCCCCTGAAGGACCAGGTGCGCAGCCTGGGAGTCATTCTGGACTCACAGCTGTCCATGGAGGCGCAGGTTAACTCTGTGACCAGGGCGGCTGTCTACCAGCTCCATCTGGAACGCAGGCTGAGACCCTCCCTGCCCGCAGACTGTCTTGCCAGAGTGGTGCATGCTCTGGTTATCTCCCGCTTGGACTACTGCAATGCGCTCTACGTGGGGCTACCTTTGAAGGGGACCCGGAAACTGCAATTAATCCAGAATGCGGCAGCTAGACCGGTGACTGGGAGTAGCCGCTGGGACCACATAACACGGGTCCTGAAAGATCTTCATTGGCTCCCAGTACGTTTCCGAGCACAATTCAAAGTGTTGGTGCTGACCTTTAAAGCCCTGAACGGCCTCCGTCCTGTATACCTGAAGGAGCGTCTCCACCCCCATCGTTCAGCCCGGACACTGAGGTCCAGCTCCAAGGGCCTTCTGGTGGTTCCCTCACTGCGAGAAGCAAATGGGGGGCTGAGAAGGGTCAGTTGAGTGAGTGAGAAATGTCTCTACTTTATCCGAGGAATGTTGGAGGGTATGGGCAGAGAGCTCAAAAGCTCTTTTTGCACTGGGTTTTTCAAACCCCCATGTAAAGGTAAAGGACCCCTGGACGGTTAATAATAATAATAATATAATAATAATAATAATAATAATAATAATAATAATTTATTATTTGTACCCCACCCATCTGGCCGGGTCCCCCCGGTGCAGAACTGGAACAGCAATCACACTTGAGATTAGAATTACGACCTCAAATGATTAGGAAACCGATGATTTCAATACAATTCCGTTTAAACAGATTCTTGCAAAGTATCTCAGCTTTGTAAAAACGACGACGACTCCCTTCCTGCGAGAATTTGCCCAAAAATGACACATTGAGGTTGTATAATAATAATAATAATAATAATAATAATAATAATAATAATAATAACAATAATAATACTAATTTATTATTTGTACCCCACCCATCTGGCCGGGTCCCCCCAGCCACCCTGGGCGGCCTCCAACAGATATCAAAATACATTAAAATATCACAGATTAAAAACTTCCCTAAACAGGGCTGCCTTGAGGTATTTTCTGAATGTCAGATAGTTGTTTATCGCTTTGACCTCTGATGGGAGGGCGTTCCACAGGGCGGGCGCCACCACCGAGAAGGCCCTCTGTCTGGTTCCCTGTAGCTTTGCTTCTCACAATGAGGGAACCGCCAGAAGGCCCTCGGCGCTGGATCTCAGTGTCCGGGCTGAACGGTGGGGGTGGAGACGCTCCTTCAGGTATACAGGACCGAAGCCGTTTAGGGCTTTAAAGGTCAGCACCAACACTATGAATTGTGCTCGGAAACGTACTGGGAGCCAATGTAGGTCTTTCAAGACCAATGTTATGTGGTCTCGGCAGCCGCTCCCAGTCACCAGTCTAGCTGCCGCATTCTGGATTAATTGCAGTTTCCAGGTCACCTTCAAAGGTAGCCCCACATAGAGCGCCTTGCAGTAATCCAAGCGAGAGATAACTAGAGCATGCACCACTCTGGGGAAACAGTCCGCGGGCAGGTAGGGTCTCAGCCTGCGTACCAGATGGAGCTGGTAGACTGCTGCCCTGGATACAGTCAAAGGTCCAGTTAAAGTCCAGTCAAAGGCGACTATGGGGTTGCGGTGCTCATCTCGCTCTCAGGCCAAGAGAGCCGGCGTTTGTCCACAGACAGCTTTCCGGGTCATGTGGCCAGCAGGACTAAACTGCTTCTGGTGCAACGGGATACCGTGACGGAAGCCAGAGCGCACGGAAACGCCGTTTACCTTCTCACCACAGTGGTACCTATTTATCTACTTGCACTGGCATGCTTTGGAACTGCTAGGTTGGCAGGAGCTGGGACAGAGCAATGGGAGCTCACCACCGTCACATGGATTCGAACCGCCGACCTTCTGATCAGCAAGCCCAAGAGGCTCAGTGGTTTAGACTGCAGCACCACCCGCGTCCTTAATCCCCCACGTAAAACATGATCAGAGCCTATCTCTTGCTGAAGTGCACCTGCTTCATGCCTGGCTGTAGGTCCCAGTAGGTTTTCCATCGTCTTTCCTCGAGGGAGGATGTGATGAAACCGCTGACTCCCGCTTTCATTCCTTTCCAGCCGTTGCCCCGCCATCCGATCCCTGCACAGACGGCACTCACACCTGCGCCCCGTCTGACCAGGCGCGATGCGTCTACCACGGAGGGGGTTCGTTCAGCTGCGTGTGCCTCACTGGTTATGCAGGCAATGGGCACAACTGCACAGGTAAGTGGAAGAAGAGGTTGGCCTTGGGCGTTGCCTTGTCCTGTGTGGTGTAGTGGTTGAGAGCGGTAGACTCGTAATCCGGTGAACCGGGTTCGATTCCCCGCTCCTCCGCATGCAGCTGCTGGGTGACCTTGGAAGTCTCTCAGCCCCACTCACCTCACAGAGTGTTTGTTGTGGGGGAGGAAGGAAAAGGAGAATGTGAGCCACTTGGAGACTCCTGAAAGGGAGTGATAAAGCGGGATATCAAATCCAAACTCTCCTTCTTCTGCTTCTCTCTCTCTCTCTTTCTTTCTTTCTTTCTTTCTTTCCTTCCTTCCTTCCTTCCTTCCTTCCTTCCTTCCTTCCTTCCTTCCTTCCTTCCTTCCTTCCTTCCTCCCTCCCTCCCTCCCTCCCTCCCTCCGTGATTCCGAGACCAGCAGGAAATTGGTCTGGTCCTCTGGAACTCTCCCCCACTAGAGATTCAGCAAGCGCTTTAAGAACCTGCTGAAAACGTTTCTTTCCCCCCAGGCCTATGCAGCTAATTAAGGATACATCCTCCCACATTGGTTAACGGTTGTCTGTTTTTCTTTATTTGTGGTTTTATGTTTTTATTGCTAAAAACCACTTTGATATACTTACTGTGACACAGGAGTATGCAAAACAAACGAATATGAACAAATAAACAAAACAAAATGTTGCAGATGGTGCAGAACTGGAACAGCAATCACACTTGAGATTAGAATTACGACCTCAAATGATTAGGAAAACGGTGATTTCAATACAATTCCGTTTAAACATATTCTTGCAAAGTATCTCAGGTTTGTAAAAACAACGACGACTCCCTTCCTGCGAGAATTTGCCCAAAAATGACACATTGAGGTTTTGCTTATTTATATATTTATTTGGAGATAGCAGCTCTCATGTCATTCAACTGAAGGCGGAGTCCTAACTGTTCATGGCCACAGAGTTTGCGAAAAGTGCATGCTGCGTTTTTTCTCTTGTGATGTGTGTGTGAAAATTGTCAAAAAACCTGCTCCCTGTGTCGAAACCGCTGCCCAGGCTATTTATTCCCTGGTCTTTTCCTCCTCCTCCACAGATGTGGACGAATGTGCGGAGAGAAGGTGCCACCAAGCAGCCGATTGCTACAATTCTCCCGGCTCCTTCTCCTGCCGCTGTTGGGCTGGCTACGAAGGCGACGGCTTCCGGTGCTCTCCAGGTACGGCCTGAGGGGCTGGAGAACTGGCTCTGTTCGATCGTGACATTTCAGCTGCCCACCCACCCAGCGCCCTTCTGGTGGGCAGCTTGGCTGGAGGTCCTGAGGTCATGGCCGAGGCAGGTTTCCAGACTCTGAGCTACAATACACATGGGATAAATTAGGAAGTCAGAAAGGGTTAAGGCCTAAATTTCTTGTTGTTGTTGTTTAGTCGTTTAGTCATAGAATCATAGAGTTGGAAGAGACCCCAAGGGCCATCCAGTCCAACCCCCTGCCAAGCAGGAAACACCATCAAAGCATTCCTGACAGGTGGCTGTCAAGCCTCTGCTTAAATACCTCCAAAGGAGGAGACTCCACCACACTCCTTGGCAGCAAATTCCACTGTCGAACAGCTCTTACGTGTCCGACTCTTCGTGATCCCCTGGACCAGAGCACGCCAGGCCCTCCTGTCTTCCACTGCCTCCCGCAGTTTGATCAGACTCATGTTGGGAGCTTCGAGAACACTGTCCCACCATCTCGTCCTCTGTCGTCCCCTTCTCCTTGTGCCCTCCATCTTTCCCAACATCAGGGTCTTTTCCAGGAAGTCTTCTCTTCTCATGAGGTGGCCAAAGTATTGGAGCCTCAGCTTCAGGATCTGTCCTTCCAGTGAGCACTCAGGGCTGATTTCCTTCAGAATGGCTAGGTTTGATCTTCTTGCAGTCCATGGGACTCTCAAGAGTCTCCTCCAGCACCATAATTCAAAAGCATCAATTCTTCGGCGATCAGCCTTCTTTATGGTCCAGCTCTCACTTCCGTACATTACTACTGGGAAAACCATAGCTTGAACTATACGGACCTTTGTTGGCAAGGTGATGTCTTTGCTTTTTAAGATGCTGTCTAGGTTTGTCATTGCTTTTCTCCCAAGAAGCAGGCGTCTTCTAATTTCGTGAGTGCTGTCACCATCTGCAGTGATCATGGAACCCAAGAAAGTGAAATCTCTCACTGCCTCCATTTCTTCCCCTTCTATTTGCCAGGAGGTGATGGGACCAGTGGCCATGATCTTAGTTTTTTTGATGTTGAGCTTCAGACCATATTTTGCGCTCTCCTCTTTCACCCTCATTAAAAGGTTCTTTAATTCCTCCTCACTTTCTGCCATCAAGGTTGTATCATCAGCATATCTGAGGTTGTTGATATTTCTTCCGGCAATCTTAATTCCGGCTTGGGATTCATCCAGTCCAGCCTTTCACATTATGAATTCTGCATATAAGTTAAATAAGCAGGGAGACAATATATACCCTTGTCGTACTCCTTTCCCAATTTTGAACCAATCAGTTATTCCATATCCAGTTCTAACTGTAGCTTCTTGTCCCACATAGAGATTTCTCAGGAGACGGATGAGGTGATCAGGCACTTCTATTTCTTTAAGAACTTGCCATAGTTTGCTGTGGTCGACACAGTCAAAAGCTTTTGCGTAGTCAATGAAGCAGAAGTAGATGTTTTTCTGGAACTCTCTAGCTTTCTCCATAATCCAGCGCATGTTTGCAATTTGCCTAAATTTCTAGCCTGGTCCAAAAATAACATAAGAAGGTAAGAAGAGCTTGCTGGATCAGGCCAGTGGCCCATTCAGTCCAGCATCCTGTTATAATAATAATAATAATAATAATAATAATAATAATAATAATTATTATTATTATTATTATTATTTATTTATACCCCACCCATCTGGCTGGGTTTCCCAACAGAATATTAAAACATGATAAAACATCAAACATTAAAAACTTCCCTAAACAGGGTTGCCTTCAGATGTTTTCTAAAAGTCAGATACAGTGGTACCTTGGTTCTCAAATTTAATTTGCTCCGGAAGTCTGTTCCAAAACCAAAGCGTTCCAAAACCAAGGCGCGCTTTCCCATAGAAAGGAATGCAGAATGGATTCATCTGTTCCAGACTTTTAAAAACAACGCCTAAAACAGCAATTTAACGTGGATTTTACTATCTAACGAGACCATGGATCCATAAAAATCAATGCAATAAACAATGTACTGCAGTCACACAAGCAATCCATCAGTAGCTGAACCGGGTTCCACACAGTCACAAAAACAAAACGAAAAAGAGCCGCGAAAACAAAAACGCAAAATAAATAGCAAAAACAGACAGACCTCAGCGTAATGCTCAAAGCGGAGCACGTTCGGCTTCCGAAAAAAGTTTGCAAACCGGAACACTTACTTCCGGGTTTGCAGTGTTTGGGTTCCAAATTGTTTGAGTACCAAGGCGTTTGAGAACCAAGGGACCACTGTAGTTGCTTATTTCCTTGACATCTGATGGGAGGGCGTTCCACAGGGAGGGCGCCACTACTGAGAAGGCCCTCTGCCTGGTTCCCCACAGCCGCCAACCAGATGCCTGTGGGGAAACCCACAAGCAGGATTCGAACTCAAGACCCCTCTCCCCTCCTGTGTTTTCAGCAACTGGTATTCAGAAGCATTGCTGCCTCCCAACCGTGGAGGCGCGGAGCACAGCCATCACTGCTAGCACCCATTGACAGCCCTCCATGAATTTGTCGAGTCTTCCTTTTAAAGCCATTGTCATGGACTGGCTAGATGGAATGAGAGGCAAGAGGCATTTGAGCAGAGGTTGGATGGCCATCTGTCCTGGATGCTTTAGCTGAGATTCCTGCATTGCAGGGGGTTGGACTAGATGACCCTTGGGGGTCCCTTCCAACTCTACAATTCTATTCTTTTTTCTCCCGGCCGGCAGGGGGCGTGCAGAGGATGACCCGCTGTGAACACGAGCGGCTGTACGCCAGCCAGCGAGGCGCTTCCTTCCCGGGGGCCCCCCCTGTACCCGAGTGTGATGACCAGGGGAACTACAGGCCACTTCAGTGCCACGGCAGCACCGGGTATTGCTGGTGCGTGGACACAGATGGCAAGGAGATTCCCGGCAGCCGGGTGCCGCCATCGACTTCCCTGCCAATCTGCAGGGCTCCAGGTTAGTGCCTGCTTTGCCCTTCGCTATCTTGGGAAAACAAGTTTGGGAGCTGTTCTTCTGGAGGTGTAGGACAAGGGTCAGCAAACCTTTTCAGCAGGGGGCCGGTCCACTGTCCCTCAGACCTTGTGGGGGGCCGGGCTATATTTGGGGGGGGGGGAATGAACGAATTCCTATGCCCCACAAATAACCCAGAGATGCATTTTAAATAAAAGGACACATTCTACTCATGTAAAAACACCAGGCAGGCCCCATAAATAACCCAGAGATGCATTTAAAATAAAATTTAAAAAATTAATTCTAAAATTAAAATTCTACTCATGTAAAAACACACTGATTCCCAGACAATCCGCAGGCCAGATTTAGAAGGTGATTGGGCTGCATCCGGCCCCCGGGCCTTAGGTTGCCTACCCATGGTCTAGGTCAGGGGTCGGCAATGTGCGGCCCATGGACCGGATACGGCCCACGAAGACCGTTTTACTGGCCCACGAGCCACCGCTGAACTGAGCCGCCTGCTCGGCAAGTCCCCACGCAGCGCTGCGCCAGTGTAGCGCAGCACGCGGGGAAATGACATCTGCGCATGCGCCGGAAATTACATCTGCGCATGCGCAGATACTGGAAATCGCGTCTGTACATGTCCAGATGCCGAAAATCGCTTCAGTGTGATTTTCGGCATCTGGGCATCCGCAGTAGCAATTCCCGGTGCCAAGGACATGCGCAGACACGATTCCCGGCGTGGCGCTGCACCAGTCAGGCCCATGGACGATTTCCGTGGGAGTGATCCGGCCCAAGGCCAGTAAACCTTGCTGACCCCTGGTCTAGGTGGAGCTTGCCTGAAGGCATGTGAGCATCTCCAATGCTTTCGAAATCTCTCCATCAGAAACCTAGCTCTCTCCCTCTTTCCCTCCCCAGCACCTCTCAAACTGCCGTGTGATTGCCCCTTAGATGCATTTAACTTGCAGAATTTGAGCTTGGAGATGCCTGGTTGTAACACCACCAAGTTAAATGCGAGCAAGGCAGAGGACTTACGATTAATATTATTATTTATTATTGACGTGTTAAATTTCTAGACTGCCCTTCATCCAGGGATCACAGGGCGATTTGCAATATAGAAACACAAAAATAGGTAGTGACCAGAGGAGGAATGACTGCTGGGTCATGATTCCATAATATCTGCTAAGTTTATGGTGCTGCCAGCCTGTATAGTTAAGATCTGCTGGATTTGGAGGCAAGACTTCATGGCGATGGGGGTGGAGTCTGGGTTTTGGGAAGACCTGGACTTCTACTAACATGTACCCTGTTTCCCCTATTTTAAGACGTAGTCATAAAATAAGCCATAGCAGGATTTTTTCGCATTTGCGAAATATAAGCCGTACCCCGAAAATAAGCCATAGTGATAGGCACAGTTCTGGAGGGCGCCAAGGAAAAGGCGGGGCTGGGCGTCCAGTCCTGCCACCAAAACCAGTCAGCCCCAGAAGCAGCGCTCAGGAACTCTGCAGAGCAGGGCACACAGGAAGGGGCAGCAGGCGCGACAAAGGCACTCCGAAGGTCTCTTCGCCCGCGCACTCGCCCAACTCCACTCGGCTCAGAACACACAGGGCGGCCGCTGTGGTGGAGAGAGGGCGCCACGGGCTTTCCCTGCTCGGCGCCACGACGAAATCCCCCGAGCCGCCCTGCGTGTCGCCCAAGAGGCCCCTTGGAAAACAAGGCTTCTGTCGAGTTTCAAGGAGGGAAGGCAGCGGAGGAGGAGCAGGAGAGAGCGCCCAGCGAAAGCGGGTCTCTCTGGTGCCCGTTTCCTCAAAGCTCAGCTTGGATTCTCCCCCCGCTGCCAGCAAGCAAACAAAGAGCTCTGCGCCCGTCCTTCGCAGCCCCAGAACTCGAGCATGGCCTTGCCAAGGCGTGCTTACGTAATAAAAATAAGGCATCCCCTCAAAATAAGCCATAGTCCGTTTTCTTGAGAAAAAAATAAATAAGACGGTGTCTTAAAATAGGGGAAACACGGTAGTGGAAGGCTAAGGGGGCTTTTCCGCCCCAACCACAAGGAAGGGTCGGCAAGATTTACATCAAAGAGCCAAACAAACGGTAAATGCCACCACCACCCCTTTTAGTCCACGGATAGCCCTGGGCCAGAGGGAAAAAGGGGAATCCCTCTCCCTACACCGTCTGTGTCCACTTGACCGTGGGCACAGCTAGAATCCCCAAGGTAGTGTGGAGCAGTCAAAACACTGGTTTTAGCTTTGCATCCAGGAACCCCCAAAACACAGACAAAAAGTCCTTTCCAAAGTTTATTTAAAAAGAGGAAAGAGCAACTAACAAAGAAAGATCACACAGTTCTCAAAGAGCCAGTGTGGTGTAGTGGTTGAGAGCGGTAGACTCGTAATCTGGTGAACCGGGTTCGATTCCCCGCTCCTCCACATGCAGCTGCTGGGTGACCTTGGGCTAGTCACACTTCTCTGAAGTCTCTCAGCCCCACTCACCTCACAGAGTGTTTGTTGGGGGGGAGGAAGGGAAAGGAGAATGTGAGCCCCTTTGAGACTCCTTCAGGTAGTGATAAAGCGGGATATCAAATCCAAACGCCTTCTTCTCTTCTATGGCATGGGTAGGCAAACTAAGGCCCAGGGGCCAGATCCGGGCCAATCGCCTTCTTAATCCGGCTCGCGGACAGTCCAGGAATCAGCGTGTTTTTACATGAGTAGAATGTGTGGTTTTATTTAAAATGCATCTCTGGGTTACTCGTGGGGCATAGGAATTCGTTCATTCCCCCCCCCCCAAATATAGTTCCACTGTCTGTTATTTTAGTCTCCCTATATGTGGGGGTGGAATGTTACATCACCACCTCGAATGGGGTTGCCACCATTAATGAGAGCCCCCCTGAGTCCAGTTCTTCCCTCCTCTTCCACAATGTCCTCCTTCAGTGCAGCTAGACTAGGGTATAAAATGAAGTCAAGAAGTAAGCTGAATGAGTTGTAATAGAGGGGGAATCCAACCGGGGGCTGCCGTTTGAGAGCCAGTGTGGTGTAGTGGTTAAGAGCGGTAGACTCGTAATCTGGTGAACCGGGTTCGCTTCCCCACTCCTCCACATGCAGCTGCTGGGTGACCTTGGGCTAGTCACACTTCTCTGAAGTCTCTCAGCCCCACTCACCTCACAGAGTGTTTGTTGTGGGGGAGGAAGGGAAAGGAGAATGTGAGCCGCTTTGAGACTCCTTCGGGTAGTGATGAAGCGGGATATCAAATCCAAACTCTTCTTCTTCCCCGTATTTCTGTTTCTTTACAGGTTTGCAGGCCTTGGTGTGGGTCACGTGCCCACACTTCAAACTAGCGTCTCTCAAACTTGGGTCTCCAGCTGTTGTAGGACGACGACTCCCATCATCCCTGACCACTTGTCCTGCTAGCTAGCGACGATGGGAGTTGTAGTCCATTGAGAAACACGGATTTACACCCTCTTGGGTTTTTTGTCCCCCTTTGTCCTTCAGAGCCCACCCAGAGGCCGCAGACCATGTGCGAGCGTTGGAGGCAGAGCCTTCTAGAGCACTACGGGGGCAGCCCGAGGGGCGACCAGTACGTGCCCCAGTGCGACGCCCTGGGCGAATTCACCCCCTTGCAATGCCACGGGAACAGCGGCTACTGCTGGTGTGTGGACGAGCATGGGCGCGAGGTCCAAGGGACGAGGTCGGAGCCTGGGGTTCCCCCCGCATGTAAGTGCTACGGCGTCAGAAGCAATTCTCTGCAAAGCTTTCTGGGGGGAGGAAGCCTTAAGACTTCTGCAATGCGCTCTACGTGGGGCTACCTTTGAAGGGGACCCGGAAACTGCAATTAATCCAGAATGTGGCAGCTAGACTGGTGACTGCGAGTGGCTGCTGGGACCACATAACACCGGTCCTGAGAGAACTACATTGGCTCCCAGTACGTTTCCGAGCACAATTCAAAGTGTTGGTGCTGACCTTGAAAGCCCTTAAACAGCCTTGGTCCAGTAGATCTAAAGGAGCATCTCCACCCCCACCGTTCAGCCCGGACACTGAGGTCCAGCTCCGAGGGCCTTCTGGCGGTTCCCTCACTGCAAGAAGCAAAGCTACAGGGAACCAGGCAGAGGGCCTTCTTGGTAGTGGCGCCCGCCCTGTGGAACGCCCTCCCAGCAGAGGTCAAAGAGACAAACAACTATCTGACATTCAGAAAATACCTCAAGGCAGCCCTGTTTAGGGAAGTTTTTAATCCGTGATATTTTAATGTATTTTGATATCTGTTGGAGGCCGCCCAGGGTGCCTGGGGGGACCCGGCCAGATGGGCAGGGTACAAATAATAAATTATTATTATTATTATTATTATGGGGAGATGGCTTGGCAGAACACCCCGCGTGTAAGTGCTACGGCGTCAGAAGCAATTCTCTGCAAAGCTTTCTGGGGAAGGGAAGCCTTAAGGGGAGATGGCTTGGCAGAACACAGGCAGCATGGTTGTTTGTGGACGGAAAGGGACTCCGTGGCAGAGGATGGGCGATGGTGGATCCAAGGAAGAAAATGCTGTAGGGCTGGGGAAACATTTTTTCCCAGCCAAGGTCCACATTCCCTTCTAGTCAGAGCCTAGGGCTTGCCGATCAGAAGGTTGGCGGTTCGAATTCCCGCGACGGGGTGAGCTCCCGTTGCTCGGTCCCAGCTCCTGCCCACCTAGCAGTTTGAAAGCACGTCAAAGTGCAAGTAGATCAATAGGTACCGCTCCGGGGGGAAGCTAAACGGCGTTTCCGTGCGCTGTTCTGGTTCGCCAGAAGCGGCTTTGTCATGTTGACCACATGACCCGGAAGCTGTCTGCGGACAAACGCCGGCTCCCTCGGCCTATAGAGTGAGATGAGCGCCGCAACCCCAGAGTCGTCCGCGACTGGACCTAACGGTCAGGGGTCCCTTTACCTTGACCTATACCCAGAGGTCTCAGGGTAGTTGTTGGGAACGGGCAGTCTTCAGTCGGCAGGAGTTCCCGGGTGATGCGGGGTCCAAATGACCCTCGTGGTATAGAAAGGACCCTCGTGCGCACCCCCACCCCGAATTGGAAGAAAGGGGCAGGGGCTGTGCAGGGAAGCCCCGTCAAGCAATCTCATTGGGTAGGCAGTAAGGACACGCACAGTCCTTTGGGTACCATCTCTGAGCCATGTAACACCTTTTGCATCTCCACCTGGGTGGCTCGGTCGCTTAGAGCGTGGTGCTGATAACGCCAAGGTTGGAGGTTCGATCCCCATAAGGGACAGCTGCCTATTCCTGCACTGCGGGGGGTTGGACCAGATGATTCTCAGGGTCCTTTCCAACTCTACGATTCTCCCGCAGGCCTGCCCAGCGTCGCCCCGCCGACCGTCCGTCCCTCTCCGCGCCCCGATGTCAGCCCGCCCTCGGCCGGGACATTCCTGCTGTACGCCCAGGGCCAGCAGGTTGGCTACCTGCCCCTGAACGGGACCAGGCTTCATAAGGAGGCAGCGAAGACCCTGCTCTCCCTGCATGTAAAGTATTTTTCCTGGGTGGCTCTGGGGGTGGGAGGGCTCAGGGGCGTACGAAGAGAGGGGTGGAGGGGGCGGGCCACCCCGGGTTCCACTCTGGGAGTCAGTAAACAACTATCTGACTTTTAAAAGACATCTGAAGGCAACCCTGTTGAGGGAAGTTTTTAATGTTTAACAGACTATTGTATTTTAATATTTTGTTGGAAGCCGCCCAGAGTGGCTGGGGAAACCCAGCCAGATGGGCGGGGTATAAATAATAAATGTATTATTATTATTATTATTATTATTATTATTATTATTATTATTATTATTATATCTTGGAGACATCATTAACAGGAAGCCTGAGGCACTTAGCTATACAGTGACCCCTCGACTTACGAAGGTAATCCGTTCCGACGGGACCGTCAGAAGTCGAAAAAATCGTAAGTCGAGTCCCCATAGGAATGCAATGGGGAGAAAAAAATCGTAACTCGAAAAAACCCCTATCTAAAATTTGTAACTCGAAAAAAACCTATCTAAAACGGCCGCGACTTCCGATTGGAAGTCGGAAAAATTCGGAAGCGCGCGGCCCCTTTGATCCCTTGTAACTCGAAAAATACGGAAGTCGGGGCATTCATAAGTCGAGGGATCACTGTATATCTTTTATCCCCCCCATATGTTTCACAACTTAAACCCTTTTTTAGTAAAATGCCCTTCAATGCTGTTAACATGAAGAAAATATAGACAGACAGATTTCAGTGAAAGTTGTCTCACTGACTCGCAGCGTTCAAAATTGGGTTCTGGTCCCACCATGGGAAAAGGTCTGGGGGCCATTTCCCCTTCCTTCCACAAACCCTCCCGTGCCTTTAAATACTGCTCTGAAGTTTCCCTCGCAGAGACTCTTCCTCCCATCTCAAACGGTTAATATTATTTGCCCAGATTTTTAAGGAGCTCCCAGCCAAGAAGTGTTGGCAAACAAAGCTTCCAGGAAACTATTGGGGGTTTGTTTTCAGCAAAAGGCCGCTGTCCTCCAGACCACCTCTCCATGTACTGAGAGAGAGCACTTAAACGTGAAATAAAACAAACCCCCAGCCCAGTGGGGAATCGAGCAAATTCGCAGAAAATTAAAACAGGCAGAGAGAGAGAGAGAGAGAGCAGGACCTCCAGTGTTTCCGCAGAATATCACCAGTTGAACAAAGGTTTTCCCCGAAGATGCAGATCTCTGGAGATTGTGGACTCGTTTTAACACTTCTCTTGCTCTCAGACAGAAAGTTTCCAAAGAAACTGTGTATGTGTGTGTTGAGGGGGGACAGAATAAAGACGGGAATTGATTGATAAAAGGTGCGGATGTTTTTGAAGTTACCGTATTTTTCGCTCTATAAGGCACACCTGACCATAGGACACACCTAGTTTTTAGAGGGGAATTTTTTTTTAGGATCAGCTCAAATTTCTGCAGCTTCTTTTGCAAAGGAGAAAAGCCCCATTTTTTGAGGATCAGCTCAAATTCTCGCCCTCTGTCGTCCCCTTCTCCTTGTGCCCTCCATCTTTCCCAACATCAGGGTCTTTTCCAGGGAGTCTTCTCTTCTCATGAGGTAGCCAAAGTCTTGGAGCCTCAGCTTCAGGATCTGTCCTTCCAGTGAGCACCCAGGGCTGATTTCCTTCAGAGTGGACAGGTTTGATCTTCTTGCAGTCCATGGGACTCTCCAGAGTCTCCTCCAGCACCATAATTCAAAAGTGTCCATACTTCGGCAATCAGCTTTAGTCGTTTAGTCGTATCCGCCTCTTTGTGACCCCATGGAGCACCTTAGAGACCAACTAAGTTTGTTCTTGGTATGAGCTATCGTGTGCATGCACATTTCTTCAGATAAAAGGAAGTCATCCTTCACACTGCGCAGAGGTAAACTGTGGAACTCCCTCCCACAAGAAGCAGTGACAGCCACCAACCTAGATGCCTTTAAAAGAGGATTAGACAAATTCATGGAGGAGAGGACTATCATGCTCTGCCTCTGCAGCTGGAGGCAGCAATGCTTCTGAATACCCGTTGCTGGAAACCACAGGAAGCTCTTGTACTCAGGTCCTGCTTGTTGGTTTCCAAAAGGCTGGACTAGGTGGGCCACTGGCCTGATCCAGCAGGCTCTTCTTATGCCCGAGGCAAACACCTGCATCTGTTTAATGCCCGGTTGAAATGCATATTCAGGGTTTTTCGCCTTGGCTGCTAAATTAAACCAGTGAGGTCAGGTATTGACAACTCATCCACCAAGCAGGTGGCTCCTTGTAAGTGTCAGAAGCAGGAAATAGCGACCGGATTTCTTGGAACCTGAGGAATGGCCTTGCCTCAATGTCTGGCTGTTTCTCTGTGTGCGCATCCCTCTAGGGTTCCATTGTGGTGGGGATTGACTACGACTGCAGGGAGAAGATGATGTACTGGACGGATGTAGCCGGAAGGACCATCAGCCGGGCGAGTCTGGAACAAGGGGCAGAACCAGAGACGATTATCCAATCGGGTAAGTAGCTCGCTTCCTCTGGGTTCCCAGTCCGCATTGGAGGTCCATGAATAATAATAGCTTAAGGGTCCCGGGCCCTAAAGAAGCCAGATTATCCTCCGCCAGGGCCAGGGCCTTTTCAGTGATGGCTCCGACCTGGTGGAATGCTCTGTCCCACGAGACGAGGGCCCTGCAGGACTTGATCTCCTTCCGCAGGGCCTGTAAGACAGAGCTATTCCGCCTGGCCTTCAATGTAGCCTGATCCTCCATTCCTTTTTCTATGAAGAAACCCTTCTGAGACCCCACATTTAAACTCTTCCCTGGTCTCCTTGCTGGCCCTAGCAGGACTAACGTGGCCAGTTAGCCCTGGCGATGCTACATTTATGTTGTACTTTATGCTGTTTTTAAAGTCGTTTTTAATCAATGTTTTATATCTGTTGTTAGCCGCCCTGAGCCCGGTTTTTAAATCGAGAAGGGCGGGGTATAAATAAATTTTTATTATTATTATTATTATTATTATTATTATTATTATTATTATTATTATTATTATATTAAGGCCCCCCCCCCCGCTCATATTTGCAAAGTTAGTAAACTTCCCCTAAAAGGGAAACTTGGCAGATTTTTGCTCCGAGGGAGTCTGCACATGTCCAGGGATTGTTCTGGAGGAAGCAGGATAAATGCAGGACACATCTATTGCATGCAGTGCCTGGGGGGGTCAGGTGGGGGTGGGCAGATCCGGTACGTTGCAGCAGTTGGAGGCATGCATTGTAAATGCCAGACTGCATTTCTGAAATGTTCATAGAGGGGCAGGGAGGACTTTGAGATGTACAAGACTATCGGGCTTCGAAAATCTGGTAAGGCTGGATCATCAGTTTTGTTGAATTAGTTAAGCTAAACCATGGGGAGGCAAACTAAGGCCCGGGGGCCGGATCTGGCCCAATCGCCTTCTCAATCCGGCCCATGGACAGTCCGGGAATCAGCGTGTTTTTACATGAGTAGAATGTGCCCTTTTATTTAAAATGCATCTCTGGGTTATTTGTGGGGCATAGGAATTCGTTCAACCCCCACAAAAAAATATAGTCCAGCCCCCCCACAATGTCTGAGGGACAGTGGACCGGACCCCTGCTGAAAAAGTTTGCTGACCCCTGAGCTAACTGGATGTTGAATAAATGTGCAATTACAACAACAACATCAGTTTATTGTGAGGACCATGCCTTTACACAAATAAGGTAAAGGTAAAGGGACCCCTGGCCATTAGGTCCAGTCGTGTCCGACTCTGGGGTTGCGGCGCTCATCTTGCATTATTGGCAGAGGGAGCCGGCGTTTGTCCACAGACAGCTTCCGGGTCATGTGGCTAGCATGACAAAGCCGCTTCTGGCGAACCAGAGCAGCGCACGGAAACGCCGTTTACCTTCCCGCCGGAGCGGTACCTATTTATCTACTTGCACTTTGACGTGCTTTCAAACTGCTAGGTGGGCAGGAGCTGGGACCGAGCAACAGGAGCTCACCCCGTTGCGGGGATTCGAACCGCCGACCTTCTGATCGGCAAGCCCTAGGCTCTGTGGTTTAACCTACAGCGCCACCTGTGTCCCTTTACACAAATATAAATGTGCAATTAATTGTGACCGTTTTGAATTGCATTGCGCGATTCCTTAGTGGATTGTGCAAACTGCTCTTGTGCATAATGCTTTTTATAGGTTTTCTCACTTCCCAGAAACCTGGAATTGGCATGGTAAACAGAACAGCAGGCAATATGCAGGCTGTACCCTTTTCTTAAAACCTCGAGGTCAAGGAACCCTTGAGCGTCCATCCAAATCTTTTCTGGACTTCTCCTCCCTCAGGGCTGATGAGTCCAGAAGGCCTCGCCATCGACCACCTCCGAAGGACCATGTTTTGGACAGACAGCGGCTTGGACAAAATCGAGAGTGCCCGGCTGGATGGCACAGAGCGCCGCGTCCTCTTCGCCACAGACCTCGTCAACCCTCGTGCCATCGCGGTGGATCCCATTCACGGGTGAGTGGCAGGCGCCGCAGAGAAGCAGAAAGGAAATTTCTAAAGTCGTTTTGTGAAAATGACACAGTTTGAACAGTGGGTTTGAATGACCAGCCTTCTGGGTACCAGCCAGACACATTGGCCCATTGTGCCACATCATCACTGTGCAGACATGTACAGAATTGTATTGGTAATAATTTTGAAGTGCAATTTTTGTTGCTGTTGTTTTATTACCCGTACAACAGCCCTGTAGGGTAGACCAGTATTGTCATTATCCCCATCTTACATACAACTGGAGAGCCGAGGCTACGGGCAGAGGAGAGATCCAGCCAGGGGCCTTTTCAATTCAGTGTTTGGTTCCTTAGCTCACCAGTATTGTCAATTTCACTCAAATGCCTATTCAGACTGCTTATATTAGCAAGATTCGAACCGCTGACCTTCTCATCAGCAAGCCCAAGAGGCTCGGTGGTTTAGACCACAGCGCCACCTGCTGAGCTCCCGTTGCTCTGTCGCAGCTCCTGCCAACCTAGCAGTTCAGAAGTACACCAGTGCAAGTAGATAAATAGGTACCGCTGCAGCGGGAGAGTAAATGGTGTTTCCGTGCGCTCTGCTTTCCATCATGATGTTCTGTTGCGCCATGTTCTGTTGCGTTTAGTCCTGCTGCCCACATGATACAGGCACAAATACAGGATGGGTGACACCTGGCTTGAGAGCAGTACATGTGAAAAGGATCTAGGAGTCTTGGTAGACCACAAACTTGACATGAGTCAACAGTGTGATGCAGCAGCAAAAAAAAGCCCATGCAATTCTGGGCTGCATCAATAGGAGTATAGCATCTAGATCAAGGGAAGTAATAGTACCACTGTATTCCGCTCTGGTCAGACCTCACCTGGAATACTGTGTCCAGTTCTGGGCACCACAGTTCAAGAAGGATACTGACAAGCCGGAACGTGTCCAGAGGAGGGCAACCAAAATGGTCAAAGGCCTGGAAACGATGCCTTATGAGGAACGGCTTAGGGAGCTGGGTATGTTTAGCCTGGAGAAGAGAAGGTTAAGGGGTGATATGATAGCCATGTTCAAATATATAAAAGGATGTCATATAGAGGAGGGAGAAAGGTTGTTTTCTGCTGCTCCAGAGAAGCGGACACGGAGCAATGGATTCAAACTACAAGAAAGAAGATTCCACCTAAACATTAGGAAGAACTTCCCGACAGTAAGAGCTGTTTGACAGTGGAATTTGCTGCCAAGGAGTGTGGTGGAGTCTCCTTCTTTGGAGGTCTTTAAGCAGAGGCTTGACAGCCACCTGTCAGGAATGCTTTGATGGTGTTTCCTGCTTGGCAGGGGGTTGGACTGGATGGCCCTTGTGGTCTCTTCCAACTCTATGATTCTGTGATTCTGTGACCCGGAAAGCTGTCTGCGGACAAACGCCGGCTCCTTCGGCCTGAAAGTGGAGAGGAGTGCCACACCCCATAGTCAAATTTGTCTGGACTTAACTGTCTAGGGGTCCTTTACTTTTACTTTACTATTAGAAAGATTGATGGAATATTATTATTGTCAGTGTCAGCTGATTTTTTTAAAAAGAAAATGTTCCCGTTGTTATTTGTTTCCCCCTATTTCTGTTACAACTGTAAAAAAGCAAAACAAAAGTCAAATGCCAAGACCAGCAGGTATTAATCCCCAGAGGTCTGGCAACACAACAACAAAAAGCATTCTTGCCTTCTTTCCAAAAGCTCAAAGGGAGCCAGCCAGTGGTGCAGATCTCAGGAATCCCCCAAGTGCAAGAGGTGCTCACAGAAGCTTTCCCAGGCACCCACAGGGCCCTAGAATAATAGAGTTGGAAGGGACCGCCAAAGGTCATTCAGTCCAACCCCGCTGCAATGCAGGAATCTTCCATTGTAATTTGTGGAAGAAGCTTTTCTGTTGAGGGCTTGCCGATCAGAACGTCGGCAGTTCGAATCCCCGCGATGGGGTGAGCTCCCGTTGCTCAGTCCCAGCTCCTGCCCACCTAGCAGTTCGAAAGCACGTCAAAGTGCAAGTAGATCAATAGGTACCGCTCCGTCGGGGAGCGATGGAGGGTCAAGAAATTCCTTGGAATCTTGCTTTTACGCTGTATGTTTGATATGTAACTCTACAATTTCTATCTGAAAAACCAAATAAATAAATTGGGGGGGGGGGAGAATCTCACCCGGCTTCCACAGGACATTTGACGATGCTGAATATTAGTCCACCTAGCCCAGCACTGGGGTACAATTTGCTCCCGGCCCAATACTCTTGTGTTAATTGACAAAGTCCTAAACAACTCAGAATAATATAGAGTTGCAGAGTTGGAGGGGGCCTCAGAAGTCGTTCCAACGAAAGAGTTTCGACAGTGGAAAGGTCTCTCTCGGAAGGTGGTGGACTCTCCTTCCTTGGGGGTTTTTATGCAAAGGTTGGATGGCCATTTGTCCGGGATGCTTCAGTTGAGATTCCTGCATTGCAGGGGGTTGGACTAGATGACCCTTGGGGGTCCCTTCCAACTCTAAGACTCTATGTCCACATTAACCTACATTCCCTACAACTGACCACTGCGTTCTCCAGGAGGTCTGCAGTGGGAACCGGTACCTTGAACCAGTTCCAAACGTTTTTGTATTTGAGGCACCGTGGGTTAAACCACAGAGCCTAGGGCTTGTCGATCGGAAGGTCGGCGGTTCGAATCCCCACGACGGGGTGAGCTCCCGTTGCTCGGTCCCTGCTCCTGCCCACCTAGCAGTTCAAAAGCAAGTCAAAGTGCAAGTAGATAAATAGGTACCGCTCCGACGGGAAGGTAAACGGTGTTTCCGTGCGCTGCTCTGGTTCGCCAGAAGCGGCTAAGTCCTGCTGGCCACATGACCTGGAAGCTGTACGCCGGCTCCCTCGGCCAATAAAGCGAGATGAGCGCCGCAACCCCAGAGTCGGACACGACTGGACCTAATGGTCAGGGGTCCTTTACCTTTAGGTTTGGTTCTGGTATGTGTGTGTCTGTTTGATGTCCATGACAGTTGTTGACCTCTACCTGGGAAGAGGTGATGAAGGAACTTCCTGAAATAATGGGAGTAGCCGGCACACGAATCTCAAGCCTCACCTTGTTTGTGCAACCACTTTGATGCACAGCCAACCATAGTTGCTCTTGGGATCTCCCTCTAGGAATCTGTACTGGACGGATTGGAACCGCGAAGCGCCCAAAATCGAGACATCCACTGTGACTGGGGAACACAGGCGGATTTTGGTCAACCAAGACATTGGGCTGCCCAACGGCTTGACCTTCGACCCCTTTTCCAAACTGATTTGCTGGGCGGATGCAGGTAAGGGGCATTTCGCGGAGAGAAATGGAGGGGGTCAGGAATCACAATCGGGCTTTTAAGGACCCAACAGTCGAGATCAACCCCATTCAGGGCTGCACTTCATGCTAACATCATTGGGTTGCCTGAATATAGAACCTTATTTATTTCCTTGAAACCTGTGTGTATAAACCAGTGATGGCTAACCTTGACACTCCATATGTTTTGGAACTACAACTCCCATCATCCCTAGCTAACAAGACCAGTGGTCAGGGATGATGGGAGTTGTAGTCCCAAAACATCTGGAGTGTCAAGGTTAGCCATCACTGGAACCTTGACTATGAAGGTTGAGAGAAAGGATCGGACTGTGCGGCATATTTTATTTATTTTGTTCCCTTGCATTTATACCCAGTTTTCTTCCATTATGGAAGCCAGATTTCGTCCGGGCACCAACCCACCCAAAATATTGACCAAACCTAGACCTGCTTAGCTCCAGCAAGGTGGTGGCTTTGTGTACCTTCAGACCCTAACCTGGGACACACAAAGGTGATGCGCAGGCATTAGGAAAATTGGATTTCGGGAACACCTGTCTCCCGTTACAGATCACGTAACTAAAGACACCTCCCTCCCCTTCCCATAAGCATTCTGGCGTTTCCTGCCCACAGCCCGTCTTTTTAGGCTAATGCTCCACTCACAATGTGCCCCCCCCCAAAAAAACGGGATGCACAAGTCAGTCCTTCACTTAAGATCAGCCCAATTCTGCAACCCGGATCATCTACCGTATTGGCCCAAATATAAGCCGCACCCAAATATAAGCTGCAGCTTTAAAATTGGAGGGGGGAGACAAAATACCTGAATATAAGCTGCTCCATTTCTCACTGCTACAGTTCTCGCAGCCTTATGGCTGCATACCATAAGGCTTCGAATATACAGGTGAAACTCGAAAAATTAGAATATTGTGGAAAGGTTCATTTCTTTCAGTAATTCAACTTAAAAGGTGAAACTAATATATGAGATAGACTCATGACATGCAAAGCGAGATATGTCAAGCCTTTATTTGTTTTAATTGTGATGACTTTGGCGTACAGCTGATGAGAACCCCAAATTAACAAATTCAACTTTGGGGTTTTCATCAGCTGTATGCCATAATAATCACAATTATAACAAATAAAGGCTTGACATATCTCGCTTTGCATGTCATGAGTCAATCTCATATATTAAACTCCAGTAGCTAATGAAAACAATTGCTTACATAAATGGACTTTTCCACAATATTCTAATTTTTCGAGTTTCACCTGTAAGCTGCACTTTAACTTTTCACGGTCCGAATTTTTTGGGGAAAGTGAGGCTCATATTCAGGCTAATAGGGTATTTGCAATTATGGACCAGAGCAAGGAAGAGAATGCCCCAATTTAATTCTCCCTCTTTTTGGTTTGGAAAAAGGAACCAAGAAGCTGGAATGCGCACTGCCGAACGGGACGGGGCGCCGCGTCATTCAGAGCCACCTCAACTATCCCTTCAGCATTGTGAGCTACGCCAATCACTTCTACCACACAGACTGGAGAAGGTAGGTCCCAACGGCTGGGAGGAAGCCTCTTTCAACACAAAGCAGATTCCAATTTAAGGGACCTGCATGTTTGGGTTGATGTTCTTCTTGCACTATGAAGGTACCCATACGCTTGGCCCAACCATTCCGGATGTGGAAAAGTCACTACAGGGAGAATTTGTCGTCTCCTGCATTGCACAGGAAAAGTGTCTTGGGAAGAACTGTAGAATCAGGCCTCAAAAAATGGCTCACCCGCTGGTGTTTGGGGAACCTGGGCCAGTTGATGGGGTCAGACTCACAACGCTTTAAGAGTCTCGCATTAGCTGGGGTCATTTTCCTTCATTGTGCCTCTTATTCTGTTGACTTTCCACACTTCGGCACAGGCCAGCTAGCCACTGCTCTTGAAGGAATGATGTTGCAGTGGATGAAAACCATTTTCCCTCCCCAATTTTCTGCTCAGGGATGGCGTCATAGCTGTGAACAAAGACAGTGGTGCTTTTACAGGAGAGTATCTTCCAGAGCAGAGGACACATCTCTACGGAATAACAGCCGTTCACCCATACTGCCCAGGAGGTAAGATCTGGGGTTTTGCCAGAGATGTATGTTGCTTAACCACAAGCATTTTTGCTCCCTGGGAATATTCTTTTTTTTTTTAAGTGATTTTTCTCAGGACTGTTGCAAAACTTTTCTTGCTACTGACTGCAACACACTGCAGAAGAACAGGAAACAGCCATGGCAATAGAAATGTCCCTGTAGAATCCATGTCCCGGTCTACCTATCGCATGGGTAGGCAAACTAAGGGCTAGGGGTCAGATCCGGCCCAATCACCTTCTAAATCCGGCCTGCAGTCTGGGAATCAGTGTGTTTTTACATGAGTAGAATGTGTCCTTTTATTTAAAATGCACCTCTGGGTTATTTGTGGGGCATAGGAATTCGTTCATTCCCGCCCCCCCCCAAATATAGTCTGGCCCCCCACAAGGTCTGAGGGACAATGGACTGGCCCACGGCTGAAAAAGGTTGCTGACCCCTGACCTATCGGGACTGAGGGCAATTTACCTCTGATTAATTCCTATCAGATCTAAACTAATTCCTTCCAGTAGCACCTTAGAGACCAACTAAGTTTGTTATTGGTATGAGCTTTTGTGTGCATGCACACTTCTTCAGAACTGCACTGTTGTATTCCTAGCGGGAATGTGCTGTGAACTCAGCACATCGATAGGATTCCTGACTGGGCAGGGTGACAGTGAGTGAAATAGAGGATCCAGCTAAAAACTAAACAGTGTCAAAACTGGGGCCTTGCAACAAGTTATAAAAACCCTGCAAGTGCAGGATGTTTTTCACAGAACGTTTTGGCTTCCTCAGAAGTGCATCATCTTATGTCTTTTATTCAGCAGAGAAAACATGGTTTTTTGGCCATCAAAGAGGCACATCACCACGTATGAACTCCACACACACACACACACACACAGAGCTGGGAGGGACAGGAAGGAGTTTGCATCTTCTTTACCTTAAGAATTGTCTTCCTTCAAGTTAACCCTTGCTGCTTCTCTTTTTACAGGAAGAAAATAAGCTACTGGTATTTGGGGCAGAAGAAAAGGCCAGGGAGGAAGGGAAGAGTTCCATTGTGGCAGCTGGAAGGAAACTCCCACTGAGAAGATATTATTGTACAGAGTGCAAAAGACCCCTCTCCCAACTACATGAAGACAACCAGCAATATGTACTGAAGGGAATTAAGCGGTTTAACTTAAAGCAAAATTATCCAGTATTTTTTAAGTTATACCTCAAATCTTTTTACTACTGTATTTTTTTAATGAAAACATTTTTTTTTATGTATTGCCAAGATGAAATGGTGCTATACCCTTTTGCTGATGGGAGCAACTTTGTAAAAAAATAATAATAATTATGACCATATACACTAATCCTTACTCTATTGTTATTTTATTAGAAAACACAAGAGACTCTCTGCTTTTAAACGGGTGGCGTGGCAGCAATCTGTATAGGGAATCTATCTGTATGTACAAGGAATGGCTTCTGCAAAAATGCCTTAAGACGTCCATGTTGGTTTTTTAAAAAGTTCTGGTTGTATGAGAAAGGTGGAAGTAGTTTAGGAGCCATGGAAGGTGTTTTGCAAAATCCAATGCCCCCGTCCGCCTCTCCTGACTGTTTTTAGTATTTATATGAGAATATGCTAGAATGAACTGGCTCAAATTTACCCCCCGCCCCCAGGGTTCTGTGTGAGTGAGGTGTATGTGTCAACACCTGACTGAAACTTCTGGTCTTTTCTAGGCTACTCCATGAATTTAATAATAAATAATAAATTTTCTAAATTTTCTTAGGCCGTTTCAAGGCTTTTGCTTTTGACAGGACTACCAGGAACTTCTGCTCACGGCGCAATGAAATGGGGTGGGGGTAAAAGGAACGCTCCACATTTGAGGTGGGCCCTTGGAAGTTTGCAGAACGTGGAGCATTGCTTATCCCCTGCAATATGCTCTCTGAGCACACTCCCTCGAAGTGGAGGGACTGAGGCTCCCCTCCTGTTGTCCTTGGCAGCCTCGCACTAAAGGATGACGGTTTGGATCAGTTTAATCCAAGCTTTTATTCACGTAAAGAAAAAAATGATATTGAGCGGATGTGCTGGCAGCTGCCCTTGTTTTCTTTCCAAACATGGCAGCCGTATCCTTTTTTCTCAACTGCATGCGAGGTTCAGCTTGGAGGAGTTCCCCTAAGGGTGAGGCCAGCAGCAGCAGCAGCCAGAGAGCCAGGAACCTGCCTGCTTGCTCATCTCCCCACCTTGCCCAGTCTGTGGTCAGTTTTTGGATCGGCAATAATCGCCTGGACCGCTACGATGGCTTCGTTGATCTTCGTCTGCAGCTCGCGGAGCTCTTCTATATGCAGGAGGCGGAGGATCTGGGCGGCTTCGTTGAGAACGGCATCTGGGGCGGAAGGGAAGAGGAAAAGGAAAGGGCCGGTCAGGCTTTAGTTCGCCATTACCTTTGGAGCTGAGCCCTAAGTGCTTAAGCTCAGTCAGTTGCCCTGAAACTTTCTTTCTTCCTTCTACAAGACAAGGGGGCTTGACGATGCCTTGGGCCAAGAGCAGCTGAAGCCCTTGCATCCGTTTCTCTTGGGAGACAATGGAGTCAAACTGCGGGAAGGTTACAGAGCTTGCTGCGGCTGTAAAGACCGATATGGGGGAGCCTTACAGACAAGGACATTAAGAAGAGCTTTGCTTCTGGATCTAGTCTAGGGCTGAATCCTGTTCTCACAGTGGCCAAGCAGGTGCCCCAATGGGAAGCTCGCAAGCAGGAACCGAGTGCAATAATGCTCTCCCCACCTGTGATTCCCAGCCACTGGTATAAATAATAATAATAATAATAATAATAATAATAATAATACTTTATTTATTTATTTAGACCCCGCCCATCTGGCTGGGTTTGCCCAGCCACTCTGGGCAGCTCCCAACAGAATAATAATAATAATAATAATAATAATAGAATCATAGAGTTGGAAGAGACCACAAGGGCCATCCAGTCCAACCCCCTGCCAAGCAGGAAACACCATCAAAGCATTCCTGACAGGTGGCTGTCAAGCCTCTGCTTAAAGACCTCCAAAGAAGGAGACTCCACCACACTCCTTGGCAGCAAATTCCACTGTCGAACAGCTCTTACTGTCAGGAAGTTCTTCCTAATGTTTAGGTGGAATCTTCTTTCTTGTAGTTTGAATCCATTGCTCCGTGTCCGCTTCTCTGGAGCAGCAGAAAACAACCTTTCTCCCTCCTCTATATGACATCCTTTTATATATTTGAACATGGCTATCATATCACCCCTTAACCTTCTCTTCTCCAGGCTAAACATTCCCAGCTCCCTAAGCCGTTCCTCATAAGGCATCGTTTCCAGGCCTTTGACCATTTTGGTTGCCCTCCTCTGGACACGTTCCAGCTTGTCAGTATCCTTCTTGAACTGTGGCTTGCCCTGACCCACAGGACTACGGATTACTCCCTCCTTGAAGCATTCTCTCCACTAATTTAATTGAAAGGGTTTTAGTAAGTTACTCTCATGGAGAGAGTATTTTCTCCCAAGTATGTAAGGAGGAGAGGAGGCTGGTGACTCAACGCCCCCTTACCAGTTCTGATAACAGCAGGACACTGATTAAAATACAAATCCTGTTCACAGCAGGGCAAGAGGAAAGTGGGACATGCTTTGTGACGAGCTTACACACATGATGCTCACGAATTCACACTTGCCCAGCATGCAAACCACGGTCTCTTCAAAGGATGTGCACAGAACCCCCCCCCAAGAACATTTGCTGTGTTGAAGCGCACTCTCTTACCTCCTGTGTCAAAGCCAAGAATGTGCTTGTCCAAGGTGACAGGCAAGCCCTTGGGGAAAGAAAAGGGAGAAAGGGAGGTGTTATGTCTTCTCTTCAACAACTGAACCTATCCAAGTCATCAAATTTGGTGGTGTTGATTCCATTTACTCAACTTAAGTCCTGCAAATCCTAAAATAAGACGTTCCAGTTACTAGCTACTTTGATGACCAGCATTTCCTCACTTCTGCTTCCAAAGATTTCAACCGAGCAACTCTCCCACATGTGGTGGGCAGGACTGTGGCCTCAGAAGCTAAGGCCCTTGGAAAGGAAGACGCTTAGAAGTTTAAATTAATTTTAAGTGAGGACCTCACTTGGAAAATCAACGTAACTCTCAGGTGGTCAGAAAGGCCCAACAGAGACTCCATTTCCTCAGGGTCTTGCGAAAGAATATTGTTAAACAACAACTGATGAACTCCTTTTACCAGTCCACAATAGACAGTGTCTTTTCATATTGTATCACAGTGTGGTATGCTGGCCTGACAGCCACGGACAGAAAGTCTCTACAGAGGGTGGTGAATATAGCACATGATATCATGGGCTGTCCCTTGAGTCCGCTAGATGACATCCCAAGGGATCGTTGCCTTAGGAGAGCGAGAAAATTTCTCAGAGATGACTCACACCCCGGCCACCACCTCTTTAATCTTCTACCCTCGGGCAGGAGATACAGAAGTATAATCAGCCGTACCAACAAGCTAAAAAATAGCTTCTAACCGTGGGCTGTTAGGCTGTTGAACGGAAAATAAAATAGCGAAATTGACCTGCGAAGTGGTGTGTTGTTCGATAAGAGATTGAATGTTTGGGGGGGGGGGTTGGGAGGCTTGTTTAATTTCATTGTACACAGGTTGTACAATGACAATAAAGGTATTATTACAGAGGACCCTCAACTTACGAAGATAATCCGTTCCGACGGAATCTTCGTAAGTCGAAATCACCGTAACTCGAGTCCCCATAGGAATGCGTTGGGAGAACGCATTCATAGGTCAAAAAAACCTTCGGAAGTCGAGGAAACTGCATCTAAAGTGGCCGCGGCTTCCGATCGGAAGTCGAAAACATTTGGAAGCGGCGGCCGCTTTGATCCCTCGTAACTCGAAAAACTCGTAAGTCGGGTCATTCGGAAATCGAGGAATCACTGTATTATTATTATTATTATTATTATTATTATTATTATTACTCCACAAAGGGGCTGTTTGATGATTCCAGGCCTTTTAGGAACACAAGACAAGCCTACAGAATCAAATCCAAAGGTCCATCAAGTCCAATGGCCTATTCTCACAGATGCCTTTTGGAAGCCTGCAAGCTGGACCTGAGAACAAGAGCCCTCTTCCCGCTTGTGATTCTTGCCGCAGCTTTTAAGATACGGAAGCTAGAGAGGACTTGCAAGTCAAAACACCACACCTACGTACCCCTAATTGTTGCAAGTGCCATGCGTGATTTCATAGAGAGAAGCAAGAAACCCAACATCTTCCTCAATTAAAACCAGTTCCCCTTTATCAGCTAATTGCCAGCTAATCTATTGCATCGGGCTCATAGCCTTCGCTGCTCCCACCCAAGGCTCATGGGTCTGGTGGTCTCAGGCAGCGGGCAAGAGAAGGGCTCTGGCATCATTCTCGCACAGGGCAAGTTGCCACGAGGGGACCTGTCAAGAGAGATTAATCGGCAATGTGGTCTCTGAGCGCAGCCAGCTGCTCAGCAGCCACCGAGTTGCCTAGGAAGAATTTTATCAGCTGACCTCCACCTACTCTGCCAGCGGCTGATCTCAGTAAGAGATGTTAAAACAGCAGAACACAGCGTGACTCTTCCCTCTCTGAATGCACTCCACTGTGGGCTGCCTGCTGCGTCCCTGGTCTGACTATTTTCATGGATGCATTAATTCCAGCAATCCTTGTGTTCAACTACAGAACTACCGTATTTTCCCGTCTGTATTCCCCCCTATTTTGGGGGACTCAGAATTAAGAAAATGGGGGGGGGGAGATGGCTCAGAGTATAAGACGCCCCCTAAATTTTAACATTATATTTTAGGGGAAAAACCCTAGTCTTATACATGGAAAAATATGGCATTTATTTAGCTCCACAGAGGAGTTTGGATTTGATATCCCGCTTTATCACTACCCGAAGGAGTCTCAAAGCGGCTCACATTCCCCTTTCCCTTCCTCCCCCACAACAAACGCTCTGTGAGGTGAGTGGGGCTGAGAGACTTCAGAGAAGGGTGACTGGCCCAAGGTCACCCAGCAGCTGCATGTGGAGGAGCAGGGAAGCGAACCCAGTTCACCAGATTACGAGTCTACCGCTCTTAACCACTACACCACACAGCTCTGGAGAGGGGCTATGCCCACGGCACTCCTATGCAAATCCATGAGCTGCTAAAAGCAGGAGTTTCTGAGTGCTTTTAGCTCATTCACACCAACTATGTATAGGTGTAGCCTAGCACCTCTCCGAAAAGAGGTGCTTTTTATTTAAGGTAACTGTCATGTAATGTGGCTACTTCCGAAAGGCGACCTTCTCTCTGCATCCCTTGTGCGCAGGATCGCCTGGGCTGTTGCTGGTTTCAAACCCTGCCAGCTTTATTAACACAGAGGGATTTCGAGCCATGGAAAGTGGCCGTAATTCAGGCAAAGGGTTCACAGGCTGTACAGAGACAGAGCGTTAGACATACCTCTTTGGACTGATTTGCCTTGGCGACAGCCTCCTGACTCAAACGCTCCTGAACCAAGATGCGAATTGCCTGGGAAGGAAAAAGAAGAAGGCAGCCCATGTAAGCGCTGGGGGTTCCCTCTGGCCCAGGATGATCTGGAAGAGCTTACAGAAGCCAGCATAACATACGGTGGCAAATGATGCAATGCGATCAGAGCATATGGTGCCTAAACTGGCAGAGGGGAGGGAGATCCTTACTATGAAGAACTTACACACAAAAAATTCAGCCGTGTCTTCCAAGATTGTGCCTTCCTAAGAGGTGGCCAAGTTTTGTTCCAACTGACCTAATATTTGAATACATTCCCTTTCTACCAGTCCCTTTCCTTTTCTTCCACTTGGCCATATTTGATTCTGCAGTAGCTCCTGAGAGCAGAGGTGGGAGTGAAGAAGAGTTTGGATTTGATATCCCGCTTTATCACTACCCGAAGGAGTCTCAAAGCGGCTCACATTCTCCTTTCCCTTCCTCCCCCACAACAAACACTCTGTGAGGTGAGTGGGGCTGAGAGACTTCAAAGAAGGGTGACTAGCCCAAGGTCACCCAGCAGCTGCATGTGGAGGAGCGGAGACGCAAACCCGGTTCACCAGATTATGAGTCTACCGCTCTTAACCACTACACCACACTGGCTCTGAGTGAGGAAATGATGGGCGAGATTTTTCGGGCACAAAAGCTCTAGCCCAGGGGTAGGCAACATAAGGCCCATGGGCCAGATGCGGCCCAATCGCCTTCTCAATCTGGCCCGCGGATGGTCCAGGAATCAGCATGTTTTTACATGAGTAGAATGTGTCCTTTTATTTAAAATGCGTCTCTGGGTTATTTGTGGGGCATAGGAATTCGTTCATCCCCCCCCCCCAAAATAGTCCGGCCCACCACATGGTCTGAGGGACAGTGGATCGGCCCACGGCCGAAAAAGGTTGCTGACCCCTGCTCTAGCCCCATAAGCTGCTGCCTAACAAGATGTCACAAACAGTAAACGTGCATTTAAAAAGATCCCGACGACAGCATTGGTTCATGGTTGAGGTGACGGTGAGTGACCAAGCGGCAATGTACATTCACCCTTTCCCCACCTGCTGTATTTCCATGTGTACCCAGAACCTACAGAGGGAAAACCAGCTTGCAGAGGGATGATGATTTAGTGTGAAAAAAATGTCAGGAATGCCACTATTTGGCCTCTGCTCTGCTCTAAACTACTCTCCCAGAACTCCTTTCCCCTAAACAAAGCAACCTTTAGGATTTAAACACACATTATCTGCATGTAAATATTTAGGTTGGCCATATAGGCTAGGCCTCCACACACAAGTGTGAATGGATAATTGAATGACTGTGGAGGCGCTGGGTACATCACCCATGCAGGTCCCACAGGCATCAATCACAACTATCACATGGCTAAAGATGGGCTTGGAATTCTGACAAACTCCTTTTGTGCTGACTCGGACACCCTGCACAAACCCCGGGACCTTGGCTGCATTTCAAAGTCTGCCGTTGCAACAAAGATGGATTTTAAAGAACCGATGCCAGAAATTAGAACTTGTGGTCATCAGTTACTTCTGCCTGTGCCCAGTCTTCTGAAGAAGAGTTTGGATTTGATATCCCGCTTTATCACTACCCGAAGGAGTCTCAAAGCAGCTAATATTCTCATTTCCCTTCCTCCCCCACAACAAACACTCTGTGAGGTGAGTGGGGCTGAGAGACTTCAGAGAAGTGTGACTAGCCCAAGGTCACCCAGCAGCTGCATGTGGAGGAGTGGGGAAGCGAACCCGGTTCACCAGATTACGAGTCTACTGCTCTTAACCACTACACCACACTGGCTCTGACATGGTCAACAAGCTCAGTTTTTGCTTCTATTTCTTCCCATGGGGAAAAGGCAGCACCAAATATCAACAGAGAAACTGTGGCCACAGCACAACCAACCGCCGTGCTTGTTTCCAAGGCTACAAAGGTTCCTCCAGGGGGTCTTTACTATTTGTGCCTCAGTAAAGGGCAGAGAGGCCTTTTTTGGGGGGGGGGAAGGAGAGTGGTCAGCATGCTTGTACAAACCATTCAAAAAACCACTTTTAATCTACTGCAGTTTGTATTTACGAAGAAAGAACAGGCTGCTAATGAGCTAACCTTGAGCATCACCAAATAGTCATCATGACGCTGGATCTGAAGGAGGTTCGCCAAAGCCATCACACCAGCCTTAAAGTCAGGGTTGTTTACTGTGGAAAAGCACAAACACACAAGTTGATTCCCCTCGAAACAGCACGAAATTCTCTTTGGAATTGCTTAATCCAGGTGCCAACTTTTACAGCAAGAGGGGGGAACCTGTGGCTCTTAGGATAATTTCATGCAGGTGGGGAAGCCCGGAAGAAAGCGGAGATGGATGGAGCAATTGAAGGAATAATAATAATAATAATAATTTATTATTTGTACCCCGCCCATCTGGCCGGGTCTCCCCAGCCACTGTGGGCGGCTTCCAACAAATATAAAAATACATTAAAATATCAGATTAAAAACTTCCCTAAACAGGGCTGCCTTCAGGCATTTTCTAAAGGTCATGTGGTTGTTTATCGCTTTGACCTCTGATGGGAGGGCGTTCCACAGGGCGGGCGCCACTACCGAGAAGGCCCTCTGCCTGGTTCCCTGTAGCTTTGCTTCTCGCAGTGAGGGAACCACCAGAAGGCCCTCGGCGCTGGATCTCAGTGTCCGGGCTGAACGATGGGGGTGGAGACGCTCCTTCAGGTATACTGGGCCGAGGCCGTTTAGGGCTTTAAAGGTCAGCACCAACACTTTGAATTGTGCTCGGAAACGTACTGGGAGCCAATGTAGATCTCTCAGGATCAGTGTTATGTGGTCCCGGCGGCCACTCCCAGTCACCAGTCCAGCTGCCGCATTCTGGATTAATTGCAGTTTCCGGGTCACCTTCAAAGGTAGCCCCACGTAGAGCGCATTGCAGTAGTCCAAGCGGGAGATAACCAGAGCATGCACCACTCTGACGAGACAGTCTGCGGGCAGGTAGGGTCTCAGCCTGTGTACCAGATGGAGCTGATAGACAGCCGCCCTGGACACAGAGTTAACCTGCGCCTCCATGGACAGCTGTGAGTCCAGAATGACTCCCAGGCTGCGCACCTGGTCCTTCAGGGGAGGGGATCTTCTGATGTTCAGACCTTTGGCAAAAAGCGATTTATCCCTTTCCTGGCAGCCTGGAGAAGGTGTGTGGGGAGAAAGGATGGCCCCGCCCACTTTTGGCTCTGGCCCCTCCCACCGTTGGCTTCAGTCCCACCCACTGCCTGCATGCAACTCATGAAAGATTACCACCCCCCAAGGGAATGTGGCCGTGGACACAGCGTGAAATACGGTGGCTTCTTCACTCACCATCCAGGTTGATGAGGGGTTCTGCATTTTTAGATGCATTGTCTGCGTTCTTAGCCCCCTCAGGCGTGGAGTCCTTATACTTGTCAGCTGTTGAAACAAAAGCCGTTCTGGCCCGTGAGTGACAAAGGGGTTGTAGAGGACTATGCATGAGCTAAAAATGAAAGGAAGCAGCCCCAGGCCAACAAAGGAAACAGGCACTGAACTATTCTTCTCCGTGAGAACAGCTTGTGCACAGAACGGCAGCAGCTGTCCAAGATGTCAATTGCTAATAAAAATGATGACACTTAAGCAGCAGCTGAACACTGAAAGAAAACAACAGATTTTCTGAACAATGCGGGAAACTGAGAAGCACTGCCCAAATGCAGGAAAACGTGAGGCCGGAACTATATATTTGGCGAAGAACCCGATGTTGGTATCAGCAGAGTTGCAAATTGGCAAAGTGGAGAAATGGCAGGCAGGCAAAAGGGTACTGTATTTTCCGGCGTACAAGGCGACTGGGGGTATAAGACGACCCCCAACTTTTCAAGTTTAGAGTTTGGGATATACTCGACATACCCTGTTTCTCCTCAAATAAGACGTAGCCCTAAAATAAGCCGTAGCAGGATTTCTACACATTTGAGAAATAGAAGCCATCCCCTGAAAATAAGACATAGGGATGTGGCACCTCTCCCTTAAGACCAGGCATCCCTAAACTGCGGCCCTCCAGATGTTTTGGCCTACAACTCCCATGATCCCTAGCTAACAGGACCAGTGGTCAGGGATGATGGGAATTGTAGTCCCAAATTGTAGATGTTTGGGGACTACAACTCCCATGATCCCTAGCTAACAGGAACAGTGGTCAGGGATGATGGGAGTTGTAGTCCCAAATTGTAGATGTTGGGGGACTACAACTCCCATGATCCCTAGCTAACAGGACCAGTGGTCAGGGATGATGGGAATTGTAGTCCCAATTTATAGATGTTTGGGGACTACAACTCCCATGATCCCTAGCTAAAAGGACCAGTGGTCAGGGATGATGGGAATTTTAGTCCAAAACATCTGGAGGGCCGAAGTTTGGGGATGCCTGCTTAAGCTGCGTACCGATGCGGAGCTGTTAAAATAAGACATCCCCCGAAAATAAGCCATACTGTGTTTTTTTGAGGGGGAAAAAATATAAGACGTTGTCTTATTTTAGGAGAAACACGGTATAAGGCTACCCCTCTTCCAACGCACACACCGCTGCTGCCCAGGCTGCCGCTCCTGCCTCCCAGGTCTCCCGTCTCGCTGCACAGCAGCCCTTCGCGCTCACCGCCCATGCCCAGCCCGGGCTCCATGGCAGCTGAGGCGGTGGCGGCTGGAGCGGCGGGGAGAGCCTCCCGTCTCGCAGCACAGCGGCCCTTCGCGCTCGCTGCCCACACCTAGCCCAGGCCTAATGGCGGCTGCGGCAGCTGCGGCTGGAGCAGCGGGGAGAGTCTCCCGTCTCGCTGCACAGCGGCTCTTCGCGCTCGCTGCCCACGCCCAGCCCGGGCTCCATGGTGGCTGCGGTGGCGGCGGCTGGAGCGGTGGGGAGAGCCTCCCGTCTCGCCGCACAGCAGCCCGTCGTGCTCCATGGCAGCTGAGGTGGCGCACGCACGCAGCCAGCGGCGGGGCGCAACCCCGCGTCGCATCTTGTGACGTCGCCAGAGTCGCGGGCCGGGCCAGAGAAACTATACCCGGCGTACAAGACGACCCCCGACTTTGGAGAAGATTTTCCTGGATTAAAAAGTCGTCTTGTACGCCGGAAAATACGGTATTTATGTGCCCTTAAAACTTTACTCTACTCTCCTTGCTGTTTCTTGCAACCCTTGGATTCTGTGGGCTGGCCAGGTTAAAAAAAACCAACGACAATAGCTGGGGTGGTGGTTTCAGAGAAAAAGCAGGGAAAGAGTTAATATTTCCCCCCTTGACAGAGAGCCAGGCTCCCAATCCTGAGTGTCTGTCACATGTAGTAATCGAGTGTGATAGACAACTCAGGCTTGCGGATAATCAAGGCCAAAACCGAGTCAAAAATCTCTGGACTCTCAAGCCCACTTCCCTCAAGCCAATGTCCCACTGATGATGACAGAACTCAGGTGGCTTCCAAATCGGCTTGTTCAAGATGACAGCCTTACAAGACAGACTTATTCTGAACTGGAAAAGTTTGGGTGTGCTTGAGGCTCTAGCTTCCGTGGCCTCGCTGATGCCTAGCGACTGAATCCTGCTAACTTCCAAGTGATATAGACATGTGAAGTCTCTCCGCATTCAGACTCCTTTATCTTTTAATGTCGCCCTTCACCTCTTGCAGCAATGGCACGAGATTCAACACTGTTCAGGCAACTGAGAAAGTAAGAAATAAAGCTTAAGCCATAACAGAAGAGTTACAGCACAATCCTGGGCATTTCCCCCCAAGGCACGTTTTATTGAGATCAACGACACTCACTCCGAGGCAAGGTGTTGCCCTTTTAAAGACTCTAGCCTTGGAATGAAATAAAGGAGTATTCCCTTTATGCACCTTAAAAAACTACAGCCACAAATTAACAGTAAATTACAGTGTTAATTGACATGTGCTTTCTGGCCTCTTTCTGGCTCAGCTTGAAAAACAGAACTGCAAGGTTACAGGTAGGAGGCCGTGTTGGTCTGCCATAGTCAAAACAAAATTAAAAACGGAAAGGGATCTATACTGCCTTTGAAGACAAGGGAGATTGAAAAGCCAAACATACCGTTGTCCCCATACTCAAGCCTAACTGCCAGTCCCAAAAGCCAGTCAATGGTTTCTTGTCGCTCTTGGATGTTGAAGGGACAATTCACATCTTTAAGGTACTGTGAAAAATAAGAAGATTGAACTAAGAACCTTCAATGATTCATAAGAAATTAACAAACTCTACAGGTTTATCTAGGGGGACCCAGGTAGGGTTAAACCACAGAGCCTAGGGCTTGCTGATCAGAATCATAGAATCCTAGAGTTGGAAGAGACCCCAAGGGCCATCCAGTCCAACCCCCTGCCAAGCAGGAACACCATCAAAGCATTCTTGACAGATGGCTGTCAAGCCTCTGCTTAAAGACCTCCAAAGAAGGAGACTCCACCACACTCCTTGGCAGCAAATTCCACTGTCGAACAGCTCTTACTGTCAGGAAGTTCTTCCTAATGTTTAGGTGGAATCTTCTTTCTTGTAGTTTGAATCCATTGCTCCGTGTCCGCTTCTCTGGAGAAGCAGAAAACAACCTTTCTCCCTCCTCTATATGACATCCTTTTATATATTTGAACATGGCTATCATATCACCCCTTAATCAGAAGGTCGGCGGTTCAAATCCCTGCGACGGGGTGAGCTCCCGTTACTCGGTCCCAGCTCCTGCCCACCTAGCAGTTCGAAAGCACGTCAAAGTGCAAGTAGATAATTAGGAACCGCTCTGGCGGGAAGGTAAACGGCGTTTCCATGCGCTGCTCTGGTTCACCAGAAGCGGCTTCGTCATGCTGGCCACATGACCCAGAAGCTGTACGCCGGCTCCCTCGGCCAGTAACTCGAGATGAGCGCCGCAACCCCAGAGTCGGACATGACTGGACCTAATGGTCAGGGGTCCCTTTACCTTTACAGGTTTGTCTGGGAGAGCAGGCAATGGGCATCTTGACTTGGAGGGTAGCACTAAGGAATTGAGGAGGGGGGCAGAAATAGAAAATTGCTTCTGCTGCTGCTCCTCCTCGCCTGGGTAAACCTAACATTTATCAGTTTGTAAGGGCTCAACACACAAACTGCATACAAAAGCCACACCCTTGCCTTTGGCCTGCAACAGTTTGTCTGCAGCTAAACACGTCTGGCCAATTCCAGGATGGAAGATCACTTGGGAACCTCATCTATGCCACCTTGAACTTCATCACGGAAGAAAGGTGGGATATAAGTCTAACACAGACAAAGGAAAAGGCTCTCAATGGCTACAAGCCGTGATGGGTATGTTCTACACCTGTTGTCAGAGGCAATAAATGCCTCTGAATATCAGCTGATGGGAACTGCTGGAGGGAAGGGTGGTCTTGCATTTGGGTCCTGCTTTTGGGTTTCCAATTGGGGCACCTGGCTGGCCACTGTGATGCTGGTCTAGATGGTCCCTTTTGCCTGATCCAGCACAGCAATGCTTACGTTCTCAATGAAATGATGCATTGGGCATTTTGCCTCTGCAAGAAAGCAAAGGAATGCAGAAGCACAAACATGGTCATGTGACATTGTTCACAGCAAAGGGTCTTGGGGCAGGAGCTGTCACTGACAGATCACACTGATAAGGATTTCCAGAATAATAACTGTTAGCATCAACTAAGGTTTCAAGAAGTACTACCTTTTCAAAGGACTTTGTCCATTCTGCAGCATTGTGGATGTTTCTCAGATTCCCTCTGTCTTCAATTTTGTAGTGTCTGATTTTCTGGTCTTCAAGCCAAACAATAAAGTTTCGAAATTCAGTTTCATCTGTGATAACAGATTAATAAAGTCACATTGATGATGTCAAAGTCTATCCCAAGTCATTGAATCCGCCAAAGGATTATGCCACTACAGAGCTTTCCAAACTTTTCATGTTGGTGACACACTTTTTAGACAAGCATCATTTTGCAACACAGTACAGTGGTACCTCGGGTTAAGTACACTTCAGGTTAAGTACGCTTCAGGTTAAGAACTCCGCTAAGAACAGAAATCGTGCTCTGGTGGCGCAGCGGCAGCAGGAGGTCCCATTAGCTAAAGTGGTGCTTCAGGTTAAGAACAGTTTCAGGTTAAGAACAGACCTCCGGAACGAATTAAGTACTTAACCCGAGGTACCACTGTACCGGTAATTCAGTTTTCCTAGCAAACCGGAGGTTAAACTAACCCCTTTCCAGGAAAGCAGGGAGCGTTTGCGTGACACTCCTACACACAGCAGCTGACACACTAACATGCTGCAACACACAGTTTGGAAAGCTCTGGGCTAAAGTGTGAACTGCATAAGGAAAACAAAGCAGACTAACAGAGAATGTACCAGGAGACCATTGAACACATTAAAAGAAAACGTTTTTCATTTCATTCATTCATTTTATTTGTATGCTGCTTTTCCACCCAAAACTCATGTTCAAATCGGCTTACAACAAAGAAACAGGGATGCATTTCAAACAAACACTACAAAAACTATTTCATATCATAGCAAAATAACATAGCAACAATTTCATAACCTAACAAAACAATAGCAAACATAAGAAGGGAGCATCAATTCCCCATGATTTCAATAGTTGCATTACTTATCTTTTTATTTCAACAGTTGCATTATATTTATACAACACTTATATTCCAGTTTCATGCAGATTTGAACTGGCACAAAGCCAGAAACACTTTTACTGGATTGTTTAACCTTAAGAATGACGTGGTTACATTTGCTGTCCTATTCAAAGATGGCACCCTATCCCTGGCCTTTGACACTTGCTATGTATTTCAGGACACACTGTATTATTCCAATTGAAAGCTGTTTTAACTGATTTTAATACAGTAAAGTATCTTTACACTGCATTAACCTGCCCTGGGACCTAATGATGAAGGGCAGGTAAGTCTACTCAAATGAAGTCTACTCAAGGTCATTCTCTATCCCACCTTTAGATACATTTTCTTAAGCATGGATGCTACCTCTGTTAAGATTTGGCATTTCTAGGCAAGTCTATTCACCAGGGAATGGACACTGTTGTGTTAAACTCTTGAAGGCCAATTGACAGGGGTGTGATCACCAGGGAATGCCAACAGGTGAACACCACACACCTGCAAATCAGGTCTTACTCATTTGTTACCACTTTATGTGATGCTTTTATTGCAATGCTTTAGTAATATTGTATTCTATAAATGTTTAATTGTTTTTTAATTATTGCTCTCCCCCCGGATGTCTGTAGCTGTTTCTATTGTAGCTGTACGACACCTTGAGTCCCTATTAGGGAAAAAGGCGGAAAAGACGACAATGAGTGCACCTTTGAGAGTGAGGTCAAAGAATCACAGCACCTGCTGTAGCTGCAGAGACCAGTAACTCACAACTGCCTCCTGCATTGTTTTTGCTGCGTTAGCAGCACCGAAGTGACCTCCCCAGGGCACCAGCCTGCGCAGCGTGCATGGAGGTCTTGAGCTACCCAGATGACAACACCCCTTGCTTGGCCTCACTGACATGTCCAAAGGAAAGCAGAGCGAGATGCTTGGCACCAGCCGGGCTGCAGGAGTTGCCGGAAGGAGGTGTTCAAGGTGCCATCCAATTCCCTTAGAGCAGTGATGGCTAACCTTGACACTCCAGATGTTTTGGGACTACAACTCCCATCATCCCTGACCACTGGTCCTGTTAGCTAGGGATGATGGGAGTTGTAGTTCCAAAACATCTGGAGTGTCAAGGTTAGCCATCACTGCCTTAGAGCAGGCATCCCCAAACTGCGGCCCTCCAGATGTTTTGGCCTACAACTCCCATGATCCCTAGCTAACAGGACCAGTGGTCAGGGATGATGGGAATTGTAGTCCAAAACATCTGGAGGGCCGAAGTTTGGGGGTGCCTGCCTTAGGGGCTCTACTCCAGATTTGTGTTTACTCAGGGCCGGATTTAGGTTTGATGAGACCCTAAGCTACTGAAGGCAATGGGGCCCTTTATATGTCCAGCTGTCCTTTGCCAACAACAAATTGTCGCTGTTTTTTGTGTTGAATACATGCTATATGGTAATTTATGGACCTAGGTATCTAAAGCCATTTGCACATAACAAAATATGTATTTTATCAAAGTAGTAGTAGAACTGAAATACGATTAAGAAGTATATTAATAGTGAAATTTTTGGGGGCCCACCGAGAGTGGGGCCCTAAGCTATAGCTTGTGTAGCTTATAAATAATATACAATGAGAATAAGAACAAACTAATACCCCCGCTTCCCACAAACACATTTAAAAGAGCACAGGGTGTTAATCAGCCAAAGTTTGTTCTTGTTCTCATTGTATATTTTGTGTTTTTGATCTGGTAGTTTTATGTTGTGAACTGTCCTGAGTCCTACAGATTAATGGTGGTGTACAAATATAATTAACAGCAGCCTTTTCTTTTCCACAAGGCAGTGGGCAATGATGATGATAATAATGATAATAATAATAATTAATAGTGCATGAATTGAGCACAGCACACGTGAGTCAAAGTAACGTGTGAACCGAGCTGGGATGGGGGAGAGAGGCACAAGACCAAAGGCGCCACGGGGCGTGGCCAAGACGGCCACAGGGCGGGGCTAAGGGGACCACGTGCGCACGCATGCGCGCTGCGGGGCAAGCCGCCGGCCACGACGGAGAGGAAAGGAGCCGACGAGAGTCTGGGCCTACCCGCCTCACCTCGGCAGTTGAACCCGGCCGGGTTGTGGTAGTCAAGTGCTGTCAGCTTCCGCCGGAACATGGCGCCGCGCCTCGGGAGAGCCTCTGCCCGGCTCGGTTGCCGCCGCCGCCGCCGCCTCACCGAGAAGCGCCTCAGTCGCAGCGAAGAAGACGGCGAGAGGCTGAGCGCGCCTGCGCAGCAGAGGCTGGAGTGGGCGGGGCTGCGAGGGGGGGTTATAGCCCGCGGTGGCCAATCGGTGCTCGTGCCGAGCCGAGTGGGCGGGGCGAGCTCGAGGTGAGAATGGGCGCGACTTAAGAAAGGAGAAGAAGCGATCGAGAAGGGGGCGCCGAAGACGTTGACTGACAGCCGCCCTGGCGAATAGAGGCGAGAGGTGGGAGGACGGGAAGGGATGCTGAGGAGGACGGCGCCATAGATTTGTAACGTGTAGACGGAGACGGAGGGCTGGATTCCGGGGCCAGTTCAATTTTTATTTTGCCAACCATAAAAATCAGTGAGGACAATCATGGGTTTGGGGGCAACAGTGATTGCTCTAAACAAAATGGTTTTATTTTTAGGCAATGCGGCAGACGGAGGGCAACAGGAATGACGAAAGCTTCCCCTGTTGAATATCCGCCTGCTGCCTGGATTTTTAAGTGCACGAGAATGCAACGTCGAATCTTCCCTTTTGTTTGCACGTGTTTCAAGAAATCCTGCTAACGGCATATGGCTAGTGGGATGGAGTCAAAGGATTTCCCTATTTTTCAAAAGAGGATATTCCACAGTTCAGGCTAGAAAAGATTTAAATTGATTTTTTAAAAATCTGATCCATTTTCTAAAGTTGTTTATTGGACAGGTGGAGTTAAAGCTCACTCTTGTTTTTATTTTACAAAAGAACATTAAAAAATAAATATTTTTTTGTTTCTTTGTTTGGATGATATTTTGTTGTTGGATTCTTATAGGAGCCACCCTGGAAGCCAATCCAAAGTGTGGCACTCATAACTTTAAGGTATCACACGTCATCATTTAGAATCCAAAGCTGTCTTAGACGGCAGCTGTATCCCCACGACTAGGATTTCTGCATCATTGAACTACGTGGGATGTACTTCTGAGCAGACATGTAAGCAAGGCCCTCTGGGAGCCTTTTGGGGTGAAGAGTAGGATACAAATGCTAGACTGAATAAGGCTTTGCGGAAATGATTTGAACATCTACTCGCCGCTCATAAACGTGATTTCAGGTCAGAGAATCCTTGCCGTGCTGTTTTCGCACCAAGAGCAAACGGCTCCAGAGATTTGAACCTGGGTCTCTGTAGCCCGTATCCTACATCCAAGACAAAAACGAGGCCTCTCTTCTGTGCCACAACCTCCTTCCTTCCCTGTAGTTGCTGTGGTTATCAGGTCAGTGGGCTTTTGCCCAGACTATCCAGCAGAGGGCTTTTTGCAGAAGGAATCAACTTGCAGCTCTCTGTGGCGAGCTTGTCATATTGAGATGAAGCTCCCACAAATTATTATAACAGATGCCTGCCATTAACAGCACGGTGAGATGGATATGTTATGATATACCCAACCTGGGGTCAGTTTGAGACTGCCCCAAAAGCCAGAGCACATCAGTTTAGCACATCCCCGGCTACACATCTGAGACTGGTTTTACCAGATTGAGCCTTTGTTTACCAATCCTCCAGGGGACCAGAGCATTTGCTCTTTGTGTGTTGGCAGGAACAGTGTTGAACAATTCAACCTGTTGCTGTGGCCTGTTCACTCCTGTGAATTGTGCCTGTGTGCCTGTATTATGTGTGTGAGAGTGAGCTATAGCTATATTGGCTTTGGCTGAGATGGCAAACCCACGAGAGTACCTTTTGAGTGCCTGACCCTTCTTAACTCTCTCAGATCTGCGCAAGAGGTGCAAATCTTCTTTGGAGAGTGTCTCCCTGTCAGGACTTTTGGGAGAACTCTTACCAATAGTGAACAGAGGCTCTATGGATTCTAGCACATCATCTTCATCATCTTGTGATGGCCTGTTAACAGCATGAGCTCCTTTCTCAATGACTGTGTCATCTGTGTCAGAACTCACCGTTGTGGAATATGGATATGGAGCACACAGGGACCATCTTTCTTGGAGGTGTTACTTTCGGAGGAACAGAGAGTCATTTGCTAACAGGACGCAGTTAGATCAACCTTCACCAACCTGGTGCCCTCCAGATGTTTTGGCTACAGCTCCCGTTGGGCCAGGATGGCAGAGGTCTCTCTCCTCCCTTGCCTCACCCAGGTCTGTATTTCTCCCCACCCTCTCCCCAGGAAGAAGAAAAGGAGAAGGTTGCCCCGTGTCTTCCATGAACCTTGTCCTTTACAGCCATCCAAGTTGGAGGCAATCACTAGCTCTTGTGGGGCTCCCCATGTTGCCAGCAGGGTGAGAAAGCACATGCTGCCTCCTCTCACTCACTGTAAAGCCATCAGAGCTGGCAGCAGCTACAGATGCTTCTGATGCCCATTTCATCCAGGGAGCCAGTGTGGTGTAGTGGTTAAGAGTGGTGGACTTGTAATCTGGTGAACCGGGTTTGCTTCCCCGCTTCTCCACATGCAGCTGCTGGGTGACCTTGGGCTAGTCACACTTCTCTGAAGTCTCAGCCTCAGAGTGGCTGGGGAGACCCAGCCAGATGGGCGGGGTACAAATAATAAATTATTATTATTACTCATCTCACAGAGTGTTTGTTGTGGGAGAGGAAGGGAAAGGAGATTGTTAGCCGCTTTGAGACTCCTTAGGGTAGTGATAAAGCGGGATATCAAATCCAAACTCTTCTTCCTCTTCTTCCAGCTCCCACCCGCTTTGTACTTTGTCTATCATGCCATGCAAACCTGGGAGGAAACCAGGCGCCCTCTTCCACTAGCCCAGTGGTTCAAGATTGGACAGTACCACCCCTCTAGGGGTGGTGGGATTACCTAGTGGGCTTGCTAAGAGGCAAGGGAGCGGCAGAGGGGCAAAGGAGCAGGGTATGTTTAGCCTGGAAAAGAGGACATAGGAGAGCCATCTTCAAATATCTCAAGGGCTGTCACATGGAAGATGTTTTCTCCTGCTCTGGAGGGTAGGACTCGAACCCGTGGCTTCAAGTCACGAGAAAGGAGATTCTGGCTAACATCAGGGAGAACTTTCTGACATCAACAGCTGCTCAAAAGTAAGACACTCCCTCGGGAGGTGGGGGACTCTCCTTCCTTGGAAGTTTTTATGCAGAGGTTGGATGGCCATCTGTCGTGGATGCTTTAGCTGAGATTCCTGCATAATAATAATAATAAAAATTTATTATTTTTACCCCGCCCATCTGGCCGAGTTTCCTCAGCCACTCTGGGCGGTTTCCAGTCAAATGTTAAAACAATACAGCATTAAATATTAAAAACTTCCCTAAACAGGGCTGCCTTCAGATGTCTTTTAAAAATAGGATAGCTGCTTATTTCCTTGACATTTGCTGGAAGGGCGTTCCACAGGGAGGGCGCCACTACCGAGAAGGCCCTCTGTCTGGTTCCCTGTAACCTCACTTCTCGCACTGAGAGAACCGCCGGAAGGCCCTCGGCGCTGGACCTCAGTGTCCGGGCTGAACGATGGGGGTGGAGACGCTCCTTCAGGTATACAGGACCGAGGCCGTTTGGGGCTTTAAAGGTCAGCGCCAACACTTTGAATTGTGCTCGGAAACGTACTGGGAGCCAATGTAGATCTCTCAGGACCGGTGTTATGTGGTCCCGGCGGCCACTCCCAGTCACCAGTCTGGCTGCCGCATTCTGGATTAATTGCAGTTTCCGGGTCACCTTCAAAGGTAGCCCCACGTAGAGCGCATTGCAGAAGTCCAAGCATTGCAGGGGGTTGGACTAGATGACCCTCAGGGTCCCTTCCAACTCTACGATTCTATGAAATGACTACCAGACTTTGAAAAACCAGTATCTCTGGACCAAGCTCACCCATTTTGTTGCGTTAATTAATAGTTTCAGGTGGATTTTGAACGTGCAAATGTGTGTTGGATTTTATTGTGCTATTATCGTTCCTTGGTGGGTCGTGAAAGCCATTATTCTGAATGCTTTCTATGGGGTAGCGGGATATCTTCAGAGAACCAAGGGAGAAGCGGCCCCAAAAAGTTTGGGAACCGCTGCTTTAGCCCAGCAAAGCATCCCTGACATGGGGACAGCATCGCCTTCTGAGATGGTGACCACTGCATAATGGTTCTGCAGTCAGATGGTCACTGCAGCCGCACCATAGGAACAACACAGAAGTCTGCGATACAAGGAGATGAAAAGGACGAGTCAAAATGCCCCATCACAACATACAGTTTTTACTTGCAGAACAAACGGAAAAAAAGCTACCAAATACAAGTGTTAGAAAAACAGTGGTAGTAACTACATCAGGAATGTACACGGCGGCCTCCCAGGCCCTTCCCCGAAGCTATGGGACATCCTTAGTTAAACCCTTGGAAAATAACAAAATTGGCTGAGACTGAACCGCAACTGCAAATCTGGTCCCCTGTCCCCCTTGCGTGGCGCTACTCTAAAAATGCTACATACGCACAAGACCCAAATGCTAAGGAACGTCGGAATAAATCTAACCTGCGATAATTTTACGATTCAACATAAATAACTGACATTTTTGTGGGGGGAGGGACACAAAAAAAGAATAAGGATATTATGTACACACACAGATACACAACCCTTTTCAACCACGCTCTGCACAACCCTCTCTTTTTTTTGGAAAGAAAAAGACAAAAGGGTTTTTGTCTGGCAAGAGCGTAAGTGGACATCAATTTTACTCTTTTACACATTCCCCCCTCCCTCTCCAGACAACTCTGCAGATGTCAAGATCTTTAGCCTCATAACGTAGGTCAACATCACCATTGCATTCTCCCAAGAAGGCAGCCGTTTTCTTATTTTTTTTTTGGATCATGCACTTCTCTGTAAACTTCCAGGCCATTTTGATTTTATGTTTTAAATTGGGTGGACTCTGGAAACGCGTCCACGTTGCTGAAAAATCTCTACATCAGTGTCCAGGGCGGCCCAAATTGGGGTCAGGCTCCTGTGAGGTTTACAGAATGGCGCAGAAAAACTTCTTCTCTCTAAACGGGTTTTCTGAAGCCGGGACGGGAGTCAGTAGAGGGTCTTCCTTGGCGTGGGCTTCACAGTAAGCCATCAAGTCTGCGGCGGCTTTCGACACCTGGGAGAAAAAAGAGAGGAGGTCAAGTTCCATGGGAAGCAGTTCTCAAAGAGCAGCTAGTTGGGCAAGGAAGCCCACGGAGGCAGAAGAAGGAGACCTGAAACCCTCTAGATCAGGGAGGTCCAACTCCCAATAGACTGTGATCTACTCACAGTGTAAAAAAAACTGCCAGTGATCTATCCATTGTTGTTGGATGGATCAAAGTTGTGGAGCTTTTTTGGGGAAGCCAAGGTGGTTGAGCTTTGTTTTAGGGAGCAAATGAATGAATGGAACTGAATATATGAATGAATGGAATGAGCATTGCAAGATACACAGAACACAATCAAAATTTGATTATATAAAACACAGTGGAGGGTCCTGAATCCCCAGTCCGATGGTGGAACTTAATCTGATGGCCCACTTTTTGGCTAGGAACCAAAAGTTGCTGAGCTTTTTCAGGAAAGCCAAAGTTGGTGAGGTTTTTTTAAGGAAACCAAAGTTTTTGAGCTTTTCTTTGGAAAGCCAAAGTTGGTGAGCTTTTTTTTTTTTTTTAAGGAAAGGCAAAGTTCTTGAGCTTTCTTGGGGAAGCCAAAGTTTTTTGGGGGAGGGGGGAGTAGATCACTGAGGGGCCAGAGAGATCTACCAGTAGATCGTGATCTACCTGTTGGACGTGCCTGCTCTAGATATTAATGGACTCTCAACTCACACCGGTCTCTCCCTGCATTGCCCAAGGTCAATGCGAGTTTTCCTCCCAACTGCAACAGAAATCTACCCTCCTGTAATTTAAGCCCTTTTGTGATGCTGCGGGACAGCAGTGAAGACATCTTTGCCCTGTGCAAAAGCCCTTCTGGGATTTGATGAGTGCCACCATTTGAGTGGCAGGTCAGCTCCGTATTCTGCAACCACGTGGGAATACTGCTCATCTGTAGCCTGCGGAGAGTCGTGCCGGGGCAAATTCTTATGGGGTTAAGTTCTCAGCACAAAAGGAAAGTGCCAAGGGCGGCTGTCTGAGCATCATGCAAGAGGAGCGCAACGGCTTTCCCTGTCAAGCCTTTTGCCTTCTTCCTGGGGGGGGGGGGATCCCCATTGGGCGCTATGCTGCAGGTTGCCTCTTTTGGAGGGGGGAGGCAGTCGCCTCCTGTTGCACCCTCTTAAACAGATCGCCAAAGAGAGAGAGAGAGAAGCTTCTTTTTGCAGGGGAGATTAGCAGTTTAGTCTGGCGCCCATCGCAAGTGACAGGACAGGCCCAACTCATTCTAGGTTTCCCCCCCCTCCCCTCCCCTCTACAAAGGGAACACAGACCCAGGATAAGGAAGCCCCACAACCTAGACTGTTTATTTAAAAAATGCAGCAAGTATTTATTTTATTACAGTGGACGCTCGGGTTGCGAACGCGATCCGTGCGGGAGGCGCGTTTGCAACCCGCAGCGTTTGCACCCCGCGCCGCTGCGTCTGCGCACACGTGTGACGCTATTCGGCGCTTCTGTGCATGCGCAAAGCGTGATTTAGTGTTTCTGCGCAAGCGCAGAAACCCGGAAGCAACCCGTTCCGGTACTTCCTGGTTCGGCGCAGTGCGCAACCTGAAAACACACAACCCGCATCAAGCGCAACCCGAGGTATGACTGTACATATATTTCCCCCCCTTTTTCTCCAAGTAGCTCAAGGTGGGGTGTCTTCTTCCCCTATTTTATCATCACAACAACCCTGTGAGTAAGGTTGGCTGAAGGCAGTGACTGCCCCAAGGTCACCCAGGAGTGGGGAGGTAAAGGTAAAGGGACCCCTGACCATTTGGTCCAGTCGTGTCCAACTCTGGGGTTGCGGTGCTCATCTCGCTTTACTGGCCGAGAGCCGGCGTACAGCTTCCAGGTCATGTGGCCAGCATGACTAAGCCGCTTCTGGCGAACCAGAGCAGCGCACGGAAATGCCGTTTACCTTCCCACCGGAGCGGTACCTATTTATCTACTTGCACTTTGACATGCTTTCGAACTGCTAGGTTGGCAGGAGCTGGGACCGAGCAACGGGAGCTCACCCCGTCGTGGGGATTCGAACTGCCGACCTTCTGATCAGCAAGCCCTAGGCTCTGTGGTTTAACCCACAGTGCCACCTGGGTCCCCAGGAGTGGGGAGACCAAGGTTCAAATCCCAGGTCCAAGGCCAAAACTCTTAATCACTAGACCACCAGTGGAAGGATGGTCAGTGGCCTCTTACTATTTCTGGAGAAGGGTCCTTGCCTCCAGAATCTTTGAGCACTCCAGGAAAAAACACCTATTCATGTATGTAACAATGGCAGCTCAGATGATTTATGCTCAGAAATGGAATGAAGATGCAGTACCAGCAAAAGAGGACCGGTGGATGAAACTAATGGGAGTATGCAGAAATGGCTAAATTATCTGGAAGAGTGAGAAACCAGGAAGAAAAGAGTTTTAATAGAGAACAGGGAAAATTTGTGGATTATTTGAAAAATGATTGTAAGCAACTTAAAACCTTAGCAGGATTAGATTAGGATTCAGCTGTTAAAGTATAATCGGAGGGAAAAAATTGAGAAACAAAATAAATAAATAAGGAATAATTTGGATATGCAGCAGTAAAGGGGAAAAAATGAAAGGGAGGAAGGGAAGTAGTTTTAATTTGTATGTTCTAAATTTTGGGATTTACTTATTTGTTGCAAAATTGAAAATGATAAATAACATTTAAAAAGCAACAACGGAATTTTTTAGCACAAAGGGGGAGCTTTTAAGCCACTGATCAGATTTCTTTCCACCCTTTCTACCGATTGGAGCCAGTCAGCCAGTGAGAATACAACTAGGCAAAAAAGACAATCACGGGAATAACTGAATTGAGTTATTTTTGTTATTTGGAGTTATTTGGAAGGTTTTCTTGAGTTATTTATATTTCTTTGAATTGGTTTATAATGTTTTGAGCATCTTTGCTTTTGAGCAATTCTGCTCTTGAATCATTAAACATATTGTTTGTTTGAGTATCACTATATAAATATAAATATACGTTCATCTCCTTTCAGGGATCTTTCGCAGTGTAGATTTCCTTTGTTGCAATCCACTGAGAATAGGCTCCTGGGGTCATTCTGGCGGTGTTGTAGTGTATGCTCCAAAGCTAAGCATTTAGGAATGCTGATAATTAGTGCATCTTCATTACTTTGTCATATAATAATAATAATAATAAACTTTTATTTGTACCCCGCCCTTCCCAGCCAAGACCGGGCTCAGAGCGGCTAACAATCATAAAACCACAACAAAACACAAAGCAATCGGTTAAAAATGCAAATTAAAATACAATTTAAAATTTAAAATGCCACCTCATTTTAAGCAGCCCACCAACAAACCACGGAATAAAACGTCAGGGTTAAACTCAGACCAACCCAAAAGCCAGGCGAAACAGCTCCGTCTTGCAGGCCCTGCGGAAAGATGCCAAATCCCGCAGGGCCCTGTCTCTTGCGACAGACCGTTCCACCATGTCGGGGCCAGTACTGAGAAGGCCCTGGCCCTAGTTGCTGCCAGCCTGACATCCTTATGGCCCGGGATCTCCAAGATGTTATTATTTGAGGACCTCATGCAGAGCATAGTCAACCTCTCTCTCCCAGGAGGCAGTGATGGCCACCAACTTTGATGGCTTTAAAAGAGGATCAGACAAGATCACGGAGGAGAGGGCTGTGTTGACAAAAGCCCCATGCCTGCAACTTAAGGTGTTCTCTGTCTCCACAGTCGCAGGCAGGAGGGGAGAGGGCTCTTGTCCTCAGGTCCGGCTTGCAGGTTTCGGACATGCATTTGGCTCGTCACTGTGAGAACAGGATGCTGGCCTAGATGGGCCATTGGGCTTGATCCAGCAGGTTATTTTTATGTTCTTACTGCATAATCTCGCAGCGGTGGCTGTGAGAAGCCATGGTTGTGTGAGTATCTGTTGGATATTCTTTCTCTGTGAGAATCATTTGTTCCACAAACAAAGAACAAAGAAGCAGAAGGCTGAGTTTGTTTTGTCTATGTAATGACATTTTCTGTGGGAACTGTTCTTTGGACATGCGCTTTGTGACAGGAAGTACTGATAACAATGGTTCTGTGCAACTTGTGAGTCTCTTGCTTGAGCCTTGCGGTGAGGGAAGCAGAGAGAGAGAGAGTCTTGGACCCTTGTTGGACTCTAAGCATGCCTTGAGACCAAGGCAGTGGTGAATATCTGCATATATTTGCTACCAATATGCCTCGGTCCTGTATACCTGAAGGAGCGTCTCCACTCCCATTATTCAGCCCGGACACTGAGATTCAGCGCTGAGGGCCTTCTGGCGGTTCCCTCACTGCGAGAAGCAAAGCTACAGGGAACCAGGCAGAGGGCCTTCTCAGTAGTGGCGCCCGCCCTGTGGAACGCCCTCCCATCAGAGGTTAAAAGGATCAACAACTACATGACATTTAGAAAACACCTGAAGGCAGCCCTGTTCAGGGAAGTTTTTAATCTGTGATGTGTTAATGTATTTTAATTTTTGCTGGAAGCCGCCCAGAGTGGCTGGGGAGACCCAGCCAGATGGGCGGGGTACAAATATTAAATAATAATAATAATAATAATAATAATAATAATGCCTGTCAAGTAAACCTCTACACTTGAATGAGTCTTTATGGCATCCATGAGTGTTTATTGCCTACTGTGTGTGTCTTCAGCCCCAAAGACGCTTCCAAGGAAGGAGCTGCGTTGAGATGTAACTCTGCTGAGCATGGATACCGGCACACACGGGCAGCGAAAGTGATGCCAGACCCAATCCTACTAAATCATCCATCAGAGGTTGATGGTATGATCCAACAGTACCATGATGGGATCCTGTCCTTTTGAATTTGTCACTACACTACTGGGTGGGTGGGGCTATGCCCCATTTGCTGTAGTGGGCCAGCTCCCTATATAAAGAACACCACTTCTCTCTTCCTAGTGGCAAGAGGAATCTCACCACTCTCCCTCTTTTGCCCAAATTTCGTAATTCCCAGAGCCCTTTTTTTATGGAAATGCTAATATTGGGCCATGTAAGTTGTGTTATCTTATTTGCGGCTTGTACGGTGCCGTTGTTTTATTTGATTCTTGTTTGTTTGTTTGTATTGTATGATGGGCGCAAATGCCGAAATAAATGATCTATCTATCCCAGAGCCCTGCTAGCCTCAGCCTCATTTCCCATCCCACCCCTGCAAATGAACCAGAGTGGAAACCAAAATTCTGATATCTCAGAAAACCACATTCTGCAAACTATGCCTTCGTTGAAATCCCCACACTCTGCAGTGGGGAAGACACACACACACATAAGGGATAGGCAAATCTCTTCATTCTGGCTTCTCCGTTACCCGTTTTTCCAATCTTCAGTTCCTCGCATTTCCACACCTGTTTGCCATTTCTTTTTAAGAAGTCCTCATGAAAAATTTATCAGCGTTTCCATGCTCATTTTTCACGCTACGTACAATTTTGCAAGGGACCCAGGTGGCGCTGTGGGTTAAACCACAGAGCCTAGGGCTTGCTGATCAGAAGGTCGGCGGTTCGAATCCCTGCAATGGGGTGAGCTCCCGTTGCTTGGTTCCTGCTCCTGCCAACCTAGCAGTTTGAAAGCACGTCAAAGTGCAAGGAGATAAATAGGTACCACTCCGGCGGGAAGGTAAACGGCGTTTCCGTGCGCTGCTCTGGTTTGCCAGAAGTGACTTTGTCATGCTGGCCACATGACCTGGAAGCTGTACGCCGGCTCTCGGCCAATAAAGCGAGATGAGCACCGCAACCCCAGAGTCGGACACGACTGGACCTAATGGTCAGGGGTCCCTTTACAATTTTGCTACGCAATTTTGTCCAGCACACATCATTTTGCAGCTCCCCCCATAACAATGCATTTTGGTACACATTCATGGGGGGGGGGGAGAGCTGCATTGCAAAATTCAGAAAGTGAATCTCAAAGGATGGCTGTGTTTTGGCTCACGTATGGTTTCAGAAACTGAGCTAGATAGGTTTGCCTTTAAAGGCAAATGGAATGGATTTTCCTTGTCTGCACCAGGTACACCTTGGGGCAATTTCCAAAACCAAGTCCAACCCGCAATGTATGTGCTTTTGTGTAAGAGAAACCAGCCCCTTGATAACGCAAGGCTGGCCGAGACCCCTTTCTAAGTATGCCAAGCCACCGTGGAGGATGCTTGCTGTTGCCATAGTAACGCAGGGGGAAAGGAGCAAGCAGCAGCCATCTAGCGCATTTTAACGCAAAGGCGCTCTGAATTTCTGTCCATGGGTAGCAGGGTAGGTTACCCCATTTAACAAAAGCACAACCAGAGAAATAGCAATGGAAATGGCTTGAGGATTCGCAAATGGTCAAAGGCTTGGAAACGATGCCTTATGAGGAACGGCTTAGGGAGCTGGGTATGTTTAGCCTGGAGAAGAGAAGGTTAAGGGGTGATATGATAGCCATGTTCAAATATATAAAAGGATGTCATATAGAGGAGGGAGAAAGGTTGTTTTCTGCTGCTCCTGAGAAGAGGACATGGAGCAATGGATTCAAACTACAAGAAAGAAGATTCCACCTAAACATTAGGAAGAACTTCCTGACAGTAAGAGCTGTTCGACAGTGGAATTTGCTGCCAAGGAGGGTGGTGGAGTCTCCTTCTTTGGAGGTCTTTAAGCAGAGGCTTGACAGCCACCTGTCAGGAATGCTTTGATGGTGTTTCCTGCTTGGCAGGGGGTTGGACTGGATGGCACTTGGGGTCTCTTCCAACTCTATGATTCTATGAAATCGAGGGTGTGGCTGCATGGTAGATTCGCTGTCACTTACGGACTCACTGTTAAAACTGTGTTCATGGAAGGCAATCTTACTCGGCTATGAGTGATCGCCAAAGAAGAAGAAAGAAGATTTGCTGGCACACACGGGCAAAATGTCATTTACCAAGACACAGGTGGGCAGACGCCAGGCTTGCAGGATCTGGTGGTGGTGTTTTTAATCCTGATATCCGCCAACTGGAACCAGTAACAAAAGATCTACTCTTGAAACGAATAGCCTTCGGAGCCCAGGAATTTGTTATGAATACCAGAGCTAAAAGGAGCTCGTGGTCTGCATTGTTATCAGATTAATGAAATCTTTAAAAATGATATGAAGAAAAATGGATTTGGAGATGTTAAATCTAAGTTTGAAATAGAAATACTGAATAATAATTATAAAACATTGTCAAAAATGTATAAAATATTGCTGGAATGGCATTTGAAAGATGAGGAGGTGAAGTCGGTGATGATACATTGGGCAAAAGATTTTGGTCATAATATGCTAGATGACTGGGAGAAACTGGAAGGAAGGAATGAAATTTACAGCATGTAATGCACGAAAAGAAAATATGTTTAAAATGATGTATAGATGGTACATTACACCGGTCAAACTGGCGAACATATGTAAGGTTGATAATAAGTGTTGGAAATGCAAAGAGAAAGAAGGTACCTTTTATCATATGTGGTGGGAGTGTAAAAGGGTGAAAGGCTTCTGGGATATAATATACGGTGAAATTAAGAAAATGTTGAAATACACATTTGTTAAAAAAACCAGAAGCATTTTTACTGGGAATTACAGGTACAGACATTAAAAAGCAAGACTTTAAGCTTTTCCAATATGCAGTGACTGCGGCGAGAATGCAAAAATGGAAATAAGAACAAACACCGACAAAAGAAGAATGGATTGTGAAATTAACGGAGTATGCAGAATTGGACAAAATGACGGGGAGAATCCGCGAACAGCGGGACCAGAAGTTCATCAAAGACTGGACTAAATTTACAGACTATTTAAAGGAAAACTGTATTCAATTGAATACGTTGGTAGGACTGCAAGAGGCTTTGTAGAGTAAGGAAGAAATATTGTTGTTAGTACAAAGATATACTGATTAATTTTAGAAAATAATAATATAAAACAATGATTGATGTTGGAAACATAGATATAAGGAATAGATATTAGAATATCATAAGGAAGGTTTGATGGAAGTCACGGCCATAAAAAGCCAAAACGGTATAAGATGTGAAGATAAATGTGTGAATTTATTATTGTATTTATATAAAACCAATAAAAAATGATTATAAAAAAAGAAAGGAGCTCGTGGTCTTGTCACAAAAGAAATCCACTCCTGATTGTCCCCCATGTCAACACCCCAGATTTCTTCCTGCCTGATGGGGGTGGAGTCAGTTCACTGTTGCAAATTCTAGCTGATCTACTTAAGAACATAAGATGAGCTTGCTGGATCAGGCCAGTGGCCCATCTAGCCCAGCCTCCTGTTCTCACAGTGGCCGAACAGATGACCCAATGGGGAACCCTCAAGCAGGATTCAAGATTTCTGCAGTTTCCAGCAACAGGCTTCCAACTACAACAGCAGAATTACAACTAAGGAAATCTACACCGTGAAAGATCCCTGAAACGAAATGTACGTATATTTATATAATGTTACTCAAAAAAACAATATGTTTAATGGTTCAGGAGCAAAATTGCTCAAAAGCAATTTTCCAAATAACTCCAAATAACAAAAATAACTCAAGATGAACTGAGTTATTTTTGTTATTTGGAGTTATTTGGAAGGTTTTCTTGAGTCATTTATATTTCTTTGAATAGGTTTATAACGCTTTGAAGATTTTTGCTTTTGAGCAATTTTGCTCCTGAACCATTAAACATATTGTTTTTTTGAGTAACATTATATAAATATACGTACATCTTGTTTCAGGGATCTTTCACAGTGTAGATTTCCTTAGTTGTAATTCAGCTATTCCCGTGATTGTCTTTTTTTGCCTAACTACAACAGCAGAGCAGAACCACTGTGGGTAATAGCCCTTGATAGCTCTCTCCTCCATGAATTTTCCTAATTGTCTTTTAAAGCCATCCAAGATGGCAGCCACCCCTGCCTCCTGGGGCAGCGAGTTCCGCAGTTTAACGACGCACTGTCCTGAATCGTCCCAATTCCACGGACTCCCAACTCCCACCATCCCCATGCTGGCTGGGGCTTCTGGGAGTTGTAGGCCCAAGAACTTTAAAAACAACAACATCCCCATCCCCTAAGCCAACTGTCTGAGCCGAGAACTTGCTCGCGGGGCCTTACCTTTATTCTGTCGATGTTCGCCTCCATTTTGAGCTGCTCTACCAGTTTCCTGGCTTGCGCTATGCTGGTGGTGTTGTTGCTCGCCATCTGAACTTTCCTCGTGGCCCTACGGGTGCTCACCTCTCCCGGTGCGCTGCAAAAGACGAGAGAATAAATTGAGGCGATCCATCAGGTAGCTAATAATCTGCTAGGCTTGCAAAGCCATCCGGAGGGAAAGAGGGATCTGATCGAGGGGACGGTGATTAATAATGATGCAAATACTACAGTTTAGTTTCATGGGCTGCAAGAAAGTAGTCCACTATATTTTTAAAGTATCTTAGCTGGTTGAGAATAGAAACTCACCTTGGGAAAACAAAATAAAAAATAAAAAAATTCCTTCCAGTAGCACCTTAGAGACCAACTAAGTTTGTTTTTGGTATGAGCTTTCGTATTAAGTCTGGTTGTAGAAGTGTGCATGCACATGAAAGCTCATACCAAAAACAAACTTAGTTGGTCTCTAAGGTGCTTCTGGAAGGATTTTTTTATTATTATTATTTTGTTTCGACTATGGCAGACCAACACGGCTACCTACCTGTAACTTGGGAAAACACTTAGCTTGCAGAGGATTCTTCTAAACTCAGAAGAAGAGAAGAGAAGGCATTCTGTCCTGCCCAACGGACAGGCCGAAAGCACTACCAGTCCGGCATCCTGTTCTGACAGTGGCCAACCAGGCGCTCCAAAGGGAAGTCCATGGGCAGGACTTCGTCTCTCCCCACCCGCCATTCCCAGCCGTGGCTCTTCTGAGATGCACTGCCTCCGACAGAGGACGGTTGTGCTCAGTAGCCATTGGTAGCCTTGTCCTTCAAGACGAGGGGCGGGGCTTGAGGAGAGGGGGTGTGGCTGGGGAGCATCCCAAAGGCATATTTCTCGCGGCCACCTGGAGCTCCTTGGAGGAAAAAAGGGGGTACATGTGGGATCCATGAGAGGCAGTCAAGTACAACATTTATTGTAATGCTAGAGAAGACATGCAAGGGAATGTTTGGTCCAGCCAGTCGAAAACTTCCGGTTCTTCCTGGCTGGGGCATCCTTCCTTTTGCATGTGATAGAAGGTGGGCGTGACCTCACCTGTCCAGGTAACAAAAGGACGAGTCACGCAGCACAAACTTTTTCTTCTTCTTTACTTCCTTCTTCGTTTGACCAGCTTTTAGCTAGGACTGCTCTGCTAGCTCTCAGCTAGCAGGAACGCACAATTCAATCTGCGACAGACTGAATTGTATAATACAGTGGTACCTCGGGTTACATACCTGATCCGTTCTGGGGTGCCATTCGCACCCCGAAAAGTACGTAACCCAAGCGGTGAAATCGCACATGCGCAATATCATATCGCGCTTCTGTGCAGGACGCTTTTGCGCATGCGCAGACCGCGCAGACATGCGCAGAAGCGCCGCGAGGGCGAAATGCACTTCTGGGTTGCCGGCATTCACAACCAGAAGAAACGCAACCCAAAGTATGACTGTAGTGAGAAGCTCACACAAGCCTGCAACCAGCTACCTGCTGTGCATGTAGAAAGGGGGAATGTAACTCTGCTACATAAAATAACTTGCTAGCACAAGTTAGGAAGGATATTAATCAACAATATATCCTCTCCTGCCACCCTGAACATTCCCACAGTATACTCATGCAATAAAATAAAATGAAAGTGTTCACAGGGCGGAGAAGCAGGAAGAGAACACAATGATCTCCAGAACAGTTTGGTTTGTGTGTGTTAAAAGCCAGCTGCAAAACCAGCAACACCTGCCTCCATTAAAGGCAGCCCAAGAAACCTTCTCAGGTCTGCAGAGGCACAGGTGGAGGTTTAAGTGCTCGGGGCTTAACTGGAGGGGGGCGTTCACTTTGGCCGCAAATCATGCTGGTTTAAGTCAAGGATCATTGGACCGATGACAGGCAGACATCCTACAGGTGAAGACGGGAGGCGCGCGTTCCGAAATGTAACGGAAGTCATCCGACCCCACACTCCCAGCCGTGAAAAAGGTTTGCCCTTTGCGTTTGCCCACCCCCTCGAAAAGCAAGTTCTGCAGGCGGCATACGAACCCCGTCCGGTTTGAAGCAAGAGTGTGAAATAACATGCAACAAATGCAGCTTGGTGCTCAAGCCACTTTTGCTACACATTAGAGGCGGCCTTTGCCAATTGGGGCCCTCCAGCTGGGGCTGATGGGAGTTGTAGTTCAAAACCTCCGGAGGGTGCCAAGTTGGCAAAGGCTGGCTTAGCATGCCTCTCCACCAACTTCACCTGTGGGAATCCGGCATGCTTGCAAACCCGCCTTTCCTTGCAATAAAAGCACCCAGGACTTCTAGATTCTTCTAGAGAAAGGAGATTACAGAGCAACAAGGTTGAGAGTTTTCGTGCACTCACAGAAACTGAAGATCCGGACAGGGAAATTGGGGGTTTCTGCAAGGACTACGCTGCCCCGCTCGCTTTAAAAAGGAAACTTTGACCTAGCCTTATAAACGTCTTTTGTTCTCTATATAGGTTCCACCTGGCTAATTACTTTCTCCTCCCCTACACTGCTGTCAGGTGGTCCTGTTTAAGATTTAATCCTCAATTGTCACCTCCCCTCCCAACAGAGCCCCTGTGCCTTTAACACCTGCGTGGCAGGTCGTAATTCAACAGGAATAACCCTGTGGTGCCCACCTGTGGAATTCACCGTCCCAAAGAAGAAGAGGAGGAGTTTGGATTTGATATCCCGCTTTATCACTACCTGAAGGAGTCTCCAAGCGGCTCACATTCTCCTTTCCCTTCCTCCCCCACAACAAACACTCTGTGAGGTGAGTGGGGCTGAGAGACTTCAGAGAAGTGTGACTAGCCCAAGATCTCCCAGCAGCTGCATGTGGAGGAGCAGGGAATCGAACCCGGTTCACCAGATTACGAGTCTACCGCTCTTAACCACTACACCACACTGGCTCTCACTGGCCAAGATGTGGCGATGGTGAGCAGGTTCCTCACCCCCCCCCCACTTGCAAGTTTTATTTCACAGAATCGTAGAGTTGGAAGGGACCCCAAGGGTCATCTAGTCCAACCCCCTGCAATGCAGGAATCACCACTAAATAATCCCTGACGGATGGCTACCCAGCCTCTGCTTAAAAACCTCCAAGGAAGGAGAATCCACCACCTTCCGAGGGAGTCCGTCCCTCTGTTGAACGGCTCCCACCTCCAGAAAGTTCTTCCTAATTTTTAGTGATTAAGATTTAACTTACATATGTTTAACTGCTGTTATATCTGTATTGGGACGTGGGTGGCGCTGTGGGTTAAACCACAGAGCCTAGGGCTTGCCGATCAGAAGGTCGGTGGTTCGAATCCCCTCGACGGGGTGAGCTCCCGTTGCTCGGTCCCTGCTCCTGCCCACCTAGCAGTTCGAAAGTACGTCAAAGTGCAAGTAGATAAATAGGTACCGCTCCGGCGGGAAGGTAAACGGTGTTTCCGTGTGCTGCTCTGGTTCGCCAGAAGCGGCTTAGTCCTGCTGGCCACATGACCCGGAAGCTGTACGCCGGCTCCCTCGGCCAATAAAGCGAGATGAGTGCCACAACCCCAGAGTCGGTCATGACTGGACCTAATGATCAGGGGTCCCTTTACCTTTTATATCTGTATTGTCCCTGTTATACCCAACTGCAAATTTAAATGTACCCCTATCGTGCCTGGCGTGCTCTGGTCCATGGGGTCACGAAGAGTCGGACACAACTAAATGACTAAACAACAACAACATCGTGTTTTATGACTTCCCTGATATTGTATGTGAGCTGGAACTGGTCTGTGACCGAAATAATAAACTTGTATTTGTTCTTCCTAATGTTTAGTCGGATTTGCACAAGAGTCATTACTGCTGGTTTCCAACGAAGGCAAAATTCCGCCTGTTTACAATTTATATATTTGTGTATACTTGAAAAGTAAGCGAAAGGGAGCCAAGGAAGTAAACGCATAAAAGGAAAAGAAGAAGACATTTCAAACTTCAAAGCCTGTGTTGTAACTAATACCAAGCGCAGTTTAAACACGACAGCAACTTAAACATTGCAACGTACCGTATCACAAATCTTTAGAAGAGGAGGCCAGCTTAGCCTAGCGGTTCCTTCACATTCCTGCCCGAGTCAATATAAGCTTAAATGGCTTTCCGCCTCCCGCATGGAGGAAAAAGAGCCCAGAGATGAGAGTTAAATAGAACCTCCATGTCTGTGCGCAGTCTACCTGCGATGCTCCGCCTGTCAGTTTTTGGCTACCTGCTGTTGGAAACAGAGCGCTGGCCGGGAAGGACCTGTCCAGCAAGCCCTTACATCAAGGCTGGAACAAATGTTTTGAAAACCACACGTTGGATTTGTTCCCCTCCATCTCCTTGCAAGCGCTTGGGATGTCTTGGGATTCCGACAAGGCTTCTTAATGGGGACAAGGAAGTCGATTCACATCCAGCTTTTTGCTTTCTTTCTTTTTTTCTCAGCCCATGGCATTTCTTTTTAAAAAATAAAATAAAATAAATCTCTTTTTAAATTTATGATGTGCGGTTTGAAATTTTGAAAGACGAGCGGAGCCCGACTGGAAAGGGGCCAGCAAAAATGAGTGGTAATGAGCCCGTTTCCATGGAGACGGCTTCATTAGCATGCTGGCGTACGGCGGCGATGGTTTGCTCGGCGCATCTCGGGGAAGTAGGATTTCAAAAGGGGTTTGCAAGAGAGGAGGAGAAATAGCTCCCCACCCCATTCCGCTGCTCAAAAGGAATATATGTATGTTTTTCCTTGTCTCGGCAGAAACAAGGAGGGGATTGTAACTGTTGCTGACTTGGCGGCGCTGAGTTCCAATCTCGCTCTCTCTTTCCCACCTTCAGAGGAATCCCCCCCCCCCCCAAAATTCAAGAGATGCCGAAAGGCGATGGGAGTTTGAGCAGTCGGAAGCAAGACATTTCAAAACCAGAGAGTTGCAAGTGGGGAACAGAGAAGATAAGCTGGAAACAGAGGTAAAGATAAAGGGACCCCTGACCATTAGGTCCAGTCGTGTCTGACTCTGGGGTTGCGGTGCTCATCTCGCTTTATTGGCCGAGAGCCGGCGTACAGCTTCAGGGTCATGTGGCCAGCATGACAAAGCCGCTTCTGGCAAACCAGAGCAGTACACGGAAACGCCGTTTACCTTCCCGCCAGAGCAGTTCCTATTTATCTACTTGCACTTTGACATGCTTTTGAACTGCTAGGTTGGCAGGAGCTGGGACCGAGCAACGGGAGCTCACCCCATAATGGGGATTCGAACCGCCGACCTTCTGATCAGCAAGCCCTAGGCTCTGTGGTTTAACCCACAGCGCCACCTGAGTCCCAGTGGAAACAGGACAGGACACATATTCCAGGGCAGGAAAAATCATAAAAACTCAGATGAACGACCTGATTTGAACACTGCATTTGCACCATACATTTCCCAGTAGTGATGTACGGAAGTGAGAGCTGGACCATAAAGAAGGCTGATCGCCAAATAATTGATGCTTTTGAATTATGGTGCTGGAGGAGACTCTTGAGAGTCCCATGGACTGCAAGAAGATCAAACCTATCCATTCTTAAAGAAATCAGCCCTGAGTGCTCATTAGAAGGACAGATCCTGAAGTTGAGGCTCCAGTACTTTGGCCACCTCATGAGAAGAGAAGACTCCCTGGAAAAGACCCTGATGTTGGGAAAGATGGAGGGCGCAAGGAGAAGGGGGCGACAGAGGACGAGATGGTTGGACAGTGTTCTCAAAGCTACTAACATGAGTCTGAGCAAACCGCGGGAGGCAGTGGAAGACAGGAGTGCCTGGCGTGCTCTGGTCCATGGGGTCACGAAGAGTCGGACACGACTAAACGACTAAACAACAGCTCCCAGGGTCATTTGGGGGGAAGCCACGACTCAAAGTGATACCACGGAGCTTCAAATGTATGGTGTTCTCTCACAATGTCCAGATGTTGATCCTGTTTCTGGGTACTGGGTTCGTATCCTGTGGAGCAGCTGCTGCTGCTGGTCAGTGGAGACAATACTGGGCTAGATAGACTCTGATTGCAGCTTGCTACACACCCCTGTGCTTTCAGACCAGTTCCGCCATTCGAGAGCTGATATTGCCTGTCTTCTCCTGCAGAACATAGGCCACTTCACACACTGCAAAATGCCAAGCGTGGCTTCCCAAGGTCTAGCCATCGACGAGATCCTAGCATGGCCCTAGCACAGGTGATGGCCAAACTTGGCCCTCCAGCTGTTTTGGTACTACAACTCCCATCCTTCCTAGATAATAGGACCAGTGGTCAGGGATGATGGGAGTTGTAGTCCCAAAACTGCTAGAGGGCCAAGTTTGGCCATCACCGCCCTAGCATATGATGCTCAACGAACAGATTATATCAGCCTTTGCCAACCTGGTGCCTTCCAGATGTTTTGTACTACAATTCCCATCAGACCTTGCCAGCAGGCTGGATTACAGATTATTTCCTATGAGGAAAGTGCTCTCATTGTAGGAATTCTGCAACATGCAAAAGAACCATTTGAATCCACAATAATAATAATAATAATAATAATAATAATAATAATAATAATAATATATTTATACCCCGCCCATCTGGCTGGGTTTCCCCAGCCACTCTGGGCGGCTCCCAGCAGAATATTAAAAACACGATAAATCATCAAACATTAAAAACTTCCTTAAACAGGGCTACCTTCAGATGTCTTCTAAATGTCAGATAGTTGTTTATTTCTTTGACATCTGATGGGAGGGCGCCACCACCGAGAAGGCCCTCTGCCTGGTTCCCTGTAACTTGGCTTCCCACAGCAAGGGAACAGCCAGAAAGCCCTTGGAGCTGGACCCCACTGTCCGGACTGGACAGTGAGGGTGGAGACGCTCCTTCAGCTTTACTGGACCGAAGCCATTTAGGGCTCTAAAGTTCAGCACCAACACTTTGAATTGTGCTCGGAAACGTACTGGGAGCCAATATAGGTCTTTCAGGAATCTGAAACGCATCTCAGAATCCTTGGATGTACAGAGACACTCTGCAACAACCGCAATACTCCCGCAACCGAGTACATGTGGAAAGGCAGGAAGTGTTAAAACAGCCCATATCCCGCGGCGAAATGGGTCATTGCGTCTGGCTGTAAACCAGAAGGTTGGTGGTTCGAGCCCACCCAGGGTTGGCTTGGGGTTAGGATTCCTGCATTGCAGGGGGTTGGACTAGATGACCCAGAGGTGTGTGTGTGTGTCCCTTGCGACTCTACAATTCTGTGATTCCATGGCTATGTCAACCAAACCACTTGCCCAGAGGCTACCACAGCGATTTTGTGGCATGCAGGCTTCCTATACAAAATCAGCTTATATAATTCACCACAATTAATTAATTAATTGCTTAATTGATTGCTGCATCCTATTATTTAGTATACCTTTTTTCCCTTTTCTTTTTTTGGCAAAGAGGTTCTGGGCTTCTGCTCCAGAGAGCTCTAGATGGGCTTAAGCCTTGCTGGTTTTTCACTGCCCTTTTTAAAGGGAGGAGGGGGAATATTCATTCTGCAAAGGCTTGACGGCGCTATAAAAAGTACTGGGAGGTTTTTAAAACTCTGTACTGGAAGGTCTCTGGATTGTTTAGCTAGCAAAGAGAGAGAGAGAGAGAGAGAGAGAGAGAGAGAGAGAGAGAGAGAGAAAGAAAGAAAGAAAAAGAAAAATTGGAAACAGAACTTTGTAACGGATGGGAAGCATCGCTTAGTTAAACAAGATCTGGACAGCCGGCTAATTGATCGCAAGCAAGACGCCCCGCGTTGGAACGTTGACAGATGACATTTATGTTATTTTCAGGCACTCACAGATTTTCTCCCTCGAATGTTGGCAAGTAGCAAAGATTTAACAGGCACAACAGCTCACAACAGCCTGGAGGCGTTTGGTCACGTGAGCCTCAAAATGGCATTGCAACTCCCCATAAGAATGATAGGGATTTGCACAAAAGAGGGTGGAGAAAGTTCAGAAAAGGACAAAACACATTGATTCGTATGCTGGTTGCGGGTGGGGTAGGGGGAACACAGGTCATTGTCTTCTTGTGCTGGATATGGGATAAAGGGGAGTCACATTGGGCTAAAAGGGTCCCCCATTGCTTGTCCCCGTGCTAGTCTGCGTTTGTTGGTTAATTTTTCTAGTAGGTACATTTTGGCACCAGTGGTCAGCATAGCTGTCAACTTTCGGATTTGAAAATAAAGGATTTTTTCAAACTTTCGGATTTGAAAATAAGGGATGCCGTGAGGGCGGTGCAATGGCACCAAGTAGCCTCGCCACCCTGTGCTCCAGAGGCTGCGCGCGAACGGGTGAGCGAAAGAGCGAGTGCATAGACGGCAGGCAGGCTGGGTATATTCCACAACATGTCATCGATGCAATACCAGTGCATTTAGCGATGGATTTATCAGTCTGCTTACATGTTGTCCTGCAAAGGCTTTACTGCCCTTGAGGTGAAGGGAGCCCCTGTGCTCTGTGCAATGAAAGGAGGGCAAAAATTAAACTGGAATATCGCCGTAAAAACTTGCAGGGTTTTAGCAGTAGCCTACGTGACGTGCGCATAGACCAGAGACGAAGAAGTATGTCCACTGCAAAACTTTTGCAGGCACAAACAAGTACTGAAAACAGGCTGGTGTACCACGGAAGTGATTCTATCATGAGCACAAATCATCATTAATGCACCAGAAAAAGGGCATATTTGTTTAAGGTTTCGAAGCGAAAGTTAGCCTGGTGGCAAAATCAGGCGTATCAAGTGAAACGAATGCAAAGGTTCCATTGATGCTGAAGCAAAACCTCATCTTAACTTTACAATCTCCTGCTAAGGCAGGGGCATAGGAAGTGGGGGGAGGGGCGGGTCGCCCCAGGTTCCATCATGGAGGGGGGTGACAAATTATCAAGGAACAATTACTGCCATACTAGGGTGGTTCATAAAAAACTTTCTTTTTTTGAAAATGCCTGCTCCAAAGGTCTTATCTTACTACACAAGGGATTATATAGCTATATATGAAATTTAATGCATATCAGTTAATATCTTGACCCTCCTCCACGAAAATAGCTGTTTACTTGGCTGTTTTCCTATGTCGTAAAGGCTAAAATTTCAATTCAGTGGAGCACTTACTGTTCCCAACCCTAACCCTGCGGAAAGCCATCTAATTAGACTTCGATTTGATTTTGACATGTTTTTAGGAGGTAATTTAATTATTGTTTGATTTTATATCAACGTTATGTATTTGATGTTAGCCGCCCTGAGCCCGACTTCGGCCGGGGAGGGCAGGATATAAATAAAAGTTTATTATTACTTATTATTATTCCTTTGTAAGAAAATATGAAATAACGTAAAACCATTTTTGCAGGCAAAAAAAAAAAAAAAAATCAATGGGGGGGTGACAAGAAATTTTCCGCACCAGGTACCACCTGACCTTCCTACGCTTCTGTGCTAAGGGATTCCAAAAAGATGTCTGTTTCTGCTCATTATTACACACCAGAGAGGTGGTTAGAGAAACAGTAACTCCTTGACTAAGCTACAGAGGTTGGGGAAATGCTGTTGGCAGGACAAGGCAGGCATTGTTCAGAGAGCAAGCTGTGTGCCTGCCGAGCCGCTGCTGTGATTTAGCAGGTACTGGAAAGGAGACATTTATTATTATTTTTTTTAAAAAGGGAATGAGGAACTTAAAAGAGTTTGAAACACAGGGCCTAATTCAACCCTGTTCGGCTGCCATCCTGACTTGGGAGTAAGCCTCAAGAGACTCAGGGCTGGCTAGCTCAGTCAGTAGAGCATGAGACTCTTAATCTCAGGGCTGTGGGTTCGAGTCGCATGTTGGGCCAAAGATTCCTGCGTCCAAGGAAGTTGGATGACCTTCATGGTCCCTTCCAACTCTTGGATGCTGTTTGGATAGTGCATAGTCACACAGGGCACAAACTATGAAACTTGCTTGGCCAGGAGGCAGAACATCAACTTCGTTGGGCTGGTCATGTTGTGCGGATGCCTGATTAAAAAGGTAAAGGTACCCCTGACCATTAGGTCCAGTTGCGGACGACTCTGGGGTTGGGGCGTTCATCTCGCTTTACTGGCCGAGGGAGCCGGCGTTTGTCCGCAGACAGTTTCCGGGTCATGTGGCCAGCATGACTAAGCCGGTTCTGGAAACCAGAGCAGCGCACAGAAACGCCGTTTACCTTCCCGCCAGAGTGGTACCTATTTATCTGCTTGCACTTTGACATGCTTTTGAACTGCTAGGTTGGCAGGAGCAGGGACCGAGCAACGGGAGCTCACCCCATCGCGGGGATTCGAACCGCCGACCTTCTGACTGGCAAGCCCTAGGCTCTGTCATCTTCCAAAGCAACTACTCCATTCCGAACTTAAAAATGGAAAGCGTAATGCCGGTGGTCAACAAAAGAGGTTCAAAGACTCTCTCAAGGCAAATCTAAAAAAATGTAGCATAAACACCGACAACTGGAAAGCACTGGCCTGCGAGTGCTCCAGTTGGAGAACAGCCTTGACCAAAGGTGTCATGGGCTTTGAAGACACTCGAACTCAGGACGCAAGGGAGAAACGTGCTAAGAGGAAGGCACGCTTGGCAAACCCTCACCCAGAAACCTATGTCCCCACTGTGGAAGGACGTGTGGATCCAGAATTGGCCTCCACAGTCACTTACGGACACACCGCTAAGACCGTGTTCATGGAAGACAATCTTACTTGGCTATGAGGGATCGCCAAAGAAGAAGAAGAAGGCCCCCAACCTAGATAGCTTAAAAAGAGGATGAGGCAAATTTGTGGAGGAGTTGGCTCTTGAGGGCTACTAGCCAGGACGGGTCTGCTCTACCCCCACAGTTGCTGGAAGCAAACGGGAAGGGAGAGTTGCTCTTGTGTTTGGATCCTGCAATGGGGATTCTCATTGGGGCATCTGATTGGCCACTGTGAGAACAGGATGCTGACCCAGCAGGCTCTCCTTATGCTCTTAGAGACTACAGTGTTAAGCTGCCTATAACCAGTATACTGGCTATTCCTGCAAGCCCGATGTCAGGGATCTGCCCACCCCTGCCAGTCCAGCTCTGAGTGCTTACAGGGACCCGCAGCCTGTGTTAACGACAGATTCATCTTCAAGTGAATCTGGCAGCCCCTCTTCGGGGGAGGAGCAGTTAGTGGCTGGGAGCCAGGGAGCGCCAGGTGTCCAGGGAGTTGCTGAGAGACCTGGCACCACCCAGCAGACTGGCTCGGAGGGGGAGGCATCAGTTCCGGCGCCTATCTCACATAGGAGGAGAAGGCGGCAATTCCGGATGCCAAGGCTTTGGTGTTGGCGCCAAAACAGAAGGGAGGCACTTCCGGATTCTGCTAGTGACTGAGCAGACATGATAAACTGAACTCTGCACTGTAAATAGCTTGGCACAAAATAAAGAGACTTAAAGACAAGATGGCTTGGTCTTACTATTGAACAACTGATAAGGGAATCTGACACCCACGAATGTAAGAAAATGCAGGTTGGGAGACATCGTTTCACACCAAGAGTCTGAAGCATATGCAGATGAACACTGGAGCACTTTTAAGAAGAGGACGAAGCTGGATGTGATGAAGAAGAGCCGAGATTAGGATCTGGTGCCACCCCTCTCACTGCCAGCCGATCGGTGGCTGCAAACTCTGCTCCCTTTGCCCACGTGGTTTGATTTCAAACCATGCCAGCGAAGGAAGCGCTTCCCCGAGGGCTTGCTGCTGGCTTTGATCAGCTGTTTGGTGACATAATTGTTTTGGCAGCAGATATTTGGGTGAGCCTCAGCCATCGCGAGGCAGGATACGCATTCAGTTCCTCTGCTGGCCTTGCTCAATTGGTTAGAGGAAATGAAGAAGGACCTGTTGTTTAAGGAAATAAATTCTCTTCTGCTGGTGGCAAGGCCGGAGGGGGCTCAATGGCGGAACGAGACAGAACCTTTATCTATGGTACTGAAGAATGTTCTCTGGAGGAAAATATTACCTGCATGGTGACATGATAGAATCAAAGGGCTGCAGTTTTGGAAGAGACCGACTGGGGGCGGAGCTTGCATGCCTTGTGCAGCCAGACCCTCACGCCCAACCAGACAGACAGCCTGCCTGCCGTCTACGCGCTTGCTCTTTCACTCACCCGTTCGCGCGCAGCCTCTGGAGCGCAGGGTGGCGAGGCTACTTGGTGCCATTGCACCGCCCTCGCGGCATCCCTTATTTTCAAATCCGAAAGTTTGAAAAAATCCCTTATTTTCAAATCCGAAAGTTGACAGCTATGGTCCAAGGGAGCCCTCAGATTTCTCCGTTAACACAGCCATAGTTTCTAACGGTGCATGCACACATAGAAGTTAGCATCTGCAAACAAACGTGAGTCCCACCCTTAAGTCATGCGAATCCGTGCCATTAAAAAAAAGCAGGAGCTATAGATTTGTTGCTCAATAAAGCGTTTGCCTGGAAAGGCAGATGTTTTGATTACCGCCATGATGACTCAGTGGAGCAGGCGGTGTCTGGCAAGGAAACTGTTTGGAGAAGAGTCCCCCTGGTGATAATATGTTGTTTGCAGGGCGAGAGAGTCAAGGGAGAGACCGGACAAGTGCCCGTCTCGTTCCTGAAATGAGAGGTGCCTCGAATGAACGGGAAAGGGTCGGTGCTTGGTGGCAGAGCAGCTGCCTTGCTTGTAGAACGCCCCAGGCTTCATTCTGGGCATCTCTAGATTGAAGTAGGACATAGCTGTCAACCCTCCCTTTTTTGGCGGGAAACTCCCTTATTCCAATGCCGTTTCCCGCTGCTATCCCGGATTGTTGATATCCCTTAAATTCCCCAGATTTCAAAGGAAGCAGCTCCTCTCCCTCCCTGCCGGCCAGGGAGGCTCCTCAGCTGCGTTGCTCGGCTGCCAATAAGGAGTCTGAGACCGACTGGGGGCGGAGCTTGCATGCCTTGTGCAGCCAGACCCTCATGCCCAACCAGACAGACAGCCTGCCTGCCGTCTATGCGCTCGCTCTTTCGCTCACCCGTTCGCGCGCAGCCTCTGGAGCGCAGGGTGGCGAGGCTACTTGGTGCCATTGCACCACCCTCGCGGCATCCCTTATTTTCAAATCCGAAAGTTTGGAAAAATCCCTTATTTTCAAATCCGAAAGTTGACAGCTAGGATGCTCTCCTGCCAGAAATCCTGGAGCGCTGCTGCCGGTCAGTGTAGGCAGTGCTGAGCTGGATGGACCAATGGTTTGTCACAGAACAAGGCAGCTTCGCAGGTTTCTATCGACCATGTCTAAAGGGGAGTCCTGAGAATCAAAATGCCCTTCTCTGTACTATCAGATACATAGGACTGATGTGGGTTTTTGGTACTGACAGAAATTAATAATAATAATAATAATAAGCCTCCCATCTGACTGGGTTGCCCCAGCTACTCTGGGAGGCTAATAATATTCTGCTTTATAAGGATATGAGCTCACATCACTCATGCCCACAGGCAAGCCATATACCCCTTTAAAAATAGTCCCAGAATGTGGAGCTCAGCTTCCGAAAACCATTTCAAATAATCTGAAAAAACTGGACTAGAATTATGCAATAGAAAGTATGCAGGAATAGTTGATTCTGTTGGGTTTTAGCTGGTATGTCAGGACTGAAGCCTATAAGTGTATTTCACCTACATATCACGTGTTTAGATTATGATGAGCCATCGTGCACCCAATTTAATTCATGCGGATTTGCCATATCCCGGGGTTTTTGTGTGGGGGTTTTTTTGGCTATTATCCTAGCTGCTTTGGAATTTGAAAAGTGGATTATAAGCAGATTCAAACATGAAACGAGCCAGCCCGGTTGAGACTCGGGGTTGTTTCTTTCGGCCTGCGGAATTTGGGAAGCGCTTGGTGTAGGCAGGGACCGCCTTGGAGCCGGATTTAAAAGCGAGGCTTCGTTTCCATAGCAACGTGAAGAGAGAAATGACCAGCTATCCAAAGAGGTCAGTTGCTCGAGAGCGGATAAGACGGATCTGAGATCTATGGAGGGCTGCCTTGCATAGCTGTCAACCCTCCCTTTTTTTGCAGGAAACTCCCTTATTCCAATGCCGTTTCCTGCTGCTATCCCGGATTGTTGATCTCCCTTAAATTCCCCAGATTTCAAAGGAAGCAGCTCCTCTCCCTCCCTGCCGGCCAGGGAGGCTCCTCAGCTGCGTTGCTCGGCTGCCAATAAGGAGTCTGAGACCGACTGGGGGCGGAGCTTGCATGCCTTGTGCAGCCAGACCCTCACGCCCAACCAGACAGACAGCCTGCCTGCCGTCTATGCGCTCGCTGTTTCGCTCACCTGTTCGCGCACAGCCTCTGGAGCGCAGGGTGGCGAGGCTACTTGGTGCCATTGCACCGCCCTCGCAGCATCCCTTATTTTCAAATCCGAAAGTTTGAAAAAATCCCTTATTTTCAAATCCGAAAGTTGACAGCTATGCTGCCTTGCCAGTCTGACAGAGCAGCAAAGGGTCTCAGCCCCACAGGGAACCAGAACGAAAGAACTCAGGGGTGGAAATGGAGAGATATGGCCCTCAGTGAACAAAGAGCTGCAGCACACCTCTGTCAGAATAATAGACTCAGAATTGTAGAGTTGGAAGGGACACCCCGGGGGTCATCTAGTCCAACCCCCTGCAAGGCATGGATTTTTTTCCCAAGGTGGGACACGAACCCAATGATCCTGAGATTAAAAGTCTCATGCTGTACCGCCTGAGCCACCAAGGCAGGTATTCGCAAGTGTGCTGGCGTTTGGATCACCAGCAACTACTGTGTCTGACAGGAAAATCTTACACATGCCAACTGGATGGGCCACCGTCTCCCACCCTCCAAAGTCTAAAATTCATCTCTCCGACACTTAAATGGAGGGAGTTTCCAAGGGCGGATGCTGGCACACTAAAAGCCCAGGTCTTCTTCAGCAATCAAATGGGCCTTCCGGTGAGAAGCCACCCGCAAAAGGCCCTCTCTGGCAGAGCGCAGTGATCGGTTGGGTATACATGGGGTGATATGATCTTTTAGGTTACACCTTGTTCTACCCCTCCCCCCCAAAAACCTTTCTCCAGACTGCCAAGGTGGGAGAGAGGGTTGCCAGGCACTGAGCCGGAGACTGTGCTTGAAAATTATTAATTATTAATTATTAATTATTAAAATGCCACCCACCTGGCTAGGTTGCCCCAGACACTCTGGGTGGCTCCCAACAAAACATTAAAAACACAAGAAAACATGAAAAGCTTCCCAAAACAGGACTGCCTTCAGATGTCTACAAAAAGTTGTATATTTATTTATTTCCTTGATATCTGAAGGGAGGGCGTTCCGCAGGGCGGGCGCCACCACCGAGAAGGCCCTCTGCCTGGTTCCCTGTAACTTGGCTTCTTGCAGCAAGGGAACTGCCAGAAGGCCCTCGGCGCTGGACTTCAGTGTCCGGGCTGAACGGTGGGGGTGGAGATGCTCCTTCAGGATTCCTGCCTTGGAGGGGGTTGGACTAGATGACCCTTAGTGTCCCTACCGACTCTAGGATTATGTTCAACTGAGAATGACCGAAGGACCCAATGGACTACGCCGAAATGGCTGAAATGGCTGGAAAAGAATCAGAAACCAGGATGACTGGGGAAAATTCGTAATCTACTTGAAAGAACACCGTAAACAATTAAAAATATTAACAGGGCTGCAATAACACTTGCAATGTGCAAAGACAAATAGAGGATGATATGATATGCAGTGGAACGTGATTATTTGCGGACTCCACGGAGGGGAGGAAGGAAGTCCGAGAATTCGGAAAATTCTACATTTTATGATTGTCTTTTGTGCTTGAATGTAAAACTAAAACGTAAAACTAATTATAAAAAATTATATATATATAAAAGAGAATGACTCCAGGCAGGGGCGCCACACAAGTGAGTGCCAGCTCTCAAATGTCGACTTCTTCCTTGCTTTCGGTTCCTAACCCAACTCCTGGCAGCCCTGGGGTTGCCTCCTTGTCGGAAACGTAGCCTGAACTTTCTCTTCCCTCGGCCAAATTGCGTCATCTTCTCGGAGGACGCCTTCGACTCTCTATTGACGCTTTATTTTTAGTAGTCTCCAGACAAAGGCAACTCGCACCTGGCCCAGAGGCCCGTGGGATTCGTTCCAGGGATGACATCAGCGGCGACAAAAGAAGCTGCCCGAATGAGTGTCCCCTTGGTGGGAAGCCTTTTGCACTGCTTTAATGAGGTGTCTCCTCCAAAGGCGAATTAATGAATTGGCACTCGGCACCTGGAGCACGGCAGCCGCAAGGGCCCCCGCCAAGGCTTCAGATACAGCAAACACGTTGCGTGTCCTGTTATTACAGGGATATACGCACAGGGGGCCGGCCCTGCCATTAGGCTAAATGTTGAAGCTGCCTCGGGCGGCAGATGCTATGGGGCAGGGAGCTGTAGGAGGAGAGAGGGCAGGCAGCCTGCCCCGAGACAGACCCTGCAGCCTCAGGCTCTTGTTTTCCATATCCAGAATCTACTGCACATTGGTCTCCATAACTTTGTGAATCGGGGAGCAAATTCCACAGTGTAACTATTCGCTCTGTGACTAGGTACTTAATAATACAGTGGACGCTTGGGTTGCAAACGTGATCCGTGCGGGAGGCACGTTCGCAACCCGCAGCGTTCGCAACTCGCAGCGCCGCTTCTGCGCATGCGCGGGTCATGATTCGGAGCTTCTACGCATGTGTGAAGCACCGAAACCCGGAAGTAACCCGTTCCGGTACTTCCGGGTTCGGCGCGAGCGCAACCCGAAAAAACGTAACTCGCAGCGTTCACAACCTGAGGTATGACTGTAATAATAATAATCATCAAAATAAAAAATTAAAAAAATAGTCCAGTAGCACCTTAGAGACCAACTAAGTTAGTTCGAAAGCTTATACCCAGAACTAACTTAGTTGGTCTCTAAGGTGCAACTGCATCGGACCAACACGGCTACCTACCTGAATAATAATGATGTATTTTTTCTCTATAGAAAGCTCCATTTGCTGCTCAACAACTATATTCCAACTCAACAAAACTAGTCACTTCCAGTTCACCCAACATCAATGTTTATAACCCAAATTTCATACAATAATAATAAATAATAATTTATTATTGCTTCCCCCTTTTCTTTTTTCCTTTAATTATTTTATTTTATTTTGACAAAGTAAATAACCATACATAAATAAGAAAGAAGTACTTGATTGACCTGAAAGTCATACCGTCCAACTTTTTCAAGCTCCAAATCAGGATGCTGCCCTACCAAAGCACTTTTTCAGACGGGGAATTGCGGCACGAAATTGTGTGAGATCATGGTGCCCCAAATGACAGCCGTCGTCTCATGAGGGGAAAAAAAGGGATGTCCCGGTTTTTCCAGGACACTTGCGGGGTATGGAATTGGGCCTGGAAACTATTTGGCAGCCCGTGCAGTTGGGCCAGGATTGGTGCTATTTACCCCGGTAAGCAACCAGCAAGTCTGGAAAACTCAGCAGTGGCCAGAGGATTGGAGAAGATCAGTCTACATCCCAATCCCAAAGAAGGGCAGTGCCAAAGAATGCTCCAACTACCGCACAATTGCGCTCATTTCACACGCTAGCAAGGTTTTGCTAAAAATTCTACAAGGCAGGCTTAAGCAGTATGTGGACCGAGAACTCCCAGAAGTGCAAGCTGGATTTCAAAGGGGCAGAGGAACCAGAGACCAAATCGCAAACATGCGCTGGATTATGGAGAAAGCTAGAGAGTTCCAGAAAAACATCTACTTCTGCTTCATTGACTACGCAAAAGCTTTTGACTGTGTCGACCACAGCAAACTATGGCAAGTTCTTAAAGAAATGGGAGTGCCTGATCACCTCATCCATCTCCTGAGAAATCTCTATGTGGGACAAGAAGCTACGGTTAGAACTGGATATGGAATAACTGATTGGTTCAAAATTGGGAAAGGAGTACGACAAGGCTGTATATTGTCTCCCTGCTTATTTAACTTATATGCAGAATTCATCATGCGAAAGGCTGGACTGGATGAATCCCAAGCCGGAATTAAGATTGCCGGAAGAAATATCAACAACCTCAGATATGCTGATGACACAACCTTGATGGCAGAAAGTGAGGAGGAATTAAAGAACCTTTTAATGAGGGTGAAAGAGGAGAGCGCAAAATATGGTCTGAAGCTCAACATCAAAAAAACTAAGATCATGGCCACTGGTCCCATCACCTCCTGGCAAATAGAAGGGGAAGAAATGGAGGCAGTGAGAGATTTCACTTTCTTGGGTTCCATGAGGAAGGTGGGAGGAAGGTTGCACCATGTGCTGACCAATATATAGGATGCTGGGCTGTCCATCACAAATTGCAACATATAAATCTCCCCAGTAACACCACCAGGTCCAATCCAAGCTGTGGCCATCTACCAACTCACCCCAGCTACAGGGGAGGTGGCTTGCTAGCCCCCACCGCAACACGTGCGAGAGGGAGAACACGCTTTGCCATTTGGGTTTCGCCTGCTGTGTAGCAAATTGTCACAACTTGTAAGGTTGCGGATAGGCTCTGGTTCAGGTGATAGGGATGGGGGAACGCTCTCGCCATCCCTATGCGAAGGGTATTCCATTAAAGGAATCCAGGGACTCAATGGTTTGGTCAACCCTGAGAGGGGTTGTGCCCATGTCCGAGTCCAGGGGGACATCTGGGTGGTGGACTAGCCTGACCACGGCTTTCCGCTGTTGCAGGTGTTCACCCTAGGCTGACCTATGCTGGTGCCCTGGGTCAGCACTACCTGCCACGGTGCAGGGAGCTAGTCGAACCAGAGCCTATGCAACCTCTCACTTGCTGTAATCAATAAAGTTGTGGCCTAAATTCTGCCAAAAACCAAACCAAAAATTTGAGTCTTGTCTGAATTTATTTAAGGGGGTGGTTAAAGGTCTAAACACGCAAATTAACACCGATCCTCTTTGCATCTCTCTTTAGTGAGCGTTCGGTGGGAATTGCAGTCCGCACAGCTGGAAGGAAGCCATGCATCAAACGGCAGAGAGTTTCCCTTCTCTTGGAAGCAGTTTAGCAGCGCAGACAAGACCCACGAGATCAACGCTTTCCCAGCGCCGTTTCCACTCCGGCAGCCAGAAGCGGAACCTCCTGTTGCCTCGACGCAGGAGCTCCGCTTCCGAACAAGAGAAGCCTCTGTGTGTGTGTGTTTGTGATTAACTTGGTGGAGGATAATTAAAGCATCTGCGAGGAACCTTGGGTGGGATCTACGCCAACAAAGCCGGAGTTTCTTAACTCTCCATCCAGGAATGTGGTAGCCTGCTTTCCATCCGAAAAAATCCCTTCAGTTTTGAGCTTAGTGTTGCAAATAACCAGCAGCTATGATTCCATGATCACTTCAGATGGTGACAGCAGTCACGAAATTAGAAGACACCTGCTTCTTGGGGAAAAAGCAATGACAAACCTAGACAGCATCTTAAAAAGCAGAGACATCACCTTGCCAACAAAGGTCCGTATAGTTAAAGCTCTGGTTTTCCCAGTAGTGATGTATGGAAGTGAGAGCTGGACCATCAAGAAGGCTGATCGCCGAAGAATGGATGCTTTTGAATTATGGTGCTGGAGGAGACTCTTGAGAGTCCCATGGACTGCAAGAAGATCAAACCTCTCCATTCTGAAGGAAATCAGCCCTGAGTGCTCACTGGAAGGACAGATCCTGAAGCTGAGGCTCCAAGACTTTGGCCACCTCATGAGAAGATTAGACTCCCTGGAAAAGACTCTGATGTTGGGAAAGATGGAGGGCACAAGGAGAAGGGGATGACAGAGGACGAGATGGTTGGACAGTGTTCTCGAAGCTACCAACATGGGTCTGACCAAACTGCGGGAGGCAGTGGAAGACAGGAGTGCCTGGCGTGCTCTGGTCCATGGGGTCACGAAGAGGCGGACACGACTAAACGACTAAACAACAACATGATTCCATGGTTCAAATACCTGAAGGAAGATGGAGCAAACTTGTTTTCTGCTGCTCCAGAGAGCAGGATCTGAACCAGTGGTTTCAAACGACAAGGAAGGAGACAGCAGCCACACCTGGGAAATGGCTTTGACTGCCTGGCTACACCAGATGAGGGCAGCCTATGGGTCTATTGACAATACAGTGATTATTTATCCTTTGGCATCCCCACATCACCCCAGGCAGGTGAATTGTTATTTGCAAGCCCGTTCTAGCGCTGATGACCGCAGACATAAAAATAAGTAGGGGATGCAATGAAAAGCTAGCGAGAGCCCCAAAGTCCAGCGGAACTCTGCATTCCTCTCCTGTGCAGAACCCGTACTATGCAAAAGTAAGAAAACTTGGCCCACCTGAATTTGGCATGGGCTGCCGGCGTGATTTAAATAACCAAGTGGAAAAAGAGAGAGGGAGCAAATTGAATAACTGACGCAAATCAAGTTTCCCGTTTTGTAATTCATGCATTCCCTCATCAAGAGTTGCGTATACGACGGGCTGCTGTAACAATTAGAGTCATTTGGTGTGCAACTCAATAAAGCCTTAATGTTAACTTGGAATAATCCAAAACTCCGGTAATTCAGTTTGCGTGCTTGCCATTCCATTGTTTTGGCAATGCTGAAACCGATCCTAATCAAAATCCCATTGAAACCACTCTGTTGGTTTTGATAGGTCTTGTATTTTGCCCAGGAAATATATATCAATTCGATTCACTTAAGAGCCCACAAACAAGGCTTCACACGATGGGAAGCCTCCGGGTGCCAGTGGCAGCTAGTCATTCTGCATCACCACTGCCAACCCACTCGCTCTCCCTCTCAGCAAGGCATTGCTTCTTCTTGGACTTAGAGCAGAAAAAAGAACAAGTCACTGCTTCTTGGTAGGGAGAGGGTGATCAAATTGATGGGCGATGGTGGCCACAGTCACTAAGAGGCTTCTTATCGAGGCCAAGACAACATAAATAGGGCTTCCAGGTTGGGTAACATCACCCTCAGATCAGGTTAGACTCAGAAATGCGACCTCAAGGATCCCTGGGAGTCAATTCCTCTCAAATTTCCAAAGAGGGACAGGCACTCTGCACATGTTCAGAGTGTTGTAGCGTGGGGTTAATGATTTCAGCAAGTGATTTCAGCTCTCTGGCATAGCAGGCAGGAGACAGAGTCTTCATGTAGCAATTCTTTATTCAGGCAAAACAAGACTGAGGGAACTGAGGGTAGGGAAGCTACATTTATAGGGACAGAGGACTGGCTAGGAAAAGATACATTTTGGAGGGAACAATCTCAAGCAATCACACAGCTGCTTTTTGGTGGGAACCAGTAAGACTGAAGATCCAAATGCAGCAGCTTGAATGAACCAATAGTAGCTGTTCCTTCTGGAACAGGAATGCAGTTACTTTACAGACAATAGTAATACAGATACGGTAACCTTTGAATCAATACACAACACAGAGGATGAGGCTTTTGTTTTGTTTTTTAAATCTAGCTGCCAACATTACATTTAAAACAACAACAACAACAACCAAACCTACATTGGGTTTTCTAGTTTCTAGTTTTTCTAAGGGGAAAAAAAGCCTCTTTGATATTTCTTCACTAGATCCCCTGCGGAACCTGTGAAAATACCGGCAGATTCTGGGGATAAGCCACCGTGACCCTAGCTCTACACTAAGCAGAACAAAAAACCTATGCCTCTCTTTTACTTTCTCTAACCGTGAGTTTTGTTATCGCTGGTGTGAGATCTGGATTGTGCCCCGACCGCCGAATGCAGGCAGTTCTGCTTTGGATTCCGGCTTGTGACACCTTCCTACGAAGACTACACACTCACAAATGTGTCAAACATGCTGCAAAACGACACAACATTTCACAGTCTCCTAGCCGGGTGGGTTCCCCACCCCTTTTACCTGCTAGACACCCACAGAATAGTGCCAATCGTTGCCCGGGCAACAGCAAGCTATCAAAAAGAGCAGCTCTCGCTGCCAGCGGCAAAGGTCCCATCGCTGTTCACAGCCTTGTTTCCCAGGACAATAGCATTATTCACACCTTGGGACTGAGCACACCTTGGGGAATCAAAGCAGACTTGGGTTGCAGCAGAAGGCGGCTTGGGTCCTTCGTGGCGTCAGAGAACCATGGAACCGTAAGCCGCAACGGATCACATCTTAAGAACCTAAGACAAGTCCTGCTGGATCGGGCCAATGGCCCATCTAATCCAGCACCCTGTTGTCACATTGGTCAACCAGTTGGCCAAATGAGAAGCCTGCAAGCAGGATCCGTGCATAAGGGTCTTAATAGGGAAGCACAAGGGAAGTAATACCTTTGATATTATAGGGTAAAGGTAAAGGTAAAGGGACCCCTGACCATTAGGTCCAGTCGTGTCCGACTCTGAGGTTGCGGCGCTCATCTTGCTTTATTGGCCGAGAGCCGGCGTACAGCTTCCGGGTCATGTGGCCAGCATGACTAAGCCGCTTCTGGTGAACCAGAGCAGCGCACAGAAACGCCATTTACCTTCCCGCTGCAGAGGTACCTATTTATCTACTTGCACTTTGACGTGCTTTTGAACTGCTGGGTTGGCAGGAGCTGGGACCGAGCAACGGGAGCTCACCCCGTCACAGGGATTTGAACCGCCGACTTTCTGATCAGCAAGCCCTAGGCTCTGTAGGTTAGACCACAGCGCCACCCGTGTCCCCATATTATAGGGTAATATCTTCTTATTTGTAAAAATCGTTCTCCCCCTGGTTTGTCAAACAGACATGAGGACGGCCCTCCCATCAGCTGTTTTGCAGGCTGAGTGGAGCGCAATTTGCATGTTAAATTGGGGGCTGAGGCTGTATAGTTCAAGCTATGGTTTTCCCAGTAGTGTTGTATGGAAGTGAGAGCAGGACCATCAAGAAGGCTGATCGCCGAAGAATTGATGCTTTTGAATTATGGTGCTGGAGGAGACTCTTGAGAGTCCCATGGACTGCAAGAAGATCAAACCTATCCATTCTGAAGGAAATCAGCCCTGAGTGCTCACTGGAAGGACAGATCCTGAAGCTGAGGCTCCAAGACTTTGGCCACCTCATGAGAAGAGAAGACTCCCTGGAAAAGACCCTGATGTTGGGAAAGATTGAGGGCACAAGGAGAAGGGGACGACAGAGGATGAGATGGTGGGACAGTGTTCTCGAAGCGACCAACATGAGTTTGGCCAAACTGTGGGAGGCAGTGGAAGACAGGAGGGCCTGGCGTGTTCTGGTCCATGGGGTCACGAAGAGGCGGACACGACTAGACGACTAAACAACAACAGCCCAGCCCTACCTGGAAATGCTGCGTGCTGAATCTGGGACCTTCTGAATGCAAAGCAGATGCGCTACAGCCTAGCTGTGACTCTGCCGCCTGAAACTCTGGACAGCCCCTGCCACTCAAATAGCGGCGGCACTGAGGGGGGGAGGGAATTATGGTGGGGCACAGAAGACGTGAAGCATTTTTCTAAGTGGATGAACTGGGGGGAAACAGGAAATAAATAATAATAATAATAATAATAATAATAATAATAATAATAATAATACTATATTTATACCCTGCCCATCTGGCTGGGTTTCCCCAGCCACTCTGGGCGGCTCCCAACAGAATATTAAAACCACGATAAAACATCAAACATTAAAAATTTCCGCGTACAGGATTGCCTTCAGATGTCTTCTAAAAGTCAGATAGTTGTTTATTTCCTTGGCATCTGATGGGAGGGCATTCCACAGGGCGGGCGCCACCACAGAGAAGGCCCTTTGCCTTCAGATGTCTTCTAAAAGTCAGATAGTTGTTTGGCATCTGATGGGAGGGCATTCCACAGGGCGGGCGCCACCACAGAGAAGGTCCCCTGCCTGGTTCCCTGTAACCTCCCTTCTCGCGGGGGGGGGGGGACCGCCAGAAGCCCCTCGGAGCTGGATCCCAGTGTCTGGGTTGAACAATGGGGATGGAGACGCTCCTTCTGGTATACTGGTCCGAAGCCATTTAGGGCTTTAAAGATCAGCACCAACACTTTGAATTGTGCTCAGAAACGTACTGGGAGCCAATGTATCTGTTATGTAGTGTAACCCATAAATGCAGGGCAAGTGTTCAGGCCTGAAAGGTACCCCCAAATTGTATGCCTGAGGCGAGCCACCCCAGTCTGCTCCGTTTTGTAGGTCACACGGATCTTAGCGGTAAGTGTCGCCAGTACCAAGTCCGGGCACAGATTCCACCTGCAGGAATGCAAGAATTCAGGCACAGCGAGATTTCCCGCAACGAATCTAACTGTAACGAGGAAGGTTAAAAACGGGGGCAGCCTGTGGCGGAGAGTTAGCTGTAGTGCTTGAGAAGATTAAGGGCTTATCTGTAAGTTCGTTTTTGCAAGCGCTGGAAATGTCTCTCTGATTATAACCCGCGCTCCACATCTCCTTCCTCTTCATTTTTGTTTTTTGTTTTTTTGCGGCTGACGTGTTGGGTCCCTCCTCACCCGGTCTCTTGAATGTGGGGCCAACCCAACGGAACTGGCATGTCTGTGTAGAACTTTAAATTTGAATGAAAGAGATAAGGGGAGAATTGGAACTAAAAAAGAAGAAGGAAACAGTTTATAAGAGGATGTAAATGAAACCGCTTTGAGGAGCAATGGAAGTCAACCAGAAGATGAAATGAAATATGGTATAATTATATTGTTTTTCTATTATTTTTTTTTTAAAGGAACTGGCGGCTGGAGGGTGGACAGCCTTCACAACAGGGTTCAAAGACCTTCTCTCGGATATAATCGACAGTATATTGCAGGAAACATGTACATCCGAAGAACGTGTCAAACGACGACGACGGTTTACCAAAACGAAGCAACCAACCCACACGTTTCCGGCCTCCACACCTCCCAAAGTCTACTGCTGAAAAGGACAACCAAAATTATCAAGGGGAAATGGATGCAGAAAAAGTCCTTTCTCCCTCTCTCATAATGCTAGAGCCCAGTGGGAAGCTGAATATTCGGGGGTGGAAGCATGAATTGTGGTCTTTGCTCTATCGGGGTGGCGCTGACCACTAGGGATGAGGGAGAAATTTGGTTCTGCTCACATTTCTGTGTGCTAACATCCCTAGTTTGCACTTGCCCGAATGAGAGGCAAACCAAAACACAGCTGTCCTGAAGACTTGGACACACCTCTGAATTTTGTGCTTCAGTTCTCCAGCCGAATAATGTGCGCAGAAGGAGAGGAAATTATGTGAAAATGCATTAGGTTAGGAGAAAATTGCTGGCAAAGATGTGCATATTACCCAAAATTCACAGGAGTATCAGAGAATCATAGAGTTGGAAGGGACCACGAGAGTAATCTAGTCCAACCCTCTGTAATGCAAGGGGGCCTCTCGAACCCACAACCTTTGCATAGCGAAAGTAGAGTTGCCATACATCCAAAATTTCCCGGACATAGCCAAAATATCAGAGCCGCACAGGACCAAAATATTTAAAAACAGTAGCAAAAAGATACTATAAAACTCTCCCCCGGCCTTTAAAGGCCAAAGGCTTCCCTAAGCAGAAATATTTGAACCTGGTGGTGTAAGGTCCACCCCCACCATTCAGCCCGGACAATGCGGTGGTCCACCTCCGAGGGTCTTCTGGTGGTTCCCTCACAGCGAGAAGCGAAGTTACAGGGAACCAGGCAGAGGGCCTTCAGATGTCAAAGAAATACAAGAACTATACAACTTTTAGAAGACATCAGCTGCATGTTATTGGTTGCTGTGGCAAGGGCTGGTGTTGATTTGCTGTCATTGTGCTAATTGGTGAGGCGCAATCCCCCCCTAAAAAAGTTCAACAACTCTGGGGGGCATCCCCCCATTTTCCTAATTTGGAGTCCCCAAAAATAGGGGGCGTCTTATAGACGGGGGCATGTTATACATGGACAAATACAGTATTTATTTTTCTGGAAACCACCCAGAATGGCTCAGGAAACCCAGCCAGATGAGCAGGGTATTCATCACCATCATCACTTAAGGCACCAGGCCATTCAGTGAGATCCCAGAGGACCCCCTTTGGTGGATTTCCACCCCCACCGTGAGATACTGTCAAGAGCAGGTATTTGGTTCCTGTCTAGCTACTCTGATGAATGGAGGGAGGAAGTCGCCAAAGGAGGAAGCAGCAGCCCAACCGCACAGTGATGTGGAAGCAGCCGTTGCAGAGTCGGCACCTGTTTCCTTGCACTACCACATGCTAACACCCAAGAGCAGATTTAGCTGCCCCTGCCAGGAAAGGTAGTTTTAAGCCTGGGGCTTTTTGGCTTAGAGAAAAAGGCGAGTAATAGGGTTGCATGGTAAAGGTAAAGGGACCCCTGACCATTAGGTCCAGTCGTGACCAACTCTGGGGTTGCGGCGCTCATCTCGCGTTACTGACTGAGGGAGCCAGTGTACAGCTCATGTGGCCAGCATGGGTCATGTGGCCAGCATGACTAAGCCGCTTCTGGCGAACCAGAGCAGCGCACGGAAACACCGTTTACCTTCCCGCCGGAGCGGTACCTATTTATCTACTTGCACTTTGACGTGCTTTCGAACTGCTAGGTGGGCAGGAGCTGGGACCGAGCAACAGGAGCGCACCCCGTCGCGGGGATTCAAACCGCCTACCTTCTGATCGGCAAGCCCTAGGCTCTGTGGTTTAACCCACAGCGCCACCCGCGTCCCCTTACATGGTAGGAGTTTATAAAATCATGCATGGTCTTGGCGGCCGCTCCCAGTCACCAGTCCAGCTGCCGCATTCTGGATTAGTTGCAGTTTCCGGGTCACCTTCAAAGGTAGCCCCACATAGAGCGCATTGCAGTAGTCCAAGCGGGAGATAACCAGAGCATGCACCACTCTGGCGAGACAGTCTGCAGGCAGGTAGGGTCTCATCCTGCGTACCAGATGGAGCTGGTAGACGGCTGCCCTGGACACAGAATTGACCTGCGCCTCCATGGACAGCCGTGAGTCCAAAATGACCCCCAGGCTGTGCATCCTTCAGGTGTCACCCCCTCCTCGCTGACCTGCCCCTCTCCTCCATGCCGTGGCTCCGCCCAGGGAGCCCAGTGGCGGAAAAAAGCCGCTGAAAGCGGGGGGGGGGGAGGCTATTTTCGGTGCTGCCAGGGCGGAGCCGCAGGGGCGGCCAGTGAGGGGGGGTGTCACATCAGTGACAAGCGTGACACCCCTCCTCGCTGGCCGCCCCTACGGCTCCGCCCCGGCAACGCCGAGAATAGCCTTTTTTAAAAAAAGAAAAAGCGCAGGGCTGCTGTGGGGGGCGGGGCCCCTGCCCCGAGTGTCACCCCCACCAGAGCGCTGCTCGGGGCGGACCGCCCCCCCACTCCCTTGCTATGCCCCTGCCATGGAGTCCCCCACACCTGCCTCCCCCAGGAAAGGCTGATATAAGTTGCCAACAACACAGCTCTCCCAGGTCTTCGCCGCTCCATATTTTTTTGCCTCTTGATTGATTGACGATTGCCTATTTAAATATGCCGCTCGCTGTTTTCAGGGGCCCTTCGGGGCTGAAAAGCTGAATAGCAACGCTAATTATTCTTTTCAGTGGCAGCCGGGAGTTCGTTGCCAAGCGTGAAGTCCTGTTCAGGTGCAACCAGCTAGCCCCAAACGCCGCGTTCCTGGCAGACGTTAAGCCTCCACATGGAATTGCAAAGGGGGGGTGGGGGAGTGGGGGGGTGGGGGAGAGAAAGCCCATATTGCAGTTGTGTCAATCAGCCCCGGGTGATTTTGGGGGAGAAGTTCGAAGACCATCTTCCACGGCAGAGCCAGATTGCCATAGCAACGGCACGAGCCGAGTGGGTGGATGTCTTGTGGGGCTTTTTTTTTTTTTTAATGACTCATTTTTTATTTTATTTTTTTTGTTTCTTGAAGGAGTGATGGCTCCCACCGCCATCTTTTAAAATTTTTATTTTAAATAAAAGGCTGAATTACTTAAAAATAAAAAACCCAAAGACACCGAACCGATTCCCTGCGAACGTTGAAAAATAAGGGTGGGAATCTTGCAAGGCTGCCTAAACATCTCCGTTATGAATGTGCTGTGTAGCTGGCAGGGCAGATGCGGAGGCATCCCGGGATAAAACTGCCGACCGGAGCTCTGTAATCCAATAGTTTAGGAGCGAGACATCACCTCCCGTTATAAACAGCTGTGATCGCGTTAAGCTGTGCTTCCCCCCCCCCCCCCACATTCTGGGCGTGTGCATTCTCATAAACAAGAACAGGAAATAATACTGACTGCACCATGAATTAACTGACTCACCCACATGTTACCGGGAGGATATAGGGCAGGACCCAGGTGTCGTTCATCAAGACGACACATTCTGCAAGACTGAGAGTTTCGCAATAGTAATAATAATAATAATAATAATAATAATAATAATAATAATAATTTTATTTGTACCCTGCCCATCTGGCCGGGTCTCCCCAGCCACTCAGGGCGGCTTCCAACAAATATTAAAATACATTAACATGTTACAGATTAAAAACTTCCCTAAACAGGGCTGCCTTCAGGTATTTCCTAAATGTTATGTAGTTGTTGATCCCTTTAACCTCTGCTGGGAGGGCGTTCCACAGGGCGGGCGCCACTACCGAGAAGGCCCTCTGCCTGGTTCCCTGTAGCTTTGCTTCTCGCAATGAGGGAACCGCCAGAAGGCCCTCGGTGCTGGATCTCAGTGTCCGGGCTGAACGGTGGGGGTGGAGACGCTCCTTCAGGTATACAGGACCGAGGCCGTTTAGGGCTTTAAAGGTCAGCACCAACACTTTGAATTGTGCTTGGAAACGTACTGGGAGCCAATGGAGGTCTTTCAAGACCGGTGTTATGTGGTCTTGGCGGCCGCTCCCAGTCACCAGTCCAGCTGCCGCATTCTGGATTAGTTGCAGTTTCCGGGTCACCTTCAAAGGTAGCCCCACGTAGAGCGCATTGCAGTAGTCCAAGCGGGAGATAACTAGAGCATGCACCACTCTGGAGAGACAGTCCGCGGGCAGGGAGGGTCTCAGCCTGCGTACCAGATGGAGCTGGCAGACAGCCGCCCTGGACACAGAATTAACCTGCGCCTCCATGGACAGCTGTGAGTCCAAAATGACTCCCAGGATGCGCACCTGGTCCTTCAGGGGCACAATTACCCCATTCAGGACCAGGGAGTCCTCTACACCTGCCCGCCTCCTGTCCCCCAAAAACAGTACTTCTGTCTTGTCAGGATTCAACCTCAATCTGTTAGCCGCCATCCACCCTCCAACCATAGATTTACGGCAGATTTACAAAAAGAAAAACTAACACCAATACGTGTATTTTAGAAAGGGGCGAGATTAGATGCAAACACACAAAGCGGGTTTTGGGTTTTTTTAAATCAAGACTCCCTGTGTTCTGCTCTGCTCCCTCTTTCTTCCCACCCAGGGTGGTCCTGCCCTCTGCCTGCACCTTAGGGCTGGCGCGTCACAAGAGGTTGGGGCTAAGCAGCCTCTCCACCTCCCTGCCCGCTCTCCAGAAGCCGCTACGAGAAGAGAGGGAAGAGGCCGGCAGCAGCGGCCAGGGAGAATAAGCATATACAAAATCAGAACATTGGCCCATCTAGTTCAGCATTGCCTACACAGACTGGCAGCAACTGTCCAGGATTTCAGACAGGAGCATCTCTCTTCCCTTCCTGTAGATGCCTGCAGGGAGTGAGGCCCGGGGCCTTTTGCCCTGAGTCTTTTCGCCGTTCCTGTCTCCACTAGCCGAAGGGAGTAGGCTGCTGTCCGTCAAAACTTCTGCCGTAATAAATTTGTTCGGCTGCAAAGCCCGGATCCTCTGGGGTGGCCTTGCACCCAAGGCCAGAACACCCCCACTGGCTTCCACCTGCGGAATGACGCAGGTATCCGGCACGGAATTCCCCATCCGCCCACCCAAAGCTCAGGGGGGGCAGAAGAATCGCTGGAGGAATTTCCACCTACAGAAACGCCCCCAAATGGGGGGATTCCAGGGGCAGGCTAAGCCAGCTGGGGATCCAGTGGATCCTGATCTGGTCCCACTAACTTGCTGGCATGGAGCAGGGTTTAGTCACCCCCCCACCCCCCACGTTGGCCAGCGTGAGCGGTAGGGCTGTAGATGTGGTTGTGCCTATACACTCTGACAATCCCCGCATCTTCTGCCCGGCTCTTGATTATTTTGCATTTTTAGGGGTTGTTTTTAAAAGTCTGGAACGGGTTAATCTATTCTGCATTACTTTCTATGGGAAAGCGTGCCTTGGTTTTGGAACGTTTTGGTTTTGGAACGGACCTCCGGAACGGATTAAGTTTGAGAACCAAGGTACCACTGTATCCCATAAGTCAGTGAGTATCTTAAGGACTAGAAATTCGGTTAAATTCGGCATATTCGGTTAAAACTAATTCGGCATATTCGGTTAAAACTAATGCTGGACTTTTCGGCAAGTTCAATATTACGCCCAACTTTCTGTGACGCACGCAGTACGATTCTGAAACTCACACAGCGGTGGATATATTGTAAGCGCTCTCGGACACTGGGGAAACACTGAAATCAAATTAGAGCAAGAGTGCAGAAAATGATTAATCCGGAGAGCTCAGCTTCTCCCGACAGGGAGAGGCCACCAGGGCAATGTCTCATGGAAGTCTCCACCTGGGCTCTCGGGAGACCAGGCTGCGTTCTGCGTCTAGCGATGCAGACGCAACACAATTATCAACAATTGCTGGAGCCCTTGGAGATTTCGCACGGAGAGGCTGTATTGCCAGAGGGAATTCTCCGGAGGGAAGGTGCAACACTTTTGTTGAGTCTGCAATGACTAAAAAAATAAAATAAAGGATGCTACTCATGAAGACCTTTTGCCACATTCCCTCCCCCTTCTCCTTTGTTTCCTGTTAAGCAGAAAAATCTGGTTTCAGACGGACAGAATAAGAGAATCATAGAATTCTAGAGTTGGAAGGGACCTCGAAGGGTCATCTAGTCCAACCCCCTGCAATGCAGGAATCTAAACTAAAGAATCCATGAAAGATGGCCTCCTTGCTCTTCAACATGGCAGTTATGGACTTCTTTTTCCCTCCACCCCAGGGGTGGCTGGCATGGTGAATTCCCCATCTTGTTGGACTGCAGCCTTTTGTCTGCATCTTCCAACATTCAGCTTCACTCGACGTCCATGAGTCATAGGACTCAGCTCTACAGCTGCAGATATGACGTTTTAAGTGCATTATACAAACGAGACACTAGATGGCGATGGTGAGCCAATGGCAAATTCAATAATTTTTTTTATAAAAAATTAAAGCATTTTCACAGTGTTTTTTTATATATATATCTAGATTCAGCCCTAGTGTTTTGAGAAAGGGAAGGAAAACCTTTCCTCCATCCACTTTCTCTGTGCCATGCATAATTTCATAAATTTCTATTATGGCACTTCTTACTTGCCTCTTCTCCAAACTAAAAAAAACCCAAATGCTGCAAGCTTTCCTCACAGGAGAGTCTCTCCATTGCTTTGAACATTTGAGCCGTCATTTTCTGAACCTTTTCCAACTCTACAATATCCTTTTTGAGGTGAGGTATTCCAAATGCGGGATGCGGGTGGCTCTGTGGGTTAAACCACAGAGCCTAGGGCTTGCTGATCAGAAGGTCAGCGGTTCGAATCCCCGTGACGGGGTGAGCTCCTGTTGCTCGGTCCCTGCTCCTGCCCACCTAGCAGTTCGAAAGCACGTCAAAGTGCAAGTAGATAAATAGGTACCGCTCCGGCGGGAAGGTAAACGGCGTTTCCGTGCGCTGCTCTGGTTCGCCAGAAGCGGCTTTGTCATGCTGGCCACATGACCCGGAAGCTGTACGCTGGCTCCCTTGGCCAGTAAAGCGAGATGAGCGCCGCAACCCCAGAGTCAGACACGACTGGACCTAATGATCCCTTTACCTTTACTTTATTCTAAATGCAGCTGCGCCACAGATTTGTATAATGGCGTTGTTATAGCAACAGTTTTATTTCTAACCCCTTTCCTAATGCTTAGTGCAACAGGTCTTAACCTTACAGAAGCCATGCTGATTCTACTTCAGCAAGACTTCTTCTTCTATATACTTGGGAATCTATCTTTAATTATGCTTTTCACAGGTTTTCCTGCAACCGACATTAAGCTACCCAACCTGTGTTTTCCCGGATACCTCCTGAATCCCTTTTAAATAACTGGTGTTATATGTTTTCCATTCCTCAGATATGGAGGCTGAGATTAGTGGAAAGTTACTTTTTTGGAAGCAATTTCACTTCTGAGTTCTCTATGACCTCTCGGATTGACACCAACTGAACCTGATAGTCTGTTTTTCATTTGTCAATACGGCCCAGAACTTTGCCTGATATCCTGACCGTATGCCTCAGTTGCTCAGACTTGCTTCCTGTGAAAGTTTGCTCAGATACAGCAATCTGCCCTGCATCTTCCATTGTGTAGACAGATGGAAATAATTAATTCAATTAACTGAATAGCCCTCCAGCCCTCTGGAGAGATTTTAACTACTTTCGTCTTTTCTTTTCAACTTCCTCTTTCCCAGTCCCTTCATTCTGGGAAGTTTCTCCTCCTGACGTCAAATGTGACTCTGCTGGTCTTTCTTGGCAACTGTCTATTTGCATATACAGAGCACGAGACACTTAATCTCAGGGTTGTGGGTTCAAGTCCCACACGGGTTGGACTAGATGACCCTCGTGGTCCCTTCCACCTCTACAATTCTATGCTTCTATATATTGAATCTGATAGGATTATAGTCACTGTTCCTGCTCAGGTCAGTAACATTTACATCTCACACCAGGTCCTGGGCATCACTTAAGATTGAATCCAGGGCCAGCTCCCCTCCGGTCAGTTCCATGATCTACTGCTCTAGCATAGAGTTATTTATCTAGAAAGTTGAAAGGGTGAAAATAAGGACTTATACAAACTTTGCACTGCTCTTTCCAGGTAAACGGAAGGAAGTTGTGAATAAGCCTTAAACTTGCATACCCTGCAACATTTCTCTGTTGAAAATAGGGATAATAATAATAATAATAATAATAATAATAATAATAATAAATACATCATCATCATAATTATTATTTTGTTATTTATACCCCACTCATCTGACTGGGTTGCCCCAGCCACTCTGGGCAGCTTCCAAAATAGATAAAAACATAATCAACCATTAAACATTAAAAACATTTTTAAAAATATAATATGACAATATTTATTATATTATATTATATTATATTATATTATATTATATTATATTATAATATTATATTATATTATATTATATTAAAAACTTCCCTGTTCAGGGATCCCTTCAGATGTCTTCTAAAGGCTGTATCTTTTTATCTTGGGGGTCACATAACTCCATACCCTCCAACAGTTCTCCGATGAAAATAGGGATGTCCTAAGGCAGGGGTCAGCAAACTTTTTCAGCAGGGGGCCAGTCCACTGTCCCTCAGACCTTGTGGGGGGCCGGACTATATTTTTTTGGGGGAAATGAACGCATTCCTGTGCCCCACAAATAACCTAGAGATGCATTTTAAATAAAAGCACACATTCTACTCATGTAAAAACACGCTGATTCCTGGACCATCCACGGGCTGCATTTAGAAGGCGATTGGGCCGGATCTGGCCCCTGGGCCTTAGTTTGCCTACCCATGTCCTAAGGAAAAGCTGGATCAAAGTAGAAACCGGGATGGCGTCTGTCAATCTGGGACTGTCCCTGGAAAATAGGGACACTGGGAGGGTCCGCACTTGTGATTAAAAAAAATCACAGGTGATTCTCTAAGAGTGATCTGCAACACACTATCGGGTGGTTCACATACCTACAACGACAATAAATTGAAGAGCCTGCTGGATCAGGCCAATGGCCCATTGAGTGCCACAAAATTCGTTTGCGTTTTTGCTTTCTTAAAAGGTAAAGGGACCCCTGACCATTAGGTCCAGTCGTGACCGACTCTGGGGTTGCGGCGCTCATCTCGCTTTATTGGCCGAGGGAGCCGGCATACAGCTTCCGGGTCATGTGGCTAGCATGACTAAGCCGCTTCTGGCGAACCAGAGCAGAGCACGGAAACGCCGTTTACCTTCCCGCCGGAGTGGTACCTATTTATCTACTTGCACTTTGACGTGCTTTCGAACTGCTAGGTTGGCAGGAGCAGGGACCGAGCAATGGGAGCTCACCCCGTCGCGGGGATTCGAACCGCCGACCTTCTGATCGGCAAGCCCTAGGCTCTGTGGTTTAACCCACAGCGCCACCCGCGTCCCGAAAACATACTTTGAATAGCATCTGTTTGTCAACTCCCTGTCCCTCTGAAGAGAGCCACCACTTGCAGCAACAGAAATGAGATCCCCCCCCCCTTAAATGACGCTGATTTCACAAGGAACAATGGAGCAGAGATCCTGCAGCGCCAGCCCTGGCATGGAGGAACTTTATGATACAGAAATCTGTGTGCTGTTAGAAAGATCCCATTATAACCAGCCGGGGGGGGGGGGGGAATAGTGCCAGCTCTCAGTGACACACACTCTTTTGGAACAGAAATGGGGGGGGGGGGGAGATACAAGATTGAAAATCCAGATATTATATTCTGCTACGTGACTTGGTTGCTCAGTTCAGTCTTTTTGCATGGTCTTTTATATATTGTGCTGTTTTATGGGTTGTTACTTTGCTCTTATTTTTATAGATTACAGTCTAAAGGTAAAGGTAAAGGGACCCCTGACCATTAGGTCCAGTCGCGGACGACTCTGGGGTTGCGGCGCTCATCTCGCTTTATTGGCCGAGAGCCGGTGTACAGCTTCCGGGTCATGTGGCCAGCATGACTAAGCCACTTCTGGCGAACCAGAGCAGCGCATGGAAACGCCGTTTACCTTGCCGGAGCGGTCCCTATTTATCTACTTGCACTGGTGTGCTTTCGAACTGCTAGGTTGGCAGGAGCAGGGACCGAACAATGGGAGCTCATCCTGTTGTGGAGATTTGAACCGCCAACCTTCTGATCGGCAAGCCCTAGGCTCTGTGGTTCAGACCACATCACCACCCGCATCCCATAGATCACAGTCTAGTAGTTATTTATTCTAAAATAATGCTTTTTATAGTGTAGAGTTGAGTTCATGGCACCAAAAAAAGTTCGAGAACCACAGACCTAATGGAAGACTGGAAAGACGGCAGTTGCACAATTTGCAGGCTGTTTTCGGGGCGGACACTGACGTGGACACCTGAAAACTGGGCATTATCATGCCGCATTGTGTCTTCCGAGCACCTGTGGATAATTTCCTTGCCTGCGACCCACACAACTAATTGCTGTCGTGAGTTCCGATCTCGCCCATCCAACCCTGTTGAGCTACGACAGCCAGGTGTTCTCTGCATTTTCCGGAAACAATGGAAGACCTTTTTTTTTTTACTTTGACAAGCTTTTCCAGGATGAAAAGGTCTCCGACTTAAGGTGTTCATTTTGCACGGCTTTAAACCTATAGTTGTTGCTTTGTCCTGTTTTCAAAACTATTTTTAGCGGGGTTTTAGACTGCGAGTTCGTCAACCGCCTTGGGACATGCATAGAAGGTGATTAGTTCGTAAGTCATGGTGGTGATATTTTCAAGAGATATCACATGGTATGCAACGCTAGTTCTACTCAGAGTAGACCCACTGAAGTCAATGGCTATGTTCTGCTTCCATATTTGGAGGTAGCAATACTTCTAAATCCCAGTTGCTAGAAACCACTGGAGGGGAGAGTTGTTCGAATCCTGCTTCCCAATTTTCCACTGGTTGGCCACTGTGAGAACAGGATGCTGGATTAGATGGGATGGGACACTGGCCTGATCCTGCTGGCTCCTCTTATATTCTTAATGCACAGGACGAACATAGGTAGTGAGTGATTTTACTTTCTTGGGTTCCATGATCACTTCAGACGGTGACAGCAGTCACGAAATTAGAAGACGCCTGCTTCTTGGGAGGAAAGCAATGACAAACCTAGACAGCATCTTAAAAAGCAGAGACATCACCTTGCCGACAAAGGTCCGTATGGTTAAAGCTCTGGTTTTCCCAGTAGGGATGTATGGAAGTGAGAGCTGGACCATAAAGAAGGCTGATCGCCGAAGAATTGATGCTTTTGAATTCTGGTGCTGGAGGAGACTCTTGAGAGTCCCATGGACTGCAAGAAGATCAAACCTATCCATCCTTAAAGAAATCAGCCCTGAGTGCTCACTGGAAGGACAGATCCTGAAGTTGAGGCTCCAGTACTTTGGCCACCTCATGAAAAGAGAAGACTCCCTAGAAAAGACCCTGATGTTGGGAAAGATGGAGGGCACAAGGAGAAGGGGACGACAGAGGACGAGATGGTTGGACAGTGTTCTCGAAGCTACCAACATGAGTCTGACCAAACTGCGGGAGGCAGGGGAAGACAGGAGTGCCTGGCGTGCTCTAGTCCAGGGGGTCACGAATAGTCGGACATGACTGAACGACTGAACAACAACATAGGGGGAGAGGAAGTCCCACTGTGCATGCAGAAAAAGAGAAACATCTGGTGCAAACCAACTTTCTCTTTTAATATCAGGGCCCTAATTCTGCCTTCCCCGTCTCAGCCTCCTCCAAGACGTCAAGCGCGTGACCCTCTGACCAGGTCTGCAATTGCCCTCTGCTTTGTGCTTCCCTGCCAGAGCCACAGCTTGCTTTGTGGGACCCTCTCCGTCCTGCGCACGTCAAGACTCTCCGCCAAGAGTGCGTTGGCCGGCAGAGCAGGTGTGGCCTTTTGAGCAGCGTCTGAAGGAAATCCCTTCACTCGCCTGGCAATCTCTGAACAGGCTGGCTTCACCCAAGCTCTCGGGACTGCAGCTGAATGGCGCACACAGATGTACACAACAGTATCAGCAGGGCAAAACTGCACCAGAGCCTCAGCCAGGGCTGAGGAACCTCCAGATGTTGGTGGACCTCAACTCCCAACAAGGCCAATGGCAACAGACCCTCCCAGTGTCCCTATTTCCCAGGGACAGTCCCAGATTTACAGAAGCTATCAATTATGGTGCTGGAGGAGACTCTTGAGAGTCCCATGGACTGCAAGAAGATCAAACCTCTCCATTCTTAAAGAAATCAGTCCTGCGTGCTCACTAGAAGGACAGATCCTGAAGTTGAGGCTCCAGTACTTTGGCCACCTCATGAGAAGAGAAGACTCCCTAGAAAAGACCCTGATGTTGGGAAAGATGGAGGGCGCAAGGAGAAGGGGACGACAGAGGACGAGATGGTTGGACAGTGTTCTCGAAGCTACCAACATGAGTCTGACCAAACTGCGGGAGGCAGTGGAAGACAGGAGTGCCTGGCGTGCTCTGGTCCAGGGGGTCACAAAGAGTCGGACACGACTGAACGACTGAACAACAACAACATCCCGGTTTCTGATTTGATCTCGGAATGTCCCGCTTTTCCTTAAGATGTCTCTATTTTCACAGTAGAAATATCGGAGGGTGTGGAGTTATGCAACCCCTGAGCCAAGGAGATAAGTAACTATACAGCCTTCAGAAGACATCTCAAGGCAGACCTGTAGAGGGAGGTTTTGTAAGGTTTATTGTTTTATTATGTTTTTATATATGTCAGAAGCTGCTCGGAGTGGCTGGGGCAACCCTGTCAAATGGGCAGAGTATAAATAATAAAATATTTGTTGTTATGTAATAGGACATCCCCATTTTCATCAGAAAAATATTGGAGGTTATGCGATGAGAGTGGGGGTCTGGCAACCTCTGGGGGGGCCAGAGGGTTCCCTCACTCCCCCCCAGTGTGGTGTAATAGTTAGAGCAGTGTTTCTCAACCTTGGGCCCCTAGCTGTTGTTGGGCCCTCAGATACAATGCCCATCACCCCTAGCTAGAAGGACCAGGGGTCAGGGATGATGGGAGCTGGCTCTCAGGACATTTCCGAGCACAATTCAAAGTGTTGGTGCTGACCTTTAAAGCCCTAAATGGCCTCGGCCCAGTAGACCTGAAGGAGCGTCTCCACCCCCATCGTTCTGCCCAGACACTGAGGTCCAACTCCGAGGGTCTTCTGGTGGTTCCCTCACTGTGAGAAATGAGGTTACAGGGAACCAGGCAGAGGGCCTTCTCGGTAGTGGCACCCGCTCTGTGGAACACCCTCCCACCAGATGTCAAGGAAAGAAACAACTATCTGACTTTTAGAAGACATCTGAAGGCAGCCCTGTTTAGAGAAGTTTTTAATGTTTGATGGTATATAAAAAGTTATGTTTTTATACACGTTGGAAGCTGCCCAGAGTGGCTGGGGAAATCCAGCCAGATGGGCGGGGTATAAATAAAATAATAATAATAGTAGTAGTAGTAGTAGTTGTTGTTATTCCAACAACAGCTGGGGACCCAATATGAGAAACAATGGGTTACAGTTGGACCATGACCTGGGAGACAAGAGTTTGAATCCTCACTTGACCAGTCACAGTCTCTCAGCCTAACCTGCCTTGCAGTGTTGTTGTGAGGATGAAAGGGGGGGGGAACCATGTGCCCCTCCTTGAGCCCCTTGGAAGAATTGCAATAAATAAATAGCTTCCCCAGAGCTAGAGTGATCATGGATACGTGCCTGGACTTGGAATGAAAGCTCTGAGTTCAAGTTGCGTCGTTGCCATGGGTTCCTTACTTAGCCTGGGGCTCAGCCCCCATTCCCCCCCCCCATTGGTCAACTGGAACAGCAGCCGCCTAACCCATCAGGCCAATATATAGGAAGCTGCCTTTTCCGCCTTATACATCCACACAACAACCCTGTGAGGTAGGGTTAGGCTGAGAGATGGCGACTGACTCCCAGGTCACCCAGGGAGCTTCATGGCCGAGTGAAGATTCGAACCCAGCTCTTCGGGCTCGTAGCCTAACACTCTAACCACTATGCCACACACTGACTCCACCTTGGTCCATCTTGTTCAGTGTTGTCTACACCAACTGGCAGCGATGCTCCGGGGTTTCAGGCAAGGGGTCGTTCCCATCCCTGCCTGGAGGATCGAACCTCTGCTGATGAGCTGGGTCACTTTCCCCCAAATATCCATACCGAGTCAGACCACGGGACCACCCTGTGAAACGATAAGGCCCATAGAATCAAGACGACACAGCGCTTTGCAAATGAGGAGAGCTATGGAAACGATACGCAGGAACAGCGTTGAATCAGGGGCTACATGCAGGAGCCAGTTCCCATTTTAGCTTCTAACATGGTGATTCACATAAAAAGCTGCCTTACATTAGGTCAGACGAGCCCACTATCGCCCACTCTGACTGTCAGCAGCAGGTCTCCAGGCCTCGGGGAGAGGAGCAGACATTCCCCGCCCTCAGCTGCAGATGCTTTTAACGGGAGACGCAAGCGATCGACGCCGGGACCTTCTGCCCGCAAGACGCATATCAGTAAATTTGCAAGCCGCTACTTAGAAAATCTGTTCCAGCATCTGCCCAGGGGGAGATCAGACCAGAAGCCGTGGAAGCTACATGCCAAGCTACATCACTCTCCAACCTGGTGCCCTCCAAATGTTGTTGGGACTACAACACCCATCATTCCTGACCACTGGCTAAGCTGGGTGTGGATGATGGGAGTTGTAGTCAACCCAAGACCACTCCTCTATTTCAGATGTTCACAAGGCCACCAGTTGGAGACCTCAAGTTGGGGCTCTACCACCACAACCCAGAATCCTCCTGGTCCTGGAAATCAGGTGATCTCAGTGAACCAATCCAGCGCTGCTGTGCTCTTTAAAAGCCCCTCTATAAAAGCCCTAGGATTAGAATAAAATTGGCTCAGTTGGTTAGAGCCTAGTGCAGATAATGCCAAGGTTGCAGGTTCGATCGCCGTAAGGGAAAGCAGCATATTCCAGGATACTGCCTTATATCACTGGCCCATCTTAACCAGCATTGCCTACACAGGCTGGCAGCAGTTATCCTTGGTTTTTTCTCCCACCCCAACCTGGAGAAGTTAGAGATTGAACTCGGGACCCCCTGCCTGCAAGTGTATGTTCTGTCACTGAGCTACAGCTTGTCAAATCCTTGTGATCAACCCGCCTTGTGGGCACATGTTTCTTTGGGCCTTTTGGGGCCCATCAATTGGGCCATCCCAACACAGCGTGGGTGCTGCTGTGGTCTAAACCACTGAGTCTCTTGGGCTTGCCGATCGGAAGGTCAGCGGTTCGAATCCCCGCGACGGAGTGGGCTCCCGTTCCTCTGTCCCAGCTCCTGCCAAGCTAGCAGTTCGAAAGCACACCAGTGCAAGTAGATAAATAGGTACCACTGTGGCGGGAAAGTGAACGGCGTTTCCGTGCGCTCTGGTTTCTGTCACAGTGTCCCGTTGCACCAGAAGCAGTTTAGTCCTGCTGGCCACATGACCCGGAAAGCTGTCTGTGGACAAACGCCGGCTCCCTCGGCCTGAAAAGCGAGATGAGCGCCGCAACCCCATAGTCGCCTTTGACTGGACTTAACCGTCCAGGGGTCCTTTCCCCCTTTTTTTTTATTACGAGAAGCAACCAGCAGAGGTGTGGGGAGGGATGTTACTTTCTCCAGAGCAGTTATATTTTAAAAACGTTTATCAAGCCTTCCTTAGCTGTCCCCCCCCCACCAAAAAACCCCTCTACCACTGTCTCCAGAGGCGTAGGAAGGTCAGGTGGTACCCGGTGCGGAAAATTTCTTGTCACCCCCCCCCCACACACATTGATTTTATTTTATTTTTTGGCTGCAAAAATGGTTTTACGTTCTTTCATATTTTCTTACAAAGGAATAATAATAAGTAATAATAAACTTTTATTTATATACCACCCTCCCCGGCCAAAGTCGGGCTCAGGGCGGCTAACATCAGATACATAACATTGATATAAAATCAAACAATAATTAAATTACCTCCTAAAAACATGTCAAAATCAAATTAAAGTCTAATTAGATGGCTTTCCGCAGGGTTAGGGTTGGGAACAGTAAGTGCTCCACTGAATTGAAATTTCAGCCTTCACGACATAGGAAAACAGCCAAGTAAACAGCTATTTTCGAGGAGGAGGGTCAAGATATTAACTGATATGCATGAAATTTCATATATAGCTATAGAATCCCTAGTGTAGTAAGATAAGTCCTTTGGAGCAGGCATTTAAAAAAAGAAAGTTTTTTATGAACCACCCTAGTAGGGCAGTAATTGTTCCTTGATAATTTGTCACCCCCTCCATGATGGAACCTGGGGCGGCCCGGCCCCCCCACCCCCCACTTCCTATGCCCCTGACTGTCTCCATTATGGAGGCTTTCAAAGCATGCCAATCCCACTGAGGTGATGCAAAGCCCACCACTGGAAAGCAGAAAGTGGCTTTCAACCTCATCTTTAAGCCAATTGCATTTCAGTTCCATGCACGGCCATATGGCAGAAAAGAGGATTCCATGAAATCCGGTTAATATGGAAGGAGCGGCAGAGTGGGTGTGGTATCGGACCCCCGTCGCGGAGCCAGAAATCAAGAGGCAGATGTTGATCCACCTGGCAGTGTCAAACCACCCCACAGAGAGCACGCACCCTGAAATACAGGCTGGTCTTTTTCGCCCAGGGAACAGCTGATGGCTTCCTTTTGGATGGTGGCTGGAATGAAGGAGAGGTGATCTCCTCTTGTCTTAAGGGACCAGCAAGTTTGAGAATCCTTGCATAGAAGCAAAAGGGGGGTTTACTGCCGGTTCCCAGGCTCTTTTAACATAAATCAGAGACGCCCCCCTCCCCCCAGGCCCTAATCAAACTCTCCTCCTAAGAGACAACAGGTACCTTTGTCTTGGGATGTCTTGTGAGTGGCAAGGCTAAGGACCATTGAGCTTTATAGGTTGTAAGAGTCGATTAGCGCAAAATTAATGGGGGGCGGCAAAGGAGGCGGAGGGGAGTGTCGTTTTTTAATTGCCTCATAAACGTGGGGGGCCGAATCCCCACTCCACCCTCCCACTCCCATCTCTGCCGCGGATCTCGAGAGTCACAATATCTGCCTCCTCTCTTCCCACCCTGCTGCCTCCTCACCTCTGCAAAGCTGAGTTCTCAGCATTCACAACAAAAGATGCTTATCTTGCTAGAGTTCACTTCTCCTTTCCCTGCAGTCCCTTCTTCCTTCTTAGCTATCAGAATGCAAAGCGTTTCCCCATCTCAGAGACCTGGGTTCAACCATCTTCCTCTCTGCACCCACCTAAGAATTAATCTCTCTCTCCCCCCCTTTTTAAGAAAAATGAGTAGAAATGTGAAGTTTGGACTGTTCTGCCTTGTTCTGGAGGATGATGGTGTGTGTGTGTGTGTGTGTGTGTGTGTGTGTGTGTGTATTTGTGGTGGAGCTGGCTGAAAATCAGATCTCCAGTTTTTGTTCTTTTCTTAAAAAATGATTTAAAAAAAAAATGAAAGGCAGGAGAGCCAGCTCTCATTCATCCAGGATTAGCAGGCAGGCCAAAGTCTTCTAATTCAGTCTTTGTTCCCAGAGGCTGGACTCTGTGGCATGACCTGCTTTGTCAATGGCCACTTACCCTTTTGCAAGGCTTGGGCTTCTCCCACAATGTCAATATCCTGTAGAGTCCCCATCCCAGGTCATTTTATGAATGGGCTGATGGGGTGGAGGTGGGGTGGGGGTGGGTAAAAGAGTAGGCTGGGCGCTGGTTTGCCCTGAGTCAGACTGCCCATTCAATTTGCCCACCCAGTTTTAATGCTTATCTATCCACCCGTCCTAAAAAAATAAACACCAGACTCCTTCTCTCGGCAGTTTGGCAACCTTGCCTTCATGCGCCGCTGCCAGCAGAACACAGCTGCCCCCCCCCTCGCCAGATTTGCTGCCCACCCGTTTGCCATCAGAGCGGTAATACCACCTACCACTGCCTAAAAATAAAATTAAAAAAATCTGCTAACACAAGAGAAATATTTCCAGAAGAAGGAGCCAATACGCAGATTTTCCTCTCCATCTCCCCCCCCCCACCCGCCCCAACTTAAAAGAATTAAAAAAGACAGCTTCACCAGCTGGAGAAGGAGGAAACAACTTTAAACAAAGCCGAGCAGAAGGATTTAATATATACACATATTGGGTGGGATCCCAATGCTTGCCGTGAGTTTTAGTATCTGAATCAGACAGACAAGGCTCTCCATCACCCCCAGCATGAGACATGGGAGGGGAGTCCAGGCATGGCAGCAAATGCTACTTGCTCCGAACAAAGAGATTGCAAACGGATCCAGGTGGGAAGGGATCCCTCGCCCACCCAGGAAGATCCCTCGCAGAAAAGAGGGGAGGGTAGTTTTGTTTTTGTTTTTTAAAAAAATAATATTATATAAAAATTCACGTGCATTACAAATTAGGCAGAGCGCAGGCGATGCAACAACTCCGGAGTGACGCCAAATTAAATTTAATGCAGTTTTTGCGAAGAGCCGTGAGGCGTAAAGTGTGTGTGTGTGTTTTGTTCTCTGGCTGAATGGAAAAACAAAACAAAACACCACACACATTCCCACCCATTTCTCTTGCGCTGGCGGGAGAGACATGTTCTTAGACTCCCTCCCTCGACACATTCCCCGGTTGCAAGATCCCTTCCCCAAACAGAGGGTCGTATTTTGCTCGCGAGGAATCCGGGCAGGATTTGCCAGCCCACCCCAGTTTGTGTCCCCTGTGAAAACACCGTTCGCGCCTGGAGACGCCACAAACCCAAAGGTGGGAAATGAGATAAGATAGAGAGATCAGATGCATGCATAGGGAACGAGGGTGCCCGTTGACCATCGCGCTGGAGAAAAAGGAAGAAAAGGGATAGAGACCCCCCCCCCGAGCACGTTTAGTGGGCTTTCCCCCTCTCCTTTTACCTGGATGAAGATTTCACAAACTGGAGCGCGCAGCGGAGTCCCTCTCCTCCCCTCCTGGATCCAGATGTGGCCAGAAGCAAAATGCCCCCCTCCTTTCCTGAGTCCCAGAGTAGCAGCAACAGCTGGATCGCCAGAGAGCTGAGCTGAGCTGAGCCTCAGATGCGAGTCCCCACCCAGTCTGCTCGGTATATGTGCGTGTGTGTGCGCGCGCGCGTGTGTGAGTGTGTGAAATCAGCTCCCCGTTGCACAGGAAACACGGCAACTACCGCTTCCTCCTCGAGCTGCTGACTGATGCTTCTCCCTTGCAGCCTCGTTCTCTGCTCAGCTGTGCTCCTCCGCGCCTGGAACCCTGGAGAGCTGCTGCCAACCCGTGCAGACAGCACTGCTGGGTGGACCCCACGCTCTGACTGGAGTAGACCGGGCAGTGGCTCTGTGCTCCTCTGGCGCAATCCTCTCAGCATCGCCGGTTAGGACTGGGAGAGCTGCTGCCAGCCCGTGCCGACAGCACAGAGCTAGGTGGACCCAATGGTCTGGCAAATGGATGTTTCCTGGGATTAGAATCATAGAGTTGGAAGGGTCCTCGCCCCCCACAAGGGTGATCTAGTCCAACCCCCCCCCGGAACTTTTTGCCCAATGCGGGACTTGAACCCATGACCCTGAGATTAAGAGGCTCCTGCTCCACCGACTGAGCTATCTGCTAAGCTGGAGTAGACCGGGCAGTGGCTCTGTGCTCCTCCGGCGCAATCCTCTCAGCATCGCCGGTTAGGACTGGGAGAGCTGCTGCCGGCCCGTGCCGACAGCACAGAGCTAGGTGGACCCAATGGTCTGGCTCAGCACAAGACAGCGTCTAATGTAAATAAAGAGGAAGTAGGGCTAAATATAGCTTGAATGCAGAAATTGCGGGGCACAACTTTTAGAAAACAAGAAATTGGGTAAGATGGCTCAATGGTCGGGGTGTGTGAGGTTGTGCATTGAACCAGGGCCAGATTTAGGTTTGATGAGGCCCTAAGCTACTGAAGGTCATGGGCCCTTTATATGTCCAGCTGTCCTTTGTCAACAACAAATTGTTGCTTTTTTTGTGTTGAATATATGCTGTATAGTAATTTATGGACCTAAATTTATGGGACGTGGGTGGCGCTGTGGGTTAAACCACAGAGCCTAGGGCTTGCCGATCAGAAGGTTGGTGGTTCAAATCCCTGCGATGGCGTGAGCTCCCGTTGCTTGGTCCCTGCTCCTGCCAACCTAGCAGTTTGAAAGCACGTCAAAGTGCAAATAGATAAATAGGTATCACTCTGGCGGGAAGGTAAACGGCGTTTCCGTGCGCTGCTCTGGTTCGCCAGAAGCGGCTTAGTCATGCTGGCCACATGACCCGGAAGCTCTCAGCCGGCTCTCGGCCAATAAAGCGAGATGAGCGCCGCAACCCCAGAGTCGGTCACGACTGGACCTAACGGTCAGGGGTCCCTTTACCTTTATATGCTATATGGTAATTTATGGACCTAATGGGTATCTAACGCCATTTGCACACAACAAAATATGTATTTTATCAAAGTAATTGTTGAACTTATCTTATATTTTGGAAATGTGCATTCAGTTTTTTCCCCTTTAAATTTTTTTGGGTCCCCCAAGAGAGTGGGGCCCTAAGCTATAGCTTGTTTAGTTTATACGTAAATCTGGCACTGAAACAAAAGTGAACTGTTCCTGAAGCTCTGCAAACGCCATCTTGCTAGTCAAGATAACCCACAATTAATTGGTAGTTGTAGCAATGAGCTCATATATGCGCATATTCACTTGCTTTGATATAAGCTAATTGGCATGCTTTGATGCTACCCTTATCTGTGGGTTTCGGGTGCTGGGCTCTGAGCTCAGAAAAGAGAACTATCTGTAAAATTTGGGCAGTTGCCACCTATCCCCTCATCTGGGCCAGTGAAGCAATGGCAAGTCCTGGCCCAATTGGGACTCGGCTACATTAGTCAAGAAACAGCGTTTTGAATGCATTATAAACATGCAATGACAGATGGCGCCAGAGAGCAAAAAAAAAATTCTAAGCGATTTTCCATAGTGTTTTTTCCTTTAGTTATAACGATTTAATTTCTGACTTATTTATAGCGTGTTTTTCCCCCTGTGTGTAGATCCACTCCAAGTTGATGTATGCTGCTTTGTGCATGAAGAAGGTATATGTGTTTGCTTGGGTGCAGACAAATCATCTCCTTCTTCTGTGCCCATAAGGGCAAGGAAGATATAACAGGTTGCTTTGCTGCAAGTCTACCACTCTGATGTTTGGGACATCTTTCTTAGCTATCTCTGCACCCAACCTCTCCCACGAGTCCTCCTTTGGGTCTGCAGTTCCAAACAGGTTGGGTGGTGGTGGTGGTGGAGAACCAGAGACCCTGGATTTAAGGGGGCGGGGGGCAAGAAACATACATCCAAACAGGAGGAGAGCCAGGAAAAAGTCAAAATGATAGATCTACACCAGTGCTTCCCAAACTTGGGTCTCCAGCTGTTTTTTGGACTACAAATCCCATCATCCCTAGCTAACACGACCAGTGGGCAGGGATGATGGGAATTGTAGTCCGAAAACAGCTGGAGAGCCAAGTTTGGGAAGCACTGATCTGCACAACCAGTGTGGGGGACATGTAGCCCATTGGCCTCCAATCCCCATCATTCCTGACTGTTGGCCATGCTTGCTGTGTCTGATGGGATTTGGAGTTCAATAACATCTGGACCTAGGTGGCACTGTGGGTTAAACCAGTGTTCCCCAACCTTGGGCCTCCAGCTGTTTTTGGACTACAACTCCCATCATCCCTCGCTAGCAAGACCAGTGGTCAGGGACGATGGGAATTGTAGTCTGAAAACAGCTGGAGGCCCAAGGTTGGGGAACACTGGGTTAAACCACAGAGCCCAGGGCTTGCTGATCAGAAGGTCAGCGGTTCAAATCCCTGCGACGGGGTGAGTTCCCGTTGCTTGGTCCCAGCTCCTGCCCACCTAGCAGTTCGAAAGCACGTCAAAGTGCAAGTAGATCAATAGGTACCACTCCGGCGGGAAGGTAAACGGCGTTTTCGTGCGCTGCTCTGGTTCGCCAGAAGCGGCTTTGTCATACTGGCCACATGACCTGGAAGCTGTACGCCGGCTCTCGGCCAATAAAGTGAGATGAGTGCCGCAACCCCAGAGTCGGTTGCGACACAAAGGATTTGCCCAGCCAGATGTTTGGGATAACTTTAGGGGAAGGGGCATAGAGCACCTGGTTTGAATGCAGAAGGAATCCCTGACATCTTCCAGGTATGTCTGGGAGAGATCCCTGCCTGAAACCCTGGAGAGCTACTGCCAGTCAGAGTAGGCAGCAACGGCCTGACTAAGCTGGCTGGGTGGGAGCTGGACTCCAGAGATTTGCTTGATTAGGAGAAAACAACAAGCTGTTTCTTATTTGTAAGCCGCATTGAGTCTGTAAGGGAAAAAGGCAGCGTGTTGTTATTATTATTGTTATTATTATTATTATTATTAATAATAATAATAGTTGCTGTTAGATTCATCTGTCTCAAGAGACAATGGAGTGTACCTCTGGGGGTGAATGGAGCCAGGCATTAATCGATGCTGACTGGCGAGACACTCACCAATTCCTTGTTGAATCAAGACTAAAAACCTTGCCATTGTATCCTTGGGATCGTGAGTTGCTGGGAATCTTCCTTCCTTGAAAAACAGCTGGCATTTTTTTTAAAAAATGTATTTTTATTAAAGATGTTCTTGATTTACAAAAGTATGTGCAATGTCTCTCTCTCGTATCCCCCCCCCATGTAACATTTTTACAAATCAGATTCATTTGTTGAGACATTAGGAAGGGGGAAGGAGGTGGAGGGGGGGAAGATGAGTGGGGGTGGGGTCACGTGGCAATGTTTCCCTATTTTAGTTAATATATGTGGTGGTTTGTGTCAGCGTTGCTTGTGCAGATTCTCTGCTGTTCGCTTGTGTTTCTTTGGTGGTGAGAGAAGTTGGGGTTTGCCTAGGGTGTGGCTGTTCATTTGTGGTTGGCTGTGGTGGTCTTTGTTTTCATGTGTGAGTGGGGTGTGCTTGTGTGTTTTGGATCAGGTTAGCCATATTGATTTGTATGCCGTTGGTGGATTTTGGTCATTGTCTTGTTGGGCTGTGTGTGTGATAAAGGGGAGCCATACCGGGGTGAAGGCGTCTTCTATTTGTCCCCGTGTCAGTTTCAGTTTATTAGTTAATTTTTCTAGTAAGGCTGTTTCCCATACTATTTGATACCATTGGTCCATGCTTACTCCTGACAGTTCTCTCCAGTGTCTGGTTATGATGTTTCTGGCTGCTGAAAGTACTGTATTTTTCGCTCCATAAAACGCACCTAGTTTTTAGAGGAGGAAAGGGGGAAAGCCCTGTTTTTTTGAGGATCAGCTCAAAGTGGTGCCACTTTTTTTGCAAAGGGAAAAACCCTGTTTTTTTGAGGATCAGTTCAAAGTGGTGCCGCTTTTTTTTTGCAAAGGGAAAAGCCCTGTTTTTTTGAGGATCAGCTCAAAGTGGTGCCGCTTTTTTGCAAAGGGAAAAGCCCTGTTTTTTTGAGGATCTGTTCAAAGTGGTGCCGCTTTTTTTGCAAAGGGAAAAGCCCTTTTTTTTTGAGGATCAGCTCAAAGTGGTGCCGCTTTTTTTGCAAAGGGAAAAGCCCTGTTTTTTTGAGGATCAGCTCAAAGTGGTGCCGCTTTTTTGCAAAGGGAAAAGCCCTGGTTTTTTTTAGGATCAGCTCAAAGTGGTGCAGCTTCTTTTGGAAAGGGAAAAGCCGTTTTTTTTTAGGATCAGCTCAAAGTGGTGCCGCTTTTTTTGCAAAGGAAAAGCCCTGTTTTTTTTGAGGATCAGCTCAAAGTGGTGCAGCTTCTTTTGCAAAGGGAAAAGCCCTGTTTTTTGAGAATCATCTGAAAGTGGTGCAGCTTCTTTTTCAAAGAGGAAAAGACCCGTTTTTATGGGGTTCAACTCACAGTTTGCAGCTTCTAGTCCTACAGGAAAGGGAGCCATTTCTACAGTTTCCAGACAGATAATCTAATCAGCCAGTTCCATGTCGCTGGGGAAACAAACAGCCTCCCTCTGCAAGCCTCCCTCTGAAGTGTGCATGCACACGAAAGCTCATACCAAGAACAAACTTAGTTGGTCTCTAAGGTGCTACTGGAAGGAATTTTTTTTATTTTATTTTGTTTTAGCCTCCCTCTGCATTCAACAACGGAGGCCTGGGCAAGGGGGCGGGGCTGGAAAGGGAGCCTTATCTCTCTCCCGATCGCTTGCTAAACAGCTGTTCAGCGGCTTCCTTTCAACACCCTCTTCTCTCTTTGTAAAAAAAAAAAAGCACAATCTGCTTTTGGCCCCTAGGCAATTTGGCTCCAGGGACCACGCATTCGCTCCATAAGACGCACAGACATTTCCCCTTATTTTTTAGGAGGAAAAAAGTGCGTCTTATGGAGCGAAAAATACAGTAGGTGGGTTATGGGTTCTTTGTGGTGTAAGTGGGCATTGTCTTGGAAGATGTTCAGTAAGGCCAGTTCTGGGGTGATTTCTAATACTTGCTTGGTTATTTTACACATTTCTGTTGAACTGGCTCATGTCTCCATCTCCCTGCTGAATTAAATTCACATCTCCCTCCTTTGATCCGCCAGCTCTTGCCAGCTCTCTGCTGCCTTGTAGGAAGCCAGGGCCATTCAGCTGAAGAAACCTGCTCCCTGCTCCCTGGCTGACTGCAGGCAACCTGTCAGTGGGGATTGGAGACTTTGCAAGGAAGACAGGAGAGAAAAGGAATCTGTATCTGTCAGAGGGCTGCTGTATATTCATTCATGTGTGTCTGGGTGTCTAGAGTGCAGAACAACGCAGGGAGGCAGCGCATTTAAGAACACCTGACAAGCAACTGAGAGGGCTGGTTTGCTTTGGGGCTAACGGGGTTACCATCTCCCCCAACATAAAAGGGCTGGGAGTCTTCAGGATCTGCCAGACTGATGCTATTTTGGGGTGGCGTTCAGTCCATAGCTGTCAACTTTCGGATTTGAAAATAAGGGATTTTTTTCAAACTTTCGAATTTGAAAATAAGGGATGCCGCGAGGGCGGTGCAATGGCACCAAGTAGCCTCGCCACCCTGCGCACCAGAGGCTGCGCACGAATGGGTGAGCGAAAGAGCGAGCGCGTAGACGGCAGGCAGGCTGTCTGTCTGGTTGGGCGTGAGGGTCTGGCTGCACAAGGCATGCAAGCGCCGCCCCCAGTCAGTCTCAGACTCCTTATTGGCAGCCGAGCAACGCAGCTGAGGAGCCTCCCTGGCCGGCAGGGGGGGAAAGGAGCTGCTTCCTTTGAAATCCGGGAAATTTAAGGGATATCAACACTCCGGGATAGCAGCGGGAAACGGCATTGAAATAAGGGAGTTTCCTGCAAAAAAAGGGAGGGTTGACAGCTATGGTTCAACCATGTGCTGGCAAATTGAGGTTGCACAATTGCAGATTGGGAGTGCCTTGTGCAACTAACCAGCAATGATGGCTGCCCACCCAGGTGGCTTTAACAAAGGAACAGGCGAATTCGTGGAGGAGAGGGCAATCGATGGCTACTGGTCTGCTCTGACTGAAGCCGGAGGCAGCAATGCTTCCAGCAATATCCTAGTTGCTGGAAAACTGCCACGGACTGGCTGGAGGCAGAGGAGTGGAAGGAGGCACCAGCTTGGGAACCGCCAAGGGAAGAAGGCATGGAGCCAGGGGATTGGTGGCGGGATGACGAGTGGTCAGAGCGAGAAGAGGGAGCAGACTGGGAGGAGGAGGTGTCGGAGGTTGAAGAGGCGACAGGGTTTAGTGAGCAGGAAGAGGCTGGGGCAGAGAGCAGTCCAGACTCAGAGGCAGGAGAGGAGGGGGGCCCAGAAGACAGAGATGAGGCAGGCTGCTGGAGGACCCAGGGGGGTCTCCCTCTCCTGCTATGACCAGTTCCTCCCCCCCCCCGGTCTCCCAGAACACACAGAGAAATGAAGACGGCTGAGTAAAGAGATAAAAGACGAAGAAGCCAAGACACCGTTGATGGAATCTTTCGAGGAGTTGGAGATGGTGTTTATATGTGGTCCATGTTTCACAATAATACAGTAAAGTTGTTAGTAGAATAGCTTTGCAGACAAGCATTTTGCTTCCCTTGCAAATCTCCCAGTCCTCAAACACTCTGCGCTTCAATCGGGAGAAAGATGCACTCACAGAGCTCATGCGATGCTGGATTTCGGCATCAGTGTTGACCCTTGTGGAATGATAACTGCCCAGGTAGGAAAAGTGATCAACACTTTCCAACGTTACACCATCGAAAAAATATGGGAGAAAGAGGAGATCCCAGCAGACTTTAGGGATGCCAAAATTATCAACCTTTTTTTTTAAAGGTTGGATTGCGGAAACTATTGAGACATCTCTTCAGTAGCTGCGGTTTGCAAAATTATTTTAAGGATCTTAGGAAACAGTCTCCTCACTATATCCGAGGCTTGTTGTTGTTCAGTCGTTCAGTCGTGTCCGACTCTTCGTGACCCCCTGGACCAGAGCACGCCAGGCACGCCTATCCTTCACTGCCTCTCGCAGTTTGGCCAAACTCATGTTAGTAGCTTCGAGAACACTGTCCAACCATCTCATCCTCTGTCGTCCCCTTCTCCTTGTGCCCTCCATCTTTCCCAACATCAGGGTCTTTTCTAGGGAGTCTTCTCTTCTCATGAGGTGGCCAAAGTACTGGAGCCTCAACTTCAGGATCTGTCCTTCTAATGAGCACTCAGGGTTGATATCCGAGGCTACCCTTCTTGAATCCCAAAATGGTTTTCACAGTGGGATCAGATGTTAAACAGGGTTGTGTTATCGCCCCAACTCTATTCATTATGTTCAGAAACTCCCCACCGGAGTAGAAATCATATATCGGAGAGATGGAAAGCTCTTTAATCTGAGCAGGCTGAAAATGAAGAGTAAGGTTACCATAACCTCCGTCATAGAGCTTCAGTATGCTAGTGACAACGTCCTGTGTATGGGGAAAAGCAACCTGTCGCTCTCCAGGTGCTGCTGGACTCTAACTCCCATCAGCCCCTGCCAGCCTAAGCTGTCGCCCAAAATCACCAAGGCAGGGGGGAGTGCATTAGGGCTCCCGCTCAGAATCCTTGCCCTCCATCGCCATCTAGGGATCCGCCAGGGATATGTGTCCATCAAGCATGTGCTTGTCTGTCCGTCATGCCCTCAAGTATTATTCCTGTCACTCATCCAGCTTCTAAGCTGGGCCGCTCAGATTCTCGTGGTCGCATCTTGCCACAGGATGGCAGCCGGCACCCAAATCACTTCCTCTGAAGAGAGATTTCCCTATTCGCAGATGCAAGAGCGTGGCGTGGAAGTTCCTTCTACAAAGGAAGCATTATTTTGAGGTCCACTCAGGGAGACATTCACATTAAGAACGGGAGAAGAGCCCTGGCTGCTGGGTCAGGCCAAAGGGGTTGAGTCCAGCATCCTGTTCTCACAGTGGCTGACCAGATGCCCATTGCGGGAAACCCGAAAGCAGGATTCGAATACAAGAGCAATTCTCTCCTTCTGTGGTTTCCAGCAAATGGTATTCAGAAGCATTGAGGTGGCCAATTGGGAAGGCAGAGCATAGACTCTGTGGCTGGTGGCCATTGACAGCCCTCTCCTTTGTTGTTAATAAATAATAATAATAATAATAATAACAATAACAATAACAATAATAATAATAATTAATACCCTGACCATCTGGCTGGGTTTCCCCAGCCACTCTTAGATTAGAATTCAGAATTAGAATTTGTCTAATTAACTTCTAGCAGTTCGAAAGCACGTCAAAGTGCAAGTAGATAAATAGGTACCACTCCGGCGGGAAGGTAAACAGCGTTTCCGTGCGCTGCTCTGGTTCGCCAGAAGCGGCTTTGTCATGCTGGCCACATGACCCGGAAGCTGTACGCCGGCTCCCTCAGCCAATAATGTGAGATGAGCGCCGCAACCCCAGAGTTGTCCACGACTGGACCTAGTGGTCAGGGGTACCTTTACCTTTAATTATCTTCCAAAGCCACCTAGGTGGGTGGCCGCCATCCCTGCCTCTTGTGGCAGCGAGTTCCACAGTTTATGTGAAGACGTGAGGAAGAGGGACTATAGCTTTCCAATGGCTGCCTCAGGACTTAAGGAAGAATTCACAGCAGCAAACATGCCCCCCTTTGCTATGCCGGATCTCCAAGGTGTTTACGGAGCCCGGCGACTCTATGGCTCCACCTTCTCTCCTCTGACTCACCTGTGTCTGGGTCGCTAGTCGAGAACGCAGATATGTATGTGGTATTTTGACGGCTGGGTCCCCCCCCTTAGGGCGAGGAGGGAGATGCTCCACTCAAAACAAAGACCAGAGGAGCTACAGCAATGTAAACCGCGACTTTTATTGTCATTTCTCCGAACTGCACCACAGGCAGCCGCGCACCACAAACGTCCCGCGTGACAAACGCACATTGGCTATGCTCCTTTCAGCACGCTGCTCCCGGCTGCTGGCGCACCACCGCCCCGACGGGGAAGAGCCTTTCACAGAAAGGAGCAGGGGCTCGTCTGAGCGGTGCAGCACTCGGAGCTGGGGGGACGGATCTGCGGCGGCAGCAACCAGGACACAGCCCAGACCCGGTTAGGAGTTCCCAGAAATGCAAAAGTATATACTATAGATACATATAAAAATACAGGCTGGTAGCATAGGGCTTCCCTTGGACATCTATAATACAAAAGGACTTGCTTCTTCGATAGCCCCTTCCCTTAAACCACACCCCGAAGGTTACCAACGCATATGGGTCAAAGGCTATCTTCCCCGGTTGCACAATTTAGTGCTCCCCCCCCCCATCGCACAGCGAGGACCCTTTTAGGATGGTGGCTGCCACGACGTTCGTGCCCCTGGTGACCCTGGAAGGGACGTCTGCGGCTCTGGTTTGCTCAGGTCTAAAGGAGCAGGAAGAAAAAGAAGAAGAGTTTGGATTTGATATCCCGCTTTATCAATACCCGAAGGAGTCTCAAAGCGGCTAACAATCTCCTTTCCCTTCCTTCCCCCACAACAAACACTTTGTGAGGTGAGTGGGGCTGAGAGACTTCAGAGAAGTGGGACTAGCCCAAGGTCACCCAGCAGCTGCATGTGGAGGAGTGGGGAAGCGAACCCGGTTCACCAGATTACGAGTCTACCGCTCTTAACCACTACACCACACTGGCTCTCAAGAAGGTCTCAGGTTCAATTTCAAGCAGCACCTCTGGGTCGGGCTGGGAATGTCCCCTGCCTGAGCCCCCAGATAGCTGCTGCCGGTCAGTGTAGAGCAGCGTTTCCCCAACATGGGTCTCTAGCTTTCTTTTGGACAACAACCACTCCCATGATCCCTGACCGCCCTTGCTAGCTAGGGATGATGGGAGCTGTAGTCCAACAACAGCTGGAGACCTAAGTTTGGGAAACGCCAGTGTAGAGAATTCTGAGCTGGTTGGACGCCAGACTCCCTGTAAGGCACCTTCTCTGAAAATCAGACCCACACTTTAGACATGAAGCAGGCGGAAGTAGGAACCAACTGCCTTCCACCATGCTGAGCCAAGCCACTGGGAATATATTGCCTTGCTCTGGCTGGCAGCAGCTTTCTGCCCTGCAAGTTGGGACCCCGTCGCAGGAGATGCTAGAGTTTAGAAGCTGGGATGCGAGGCGTGCAAAGCAGAAGAAGAGTTTGGATTTGATATCCCGCTTTATCACTACCCGAAGGAGTCTCCAAGCGGCTCACATTCTCCTTTCCCTTCCTCCCCCACAACAAACACTCTGTGAGGTGAGTGGGGCTGAGAGACTTCAAAGAAGTGTGACTAGCCCAAGGTCACCCAGCAGCTGCATGTGGAGGAGCAGAGACACGAACCCGGTTCCCCAGATTACGAGTCTACCGCTCTTAACCACTACACCACACTGGCAGGGACTCGTCTCCACAGTGGTGCTGAGCCCCTCATCCGGTTAGTGCAAGGAGTTAGCTTGGCACTTTCCCCCTCCCTGGCCTGCTAAATCTGGAGATTTGGGGAGGGTGCAGGCAAGGGGGACGTCCCACTGCACAAATCCTTATACTAATGGAAGGAGAGGCTTCGCGCTGCTTTGGATACAAGCCCCGAGCTGCAGGCCCGTGCCCAGAGCTGACCTCTCTTCAGGTGTAAGTTTGGACTTCTCAAGTACGGTGCCACTAGCTGGCAGGCCCTGCTGCCATCTGAAGGCCTAGCCCACCCTCAGAACCAGCCAAGCAATTCTGCCCCCATTTGCTGTGGGGATCGGAAAGGGACAAAGCACACATTTGCCAAACCGCTGGCATCCACTGGGACCCAAACAGCATAAAGTATCACTGTGGTGATAATATGAACCATAAACAACCAAAACCACCACACAATGGCTGAAACTATAATAAAAGATTTACTGGAATCCTCTTCTGAAAAACTAACAGGTAAATGCACTCAATTAACATGTAATGGCTTTCTTAAAGGTACAACGTGTCTTCTCTTCCTATTGGTGTATTTAAGTTCTGTAGTTCACTCTTTCACTAAGCTGTGCCTGTGGAATATTTCGCATGTTGTGCTAATCCGAATGCTTAACCTGGTAAGATGATACATGGTATTATGTAAACAATTTTGTACGATTCATGCATAATGTTTCATTGTAATTTGGGTATTGTCTATATTGTACAGAACTGATGAAGCTATATAGCGAAACCTATGAGTAATCCGGAGGACAGGTCTTCTTTCTTCGTCCTTCTCATGTGCCACTTGTGTTGATTTCGGCTGGATGGTGATGTTGCAAGACTCATATAAATATGCTTCATCTACTATTACATCCATGAGATTTTTGCTTTGAACCGTTGAAGAATTCTACTATCTACTCCCCATCAACCAATTGTGAACGATTTGTTGGCACCAAGATTTTGTTGCTATACACAACCTGTTGCTGAATGGTCCAGTCACGTGAACATTATACATTCTGTTATATCACGCATATATGGCTTGTTAATCATGTGGCTTTATTGAAAGACTATTAGTTTTTCAGAAGAGGATTCCAGTAAATCTTTTATTATAGTTTCAGCCATTGTGTGGTGGTATCCACTGGGACCCACCAGCACATCTCTGAAGACATTGCTTGGATTCACAAAGGCAACTTTTTGCTGGTGTGCTCTCTGCATTTGCATCTAATTCCCCCCTGCACTCATTCCTCAAGGTCCCCGTCCCTGGCCTGTGCCGCCATGCAAGACTTACCCACAAGCAGTGGGCTTTTAGCTGGACCAGTCCAAATACATTGAGAGTTTATATGCAGCCACACAAAGACCCTCACAGCTGGTTCTATAAAACAAAGCTAGCATCCCCCGCAAGGGAACTGTTATCTCACAGAAACCAGACAACCGACCGCACACCCGGTCAACTGTCGTTGTTGTTTTAAGTCTTCTTTTAAGCAACGGCAACACAGACCCACAGATCCAGCCTCGGCTTTTGTGCGACCGCGAGATATGGCTTCCGAGGAGGTCCGCAGAGCATCTTTAATTCCACACCAAAAGCCAGAGACACGAAAAAACGGGATGGCTTGTCCAATCAGACAGCTCCGTCTCCCAGGGCGCCAACACTCGCCTTTGTCAACACAGCTGTGAGCCGAAATCCGGAACACTCCCCTGCTCAGTCACCAGGGTAATACTGCCCTCTAATGGTAAGAACTGTTTTATCTACAGAGCTTCTCCATTTCTGATCGGACGCAGGACAACAGGCTGGGGGACGGAGGCGGCTTCAAACTTCACCAAATGGCAAGCATTTGGGAATAAGGCACTTTTGAGCACACCTCCTTCATGTTTCTAATCAGCTGGGTAAGTGTGCCGAGACTTGGCCCTCACATGCGGCTAGACCCTATGGAGGAAAATTCTCATCACTGCATAGCGACTTCCATGACACAGGTGCTCATCTGAATCCAACTCAGATTAGATCAGGGTGTGTGTGTGTGTGTGTGTGTGTGTGTGTGTGTGTGTGTGTGTACATCTGCATTTAATATCAGCCTGCAACTTCACCATACAAATTGACTGCTGCCTGATATCATGACTTGGGACCTGCCTTGGCTAACCTGGCGTCGTGCAAAGGCGTTTGGACCGCAGTTGCCATCTTCTTGGCTGCATGATGCTAGAAGCTCATGGGAACTGTAGTTCAAACAGTTCTGCACGGCACCCGGTTAGCAAAGGCTGCCTTAGATCGATCAGCAGTTCAGCTCAGTAACAACAACAAAAAGCTGATTGATAGGAATTTGGAGTCAAGGAATTTGGCTGCAGTCATGCATCTGGGATGGACGAAAGGGTTGCCTCAGGTGAGCTGTCGCTGTTGTTACCTGTGTCTCAAGAGACACAGAGGAAAGTGTTATGCAAACCGCGATGGCTGACTTGTGCGATCGTGCGATGCTGAGGCATTCACAAGAGACTGCTAATTCCTGAAAATCTCCTCTTCCTTCTCCAAAACCAAGTCTTCCGAGTAAACCAGCCACACTTATTGGTAATATCACCTGCCCTTCCCAAGCGCCCTGACCAGCACACCAGAGTGAAAGATCAGCCTCGTTCCTTGCCAAAATTTGTCTCGCCAAGATCCAGGCTCCGTCCACAGATCTGGGCGGGCCACTTCTGATGGTGCGCCAAATGACAAGAGGGCTGTCCAATGAGAAGCGAGGAACAGGGCAAGCAATGGCAACGTTGCTCCTTTATGTACAGTCCTCCAAGCCCAACACAGTCCAGCCTACCAGGTGCTTGAATCCCCAGCTGAGGGCAAGGCAAACCCTGACAAGTCGCTATCCTTGGCTGAGGAGGGACTGAGATTGGCCTGCCGGGAGCGGAGTCTGCAATTTGCAACGGCTGGTACCAGAATGGCATGAAGTGGGGGGTGGGGGTGGGCACCTGTGCTCGGCTGCCAATAAGGAGTCTGAGACCGACTGGGGGCGGAGCTTGCATGCCTTGTGCAGCCAGACCCTCACGCCCTGTGCCAAACCGGCGGTGCCAATGGCAAAGCACAACATAAAAGAACATGCAGCCTCATTGCAACTGCTGCTTTACGGCACACAAACAAACACGCCCCTGCCTGTATCACAAAGCAAAATCTCAAAAGGAAGCTGCGAACATCTTGTTCGGACATGCTGTGGACAGCGCAGGTACCGGTGAAAGCTCACCTGAAGCGATTGGCAGAATCTAGAGGTTCCCACCCTGAGACCTCAACTGTTAACACTGATTAGCTGGTCAGCCTATTTGGGCACCAAAACAGGGGGAAGGGGGTGGGGAAATGAAAGAATGGAAATTTTCTGCCTATTTAGAAAAATATCCTTGCTTTCAGCTTTATAAAATAATATATATATATACAGGTACATATATATATTTAAGAAAGGCTCCAGTTAGAAAAAAAGACAAGTGTATCAAAATATGGCGATGCTGTATGGCTGTGAATACAAAACCCCTCAAAAATATTTGTTCGCGTGCTTTTTTTTAAAAAAAGGCATCGTGCTAAGAAACTTAAATCATTTTGCTTCCCCCGCTCCCACAGAAAGGCTGAAGGTCTTGGGACAATTTGAGATAGACCCATTGAACGAAAACACGTTAACTCCAAGGCCGCCATCCTCTGAACACCAGCAGTCTCCTTCCCCTTGGAGAGTTTCGCAACTTTTCCGGAAGAATGGAGAAGCCGAGCGGCAACTTCTAAAGCTCTCGGCTCAAAGTCCAGGCTACGCAGAACGCTGCTCAGCAACAGGCTATGGGGCTGCCCCACGGAAATGTGTTTGGTACTGATTGGGTCAAGAAGCAGAAGTCACGGCCAATTCCAGCTCTATGCGACCCCCGAGCAAGGTTATTTGGAAGTTTATCTTGAGTTATTTTTTTGTTATTTGGAGTTATTTGGAAGGTTTTCTTGAGTTATTTACATTTCTTAGAATTAGTTTATAACGTTTTTGAGTATTTTTGCTCTTGAGCAATTCTGCTCTTGAATCATTAAACATATTGTTTGTTTGAGTATTACTATATAAATATACGTTCATCTCGTTTCAGGGATCTTTCACGGTGCAGACTTCTTTTTTTGTAATTCCAGCTCTCTGGCAGTGCACATAAAGGTAAAGGTAAAGGGACCCCTGACCATTAGGTCCAGTCGTGTCCGACTCTGGGGTTGCGGCGCTCATCTCGCTTTATTGGCCGAGAGCCAGCGTACAGCTTCCAGGTCATGTGACCAGCATGACAAAGGCGCTTCTGGCGAACCAGAGCAGCGCACGGAAATGCCGTTTACCTTCCCGCCAGAGCGGTTCCTATTTATCTACTTGCACTTTTGACGTGCTTTTGAACTGCTAGGTGGGCAGGAGCTGGGACCGAGTAACGGGAGCTCACCCCATTGCAGGGATTCGAACCGCCGACCTTCTGATCAGCAAGTCCTAGGCTCTGTGGTTTAACCCACAGCGCCACCTGGCAGTGCACATACCTGTGTGCTATTTTATTCCACGGAAGACTAATAAATATTGTACAGTCGCATCTTACGTGGGGGTTCGGTTCCAAGGGTTCTGCGTATGCACAAAAATCATAAATACCCAAACCCTTGGGAGTCACGCCTGCAGCTGGCAGAGAACTTTAAAGATAAACCACACTGATCCAGCAGAAAAAAGAGAGTTTTTAAGCTCTCTGCCTTAACTTGGGGACGAAGGCCGGCCCAGAACACCGGCTCTGGGATGTTCACACAAAATCTCGCAGGAACCCAGACTGCGAGATCTTGCATGAGCATCGCCTTGCCCCTCAAGTAAGGCGAAGAACATAAGAACTCTTTAAAGATCTCTACCTCGTTTGGAGTTAAGTTGCACGATTCCAACCGGTCTGCCTACAACCGCATATGGTCGAATTGGTGCAAGCTCAATGCACGTAAGATGCGATCCTGCTGTACCTGCACATCATAGGAGCATAGCTGTCAACCCTCCCTTTTTTTGCAGGAAACTCCCTTATTCCAATGCCGTTTCCCACTCCTATCCCGGATTGTTGATATCCCTTAAATTTCCCGGATTTCCAAGGAAGCAGCTCCTCTTCCTCCCTGCCGGCCAGGGAGGCTCCTCAGCTGCGTTGCTCGGCTGCCAATAAGGAGTCTGAGACCGACTGGGGGCGGAGCTTGCATGCCTTGTGCAGCCAGACCCTCACGCCTAACCAGACAGACAGCCTGCCTGCTGTCTACGCGCTCGCTCTTTCGCCCACCCATTCGTGCGCAGCCTCTGGAGCGCAGGGTGGCGAGGCTACTTGGTGCCATTGCACCGCCCTCGCGGCATCCCTTATTTTCAAATCCGAAAGTTTGTGGGAAATCCCTTATTTTCAAATCTGAAAGATGACAGCTATGCATAGCCAACGTGCGTTGGCTGCACACAAATGTTACTGTATTTGTAAAGCGTTTTGTGTGTTTTGTTTTATAAAGAGCTATGCTGAGCGGAGAGACCCCAAAACGCAGCAGCGCAGAGAGGTAAGGGGGCAAAACTATTTCTCCTAATGTGCCTGTGCTCAGAGGATGGCAGAGGCAGGGGAGGGATTTCCTACAGAACAGGATGGAAAAAGGGGTCGTAGCAGGAGACATGGAAGCAGCGACTTTCATCGCGGTTTCTACTGGATCATGTTGACCTCTTTCCCCGTTCTCTGCCCCAAAAAAGGGCTGGCGAGGGGAGCATCTCGGGATACATGGAAGACCCAGTTCAAAAAAGAAAACAGCAAAGATATATTATGGGGGTGAGGAAGAAGCCATGCTTACGACGCAGCAGCAACACCCCCCCCTCCCTCGACAGCAAAAAGAAAAGGGGAGCAAGTTTTCTTCCCTGTGTGTAAGCAGAGCTTATAAGATTGTCTATATATGCAACATGGGGTGGGGTAGTTAACTTTTTCTACAAAAGGCATTTGAAAGAGAAAAACAAAACGTAAAACGGGAGATCTGCAAGTTCAAGCATACAATAAACAAATACTCCTCTCTATACTTATATACGCATTTTTTTTATATAATCTCTCTCTCTCTCTCTCTCTCTCTAACTTAAGGTACTTTGGTCAGCAAACCTTATTGCTACATCCTGACAGAATTATCTGTTCATGAGGTTGTTTCCACCACAAATGAAAACGCTCCCAGCAGCTTTCAAAATCTCACTTTTCTGAACATCGGTTTTTGTTTCATTTCCCTTTTTCTTTTGTAAACAGCACAAAATATCAGAGATGATGTCACTGCAGTCCTTTTCCCCCTTTCCCTTTTGGTGGGGAAGAACAGGAAAATGGCACGGTGGCCCGACTGCGGCATGACACACGTCGCCCTCCCCCAAGGCCTCTCGAACGAAGGAGGACGAGGGTCCCTTTGGTCAGTTATTTTGCTCACACCTGTGGTCTCGATGGCGTCCCGTGTGGGATGTGTGCATTTCTTTGGCTTGACACAGTGCAGGAAGTAAAAAAAGGGGGGGGGGGTAGAAAGAAAACTATATAGACCAATGTCCTCGCTTTCAGCATCGATGCCACGACGGCCGACCCGAAGAAAGCTGCAAAATGTGATGGAAGAAAGACAGCAAATAAAACTAAAAAGCCAATCTTTGTGCATCTTTTTTTTCTTGTCAAAATGAGAGAGCGCAACACGCGCTAAAGGCTGCCCCCCCCCCTTTTCCGAGAACAGAAGACCGCCGTGTTTCCAGAGCAAAATCCCGTCGCGGACATCAGTTCGCCTTTGGGACAGGCACGTTTTTGTCAAAGTGCAACACTGTTATCTGTATCCAAGAAGAGATCTTGATGGGGGATATATATCTCTAGATCCCTGCTATGGCACCAGAAATACATCCAGGGAACGTGTGGTCCTCATTCTTGGGCCACCTCCCTCCTGAGTGCCCAGCTCCCGGAGGCGTTTCCGAAGAGGCAGCGTCAGACGACAAACTCCGGGACTTCTTCGTGGGCCAGATCCAAAGAGAAGTACTTGCTGGTCCTCTTGACGGGGAAAGCGTCATGAATGTTGATGCACTGCTGCGCTAAGCAGCCGTTGCAGTAGAGGCCCTCTTCTGCCAGCCCGTGGCCACAGCCGAAGGTGTAGCTCTGAGCCGTCTCCTGGCAGAGGCTGGCCAGTCGCAGGAAGTCCTTTTGGTAGAGCCGGATGTCGTCCAGGCTCAAGCTGTGCCGGTCGGTGGAGGTCTTGGGCTTCCGGCAAGCCGTCTGCAGGAGACAGGAAAGAAGGGTTTAAGGCGGAAGCTGACAACCTTTGGGAGTCCAAGGCTCCCTTGACCAACTGCAGAGGACCCTAAGGTCCATGAATAATAATAGCTTAAGGGTCCCGGGCCCTAAAGAAGCCAGATTATCCTCCACCAGGGCCAGGGCCTTTTCAGTGATGGCCCCGACTAACTTGGCCAGTTAGCCCTGTCGATGCTACATTTATGTTGTACTTTATGCTGTTTTTAAGTCGTTTTTAATCGGTGTTTTATATTTGTTGTTAGCCGCCCTGAGCCCGGTTTTTAAATCGGGAAGGGAGGGGTATAAATAAAAAATTATTATTATTATTATTATTGTTGTTGTTGTTGTTGTTGTTGTTGTTACATTCTTTCTGCGGCTCCCTTGTGAGGATCAGGAGCCCAGTTAGGTCACCCCTTGCAATGTAGCCGAAGCAAAATTCCAAGTATGTTGGAAAATGTAAGGTAAAGGTAAAGGGACCCCTGACCATTTGGTGCAGTCGTGTCCGACTCTGGGGTTGCGGGGCTCATCTCGCTTTATTGGCCGAGAGCCGGCGTACAGCTTACAGGTCATATGGCCAGCATGACTAAGCCGCTTCTTGTGAACCAGAGCAGCGCACGGAAACGCCGTTTACCTTCCCGCCGGAGCGGTTCCTATTTATCTACTTGCACTTTGACGTGCTTTCGAACTGCTAAGTTGGCAGGAGCAGGGACCGAGCAACGGGAGCTCACCCCGTCGTGGGGATTCGAACTGCCGACCTTCTGATCAGCACCACCTGGGTCCCTCGTTGGAAAATGTACTTGGCCAGTAAATTATTCCTATTCCTGTTCCTTGCCTACAGAACTGGCAGCCTCTCGCCCTCTTTCGAATACCCTCCCTCAGCCTCCTCTCCTCTCCTTGGGAGTTCTCTGGGCAGCTGCCGCCGCCGCCCCTGGTCTCTGGGTGCCCCCAAAGAGAGGTGCCTACTCACACTGCCCCACAGAGGCCTGGGACTTGCCTGTCCATTCTCAACAGCAAGGGCTGGCGGACTGGCTGGCTGGGCTCCCTCACCTGCTTGCTGACTCTGAGGCTGCCTTAGCCCCTGGAAAGCAGCACCCCCTGGCCAGCCCCAGAGGCACCATTCACCTGTGGAGCCTGTAGCCAGGGCTGCCCTGCAAGCCTTTGGGAGGCAGAGATGCAAGAGGGCATCAGAGGAGGGAGGGAAGGAAAGAAGGACAGAGGCCAGCGTTGCCCACAGAACCCCTGGCCATCCTTCAAGGCACCCCAGGGTGCCACGGCACACGGGTTGAAAACCACTGGCTTAAGGAAACACTAGAGCATGGGTAGGCAACCTAAGGCCCGGGGGTCGGATGTGGCCCAATCGCCTTCTCAATCCGGCCTGTGGACGGTCCAGGAATCAGTGTGTTTTTACATGAGTAGAATGTGTCCTTTTACTTAAAATGTATCTCTGGGTTATTTGTGGGGCATAGGAATTTGTTCATCCCCCCCCCCAAATAATAGTCCGGTCCCCCACAAGGTCAGAGGGACGGTGGACAGGCCCATGATTGAAAAAGGTTGCTGACCACTGCACTAGAGCATGGGTAGGCAAACTAAGGCCCGGGGGCCGGATCCGGCCCAATCGCCTTCTAAATCCAACCTGCAGACGGTCCTGGAATCAGCGTGTTTTTACATGAGTAGAATGCTGCTGAAAAGGTTTGCTGACCCCTGCACTAGAGATTCTACAATTCTATGGCCTCGGATGTTCCTGCCGAACTTACAAACCTGGGGCAATGAATCAATGCTTTGGCCACGAAGCTTGACCACGGTCTCCGAGGAGCTGGAAGTGGACGAACTGACTTCTTTGACGACTAATCCTGTGTTGGAAACAAGAAAGCAGAGAGCCGAGACTCGTCATTATTCGAGGGCGGCCCAGTTCTTAACAGAACCGCTAAGTACCGCTTAGGGAACAGTACACCAGAAGCCTGCTTTTTAGCGTAATGGAAAAATCCGCTTGCTTCGCCACCATTTGGCAGATTTTTCAAATGTGGCTCAAGAGACAGAACTTGTAATATATTCCCGAAAACCATTTTGTGCAGAGACGGTCCACATTTATCACGCCTTGGAACAAGAAGTGCCACTGTGATATTAGACCCCGTTCACTCTTTTATCATCCAATAGCTTTTTAAGACAAAACACAATTTCAGTTTCAGGGTATTGATTAAACTGACCGTAGCCATTACAGTTCAAATGGATGGTGTGATTATGTAGCTCTTGCATATTACTTATTTTTCCTGGGAAATCTCAACTCGGCACGGATTGCTTATTTATCCCTATTTAATGAATTTTGCTGTGGGGTGCACTATGTTCAGATTCCTGCACTGCCAGGGGGGCTGGACTAGATGACCCCTGGTGCCCCTTTCCAACTCTAAAATTCTACGATTCTCCCTTGAGCATGGCATAGCCGGATACAACCTTACCTGTGTATTATTTATTCAATAGCTTGGCAGGGTTTCTTAGAAGAAATCAAAGATGTTCATTTTTTTTTCTGAGGGATAGCTCAGTCGGTAGAGCATGAGACCCTTAATCTCAGGGTCGTGGGTTTGAGTCTCACGTGGGGTGAAAGATTCCTGAATTGCAGGGGCTTGGACTAGATGACCCCTGTGTAGATTTCCAAATCTACAAATATGTGATTCCGTTATTTTTAGGAATGTAGGAAACTCTCTCGTACCAAAAACAGTAAGTCCGTAGTCGAAACAAAATAAAAAAATTCCTTCCAGTAGCACCTTAGAGACCAACTAAGTTTGTTCTTGGTATGACCAGGAACTTTCTATCTTCTACCTAAAATACACAAACCAGGAAATCCAGGACACCCCACCATCTCAGGTATTGGCACTATTACAGTGGGTGTTTCCGGTTATATGGACTCTGTTCTGAAACCATACGCCACCAGTGCTCCCAGCTACGTACGTGACACCACAGATTTTCTGAGGAAAATACAATCTTTGAATAATCTTCCTAACAATACTATATTAGCCATGATGGATGTGGAATCTCTGTATACCAACATCCCACACAACGATGGTTTACAAGCTATAAGGAACACCATTTCAGATAAAATCACAGCGGACTTTGCTACCAAACTCTGCCATTTTGTCCTTACCCACAACAACTTCAAATTTGGTGATACAAACTTAGTTGGTCTCTAAGGTGCTACTGGAAGGAATTTTTTAATTTTGTTTCGACTATGGCAGACCAACACGGCCACCTACCTGTAGTAAGTCCGTAAGTGACTGTGGAGGCCAACTCTGGATCCACACATCTTTCCACAGTGGGGACATAGGTTTCTGGGCGGGAGATGAGGGTTTGCCAAACGCTCAGCATTACCCACACTGACTGGCAGCAGTTCCCCTGGGCTTTCGGGCAGGAAGCGTTTCCCAGCGCCACCTGAAGATGTTCTGAAGGAGGAGCTGATTTAAATAGGAAGCTGCCTTATTTTGAGTCACGACTCTCTAGGGCAGTGGTGGCCAAACTTGGCCCTCCAGCTGTTTTGGGACTACAATTCCCATCATCCCTGACCTCTTAGCTAGGGATGATGGGAGTTGTAGTCCCAAAACAGCTGGAGGGCAAAGTTTGGCCATCACTGCTCTAGGGTCTTCCAGACACGAGTCTTTTTTGGAGACACTGCCAGGCAGGGATTGATTCTGAGATTTAGCCGAGATTCCTACACTGCAAGGGGGTGGGTTGGATGACCCTTGGGGGTCCCTTCTAACTCTATGATTCCACGGACCCTAGACTTTCTGTGTGCAAAGCAGATGTTTACCTGAGTGCCCGTTGAACTTCCTAGCCATGAGCATGTCCTCGGTGATGTAAATGCAGACGTCGGGACTCACGTCGTCCAGGGACCTTTCGCTCGTGGGCTCGAGGTCTCGGGGGTCATCGACCAGCATCTCTATTTCTGAACCAAAGAGGGAGGGGCGTGAGATGGGAGTGGGGGAGGGAGGCTGCAGTACGGGGAAGGGCACCGAGGACGCAGCAGAGCAACGTCTCAACCCCCACGCAGAGGATCTTGGCATTCCCCCATCCAGGATTTACACATACAGGTGAAACTCGAAAAATTACAATATCGTGGAAAAGTCCATTTATGTAAGCAACTGTTTTCATTAGCTACTGGAGTTTAATATATGAGATAGACTCATGACATGCAAAGCGAGATATGCCAAGTCTTTGTTTGTTATAATTGTGATGATTATGGCGTGCAGCTGATGAACATTCCAAAGTTGAGATTGTTACTTTGGGGTTCTCATCAGCTGTACGCCATAATCATCACAATTATTTGTATATATAAAATTGTTCAAGTTGGCGTTTTGATTATTCTATTATTATTATTATTATTTGATTATTCTATTATTATTATTATTATTGTTTGTTATTAATATTATTCTATTGTACCGTGTTGTCTGTTTTGTATAGGTTGCTCACGGGAGCAAGACGGTTTGAGCATATTACACTGATACTGGTCCGACTCCACTGGCTACCAATTAGTTTCCAGGTCCAATTCAAAGTGCTGGTTTCGACCTATAAAGTCTTAAATGACTCAGGACCCTAATACCTCAAGGACCGCCTTTCCATATCAACCTACCCAGACCCTGAGATCATCTTCCCAGGCCTTTGTTCGTGTGCCTCCTCCTCGAGAGGTCCAGAGGGTGGCAACACGAGAACAGGGCCTTCTCTGCAGTGGCTCCCCGTCTGTGGAATGCCCTCCCCAGGGAAGTCCGCCTGGCGCCTTCATTATACACCTTTAGGCGCCAGGCAAAAAAGTTCCTTTTCAACCAGGCCTTTGGTTGACCTGATTTACCTCCTATGCCCTTTTAAAACGTGCTTTTTTTGTGGGAGTTCGTCTGAGTGAACTACAGCACGGAAATATAACCAGCCCATCCGTCCCCAAAGGGAGGGGCCCGCCCCGCAGGCTCGGCGCTGCCCTTGCTGCCGGACTTACCTGTTTAACAAACTATTGTATTTTAATATTTTGTTGGGAGCCGGCCAGAGTGGCTGGGGAAACCCAGCCAGATGGGCGGGGTATAAATAATAAATTATTAATAAATAAATAAGAAACAAACAAATTAATTAATAATTAACTAATAATAAATAAATAAGAAACAAACTAATTAATTAATAATAAATAAATAAATAATAAAGTAATTAACAATTAATAAATTAATAATTAATTAACAATTAACAAATTAATAATTAACTAACAATTAATTAATTAATTAATAATTACTAAATTAATTATTAATTATTAAATAAATATTATTATTCTTATATTATTATTACCGTCATCCTGGGAGGAGTCTTCTTCCTCCAGCCGCTCCTTCTCGCTGCTCTCCACGCCCGAAGTGTGGGAGCTGCCGTGGCTGGTCAGGGAGCTGCAGGCCCTCAGCTTGTGGTGGGCGGCAGGCAGCAGGAAGTCGTCCTCGGCCCCCTGCTCGCCCCTGGGCTTGGGGTCAGCCTCGATCCCCGAAGTGTGCGAGCTGCTGTGGCTGGCGGTGGAGAGGCGGGACAGGCACTTGTGCTTCAGGCTCCCGGAGCTGCTGCCGCTCGCGCGGGAACGCTTCTCCATCTGGTCCATTTCCAGGTCGCTGATATAGGACTCGCGGTACTGCTTCTTCTCTAGGAAGGAAAGCCGGGGAGAGTCACGGAGGGGAACGGCACCACATCTCTCTCTTTCTCCAGTCGCCAGTTGGGTTGTTTCATCTACCACATAACACCGGTCTTGAAAGACCTCCATTGGCTTCCAGGACGTTTCCGAGCACAATTCAAAGTGTTGGTGCTGACCTTGAAAGCCCTAAATGGCTTCAGTCCACTATGCCTGAAGGAGCGTCTCCACCCCCATCGTTCTGCCCGGACACCGAGGTCCAGCTCCGAGGGCCTTCTGGCGGTTCCCTCACTGCAAGAAGCAAAGCTACAGGGAACCAGGCAGAGGGCCTTCTCGGTGGTGGCGCCCGCCCTGTGGAACGCCCTCCCATCAGATGTCAAGGAAATAAACAACTACCAGACTTTTAGAAGACATCTGAAAGCAGCCCTGTTTAGGGAAGCTTTTAATGTTTAATAGATTATTGTATTTTAACATTCTGCTGGAAGTCGCCCAGAGTGGCTGGGGAAGCCCAGCCAGATGGGCAGGGTATAAATAATAAATTATCATCATCATCATCATCATCATCATCATCATCATCTAGGGCAGAGCTTTCCTGACTTTTCACATTAGTGACACACTTTCTGCAGCATTTCGCGGCACGCTAATTCAGTTTAACAAGCAAACCGGAGGTTAAAATACAGCACTTTTCCGTCTATAGCACGCCCGGTGTATAAGACGCCCCCTTTTTAAACATTTTTTTAAAGTAAAAAAACCCTACTCTTATACACGGAAAAGTATGGTAACCCTTTTACAGCCCCGGGAGGAGCGTTCGCATGACACGCCTGCAGCCGACACACAAATGTGTCATGACACACAGTTTGGAAAGCTCTGACCTAGGGCCTGCTGTCTCGCTTGCTTTCCTTGCCAAACCCTGGACTTCCCCTTTAGGTAAAAAGGCAAAGGTACAGGACCCCTGGACGGTTAAGTCCAGTCAAAGGTGACTATGGGGTTGTGGCGCTCATCTTGTTTTCAGGACGAGGGAGCCGGCGTTTGTCCGCAGACAGCTTTCCGGGTCATGTGGCCAGCAGGACTAAACCGCTTCTGGCGCAACGGAACACCATGATGGAAACCAGAGCAGTGCTCGGAAACGCTGTTTACCTTCCCGCTGCAGCGGTCCCTATATATCTACTTGCACTTTGACGTGCTTTCGAACTGCTAGGTTGGCAGGAGCTGGGAGATGGGAGTTCACCCCATCACGGGGATTCGAACCACCAACCTTCTGATCGTTAAGCCCAAGAGGTTCAGGGATTTAGACCATAGCGCCACCCACGTCCCTTTACTTCCCTTTACAACTCAACCAGGGAAGTGGGTGGCTCTGTGGGTTAAACCACAGAGCCTAGGGCTTGCAGATTGGCGGTTCGAATCCCCGCGACGGGGTGAGCTCCCGTTGTTCGGTCCCAGCTCCTGCCAACCTAGCAGTTCGAAAGCACGTCAAAGTGCAAGTAGATAGATAGGTACCTCTCCTGCGGGAAGGTAAACGGCGTTTCCGTGCGCTGCTCTGGTTCGCCAGAAGCAGCTCAGTCATGCTGGCCACATGACCCGGAAGCTGTACGCCGGCTCCCTCGGCCAGTAACGCGAGATGAGCGCCACAACCCCAGAGTCATCCGCGACTGGACCTAATGGTCAGGGGTCCCTTTAGCTTACAACTCAACCAAGCCCCCGCCCCCATAATCTCACAGCTCCTCCATGTCCCCCCGTCCCTAGAAAAGGGGGTCACAGCAGCTTCTGCTCCCACAGCTGCACTTTTAAACTCCGTAGAGGTCAGCTTCCTGTTCTCCTGGCTGCACAGAACCTTGTGGACTAGCAGCCTTGGCAGGCTTGCTAGCACAAATAATGAGAGATTTGTGAGGGGACGGGTGGTGGGAGACACAGGCCAAAGCAAAGAAGAGCCAATCCAGGAGACGGGGCCGTTCCTACCTTCGCTCTCCTCCAGCTTCCTGATCTGCCGCAGGACGGGCTGCAGGTTCATGTAGAGGCGGTGGCTGTTGCTCAGGAGCAGCAGGAGATGCCGCGAGCGCAAGGGGCAGGCGGTGTAGTAGGTGAGCTTGCGGGCAGAGGGCAAACCATCGGGCAGGATCTCGAACCTCTTGCCCTGCGGAGAGAAAAGGAGCGCATTCGGGAGTCAGGTGGTGCCTGGAGACCGAACGCCGTGAGATTAAGGATGCAAAAATGAAAGCACGATACGGTAAGATAATCTTTCTTGTCATTGTCCCATACAGAACAACGAAATTGAAGATCTACACCAGACATGCAAAAACCGACAAGCCTACTCTCCAGAAAATGCCTGTTGATTCATTCCCCAACCCGCCTGTGCAGAATTAACCTCCTAAAACTTTAATATCCTACCTGGTTAGCAGGGTGGGGTGGATAAAAATCAATGATTTTTTTTTAAAAAAAATCAAAAAAATCGGATTTTTTTTATTTAAATTGGATTTTTAAAATAAAATGCTTTTGGAGGAAAAATCTTTCTAAATATAGTCTTCTATTTAAGTTACACTGTAGTCCAAAGTCTATTCATCAGGAAATAAGGATTTGTTTTAAGTTTATGAAGTGTGCTAAAACTCAGTCTAAGTTTTTTTTTAAAAAATGTTTAACCACATCAGTTAACAAACATGGATACATATGCTATCATGTTATTGTTTTAGTTAAATAAATTGTTTAAATGGTTATTAAGGAAATGATTATTTTTCTCCTTCCAATAAAGTACAGCAGAAAAGTTGTCTAAATATAAACAGTTAACTTATTAAATCTCACCTCATAATTATCTGTCTATGTATTTCTAGTAGTATAACCAAATCAGTAATTTTTGATATAACTGTAAAAACCACTCTGAAAATTTATTATTCCAAAAATGAAACCTTCATATGGTTGTAAATATTAAGATTATACCAGCAAGAATGAGTCTTTCTGTAAAAAAAATATTTAAATCAAGTCTTACTGACTAGTGATTTAAATCAAGCCTTACTGACTAGTGATTTAAATCGTGATTTATATTGTGATTTAAATCAATTTGATTTAAATCAAATCCACCCTGCTGGTTAGCCCCCTAAAAACTCTGATGCCCCACAACTAAATACAAACACTCCCTTAGAGACTGTGTTTAAAACCAAAATCACTTTTGGATAGAAATTTATCCGGCGGCTAGTCCTGGTCTTTATAACCCTGTACCTCCTTCCAGAAGGCAGAAGCTGAAAGAGATCGTTTCCGGGGTGCGCACTATCCTGCACTATCTCTGCAGCTTTCTTATAGCAGCTGGAGGCATAGATTTGACCCAAGGTGGGAAGAGTGCACCCAATTATTCTCTCCACAGTCTTTACAACCCTGGACAGCATTGTTCTTCCCCTGACCGTGCAACTCCCAAAGGTAAAATGCCCTCAGCAGGTCCTTTGAGAGATTATTTTTCCGGAGGATTCTCAGAAAATATAACCTCTGCTGTGCTCTCTTCATCAGGTCTTTGCTGTTTGCTCCCCAGGTTAGGTCATCTCTCAACTCCATTCCCAGAAATCGAAACACCAAGACCTGTTCCACAGCCTTCCCCTCAATAATAAGTGGCTGAATATTCAAGTTACATTTCCTAAAGTCCACAGTAATCTCTTTTGTTTTCTTTAAATTAAGGAGTAACTCTGCAGTGCAGAGTTAAACTGTGGAACTCCCTCCTGCAGGAGGCAGCGATAGCCCCCAACTTGGACAGCTTTAAAAGAGGATTTGACTGTTTGAAGAACCACTGCAGACAAATGAAAACACGGGCAGTGTCTGAATTACAAGCAGTGGGGTGAAAACAATAAGGCAGAGGGCCTTCTCGGTGGTGGCGCCTGCCCTGTAGAATGCCCTCCCAGCAGATGTCAAGGAAATAAACAACTACCTGACTTTTAGATAAGGCAGCCCTGTTTAGGGAAGTTTTTAATGACTGATGTTTTTAATGTATTTTAAATATTTTGTTGGAAGCCTCCCAGAGTGGCTGGGGAAACCCAGTCAGATGGGCAGGGTATAAATAAATTAATTATTGTTATTGTCATTATTATTAGTGAAATAGAGGTTAATTTGCATTAGATTAAAGTACGTCATATAAAACAGTAGGTATAAGGTGGAATAAAAACACCATGGAAGTAAGGGTGGGGAGTCAAAAATTTTAAGAAAAACATATACAGTTGTACCTTGGAAGTCAAACGGAATCCTTTTCGGAAGTCCGTTCGACTTGCGAAACGTTCGGAAACCAAAGCACGGCTTCTGATTGGCTGCAGAAAGCTGCTGCAGCCAATTGGAAGCTGCGGCGGACATTCGGCTTCCGAAAATCGTTCGAAAACCGGAACACTCACTTCCGGTTTTTGATTGTTCGGGAGCCAAAACGTACGAGTTCCAAGGCGTTCAGCAACCAAGGTACGACTGCATTGAAATGTAAGTAAATTTGTAAAACCTGTGAAAATCAATAAAAAAATTATGTCTAAAAAAAAGAGAGGATTAGACAAATTTGTGGGGGAGAGGGCTGCCAATGGCTACAGATGAACTAAGCTACGGTACAATGGGAAAATGTACATTTTTTGCTCCACCCTTAGATGCCTTTTCAGATGTGGCCCTTAGATGCCTTTTCAGGGGGTCATTGTGGCTCTCAGGGGGAAGGGTCTTTGTGGCACCCGCTTTTCGGGAGACATTGCTGAGAGAGACTCTGCCAGAATCCTGCCCTCCCCCAGGTTTCGAAGGCCAATTCAGTCTTCCAGGGAAGATTTTTATCAGCTGCCTGCCTCAGAGGAGCTGACTTGTTTTTTTAACACTTTGGGCTGCTCTGTTTTATTTGTTGCCGCTTTATTATTCTGTAAGTATTTTATCGCAAGCGGCTTTGAGAGGGTTTTTATTTCTTGCCAGGAAGTGGAGCTCATAAAAGAAGAACAAAACAAAAAAACAGAAACGCCGGCTTTGGGTGCGCGAGGCCTCAAATCAAACTGGTGCAGAGCTTGCTAGTGGGGTTGAATCTTTAAAAAAAAGCAAGTCAGCCTCTAAGGCGCTGCCTTGAAATTATCTTTATTTGTTAAAGGTGGCTTCGAAGCCGTTTACCAAAGACTGCACAGCACTGTTAAAATGCGGAATTCAAAACACGCCGTAATTAAAACGCACTGTTTCTCAGGTGCGTCAGCAGAAATAAACCAACAACGATGCAGTCCAATACACCCGGAAACCCTACAGTTCTGGTCGCCTCGCCTCAAAAAGGATATTGTAAAGTTAGAAAAGGTTCGTAAAAGGGCAGCCAAGATGCTCCATGGGATCAGGCAATTCCCCTGAGAGGAAAAGTTACAGCATTTGGGGTCAGCAACCTTTTTCAGCGGTGGGCCAGTCCACCATCCCTCAGACCACGTGGTGGGCCGGACTATTTTTTTTTTGGGGGGGGGGAATGAACAAATTCTTATGCCCCACAAATAACCCAGAGATGGATTTTAAATAAAAGCACACATTCTACCCATGTAAAAACACGCTGATTCCCGGACCGCCCGTGGGCCGGATTGAGAAGGCGATTGGGCCACATCCAGCCCCCAGGCCTTAGGTTGCCTACCCCTGAGTTACAGCATTTGGGGTTTATTAGTTTAGGGAAAAGGTGAAGGAGAGGCGACATGATAGAAGTTTATAAAACTATGCATGGCACAGAGAAAGTGGAAAGAGAAACGTCTGTCTCCCTCTCTCGCAACACTGGAACTCCTGGATGTTTAATGAAGGTGAACGTTGGAAAATTCAAGACAGATAAAGGAAAGGACTTCTTTGCGAAACTACGGAACTCCCTCCTGCAGGAGGCAGCGATGCCCAAAAACGTGGACTGCTTTAAAAGAGGATTAGACCTCTTTCTTTCTCCCTGCCACCGTTGGCTCATGAGGTGGCCATCATGGTGTTCAAATGCTACGTTGAGATTGGCCAAGTTGTCTATATTTCCTTTGGACCACATGTGGGCAAGCTGGTAGCGATTGCAGGTAAAGGTAAAGGTAAAGGACCCCTTGACGGTTAAGTCCAGTCAAAGGAGACTATGGGGTTGAAGCGCTCATCTCGCTTTCAGGCCAAGGGAGTCTGCATTTGTCCGCAGACAGCTTTCCGGGTCATGTGGCCAGCAGGACTAAACCGCTTCTGGCACAACGGAACACCGTGATGGAAACCAGAGCGCACGGTAATGCCGTTTACCTTCCCGCCACAGCAGTAACTATTTATCTACTTGCACTGGTATGCTTTCGAACTGCTAGGTTGGCAGGAGCTGGGACAGAGCAATGGGAGCTCACCCTGTTGCAGGGATTCAAACCCCCGACCTTCTGATCGGCAAGCCCAAGAGGCTCAGTGGTTGAGACCACAGCGCCACCCGTGTCCCTTGCACATAACCATGCGTGGTTTAGAGAAATACTTTCTTTTGTATTTTTTTCACATGTCTTGACGTGGCGAAGGGGCTTGAATAACTCAGAGAAGCTATGAGCTATGCCGTGCAGGGCCACCCAAGACGGACAGGTCATAGTGGAGAGTTTTGACCAAACGTGATCCACCTGGAGAAGGAACTGGCAAGCCACTCCAGTATCCCTGCCAAGAAAGCCCCATGGATCTTTCCTACAATCTCCATTTTGAGGTGAAGCGACCGGAACTCCACGCGGTTACCCCAAGCGTGCGACCCAAGCAAACCCGTCATTCAAATCCATGCCACAGGCAGAATATTCGCGAGGACCTTGGGGTCTCCCTACTCACCACAAACACGAGTTTCCCCACGTTCGTCCAAGGGAAGTCGTAAAGCAATTGCCTTTCGCTGTTTACATTCTGGGAAGGAAGAAAAGGGAGGGAAGAGAGACGACGACGACCGTTATATTTATCACATGATCTCCCCCTAGTATGCCTTGTGGTCCATTAGGGCAATTTAAAACTAAAAAGCAGTTAAAGCAGAATACAGTCACAGGAACACGCCTCAGGTGCCAAAGGCCAGGGATGTGTCTTCAGCGTACAATGAAAGACGCACCTCTGTGGGGAGGAGTTTCCACAGGTTAGGGGCCACCACACAGAAGACCCTCTCCTGGGCTGCCGCCACCACTGCTGTGAACTTCTGAGGGAGGTGGGACTACCGAGAGAGCCCCTTCTGCTGATTTTAATAGCCAAGGGGGTCTGTAGGGAAGGAGGTTTTCCAGCTATTTGGGGCCCAAGTCGCTCCGAAGAAGAAGAAGAAGAAGAGTTTGGATTTGATATCCCGCTTTATCACTACCCGAAGGAGTCTCAAAGGGGCTCACATTCTCCTTTCCCTTCCTCCCCCACAACAAACACTCTCTGTGAGGTGAGTGGGGCTGAGAGACTTCAGAGAAGTGGGACTAGCCCAAGGTCACCCAGCAGCTGCATGTGGAGGAGCAGAGACGCGAACCTGGTTCCCCAGATTAGAGTCTACTGCTCTTAACCACTACACCACACTGGCTCTCAGGGGTTTAAAGCCTAACATAAGCACCTTGAACTGGGCGCAGAAATGAACCGGCAGCCATGATAGCTGAATATATTTACCATTTGCAGAAACTGACTGTCAGGGACGTGCCCTCCCCTGCCAGTCCGGCACTGAGTGGGTACCAGCAGCCTCAGCCTCTGCTGTCGACGGACACGTCTCCCAGTGAGTCTGCCAACTCCTCCCCGGGGGAGGAGGAGTTACCTGGGGAAGGGGTCTCCAGGATGCTGCAGAGAGACCCAGCACCGCTCAGCAGACCCACTCTGAGGGGGAGACACCGTTTCCGGCGCCTGCTTTACGTAGAGGGGCCAGGGGAGTAAGGAGGCGGCACTTTAGGGTGCCGAGACTCTAGTGTTGGCGCCGCAACAGGAGGGGGGCACTTCCGGATTCTGCCAGCGACTAGGTGGTCATGTTTTAGGATAGCTCCGCACTGTACATACTTTGCACAATAAAATAGTTGAAAGACAAGACGGACTTGGTCTTTACTTATGAGCAACCGTTAGCGAATCTGACACTGACAATATAAAATGGGAGGTTCAAGGCAGGCAGCCAAGTAGGAGAATGGATTGCAAAGTGTGTGTGTGTGTGTGTGTGTGTGTGTGTGTGTGTTATCCCATGGGAGCAGAAATGTCAGTGATCTTCTTTTTCTAAAAAGGTAAAGGGACCCCTGACCATTAGGTCCAGTCGTGACCGACTCTGGGGTTGTGACGCTCATCTCACATTATTGGCCAAGGGAGCCGGCGTACAGCTTCCAGGTCATGTGGCCAGCATGACAAAGCCACTTCTGGCGAACCAGAGCAGCGCACGGAAACGCCGTTTACCTTCCCCGCCAGAGTGGTACCTATTTATCTACTTGCACTTTGACGTGCTTTCGAACTGCTAGGTGGGCAGGAGCTGGGACCGAGCAACGGGAGCTCACCCCGTCGCAGGGATTCGAACCGCCGACCTTCTGATCGGCAAGCCCTAGGCTCTGTGGTTTAACACACAGAGCTACCTGCGCCTCCAAAAAGGTACATCTGTGCACATCTTAGGTTTCAGAAAACTCTCCCCATCTCTTTCTGCAGCTCTACCCTCCAAAACCTGGACTCCCCAGCATGGAGACGGCTTACCTGCTTTCAGGCATGCCTCAAACATCAGAAGGACTGTGAATTCCCCCCACCCCACCCCGGAAATCCAAATCTCAGATTCCGTGCAGAGTTTAGCCTGCTGAAAATGAGCAGGCTTAAGCCTGGGGAAACAAGAAGCCATCTCAACAGTATGTAATCTTGTGGAGGTGCGTACCTGGAATATCTGGATGCCTCGAGTGGTAAGCCCTAAGGTGAGGGAGGCCTCGATTTCCTTCTTGTCCTGCGAGAAAGAAATGATAATGACTCTTTCTGCCCTCATCTCGCATGCACAATTTGAACAGCTGTTTTACTTGGGAAAAGGAGCGTTCAGACATGGAGAGAAAAGAGCCCCCCCCTGATTCTTCAGAGCAAGGTTGTGTGTGGATTAACAGAGCATCCTTCACCAACCGGTTGCCCTCCGGAGGTTTCGGACTACAACTCCCATCAGCACCAGCTAGCACAAGGGCCGCACCTCGCTGGCTTCCCTCACACTCCCGTTTCAAATTCTGGGTATCAGTGGTTACTTATAAAGCCCTGAAGGATCTGGGGCCGTAAATCCTCAAAGAAGCACCTCTCCACTGCCCAGCCGTGCTCGCTGGGGGGCGATGGGAATTGTAGTTCAAAACATCTGTAAGGCATCAGGTTAGCCAAGGGTGCGCTCTATTGTCCTGTGCCTGGATATGAAGATTGGTCCGGGAGACTTTAGCTTGCTGCTAGCATCCCAGCTTTTCACAGAAACACAGAACTGCAGGGTTGGAAAGGACCCAAGTCCTCTAGCAGGAGCCCCTGTAATTTTGCAACATCTTCTCCTCTGAAATGCAGCTGTCTTCCTGAAGTGAGCTAAAGCCTGGTGGCCAGGCTGAATAATGGCCTCCGTCATCAGACCTTGCAACTTAACTTTACAGCCATTTCTGAAGAGTGCCGTCGCAAACACACACTGTTGCAGTTTCTCAACGAGCCATGTGAAAACGCAGCACTAAATTTCCCTGAGGTTATTATTATTATTATTATTATTATTATTATTATTATTATTATTAGTTTATATAATGCCCTATACTTGGAGGTCTCAGGGTGGTTCACAGGGTGGTTCACAGAAAAGATCACAACATATATAATCAGAATAAAAACAACAACCCAATTAACACTCCCCCCCGAAAAGAGCCACATTTTAAAAGAGTAAAGGTAAAAGGTAAAGGGACCCCTGACCGTTAGGTCCAGTCACGGATGACTCTGGGGTTGTGGCGCTCTTCTCGCTTTATTGGCCAAGGGAGCCGGCGTACAGCTTCCGGGTCATGTGGCCAGCATGACAAAGCCGCTTCTGGCGAACCAGAGCAGCGCACGGAAACGCCGTTTACCTTCCCACCAGAGCGGTACCTATTTATCTACTTGCACTTTGATGTGTTTTCGAACTGCTAGGTTGGCAGGAGCTGGGACCGAGCAACGGGAGCTCACCCCGTCACAGGGATTCGAACCGCTGACCTTCTGATCAGCAAGCCCTAGGCTCTGTGGTTTAACCCACAGCGCCACCTGCGTCCCTTTAAAAGAGTATAGGATGTCAAACAGATCAACCAAAGGCCTGTTTAAAAAGGAACGTTTTTTCCTGGCGCCTAAAGGTGTATAATGAAGGCGCCAGGCGAACTTCCCTGGGGACAGCATTCCACAGATGGGGAGCCACTGCAGAGAAGGCCCCGTTCTCGTGTTGCCACCCTCCGGACCTCTCGAGGAGGGGGCACACGAAGGAGGGCCTCAGAAGATGATCTTAGGGTCCGGGTAGGTTCATATGGAAAGAGGCGGTCCTTGAGGTATTGGGGTCCTGAGCCGTTTAAGGCTTTATAGGTCTAAACCTATAGTTTGGGGGCCAGGAGGGGGAGAGAGAATAATGACCAGGGACACGAAAAAATTTCCGCCTTCCCGAACGGAGGACACAAACTGATCAGCGGCGCTTGCCTTGCCTAACAGGACCCATTCGCTTCTGCCTCCCCCGTACCTTATACAATCTATAATAATGCACGGCCACGTCATCGAGCCGGACAGCTTCCTTGATGTACTTCAGGTGGGCCTCAGAGGCCGTCAGGGCGCACTGGTCTTTGTGCATGATGGGGATGTGCTTCAGGATGTAGTCCTTCCCTCTCTTCGCCACCACCTGCCAAGAGAGAGAGAGAAAAGGCGCTGGGTGTCAATTGCGCCTGGCTGGCAATCTCAGGTTTGCTAGGCGGAATAACAGCTGACCGGAGATGACTTGGCACAGCCTTCTCAAATCCCAGTGCCCTCCAGATGCTTCCAGCTAGACCAGGGGTCAGCAACCTTTTTCAGCCATGGGCCGGTCTACCGTTCCTCAGACCATGTGGGGGGCCGGACTATATTTTTTTTTAAAATGAACGAATCCTATGCCCCACAAATAACCCAGAGGTGCATTTTAAATAAAAGGACACATTCTACTCATGTAAAAACACGCTGATAATGATAATAATAGAATAATAACTTATTATTTATATCCCGCCCATCTGGCCGGGCCTCCCCAGCCACTCTGGGCGGCCTCCAACAGAACATTAAAATGCAGTAATCTATTAAACATTGAAAGCCTCCCTGATGATTCACGCTGATGATTCCCGGACCGTCCGCTGGCCGGATTGAGAAGGCGATTGGGCTGCATCCGGCCCCTGGGCCTTAGGTTGTCTACCCCTGGGCTAGAGTAAGCCTGCAAGTTATGCGGGGGTTACGTTCCGCGGGTGTCACCTAAAGCCAAAATGGCACGCACTCAAAACCCGTTGTGTTCCATGGCAAGTGGGACTGCCAAAGTCATTCTTCCCAGAACCTTCCCCTTCCCATATTTTTTTCCTGCCACGTGCGTCAAGCTGAATGCGCACAAGTTAAATGCGTGCACTTGCAGGCTTGCTGTACGACCCCAGCCAACATCTCCGATAGCCAGGAATTATGGGAGTTGTAGTTCAGTGCCATCCAGAGGGCCGCAGGTCCTCCACTCCCTGTCTTAGGGAGCCCCTCTTCCCAGAGGTTCTTCTCCTTTCCTTTAAAAGAGCAGCTGAAGTCTTCTCCAGCGTAGCTCCCTTTTTCTAAAGTCACAAATACGAGTGTCTACAGCAGTGATGGCTAACCTTGGCACTCCTGATGTTTTGGAACTACAACTCCCATCATCCCTAGCTAACAGGACCAGTGGTCAGGTATGATGGGAGTTGTAGTCCCAAAACATCTGGAGTGCCAGGGTTAGCCACCACTGGTCTACAGCGAGGCTTTCGGCGTGTAAATAAATGTTTGCAATTCTCAACAGCGTTACTTTGGGGGAAGCAAGCGGGTTTATTTATCGCGCAGTTTCGGCTGGTTAAAATTGCACAAGTTAAATGCACACAAGGTTCTTTTCCAGTGTGGAAAGAGCTTTTCTACCTTGCGTGCCGGCTCTGGAAGCCTGGGTACGGTCGCACGAGATCTTGCAAGAGCATCCCGGAGATGGTGTGCTGAGCAAGCCGTACCAGGTGAGCAAGGCAGAGAGCAAAATAATAATAATAATAAATTTTTATTTATACCCCGCCCTTCCCAGCCAAGACCAGGCTCAGAGCGGCTAACACCCATAAAATCACAACAAAACATACAAAACAATCAATTAAAATGCAAGTTATAATACGATTTAAAGTTTAAAATGCAGCTTCATTTTTAAGTAGCCCACCAATAAAATCCTAAAGGAATAAAACATCAGGGTTAAACTAAAACCAACCCAAAGGCCAGGCGGAACAGCTCTGTCTTGCAGGCCCTGCAGCAAGATGCCAAATCCCGCAGGGCCCTGGTCTCTTCTGACAGACCGTTCCACCAAGTTGGGGCCAGTACTGAGAAGGCCCTGTCCCTAGTTGAGGCCAGCCTAGCATCCTTGTGGCTCGGGACCTCCAAAATGTTGTTATTTGAGGACCTTAAGGTCCTACACGGGGCATACCAGGAGAGGTGGTCCCTTAGGTATGAGGGTCCTAGGCCGCATAGGGCTTTAAAGGTCAAAACCAGCACCTTAAACTTGCCAACTCCCATCTCTTGCGGGGGCCCAATTAGTGCCAGCGCCTTCTGTCAAGAGTCTGGGTGTAACCTTCAACGCCTCCCTTTCCATGGAGGCGCAGGTTGCAGCCACTGCAAAGGTGGCATTTTTCCATCTCCGCCGTATTAGGCAGTTGGTCCCCTACCAACTGCCTTTTAAGATTTCTTCGTTGCTTTTGGGCAAGGCCGACTCAGCACGCCAGCTCCAGAATGGCAAGTACAGGGACAGTTCAAATATGTGCCGTTTTGTGTACGTGTGGGACCCCTGGAACCAAACCCCCACGTAAGAGGCCATTGTACTGTACTGCATTTCATTCAGGGGCCGGGGAATGACAAGGCTGTTTATGCAACACAGAGCATGCATTTCCTAAAATGCAGAATTTGTTGAGTATGTGCGTGCAACCGGACACTTACATGTTTATATTCCTCCTGTTCTTTGGAGAGTGAAGGTAGAGAGGGTGTTTTTTTTTTGCCAAGGGGCATTTTTTACTCTGGAATGTGTTTTCATTTCAGAACGCCCGTCTCATCCCAGCGGTTGTGTCTGCTATCTGAAGTCTGAGTTGTTGCTCCCCCCCACCCCCCTTAATGCAGAGGAGATGCTAAACACTCCCGGGAAGAAGTGCTTAAAATGGAAATAGTGAGTCAACCTTGCTGCAAGCGTGTAATCCTCTTAGCTGGCAAGTTTGCACTGAGGGCTGGCTTGGGAGTTGGATGAACTTGAAGCAGAAGCCTGAGACGGGCCGGTCAAACACACCAAACCGCCCTTGCGCCTTGCGCCAGGAAGGCCTCAACAGGCATGACGTGGTCGCTGCCAGCTTACCCGCACAACGCTGCAATCGTGTAGGCAAATCACGTGGAAGTTGCAGGTCTGCTGTGTTTTTCTGGTGTGGCCATAGAATCATAGAATTGTAGAGTTGGAAGGGACCCCAAGGGCCATCTAGTCCAACCCCCTGCCAGGAATGCCAGCTTGGCCCCGCAACCATGGGTTGCCTGGGGCCATGAGTGTCATGCAGTGCGCATGGCCCTGGCACCGAAATTCGTGGTTGCCCGGCCCCATTCATGGGGAATTTTGTGGGTGCTCGGGCACCCGGGGAGTTGGCACCTATGCCTCCCGTAATGCAGGGATCTCAGCTATAGCACCCATGACAGATGGGCACCCAACCTCTGCTTAAAAACCTCCAAGGAAGGAGAGCCCACAACCTCCCGAGCAGGGTGGATTTGATTTAAATCACAATTTAAATCACTAGTCAGTAAGGCTTGATTTAAATCACTAGTCAGTAAGACTTGATTTAAATATTTTTTTTACAGAAAGACTCATTCTTGCTGGTATAATCTTAATATTTACAACCATATGAAGGTTTCATTTTTGGAATAATAAATTTTCAGAGTAGTTTTTACAGTTATATCAAAAATTACTGATTTGGTTATACTACTAGAAATACATAGACAGATAATTATGAAATTATGGTGAGGTTTAATAAGTTAACTGATTATATTTGGACAACTTTTCTGCTGTACTTTATTGGAAGGAGAAAAATAATCATTTCCTTAATAACCATTTAAACAATTTATTTAACTAAAACAATAACATGATAGCATATGTATCCATGTTTGTTAAAAAAATATTTAAATCAAGTCTTACTGACTAGTGATTTAAATCGTGATTTAAATCAATTTGATTTAAATCAAATCCACCCTGATTGGCGCTCTCCTGGGAGGGAAAAGCCAGAACAGACAGCGCTGCCAGATTCCTGCAAAAGGCAACTCGATCCCAGCCAAGCTGGAAAGCCCCACGGCCGCCCTCGGCATATTTTCCGGCTGACAGATGCAGCCGCCCACAAACCCCTCGTGCCGTCTGGAGCAGCCAGGAGGGCGGGTGGCCTTCAGAGCTATGGCAACACAGCTGGTGTTTAGGCACCGGGAACAGAGATGGAGGGGACGGGGGGAGAGAGGGAGCCTGGGCTCGAGGGCTCAGGCGACAGGAGGTGCTCCTACCCAGGCGGGGAAGTAGGCTTCGGGTTCAAAGTATTTCCCGTAGTGCTTGTTCCTTTTGAAGTTGCCCAGGTCAGCTTGCAGGGCAAAGGCTGCCAGCAGGAAGTAGGCCTCTTCGCGAAGCAGGCTCTGCGAGCGGAGGACTTGCTTCCTCAGGTGCCAGTAATAATAGTAGCGGGCGGTTCGGTCGCTGGAAGGCGAGGGAGAGAAAGGATGTAAATAATAATAATAATAATAATATTTAGAATCATAGAATAGAATCATAGAATCCTAGAGTTGGAAGAGACCCCAAGGGCCATCCAGTCCAACCCCCTGCCAAGCAGGAAACACCATCAAAGCATTCCTGACAGGTGGCTGTCAAGCCTCTGCTTAAAGACCTCCAAAGAAGGAGACTCCACCACACTCCTTGGCAGCAAATGCCACTGTCGAACAGCTCTTACTGTCAGGAAGTTCTTCCTAATGTTTAGGTGGAATCTTCTTTCTTGTAGTTGGAATCCATTGCTCCGTGTCCGCTTCTCTGGAGCAGCAGAAAACAACCTTTCTCCCTCCTCTATATGACATCCTTTTATATATTTGAACATGGCTATCATATCACCCCTTAACCTTCTCTTCTCCAGGCTAAACATACCCAGCTCCCTAAGCCGTTCCTCATAAGGCATCGTTTCCAGGCCTTTGACCATTTTGGTTGCCCTCTTCTGGACATGTTCCAGCTTTATTTATCTATTTATTTATTTTTATTACCCCGCCCTTCCCAGCCAAGACCGGGCTCAGAGCAGCTAACACCCATAAAATCACAGCAAAACATACAAAACAATCAATTAAAATGCAGGATAAAATACGGTTTAAAGTTTAAAATGCAGCCTCATTTTTAAGTAGCCCACCAATCAAACCATAAAGGAATAAAACATCAGGGTTAAACTAAAACCAACCCGAAGGCCAGGCGGAACAGCTCCGTCTTGCAGGCCCTGCGGAAAAATGCCAGATCCTGCAGGGCCCTGGTCTCTTGTGACAGACCGTTCCACCAAGTTGGGGCCAGTACTGAGAAGGCCCTGTCCCTAGTTGAGGCCAACCTAGCATCCTTGTGGCTCGGGACCTCCAAAATGTTATTATTTGAGGACCTTAAGGTCCTACACAGGGCATACCAGGAGAGGCGGTCCCTTAGGTGTGAAGAACGGCAGGGGAGAAACGGACAGGCAGAAGTCACTGATGTGTTTCACTGGGGTTGGGGTGTGGGGGGGGGGGGGTTGCTTCTTCCTTGTGAACTTTGCAAGGGTCTGAAATTCGATCCAGCTCACGTTTAAACTGACCTAATTCGTGCTTTGCGAAACAATATGGAAACCGAGGCCCGGCTACCTTTCGGGAACTTGCCCGTATCTGAATTTTGTCGTGCTTTTCCCAAGCCAGGAAATTTGTACAAAACTTGCATGGACTCTGGTAAAGTGCACGTTCTAGATGCATTTAGCAGCGGAAATGATGTACAGAACGCATTCTATTAGGGGAAAGCGCTCTGTAAAAATGTACATGGAAGGAAAATTTGCATGAATATTTCTTTAAAAAATGGAAACTGATGTGGAAGTGTGAGGAACTGAACTTGAGACTGGAAAAATGAGGAACTGAAAGAAACCAAAATTGACGGATTCATCCCTCTGTAGTGACTGTAGATTATTATTATTTATTGTTAATTAATTTATGTACCGTTTAATGCCAAAACAGGCTCCTAAGTGGTTTGCAAAATATAGAAACTAGTTACACAAACGTTAAAACATAAGAATCCATCATTAAAACAATGAAACAATCCCATTAAATGGAACACTTCTCCACCTGAGAGCAATAACTTGTGAGCAGGGTGAAATATGTACAAATGCATAGAAGTAATTCTCTTCCTCCTGCCCCCCTTTGCCCCCAAAATGGCTCTGTGGTGGTTGGGAGAACGTCCAGAACAGTGTGTGGGGTCGAGGGAAGGGGAAATCGCTCCATCAGTTAAGCAGAAATCCATACGCTGACAGAGCAATCTCCTTAGAACTACACTGAATGACAGTAGTAATATATTTAAAAAGTGTCATATTATCATATTATCGTTATTAATTTTAAGCTAGTTTAGGCCCAGTGTAGGGATGCGGGTGGTGCTGTGGGTTAAACCACAGAGCCTAGGGCTTGCCGATCAGAAGGTCGGCGGTTCGAATCCCCGCGACGGGGTGAGCTCCCGTTGCTCGGTCCCATCTCCTGCCCACCTAGCAGTTCGAAAGCACGTCAAAGTGCAAGTAGATAAATAGGTACCACTGCAGCAGGAAGGTAAACGGTGTTTCCGTGCGCTGCTCTGGTTCGCCAGAAGCGGCTTAGTCATGCTGGTCACATGACCCGGAAAAACTGTCTGCGGACAAACGTCGGCTCCCTCGGCCTGTAAAGCGAGATGAGTGCCGCAACCCCAGAGTCGTTCGCAACTAGACTTAACTGTCAGGGGTCCTTTACCTTTTAGGCCCAGTGTAGTTTTGTAGTTGGCTGCAAAACTATCAAGAAATTAACTCGCCAACAATGAGTGATAAAAAATGTCGACAAGGTTTTGATAATATGCTAAGGAATTGACATGCAACTGATTTATCAATAAGGACTCAGATTGAGCAGCTTTTTTTAAAAAATAAATAAATAAATTGTGGGCTACTGTAGGATCCACTTTTTCTTCCACGTGGCTCTTTGCCACCAAGTCTTTCGGCAACAATTTTCCACTGCTCCCCCCCCCCCAACCAAAAAAGCCCCCTTCCCCTTTACCTGATGAGCCGGCCGTTTTCCACGTAATACTGGACTCGGAAGTGAATGATCATGGGGGGGCCAAACTGGTCTATACCCTGCAACCAAAGGCAAAAACATAGGATCAGCCTTCTGCTGATCAAGATCAAGAACAAATAGATTGAAGAACAGTTTCTACCCAAGAGCTATAACCATCTTAAATGCTGTAACCAGATAATATGACCTTGGAGAGCTGTGATGGGTGTATGTGTGTGTGTGTTTTGTGCTGGTTTTTTTTTTCCCTTTTACGGGATGGCATGCAATTTCGTTGCACTTGTATAGCGTTGTGCTTGTACTTGTGCAATGACAATAAATAAATTATCTTATCTTGAGGGAGGGAGGGAGGGAGGGAGGGAGAAAGAACCCCCCCTCCAGAAGACATCTTCTCCTCATCCCTAAAAATACTGATCCCCAGCAGGAGCAGTGTGTTAATGCTGGGATGCATTTCATAGAATCATAGAATCCTAGAGTTGGAAGAGACCACAAGGGCCATCCAGTCCAACCCCCTGCCAAGCAGGAAACACCATCAAAGCATTCCTGACAGGTGGCTGTCAAGCCTCTGCTTAAAGACCTCCAAAGAAGGAGACTCCACCACACTCCTTGGCAGCAAATTCCACTGTCGAACAGCTCTTACTGTCAGGAAGTTCTTCCTAATGTTTAGGTGGACTCTTCTTTCTTGTAGTTTGAATCCATTGCTCCGTGTCCGCTTCTCAGGAGGAGCAGAAAACAACCTTTCTCCCTCCTCTATATGACATCCTTTTATATATTTGAACATGGCTATCATATCACCCCTTAACCTTCTCTTCTCCAGGCTAAACATACCCAGCTCCCTAAGCCGTTCTTTCTAATGTTTAGGTGGTATCTTCTTTCTTGTAGTTTGAATTGTCACCTTGGCAGCAATGGGGGTGGGAGAGACCCAAAGGCCCTGGGGAGATCTGGCTTTTTGCAAAAACGGTTTGCACCGCCAGCAGTATAACCCGAGCTTCAGATCTGCCGGTAACCTGAGCTCCAGGTTCAGTTTTGATCTGTGCCCTTTTCGTTATCTGCTACCAGAAAACCAGACCCGACCTTTGGCTGCTTTGACACGAAACCCATCTGTCTGGAGGAGGAGGAGGCCGCTGGATGCGGCCGCGCTGTCTTTGGGGGCCGAGGCCAACTCTCAGAGGTCCTTAAAGGCAATTTTCTGAGACGTCCCCCATACGCCGGCAATTTGTCTCAGGGGCAGCCTGGAGTTTCAACACCAAGTCGGCCTCGACAGCCGAGGCTACGGGATGCTATATGTTTCCAAAGAGCCAGGCGTTGAACGGCTAAGCGGCTCAGAGTGTCCAGCCGTCCTTTCTTAGAGAGGGGAAGAAGATACTTTCTGCGTTAGCTGTCATTTGGCTGTTTTAAAGCTCTGCAGACTGGCTTCAGATAATTTAAGCTTCTAATCACAACTCCTTTGCTCTGGGGAAAGGCAGCTTTGTTCCAGGATGTCAGAGAGCGCTCTCAAAGGTTGCTAAAATGAAGCCCCCGGTTCTTCCGGCTTAAACCTGGTGCCCAGAAGAGGGCAACCAAAATGGTCAAAGGCTTGGAAACGATGCCTTATGAGGAACGGCTTAGGGAGCTGGGTATGTTTAGCCTGGAGAAGAGAAGGTTAAGGGGGGATATGATAGCCATGTTCAAATATATAAAAGGATGTCATATAGAGGAGGGAGAAAGGTTGTTTTCTGCTGCTCCAGAGAAGTGGACACGGAGCAATGGATTCAAACTACAAGAAAGAAGATTCCACCTAAACATTAGGAAGAACTTCCTGACAGTAAGAGCTGTTCGACAGTGGAATTTGCTGCCAAGGAGTGTGGTGGAGTCTCCTTCTTTGGAGGTCTTTAAGCAGAGGCTCGACAGCCGCCTGTCAAGAATGCTCTGATGGTGTTTCCTGCTTGGCAGGGGGTTGGACTGGATGGCCCTTGTGGTCTCTTCCGACTCTATGATTCTATGATTCTAGGATAAGGTGACGCAGGTGCTTCCGGGGGCCAGCTCACGCTACGGCAACGTAAGAACAAGCAAGAAGAGCTTGCTGGATCAGGCCAATGTCCCGTTCGGTCCAGCATCCTGCTCTCACAGAGGCCAGCCCAGATGCGCCTATTGGGAAACCGGCAAGCGGGATCCGAGCGCAAGAGCAACAATCTTCCCTTCCTGCAGCTTCCAGCAACTGGGATTCAGAAGCAGAGAAGAAGAGTTTGGATTTGATATCCCGCTTTATCACTACCCGAAGGAGTCTCAAAGCGGCTCACATTCTCCTTTCCCTTCCTCCCCCACAACAAACACTCTGTGAGGTGAGTGGGGCTGAGAGACTTCAGAGAAGTGTGACTAGGCCAAGGTCACCCAGCAGCTGCATGTGGAGGAGCGGGGACGCGAACCCGGTTCACCAGATTACGAGTCCACCGCTCTTAACCACTACACCACACTGGTTAAGAGAAACGCGCTAAGGATGATGGACTTCATAGAGCCGGCAGACCTGACTGGACGAATCCGCGACCAGAAGGAGGAGACGGTGGAGGAAGATTGGAAGAAATTCAGAAGTTATTTAAAGAAATATTCTAATATTTGAATTTAGTAATGTTTCAGAAGACCAAAAGAGGCTCAGATTAGAAATAGATGTTTAGTAGATAGGATAAGTTTAAGTATTTAGAAATTATGATTTAGAGAGTATGTGAAATAAGTTTACAAATAAAGATTAGGAGAATGTCAAGATAAAAATTGAGAATAATGAGTAAAGAGGTAAATAGAAGTAAGAAATTGGACAACTGCTAAAGAAGTAAGGCATGGAACTTTAGATAGGAAGTCAATTTGAGGTGAATTTAACTGGATAGAATCTAGGTTCAGATATATTTTGTTTTGTTTTGTTTTTGTTATGTATGTGTTTTAAGTGTTTATGATCATAGAATTTGTGAGTGATATAAAAACCATGAAAAACCAATAAAAAAAATTTTTTTTGGGGGGGGGGAAAGAAAAAGAGAGAAACGCGCTAAGAGGAAGGCACGCTTGGCAAATCCACACTGTGATCAACTCCCGCCCGGAAACCCATGTCCCCACTGTGGAAGGACATGTGGATCCAGAATTGGCCTCCACAGTCACTTACGGACTCACTGTTAAAACCGTGTTTATGGAAGACAATCTGACTCGGCTACGAGGGATCGCCAAAGGCCCGGTTCACCAGATTACGAGTCTACCGCTGTTAACCACTACACCACACTGGCTGAAACCAGAGTCCTTACCTTGCTCGCTTCTTTCTTCCACTCTTTCGGACAGTACTTGCAGAGCTTTTGGGACAGCTCCATATAGACGTGCTCATTGTCTGTGCCGTGGGAAGAAATGGGAAGGTGAGATTAGACAGCGGGCCTGTTGCAAGGACTCTCCTGGCGTTCCTCTAAAAAGCAGGAACCGCAGCCAAAAAGAACCACGGGATTGCAGTTTACAAAGGCAGCATTTTAGCAGTTTCTGTTGGGGGGGGGGGAAACAGATTCCCCAATGAGTTGCTCTTTGTGGGATTTGCTTTCAAAATGTATTTTATAGTCATCTTTTGCAGAACATCTTGCTCGGTCGAAACAAAATAAAAAAATTCCTTCCAGTAGCACCTTAGAGACCAACTAAATTTGTTATTGGTATGAGCTTTCGTGTGCATGCACACTTCTTCAGATACACTGAAACAGAAGTCACCAGACCCTTATATATAGTGAGAGGGTGGGGAGGGGTATTACTCAGAAGGGTGGTGGGAATGACTTATTACAAAGGAATTTCAGAAATAGACTGGAAAGAGAAGTTGCTGAATTGCAACTCATTACCAAACTTAAAACCATGGAGAGACCTGGTTTGAATAGAGACATTGGATTCTTATCTCATTATACATGATAAAGCTATTTTTGGCCATCTCACCCCTTGCTTTTTCCTGCAAGACCAATTGCAGTCGTCAACTGGTTTACCACACCTATCAGCCAATCACCCATTCCCACCACCCTTCTCACTATATATAAGGGTCTGGTGACTTCTGTTTCAGTGTAAAAATGTGATTTTGTGCAAAAAATATAGCGCCCTCCAGTGGACATTAAACAGCACAGCACAGCACAACAGCACAGCACAACACACGCTTTCTCTTTCATACTGTATCTTACTTTTGCATTTCACCAAATCAGCCACAGCAAGGCGTGGCCGGGTCAGCTAGTTTTAAATAAAAGGACACATTTTACTCATGTAAAAACATGCTGATTCCCGGACCGTCCGCGGGCCAGATTTAGAAGGCGATTGGGCCGGATCCGGCCCTTAGTTTGCCTACCCATGGTTTAGGGTTCCAACTGCACTCAGGTGCTAACTGTAGTTCGCCGACTCCCAACCATTATGGACTGCAACTCCCATCATCCCCAGGGAGCATGGCCAATGGGCCAGGGATGATGGGAATTGTAGTCCGACAAAGATCTGGAGGGCCACCGTTTCCAGATTCCTGAACTACAGGATTAGCCAGAAACCAGCTTCTAATGATAGCTATGGACTGTGGCTCGAGGTAACTGCGGTTAGCAAATGCAATGGTTCGGTTCTGCAGCTGCACTTCCCCACATTGGCCGCGACGGCAGGATCTTTTGGCAGAAATGTTGTGCCGAGAGCTCCCTGAGCGAGGGCGGCAGCAGCAGGTCTAGCTGAAGGTCACCGAGCAGCACGGCAGAGGGGCAGAGAGTGGAAGGAAGCCAAAACTCTCCTCTCGGGACTTACTCTGAATGACGCTGAGTCCAAAGAGGTGACAGTCCTTCAGCCTCAGCAGGTCACACACCTGGACCAGTAACTCATGGCACAATATTTTGACCTACAAGGGGGAAGAGGGTGTGGTGGAAAAGGCAGTTATTTGGGGAGCGGCTTCTGCAGGGATGATACAGGAAGAGCCGTTATTTCAGGATTTATAAGGCATTCAGCATTCAGAGAAACACCCATGCAGCAAACAGGAAAAGAACACAAGACATGTAAAGACAGTATTATACTGTATTTTTTGCTCCATAAGACGCACTTTTTTCCTCCTAAGAAGTAAGGGGAAATGTCTGTGCGTCTTATGGAGCGAATGTGTGGTCCCTGGAGCTGAACTGCCCAGGGGCAAAAGCAGATCGTGCTTTTTTAAAAAAAAAGAGAGAGAAGGGGGTGTTGAAAGGAAGCCTGCTGAGCAGCTGCTCAGCAAACGATCGGGGAGAGAGATAAGGGAGAGAGATTCCAGCCCCGCCCCCTTGCAGAGGGAGGCTGTTTCCCCAGCGACATGGGACTGGCTGACTAGATTATCTGTCTGGAAACTGTAGAAATGGCTCCCTTTCCTGAAGCTGCAGAACTGTGAGTTAAACCCCATAAAACAGGGTTTTTTCCCTTTGCAAAGTAAGCTCAACAACTTTGAGCTGATCCTCAAAAATGGGGTTTTTCTCCTTTGCAAAAGAAGCTGCAGAAATTTGATCTGATCCTCAAAAAAATGGGGCTTTCCCCCTCTATAAACTAGGTGCGTCCTATGGTCAGGTGCGCCTTATAGAGCGAAAAATACAGCAATTGTTGGATGCATGCGTGCAACTGAGCTTTCAGAAGAGGGCTTTGCATGGGCAAACAGAGAAACTTGCAAGATTCCCAGACCACCCCTGAACCTTTATCTCAGCCAGATGGGTGGGGTACAAATAATAAATTATCATCATCATCATCTCTATGCTAACTTCTCCCTCTCCCTTCTTGTTGTTTAGAGGGCTACACCTTTGGTTGCATCCTGTTTATAACTTCTTCCTCGAATTTCTCTCTCAGAGACGAGGGGTCAGCCAGATGGGCGGGGTATAAATAATAATTTAAAAATTATTTTTATTTTTACTATCCTCTGGAAGAACCAAGGGGCAAACACGGCTGCCTTGCTCTTCCCTAGGCTACTTAGTTCGATGAGAACAAGAAATCTGTTGTATGCACAAGTTAAGTAATAAGTTTTCCCACCATCCCCCAGCAGCGTGGCCAAAGGGGAGGGATGATGGGAGTTGTAGTCCAACAACATCTGGAGGTTCCTGATCCCTGGGTCCGCTGCCAAGTGGAGTGTTAATCATGAAATTAACAACAGCTACCCAGGATTTCAGGGACGCGGGTGGCGCTGTGGGTTAAACCACAGAGCCTAGGGCTTGCCGATCCGAAGGTCGGCGGTTTGAATCCCCGCGATGGGGTGAACTCCCGTTGCTCGGTCCCAGCTCCTGCCCACCTAGCAGTTTGAAAGCACGTCAAAGTGCAAGTAGATAAATAGGTACCGCTCCGGCGGGAAGGTAAACGGCGTTTCCGTGCGCTGCTCTGGTTCAACAGAAGCGGCTTTGTCATGCTGGCCACATGACCCGGAAGCTGTATGCTGGCTCGCTCGGCCAGTAAAGCGAGATGAGCTCCGCAACCCCTGAGTTGGTCACGATTGGACCTAATAGCCGGGGGTCCCTTTACCTTTACCTTTACCCAGGATTTCAGGCAGGGTTTATGGAGATGAAGGGGATTGAACCTGGGAACGTTTGCACGCAGAGCACAGCATATGCATCAAGCTCCAAGGGCTCAGAGCCAGAGGATTGGTGGTCAGAGGGAGAAGACTGTTTTGGGGGGACAGGGGGTGGGCGGGTATAGATGACTCCCTGGTCCTGAATGGGGTAACTGTGCCCCTGAAGGACCAGGTGCGCAGCCTGGGAGTCATTTTGGAGTCACAGCTGTCCATGGAGGCGCAGGTCAATTCTGTGTCCAGGGCGGCTGTCTACCAGCTCCATCTGGTATGCAGGCTGAGACCCTACCTGCCCGCAGACTGTCTCGCCAGAGTGGTGCATGCTCTAGTTATCTCCCGCTTGGACTACTGCAATGCGCTCTACGTGGGGCTACCTTTGAAGGTGACCCGGAAACTGCAACTAATCCAGAATGCGGCAGCTAAACTGGTGACTGGGAGTGGCTGCCGAGACCTTATTACACCGGTCCTTAAAGACCTACATTGGCTCCCAGGATGTTTCCGGGCACAATTCAAAGTGTTGGTGCTGACCTTGAAAGCCCTAAATGGCCTCGGCCCAGTATACCTGAAGGAGCATCTCCATCCCCATCGTCCAGCCTGGACACTGAGGTCCAGCTCCGAGGGCCTTCTGGTGGTTCCCTCAACACGGAACCAGGCAGAGGGCCTTCTTGGTGGTGGTGCCTGCCCTGTGGAATGCCCTCCCATCAGATGTCAAGGAAATAATCAACTATCTGACTTTTAAAAGACTTCTGAAGGCTGCTCTGTTTAGGGAAGTTTTTAATGTTTGACATTTTATTCTGTTTTCAATCTGTTGGGAGCCGCCCGGAGTGGCTGGGGAGACCCGACCAGATATGTATGAGCGAATGTGTGGTCCCTGGAGCTGAACTGCCCAGGGGCAAAAGCAGATCGTGCTTTTTTAAAAAAAGAGAGAGAAGGGGGTTTCCCCAGCGACATGTGACTGGCTGATCAGATTATCTGTCTGGAAACTGTAGAAATGGCTTCCTGAAGCTGCAGAACTGTGAGTTAAACCCCATAAAACAGGGTTTTTTCCCTTTGCAAAGTAAGCTCAACAACTTTGAGCTGATCCTCAAAAAATGGGGCTTTTCCCCTCTAAAAACTAAGTGCGTCCTATGGACTAGAATAACTAGAATCTCAAATATCGTTTCCAGGCAGTTAATTGCGAAGGGGGGAAACTGCAAGATCCATCGGACCCAAGAGGGTTTCCATTTTGCTTAATCCCTTGCGATTTCAACAGCTCTATTCAGAAGCTTGAAGCATGGTAGATGGGAAGCCGTTCCAAACGTCTAGAGACCGTTATTTGCTCACGGCCGTCAGGCCTCGGCATATGCCAATTCTGCGGCAATTACGGGGACAGCGTGCAAGTAAAACCTGCAGATCCGCTGCAAAAAAACATTCTAATTTCCAACACGGCTCTGGATGCTGCGAGGGCCCCCTTGCTCCACCGAGAAGGCACCAAGCCAGAGACTTAATAATTGAAGAATTCAAAACAGCCGCATAAGCAACTCTCTAAAAAAGGTTGCCTGTAAGAGGAGAGGAAGGGGTGGAGTGGAGGGGGGGGGGAATGGCCCTGCCAGAGAAACAAAGGGAAGGCAAAAAGCTCTAAAGGATCATCGCTTGGGAACTTCTAAATAGGACATCAACCTGTCAGGGGGGAGAAATTTGGTAGAGAGGTGGGCATGCTATGCAGCGATCCTTTAAATTTAACGCCTGTCGTTTCCAAAAGGAAGTTCTAGTCATACAGCCAAGATAAAGCGTTTTTGGGTGAGCGGCAAGGATACAATGGGTGAAAATTATAACTTTTCCTTCTTTTCGAGGATGAAGAGCACAGGCCTCTCTGGGTGACAGGCACTGTCGGATTTACGTATAAGCTAAACAAGCTATAGCTTAGGGCCCCACTTTCTTGGGGGCCCCCCAAAACAATTTAAAGGAAAAAACAAACTGGATGTGCATTTCCAAAATATAAGATACAAAACAAATAAAATAAAACCTACATACAGCAGCAGTGTTTTGTGTTGTGTACAGGCTCCTATGATGTAAGTAATGGGCCCCGCCTGCTAGCCTGCTCCCTAAAATATCACTGGTTTGTTCCTTTCTATATATAGGGTAAGGGACGCGGGTGGCGCTGTGGGTTAAACCACAGAGCCTAGGGCTTGCCGATCAGAAGGTCTGCAGTTTGAATCCCCACGACGGAGTGAGCTCCCGTTGCTCGGTCCCAGCTCCTGCCAACCTAGCAGTTCGAAAGCACATCAAAGTGCAAGTACCGGTAGATAAATAGGTACCACTCTGGCGGGAAGGTAAACGGCGTTTCCGTGCGCTGCTCTGGTTTGCCAGAAGCGGCTTAGTCATGCTGGCCACATGACCCGGAAGCTGGCTGACTGATTGATTGATTGATTGTGTGACTGCAGTACATTGCTTATTGCTTTCATTTTATAGATCCATGGTCTCGTTAGATAGTAAAATTCATGATAAATTGCTGTTTTAGGGGTTGTTTTTAAAAGTCTGCATTACTTTCTATGGTAAAGCACACCTTGGTTTTGGAACGGACCTCTGGAACAGATTCAGTTTGAGAACCAAGGTACCACTGTATATTACTGTTATTTCAGGTTGATTTTATTCCTGCTTTTATATTTGTTTATCACCTTTGCTTTTATAAATTGCTTCGAGTTCAATTTTTTTTGGGGGGGGGGGAACGACGACTAATGATGACGTCAACGACAATGATTTTATTACCTGCCCTTCGCCAGCAGGTCCCTGAGCAATTCAAAATTCAGAATGAAAAGCAGTTGAAACCGATTGCAGCCCCAGGAATAGGGTGGGCCCTGCAAACGCATCTAGGTTTCAAAGCCCAGGGTAACACTGATCTATACTTTCCCCCCTTCCCAGAGACCTGCCAGTAGAGCCCACCCCGCTCTGGACAGCTGGACCGGGGGGTGGGGGTGGTAAATGCCCCCCAGTGCTTTACCCAGGTCTCAGAAAGGGAAAGGTTGGGGGGCACACACTTGCGACAGGCCCCCGAGGAACGGAGAGAAAGAGGCATAGAGGACTTTATCCATTTTTTCTTTTACTGCCCTCTATATGTTACAGTTAGACCCAGGCTTTTCCTCCTAATCCCGCCGACCATCGCCCAGGACGACGACCGCATGAAATACTTATTGGTAGATGCCAACCCTCTGGTCACACGTGGTGCAGCTATCTACATTTTACAGGCACTGAAACTCAGGGCCACCTCTTCGGCTAACTTGCCCTAGACCTAGACCTATGTAACTTCCTGACATAGCCACTGTCGACATGCCCCGTTATAGCTTCTTGTTTTATTTGTTTCACTCAGTATGATTTTATACTTAAAAGTTTTTAGATGTATTTGTGCAAAGGGTGCAGGGTGTATCTGTTGTATTTTGTGTACGTTTGTGGCGGGTTTCCGCCTGGTTTTTCATTGTGTGCTATGGCCGTATGGCTAATGCAATAAATAATATTTGATTTGATTTGAAAGAGGCATAAACTCACGTTTATGATGATGTTGAGGGAATGGTCGTTGGGGAGGAAAACACACACGCTGCGTCGGTCCTGCATGACTCTGTTATTGTGGAAGTTCAGTTTGTTCATCGTGTTCCGGGCCTTCCCCGTGGATGTCTGAGCCAGCCGCTTGGAGACTGCGCGGGAACCTCGGGGCCAGGGCACTCAGAGACCAGCAGCACCTCCACCTCCACCTGCTCACCTGCGGCGAAGCAGGCTGGGCATCTGGGCATCTCTTCCCACGGGTACCATCACTGGAAAGGACGAGAAAAACACACACAACTTCAGGTGCTATGAGAAGATGGGAGGAGAACTTGGCCATGCCCTACCCCAGCGTTGGACTACAACTCCCATCCTCCCTGACCTCGTCCAACCACAGCTGCGGACCCAAGTTTGAGAAACACTGCACCCAAACCAATAATGACGATTATTCTTATTATTTTAATCCGGCCTTTAAAAGAAAAATAAAGAACACAGGAGGAGTGGGAAGCCCTCTCAATTTCTGTTTCCCATTTCCCCAATTTTTAAGTTTGGTTCTCCACATTTACATATAAGTTTGAGATGCTCTCTGTTTCTTTTAGAATCCTCATGAAAATTCTTCAGCATTTCATTGTGACTATCTCTTGGGTTCCATGATCACTGCAGATGGTGACAGCAGTCACGAAATTAGAAGACGCCTGCTTCTTGGGAGAAAAGCAATGACAAACCTAGACAGCATCTTAAAAAGCAAAGACATCACCTTGCCAACAAAGGTCCGTATAGTTAAAGCTATGGTTTTCCCAGTAGTAATGTACGGAAGTGAGAGCTGGACCATAAAGAAGGCTGATCGCCGAAGAATTGATGCTTTTGAATTATGATGCTGGAGGAGACTCTGGAGAGTCCCATGGACTGCAAGAAGATCAAACCTGTCCATTCTTAAAGAAATCAGCCCTGAGTGCTCACTGGAAGGAAAGATCCTGAAGTTGAGGCTCCAGTACTCTGGCCACCTCATGAGAAGAGAAGACTCCCTGGAAAAGACCCTGATGTTGGGAAAGATGGAGGGCACAAGGAGAAGGGGATGACAGAGGACGAGATGGTTGGACAGTGTTCTCGAAGCTACCAATATGAGTCTGACCAAACTGCGGGAGGCACTGGAAGACAGGCGTGCCTGGCGTGCTCTGGTCCATGGGGCCACAAAGAGTTGGACACGACGAAACGACTAAACAACAACAACAATCTCCTAATAGACACACTTTTGCAAAGCACAATATCCCTAATATTGTCCCTATTATTATTTATTACCTGCCCCTTGCCCTAGGTACCAGGGCATATTACAAGACTAAAAACACAACATTAAAAGCAGCCTGAAACAACTTACAGTCACAAAAATAAGGTGCATCCTAAAAACGTACCCCTTCGTGTGCCAAACATTTGCCCCTGCTGAAATCTGTTTTGATATATTCACCGTACAGTTCTTTCGGGTGCAGAAACAACAAGGAAGATGTTTTCAATGTTATAGTCATCAATGTGAGCATTTTTTCAAATGAACCTTTTTACCCGTTCTATGCATTCCTCTCATCATTACTTGGCTGGAGGGCTGAGCAGCAAAATGCGCCAACGCGTGAATTTTGAAAGATGGCTGTGTGTTTGATTCATGTATCATCTCAGAAAGCATGAATGGGGCAGAACTGGCTTCAAAGGAGAACTGGATCGAATCTCTGCCCCTGTCCTGATTCAGAACTGTTTTTTCCTCTAGTGGTGGAGGAGTCGAGAACAAGAGAAATTCCCTCAACTCAGGCGCACCATCACCCAGAAGAAGGTGGCCTTCGCGCCAGCGGATAGAACGAAGTTGTTACTTGCTTAAAATGTTTCTGAACTGCAATTCAGCCGAGGATTCCAGGGTGCCGGACGAAAGTACAAGAACAGTTCATGCTGCACGCAAATGCAATAGATGAGATCATTCCTTCTCTTTGGCACATAGACACGCAAGTGTGAACGAAAATGCAGGCTAAAAACAGAGAAGCTAACGAAGAGAAAAAAGCGGCTGCAACTATTAGTCTAAAATGCCCAGAGCAACAAGGAAGAAGAAGAAGAAGAAGAAGAAGAATGTTTGTGATGTCAGCGCCAAATTGCAAGTCAGACTATTGGGCCATCTAGCTCAGTATTGTCCACACTGACTGCAGCGGCTCTCCTGCCTTTCCTTACCTGGAAATGACAAGAACCGAACACAAGATAGATAATAATAATAATAATAATAATAATAATAATAATAATAATAATAATTCTTTTATTTGTACCCCGCCCATCTGGCCGGGTCTCCCCAGCCACTCTGGGCGGCCTCCAACAGATATAAAAATACATTAAAATCACAGGTTAAAAACTTCCCTAAATAGGGCTGCCTTGAGGTATCTTCTGAATGTCAGATAGTTGTTCATCTCCTTAACTTCTGCTGGGAAGGCGTTCCAAAGGGCGGGCGCCACTACCGAGAAGGCCCTCTGCCTGGTTCCCTGTAGCTTTGCTTCTCGCAGTGAGGGAACCACCAGAAGGCCCTCGGCGCTGGATCTCAGTGTCCAGGCTGAATGGTGGGGGTGGAGACGCTCCTTCAGGTATACAGGACCGAGGTCGTTTAGGGCTTTAGATAGATAGATAGATAGATAGATAGATAGATGTCTTTATTCGGCTATGAGCCCACAACCCGAACACAATACATTTTGCATGGAAAGCAAATGTCGCACCACTGAGCTCTGCAGCCCTTCCTCATTTTTCTTAAAGGCTTAAGCTGTTGCTCCCAGGTTCAAACTACATTCAGCCCGGCTTCCTATTTATTTGCTTAGGGACGTATGTCTTGTGCAGAGTTGGATCAATGGTCCATGCAGACCAGTATTTCCAACACTGACTGGCAGTGCCTCTCCAGGGTTCCGGACAAAGGGCCCTTCAAGCGCTACCTGGAGATGCCAGCGACTGCACCTGAGACTCAAACATCCCTTGAAGGCTGTTGCGGCACATTTGAGCACATTTCGCCACCTGCGTTCCCACCTCCGAAAGCTGGCGCCGCAGTCTATTTGTGTGCCTTCAAAGTTGCTACGAGGCCTTTTTGCCACTGGGTTCCCACCTCTGGAATTTGCAACAACCCATCACATCATTTTAATTATTCTTCCCCCCTCTGCCACCAAAGAAAAATGCTGCCACAAACATGAATGAGGGCACCTTTTTATTAAGCGTACATTTCCCAATTGGGTTAGTCAAGCCATCGCCTCCTTTTCACTGAACGGAGGGGGGCTCTGCAACTTTTTAATCAACTGGAAACTCATCTCCTGAAAGCCTGCAGGGTTTTCTTCCATGTGCATTAAGCGGCTGTCAAAGGCAAGCTCACACCAGTGTGGTGTAGTGGTTAAGAGCGGTAGACTCGTAATCTGGTGAACCGGGTTCGCGTCTCCACTCCTCCACATGCAGCTGCTGGGTGACCTTGGGCTAGACCCACTTCTCTGAAGTCTCTCAGCCCCACTCACCTCACAGAGTGTTTGTTGTGGGGGAGGAAGGGAAAGGAGAATGTGAGCCGCTTGGAGACTCCTTAAGGGTAGTGATAAAGTGGGATATCAAATCCAAACTCCTCCTCCTCTTCTTCTTCTTCTCTGAACGTCAAGAGCATAAGCCGAGCCTTCCTGGATCAGGACCATCCGGTCCGGCATCCTGTTTTCACAGTGGCCGAACAGATGCCCGTGGGAAACCAGGGAGCAGGATTCGAGCATAAGAGCAACTTTCCCCTCCTGTGGTTTTCAGGGATATAGAACAGGGGTCAGCAACCTTTTTCAGCAGGAGGCCCGTCCACCATCCTTCAGACCATGTGGTGGGCCAGACTATATTTTGGAGGGGGAAAATGAACGAATTCCTATGCCCCACAAATAACCCAGAGGTGCATTTTAAATAAAAGGACATATTTTACTCATGTAAAAACACGCTGATTCCTGGACCGTCCGCGGGCCGGAATGAGAAGGCGATTGGGCAAGAGGCTTTGTAGAGTAAGGAAGAAATATTGTTGTTAGTACGAAGATATAGTGATTAATTTTAGGAAATAATAATATAAAACAATGATTGATTTTGGAAATATAGATATAAGGAATAGATATTAGAATATCATAAGGAAGGTTTGACGGAGGTCACGGCCATAAAAAGCCAAAACGGTATAAGATGTGAAGATAAATGTGCGAATTTATTATTGTATTTATATAAAACCAATAAAAAATGATTATAAAAAAAAAGAGAGAGAGAGAAGGTGATTGGGCCGCATCCGGCCCCCGGGCCTTAGGTTGCCTACCCCTGATATAGAAGCATTACTGCCTCGGACCATAGAGGCAGAGCATATCCATTGTGGCTAGAAGCCATCGATAGCCCTAAGCTCCTCCATGAATTTCTCCATTCCCCTTTTAAAGCCATCCAGGGTTGGAGGCAGGCCATCACTGCCTCCTATGGGAGGGAGTTCCATAGATTAACCATGCACTGTGTGAAAAAGTACCGTATTGGCCCAAGTATAAGCCGCATCCGAATATAAGCAGCACCTTTAAAATTCAAGGGGGGGGGGAGAGAAAAGAAGACAATGCCCAAATATAAGCCGCTCCCTTAAAATTCCGCAGGCACTCACACCCGTTCTGTTTTACTGTATGTCTGTTTCAGCAGCGATACCGTAAAAGCCCATTTTTGTAAGGTCGCGAATTTAAGCCACACTTGAACTTTTCACGGTCGGAATCTGGAAGGAAAAAAAGGTGCGGCTTATATTTGGGCCAATACGGTATTTTCTTTTATCTGTCCTGTTTCGCACACAGTGCCCTGACGTGGGCAAAAATAGCGATTTCCTTAACAGGAAGGATCTAACCACCTGAAACAGAGAGTGGAGAAGAAACGATGGAGAGAGGGAACAATACGGGACAACGCAATGACTGGTACTTATTTTCTTATACACCTCTCAATTGCAAAAAACAAAACAAAATAAAAACCTCAAAGCGGTTTACGAAAGATAAAACAGTTAGAATCAAGGAAAAAATCACAGCCATACTCTTAAAACATACAAAAGTTAAATCCTTAAACAGATTAAAATTCTCTCAGCTTTCTCAGCATCTGGGTAGGCTTGTCTTAAACTAGGCTAAGAACTTAAAGTTGGTTGCAGCTGGGAAGAAGGATTAAAGTGGCAAGGCCACAGATATGTGGGGAAACGTGGATTTTGAGGAGGGGGCTGAAGATGGGAGAGGGGTTTCCATGTGGGTAAGGTGTCAATGCGCTTTGTGGCTCAGGCTAGGATTCCAGAACGGCTTTTGTAACATCGCTGTGTCTGTTTTATCCCAGGCTGCCTCCGCCTTGCGGCTGCCTTCTTTCCAAAAACAAGATGAAGGGCTGCATCCGGTGTAAAATTCCAAGGGCTTCCACGCAGGCGCCGTGAAACTGAAGGGTTCTTTGTGCCGAGAAACCTCAAAACTTCTATAGAGGAGCAAAGCATGCAAGCAAGCATGCAGAGGCCTGGTTCCAGCAGAACGAAGTGGTACAAAAGTGGATTTTGCTGCTTCAGAATGCAGGAGAGGGGTGCCCACTCTTTTTGCAAAACTTCCCGCAGGTTAGAAACAAGAGCAAGGCCCCTGCAAATAAAAAGAGATGCTAACTAGCGGGACATTACGGAGAAACGTCCTAGCCGCTTGCTGTGCCAGGTTTGTATTTGCAGGGAAGCACAATAAACCGCAACCCACTGCCAGCTTATTTGTAGGGGTGGGATCCATAAAGGGACCCCTGACCATTAGGTCCAGTCGTGTCCGACTCTGGGGTTGCGGCGCTCATCTCACTTTATTGGCCGAGGGAGCCAGCGTACAGCTTCCAGGTCATGTGGCCAGCATGACTAAGCCGCGTCTGGCGAACCAGAGCAGCGCACGGAAACGCCGTTTACCTTCCCGCCGGAGTGGTACCTATTTATCTACTTGCACTTTGATGTGCTTTCGAACTGCTAGGTGAGCAGGAGCAGGGACCGAGCAATGGGAGCTCATCCCGTCGCAGGGATTCGAACCACCGACCTTCTGATCAGCAAGCCCTAGGCTCTGTGGTTTAACCCACAGCGCCACCTGGGTCCCTAGGGGTGGGATCCATACTGGTGCCTTATTATATTGGACGGGTAGACCAGGTGTAAATACACTTCCCAGATGGGGGAGAAATTACATGTTCAGTAGCAGATGGGCAAGACAACCCCAGATTCCTGCAAATTATTTATTTTGCTTGAAAGGATTTGGGGACTGCCTTTCAGCAAAAGAAAAATGGTTCCTACCATCAGCTTAACATAAGGCAAACATGCCCCCCCAGCATAGAAGACATGACACAAAAGGAAAGGGGCTCGAGAGGGAGGAGGAAAGGAAGCGAACTTTGGTTCTTCGCTGTAAAGTTCTTTTAATAACCAAGCTGGAATGGAAGAAGAGTTAAGGCAGGCATAGGCAAACGCCGGCCCTCCAGATGTTTGGGACTACAGTTCCCATCATCCCTGACCACTGGTCCTGTTAGCTAGGGATGATGGGAATTGTGGTCCCAAACATCTGGAGGGCCGGAGTTTGCCTATGCCTGCCTTAAGGAGTCTCAAAGCAGCTAACATTCTCCTTTCCCTTCTTCCCCCACAACAAACACTCTCTGTGAGGTGAGTGGGGCTGAGAGACTTCAGAGAAGTGTGACTAGCCCAAGGTCACCCAGCAGCTGCGTGTGGAGGAGCGGGGAAGCGAACCCGGTTCACCAGATTACAAGTCCACCGCTCTTAACCACTACACCACACTGGCTAAGAGAAACGCGCTAAGAGGAAGGCACGCTTGGCAAATCCACACCGTTATCAACCCCCCACTCGGAAACCGATGTCCCCACTGTGGAAGGACGTGTGGATCCAGAACTAGCCTCCACAGTCACTTACGGACTCACTGTTAAAACCGTGTTCATGGAAGACAATCTTACCCGGCTACGAGTGATCACCAACGAAGAGGAAGAAGAAGACATAGTTCTCCCTCCTCCGTTTTATCCCCAGAACAACCCTGTGAGGCAGGTTGGCCGAGAGGCAGTGCCTGGCCCCAGGCCACCCAAGTGAGCTTTGTGGCCGAGGGGGTGGGGTCTCCCAGGTCCTAGTCCGTCACTGACACGCCGCTGCCTTTTCGCACCTTCCCCAAATCTTTGGCAGAGACCAGGAATTAATAGACACGGGAGCCCAAGGAAAAGGCAGCTGTGGACTAAGTCTCAAATCACGGCGGTTGCACAGATTTTATTCCATCCACATTTCTCTCTCGGCCTCTGTGCCACGTGGTGCCTCTCTGTGATGACTAGGGCTGGGCGATATATCGAGATATAGTCCCAAACCAGTTAGCAGTCCATGTCTTGAGATCGGTTTCACAATTTTTGACCTGGCAATATACTCCGAATCATGACGGGTGTGTGCTGTGCAAAAATCACGATGCGGGGGAAACCGGATGTTTAGCTGGTGATATATTGCAATGCTGAAAACCAGATATTGCCTAGCCCTAGTGATGACAAACACCAAAGCTGTCAAGTCGCCATCAAGCGGCTTATGTTTTTCTTTTCAGGAGCGTGGAATTCAATCCCGAAACAGCTTGAGAGGACTTCTGACTAACACTGCTATGCCTCAGCCAACGTTGCTTCATCTGTGTCTCCATCTATTTTAAGCTCTTCTTGCACCTATTAAGGGCCAGGCGATGCTTTCCCGAACGCTCTCTCCGTCTCTCAGTGTTTTACAACCCTTTATACCTTTACAAACCTAGACAGCATCTTAAAAAGCAAAGACATCACCTTGCCAACAAAGGTCCGTATAGTTAAAGCTATGGTTTTCCCAGTAGTAATGTACGGAAGTGAGAGCTGGACCATAAAGAAGGCTGATCGTCAAAGAATTGATGCTTTTGAATTATGGTGCTGGAGGAGACTCTTGAGAGTCCCATGGACTGCAAGAAGATCAAACCTGTCCATTCTGAAGGAAATCAGCCCTGAGTGCTCACTAGAAGGACAGATCCTAGAGTTGAGGCTCCGGTACTTTGGCCACCTCATGAGAAGAGAAGACTCCCTGGAAAAGACCCTGATGTTGGGAAAGATGGAGGGCACAAGGAGAAGGGGACGACAGAGGATGAGATGGTTGGACAGTGTTCTCGAAGCTACTAACATGAGTTTGGCCAAACTGCGAGAGGCAGTGAAGGATAGGCGTGCCTGGCGTGCTCTGGTCCATGGGGTCACGAAGAGTCGGACACGACTGAACAACAACAACCTGGGTGCTCCCAAGGCCCAATTTTAAAACCTCCTGCTTTACGGGAGGCAAAACATTTCACCGCTCTCTTGTTTTGCCACCCACTTAATCACCCAAAAGCTTCTGCTACTGGCTCAATCCTCCAGAGGACCCAACACATCGTTGAATACAAGGAAGTTCAGGCTTTCTAGCCAGGGTTAGCCCAAGATGTTTGGGCACCTGAGGCAAACCACAAAATGTCACCTCGCTCCCCGCCACAGAAGGGCCAAGAGAAGATCCACAACAGGAACAAGGAGGGAATAAAGATCTACCAGGAATCTGCTGCCCCTGTGGATTCAGCCACCCGAGGTGGTGTCCTCCTCTTGCCTCATGGAAGGGCCGGCCCTGTTTCTTGCTCACAAACGCATACAGGCTCCCTGGATGTCCTTTGTATAAGCATAATTATTTGTGCTCGGTGACGCGGGTGGCGCTGTGGGTTAAACCACAGAGGCTAGGGCTTGCCAATCAGAAGTTCGGTGGTTTGAATCCCTGCGACGGGGTGAGCTCCCGTTGCTCGGTCCCTGCTCCTGCCAACCTAGCAGTTTGAAAGCATGAAGTGCAAGTAGATAAATAGTACTACCGCTCCAGCGGGAAGGTAAACGGCGTTTCTGTGCACTGCTCTGGTTTCTCCAGAAGCGGCTTAGTCATGTTGGCCACATGACCCGGAAGCTGTACGCTGGCTCTTGGACCATAAAGCGAGATGAGCGCCGCAACCAAAGAGTCGGTCACGACTGGACCTAATGGTCAGGGGTCCCTTTACCTTTACCTTATGCACTACCAACACATGCTGAATTCAACCCCAATAAAGGGCCGGCCAAACTTTTTGAGCCAAAACGCTACTGATGGCTACTAGCCACAATGGCTATGGCTCTGCCTCCACAGCCGGAGGCAGCAGTGCTTGTGAATCCCAGTTCTGCAAACCACATGAGGGGAGAGGGCTCTTGTGCACGGGTTTCCCACTGGCGTCTAATTTGCCGCTGTGGGAACAGGATATTGGACTAAATGGGTCATTGGCCTGATCCGGCAGGCTCTTCTTCTGCTGTAAAAAAATAGCCTGAGATATATATATATATTTTCTAATAGCAAAAAGTGGTTGAAATGAAGTATTTGCCTGGGGTGGAGTGGGGGGTGGAATATTATCTATACAAAGGCAGCATCCGTCATACTCAGAGTAGCCCCGCTGAAATCCATGGACATGGATAGCTCAAGACTGCAATGGACATGGATAGAATCATAGAATCATAGAGTTGGAAGAGACCACAAGGGCCATCCAGTCCAACCCCCTGCCAAGCAGGAAACACCATCAAAGCATTCTTGACAGATGGCTGTCAAGCCTCTGCTTAAAGACCTCCAAAGATGGAGACTCCACCACACTCCTTGGCAGCAAATTCCACTGTCGAACAGCTCTTACTGTCAGGAAGTTCTTTCTAATGTTTAGGTGGAATCTTCTTTCTTGTAGTTTGAATCCGTTGCTCCGTGTCCGCTTCTCTGGAGCAGCAGAAAACAACCTTTCTCCCTCCTCTATATGACATCCTTTTATATATTTGAACATGGCTATCATATCACCCCTTAACCTTCTCTTCTCCAGGCTAAACATACCCAGCTCCCTAAGCCGTTCCTCATAAGGCATCATTTCCAGGCCTTTGACCATTCTGGTTGCCCTCCTCTGGACACGTTCCAGCTTGTCAGTATCCTTCTTGAACTGTGGTGCCCAGAACTGGACACAGTATTCCAGGTGAGGTCTGACCAGAGCGGAATACAGTGGTACTATTACTTCCCTTGATCTAGATGCTATATTCCTATTGATGCAAGCTCAAGACTACACAACCCATTGCACCTAGTGCAGTTTTCAATGTGATATTCATATCAAAACGAAAGCTTTATGTGAACTTTTCTTTTTTGGTGGAAAACTCATAAATATTTTAAGATGTAGAAACTCAAAACATTCCCCTTACATTATTTAAATTTTTAGGGGGGGGGGAGGATGAAGGCACCCAAAAAAACCTGGTAGCATACTAATTTTAGCATGCTTGTACAGCTGTGCACATCAATATCTTAGGGGCAGACATCCTAGCTATAGCTAGCTGGGAAAATAAGCTTTGATTTTAGATTGGACTAGTTGGATTGGATTAGATTGGGTCCACTCCAGTTTCCCCATTTGACTTGTAATTTTCTTGTTCAAATCTGCAGCGAAGTCCCTTAGCGATTTACAAGAAAATCAAAATTCACTACCCAAATCTTTTAAATAACTGGCTGTGATTTTATTAGTAACCACCAGTAATTTATCTATCACTGGTTGTTTCTACAGTTTCCGTAGCTCAGGGTGTCCAGCAGGCAGCTGTTGCTGGGAAGAGCTGCAGTCATAAGGGCTAGCAACTTGGAACATTTTTAAAGCAAGCAGAGCAGAAATTGTCAGGATGCCTATGTCAATTGTTCAGTATTGGGTTACAGGCAACTGGGACCTCTAATTAAAACTGGAGCAAGACGGTTTGAGAATATTCTTCTTCTTCTTCGGCGATCACTTGTACCCGAGTAAGATTGTCTTCCATAAACACAGTTTTAACAATGAGTCCGCAAGTGACTGTGGAGGCCAATTCTCGATCCTGGTCCGAATGCACTGGCTTACCAGTTAATTTCCAGGCCCAATTCAAAGTGCTGGTTTTGACCTCTAAAGCCTTAAACAGCTCAGGACCCCAACCTCAAGGACCGCCTCTTCCCATATGAACCTGCCCGGACCCGGAGATCATATTCCGAGGCCTTCATTTGTGCGCCTCCTCCTCTAGAGGTCCAGAGGGTGGCAACACGAGAACGGGGCCTTCTCTGCAGTGGCTCCCCGCCTGTGGAATGCTCTCCCCAGGGAAGTTCACCTGGCGCCTTCATGATAGACCTTTAGGCACCAGGCAAAAACGTTCCTTTTCGACCAGGCCTTTGGTTGATCTTATTGACGTCCAACACCCTTTTAGAATGTGGCTCTTTTTTGGGTTTTTTTTAATTGGGTTATTGTTTTTGGTTTGATTTTATATGCTGCGGTCTTGTTTGTGAACCACCCCGAGAACTCCAGGTATAGGGCGGTGTATAAATTGAATTAATAATAAATAAATAAATAGATAGATAGATAGATAAATAAATAAAATTATTCACATCTGAGGATCTTGATCTGCTTTACTTAGCACTGATTCAGAACAAAGGATCCCTTCCCCACCACCCCTGCTAAAAGTTCCCATGCCACTGGGATACCGATAAAAATATTACAGATGCTCAGGGACTAAAAGCACGTCAGGGCGGACAAGAGAGATCCCATTTTACAGGAAGAGAGAGAGAGAGAGAGAGAGCAGCCCTCGCAACATGCGTCTTGCACCCTCCATGGATGGAGACAAAGCAGCGCTTCGTCCATCCCACACGAAGGAGGCAGCAGGAGAACAGAAGGAGATTCATCCTTTCACAAGCGGCCCTGGAGGCAGAACTGATCCTTCTGACCTGCGCTGCACAGCCAAGCAGCTCAGCGGGTCAACGGCTGAGAAAAGCCGTTCTGTTTTGTAACACCTGCACAGCATCCCCACAAAAGGCCTTCTGCCTGCAGAGCACGTGTCCACAGTGTTAGAAACTCAGATATATAAGCTAATAGCCAAATGGCACCTTAAACATGGGTTGCGGTTGCCAAAACGGAACGTCTAGGCACCATTCTTTTTCTGATGAAGTTACTACTATTACTACTGTTCGTTTCATTTCTATACTGCTTTATACTTTAATGGGGGGAAATCTCAAAGTGACACATTAAAACAATCCAGAATAAAACAAATTCAAACTTCAAGGAAAATATCTCTTCTCTAAGTGACATAAGGCTTTCCGCATATTTATTTACCTACTTACTTTATATAGCTGCTCCGTGGCAGAAATACTCCAGGAAGGCAGTGTGGTGTAGTGGTTAGTGTCAGGCTAGAACCTGGGAGATCAGGTTCAAATCCCCACACAGTGATGAAGCTCACCGGGTGACCTTGCACAGCCTCCTAACCTACCTCACAGGGTCGTTGTAGGGATTAACGGAGGAGGGGGTGAGCCATATGCTCCTGGGAGAAAAAGGTGGGATATACGGTAAATGCAACAGGTAAGCTCTTCTGCTCAGCTGTTTAAGAAAGCTGGAGGGGCCAGCCAGGTGGAGATGCCCGTGAAACCAGAAGCCTTTTTACTGGGAATAGTGGGGGAGGAAATCTCCCTAAAAGACATTATTTCTGTATGCCACTACAGCTGCGAGGCTACTATTAGCTAAGACAGTGATGGGCAACCTTTTGAGCTTGGTGTGTCAAAATTTGCCCAAAAAAACCGAGCATAACTCGGGTGGTGTGTCACTTCGAGAAAAAAACCATAATTTCGTGATATTTATAGTTTAAATAACAAAAATGTATAATTGTAATATATAACTGTATTAACAAGGATGCACAACAGTAATAGTGGTGAAATGGAGTCTACACTATGCTGCAGGATGGCGTTCCTTATGTAAATTAAGATGGCTGCCGCTATAATGGCGGAAAACGGCACTTATAGCACAGGCCCTCGCCTCTCCCAGCCTCCCCCTCACTTATCTCAGTAATGATGGTCAATTAGAAATCAACGACACCCCAGAACAGTAGATTGGATGATGGTTGCTGTGGTTATGTGATTGCTGGTAATGGTGATCACAAGGCCCCCAGAGATGCGTCCCCTGCGGCATTCCGCTGCTCCCTGCTCCGCCGGCCGGAAGTGAGGTCAAAGATCCCCTAACGGCCTAACCGGAAGTCCCAGAACTAGACACTCTGTGCCGGAGCTCTGTTGTTTTGGCCTACAGACCTCCGGCACAGAGTGTCTACACTACAGCAAATGTTTCATCCTCGGCTACTGCACCAGGCCGTACAGTAGCCGAGGATGAAACGTCCTTCTCGGCATGCGGCCCTATACTTCTCTGTATGCGGCTGCATGCGGCCGCGTGTCATCGAAAATGGTTATGCGTGTCAGTGCTGACACGCGTGTCATAGGTTCGCCATCACTGAGCTAAGAACTGGAAGACTCAAGACATACCAACCATAGACGAATGGCAAATGAAGATGATGGACTTTATGGAACTTGCCGAACTGACTGGGAGACTCCACAATCAAGGAGAAGAGACGGTGGAGAAAGATTGGGAAAAAATTAAATTGTATTTGAAAAAATGTCCTGGTCCTCAAACACTCTGGTCCCTGGACAAGAGCAGACAGCGTTCAGCTGGCTAGGCACAGCATCCTGCCCTGCACAAAGGCAGCATCCCACATTCCAAAGGCAGCTGAGCAGAGAAAAAGCCATGCTCACTTTGCTCAGTTCCTCCTTTCAATATGTGTTAGCGCAGGAGGGGAGAGAGGAGTTGGGGGGGGTGAGTTACAGAAGAGAGCTGCCACCATTTGCCTGCCAAATACCTGCAGTTGTAGCACCTCAGGCTGCGTCCCTGTCATGTCTGATCAGCTTACGCCAGCCTTCAATTTGGGCAGGTTAAAAATAGAGGCAGACGTTGCAGAAGAGGCAGGTGAGAGACAGGAGGTGTCTCAGGCAACGGAGGAGGTGCCACCTCTGCGTTCGGAGCCAGAGGAAATGCCAGCGCCAAGCCAAAACTACCCAGCGTGTTTGTGGACATCGAATCATGGAATTGGCAAGTTGGAAGGGACCCCAAGGGTCATCTAGTTCACCCCCCTGCAATGCAGGAATCACAGCTAAAGAATCCCTGATGGATGGCCCTTTGACCTGTTTAGAAACCTCCAAGGAAGAAGACTCCTCTGTGTTCCGTTCACGGTGTGTGTGTGTGCGTGTGTGTAAGCTGGAATCACAATGGGCAGTGTGCAATTGCATAGTTGTGCTAGTGCAAGGATCAGTGCTCGTGCAATGAGGTCCACCCCCCCACCTGTCCCCAGATCTGCTCAGGAGGGTTGGGTGAACCCCCAGAACGGATTAGGGGGCATGTTGGAGGAGGAAAGGGGGAGAACGCTACATTGCACAAGGAGGAATTACTGCACTAATTCACCTTAGTGCTACTGCTGCACACAACCCACTAAATTTGGGACCATTCCAGATGTTGCAGCCTTGGGGGCCATCAGTGAGCCTTCGCCACCAGTTTGTTATTTCGCCACAAGGATTCCACTCCTTGAGACTATTTGTCACATATACCCCTCCAAAAATGCGGATTTTTAAGCTCCTGCGGGCAGGGACTGGCATTTCCCCAAGACGAAAGGCTATAGGGCGGTGGCAGAGTATCTGCTTTGCATGCAGAAGGACTCGGGTTCAATCCCCGGCATTGCCAGGTAGCGTCCTGCCTGAAACATTCGAGATCCACTGCCAGTCAGTGTAGGCAATACTGGACTAGATGGGACAATGGTCTGACTCGATACAAGGCAGCTTCCTGCACTCCCACGAGGACAGGTTAACTGTTGCTATAGGGTTCGTTCCAAAATGCGCGGCCTCCCTTCAGCTAACAAGCGAAACAGCTCTGTGCTTAAAACAGTAGCGTATCTAAACCTTATATCGTTACAGAGATGCGTGAGCTACCCAGCGCTTGTGAGAGATTAACTGCGACTGCAGCTGCCTTCGGGGAAACTGCATCTCTCATGATCCCCAACCCCTCTGAGGTAGAGGCAGAGGAGGGAAGGGAAAATTTAAAAAAATCCTCCTGCCGTTTACCTCCTTCGCTGCTCTTGCACAAGAGCAACCCACTCCCCTCCTGGGGTTTCCAGACTGGTGGAAGGCAGAACACAGCCATCCTGGGCTGGTAGCCCCTCTCTCCTCCATGAATTTGCCCAGTCATCTTTTAAAGGCATCCAGATTGGTGGTCACCACTACCTCATGTGGGAGGGAGTTCCGCAGTTCATAGAATCCTAGAGTTGGAAGAGACCCCAAGGGCCATCCAGTCCAACCCCCTGCCAAGCAGGAAACACCATCAAAGCATTCCTGACAGGTGGCTGTCAAGCCTCTGCTTAAAGACCTCCAAAGAAGGAGACTCCACCACCCTCCTTGGCAGCAAATTCCACTGTCAAACAGCTCTTACTGTCAGGAAGTTCTTCCTAATGTTTAGGTGGAATCTTCTTTCTTGTAGTTTGAATCCATTGCTCCGTGTCCGCTTCTCTGGAGCAGCAGAAAACAACCTTTCTCCCTCCTCTATATGACATCCTTTTATATATTTGAACATGGCTATCATATCACCCCTTAACCTTCTCTTCTCCAGGCTAAACATACCCAGCTCCCTAAGCCGTTCCTCATAAGGCATCGTTTCCAGGCCTTTGACCATTTTGGTTGCCCTCTTCTGGACACGTTCCAGCTTGTCAGTATCCTTCTTGAACTGTGGTGCCCAGAACTGGACACAGTATTCCAGGTGGGGTCTGACCAGAGCGGAATACAGTGGTACTATTACTTCCCTTGATCTAGATGCTATACTCCTATTGATGCAGCCCAGAATTGCATTGGCTTTTTTAGCTGCTGCATCAGTTTAACTATGTCTTGCACGAAGAAGTATTCTTCTTTTCTCTGTTGGACTAAATCCAGTCTTAGTTGAGCGTTTGGGGGGGGGCAGTTATATGATAACCAGTATTCATCCAGATTTGATTGTGGGGAGGTTTCCCATGCTAACCGTTCGCCCCACACTCTCCAGTGCATTTGTTGCACTGGGGCAAGAGAGTGTTTTAATTGTATTTATTTATTTATTAGAGTTGTATACCACCCTTCATCATAAGTTCTCAAGGCAGTTCGCAAGACAAGCCGCATTAATTGCATTTGCAGGCCTGTCTCAAAGGGACGCGGGTGACGCTGTGGGTTAAACCACAGAGCCTAGGGCTTGTTGATCAGAAGGTTGGCGGTTTGAATCCCCGCGACGGGGTGAGCTCCTGTAGCTTGGTCCCTGCTCCTGCCAACCTAGCAGTTCGAAAGCACGTCAAAGTGCAAGTAGATAGATAGGTACCAGTCCGGCGGGAAGGTAAACGGCATTTCCGTGCGCTGCTCTGGTTCGCCAGAAGCGGCTTAGTCATGCTGGCCACATGACCAGGAAGCTGTACGCCGGCTCCCTCCTAATAATGCGAGATGAGCGCCGCAACCCCAGAGTCGGTCACGACTGGACCTAATGGTCAGGGGTCCCTTTACCTTTACCTTACTAGTCCTGTCTCAGTGACGGTTGCTCTGCCTTGGTCATCTCCACAGAAATGGAAGATGGCAGGATCCCCCAAGAACGTGCTCTACGGGGAGCTGGCTTCAGCCACAAGGCCCACTGTCAGACCAACTCTGCGTTAAAAAGATGTCTGGAAATGTGGCATGAAGGCTGACAACACCAGTCCTTTGCTCCGTAGGAATCCCTTGTGGACGACCACAGTGCCTGGAGACAGTCAGGTCGTGCATCCATAGCAGTGACCATGGGAGGAATGACCGCTGGGAGGAGCAGAGAGAAGAAATGCCCTGGTGTATCTGCATCAGCACAACTGGATGCCTTTATCTGCCCCAGCTGCAACAAAACATGTCTCTCCAGTATCGGTCTCTACAGCCACAGCAGATGCTGTAACTCTCCGATGGTTTGACTTCATCCCCAAAGGTTCACTCCTCCATTGTCTCCCGAGACAGACAGATACCAATATTTCAAAACCACATAACACCAGTCTTGAAAGACCTCTATTGGCTCCCAATACGTTTCCAAGCACAATTCAAAGTGTTGGTGCTGACCTTTAAAGCCCTAAACGGCCTCGGTCCTGTATACCTGAAGGAGCGTCTCCACCCCCATCGAAACAAAATAAAAAAATTCCTTCCAGTAGCACCTTAGAGACCAACTAAGTTTGTTATTGGTATGAGCTTCCAGGTGCTACTGGAAGGAATTTTTTTTATTTTGTTTCGACTACGGCAGACCAACACGGCTACCTACCTGTATCCACCCCATCGTTCAGCCCGGACACTGAAGTCCAGCGCCAAGGGCCTCCTGGCGGTTCCCTCACTATAAGAAGTAAAGCTACAGGGAACCAGGCAGAGGGCCTTCTCGGTGGTGGCACCTGCCCTGTGGAACGCCCTCCCACCAGATGTCAAGGAAACAAGCAACTATCTGACTTTTAGAAGACATCTGAAGGCAGCCCTGTTTAGGGAAGTTGTTAATGTTTGACGTTTTATTCTGTTTCTAATAATCCATGCATCGAAAGGGGGATCTAACACAAAATAGGAGATGACAATCAAGTGACGTGATTGGGTGCGTGAACTAGGGCCGACACATGAAACTTGCCTCCCTTAGTTTTCCTGAACCCAAAAAGGAAGTTTAGAACTAAATAACTTCACACACACACACACACACACACACACACACCGCCTTTCCGCCTCTTCTGTAAGAAGTCGACACCCGAGGTGAACAGTCAAATGCCACGAAAAAACTTTGCAGGAGATCGCCTCTTTTTCAAAATGAATCTTGTAAACAGAGGCCTGCCCGTTTAAGCAAGCAGGATAAGTTGTGTCATTTGATGCATTTCTAGCAATGCATACCCAGGGGATGGGGGGGAAAGAACGAGAGGGAAAGTGCTGGAGTCAGGGAAAATTCTTTTCAACCATCTGCTTCTCATTTCCACAAAGAAATCTTTTGATTCCTTCACACAGAGAGCAGCCAATGCAGCCAAGATCTCTCCCTTAAATGCTGTGGCTAAATACTCAGAAGCAACTTTCCTGCAAAAAAAGGGGAAAAAAGAGACGGTTCCTATTATCGGGCAGTCAAGGGAGAAACCTGTTCTTCAGTCCTTGAGAGGAGTACAAGTGAAAAGGATCTAGGAGTCTTGGTAGACCACAAACTTGACATGAGTCAACAGTGTGATGCAGCAGCTAAAAAAGCCAATGCAATTCTGGGCTGCATCAATAGGAGTATAGCATCTAGATCAAGGGAAGTAATAGTACCACTGTATTCCGCTCTGGTCAGACCCCACCTGGAATACTGTGTCCAGTTCTGGGCACCACAGTTCAAGAAGGATACTGACAAGCTGGAACGTGTCCAGAGGAGGGCAACCAAAATGGTCAAAGGCCTGGAAACGATGCCTTATGAGGAACGGCTTAGGGAGCTGGGTATGTTTAGCCTGGAGAAGAGAAGGTTAAGGGGTGATATGATAGCCATGTTCAAATATATAAAAGGATGTCATATAGAGGAGGGAGAAAGGTTGTTTTCTGCTGCTCCAGAGAAGCGGACACGGAGCAATGGATTCAAACTACAAGAAAGAAGATTCCACCTAAACATTAGAAAGAACTTCCTGACAGTAAGAGCTGTTCGACAGTGGAATTTGCTGCCAAGGAATGTGGTGGAGTCTCCTTCTTTGGAGGTCTTTAAGCAGAGGCTTGACAGCCACCTGTCAGGAATGCTTTGATGGTGTTTCCTGCTTGGCAGGGGGTTGGACTGGATGGCCCTTGGGGTCTCTTCCAACTCTAGGATTCTATGATTCTATGATTCTATGAGTCCATCCGGGATACTTCTCCTGCGTCCGAGAAGAGATGCCGCTTTTGCTGAACAGCCAAAATTAAGACAGTGAACTAGAAATCTGGGGGCTCAGTTTGGGGACTCCGTTTGGGGCCCCAGAGGGCCTTTGACCCCCTTAGCAAGTGAGGACAATAGCACAGCTGTCAACCTTTCCCTTTTCTTGCGAGGAATCCTATTCGGAATAAGGGAATTTCCCGGGGGGTAAAGGGAAAAGTTGGCAGCTATGCAATAGCAAAAGGATGGCAGCTCTCTCAACCTCCAAATAACAGAGCCCTGCTATCCATCACTTCATTTTTTGCTCCTATCCACGTCTCAGGCTGCAGACCAGATCCTTAGTGTGCCTCATCAGCTCCCTGCTGAAGCCACCTCTTCTGGCAAGCATCAGGGAGGAGAGGGTTAAAGAGTCGTGAGCCCGTCTCTGCCTCAGGAGGCAGCCAATAGGCAGAGCTTCTGCTGCCGCCCTTTTGCACATTGGCCAGTTCAAATAGGGCCACGCCTCTTGGCAAAGGCCCCCCCCCCCCCGGCCACGGTTCCACACCTGGGCCTTGAACGCAAGAGGTGCTGGTGGCCTGGCTGCAAGCCGAGAACCAGAGAGACATTTGCAGCATCTTCCATTCTGCTGTTTTTGCAGGAAGATCACAGCACCTTCTCTGCAAGGAAGAAAGCAAAAGCAGTGGTTCCCAAAGGGGGCGTTACTGCGCCTGGGGAGGTGATCGGATTACTAGGAGGGTGCTAAGAGGCAAGGGGGGCACTGGAAAATGGGCCCCTCTGAGCAGGTTGATCCTTTTTTTAAACAACTGAACAGAACAAAACACCTTCCTCGCTTTGTATTTTTTTTTTACTGCTCTTCTTATCACTTTCAAAGCTCGTTCATTCGTGTTTGCGATTCTGAATTGTCACAAATCACACGACAGGCAATTATAGGCAACAGCAACTGATTTTCTTATTTCCAGTAGCACCTTAGAGACCAACTAAGTTTGTTCTTGGTATGAGCTTTCGTGTGCACACACACTAGAAGTGTGCATGCACACGAAAGCTCATACCAAGAACAAACTTAGTTGGTCTCTAAGGTGCTACTGGAAGGGGAAAAAAATTATTTTGTTTTGACTATAACAGACCAACACGGCTATCTACCTGTAACTGATTTTCTTATGAATTAGTTACTGTACATCTGTGGTAGGCAAAGGTTTGTGCATGTCTGGCAAGTAGTTATATATATATTGTGCTATAAATTTCCTTCGCCCTTACATTTCTGTTTGTAAGAATGTGCAAAAAATGTGTTTCATGCAATATTCTTTGCTGTATATTCTTTTCTTTTCAGCTACAAGATTGGATCAGAGCATATATTTAAATAAACCTGCAATGAATTGCTACTGTTTTTAATATTATTGGGCTATAATTTTTATTAATGGGCTGTGCATCATGTTCCCACAGTGACAGACCAGTCACTGATAATAGCACGTTAGCAGCCGATTTATACTGGACTGTCCACACCATCATTCAGTTTTATGGGTTGTTCTGTGCAACTTCCCCAATGTTACAGCAGTATTGCCATCTGGAAGGGCACTCCTGCGTTACAGTGTGACCCCCAAAAAAGCCCCAAACAAACTCAGAACAATTGTGGGATAGAAAGCTATAGATTTCAGCAGGAAGCTACCCCAAGTGGAAATGAAACAGTACATCATTATTATTTATTCAATTTATAGTAAAGTAAAGGGACCCCTGACCATTAGGTCCAGTCGTGTCCGACTCTGGGGTTGCGGCACTCATCTCGCTTTATTGGCCGAGAGATGGCGTACAGCTTCCGGGTCATGTGGCCAGTATGACAAAGCCGCTTCTGGCGAACCAGAGCAGCGCACGGAAACGCCGTTTACCTTCCCACCAGAGCGGTTCCTATTTATCTACTTGCACTTTGACGTGCTTTCGAACTGCTAGGTGGGCAGGAGCTGGGACCGAGCAACGGGAGCTCACCCCGTCGCGGGGATTCGAACCACCGACCTTCTGATCAGCAAGTCCTAGGCTCTGTGGTTTAACCCACAGCGCCGCCCTATACCCTGAGGTCTCGGGGCAGTTCACAAACAAGACCACAACATATAAAATCAAACCAAAAACAATAACCCAATAAAATGCCCCCCCAAAAGAACCACATTCTAAAAGGGTATATCCACCCTTAAACATCTGGGGAGGGGTCCTCAGAGCATCTGTCTACCTAGCCTGGTACAGTCCATTTGTTGGCTCCTGCACAGAAGCCCACCTTGTCTGCGGAAAGCTAGCAGTTAAGTGAGAAGGCCAAGTTAGAATCTCCCTCCTTGATGTGCTAGCTTTCTACATGTGGGGAGCACGTGAACACGCCCTTTCCCCTCCATTCAGATACGAAGCAGTCCCGGAAAAAGCAGTGCTTTTCTCCTATAGTTGCTGGCACCTTTTAAGACTGCAGAAGCAGAGACTCTGGGCAAATAGCTGCAACCCACACGTCCTCAAATTACACGTTCCAGGCTTTCCATTCCAAGATCAATGGATCAAAGGAGCTGAACGAGATCCAGGAGCGCTACTTAATACCAAAGAGTTGTATTTAGGCAATTAGGAATTAATGAATCAAAAAGAGCGTTAGCACAACAAAGAGAGGCAGATCTCGGAAAGGGAAGAACTGAAAACACCCTTGTTTGGAAACTCTGAGTTTTGCGGTGGCAACTCCAGCAGGAAATACCGGGGCCAACCTGAGCACATTCACATCAAAATTTTAAGCAAATCTCATGCCTAGAAAATGGGATGTTGCTGGGGATGTTATCTCTGGCTATTTGAATATGACCTTCCAACAGCCCTTGTAAATCCCAGAGGTGGCTGTATCTGTTCTGGCGGACAGCCGTTATTCAAATTTATTAATAAGGCCCACCAAGTACAGTTTGCACTCAAACAGAAAAACGAACCCAAAATGTGTAACGAGCAGATTCTTAAATTTCAGGGGAGGCCGTGTGACCCTGTGTAAGTTGAGCAGCCTTCACTGAGAATTTAGCTGTAGTAAACATTACAGACCTGTCTGAACCACACAACACAGTTTTTATCTTATCTGTATCCCTGAGGGTAGCAAACCACCGCTGAAGGTTTCTCTAAATAACTGGGTCTAGGTGTTTCATGCAGTTTACGGTATAGGATATACTTCATGGGGTCCACTGCCCACAGGGGTCAGCAAACTTTTTCAGCAGGGGGCCAGTCCGCTGTCCCTCAGACCTTGTGGGGGGCCGGGCTATATTTTGGAGGGGGAAATGAACGAATTCCTATGCCCCACAAATAACCCAGAGATGCATTTTAAATAAAAGCACACAATCTACTCATGTAAAAACACCAGCCAGGCCCCACAAATAACCCAGAGATGCATTTTAAATAAAAGCACACAATCTACTCATGTAAAAACATGATGATTCCAGGACTGTCTGCGGGCCGGATTGAGAAGGCGATTGGGCCGGATCCGCTCCCCGGGCCTTAGTTTGCCTACGCATGGCCCACAAGCACTTGTAGAAGTGCCAATCTCTGGGGGTTTTCTTACATCACCCCTCCAGAAAATTTGACTTCACTGTCTGGAAACGCAGGGCTTGAAGTGCTTTGTAGAAAACAAAGGTCAATTCAACTCAGATATTTCTCTGCCCTATGGTGGGGAAAGTGCTGAGGAATCTGGATCACATAATGGCACCCATGTCCTGTCCTATAAACATATTGCAATATTTAATATTGTTCCACCAGGAAACAGAGGGACTGGGAAAGAAAATTTACCACCCTTTACTGGGGATGTGGAACTGGTAGCACCTCCAGATGTTGTTGGATAATAATAATAATAATAATAATAATAATAATAATAATAATAATTTATTATTTATACCCCACCCATCTGGCTGGGTTTCCCCAGCTACTCTGGGCGGCTTCCAACAGAATATTAAAATACAATAATCTATTAAACATTAAAAGCTTCCCTAAACAGGGCTGCCTTTAGATGTCTTCTAAAAGTCTGCTAGTTGTTTTTCTCTTTGACATCTGGTGGGAGGGTGTTCCACACGGAGGGTGCCACTACCGAGAAGGCCCTCTGCCTGGTTCCCTCAACTCCCATCAGGCTGTGTTGATCCAGGGACGATGGGCTTTATAGTCCATCAAGAACTGGAGGGACCACAGCTTCCACAGACCGTTCACAACCGGATACATTTTTGCAGAGTCGGGCCTTGAATTTACGGCTTCTCTCATGCCATGATCGTGGACGCGGGGATGGAACAAATAACCCCCCCATTGCTAGAAGCCTCTTTTATCCAGAGATCTCTGCAGGTTTACACGGAGAGAACAGCCTCCCGGAAGTTGAGAGAGAGGTCCCTTGAGACAAGGGCTCCCAGATACAGAGGCCCGATTACATCATCACCGAAGAGAGAGAAAAACAACAGTGGATGGTGCCCGAGAGAGCGCCATTCCGTACATTTGTAGCTCTGCAACATCAGAACACTTTGTTCAGCTGCCTCGCCCCCGAGAACATCTGAAACTGGCTCATTCAGAGTCAGAAAATTGGTCAACCTAGTTCTGTGTTAGTGCCCAGCAGTGGTCATCCTGGGTCTTGGGCAGGGGTCCAGGGTGGATTTGATTTAAATCACGATTTAAATCACTAGTCAGTAAGGCTCAGGGTGGATAAAAATCAATGATTTTTTAAAAATATATATATTAAAAAAATCATTTTTATTCAAATTATATTTTTTTATTTAAATCGGATTTTTTTATTTAAATCGGATTTTTAATTTTTTTTTTTTAAAAAAATCATTGATTTTTATCCACCCTGAGCCTTACTGACTAGTGATTTAAATCAGTTTGATTTAAATCAAATCCACCCTGCAGGGGTCTCTCTCTCTCTCTCTCCCTCAGTCCCTGGTACCAGTGTGGAAGAGAGGTTAGAACAGTGATGGCCAAACTTGGCCCTCCAGCTGTTTTGGGACTACAACTCCCATCATTCCTAGCTAACAGTGGTCAGGGATGATGGGAATTGTAGTCCCCAAAACAGCTGGAGGGCCAAGTTTGGCCATCACTGGGTTAGAGGATCAAACTAGAACCCTCATTGCTCTTTCGCCCTCCTCTCTCCTCACTCAAGTGTACAAGTCAGGGCAGAAAAAGAGCTGGGGGGAAAACCCCGCAAGGCTTTTCCGCTCTGCATCAGCTGCAAGCTGCTCAGATTTATTTTGTTAAGCAGAAACTGGACTCTTTTCATTACCGCACACGGCAGAAAACATTTTGCTTTCTCCATGGAGAAATGCTTGCCTGACCCTGGGAGATTAGAGAAGAATCTGGTCAGGTCCCGTCCCCCCCCCCCCAGCCAGCGAGGCCACAACTGCTGTCGCAAACAGTCCTGGGCCAAAAGCTGCCGCTTGTTTCCTGTTTCAGGCTAAATTTGGGAACCTCGTTTCTCCAGGATTTAAAATAGGTGCTTTTTGCCAGCGCTGGAGCCTGAATGTAGTCCCAAGTCTCACGTTGCAGTGCTGAGTCTCTACCTTGCTCCTTAACAGTCAGCTCAGGGGTTTCCAAAGTGGGTTGGCAGTGCCCCCTGGGGGGTGGGATTACCTAGGGGGGCACTAAGAGGCAAGGGGAGGGAGAGGGGGGCATGAGGTATAAATAACTTATCGGGCTTTGAAAAGCTGGCATCACTCGATCAAGTCCATCCGTTTTGTTGAATTAATTAAACTACATCATTTTAATTGGATTTTGAATCAATGCACAATTAATTGTTACGGTTTTGAAATTCACTGTGTTGCTATCTGCTTTAGGTGGTTGTGCAAACTGCTATTCTGAATAGTGAATATATATATATTGGGGGACTGCTGCCCTGCTGCAACAAATCCGCTTTAAAAGAAGCAGCAGACTTTTAGAAATTAGGAAAGTGATTATGTACAGGCAACTCTCAATTTACTGGGGTGTGTGTGTGTTTACGTTCCATGGCACCAAGCCTTTAAGTGAAATCATGTGTATTTGAAACACCATTGAAAAAGCCTCTTCCCCACTCCTTTTTATGAAGTTTTCGGGTCGCTTCTGGGTTCGGCACAGTCGCACGCATATTGGGCGTGCCTACAATTGCCATTGACTGCAATGCTTGGAAAGTATGGGATGAACGACTGTCTAAAGGAAAGACATATAAACACCCCCAACTAGCAAATCAGGATGAATGCAGGATAAATGGTCTCTCACATCTAACCTCCCCGCAAACAAATCGGAATAGAGACCGGACAGCCCTAACCTGCTGCTGGAGCTTTGCATCAGGATGAATCCTGAACAAACAGGTCACCTGGAGGATAGGCACATATCCTATCCACAAGGCATCTCTGCAGGTTCTCTGCAGTACGTTTCCGAGCACAATTCAAAGTGTTGGTGCTGACCTTTAAAGCCCTAAATGGCCTCGGTCCTGTATACCTGAAGGAGCGTCTCCACCCCCACCGCTCAGCCCGGACACTGAGGTCCAGCGCCGAGGGCCTTCTGGCGGTTCCCTCACTGCGAGAAGCAAAGCTACAGGGAACCAGGCAGAGGGCCTTCTTGGTGGTGGCACCTGCCCTGTGGAACGCCCTCCCATCAGAGGTCAAAGAGATAAACAACTACATGACATTTAAAAAATACCTGAAGGCAGCCCTGTTTAGGGAAGTTTTTAAATCTGTAACATGTTAATGTATTTTAATATTTGCTGGAAGCCGCCCAGAGTGGCTGGGGAGACCCAGCCAGATGGGCAGGGTACAAATAAATAATAATAATAATAATAATAATAATAATAATAATAATAATTCTCCAGTCCTGGGTCAGAAAGGGCTGGGAAGTTCAGAATGCCCAGAGAACAGACCCCCAAAACAGGTCAGAGGTGGGTTTTACCATGTCGGATCACGTAACTCGACCCTTGTTTTGCAGGGACTGCACCCAGCTTTCCACAAAGGAGAGAAAAGTTACAGATTGTATGTTTGAAGGACACGGCGAGAGCTGAAGTTCTGGAGCGTTCGAATGCACTTATGTGTTGAGGGAAGGCGGGGAGGAGGGGGGGGAGGAAGACGCAAAAAAGATTCAACACGGAGAGACATCTGGGTTGTAAATGTCAGTGGAAAAAGCCACACAGTTATGCTGCAAAGGAATTTGGCTCGGCGTTCCTGGGAACGTTCTTCAGAAGGAATCCATCTGAAGGCGATTGTTTGAAGCAAGGGCTCTTTGCTGCACTTTCAAATCCGGCATGTCCTCAGCTCGCTTTGTTTCAGGCACGGCGATGCAGGCACTGCACACCACTTTACTCACGAGAAAGCCGACCGCCGTTCTCCCCAAGTCGGCCTACGGGTTTCCCCTAAACTACCAAAGCTAAACTGGATGAAGGGGGAGGAAGGAGGCTGTGGTTAGAGACCCACTTCCTGCCTCCCTCCAACACCAGGCATCTGGAGCGTCTCCTAACTCCCCACCACAGACGGAAGGAGGAACAAATCCTCTGCAGAAGATATTCCTGACCACGGCAGCAAGCAAGTCCAGCCCTTTCCCTTACCCCAAGTTACGCCTCTTGGTTCATAAGAAGAGCCTGCTGGATCAGGTCAATGGACCATCTAGTCCAGCATCCTGTTCTCTTAGTGGACAACCGGCTTCCCATTATAGGAAACCAGCAAGCAGGATCCTAGCACAAGAGACATCTCTCCTCCTGGCATTCAGAAGAAGAGTTTGGATTTGATATCCCGCTTTATCACTCCCCTTCAGGAGTCTCCAAGCGGCTCACATTCTCCTTTCCCTTCCTGCCCCACAACAAACACTCTGTGAGGTGAGTGGGGCTGAGAGACTTCAGAGAAGTGGGACTAGCCCAAGGTCACCCAGCAGCTGCATGTGGAGGAGCGGAGACGCGAACCCGGTTCACCAGATTATGAGTCTACCGCTCTTAACCACTACACCACACTGGCTCTCTTCAGAAGCACTGCTTCCTCTGACTGTGGACGCAGAGCATAGCTAGTAGGCTTTGATGCCAATGTGTCCAATCCTCTTCTAGGCTACTGGCCATCACAGCCTCCTGTGGCAGAGAGTTCCATAGTTTAACTATGTGCTGCCCGAATAAATTCGTTTATCTGTCCTGAATATTCCAAAGCTCAGCTTCATTAGATGTCCACGAGTTCTGGTGTTGCGAGAGAGGGAGAGGAAAGTTTTTTTTTTCCCATGCCATGTATTGTTTTATAAATTTCTATCAAAGCCTGCTCCCCAAAACACAGCAAAACTGTGATTTAAATGGCCCTAATTGGCTAAGAATAATCTATACCTCGAGGAAAAGCAGCAGGGATGAAAAGGCAGAGGATTCTTTCTCTCACACACACTCTAGCCATCTGGAACGATTTGCTGCACAGGTACATTTTCCTGGCACACCTGCTCTTCGCTTGAGGCACAGCATGGCCTGGATCCAGGCCAACGTGAGACGTTTTTGTGGGACCCAACAGACAAAGTCTAGATCAGTGTTCCCCAACCTTGGGCCTCCAGCTGTTTTTGGACTACAACTCCCATCATCCCTCGCTAACAAGACCAGTGGTCAGGGATGATGGGAATTGTAGTCCAAAAACAGCTGGAGGCCCAAGGTTGGGGAACACTGGTCTACATGATGCTCCCTCCTACGAATTAATACGGGGCACAATCCACTAGGCAGTTTCCTTGTGCTTCTTTGATACGAGCATGGAGGGTGCAAGACTAGCACACATTCTGCTGGCGGGGTTCGAGGGGACTGTACCATATGACTCACTTGACTCCCTGGTCCTGAATGGGGTAACTGTGCTCCTGAAGGACCAGGTGCGCAGCCTGGGAGTCATTTTGGACTCACAGCTGTCCATGGAGGCGCAGGTTAATTCTGTGTCCAGGGCGGCTGTCTACCAGCTCCATCTGGTACGCAGGCTGAGACCCTACCTGCCCGCAGACTGTCTCTCCAGAGTGGTGCATGCTCTGGTTATCTCCCACTTGGACTACTGCAATGCGCTCTACGTGGGGCTACCTTTGAAGGGGACCCGGAAACTACAACTAATCCATAATGCGGCAGCTGGGAGCGGCCGCCGAGACCACATAACACCAGTCTTGAAAGACCTACACTGGCTCCCAGTACGTTTCTGAGCACAATTCAAAGTGTTGGTGCTGACCTTTAAAGCCCTAAACAGCCTCGGCCCAGTATACCTGAAGTAGCGTCTCTACCCCCATCGTTTAGCCCGGACACTGAGGTCCAGCGCCAAGGGCCTTCTGGCGGTTCCCTCACTGTGAGAAGCAAAGTTACATGGAACCAGGCAGAGGGCCTTCTCGGTAGTGGCGCCCTCCCTGTGGAACGCCCTCCCATCAGATGTCAAGGAAATAGACAACTATCTGACTTTTAGACGGCATCTGAAGGCAGCCCTGTTTAGGGAAGCTTTTAATATTTGATGAATTATTGTATTTTAATATTTTGCTGGAAGCCGCCCAGAGTGGCTGGGGAAACCCAGCCAGATGGGCGGGGTATAAATAATAAATAATAATAATTATTATTATTACTGGTCCCGCTGCTCCTGTTTTATAGAACCATGAATCCTCCGAGAGAGTGCATGAACAACTCCTCAACCAGGCCGAGCCTGTCGTGTAAATAGCTCACATTCAGAACCAAAGCTCTCGCTGTAGTTTTGGATCCACCCCTTTACAGTGGACGCTCGGGTTGCAAACGTGATTTGTGCAGGAAGCACGTTCGCAACCAGGGCCGGCGCGTCCATTTAGGCGAACTAGGCAGTTGCCTAGGGCGCCAAAATGGAGGGGGCACTGGCCAGCCTGCCCCTCGCCCCCCGCCCGATGCCGCCCCAACCAGCGGCGAAAATCGCGGCGGCGCGGGGCGCCCGGCGGGCAGGGGGCGGGCCGCCGTACATCATGCGCAATGACGTCACGTGGCCCGCCCCCTCGCCTAGGCCCCAAAACCCCTAGCACCGGTCCTGTTCGCAACCCGCAGTGTTTGCAACCCGAGCACCGAAACCCAAAAGTAACCTGTTCCGGTACTTTCGGGTTTGGCACGAGCGCAATCCGAAAAAACGTAACCCGCAGTGTTCGCAACATGAGGTATGACTGTATATTCATTCGTACATCCAAAAAGAGATATAATAATAATAATAATATTATAATAATAATTTATTATTTATACCCCGCCCATCTGGCTGGGTCTCCCCAGCCACTCTGGGCGGCTTCCAAAAGAACATTAAAATACAGTAATCTAAAGATAAAATGTAATCTAAGATAAAATGCATTATTGAGAAAGAGGACAGTAAGAGCTGTTCGACAGTGGAATTTGCTGCCAAGGAGTGTGGTGGAGTCTCCTTCTTTGGAGGTCTTTAAGCAGAGGCTTGACAGCCACCTGTCAGGAATGTTTTGATGGTGTTTCCTGTTTGGCAGGGGGTTGGACTGGATGGCACTTGGGGTCTCTTCCAACTCTAGGATTCTATGATTCTATGACTCAGATCTGCATGAAAATTGCAAATGCCAATTCATACGCACAGGTGCAAAACTCAGGAACAACGGCCATAGTTTAGATAAGAACGCAATGGACGTTCCCCCCAGTGGGGAAGACTGTGGCCAGGTGAGCGGTGTCCCTGCCTGCTGCCCAGGTACGGCAACCTGGTGATGGGGAAATTCACGGGCCCTGAAAGCCTCCTTTCTTGGGATCCTTTTAAAAAATCTTTTTAAAAGACAGCCTTTCAAATGCACGGCTGCCCTCTGCAAAGCAGGGCACCTGGGACGCCCCAATTCCTAGATGGCATGGAGGACTCTCCCCGCTTTAATCATGCTGCGTGGAAATGTTTGGCCTGGCCTGCTATTGCGCAGCCCTGCTGTGAGGGAACAGGGTAGCTATGCAGCAAATGCAATTAATTAAAAACCATTTGCCAACTCCCAAACATGGGAGAACCGACCTCCATGGGGGGGGGGGGGAAGAGGAATTAAATCAGATGACTCAAATTTCCCTGGAGGATTATTATTTTTTGCTGAAATGTTTCTCTTCGGCTCCAGCTGGCCCAGGAGGAGAACATCCTGAAGCCAACCTTGTATAGTTGCCCAGAAAACTACCTCCAAGCTCTGAATTAAGTGTTTTATTGGGATTTTATTTATTGGAAAATAAGGTATGGGTCGTGATCGCTGACCACAATGCAGAAGAAGGCAGACTTGGGCCTTGCATCAGCGTGGTTGGAGTGGTTAGAGAGCGTTGGGCTAGGACCTGGGAGTTGTTGTTGTTCAGTCCTTCAGTCGTGTCCGACTCTTCATGACCCCATGGACCAGAGCACGCCAGGCACGCCTATCCTTCACTGCCTCTCGCAGTTTGGCCAAACTCATGTTAGTAGCTTCGAGAACACTGTCCAACCATCTCGTCCTCTGTCGTCCCCTTCTCCTTGTGCCCTCCATCTTTCCCAACATCAGGGTCTTTTCCAGGGAGTCTTTTCTTCTCATGAGGTGGCCAAAGTCTTGGAGCCTCAGCTTCAGGATCTGCCCTTCCAGTGAGCACTCAGGGCTGATTTTCTTCAGAATGGATAGGTTGGATCTTCTTGCAGTCCATGGGACTCTCAGGACTCTCCTCCAGCACCAGAATTCAAAAGCATCAATTCTTCGGCGATCAGCCTTCTTTATGGTCCAGCTCTCACTTCCATACATCACTACTATTTATCTATCTTTAAATGTGCTCCTCCAACTGCTGGGCTGTTTGTTCGTTGAAAGGCCTCCTGAGCATCACAGAATCAACCTCTGTTGTCTTTTCCTTTGTTCAAATTCCCTGTCCATGAGAGCTGGATGCCAAGGGGTCTTCTTTAACCGTTCGTTGTCCCGATACTGTTGCTCCCTTCTGGACTCTACCCAATCAAAGCTGAGCATTCCAGGAGCTCTGCGGCGCACAAGCAGTGGCATCGACCCCAGCGGGATTTCATGTGCTCAGAGTTCCAGTTAGAGAGATTTGATCTGAACAATGAAAAAGATTTAAAGGCTTCCGCTCCCAAGGCCATAGCAGAGATGACATCCAACCGGGGGGGGTGGGGAGAGAAGAGACACACACCGTTGAATGTCTTTGCTGCCGATGTTAGCAGTTGGATTTACCAGAAAGGAACTGAGCTCATTCATCTCTTTTCTGTCACGTTTATCAAAACAGAGATTGCATGCTCCTTGCAGCAGAGACTTCCTCTTTTCAGATGGTGAAATTCTAGAGCACCATATACAAGGGCAATTCCATTTACCTTCCACAGACTGAAGATTAAAGTTGCTTCCTCAAGTGTGCATTTAAATTGCTGCACCCAAAGGCCACGATTCCCACAGTGGTAGTGGGCAGGAGGTAAGAATGGGTGAATCTGTCAACTGAGTTTTTTCTCTACATGTCCACCAGTTTCCTACAATAGTTTGCTTTTCCTCTTCTTAAGAAATGGTCCGCATAAAAATTCATCAGTATTTTACTGCAAAATTCTCCTAGTACTGAAAATTCGTATGCAATTTCATCTAATGTGCAGGTTTTCGCAAAGCAAATTTCCCCAATGTTGGGCATTTTGGTGCACTATTTTGGCTAATATTTTCACCTCTATGCACACTTTACCTAAGTATATGCATTTTCTGTATGCATTACTTGCCTGAAGAACTGCATTGCAAAATTCGGAAAATGAAAATTTCGAAAGACGGCTGAGTTTTGGTCCACGTTATTTCAAAAAGGGTGAAATAAGCAAGTCTGCCTTTAAATGCAATCTTAACCAAATTTCTCATTCATCCTTCGCAGGAGAGAAACCCTCATTCTGATTGCCGATAGTCCAGACACGCCGGCAGCAAATTGGCACAGGAAAAGGAGATGCCCACTGCCCCAAAACAATGACAGCAACTCTCAAAGGCCCTGAAGAGGAAGTGCCTCTTTGATGGGGTATTTCCTGTTTCCTCTTGACCACCACCAATAGTACTTCAAGCAGCTGCCCTCTCAGAAGCCGTTATGTTGGAGGAATGAGGCCTCTGGTAGGGAGAACTGGAGAAGCCGAGGCAATGCATTCACACGGATTGAAAAACAAATGAAAGTTTTGCTCTTACATTTGCAAGTTCAAGGGATGCGGGTGGCGCTGTGGTGTAAACCACTGAGCCTTGGGCTTGCCGATCGGAAGGTCGGCAGTTTGAATCCCCACAACGGGGTGAGCTCCCGTTGCTCAGTCCCTGCTCCTGCCAACCTATCAGTTCGAAAGCACGCCAGCGCAAGTAGATAAATAGGTACCGCTGCAGCGGGAAGGTAAACGGCATTTCCGTGTGCTGCTCTGGTTCACCAGAAGCGGCTTAGTCTGCGGACAAACGTCGGCTCCCTCGGCCAGTAAAGCGAGATGAGCGCCGCAACCCCAGAGTCGTTTGCGATTGGACTTAACTGTCAGGGGTCCTTTACCTTTAGCAAGTTAAAAGCACATACAATTAATTCAGCCTTGCGTACAGATTTTTAAAATGAATGCTTCGTTGAAGAGTCATCATCGGTTTTACAATGCATGGCATGGACAAAGCGGCCAGAGAAATATTTCCCTTCCTCTCTTTAACACTAAAACTGGTGGTCATTCAGTGAAGTTGGAGGATTCTGGAGAGATAAAAGAAAGTACTTCCTTTATGTGGTGCACAGTTAAGCGATGGAAGTCACTTCCACAGAGGGCAATGAAGGCCACCAACCTAGAAAGCAGTGATTCCCAAGCTTAGGTCTCCAGCTGTTTTTGGACTACAACTCCCATCATCTCTAGCTAGCAATATCAGTGGTCAGGGACGATGCGAAATGTAGTCCCAAAACAGCTGGAGACCCAAGGTTGAGAAGAGCTGCTTTAGAGGAAGATGAGACAAATTCAGGGAGGAAAGCGCTACTGATGGCTACTAGCCATCATGGCTATTGTCCTACTTCCACTGTCTGCCTCAAAATGCTTCTGAATATCAGCTGCTGGAAACTGCGAGAGGAGAGAGTGCTGCTGAGATCAGGCCCTTCTTTGGGGCATCCCATAGGCTTCTGGCTGGCCACGGAGAGAATGGGATCCTGAACCAAATGAGCTTTACTGCCTCCAGAATCCCTCCTCAGCAGACTTTCTTGAAGGTAGGTAAAGGTAAAGGGACCCCTGACCATTAGGTCCAGTCGCGGACGACTCTGGGGTTGCGGCGCTCATCTCGCTTTATTGGCCGAGGGAGCCGGCGTACAGCTTCCGGGTCATGTGGCCAGCAAGACTAAGCCGCTTCTGGTGAACCAGAGCAGCGCACGGAAAAGCCGCTTACCTTCCCGCCAGGAGCTGTACCTATTTATCTACTTGCACTTTGACGTGCTTTCGAACTGCTAGGTTGGCAGGAGCTGGGACCAAGCAACGGGAGCTCACCCCGTCTCAGGGATTTGAACCGCCGACCTTCGGATCAGCAAGCCCTAGGCTCAGTGGTTTAACCCACAGCGCCACCTGGGTCCCTTCTTGAAGGTACAAAGGGCGATTAGGTTTGTGGTTGAAGGCAACCCCTGAAAAGTGCTGCAATGCTTCCCTCGAAAGGGAATCAATGCAACAGTTCTTAAATTTTCCCCAATCGATTATTTAAGTTTAATGTCCACACGCTCCAAGATGCAAGATTCGCAGGAGGAAAAAATGCAGGCATCGCCCAATGGCATGAAATAAACACGGTGCTTCTGGCCTTGGGGTGGCGGGTGGGGTGAGGTGGGGGGAAATATTGAAGCAATACATTTATAGAAACACAGCTATTCCTCCAAATTCACACTTCTTCCAAGTTTTCGGGCTGCAGTTCTCCAACCAAGAAGTGCATGCAAAGAAGTATATACGGACCCAAATTCACATGTCAGAGGGGAAAAGTGCAGTTTTGGAAGAAACTGTTTGCAAGAATATGCCTACAAGACAAAATCACGTATGTCGAATCATGGGCATACCCGGGGGGGGGCAGCTGCCCCCCCCTAGAAGGCAGCCCTAGAAGCAAAAATGATCAGCGTCCATTCAAAGTAAACCTGAACGACCATGGCTTGCCCCCCCCCCCTAGTTTTGATCCTGGGTACGCCCCTGTGTCGAATGAAAATGAACGGAGCCCTTAAGACTGAAGTTGACAAGAGTTGTCCATCCCCATGCAGACCACATTTATATGTGGAACTTCCTTGGGAGATAGTGGGGTGTGGCAAGAGAAGGGAACAGGATAAAGCCCCCTGTTACAAACATTTCACACGATACATGGAAGATCTTAAAAGGACGTTTTTGAAAAGAAAAACCGCCCAGTTTCAAGCGCATTTGGAAAATAAAAAGGGGAGGGAGGAGTTGAGATCATCTGAAATTTGGAATTCACATGCATTTTTCTACATCTGCTCTGAATTAAGCTCTTCATAGGACTGCCTTGCATGTAATAGGATAATTGCTTACAGATTTGGGATTTTCTTCCTCCCCTTCAGTGCTCTCGCTCTCTCGAAAACATGAATTTTAAAAGGAGGGGGGAGGAGGAGGAGAAAAAAGTCAAACACAACCCAGAATTCTCTTGGAAGAGGAACACCAGAAAAAAGAGGGGAAGAGAGAAAGAATGAATCACAGTGTGATGGGCACACCAGAAAACAAAAATAAAAAGCTCAGTTGTAAAGATACTCTCCTGAAGGCCAAATGCAGGAAGAGATAAATACAGAAGAATCTGCCCGTTTCTCAAAGTAGCTGTCAAGCTTTAAAAAGATGCCACAATGACCAAAACAAACTACAAGAAAAACAACATTACCCTGTTTCCCCTATTTTAAGACGTAGTCATAAAATAAGCCATAGCAGGATTTTTTCACATTTGTGAAATATAAGCCGCACCCTGAAAATAAGCCATAGTGATAGGCACCGTTCTGGAGGGCGCCAAGGAAAACACGGGGCTGGGCTTACGTAATTAAAAATAAGACATCCCCTCAAAATAAGCCATAGTGCGTTTTCTTGAGGGGAAAAAAAATATAAGACGGTGTCTTAAAATAGGGGAAACACGGTACCTTTCTCGCCCTGATCTGGCCACAGTGATCCATGCGACGGTCACCTCCAGACTTGATTATTGTAACTCGCTCTACGCGGGGCTGCCCTTGAAGCTGACCCAGAAACTCCAGCGGGTGCAGAATGCCGCGGCGAGGCTCCTTACGGGGTCTTTGCCACGGGACCACATTCATCCAGTGCTTTACCTTCACTGGCTCCCGGTGGAGTACAGGATCAGGTTTAAGGTGCTGGTTTTGACCTTTAAAGCCCTATGCGGCCTAGGACCCTCGTACCTACGGGACCGCCTCTCCCGGTATGCCACGCAAAGGACCTTAAGGTCCACAAATAACTTTTTGGAGGTCCCGAGCCACAAGGCTGTTAGACTGGTGTCAACTAGGGCCAGGGCCTTTTCAGTACTGGCCCCAACTTGGTGGAACACTCTGTCACAAGAGACCAGGGCCCTGCGGGATTTGACATCTTTCCGCAGGGCCTGCAAGACAGAGCTGTTCCGCCTGGCCTTCGGGTTGGACTCCCCTTGGTTTTGAGTATGGGCGATAAATGAAGCGGCATTTTAAATTTTAAATTGTCTTTTTAACCTGTATTTTAATTAACGGCTTTCTTTACTTTATTGTAATTTTACTGATGTTAGCCGCCCTGAGCCCGGTTTTGGCTGGGAAGGGCGGGGTATAAATAAAAATTATTATTATTATATTATTGTATCTTTCGTCAGCACGGACAAGTCACTGTCTTCTTCAGGATGTGAGGTTGGCCTTGCAATAGAAGCTCGTTTTTTGTACCCAAATTCACATGCAGGGAATCCAGCTTGTAAAGTTGGAGGATACACAACAACCAACATGAAACACATTTGCATTTTATAAATATATAAATTCACTGCCACAGTTCTCTCCCCCCCTTCAACACAGACCACTGTGCAGCTGCAAAGCAGTTATAGCTGAAAAATGTGCTGATCTTCTCCCGTAAGGCTGTCCTGCATGCAACTGCCCCGAGTTTTGGAGGTTAGATGTCGAAGATGCTCATCAGCCAACACAACACAAACCCGTTTGCCAACCAATTACGCACACACTCACACACACAAATACACACTTCCAGCTCCTGAGCATTTGGCTGGCAGCTCCTGGATGAAGTTCCCTGCTGGTAAAATAACTAGATATTAACTCTTCTCAGTGGGAACCCCTTTTCTTCCTATTAATCTTCATCAAGGGCTCTTTTGGCCATGATCTATTAATCCAATAAAAAACAAACAAGCCCTGCAGTCTGAAAGCTGCTAGTTCTGGAACGGCCCCTTTGACACCTGCCTTGGGAACAGAAGCCGCTTCAAGACTGCAGTCCTTCAAATTCATTTTAAATCCTAGTTGCGCTTTAGGTCCAGTGCCAGTTAGCACATCCAGCCATGCGGGTTACAGCTGCAGCATGTTCCCCCAGTGCTAGGAAGCTGCTGATGCCTTCGCAACATCGAGAGCTGCCATCCCAGCCCTGGGGACCTCAGCTTAGGAAGGATATTGACAAGCTGGAGGGAGGCCTGGGCGATATAGCGCTATATCGCCCAGGGCCGGTATGTGGGGGCAGACCGCAATGACAGCTTCGCTCGGCGGTATATCGCTGGTGAAACCACCATCGCACTCTGCCCCTGCGGAAGGAGAATCAAGCTGAATCGACGAGGTGCTGATACACCTTCCTCCACTTCTTTAAACCACTTGGCTGAAGAAGAAGAGTTTGGATTTGATATCCCGCTTTATCACTACCCGAAGGAGACTCAAAGAGGCTCACATTCTCCTTTCCCTTCCTCCCCCACAACAAACACTCTGTGGGGTGACTGGGGCCGAGAGACTTCAGAGAAGTGTGACTAGCCCAAGGTCACCCAGCAGCTGCATGTGGAGGAGCGGGGACGCGAACCCGGTTCACCGGATTACGAGTCTACCGCTCTTAACCACTACACCACACTGGTGTGGGTGGGTGGTCTCCACCATTTCTCCTCAGTCCAGTCCCTGACACCTAGGGAGGTGAAGTACTTAAGAATATGGGAAGAGCCTCCTGGATCAGGCCATTGGGCCATCTAATCTAGCAGCTGCATGTGGAGGAGCGGAGACGCGAATCCAGTTCACCAGATTACGAGTCCACCGCTCTTAACCACTAAACCACACTGGCTCAGCCAAGCAGTTTTATGGAGCCCCGACCCGCCACCGGCTCACACGAGCCAGCAGCAGGATGGGGGCTCCATTAAAGTGATCCCTTTCCCTAGCTGAGAGCCCCAACTCCGCTCCTGCTTGCACACAGCATCTCGCCTGCTAGGGCTATTTTTTTCAACAACGCGGTATATCGGCAAACTGCGATGTTTGGCTGGCGATACACTGCGATGTTGGAAACCCAACATCGCCCAGCCCTAACTGGAGGCAACCAATATGCTTAAGGGTTTGGGAAACCAAGCCTTATGAGGAGCGTTTAAGGGAGCTGGGTATGTTCAGCCTGGGGAAGAGATGACCAAGAGGTGGTACGACAGACCTTCAAGATATGTGAAGATGGCTGTCACGTGGATGATGGAGTGAGCCTGTTTTCTGCTTCTCCAGAGGGGAAGAACCAAACCAAAGGACTCAAATGACAAGAAAGGAAATTCAATTCAACATTAGGAAGAACTTTCTGGAGGCAAGAGCTTCTTTGCCCGTGGAATGGGCTCTCTCAGAAGGTGGTGGACTGTCCTTCATTAGAGGTTTTACAACAGAGATTGGATGGCCACCTGTCAGGAATTCTTTAGCTCCGATTCCTGCATTGAAGAAGGTTGGATTAGATCAGCCTTTCTCAACCTTGGGTCCCCAGATGTTGTTGGACTACAACTCCCATCATCCCTGACCACTAGTCTTGCTAGCTAGGGTTGATGGGAGTTGCAGTCCAACAACATCTGGGGACCCAAGGTTGAAAACCACTGGATTAGATGATCCTTAGGGGTACCATCCCAGGGGACCCAGGTGGCGCTGTGGGTTAAACCACAGGGCCTAGGGCTTGCTGATGAGAAGGTCGGCGGTTCGAATCCCTGCAACGGGGTGAGCTCCCGTTGTTTGGTCCCAGCTCCTGCCCACCTAGCAGTTCGAAAGCATGTCAAAGTGCAAGTAGATCAATAGGAACCGCTCTGGCGGGAAGGGAAACGGCGTTTCCGTGCGCTGCTCTGGTTCGCCAGAAGCGGCTTTGTCATGCTGGCCACATGACCCGGAAGCTGTACGCCGGCTCTCGGCCAATAAAGCGAGATGAGGGCCGCAACCCCAGAGTCGGACACGACTGGACCTAATGGTCAGGGGTCCCTTTACCTTTACCTTTAGGGGTACCATCCAAGTCTACAGTTTGATGATTCTAAGAGCAAACCCTGCCCATCTTCCAGATCTACCCTTCACAAGGCAAGGAGCAAAAAAAAACCCACTGTGCTTTACTGAACTTGGGATTTATTTATTTTTTGGGGAGGGGGGTTAATGAATGTGTGGCATCAATCACCAAGTCAGCACAGTTACCACCTGAAAATGTAACTGAGCAACATTGCAGGGCATGAGGAAGCAGAGGGAACGTGGGGGGGGGGGTGCGGAGACCAGCTGCAACCTTTCACTTCTTTGGGCTTGGCCAGAAGAACTGCCTTGAGGACTAGGCAAAAGCCCTTGTCACAGGTGTGCACAATACAACATACTTTGGTAGAGTTACTTGCAGCGGCGATGGGGAACCTTTCTCAGCCTGAGAACCGCATCCCCTCTGGGTCATCTCCCAGCGGTCACATGCCAGTGGTGGGCGGGGCCAGGGGCAGGAAGTGGGTGGAGCCACACCTGGAAATTTCACCTTTGCACAGTAGGCTAGTCTCTACACAAACTTGCATGCTTTTCCGTCCATTCTGGCAAGCAAGTAGCATTCACAGAGTTCAAGGCCACATTCCAGACAGGCAAAAACTCTTAAAGAAGACAGCTTGGTTAGAGTTCCTAGAGTCAAACAGATGAGGTCCAAGGGGCCATATCTCTTACCCTCTTACCGTCTCCCATCTCTTACCTCCAGCATACAAATACCCAGCAGACTGCGATACTGAAGAGCAGGGCAAAAACTTATCCTGCCCCAGAAGGAAGGACTGGATCTCACAGTCTTAAGTTACAGAAGTTTTGGTCAAACATTAGGAGAAGCTGACTGATGGCAAGAGCGATTTAACAATAAAGCCAACTAGCTGGATGGGTAGTGGGCTCTGTCTCGGTGGGGCCTTTGCACAGAGGCTAGAAGGATGGGGGAATGTGGTAGTTCTGGATTCCTGCATGGTGTTGGACTGCCTCCAGATGTTGTTGGACTGCAACCCCCACCAACTCCAGCCAGCAATGCATTTGTTTTTTTATAGGTTTTTCAGCTTTGCTGTGTGTCTAACTAACAGATGAGCCGCTGTGAGAAAAGTGACAAATAAATGAAATAAATAATAATCAGCAGTGGGGCAACAGACGTTAATCTGGGGCCATCATTATTATGGCCATTAGCAAAAGTATTTATTAATTGTGCCTTTCTGCCCCCAATGTGCAAAACAATATAAAAAACACCGATACAGTCGTACCTCGGTTCTCGAACACCCTGGAACTCGTACGTTTTGACTCCCGAACGATTGAAAACCGGAAGTCAGTGTTCCGGTTTTCGAATGTTCTTTTGGAAGCCGAACGTCCAATGGGGCTTCCGCGGCTTCTGATTGGCTGCAGCAGCTTCCTGCAGCCAATCAGAAGCCGAATGTTTTGGAAGTCGAACGGACTTCCGGAACGGATTCCGTTCGACTTCCGAGGTATGACTGTATTGTATTTCAGCAGATGTTTTTGCAGCTCAAAGTCCACTTCCTCAGATGCATGAAGTCTTATCCTCAGTTGACAGAGGCATGTTCATGTGTGCAAAATTTACACTGGGACACTGGGGGGTGGGGAATGTAAAAGAGAATCAAATAGCAATGGAATGCAAAAAATAACCAACTGTGGCAACTCAATTAAAGCTTAAAGGTAAAGGTAAAGGGACCCTGACCATTAGGTCCAGTCGTGTCCGACTCTGGGGTTGCGGCCCTCATCTCGCTTTATTGGCCAAGAGCCGGCGTACAGCTTCCAGGTCATGTGGCCAGCATGACTAAGCCCCTTCTGGCAAACCAGAGCAGTGCACGGAAACGCTGTTTACCTTCCCGCCGGAGCAGTACCTATTTATCTACTTGCACTTTGACGTGCTTTCGAACTGCTAGGTGGGCAGGAGCTGGGACCAAGCAACGGGAGCTCACCCCATCGCAGGGATTCGAACTGCCAACCTTCTGATCAGCAAGCCCTAGGCTCTGTGGTTTAACCCACAGCGGCACCTGGGTCCCTGAAGCTTAAATGTATGCAAAACAAGCACACCAACTGATCACAATAGCAGTAATTGGCACAATTATCTTATCATTGCTAACAATTGTAGCAGGACAGGAAACCATTGTCTCGATTCATACCCAAATGGGCAGAATCAAACTTTCAAATAACTAAAACAAAATAAAATAAAAAAAATTCCTTCCAGTAGCACCTTAGAGACCAACTAAGTTTGTTCTTGGTATGAGCTTTCGTGTGCATGCACACTTCTTCAGATACCTTCAGGTATCTGAAGAAGTGTGCATGCACACGAAAGCTCATACCAAGAACAAACTTAGTTGGTCTCTAAGGTGCTACTGGAAGGAATTTTTTTTATTTTATTTTGTTTTGACTATGACAGACCAACACGGCTATCTACCTTTAACTCAAATAACTAATTTAGCAGATTCATGCTGGGGGCATCCCTTTGATATTTCTTTGTTGGAAAATATCAACTTCACTTTAAGGTGCTGCAAAACTGTCGCTTTTGATGCAACAGGCTAACTTGCACACATACTATCATTCCACAGAGGAACAATGTGGCTTCTGTGCTAGCCCAACCACCTACTTCCAAAGACTACAACATCCGCAACTACTACTACTACACTTTGCAATTCAAGCACTTTGCACGTCGCCTGTACAACAACCCTGTAAGGGTTAGCTGAAGGGCTGAAGGCTGAGAGACAGCGCCTTCCCCAAGGCTACTTAGGGAATCTAGGTGGGAGGGAAACTTCCATTATTCAAGTTCCCCAAAACCTGAATGCAATACATTGCTACTTACAGAAGTTGATACAGGTGGGGAGACCATCTCAGGCCTTTGAGCAGGATGCAGTTTGACTTACTTTCTTTTGTATAAAACAGTGATGGCTAACCTTGACACTCCAGATGTTTTGGGACTACAACTCCCATCATCCCTGACCACTGGTCCCGTTAGCTAGGGATGATGGGAGTTGTAGTTCCAAAACATCTGGAGTGTCAAGGTTAGCCATCACTGGTATAAAACAAGCCGGAAGGAGGCCCCCAACTCGCTCACAGTATGATCAGTGGAAACAGTTGGCCCTGACAAGTATTAACCACTCTCAACTCCAACCTGATAACTGCCACCTGCCCAGATTTTAACTTGTCTGAATTAATTGTAAGATGTTTTTTAATTACTTGATGTCTGTTTTTATGCACATTGTGTTGCTTTTATGATGTTAGCTGCTCTGAGCTCAGCCAGGAAGGGCGGGATACAAATAAAATTATTATTATTATTATTATTATTATTGTTATTATTATCCTCAGCACCCAACCTATGGGGCAACCAAAAGCGATCTGTCTTAGCAAGCAAGGTTGCACCAGGATCTCAGATATTTCAGGATTATTGCACAACACCTAAAACCAACAAGTTGAACTCTGCATTCTAGATGCGGAGCAGCGATGGGGGAATTTGGAGCAACATCTGGCGAGGCAAAACTCCCATGACCTTTAGCCACTCTGGCTGGGGCTGATGCTTGCTGTCGTCCGGCAACATCTGGAGAGCCAAGGTCTCCCCCATCCCTGGTGCAGAGTGAAGCCCCACTTGCATAAAAGGGTCGTTTGCAGGACAAAACTTTGGCCCAGCACACTAGACCAGAGCGCGGTCTTAACACAGACCCAGCCCTGCAACCAATTTTCCCTCCAAACTCTCAAGTGGAAATAACTCCCCTTATCTCCTCATCAGAGGGCCAGTCCTGGAGTCTCCTCCAGCCCCTCAGGGTCCATGCGCGCTGCAACATTATCATCCCTCTCCCTTATCAGTGTGGTCACCAAGTCCCCAAAAACACAAAGGGGAAGGGCTGGTGGTGTAACTCCACCAAGCTGTTGAGAATTGGGGGGGGGGGGGAGAGAGTAACAGGCGGGAAAAATCCTCTGCTGCGATTTTTCTAACCCTATGCGCACATTCAGGGCCATTTAATTGGCGTCCAGCATCGCGCATTGTCAGCCAACAGGCTTTCCATGCCAAAACTGAGCCCCAAAATGTCATGAGCATTTAAACCCAGGATGGGGAACTCCCCGCAGCCCCAGCCAGCATGGCCAATGGTCAGGGATGGTGGGAGCCGTGTTCGAAATTCGCCAGGCGCATTTTGCATCTGGCTATCGGCCACTTGCGACCACGTGAAGATGCCCGGGAGGTGCATGGGACCTAGACTGTTTTCACATGCTAATGCCACACCCTGTAGAACTCGTGATACAGTCATACTTTGGTTCTCGAACCTAATCTGTTCCGGAAGTTCGTTCGACTCTTGAAACCATTCAAAAACCAAAGCGCGGCTTCCGATTGGCTGCAGGAGCTTCCTGCACTCGATCTGAAGCCGCGTCGGACGTTTGGCTTCCGAAAAACGTTCGAAAACCAGGACACTTACTTCCAGATTTTCGACATTTGGGAGCCGATTTGTTTGTCAACTAAGACGTTCCGAGAACCAAGGCATGACTGTATTTTATCTGCACAATCAGAATAAATTTCAGGAACCAAAACGTCGTATTGAAAAAGATGACTTTCGAGCTGTCTGGCCCCAAAACTGGCAACTAGGTATTCCGTTTTGGTGACTGCAGCCCTGGTTTAAGGAGCCAATTGGCGCATGGCTTACATATCTGAGTTTCTAGCATCTGCGGGGCAGCCCCAGGCCGTTTCAGAGCCCCCCCAGCCACCTCAGCCAAGCCCCATCCCTTTGGGAGGAAGGATTTCGAGCCAGGAGCATGGAGGCAGAGATGCTCCTCCCGTGGGCTCTTATTTCCATGGAACTCCACGCAGCCGAAGGATGCCACCCAAGTATGCGCCATCACAGCTGATCCAACCAAGCCGGAGACAGAAGGAAATTCGGCTTATTCCCCTGGCTGCTTGACCGGGGCAGCAGAGAAGTCCAGCCAAGTGGCTGCACAGCCTATGGGGAGGGTGGGTGGGGGTTGCACAGATGCACCCCACACATTGCAACTCTGTTTCCAGAGACCCAGTTTCCAGGCACACAATTTGGGGGGGGGGGCACAGCCTATTGGAGGGGGGGGCACAGAAGCATCCCACATATTGCAACTCTGTTTCCAGGCACACAAATAGGGGGGCGGCTGTTTCCTGGCTCGATGAGCTGCCAGCCCCCAGCTCTGCCCCACAACTCCCCGTGCAAAAAAGGCTCTCCGTCCCCCATCCACATTCGACGCACAAAGTTAGAGCCCCCAAACTTCGAGCCCTAGTCTCCCCCCGCCCAGCGTCCCCTCCAAAGAAAGCCAGCCTCCGATCTTGTTGGGAGGGGGGCTTGCAAAGCTTTGCTCCCGCCCCAGAGAAAAGCAGCCCCCCCTCCTCCTCCTGCCTGATTCAAAACAACCCGGAGTTCCCAAGAGGGAGACCCCCTCGAGTTTGGATGCTCGCTTCCAAATCGGAGTGAGCGCCCCACAGAAACGCAACCGCCCCCCCCCCAAATAAACAAGCCCCTGCGAAGTGGACCCCAGCCCCACAGCTTTAAAAAGTCCTCAAAACTTTGAGCAAAGGGACCCCGCAACCTCGGAGCCGAGAAAGAAGCAGCCCCCCCCTCCCCACGCGCCAAAAGGGGGAGCTCGGGACCCCCTTAGTCCGCTCCCCCCCGAGGGAGAGAGGAATCCGAGGGGGGGGGGATTTGAGGGGCGCCTCCGCTTCTCGGCTCCCCTCCAGCTCGGCACCCGGCGCCGCCGCCGCTCACCTCGCCCCTTTCCGCGTCTCCCTCGCCGGCTGGCCGTCCGAGCCTCCCGCGCGCTCCGCTCCTGCAGCTGCAGCCCCGCCGCCAATTCCTCGCCCGCTCCTCCCCTCGCGCTGCCCGGCAGCCGACTGGCGCTGCTGCGCTCGCAACACATGGACGGGGAAAGGGAGCCCCGCCGACGGGGACCGTACCAAGCCCCGCCGCGGGGGTGGACCGAGCGCCCGCCCGCGCGCACGCCCGCGGAGCGCCGGCCTCTCGCGCGCTCAGGTTCTTCCTCTCGCTGGGCCAGAGGAGGAGGAGGAGGAGGAGAGAAAGAGCGCGCGGGTAACGGGGGGGCATCTTTCCGCCGCTCTTTCCCCTCTGGACTCCCCCCCCGCTCCCAACCCCCTCCTTGGTACGGCCCCCTCCGCGCGCACAACTTGCCGCACTCTTTGAAGAGGAGCGTCACTCGCGGCTCTGCGCAGCCGGTGCGGAGTCGGAGCGGGCGGAGGGAGAGGCGGCGGGAGGACAAGCGCTCGGGTCGGGACACCCCCTCGCTCGCCCTCCGCCGCCCCATCCTCTCACCCCAGAGATGGGCTGCAGGCGGAGGGGTTTGCTCCGCAGTGGAGTGGAAGGGAGGGCGCTCTGCACGCGCTCAGAGGCACCCTGGCTCCACCTCCTGTTGCCCGGGCGGGGGGGCGCAGGGGGAAGCGGAGCTGCCGATCGGTGGAAGAAACAGGAGTCGGTTGATCGAGATCTATTGTTGTTGTTGTTGTTGTTGTTCCTGCTGCTAAATTGCAAGCCCAGTATTCCTTTTTTAAATATAACAATTTATTGATTTTCCAAAAATAAAAAAATAATAACAATACACAAACAAAACATAACAAAACAAATTGACTTCCCTCTAGTCCCTTCCTTGGTTCCATTATTTATCAATATACTGCATGTCCATTGTTCAGTTTGAACCTTACTTGAATTACTTATTATCCATTCATAACAAAAAGTGATTTTAAAACCCTGCTAATGTGTTAACCTGTGTACAATGCTTGCAAGCCCAGTATTCCAAGGGTTAACTTAAACAAATAAAGCAAGCATGTTTGCCTGCCTGCCTTTTTATTTAGCACACTTTTTGAAATCACCAACCACTTCTGAAGTGATCAGTCTGACCTGTTAATTGGGCTGCATTGATTCGTTTGTTTGTTTATTAAAATGTGGCGGTTTGAATCCTCGAGATGGGGTGAGCTCCCGTTGGGTGAGCTCCCGTTGCTCGGTCCCAGCTCCTGCCCACCTAGCAGTTCGAAAGCACGTCAAAGTGCAAGTAGATAAATAGGAACCGCTCCGGCGGGAAGGTAAACGGTGTTTCCATGCGCTGCTCTGGTTCGCCAGAAGCAGCTTTGTCATGCTGGCCACATGACCTGGAAGCTGTACGGCGGCTCTAGGCCAGTAATGAGAGATGAGTGCCGCAACCCCAGAGTCGGACACTACTGGACCAAATGGTCAGGGGTCCCTTTACCTTTACCTCTTCCTCATTTAATCTCCGGGTCTCCCGGGTCCTAGACCTACGCTTGTAAGTGCTATACCACGCTGACTCCCAATGGACTACAACTCCCATCAGCCCCAGTCAGCAACAGGTCATGGACGGGGCTGATGGGAGTCATAGTCCCAGAACAGCAGGAGGGCACCAGGTTGGCCAAGACTGGAATAGGCCAACAGTTCTCAAACACAGGAGGCGGGAGGAAAAGCGAGAGCGAGACAAGAAGTGGTGTGTTTACAGGAAGGAAGGTTTAGTTTAAAATTAGAAAGGGGGAAAAAAGAGAAGAATCCTGGGCTCTAATCCAGGGAGCTGCTCTGTTTTATATATGCAAGCATCAGGCACACACTGCAGGAGATTTCTCCTTCTCTGAAGCATCACATTGCGAGCGACTTGCAAGCAGGGGTCTCCCTGCATGACTCCACAGGCTGAGCATTTCAGCATTTCTTTTAACCAAGAATATATATATATATATATATATATGGTGGCCATGGGCCCTACTCTGAGGAGGACTGTTCTCTGTTTGAAGGGCTGTCTGGTCAAAGTCCCATTCAAAGACAAAGCACGCTGATTCCTGCAAGAGGCCTTTGCCATTGCCCATCAAGTGTGAGCAGAACCCGGAGAACAGGCCAGCGTTGCCAGGTCAGGAGCGTCCCAAACCCTGAGATTTCAGGGCCCCAACCTGATGCCTAGGGGTGGCCCCTGGGGTCAGTCCCTAGAGACTCATCCTCTGCATTCCCTTCCACTGCCAAACCCTGGAGATGGATGGGAGACGGGTGGAGGGAGCAAAAGAGCGCCGATGCCCCACCCTTCCCAAGAGACTGCTATAATCTGCTGCTGCTGCCTGCCTGCAGTTTCCCAATTATACACATCTCTCTCTCTCTCTCTCTCTCTCTCTCTCTCTCTCTCTCTCTCTCTCTCTCTCTCGGCACTCTTGCCCACCTGAGGAATCAAGCCCTCCCTCTGACACCTGGAGAGAGCTAGGCAAACCCTGGAGGTCTGGCAAACCTACAACAAGCACTCAGTTCACCTGCTCACGGCGAGATATTTTGCATTTGTCTGTTGTTGTTTAGTCGTTTAGTCGTGTCCGCCTCTTCGTGACCCCATGGACCAGAGCATGCCAGGCACTCCTGTCTTCTACTGCCTCCCACAGTTTGGTCAGACTCATGTCGGTAGCTTCGAGAACACTGTCCAACCATCTCATCCTCTGCCGTCCCCTTCTCCTTGTGCCCTCCATCTTTCCCAGCATCAGGGTCTTTCCCAGGGAGTCTTCTCTTCTCAGGAGGTGGCCAAAGTATTGGAGCCTCAGCTTCAGGATCTGTCCTTCCAGTGAGCACTCTGGGCTGATTCCCTTCAGAATGGAGAGGTTTGATCTTCTTGCAGTCCATGGGACTCTCAAGAGTCTCCTCCAGCACCATAATTCAAAAGCATCAATTCTTCGGCAATCAGCCGAAGTCTGTAAATTCTAACAATTATTTTATAGTTGCATCTTTAGCACATAAATGAGCACAGGAAGAATTGTATGTCAGTCATCTTTCTTGCTGGTGCGGAAATGACCGCCCCAGAAAGCTCCACGGAGTTCGGTGGGACTAGAACCACAGAATTGCAGAGCCAGAAGGGACCCCTAAGGGTCATCTTGTCCAACCACAGGCATCACAGATAAATTAAAAGTAAAGGTAAAGGGACCCCTGACCATTAGGTCTAGTCGTGTCCGACTCTGGGGTTGCGGCGCTCATCTCGCTTTATTGGCCGAGAGCCGGCGTACAGCTTCCGGGTCATGTGGCCAGCATGACAAAGCCGCTTCTGGCAAACCAGAGCAGCGCACGGAAACGCCGTTTACCTTCCCGCTGGAGTGGTACCTATTTATCTACTTGCACTTTGACGTGCTTTCGAACTGCTAGGTGGGCAGGAGCTGGGACCGAGCAACGGGAGCTCACCCCGTCGCAGGGATTCGAACCGCCGACTTTCTGATCAGCAAGCCCTAGGCTCTGTGGTTTAACCCACAGCGCCACCTGGGTCCCCCACAGCTAAATTACTTGCTCCCAAGTAACTGTGCACAGCATTGCAACCTGAATACTGCAGCTGCAATGGAGCACAGTGCAGAGCTGAGAGTCTTGGCAAGGCCTCAGTCATAGTCTGGATTAATAACAAACATCCACCCACATGCCCGTTTATGAGATATTGGATGAAATCTGTTTCGTTTCCTTCTTTCATACAAAAAATAAAATTATAAAAATGTAATGGGAACCCTCAAGGGAAAATAAGGACTGCAGCAGACAGATTTGGTGTGTCTCAAAACTTGAACATAGCCGGAGTTGTCATTCACCTGAAATACAGCCTTTCTCTGCCACTACCAACCCTTTGGGGTTTGCGCTATGCTAAATCTGCAAATGCAGAACCAAAGTTCATCTGCAGGAACAAACAGCTGCTGGCTATAATTCTGGGCTGGGGATGAGGGAGAGATCCACTTCACTTCACAGCCAAAGGTGGATCTACCTCGTTTGCACTTTCTGAAACAATACACAAACCCAAACTCTGGAATGCATGCTTCTCTGAATTTTGCAACGCGCTTCTCCTACCACATACAGCATACAGAAATGCATATACTGCGCTAAAGTGCACATGAAAAATGCATATATTATTGAAAATAACATGGAAAAAAATGCATACATGCGTACATAAGGCAAGATTGCGTACAAAATCTGTTTACTAGGGAAAATTGCCACTAAAATGCTGGTGGATTTCCATAAGAACTTTTTTTTTTTTTTAATGCAAACTGATGGAGAAAATGTGGAGGTCCAAACATAAAATTGTAGAAACGAGAAACGCAAACTGACCAATTTGCCTCTCCCTCTCTTGGCTCAAGCCGTTCAGATTCCGGACTCAGCTAGATTGGTAAAGAAAAGGCGATTTATATGAGTTGTATATGTGATATAACATCGTGCCACCAGATGGCGACGTGGAGTCCTGGTTTTTCTCTACCTGTTTTCCCTGTTTAAATTTACAACGCTTTAAACTTAAACATTTCTTGGATGTGTCTAGATCCAGCCTCCTGCATTTCGTAGGTGTGCAAAAGAAAACATGGGGAGATCCCTGCTGAGTTCGACCACGGGCCCAGCTTGGCCAGCTCTACTTCAGCCTTCACCAGTGGGTTGCCCATTTAAAAACAATAATCTAGAAACAGTTTAAAAAACCGTGTGTCGACCAGTGATCGCAGGGTTTCCGGAAACAGTGTCTTTCGGCCATCAAATGCCTGGGTTTAAAATTCCTCCTGGATATCAGTAACGAGGGAGGCAGGTGCACCTCACCAGGGAGGGTATTCTGCAACTGGGGAGTCTCCACTAAAAAGGCCCTGCCGTGGGTCAGTGCCAACCAGGCAGCCCCCAACCCTTGCCAAGCCGGTTAACGCCTCATCTCTTGACGTGAGCATTTCTTGCTTGGCTTTCCACCGTTTGGCTGGGGCAGGGAGGGGGTAAAAGAGCTCTGTTTGAGCCAACGTCTGCAGTTCACAAAGACGTCAAGACAGACAGAGAGCATGAAAAAGTGACGCTGGCAGGAGCAGGGGAGAAGGAAGGGGGTGCGGGAGGGGCGGCCCGCCCCGGCTGTCACCCTGACCGGGGGGGGGTGACAAAATGGTGGGCGCGGGGCCTGCAGCTGTAGGGTGGCTGAGGCCCTGCGGCGCGGCACGCCCCATCCCTCCCTAAGGGTGCCACATACCCCGTTCCGCCCCTACAGGCGGTTCGCGTCACCCCTCGGCACACCACCCCAAGTGCCAAAGAGGCTTCTGAGATCCAGCGCCGAGGGCCTTCTGGCGGTTCCCTTACTGCGAGAAGCAAAGCTACAGGGAACCAGGCAGAAGGCCTTCTCGGTAGTGGCGCCCGCCCTGTGGAACGCCATCCCAGCAGAGGTTAAAGTGATAAACAACTATCCTACATTCAGAAAATACCTGAAGGCAGCCTTGTTTAGGGAAGTTTTTAACCTGTAATATTTTGATGTATTTTAATATCTGTTGGAGGCCGCCCAGAGTGGCTGGGGGGACCCGGTCAGATGGGCGGGGTACAAATAATAAATTATTATTATTATTATTATAGCTGGGCAGGAGTGGGTTATTTTTGATGGACAAGGCATCCTCAGAGTGCCTCTTGTACTGCCCTTCTGTCTCCCAGCCAAGCGAAATCCACTTGGCAGTCAAAGGGGACCCCCCTTGAGTCCATCCGACGGGGACTCAGAAAGCCCCCGCTGAGATTTAGGGGAGCACTTATCTCGCTTCCACTTCTTCCATTAGCTAAACCCTTGAGAGTGCTTAACACAGCGTGTGTGTGTGGGGGGGGGGTTAGAGTGGCTTGCCCCTTCAACTCGCTGTGAAAAATCCATTCATTTCAAAACACACAGGACTTCAGTATGACCCTCTTGGGTGGGGGGTGACAGGGATAGGATCCGGAGGCCGCCTCCTGAGCTCTGTTTATTTGTCACTTGTGGTCAGCCTGGTTGAGTGTGTGTGTGTGTGTGTGTGTGTGTGTGTGTGTGTGGATTTGTGTCCTATTTTACAGAGGCCAGCTCTCTATTTGAGGGAGACCACTTTTGAAGGGCACTCTGGTGTAAAGATGACGAACCCCAAGAATGGGAACCTGCTGGGGCCTTGAAGGGTCAAGTAAATCTGCCCATTTTGTTCTCTCGCGTTTTCTCATTTCCCCCATTATTTAATTCAGTTCTCCGCTTTTCCCACGTCAAGTTTGCGAAATCTGCCTGTGTTGATTTCTCCCAGTTTCTCGTTTTTCCATTCTTAAATTCAGCTCTCCACATTTTCTGCATCAGTTTGCAAAATTGTGTCCCCCCCCCCCGTGTTTTTCTTTTTTTGGGGTGGGCAGGGATTGGTGGTGGAAATATTTGCAGAAAAAAATGTTTTACCTGTATACGTAGAAATTGAATGAAGTCCATGCAAAGCCTCCTCCACAGACTAGGTCTTCTTTCTCGCCCAAGACTCGCAACGAACCTCCACGCATCAGCAGCCTCTACCTGGGTTTGCAAGGGGTCCCCTCGGCTGGTGTTTCTATTCAGTACCAGAGGGATGAATCGGAAGGCCGAGACGTACCATGGGGGGGGGGGGGCGCAGGCAAGAAGCTTCTGCCACGTCTAGACACCCACATGAGAGTCGTCTTCTCTGGCGCTTGTTCTGCCCGCTCCCTCTGAGGCCACCAAGGACCTGTTTGGGGGGGAAACAAAAAGCTTGTTAGTGGGAACAGAAGTGTGGCTATCGATTAAAAGCCTTTTAAGAACCGTCTTGCTTTTAAGTGGTTAATTGATCAGCAACAGATTCTCACGCCGCACACCCCAGTAGATGATGATGATGAAGAAGAAGAGTTTGGATTTGATATCCCGCTTTCTCACTACCCGAAGGAGTCTCAAAGCGGCTCACATTCTCCTTTCCCTTCCTCCCTCACAACAAACACTCTGTGAGGTGAGTGGGGCTGAGAGACTTCAGAGAAGTGTGACTAGCCCAAGGTCACCCAGCAGCTGCATGGGGAGGAGCGGGGAAGCGAACCCGGTTCACCAGATTACGAGTCTACCGCTCTTAACCACTACACCACACTGGCTCTCCACACTGTATACGATGAGTTTTCGTATACATTACTTGAATGGAAAACCGCGTTGCAAAATTCGGGAAAGTGCAAATTTCATAGGATGGGGGCGTTTCGGTTCTCATATTGTTTTGAAAAGGCCAAATTAAGGAGGCTCGCCCTTAAATGTGAACAGAATTCCCCACCACGTTTCCCCAAACATCTATGCATAATTTTCTTTTCCTCTGAAATATTTTAAAATTTATTTTACAAGTGCAAAGTTATAACAATACAGAACAATTCTAATATTTTAAACGTTGCTGTCTACGTATACATATGTGTACTACTGCTGTTATGTAAATTTCAATGTATTATTTTTGTATTATTGATTTAATAAGCTGGTCTGTGACCGTAAGAATAAATTCATTCATTCATGCCTGCCTTAATTGAAATAAAGAGATATTAACAATACAGAATAGATATCCATAATTAGGGATTTCTCTGAATCTCAAGACCCCCCACCACCCCCTCCCTGAGCCCTTTTGTCAACCATTTCAACTACATATTTTTTCTTAATCCATATTTTAAATCTCTCCATAGTATCCATGCTATTTGCTACATTACAAGTATTCTTTATTGACGTTTTTGTCTTCTTGGTTCCTGGTCAGTTTTGCCATTTTGGCATAACCCAATAGCTTGACTTGCCATTCCTCTCTGGTACGGCTTCTATGCATAATTTTCCACACCCCTGTCATGTCCCAGTGGATGGGCCCCTGACCTGATCCAGCAGGCTCTTATTTTCTTATGGACTGGATTTCCCCCTCGCCACCCCTAATTGTTGCCTAAGATTCTTGTCTGCAGGCTAAGGCAACAAGAAGAAAGGAGCGACCACTTTTAAGGCTCTAGTCCTCAGCCTCCGATCTCAACGCAGTGCCGGATTTACGCATAAACTAAACAAGCTATAGCTTAGGGCCCCACTCTCTTGGGGGCCCCCAAAAAAATTAAATAAAAAAAACCCTGGATGTACATTTCCAAAATATAAGATAAAATGTTTTATCATTGTATGGTTTTAATCAGTGTGTATGGTTTTAATCAGTGTTATTGTAGATTTTTTGTCTTTGCGTGGAGTGCCCTATCTGGGTGGATGGAGCAGCCAAGTAATTTCGTTGTCCCCGAAGGGGACAATGACAATAAAATATATTCTATTCTATTCTAAAAACAAATAAAATAAAACCTACATACAGCAACAGTGTTTGGTGTTGTGTAGGCTCCTATGATGTAAGTCATGGGCCCTGCCTGCTAGCCTGCTCCCTAAAATATCTCTGGTTTGCTCCTTTCTATCTATAGGGTGCCTACATTCTGCATGGACTAGGTTGGATGGCAACATGGGCTAATGGCTTCAGTTACTTATTAGGTCCATCAATTACCATATAGCATATATTCAACACAGAAAAGAGTGACAATTTGTTGTTGACAAAGGACAGCTGGACAAAAAAAGGGCCCCATAACGTGTGGGTTAAACCACAGAGCCTAGGGCTTGCCGATCGGAAGGTTGGCAGTTCGAATCCCTGCGTTGGGGTGAGCTCCCATTGCTCGGTCCCTGCTCCTGCCAACCTAGCAGTTCAAAAGCAAGTCAAAGTGCAAGTAGATAAATAGGTACCGCTCTGGCGGGAAGGTAAACGGCGTTTCCGTGCGCTGCTCTGGTTCACCAGAAGCGGCTTAGTCATGCTGGCCACATGACCCGGAAGCTGTACGCTGGCTCCCTCGGCCAATAAAGCGAGAAGAGCACCGCAACCCCAGAGTCGGACCTAATGGTCAGGGGCCCCTTTACTTTTACCTAACCTTCAGTAGCTTAGGGTCCCATCAAACATAAATCCGGCCCTGTCTCAACGGGCACACGAAGCTCTGCAAATAGCCAACTGGCTCGTGTGCCACCGGGATCACCACCCCAGCGATTCCCCCCATCTCTCACGGTGCCAGGGCTCCTATGCCAGCTGCGTCCGCTTTTGGAAATGCCCCGGGACATTTTCAGATTTTCTGCCACCCGCTGCCAGCAACTCCTTGGAGCCCGAGGCTCAGTGTGCAAAAGCATGACTAATGCGCAGGCGATGGGGCCATGCCGAAAACATTTGCTGCACAAAAGTGCTGACATAGCCATGTGGGCACCCGAGGCGGAGCCCTAACCTGGTGTTTTTACAGCCTGTTGAGGTTGACGCAGCAGAGCAGGAATCTGCATTGCACAGGAGAATGTCTCTCGGAAGGCCAAGTCTGCAAGGCCAAGTCGGAAGGCCAAGTCTCGGAAGGCCAAGGGACTGCAAGGCTTGCTCCACTTTTATATAAATCGAGGGGAGAGGGCCACACTCCCTTTTTTGCAACCTTCCGTGGGCTGCCAGGCAGTCGTGGGCGGGGCCGGAGGCAGAAGCATAGCTATCAACCCTAACCCCCGAGCCATCTGAAGGCAACCCTATATAGCATAGCTGTCAACCCTCCCTTTTTTTGCGGGAAACTCCCTTATTCCAATGCCGTTTCCCGCTGCTATCCCGGATTGTTGATATCCCTTAAATTTCCCGGATTTCAAAGGAAGCAGCTCCTCTCCCTCCCTGCCGGCCAGGGAGGCTCCTCAGCTGCGTTGCTCGGCTGCCAATAAGGAGTCTGAGACTGACTGGGGGCGGAGCTTGCATGCCTTGTGTAGCCAGACCCTCACGCCCAACCAGACAGACAGCCTGCCTGCCGTCTATGCGCTCGCTCTTTCGCTTATCCGTTCGCGCGCAGCCTCTGGAGCGCAGGGTGGCGAGGCTACTTGGTGCCATTGCACGGCCCTCGTGGCATCCCTTATTTTCAAATCCGAAAGTTTGGGGAAAATCCCTTATTTTCAAATCCGAAAGTTTGGGGAAAATCCCTTATTTTCAAATCCGAAAGTTGACAGCTATGGGCAGAAGTTGGCGGAGCAACAGACACTGGGAAGTTGTGCATGGGACATTATTTTCCAAGGAAGCATGCATGGGACATTCTGGGATCCAATCAGATGCCTGCTTTAAATTTGTGATGTGCCACTCAAAACGGGGCAGTTGCGTGGTACGAAGAAGCAGTGGCAGCGATGCTTCTGAGTGCTGCTTCCTGGAAACCTCAGGAGAGGATAAAGTGCTCTTGGGTTCAGATCCTGCTTTCTGGTTTCCCACAGTCATGAGGTTGGCCATTGTGAGAACGATGCTGGGCTCGATGGGCCACTGGCCTGATCCAGCAGGCAGGCTCTTCGGATGTTCTGCAACGGGCGAGATTTCGCAGCCTAATTATTCTTGGAAATTACTGCATCGCTTCAGCATTACGGCAAATTCTAGGAACTCTGCAGATTGCAGCCACTCTTTGGAGGAGAAAGACAGACAGCATGCAGAGGAATAATCAAGCAGTACCTTCTTACCCAGGCTTCCCTGAACCCATAAGACCAGACCCTGTTTTCATTTCCCCTGAATTCCTATCTTTTATTTCTTCTTAAATGCCTTTTTATGTTTTTATCATACTGTTTTACTGGTTTGGCAATAACTCCTTTTGTTTTAATGCTATTGCTCATTGTTCTGAGGTTGCACCCCGCTTACAGCTTCTTTAATAAATATTGAGGTTTAATAGTTTTGAATGAGTACTTGAATGAAGCTGACCCAGAAACTCCAGCGGGTGCAGAATGCAGCGGCGAGGCTCCTTACGGGGTCTTTGCCGCGGGATCATATTCACCCAGTGCTTTACCAGCTGCACTGGCTCCCGGTGGAGTACAGGATCAGGTTTAAGGTGCTGGTTTTGACCTTTAAAGCCCTATGCGGCCTAGGACCCTCGTACCTACGGGACCGCCTCTCCTGGTATGCCCCACAAAGGACCTTAAGGTCCACAAATAACATTTTGGAGGTCCCGAGCCACAAGGTTGTTAGACTGGTCTCAACTAGGACCAGGGCCTTTTCAGTACTGGCCCCAACTTGGTGGAACACTCTGTCACAAGAGACCAGGGCCCTGCGCGATCTGATATTTTTCCGCAGGGCCTGCAAGACAGAGCTGTTCCGCCTGGCCTTTGGGTTGGACTCAGTCTGATGTTTCCCCCCCCCCCTCCCCTTATGGTTTTGACTGGGCGATAAATGAAGCTGCATTTAAATGTTAAATTGTATTTTAATCTGTATTTTAATTAACGGTTTTTCTTTCTTTAATATTTTATTGTAATTTTTATTGGTGATAGCTGCCCTGAGCCATTATTATTATTATTATTATTATTATTATTATTATTATTATTAAATTTCCAGTAAGAGCATTTTTGAATCCTTCCTTAAGAACTTAATAATTGTTTCTTTGCTATCATCCATTACATTTGGTATTTACTCCATGGTTCTCCACTGCCCTCCCCTTTCATCTTCACAACGGCCCTGCGAGGCAGGCTGGGTTGAGAGAGGGTCACTGGCCTGAGGTTCCCCCAGAGAACATAATGACAATGCGGGGAAGCACATTTTTAAAATAGCTGCATGGAAGAGGGGAGTGCAGTAGATGTAGCTTGCACGCACGTGACTGAATTGAGGACTGTAGTAAAACTGTGCGGAATTATTCCCGAATACACCTACGGAGCGCGATTTTGTGGCGTCGCTTCCAAGCAGATCACACAAATGCACACACTTCCGGACTGCTGTACTTGTGACCTGCTATTAAACTGTCTCGTGTGTGCAACAGTGAATTATTGTTTGCCCCTCCCCAAATGCTTATTTTTACCTGCCTTTGGAATACTGTGTCCAGTTCTGGGCACCACAGTTCAAGAAGGATACTGACAAGCTGGAACGTGTCCAGAGGAGGGCAACCAAAATGGTCCAAGGCCTGGAAACGATGCCTTATGAGGAACGGCTTAGGGAGCTGGGTATGTTTAGCCTGGAGAAGAGAAGGTTAAGGGGTGATATGATACCGGTAGCCATATTCAAATATATAAAAGGATGTCATATAGAGGAGGGAGAAAGGTTGTTTTCTGCTGCTCCAGAGAAGAGGACACGGAGCAATGGATTCCAACTACAAGAAAGAAGATTCCACCTAAACATTAGGAAGAACTTCCTGACAGTAAGAGCTGTTCGACAGTGGAATTTGCTGCCAATGAGGGTGGTGGAGTCTCCTTCTTTGGAGGTCTTTAAGCAGAGGCTTGACAGCCATCTGTCAAGAATGCTTTGATGGTGTTTCCTGCTTGGCAGGGGGTTGGACTGGAGGGCCCTTGGGGTCTCTTCTAACTCTATGATTCTATGATTCTATGTGGTCCTGACCTTGGGATCATACCACTCCAGCAGGGAAAGGGGAGCGGATGGAACAAAGTGGGAGGGCTGCCGGGTGTGTGTGTGTGTGCGTGTGTGTGTGTTGGTGCTTTTTAAATCACAGAGTGGGGTCACTTCAGAACCAAAACTCTTTTTGTAACGGCCATATTAGGAATGGTGCATTTCCGCCATAAACCATCCCTCCTTTTGCACATTCGTTCCTGCAAAGGCCGCCGGATTTTTTATTTTGCTTTCGGATTGTACGATGTACGATGCTTTACCTTTCGCGCCGAGAAGCGTTTTTTTGCAGATGCATTCTGATAATAATTATGAGTGATGGTGCGGCAGCCTCCCCCAAGCAGCCGGGGAGAGAACAGATACCTTTCTTCGATCCGACCGTTCCCTGCAGCGCTGGATCAATATGAAGTGTTGATGGACCTGTTGCTCTTATTCATGGACTGCTGCTCCAAAGAAAACAACATTTCCTTTCTTGCAAAGGGGTATTATATATTTATGAGGGATTAGGGAAATATGCCTGTTGTCTTTGTCCATGGGGCTTTCTTGGCAGGGATACTGGAGTGACTTGCCAGTTCCTGCTCCAGGTGGATCACGTTTAGTCAAAACTCTCCACTATGACCTGTCCATCTTGGGTGGCCCTGCATGGCATAGCTCATAGCCTCTCTGAGTTATTCAAGCCCCTTCGCCACGACAAGGCAGTGATCCATGACAGCATCTTAAAAAGCAGAGACATCACCTTGCCGACAAAGGTCCGTATAGTTAAAGCTATGGTTTTCCCAGTAGTGATGTACGGAAGTGAGAGCTGGACCATCAAGAAGGCTGATCGCCGAAGAATTGATGCTTTTGAATTATGGTGCTGGAGGAGACTCTGGAGAGTCCCATGGACTGCAAGAAGATCAAACCGATCCATTCTGAAGGAAATCAGCCCTGAGTGCTCACTGGAAGGACAGATCCTGAAGCTGAGGCTCCAAGACTTTGGCCACCTCATGAGAAGAGAAGACTCCATGGAAAAGAACCTGATGTCAGGAAAGATGGAGGGCACAAGAAGAAGGGGACGGCAGAGGACGAGATGGGTGGGCAGTGTTCTCGAAGCTACCGACATGAGTCTGACCAAACTGCGGGAGGCAGGGGAAGACAGGAGGGCCTGGCATGCTCTGGTCCAGGGGGTCACGAAGAGGCGGACACGACTAAATGACTAAACAACAACAGGGAAATATACAAAGGCAGCCCTTGCTGAACTCTGAGGCCCGTTGGTTGCGAGAGTCCGTTTGTACGCTGAACAAGCTGTAGCTCCGTGATAGAGCTCTTGCTATGGATACAGAAGGTCCTGGGAAAATCATAGAAACATAGAGTTGGAAGGGACCGAATGGAAAGCGTAATGCTGGTGGTCAACAAAAGAGGTTTAAAGATTGTCTCAAAGAATTGAGTACAAACACCGACCACTGGGAAACACTGGCCTGCGAGCGCTCCAGTTGGAGAACAGCCTTGACCAAAGGTGTCATGGGCTTTGAAGGCACTTGAACCCAGGACGCAAGGGAGAAACGCGCTAAGAGGAAGGCATCTGATGGGAGGGCGTTCCACAGGGCGGGCGCCACCACCGAGAAGGCCCTCTGCTTGGTTCCCTGTAACCTCACTTCTCGCAGGGAGGGAACCACCAGAAGGCCCTCAGAGCTGGACCTCAGTGCCTGGGCTGAACGATGAGGGTGGAGACACCCCCAATATTTTATTCAAGTTGGCACCCCTGACAGCAACAACAACAGCAACACACGCAACCTGGACCTGTGCCGAAAAATGCGGCATGAAAGGAAGCCTAGACGAGCCCTTCGTTGACTCTGCCTGCCATTGGCTCTGGCGCCACCTGCTGTTGGCCTCCTCGCCTTCCGCCCTACCAGTCCCAGCGAACACCAGCTGCCACACACTCTTCCATGCCAACCCTGAAATCTTTCGGTGGAGGTCGGTTAAGAAACCGTTTAAAAAACTTCGTGGGCACTTCAGGAACAGCTCCCTCCGCACACAGACCAGCCGGGCAGAGAGCTTTGCCTGGTGCCTGGAAAGGGCTTTCAAAAACCCAGGCACTTTTCTCGGTTGTTTGACCCGTCTTTTAAAGGGGGAGCCAGGAAACTTACAGGACCCAGGTGGCGCTGTGGGTTAAACCACAGAGCCTAGGGCTTGCTGATCAGAAAGTCGGCGGTTCGAATCCCTGCAACGGGGTGAGCTCCCGTTGCTCGGTCCCAGCTCCTGCCCACCTAGCAGTTTGAAAGCACGTCAAAGTGCAAGTAGATAAATAGGTACCGCTCCGGCGGGAAGGTAAATGGCGTTTCCATGCGCTGCTCTGGTTCGCCAGAAGCGGCTTTGTCATGCTGGCCACATGACCTGGAAGCTGTACGCTGGCTCCCTCGGCCAATAAAGCGAGATGAGCTCCGCAACCCCAGAGTCGGACACAACTGGACCTAATGGTCAGCAGCCCCTTTAACTTACCAGGAAATTTTATCACACCCCCTCCAGATTTTTAGCTCAGGATTTTTAGCTTGTGTGTGGTGGCTGATGGAACAGGCAGGGCAAATGTGGGTTTTTAAAATTATTATGCATTAATTGTCCTTTAAATATACGCAAGCGTTAGTAATGTTGCTGCAGCTGCGATTTGCAGGGGCTCCGTCTTAAGGAAAGGAGGGGGGGCAAAGCAAACATTTGCTGATGGCTTTTAATAAGCCATTAGTGTCTAATTATCATGCAAAGAGTGCAATTAGGCTCACACAGCCTGTTCCAGCTCTGCGTTCTCCCAGATCCAATTTGCCAACTTCATTTCCGGGCGGCGCTTTTGCCGTGGAGCGTTGAGCAACCCTCTGCCAGGACTTGAGTCAGGAGACTCCCCGCATGTGGGTGTTATGGACTGGCTTGGCAAGAAACGCTTCTGCGTCTTTGCCCAGACTCCGCGGGCCTCTCTGTCGAGGTCTGCCGGGCCGTGTTGGAGGAGTGTCGTAACTCAAAGCCTGAGCTGGGGCCAGGGAACCTTTCTCAGCCAGGGGAGGGCCGCTTTTTCTTCAAAGCAATCTTCCAGGGGCCGCATGGCGGTGAAGAGGGAAGGACAGGAGGCCAAAGTGGAAAGAGCAATGGGTGACAATTTCTTCATGTGGGATAGGGCTGTCAAGAGCTACAGTCAAACCTCAGTTGTCCCCGTTTTTTGCTTCCTAAATGTTTGACAACTGAGGCGTGGCGTCCAATTGGTTGTAGGAGCTTCCAAAAAACGTCCAAAAACCAGAGCATTTATTTCCGGGTTTTTGGTGTTCAGGAGCCGAAATGTTCCGAAATGGAGGTGTTTGGGATCCGAGGTTTGACTGCACTAGCTGTATATGGCTACACTGTTGGAGGCAGTAACTGTTAAGGATAATTGGTTTAATTCACACTGAAATGGGCATGCCTATGTATTGGTGAAAAAGCTTTAGCATGGGGGATTTTCCATGGGGCTATATTAAAAGCTTTTTGCAGGTTGATAATTAACGGTTGATCGTTCTTGTCACACGTAGGGGGTTCCCTTCCCCCTTGGCTGGACGTTCCAAGAAAGACAAAAGCTCATTCTGCCAAAAGGCTTTTATCTAAGTTATTTACATTCATGTACAGAGAACATCAATCATGTCTGCTCAGTCCGAAGCAGAACTTCCGTGTGAGCTGCGATTCTCCCGCCAGTCGCAGAACCGCAGGAAACGGAAGTGCCTGGTCCTCCTTCTTCTAGGTCCCCTGGAAACCTGACCTGGTCCCTGGGCTGCTGGCTGAAGCCTCAGCACTCCCTCGTCATCTCCAGCACTCCCTCCTGACGAAGAAGGGGAGGAGGAGGAGGAAGAGGGGTCTGTCTCCAAAAGCTCTGGCTGCTGCCTGTACTGGCTGAGAGCTGGACTGGCAGGGGGGGTCTGCAGTTCCCCCCTGACAGTTCTCTACTCAGATATTAATACTGCACAGTTTGAAGGGACAGGATGCATAAAAACGGAGTCCTTTTGGAATAAAAACATAATCAAGGCCCGATAGTTAAATTCAGACTTTTGCTTGCAGAACTTTCTTCGGCAACATCACAAGAGCATCAAAGATACATCCAAACACTTCATGATTTCTTGTGCATATCATGGGCTCGAGCCCCACATTGGACTGGTTTCACGGTGCAATTTTGTCGTTCTTCTATTTAAACTGCCTCGGCGTTCCCTTTTATTTCTTTTCAATGAAAGCTGGTAGGTACACCGGTCCTTTTCGTAAGCAAACACTACCCCAAACTCATCCTGCTGGGGTAGCTCAGCCGGTAGAGCACGAGACGCTTAATCTCAGGGTTGTGGGTTCGAGCCCCACATTGGGCGAAAGATTCCTGCATTGCAGGGGGTTGGACTAGATGACCCTCGGGGACCCTTCCAACTCTACGATTCCATGTTTCTAAGTAATGCCTCTGCTGGAAGCCACAGGAGGGGAGAGTTGTTCCTGGGCGTGAATCCTGCCACACAGCATGCACCATAATAATCTCAGAGATGTGAGACTCCCCAGACACTAAAGAATTTGTACATAGCAGATACAGTATTGCTTTACGCTCTTCTGATAATTCCATCAGCGCAGCCAGGCAGAAAGACCCCCCTCTCCTCCCCCTGCATGCTGTTTGAGGGGCAGTTTCTCCTGACACCCCCAAGCCAATTTCAGGGGGTGCAAGGAGAGGAAAACCCACGTCCCTGCGCAAGCAGAAGTCCTTGCATGGGGCTTTTGTGGAGGAGACTCATGACGCGCCCTCTGAAAGGTTTGCAAGATACACTCAGCCCTTGTTTTGGCCGCTTCCGAAAACTTCACGGAATCTGAAAACGTTTCTGGATGGGTTCTTCGGGAGCCTGTAGATAAATAGGTACCACTCTGGCGGGAAGGTAAACGGCGTTTCCGTGCGCTGCTCTGGTTCGCCAGAAGCGGCTTTGTCATGCTGGCCACATGACCCGGAAACTGTACACCGGCTCCCTCGGCCGCGGTTTCGACGGCTGGAACGTGAAAGGGGTGGGTGGGTGGGAGCTCATAGCTTTCAACTTTCAGATTTGAAAAGAAAGGATTTTTTCAAACTTTCGGATTTGAAAATAAGGGATGCCGCATGGGCGGTGCAATGGCACCAAGTAGCCTCACCACCCTGCGCTCCAGAGGCTGCGTGCGAATGGGTGAGCGAAAGAGCGAGCGCGTAGACGGCAGGCTGTCTGTCTGGTTGGGCGTGAGGGTCTGGCTGCACAAGGCATGCAAGCTCCGCCCCCAGTCAGTCTCAGACTCCTTATTGGCAGCCGAGCAACGCAGCTGAGGAGCCTCCCTGGCCGGCAGGGAGGGAGAGGAGCTGCTTCCTTGGAAATCCGGGAAATTTAAGGGATATCAACAATCCGGGATAGCAGCGGGAAACGGCATTGAAATAAGGGAGTATCCCGCAAAAAAAGGGAGGGTTGACAGCTATGGTGGGAGCTGGATGGAAAGGCGGCCGATTTAGAGAGTGGCAGCTGGGCTGTGGGTCTGGACTGTGTTTTGCATGGCGGCAGAGATATTGCGGGTGGGGAGGAGCACACCCAGCAGCAGAAGCGGAGAGATAAAAGGACCCGAAAATGAAAGTGGTGATTATGGGCCCCAGATATGAGCCTGTGGCTGTACACACAGAAGCAGCTCTGGAGAGCCAGACTAAAGCGGGTAAACAACCTCACAGAGAGCAAAAGATGCTTGGGAGGTCTGGATTAATGGGGCACCGCCATGCGAAGTAGTTGCGGCTTTGGGGAAGGGGGTGGGGAGCTTCAGTAATTGGGCCAAATGAGGCCCCCTGCCCTCTTTATCCATCCCCCGGGACCCTCCCCAGGAAGCACCCCATCTCCCTAGGCCACACACCTCTTTGGCCTCCCTCTGTGACATGCACATTAAATGCTTTTGCTAGTCATCTATTCCATCCTCCTGCAACTGCAGGAATCTTGCCATTTCTGCATATTCCACCAGCTTGGTCTGCCACTCTTCTCTGTTCGGGAAAGATCAGAAATCAGGAAGACCAAGTATTTTTAAAAGACTGGAGTAACTTTCTAATGTATTTGAGAGATCACTGTAAACAGCTGAAATCACTGGCAGGAATGCAATGACACTTGTAACATGGATTTTGGATACTATGATTACACTGTTTAACAGATAGATTACAGTAAAAGATTCAGGATTTTTTTTTTTAAGAATTGGAACCCCTGAAGGAAAGAGGTCTCAAGGTTCGAAAGATAATGTCATGTTTATGGTGTATATCAGGGGTAGGCAACCTAAGGCCCATGGGGCAATTCCAGCCCAATCGCCTTCTAAATCCGGCCCACGGGTGGTCCGGGAATCAGCTTGTTTTTACATGAGTAGAATGTGTCCTTTTATTTAAAATGCACCTCTGGGTTATTTGTGGGGCCTGCCTAATGTTTTTACATGAGTAGAATGTGTGCTTTTATTTAAAATGCATCTCTGGGTTATTTGTGGGGCATAGGAATTCGTTCATTTTTTTTTTAATTTATCCTTATCAATTATCCTTTATTTTTTTCAAAATATAGTCCGGCCCCCCACAAGGTCTGAGGGACGGTGGACCGGCCCACGGCTGAAAAAGGCTGCTGACCCCCTAGTGTATAACTTTTATGTAAAACTAATAAAAATTTGTATAGAGTGCAATGCAGGAATCTTTTGCCCAACCTGGGCATTATAGTAGGGAAAATTGCTTTGCGAAAATGGGTACATTAGGCCAAATTGCAGGCATGTGTATATTACGATAAATTCACATTAAAATGCTAATGAATTACCATGAGGATTAAAATAAATAAATAAATAAATAAATCCCAAACTGATATGGAAACGGAGGACAGGACTTTTTGATCTAGCAGGCCAGATCTTCACTCCCTACCCCCATTTACTCTGACAGGTAGGCAGGGCTCCCCGTCGATCAATCATGTTGATGTCAGGTGACAGATGCATAGGGGACCCCAGCCTCCTGCCTGCCGCAGTTGACCAGTAGGGTTTGGGGAAGGGGGTCTGCTTCACCAGCCTTTCTCTGCAGGAAAACTGCTGGCAAGCAGGACTGAACCCTGCCTCTTGATGCCTCTCAGTGATGCCAGGTGATTGACAGGTGGGTGTGGTTTTGGGGGAAATGCCCTTACGGGCCAAACTGGACTCTCCAGCAGGCACCTTAACCTAAGCCCTGAATTATTGCAATTAATTAATTGACCTGCAACTCTCCCACACGATGTGGCCAAGCCAGACACACACCCAAATCGCGCTGGGTGGAAACTAGCTTGCGATTGTTTTAATTTGGGTTGCATTCTCTATATTTAGCAGGCGTCACAGTACATCGGCTGCATTGCTGGGTGTTGTTCCTTGCCCTGTGCGCCCTCAGGAAATCCAGCTCACTTGCCAAGAATACGCTACAGCTCAAAGGCGAGGAATGCACTTTTGTCAGTTACGATGACAGCATGTTCCTGAAACGATGCGCAGCGTTACATTTTAATAGCCTAATGTCACTCTCTTCTCTTGGACAGGACTGAACAGCCTGGTCCAAAGAATGCTGGCCAACAAGGCAGAGAGAAAAATCATTGATGTAGCCCAGAGAAGGAGGGGTGGACCTTTAATATATAACTAACAATCATCTAGGACGCGGGTGGCGCTGTGGGTTAAACCACAGAGCCTAGGGCTTGCCGATCAGAAGGTCGGCGGTTCGAATCCCCGCAACGGGGTGAGCTCCCGTTGCTCGGTCCCAGCTCCTGCCCACCTAGCAGTTCGAAAGCATGTCAAAGTGCAAGTAGATAAATAGGTATTGCTCCGGCGGGAAGGTAAACGCCATTTCCGTGCTCTGCTCTGGTTCACCAGAAGCGGCTTAGTCATGCTGGCCACATGACCCAGAAGCTGTACGCCGGCTCCCTCGGCCAGTAAAGCGAGATGAGCGCCGCAACCCCAGAGTCGGTCACAACTGGACCTAATGGTCAGGGGTCCCTTTACCTTTACCTATGGGGGATCAGCTGAAAATCTCTCTGAACCTCAGTATCTTTATTCTGTCCTGCAAAACTGGGGGTGGTGGGGGAGAAGTTTCATTAATGGTGGAGGAAGCAAAGGTTAACAAATGGACTCTGTGTGGCGACACCCTTAGGCAGTGTGTGTGTGTGTGTGTGTGTGTGTGTGTGTGTGTGTGTGTCTATATATATATATATATATATATATATATATATATATATATATATATATATTGGGGGGGAAGAACAAATTCCTATGCCCCACAAATAACCCAGAGATGCATTTTAAATAAAAGCACACATTCTACTTATGTAAAAACACGCTGGTTCCCGGATCGTCCATGGGCCGGATTTAGAATGCGATTGGGCCTTAGTTTGCCTACCCATGCCCTGGAGCATGTGCAGAGTGCTCTCCCACATTCACCATTGTGGCAATGAAAGTAAGGGCAATGAAAAGGAACAGAGGAGGAGGAGGAGGAGGCGGAGGCTGGCTTTCCTGGACATCTTGAGCAGCAGCCTGGGCGTTCGTTCTTAAAAGAGAATCACTGCATGTTCGGTTTGCCTGCTCCCTGCTCAGTAGCAAGCGGAGGTGATATGCCCTGGGTGGTCTTCCAAACATTCCCGCCTCTCTGTCTAGCCGCTCCACAGCTGCTGCCGTTGGGAAGATGGCTCAGATAAGCACAATCGATCATTTCACTTAGTGCAAGGACAGTCTTCTGCAGGCCACAGAGCTACAGGTATTGCCCTCGCTAAAGTTTGCCTTTCGACAGGGACAAAACTGGTTTCTCCTAGTTTTCTCATTTTTCCATTCAAGTTCAGTTCTCCATGTTCCCAGATCAGTGTGTGATTATTTTATTTTTTTATCGAAATGGTCCTCGTGAAACTTCGCCAGCATTTCCACACGAATATTTCCTAATATACATATCTGGGCATGCAATTTTGCTTAAGAGACACCTGCTTGCAAAGCAATTTCCCCCAATACAGTGCATTTTTGCATGTGATTGTCACAAACAGGTTATGCACATGAAGAAGAAGAAGAAGAAGAAGAAGAAGAAGAAGAAGAAGAAGAAGTTGTTGTTACTACCGGTATTTATTTATTTATTAAATGTCTACACCACTAACCCCGAGCCATCTGAAGGCAACCATATATAGGGAAGTTTTCATGTTTCGTGTTTTATTGTGTTTTTATAAATGATGGAAGCTGCCCAGAGTGGCTGGGGCAACTCAGTCAGATGAGCGGGGAATAAAGAATATATCTACATATATATAAATGTTCCCATTGCGCGTTTGTCCGAAACACCCTTGCTGCGTAACCGCTGGACCAAATCGCATCAAATTTGGACACAGCGTTTCCATTACCATCTCAAAGTAATCTGGCATAATAAAAATTCAGAAAAACTACACCTGTCATACCTAAAATAAAGAAAAAACGCAAAATAATCTGTCGCAGGCATCATACATCACCAGCAGAAGCTCTGAAGACACCAGCAGCATCCAATAGAAAGACAGATCGCGCGCTGTCACCAGCAAAAGCTCTGAAGGGTGGCGCCAAATAATGACGTCATCAACCGAGCAACTGAAACCACCTAGGCGGTCATTACCAGACAACCCACAGAGCCATTACCAGACAACGGCAAATGGCCAAACCCAGAGCCACAGCCACAGGCCGCAACCCAAAAACACTCCCCCCCTTCCAGGCCTCACCTCTACTTTACAGCCTGCAGACTAGGCCTCAGCTCTACTTTATAGACTATCCCGAGTGGAGCCAAGTGGGGGGGTGGGGGGAGGAGGGGCCCAAATAGGTCATGGGCTGACCCAGGGTGGGGGAAGTCACAGGGATGACTCGGGGGAAGGGGGGGGGACGGGATACCTCATGGGTCACTACAGGATGGGAGGAATCACAGGGATGAGACAACAAGGGGGGGGGGAGTATTTTGGCTGCGGCTGCTACTGATGGTAATAAGCATAAAATCAGCCACAGCAAGGCGTGGCCCAGGTCAGCTAATAATAATAAAAATAATAATAATAGGACATCCCTATTTTCATCCAAGAAATGTTAAAGGTTATGCATGTTCCAGGAAGCATAAATTGGAGAGGTTGACATCAAAATGTGAATTGATGAAGATTTCTCCTTCCTCCTTAAAGGCCCTGAACAGGCAGCCTACTCTGAAGACAGCTAATTCTTCTGTGTTTCTGCCCAACAGGGGCGTAGCAATGGGAGGCGGGGGGCGGTCCGCCCCGGGTTCCACCCCAGAGGGGGGTGACACTTTTTTTAAAAAAAATTTTTTGGGAAAAAAAATTATTTTTGAATTTTTTTTTTTAAATTTTAACTTCATTGAAAAAAAGAGATAATAGACACACACACACAGCCCCCCACACCTCACAAAGTGGCACCATCAGAGGGGGGGGACATTTTTAATTTTATTTATTTATTTATTTATTTTTATCATTTATTATTATTATTTTTTATTTTAACTTAATTGAAAAAAAAGAGATAATACACACACACACACACACAACCCCCACGCCTCACAAAGTGGCACCATCAGAGGGGGGGACACTTTTTAATTTTTTTTTTTTTAATAATTTTTTAAATTTTTATTTTATTTTAACATTATTGGGGGGAAAAGAGATAATAGACACACACACACAAAACCCCCACACCTCACAAAGTGGCACCATCAGAGGGGGGTGACACTTTTTTTTTTTTTTACATTATTATTATTATTATTTTATTATTATTTTAACTTTATTGAAAAAAAAGAGATAATAGACACACACACAAAACCCCCACACCTCGCAAAGTGGCAGCATCAGAGGGGGGGTGACACTTTTTATTTTTTAAAAAATTAAAGTGGTGTGGGGGGGGGGTGACAAAAAAAATTCCGCCCCGGGTACCACCTGGGCTTGCTATGCCTCTGCTGCCCAAAGAGTAATTCCCGGATCTGATCTTAGCTGATTTGGAGGTTGTGAGAGAGACATTTGCCTTTATTTGTGGCGTTTGTCAACCACCCTTCAGCGAGCCATCCCAGGGCGGAAATCCCTGCATCAGTAAGCCTCTATGTAGCAACAACACCAAAAACCGAATCCACGTGAAAGCCTGAAAACCAGTAATTAGTGCAGTCAGCACTCTCTGCGAAAACAGGTAATTACAAACTCAGCACATCCGAGCCGCACATCTCACTGCCTTTCAGAGGCCTGGGCAAAGAGGTGTGTCTTCACCTGCCCATGAAAAGCAAAGGGCATTGGTGCAAGAGGTGTCATTCCAGAGGTGGAGGGTCACCAACACCAAAGGCAACGTCCTCTGCAGGAACAGCTGTAGCAGGGAAACCAAAATGCTTGTTTGAAAAGCTATTGTACTACCAACCTCATTATATGCTTGGGAAACATGGACCACTTATAAACGCCATCTCCAACTCCTTGAAAGATTCTATCAATGGTGTCTCTGAAAATTTTTACATATCACTTAGGAAGACAGGCGAACAAATACCAGTGTACTGGAAGAAGCAAAGATCACCCGTGTCGAAGCAATGGTTCTTCAACATCAACTTCGTTGGACTGGTCATGTTGTGCGGATGCCTGATGATCGCCTTCCAAAGCAACTACTCTATTCTGAACTTAAAAATGGAAAGCGTAATGCTGGTGGTCAACAAAAGAGGTTTAAATACTCTCTCAAGGCAAGTCTAAAAAATGTAGTATAAACACCAACAACTGGGAAACAATTGGGTTCAAGCCCCACATTGAGCGTACAGCTTCTGGGTCATGTGGCCAGCATGACTTAAGCTGCTTCTTGCGAACCAGAGTAGCACACGGAAACGCCGTTTACCTTCCCACTGGAGCGGTACCTATTTATCTACTATTTATTTGACGTGCTTTCAAACTGCTAGGTTGGCAGGAGCTGGGACCGAGCAACGGGAGCTCACCCAGTCGCAGGGATTCGAACCACCGAACTTCTGATCGGCAAGCCCTAGGCTCTGTGGTTTAACCCACAGCGCCACCCGCATCATTTAACATAGAAAGATGTTAAATCTCATGGGGGAAATGACAAAATTGAGCTGTTTGGGACTACACAGGGCAGTTCCCATGCAGGGCAAAGCAGCAACCCAGCAGGGCAGCTCTCTGGAAACCACTCTGCAAATTGGTGTGGAACCAGCACAATGTTGTGTCTCCAGCTCCCAACGCATCACAGTCTATGGGATCCTCAAATCATGGAATTGTAGAGTTGGAATGAGGATCATGAAGTCAAAAGCGACTCTTCTTCTGTAGTGCAGGGCTGATCCACGTGAGGCAAAGCTAGAAGCGCGAATCTGGCAGAGAAGTGTTGAGGGCAGGTGTGTTTTGCGCTCACTGAACCCTTCTGCCATTTCATCCGTTTATTTCCCAGGCAACGCAGACCATTCCCTTGGGAGCGCGCACTAGAAAGGCCCAACAAACACTCGGAGAATTACTGCAGCAGCAATGATATGTATCCCCCAAAGATGCAAAATCGGGGCTGGGAGCAGTATTTCTTTTTTGGCAAACCCTTCCGGCCAACGCATGCTAGTGTGAGTGTCGTGCAACGTGATGCCAACGGAGCAAAACAACCTTGCTTTGAAATTTCGCTGCAAACTCTGTGGACGAGGCTGCGCGGTGATTCACCCTGCTGCCAGATCTTCCTGGCGCGCCAGCAGTGCGCTCACGTTTAATGAAAAATGCATCCCTTCTCCTTTGCAATTGCTCCCGTCGGATGGGTGCTGCATTATTGATAGCGATGACGCCTGTTGATTAAGAGGCAACGGGAAAGGGTGTGTGTTCCTGCAAATCCCCGGGAGATGTTTGCTTACATATCCAAAGTTAATTCTGGGTGCATTAAACACAGACATTGACTGACAGGGATAATTGCATCTGGAAGAGGCTGGAGCAGACACACACACACACACACACACACACACACACACACAAACACTGCCACAAGTCTTCGTCACAGGACCCATCTTCCTTATTACTCTCTCCAACAACGACGTCAAAAGGTTTCTTGCAAGTCCCTAGTCTCATATTCCGGCTGTGCGTTGCCGCAACTTGCTGAAGTCATCAGAAATGTCCCTTCTCTCTCACTCTCTCTCTAAAAAAAGCATTGCTCAGGTAACACACCACCCGCCCTGCCATTTTGTGACTTTCACAAGAAGCGTTGTTTCCTTGCAAAAGCCTTACGGACCTGATCTGGAGAAGAGCAGATCTCCCCAGAGTACAGTGGTACCTCAGGTTACAGACGCTTCAGGTTACAGACTCTGCTAATCCAGAACTATTACCTCGGGTTAAGAACTTTGCTTCAGGATGAGAACAGAAATCGGGCAGTGGCGGTGCAGCGGCAGCGGGAGGCCCCATTAGCTAAAGTGGTGCTTCAGGTTAAGAACGTTTCCAGGTTAAGAACGGACCTCTGGAACGAATTAAGTACATAACCAGAGGTACCACCATCTGCTGGGGAGACCCAGCCAGATGGGCGGGGTACAAATAATAAATTATTATTATTATTATTATTATTAGATGAATCATAGAATCGTAGAGTTGGAAGGGATCCTGAGGGCCATCTAGTCCAACCTCTAGCAATGCAGGAATCTTTCGCCCAACATGGGGCTCGAACCCACAACCCTGAGATTCAGCGTCTCATGCTCTACCGACTGAGCTACTCCAGCAGGATGAGTTTGAGGTGCTATTTCTTAGAAAACAGCCATTCCCCTTACAGAGCTATCATTCTCAGATGGTTTAACATCCAGTCCCTCTTGCCAGGGAACTCTGGGAGTTGTAGCACTGTGAGGGGAATAGGGGCCTCCTGACAACTCTCAGCACCTTCGACAAACTACAGTTCCCAGGATTATTTTGGGGAAAGCCATGACTGTTTAAAGGGATATACAGTGGAACCTCGGTTTTTGGACGTAATCCATTCCGACTTCCGAAACGTTCGAAAACTGAGGATCAAAGGGTTGCCGGCAAATTCCACTGGGAAAAATGAGAAACGCACCTCAGAAGCCATTAGACTTCCAAGGCATGTTTGAAAACGGAAGCATTTCGGCATTTGGCTTTGCCTACTTCCCTTATGAATTCTGCAGTGTCTAACACTCGCCTCCCAGACTTTGATTATGGCTCCTGCAAGCTTTTGTTTGCCTTAAGACAATTGCTGGGTTTTCTTAAAAGGAGGCTAAAACTGCAGCGTTCCTCGAAGCCCGCAGCCTTGCTGCCGCCCTCTGATGTAAACAGAGGGAGATCAGAGCTGTTTTGTTGGCCAGCTTAGAGGAGGCAAGGGGCAGGCAACCATCTCAATTCCCACCCTAAAGTTTGCTTTACCTCATTCCCACATTGGTACACATTCTCACTTCTCCAAATGTTCTGCATTCTGCAAAGTGCACAACTCTTTCCTAACACAATTCGTTAGTGCAAACAACACAAATAACGCATTTTTGTACAGGCAGCAATAATTTTAGGCACGACCGACTGACACGCGTTTGTCACTCTTATAAGGAACAAGCTTGATGCCAAACCATTCCAGGTAGCCGCGGGACTTGTTTTCCCAATTTCTCATTATAAAATATCTGTATATCGCAAAAGCCTTCGCTAGTGCATTTTGTCCCTGTGCAGAGACGTGTTGCATTCAGGTCGGTGTGGTGGCGGTATAAAAATGTAGTATAAACACTGACAAGTGGGAAACACTGGGCTGCGAGCGCTCCAGTTGGAGAACAGCCTCTACCAAAGGTGTCATGGACTTTGAAGACACTCGAACTCAGGACGCAAGGGAGAAACGCGCTAAGAGGAAGGCACGCTTGGCAAATCCACACTGTGATCAACTCCCGCCTGGAAACCTATGTCCCCACTGTGGAAGGACATGTGGATCCAGAATTGGCCTCCACAGTCACTTACGGACTCACTTTTAAGACCGTGTTTATGGAAGACAATCTTACTCGGCTACGAGGGATCGCCGAAGAAGAAGAAGAAGAAGAAGAAGAAGAAGAAGAATTTGGATTTGATATCCCGCTTTATCACTACCCGAAGGAGTCTCCAAGCGGCTCACAATCTCCTTTCCCTTCCTCCCCCACAACAAATACTCTGAGTGGGGCTGAGAGACTTCAGAGAAGTGTGACTAGCCCAAGGTCACCCAGCAGCTGCATGTGGAGGAGCGGGGACCCGAACCCGGTTCACCAGATTACGAGTCTACCGCTCTTAACCACTACACCACAGAGGAAGAAGAAGAAGAAGAAGAGGAGGAGGAGGAGGAGGAGGAGGAGGAGAAGTGTGGAGCTGTTTATCCCCAGCCTCTCTGGTATACTTCCTCTGAACATGGAAGCTCTATTTTGCAGTCATGGCTTCCTGCCTGACCTGATCTACATGCATCTGTCTTCCTGTCTGATTGAAATGAGACTCATGCCATGCCCTGACCTCTGTGTTGGGAGGGAGGGGAGATGTGTTAACAAATGTACCCCCCCCCTATATTTCCTCGTTCCGCAGAGAAAAAGACATAATCTGATGTCCTTGTCAAACATCTAGGTCTTGGCAAGCCTCGCCATGCTATTCCTCCTTCTCCGCTGCTGCTTTGGGTGGGGTCCCCGTGGGATCCTGCACTCTTCCTCCTTGGCCTTTGACCGTTTCCCTTCAGGTTGGGATCCTGCCGCTTCCTGACCTGTCTGTTCACCGAGTGACGATGAAACAGTGCCCGGCTCTCTGTTATCCGCTTCAAGCTCCCCATTCTTCTTGTTTTTGGCTGGGTGCATATTGGTCATGCCTGCACATTCTTCCTCCCAAGGTGGGGCACCTTGATGTCGTCTTAATTCAAAAGAAGCCCAACTTGTTCCCGGCGACAAACGTTGCAGGCTGTGAAGCTCAGAGCAGGAAGGGGAGGGAAGGGTGAAGCCTTTCTCCTGGGAGCAGATACAGGAAAGGCAGGCTAGGAGAGGCCAGCCTCTGCTTGTTGGACTCGGCAGCCTGCAGAGATTCTGATGCCCTTTTCCCCCTGCCCTTGCACTATCCTGCAAATACACAATGCCAGAAAACCACGGAGCTCTTTCCTCCAGACGGAGCCAGAGCGGAAAGAGAAAAGGCGAGGGAGACAAGACTTGATAGAAGTTTATAGAAACATGCATAGCAGGAGAGGAAAAACACCGGTGCCATCTCTGGGCATAGCTGTCAACCCTCCCTTTTTTTGAGGGAAACTCCCTTATTCCAATGCCGTTTCCCGCTGCTATCCCGGATTGTTGATATCCCTTAAATTCCCCAGATTTCAAAGGAAGCAGCTCCTCTCCCTCCCTGCCGGCCAGGGAGGCTCCTCAGCTGCGTTGCTCGGCTGCCAATAAGGAGTCTGAGACCGACTGGGGGTGGAGCTTGCATGCCTTGTGCAGCCAGACCCTCACGCCCAACCAGACAGACAGGCTGCCTGCCGTCTATGCGCTCGCTCTTTCGCTCACCCGTTCACGCGCAGCCTCTGGAGCGCAGGGTGGCGAGGCTACTTGGTGCCATTGCACCGCCCCCGTGGCATCCCTTATTTTCAAATCCGAAAGTTTGAAAAAATCCCTTATTTTCAAATCCGAAAGTTGACAGCTATGTCTCTGGGGGCCTGGGCACCCACGGAATTTCTACTGTGGGTGCCCAGCCATCACGTGTGCCCTTTGGTCTCTGCCCTATGCTGCCGCTTCCAGCTGCCGGCACCCATGCTGTGGTCCCCAAACCCTTTCGTGCCACAGCTCTCCTATTTCCATAAACCTATCCCCAGTGCCCCCTACCCTACAAAAAAAGAGCGTTATTCAGAATAGTGTTTTGCACGACTCGTGAAAGAAGACGATGCAATAAAATCCAACACAGTAACTGGATCCAGAGATGCCAGCTTCTCACAGCCTGATATAATAATAATAATAATAATAATAATAATAATAATAATAATAATAATAATAATTTATTATTTATACCCCGCCCATCTGGCTTCGTTTCCCCAGCCACTCTGGGCGGCTTTCAACAGAACATTAAAATACAGTAATCTATTAAACATTAAAAGCTTCCCTAAACAGGGCTGCCTTCAGATGTCTTCTAAAGATCTGGTAGTTGTTTTTCTCTTTGACATCTGCTGGGAGGGTGTTCCACAGGGCGGGTGCCACTACCGAGAAGGCCCTCTGCCTGGTTCCCTGTAACTTGGCTTCTTGCAGTGAGGGAACCGCCAGAAGGCCCTCGGAGCTGGACCTCAGTGTCCGGGTAGATCAATGTGGGTGGAGACGCTCCTTCAGGTATACTGATAGTCCTTGATGCCCCCCCTGCTGCCCCCTTGCCTCTTAGCACCCCCCAGTAATCCCCCCAGGGGATGCTAATGCCCACTTTGGGAACCACTGCCCTAGAGCCAGACCCCCAACATCAGAAACCAGGCAGCCTCCAGTGGACGCTCAGCGGAATTTGTGCTTTCAAATTTCCGGGGCTCCCTGTGCGGCACCAAAATTGGGTGCTCCCCCACCTCTCCCCTTCCGTTCTAAGTCAGTGCCATAGTACCCTCTCAGTTTGGCACCCAGTGTGGGTAAACCGGTCGTGCTCCCCTAAATCCTTCTCTGTTCACTTAGGGAGGGAAAGTGTTTCCGCCCCACCATCGCCTCCATTAGAAAGATCTTCAAAGAACAAAGCTTCAAGACTCCTCCAGGGAAAGGCACCCTACCTAGTTAGTGGGCTGCAAATTACCGGGGCCAAGCCCTTCTGCTGAGATAAGTCTGATTCATTTCGAATAAACCTGTGCATTTATTTATTTGTCTGGCCTTAAGACTCTCCTCCGCCTGACTGAGCAGACTTCCCAGTCTCTGCCTCACCTACTTATTAGCAAGAGATGATGACAGGACTCTTCGTACTGCCGTCGCAGAGCTGGAGGTTGGGAGGGAGGGAAGGGAAGGACCCACCCCAAGCCGGGCTGCTCACAACACAGCCGCATGCCTTACTGGGATGGCTCGCATCACTCGTCCTATTTTTTATTTACTTTTAAAAGTTTTTGTTGGAGAAAATCAAACAAACCCTTGGAATAAAAATAACAGAAGTACCGGAAAAGAAAACAGCACGGTTCATCTGGAAGATACTTAATTTTAGGTTGGCGGAGGGTTTCTTCTGGCAGTTCCGACACTTTGGAACTCCCTGCCACTTGAAATCAGGCAGATGTCATCGCTGTATTCTTTTGGTTGCCTGTTGAAGACATTCTTATCCAGACAAGCCTACCCTCGAAAGTTTGTACGAGCTTTAATTTGTTTTCGTACACGTGAAAAGGATCTAGGGTGTTATGTACTGAGCTGAATCCTAGAACAATAGGATCCAGAATGCAGCAGTCTGATTGGTCTGCAGGAGCCACCCAATCCAGCTCCAGGTGGAAATGAATCAGCAACCGGATTGGCCTGCAGGAGCAGCCAATCAGGCTTCTGGAGGAAGTGAATCCGCAACCTGATTGGCCTACAGGAGCAGCCCAGATGTAGCCAATCACGCAAGGCCCATTGTGTAAATAACGCTGAACAAAGACATTGGATTCTTATCTCATTATTCATGACAAAACTATTTTTAACCTTCTCACCCCTTGCTTTTTCCTGTAAGACTAATTGCAGTCATTAACAGTTGTCAACAAGTTTACCACAGCTATCAGCCTATCACCCATTCCCACCACCATTCTGAGTAATACCCCTCCCACCCTCTCACTATATATAAGGGTCTGGTGACTTCTGTTTCAGTGTATCTGAAGAAGTGTGCATGCACACGAAAGCTCATACCAAGAACAACCTTAGTTGGTCGCTAAGGTGCTACTGGAAGGATTTTTTTGTTTGTTTGTTTGTTTGTTTTGAGCATATATAGCAGACGTTTTGGGGCAAACAGACATTCTTCTTTTGCTACTACAAGCTGAATAAAGAGCATGAAATTCACACTTGACTCTGAGTATATTTCATAGGGGTCTTGGTGGACCACAAGCTGAACAGGAGTCCACAGTGTGATGCAGCAGCAAAAAAAGAGCAAGTGCTATTCTAGGCTGCATCAACAGAAGTATAGATCAAGGGAAATAGTGGTCCTGGTCTATTCTGCCTTGGTCAGACCCCACCTGGAATACTGTGTCCAGTTCTGGTCACCACAATTTAGGAAGGATGTGGACAAGCTGGAAGGTGTGCAGAGGAGGGTGACCAAGATGATCAAGGGTCTGGAAATCAAGCCTGATGAGGAACGGTTGAAGGAGCTGGGGATGTTTAGCCTGGAGAAGAGACTGAGAAGATGTATGAGAACCATCTTCAAATATCTCAAGGGAGTATGCTTGTTTTCTCCAGTTCTGGAGGGTAGGACTCGAACCCATGGCTTCAAGTTGCAAAAAAGGAGATTCAGACTCAACATCAGGGATAACTTTCTTGACAGTAAGAGCTGCTCAGCAGTGGAACAGACTCCCTTGGGAGGTGGTGGGCTCTCCGTCCTTGGAGGTTTTTGAGCAGAGGTCGGATGGCCATCTGTCATGGCTGTTTTTGCTGAGATTCCTGCATTGCAGGGGGTTGGACTGGATGACCTTTGGGGTCCCTTCCAACTCTACAATCCTATGATTCTCTGAAGCCTCTGCTTGCCTGGAGATGCCAGGGATCCTTTGTGTGCAAAGCCTGTTCTCAGTCGCTGAGCCAGGATCCTTCCCGGACCTGTTGCTTCCAACCGTGGGCAGGAGCGATGCAGCAGAGCACAGATGCAACTTGCTGGCGAGAGCGATGGAAAAATCTTTTGGCTTCCTCTGGGGAACGAGGCACCTGGTGGGCACAGAGCCAGCCAGGCTTCCAGGAAGGAAGGCGAAGAGGGCGAGCACTTGGAGGGAACGGATCCTGGCGTTCCCGGGGGCTGAGTAATGTTGTTTGCATTTCTCCCATTTCTCTTTGGCCTTGGGATGCTCTTGTGCAATGCTTGCCGGTGTTGACTCACGAGGGGAGGGGGCGGGAGGGAGGGAGGGGGCACCGTGGCAGAGGCTGTCACCCTAAAGCTGGCTGCTGCTGGGACTTCTCGCCGGGAAATTCCCCTGACGAAAAGCCAGCCCTCTGAGTCAGATGGGAGAAGGAAAACAGGCCTGCAAAATGGAGCTTCAGTCTGAAAATGTGTCTGGCAGGCCTGAAATTATGGTGGCCACATGTTGCAAAGAGCAGAATCACAGAATCACAGAATTGTAGAAGAAGAAGAGAAGAGTTTGGATTTGATATCCCGCTTTATCACCACACGAAAGAGTCTCAAAGCGGCTCACATTCTCCTTTCCCTTCCTCCCCCACAACAAACACTCTGTGAGGTGAGTGGGGCTGAGAGACTTCAGAGAAGTGGGACTAGCCCAGTGATGGCTAACCTTGACACTCCAGATGTTTTGGAACTACAACTCCCATCATCCCTAGCTAACAGGACCAGTGGTCAGGGATGATGGGAGTTGTAGTCCCAAAACATCTGGAGTGCCAAGGTTAGCCATCACTGGACTAGCCCAAGGTCACCCAGCAGCTGCATGTGGAGGAGCGGGGAAGCGAACCCGGTTCACCGGATTACGAGTCCACCGCTCGTAACCACTACACCACACTGGAAGGGACCCTGAGGACAATCTAGACCAACCCCCTGAAATGCAGGAATCCCAGCATGACGACGACGAAGAAGAAGAAGAAGAAGAAGAAGAAGAAGAAGAAGAAGAAGAGTTTGGATTTGATATCCCGCTTTCTCACTACCCGAAGGAGTCTCCAAGTGGCTCACATTCTCCTTTCCCTTCCTCCCCCACAACAAACCCTCTGTGAGGTGAGTGGGGCTGAGAGACTTCAGAGAAGTGTGACTAGCCCAAGGTCACCCAGCAGCTGCATGTGGAGGAGCGGGGAAGCGAACCCGGTTCCCCAGATTACGAGTCCACCGCTCTTAACCACTACACCACACTGGCTCTCAAATAGCAGCCCCCGGTTGGATTCCCCCTCTATTACAACTCATTCAGCTTACTTCATGTTCTTGACTTCATTTTATACCCTCTAGCTGCACTGAAGGAGGACATTGTGGAAGAGGAGGGAAGAACTGGACTCAGGGGGGCTCTCATTAATGGTAGCAACCCCATTCGAGGTGGTGATGTAACATTCCACCCCCACATACAGGGAGACTAAAATAACAGACAGTGGAACTATATTTTTTTTGGGGGGGGGGAATGAACGAATTCCTATGCCCCATGAATAACGCTGATTCCCGGACCGTCCGCGAGCCAGATTAAGATGGCGATTGGCCCGGATCTGGCCCCTGGGCCTTAGTTTGCCTACCCATGCCGTAGAAGAGAAGCAGGAGTTTGGATTTGATATCCCGCTTTATCACTACCCGAAGGAGTCTCAAAGCGGCTCACATTCTCCTTTCCCTTCCTCCCCCACAACAAACACTCTGTGAGGTGAGTGGGGCTGAGAGACTTCAGAGAAGTGTGACTAGCCCAAGGTCACCCAGCAGCTGCATGTGGAGGAGCGGAGACGCGAACCCGGTTCACCAGATTATGAGTATATAGAAATGAGAAAACCAGTAATATTTGAGGGAGCAGGCTAGCAGGCGGGGCCCGTGACTTACATCAGAGGAGCCTACACAACACAAAACACTGTTGCTGTATGTAGGTTTTATTTTATTTGCTTTTTATCTTATATTTTAGAAATGTACATCCCAGGTTTTTTTTCCTTTAATTTTTTTGGGGCCCTCAAGAGAGTGGGGCCCTAAGCTAGAGCTTGTCTAGCTTATACATAAATCCGGCAGTGCTGTATCTGGAGTACCTGTCAAGTTCCCTTTTCCTGCTTAAATTTTGGAGAGCTTCCCCCATCGGTTCACAAGCAGCGACTTGAAAAGATATAGCAAAAAAACTTGTTTGCCTTCACAACAAGAGAACGAGAGAATCTTTACAGTGGGGAAAAATATTCTTCTGTTTTTGAGCAGAAAGGGACGTTTATTGTTTAGGACTACTTTTGTTAGGTTTGTAGTTCCGTAATTTTTTATATATTGCAAGCTGCTTTGAGCATGGTTTTAACTTTGTAAAGGCGGCATACAAATAAAATGATTATGTGATTGATTGATTGATTGTCAACCCTTGAAGGCTTCTGTTAGCCAGAATGGCATTCCTTGATATTTGAGGCTCCCAAAATATCTGTGCACATGGGGTATATGAAGGGGAAACTAAGTAAGGAGGTTGCAACAAGTCCTCTGTTCACAGGTATGACTGCTCCTTCCAGGCTATTAGGATCACAGGTGGTAAACTAGATCTTCCATTCATAGCTAGAGTTGGACTAGATATGACTCTTAGGGTCCCTTCTATGATTCTACAATTCTATGATTCTGTAGTTCCACACAGTGCTCTCTCCTGGTCTTGCTAGTCTGTGACAGAACAGGGGCGTACCCAGGATCAAAACTGGGGGGGGGGGCAAGCCATGGTCGTTCAGGTTTGCTTTGAACGGACGCTGATCATTTTTGCTTCTAGGGGGGCAGCTGCCTTCTGGGGGGGGGCAGCTGCCCCCCTTGCCCCCCCTGGGTACGCCCATGTGACAGAACATTGGGAAACGGATTCTGGATAGATTTCTGGAGTGCTTTTCAATGCACTTTGCAGTTATTGCGTAATTAATCCTTTAAGCATCCTGGGAGGTAGTTTAAGTTGGGAGTCAGACAGACAGACAGAAAGAGAGAGAGAGAGAGAGAGAGAGAGAGAGAGAGAGAGAGAGAGAGAGAGGCAGACACACCCAAGACCACCTAGTGAGCTATTTGGGTGGGCAGGGATTCCAAGCTTGGCTTTCAATGTTCAGAGTCAAGACTCCATGTTGGAGTCAAATCAAGGACCTTTTCACACAACCATCTTGGCCAGAGATTGCAAGCTGGCTATGTTCACCTCCCACCAGATACAAGATTATGGCTTTCCATTCACGCGAGGGACTTTGAGGGATTACGCACCCCCTCCCCTCACGACTGGATGCCTGAAACAGGAATCAAGACATCTTACCAATGTATTTATTCAAGATTCACAGAGAGATACGGAGGTGCAACGGCTCAGAACCGTTGCTCCAACTGCGCTCCTCCCCACTCCCTCCCTTACGGTGGCTGCCAGGGGTTAATTGTCTACCGCTCTTAACCACTACACCACACTGGTGTGAGTGGGTGGTCTCCACCATTCCTCCTCAGTCCAGTCCCTGACACCTAGGGAGGTGAAGTACTTAAGAATATGGGAAGAGCCTCCTGGATCAGGCCATTGGGCCATCTAGTCCACTGTCCTAGTCTCAAGTAGCCACCGAGAGCCCTCTCCTCCACAAATCATTTCTAATACTCGACCAAAAATACTCGCCCACCCCTCTCACACAGGAAACCAAAGATCACCACAGCCTACCACTAATGAACAAACACACCCTACACCAACCCTGACCTCTCTCACCACTAAAAGAGTACAAGCAAACAATAGTGAACCTGCACAAAAGACGCTGACACCTAACCCTGCATATATTAAGTAAAATAGAAATACCGCCACCCCATCCTACCCATCTCCCCATCCTACCCACACCTCTCCCCCTTCTCTCCTTAATGTCTCAACAAACGAAACTACTGTATAAAAAATGTTACATGGAAAGAACAAGAAAGAAACAATGCATATACCTTTGCAAATCAAAAATATCCTTAATTAAAAATAATAATAATAACAATAAATAAATAAATATATGGAAAATAACTATAAAGCTGAAAGCACTGGCAGCACTATGATGTATTCACCAGAGTAAATAATTTTTGATGGCTGTAAAAGTGGAAAACTGATTTGCATGGAAACTATGCGGGAATGATATGTAAAATGAAGGAGAAGAAGGGAAGCCATTGGATATTTTAAAGTTTGTTAAATGTTTATTTTGAAATGTAAAATTGAAAAATTTAATAAAAATTATTATGGGCTAAAGGTAAAGGTACCCCCCTGACAGTTAAGTCCAGTCGCGAACGACTCTGGGGTTGCGGTGCTCATCTCGCTCTACAGGCCGAGGGAGCCGGCGTTTCTCCACTTCTGTAGACAGTTTTTCCGGGTCATGTGGCCAGCATGACTAAGCCGCTTCTGGCGAACCAGAGCAGCGCACGGAAATGCCGTTTACCTTCCCACTGGAGCGGTACCTATTTATCTACTTGCACTTTGACGTGCTTTCAAACTGCTAGGTTGGCAGGAGCAGGGACTGAGCAACGGGAGCTCACCCCGTCACGGAGCCTCGAACCGCCAACCTTCCGATCGGCAAGTCCAAGTGGCACAGTGGTTTAAACCACAGCGCCACCCGCATCCTTGTTGTTGTTTAGTCGTTTAGTCGTGTCTGACTCTTCGTGACCCCATGGACCAGAGCACGCCAGGCACTCCTGTCTTCCACTGCCTCACGCAGTTTCGTCAGACTCCTGTTGGTAGCTTCGAGAACACTGTCCAACCATCTCATCCTCTGTCGTCCCCTTCTCCTTGTGCCCTCCATCTTTCCCAACATCAGGGTCTTTTCCAGGGAGTCTTCTCTTCTCTTGAGGTGGCCAAAGTCTTGGAGCCTCAGCTTCAGGATCTGTCCTTCCAGTGAGCCCTCAGAGCTGATTTCCTTCAGAATGGAGAGGTTTGATCTTCTTGCAGTCCATGGGACTCTCAAGAGTCTCCTCCTAATACTCTTTTAAAGCCATCCAAGTTGGTGTCCATTAGTACATCTGGTGGGAGCTGCCTGGGCTAGGTAGGACTTTGCTAATGGAGGGCCCAGGGTAGCTACTGGGGTGCTGCGATACCACCAGCTTCTCAAGGGTTCTGCCAACTGGTCTTCTCAGTCTGTCAGGGTGGGTGTGCCTTTCAGGACCGGTTGCTGGGATTAGCAGATGGGGAGTCCTGCTTGTGGGGTTTTGCTTGTGAGCATCCCATCGAGGCCTCTGGTTGGACCGGAGGGAACCTTTGGTCTCTTGGAGCACCCAAGCTCTTCTGATGTTTGTGTTCTGTGTCTCATTTCAGCTGCAGCATTTCTACAGCGTTTCAACCACAAGCTCCATCACAGCCAAAAACTCCAGCGCCATCACTTCGCAGGAATGTTAATACCTCCATGGTGACACCGAGGCGGCTGCCCTGAGGTGCAAACCCATCCTTCCCCCAAACTGGGAAGACCAGTTGGGTTGGTTTGCCCTGCCAGGAAACAGCACACTTTGGGATTCGCGGCACGCTTCTCTCGGGAGGACTGCTCCTTCTTTTTGATGCAGGAGCTCGGAAGCTGGAGGACCGCGAGAAGAAACCGGAGACTCTCTAAGATGGAAGGAACAGGCCTCATTGGTCAGGAGTAGCCAAGGGAATGCCCCCATCTGATGCTAAACTACAACATCCTTGACCATTGGCGTTGCTGACTGGGGTTGATGGAAATTGGTGTCCAGCAACATCTGGGGAGAACTTCTGTATTAGGTCCTCTATCCATTGGTGCTTGGGACACGGGTGGCGCTGTGGTCTAAACCACAGAGCTTAGGGCTTGCCGATCAGAAGTTGCCGATCAGAATGCCTGCGACGGGGTGAGCTCCCGTTGCTCGGTCCCTGCTCCTGCCAACCTAGCAGTTCAAAAGCATGTCAAAGTAGATAAATAGGTACCGCTCCGGCGGGAAGGTAAACGCCGTTTCCGTGCGCTGCTCTGGTTTGCCAGAAGCGGCTTAGTCATGCTGGCCACATGACCCAGAAGCTGTACGCCGGCTCCCTTGGCCAATAATGTGAGATGAGCGCCGCAACCCCAGAGACGTCTGCGACTGGACCTAATGGTCAGGGGTCCCTTTACCTTTACCTTTATCCAGTGGTGCAGTTAGGTAATCTTGACTCTGGACCTAATAGTCTGACGGGCCCCACCTTTTAAGATGGCCATGGGTATTGCATCGCTTGCGTCTAAAGGTGATGATCCAAGGCTGCTAGTTTTGGAGACTCTCCTGCCTTTTCTGCTGAATGAAGCTCTGGATTTCTGCCCTGACAGAACCATAGATATAACATAGACTGAGGGGTGTACTGAGGCTCTCTTGCACCCTTGGCAAGGAGATGTATTAGGACCCCTTGCACCCTTGGCAAGGAGATGTTCTGCCAACCTCTGAAACCGGGAGAAACCATGGACCAGAAACTCAACAAGTTTGCTTTTTGTCGACTTTCACCAGTGACTTCCTCCGTGGCCATCTGGGCCAGGCCTACTCTGTTCTGCCTTCCCCACCCCACCCCACCCTCCTCCATCGCTCTGTCTGTCTCCCTCCCTCCCTCCCTCCCTCTGCTCACTGTTTCCCCTGCTAGTCACTCTAAGCCAAGGCGGAGAGGCACACTTTTGGCGCTCCCCCTGGGCCCTTGGCAGAGGCCAACGTAGCCAACCCCTAGGTATAATCCTGCAAAGAGCAGCTCCTATTTGAAACCTGATATTCCATACCACGTGCCCTTTATTATCAATAGATATTAAATAGGTGCCACAATCTGGCCTTTGCCTGAGAAGAGAAAGGTTTAAACCAGGAAAGGGGGCGGCAGCGCACAGGCAAGACCCACCCACATTTCCCCCCCGGTGTGCTTTTCAGATTTTCACACAATTTATGTGACGGTCTGAAGGAATGACTGTGCTCAGAACCAGAGGCGTAGCAAGCCCAGGTGGTACCCGGGGCGGAATTTTTTTTGTCAAAAAATTAAAAAGTGTCACCCCCCTCTGATGGTGCCACTTTGCGAGGTGTGGGGGTTTTGTGTGTGTGTGTCTATTATCTATTTTTTTCCAATAAAGTTAAAATAAATAAAAAATAATAAAAATAATAAAAATGTAAATAAATAAAAATAAAAAGTGTCACCCCCCTCTGATGGTGCCACTTTGTGAGGTGTGGGGATTTTGTGTGTGTGTGTGTCTATTATCTCTTTTTATTCAATAAAGTTAAAATAATAAAAAATAATAAAAAATGATAGCAATTAAAAAAAAATAAAAAAAATAAAGTGTCACCCCCCTCTGATGGTGCCACTTTGTGAGGTGTGGGGGGTTGTGTGTGTGTCTATTATCTCTTTTTTTCCAATGGAGTTAAAATTAAAAAAAAAAATATTATTATTATTTTTTTTAAAAAGTGTCACCCCCCTCTGGGGTGGAACCCAGGGCGACCCGCCCCCCACCCCCCGTTGCTATGCCCCTGCTCAGAACCTCCCTGCAACATATGACCCAGGGTTTATAGAGGTTTCTGAAAGTTGTAACCCCTCAGGACACTGTAGCGGCCACACAAAGGGTCGTAGTGCATAGGACTTGCGGGGCTACTTCGGTTTAACCCTTTATGTTTGTAAGCAAAAGGCCATAAATGCCAGACAAATAAATATCGGCGCTCAGGTAATCCAGATTCTGCACCCAGAAAAGCAGGATTCTGCAACCGACATAAATTGTGCAAGCCACAGTTGAGCAACCTTTTTTTTCCTTCTGCATTCTGTTTCTGCATCTTCTACCAGAGCTTTGCTGGTGATACAGAGGGACATAGACCAATGTAAGGCACCGAAACCAGATACTGCCAACCACTGGGAATTTCGGCAGAGATTGTCTACATACATGGCCTCCAGAATTACCTCCACCTTACCTCTATAAGGGTGAGAAAAGTCCCTTTTGAAAAAAGAAAGAAAAAAGGAAATTCTGTTTGAGAGGCCTCATCCCGCCCTCCAGCTGAATCACAGCCTTGATGATACCCTTGTTTAAAACAGTTTCTCACCCATCCTTTCTCTGGAAATGTTTGAAGTTTCTCCTCCACCACAACCTTCCCTGGAAGCTCATTCCTTTCCTGCTTCGCTCTTGCAATTAGAAAGCTCTTCCTAATATTTGAGCACGCATTATCGTCCTGTCTCTTCAACCCAAGGAAGGAATGCACTTAATTAAAATGCCTCGAGAAGAAAACACCAGGATATTTCAAGGTAACAAGCACATTTCAGCCATCGGAACAAATTGTGCTCAGAGCCACCGCTGAGACCCATCTGGTGGTTGAAATGGCTCGCAAACTCAATGGGCCATTGTCTCATTCAGGCGACCCTCTCATTCTGTGGCTCTTTCCAAGAGATCCCCAGTCACAGAGATGACGGGTTATGCTTGTCAGATAATAATAATAATAATAATAATAATAATAATAATAATAATAATTTTTTATTTATACCCCGCCCATCTGGCTGGGCTTCCAACAGAATATTAAAATACAATAGTCTATTAAACATTAAAAGCTTCCCTAAACAGGGCTTCTAAAAAGTCTGGTAGTTGTTTTTCTCTTTGGCATCTGGTGGGAGGGCGTTCCACAGGGCGGGTGTAACGGATTGGCCCTAAGGTGAAGGAGTTATTACCTCCCGGTTCCGAAGGAGTTAATCCACCCTCACTTTGACTGGCAGCTCATCCTTTAGGGGCGGGGCGATCCCTGGTTTAAAAGGAGGGGACAGCCGTTTTGACAGTTGAGAAGAGGGAGGGGGTGTGTGGTGACAGGGAGAAGAAGGAGGGTGTGGGGCCAGGATGGTGGTGGTATAGGTTAGGATTAGTTTGTTGTGAAAGTATAAAGTGAAGGAGTGTATGTGTTACTGTGACTAAAATTGTGAACGCATGAATCTTTAAATCAACTATGTTCTCTAAGAAATAAAGTCCAGTTCTTTTTGTGCCATAGAAGAATCGTCATTCTTAGTCCAGCAGGGTATCAAATCTCACAGAGGTGTGTACTCAGGAAGGGGGCAAAACTTACCTGAGGAAAGGAAAGAGGGTGTTAGTTTGTGTCTCAGAGTCACACAGAGAGGGGTTAGAAGGTGAAAACCTGGAGTGCCATAAAGTTGCCAGAAGTGTGAGGCAAATCGATACAGTGGGGAGCCGAGCTGAGGGCGGCACTGTAGGCAAAAGGTGGTTCACCTAAATAGCCCAGAGCATTAAGGATACCAGGCCACGTAAGCTGGATAAGGACTCTCATTAATAATAAACCCTTAAAGTGAGAGGGGGTTGTTTTCGAGGCGAACCTTCGAGAGAAAGGGGGTTCGTCGCAGCGGGCATCACCACTGAGAAGGCCCTCTGCCTGGTTCCCTGTAACTTGGCTTCTCACAGCGAGGGAACCACTGGAAGGCCCTCAGAGCTGGACCTCAGTGTCCGGGCTGAACGGTGGGGGTGGAGACGCTCCTTCAGGTATACTGGACTGAGGCCAGATCTTTTAAACCAAAACCCTCTGGTTATGAAGTTTGAAAGCGGCCTTTGGATGCAAGGAGACCCATCAGTTAACACAGCAATATTCAATCAGAACAGAAGATAAAGTCCTTCTGTTGAAATGCAGCAGGGGAGACTGGAGGAAGTCACCCCAACATGATTAGGAAAGAGGAAGGGGAAAATATGATGCTTGTTTGGTTGTATTATGTATTTTGTATTGTGTTTTATGTTATGTTAAGTTTTTGTTATTGTTTGTGGTGAAAACCTGATAAAAATAATTTTAAAAGAAGAAGAAGAAGAAGATAAAGTCCTTCTGGATCAGGGCAGCGGCCCACCTGGTCCAGCACCCTGTTCTCCAAGTAGCCAACCAGATGCCTATGGGAAACCCACAAGCAAGATCTGAACACAAGAGCACTCTACCTTTTGTGATTTCCAGCAACCGGGATTCAGAAGCACTGCTTTCTCCAACTGCGGAGGCAGAGCATAGTCACTGCGGTTAGTAGCTATTTCAACCTGTTTTGGCCCAATCCAGCAGAGCTCTTCTGATGTTCTTAAATACACCTTCCTGCACTTCAACATTTCTTCTGAGGCAGGTTTCTCCATTTTTTCGATGGATCTTGCCCACCGCCCATTGATCCTTGGTTTTCGGCCAATAAAGCGAGATGAGCGCCGCAACCCCAGAGTCGTCCGCGACTGGACCTAACGGTCAGGGGTCCCTTTACCTTTAAGGAAAAGTGGGACATTCCAGGATCAAATCAGAAACTACTGTAAATCCAGGACTGTCCCTGGAAAATAGAAGCACTCGGAGGGTCTGAACCTCCTGGGTTGTAAGTGGGCAAATGTTAACAACCTTAGGGTGTATCTCCGCCTATCTAGAGCTTCACCCAAAACAGACAGTCCCCAGAACACTCTAGGGGAGATTTGTGATTTTATACGACAGAAAGTGCTGCCAGGGGTTACGACAGCCCCCCTTTCAACACCAGTGTCTGTGCAGATCTACCTTTGCCACAGGCCTTGTGAGTGGTATCACATAAATAAAGACAGCATCTGGCTTTGTTAGTCAGATCGCTGGCTAATAGTCTAAGACGGTGGTGGCTGATGCTTCATCGCTGGGAAAATAATGGCAGGAGATGGAGTCTCGATAGCTTGGGGGCATTTCTTGAATGAGATATCCACTGGAGCAAGGAGAAGGTGGAGGAAGAGGAGTCAGGGAGGCAGAGGAAGCGATAAAGAAGGAAGTTTATAGCAGTTGGAATTGAGAGTGAGAGAGAGAGAGAGAGAGAGAGAGAGAGAGAGAGATGAAGCTGGAATCAGCTGGACTTGGGTATGTGGGCTCTCCTTGTCATGTTGAAAGCTTGTCTCTCCAATACTCCAATACTCTCCCCTCCTCTAAAGAAACTTAAAGTTCAATAGACAACCAACAACAGAGATAAAGACTCTAGTTAACCCCTTAGAAATGTTACTAAAGTGACAGACTGGTGAGATATCTCACAAATTTTAAGCTTAAAATGTGATGATTTTAAATTTAAAAGTGATTTAGTATATAGATGATATTTTCGATTTGAATTGTTTTATGCCTTTCTGGTCTATGACCGCAATAAAGACTTTTCATTCATTCATTCATTCATTCATTCATTCATTCATTCTTTCATTCAAAGTTCAATAGCTGGATCCATGCAACTGCCAAGGACACCATACTTGGAGGTTCCCTGTCGTGACTGTCTCCTAGTTTCTCATCTTTCCATTCTGAAATTCAGTTCTCCACCTTTCCATATCGGTTTGTGATTTTTTATATATATATTAAAACAGTGTCCTCAAAAAAATGTATCAACGTAGAATCATAGAGCGGGTGGCGCTGTGGTCTAAACCACTGAGCCTCTTGGGCTTGCCAATCAGAAGGTCGGTGGTTCGAATCCTCGCGACGGGGTGAGCTCCTGTTGCTCTGTCCCAGCTCCTGCCCACCTAGCAGTTCCAAAACACACCAGTGAAAGTAGATAAATAGGTACCACTGTGGCGGGAAGATAAACGGCATTTCCGTGCACTCTGGTTTCCGTCACGGTGTTCTGTTGAGCCAGAAGCAGTTTAGTCGTGCTGTCCACATGATCCGGAAAGCTGTCTGTGGACAAACGCCGGCTCCCTCGGCCTGAAAAGTGATATGAGCGCCAAACCCCATAGTCGCCTTCGACTGGACTTAACCATCCATGGGTCCTTTACCTTTACCTTTTTAGAGCTGGAAGTACCCAAGGATCACCTAGTTCAACCCCCTGAAATTCATTTTAGTACACCCCCTCCGCAAAACATTTCCCCCTAATCTAATGCATTTTTGGATGTCATTTTCACAAATACATGCATTTTTGTAAAAATGCACACACCACCCTAATATACACATTGCTTTGTCGGAGAACCACATGCAAAATTAAAAGAAATGTGAATTTCACAGACCGGCTGTGTTTCAAATGTTTAGAATGAGAAGCAAACCAAATTTCTCCTCTTCCGTCCTCACTCCTGCATAACTATCCTCTGAAGATCTGAAACAAATCTGGCGAATATGACACCATCGTCTGTTAGACTGGTCCTGCATGATTCGCGCTGGGTTCATGTTAGCGCCGCGTTGTTTCTGTTGTTTTAATTTGCCTGAAAATTTGACACATCCAGCAGGCAGCAGGTGCTTGTGAGTGATTTCAATCCGCCGTTCCAGTTTATCCTCTTTTGTATGGCAGGGATAAATCATGCATGCATCTTGGGCGTGAAAGTTGTGAAATGGGCGATAAAAGTAATAACAAAATATTCAGGGATTCAGAAGTAGAGCAAGCGGGGGAAGGAATCTGCTAAAGTTCAGTCTCACCTGGGGCACCATTTCTGGTCTAAGGCCAGCTCTGCCCGTGGCCACGATTTTGCTTTTCAGAAATGTGAAGAAGTGATGAGTCTGTAACAATACTGACCCTGATCTGGGAGGCAAAGTGTCAGAATGGAATCAAGGATGTTGGGTTTTTTTTAGTGTGCAACTGGGCACTAAATGTGGAGTCGGGGGGGAGTCAGCTGTTGGAAAGCTGATAATGTACAGTTTGAAAAATGGGGAAATTAGGCACATTCGAATCAGAGACGGATTTCAGGGACCGCAACTGGTTTCGTTGTACTGGGCATGGAGCCTCAGGGCAACCGCTGGGGATGGCATGACTGTGATTTAGAATGGAGTATGAGAGGCAGGGGGCACCAAATTTTGGCATCGCACTGGGCACTGCTGAAATTTGAGACCCAAAGGCCCACCACTGCTTAGAATCACAGGGCTGTAGCGTCGGAAGGGACACAAAGGGTCATGTGAGCCAGTGTGGTGTAGTGGTTAAGAGCGGTAGGCTCGTAATCTGGTGAACCGGGTTCGCGTCTCCACTCCTCCACATGCAGCTGCTGGGTGACCTTGGGTCTCTCAGCCCCACTTGAGTCTCTCAGCCCCACTCACCTCACAGAGTGTTTGTTGTGGGGGAGGAAGGGAAAGGAGAATGTGAGAATATATATATTCATATTCTAGTTATTATACAATTATTATAATAGCGTTCATTATAGTGACAATCTGCAAGGGAAGAACATCGTCCTGCACTCTGTTCCACATGCCACACCTCATGTTTTTACTCTCTCTCTCTCTCTCTCTCTCTCTCTCTCTCTCTCTCTCTCTCTCTCCTTGGACAGCTCCACGGCTTCTCTATATTGACTATTGTTCTGAGCAAGGCAATGATAACCAACCCAGCCCCAGACATTCCTTGCAATGCACCAGAGAAGGAAACCCAGCAGGGATTTGGCGGGACGGCAATAGGGCGGCGGGTGTGTCGATGGAAGGCAGGAAGAAAACAGGGAAGCTTCACAAAGTCTTTTGCAACAGGCCCTGCATGAACGAGGTTGCTGTTAATTCAGTGGGGAGGGACCACACTTCCGTCGTCATCGCATGAGCGACGGCATAAAATAGCCGTTTCCAGAAGGGCAGCCGTGGAACAAAGGCTGCCAAGGGCCTTGCAGCACCTGAAAAGCTAACACATTTAAGATGGTGTAAACCAGCCTTCCTCCAGCCTGTCGCCTTTCATAGAATCATAGAATCCTAGAGTTGGAAGAGACCCCAAGGGCCATCCAGTCCAACCCCCTGCCAAGCAGGAAACACCATCCAAGCATTCCTGACAGGTGGCTGTCAAGCCTCTGCTTAAAGACCTCCAAAGAAGGAGACTCCACCACACTCCTTGGCAGCAAATCCACTGTCGAACAGCTCTTACTGTCAGGAAGTTTTTCCTAATGTTTAGGTGGAATCTTCTTTCTTGTAGTTTGAATCCATTGCTCTGTGTCCGCTTCTCTGGAGCAGCAGAAAACAACCTTTCCCCCTCCTCTATATGACATCCTTTTATGTATTTGAACATGGCTATCATATCACCCCTTAACCTTATCTTCTCCAGGTAAACATACCCAGCTCCCTAAGCCGTTCCTCATAAGGCATCGTTTCCAGGCCTTTGACCATTTGGGTTGCCCTCCTCTGAACCCGTTCCAGCTTGTCAGTATCCTTCTTGAACTGTGGTGCCCAGAACTGGGACACAGTATTCCAGGTGAGGTCTGACCAGAGCGGAATACAGTGGTACTATTACTTCCCTTGATCTAGATGCCATACTCCTATTGATGCAGCCCAGAATTGCATGGGCTTTTTTAGCTGCTGCATCACACTGTTGACTCATGTCAAGTTTGTGGTCTACCAAGACTCCTAGATCCTTTTCACATGTACTGCTCTCAAGCCAGGTGTCACCCATCCTGTATTTGTGCCTTTCATTTTTTTTGCCCAAGTGTAGTACTTTACATTTCTCCCTGTTAAAATTTATCTTGTTTGCTTGGGCCCAATTCTCTAATCTGTTAAGGTCATTGTGAAGTGTGATCCTGTCCTCTTTGGATGGGGTTGGACTGCAACTCCCATCATCCTGATGGAACAACACTTCAGGGCTCCTGTCCCTGCTGCATGGCTTTGGGGAGGGCCGGCGGTGCAGGTTTTTGAATCCTGGTGACGTGTGAAAATGTCTGCCTCAGGCCCCGGAAGGCTGCTGCCAGTCAGAGTAGACTATATGGAGTTAGATGGAGAAGCAGCCTGCGCCTGCCTGGCCTGCCTGCGTTGCGGGTTTGAGGGCAGAGCCCAGTTCAAGACCTGCCTATTCACCCCAGGTAGGGGCAGGGAAATGGTGGCCCTCCCAGTGCTGATGGACTCCAACTCCCATCAACCCCAAGAAGCAAGGCCATTGGTCAGGGATGATGGGAGCTGGAGTCCACCAAAAACTGAAAGGGGCACAGAGTCCTCATCCCTGGGTGGATCTACACACAGGAAAATACCCCTGCTATAAATAAGTCAGAAATTAAATCGTTATAACAAAAAAAAACCTATATAAAAATGTCATCGGAAATTTGTTTGCTCTCTGGCGCCATCTGTTGTATTATATGTTTATAACACGTTTAAAGCGTTGTTTATTGACTAATGTAGCTGAGCCCCCTGTCTAAGATGAAGAAGGTGTCGAGATAAAAAGCTTCCTTTCTAAAACGGAAAGAAGCAGAATTTCCCACCAAAAAAGAAGGGATGCGTAAGGTGATAGACCAGAGGTCAGCAACCTTTTTCAGCCATGGGCCGACCATGTGGTGGGCCGGACTATATATATAAGTCTGGCCCACCACATATATATATATATTTGGGGGGGAAATGAACGAATTCCTATGCCCCACAGAAGAAGAAGAGTTTGGATTTGATATCCCGCTTTATCACTACCCGAAGGAGTCTCAAAGCGGCTCACATTCTCCTTTCCCTTCCTCCCCCACAACAAACACTCTGTGAGGTGAGTGGGGCTGAGAGACTTCAGAGAAGTGTGACTAGCCCAAGGTCACCCAGCAGCTGCATGGGGAGGAGCGGAGGCGCGAACCCGGTTCCCCGGATTACTAGACTACCGCTCTTAACCACTACACCACACTGGCTCTCAGATAACCCAGAGATGCATTTTTAATAAAAGGACACTTTCTACTCATGTAAAAACACGCTGATTCCCGGACTGTCCGCGGGCCGGATTGAGAAGGCGATTGGTCCGCATCCGGCCCCCGGGCCTTAGGTCGCCTACCCCTGTGATAGACCATGCAGAATTGGCAACGTTAACAGCCCAAATAAGAGAACTTAATGAGGATTGTTTTGTGGAAGAAGGGGAGCCTTTTTCGGACTAAAGAAATACTAGAATATGATGAACAAGCAAGCAGGATTCGAACTATGAGCAGCAGAAGAAATTAGAGAGAAGACAGGGTGCAGTGGAGGGAGAGAAATGAAAACACCATGGAAGCCGACAAAGCAAAAGAAATAAAATTACTACGTATTGAAATGTATGTGTTAAACTTTGGAAAACTTAATAAAACATAGGATAAAAAGGTGTAGAGCTAAAAACAAGATAAATGAATAAAAATCCAGGCCGCCTCCTCTTCCTCTTCCTCCTCTTCCCCTTTCCCCAATTTTCTGGACCCCCATCTCCTTGACCTACAAGCAACATCTTTCTTCTTGGAGGTTTCCTGCCCTGAGGAAGACACGGCAAAACAGAGAACTCCAGCTGCCCCGACTCTGGCATGCTCAAGCCTGCCCTTCCGTTGCGAACTTGCTTGTCACGTCACCTGAATAACTAGGAGTCTAAATTCCTTCTGGCTCGGCACACGGATTGCATTCAAACATAAGGAGGAAGGTGGCCGGCCAAAGTTCTCAGCGCTGGGCAAAGGGAGACCCATAAGCAAAATGTGAGAGGGGAAGCTGCAGGCTGTGCATGGACAAGTATAATGATATTTGCAACACATCTATGCAAAATGTTGTAGGTTTTATATGTGTGTGTGTGTGTGTATTTGGATAATAATCTTTATACACTGGATAAGTATATATTGAATTGTAATTATTAACTTTAACTTTAATAATGATATCATACACCTTTGCTTTTTTTTTTTGTTCAATTAAATTAAATTGTTTATATATATATATATATATATATATATATATATATATATATATAGTGCTTTTTTGGGGGGGTACTCAAGAGTACGCAGTACCATAGCTGTCAGCCCTCCCTTTTTTTGTGGGAAACTCCCTTATTACAATGCCGTTTCCCGCTGCTATCCCGGATTGTTGATATCCCTTAAATTCCCCGGATTTCAAAGGAAGCAGCTCCTCTCCCTCCCTGCCGGCCAGGGAGGCTCCTCAGCTGCGTTGCTCGGCTGCCAATAAGGAGTCTGAGACCGACTGGGGGCGGAGCTTGCATGCCTTGTGCAGCCAGACCCTCACGCCCAACCAGACAGACAGCCTGCCTGCCGTCTATGCGCTCGCTCTTTCGCTCACCCGTTCGCGCGCAGCCTCTGGAGCGCAGGGTGGCGAGGCTACTTGGTGCCATTGCACCGCCCTTGCGGCATCCCTTATTTTCAAATCCGAAAGTTTGAAAAAAAACCCTTATTTTCAAATTCGAAAGTTGACAGCTATGCGCAATACTGGCACCATTTTTTTGAAGAAAAGCACTATGTCTGCAGGCAGAGCACAGCTATTGTGGTCAGTAGCCATTATCTAGTTATCTCCCCCTTGGACTACTCCCATGCGCTCTACGTGGGGCTACTTTGAAGGTGACTCAGAAACTACAACTAATCCAGAATGTGGCAGCTAGACTGGACTGGGAGCGGCTGCTGGGACCACATAACACCGGCCCTGAAAGACCTACATTGGCTCCCAGTATGTTTCCGAGCACAATTCAAAGTGTTGGTGCTGATCTTTAAAGCCCTAAACGGCCTCGGCCCAGTAGACCTGAAGGAGCGTCTCCACCCCCACCGTTCAGCCGGGACAATGAGGTCCAGCTCCGAGGGCCTTCTGGCGGTTCCCTCACTGCGAGAAGCAAAGCTACAGGGAACCAGGCAGAGGGCCTTCTCGGTAGTGGCGCCCGCCCTGTGGAACCCCCTCCCAGCAGAGGTCAAAGAGAACAACAACTACCAGACTTTGAGAAGACATCTGAAGGCAGCCCTGTTTAGGGAAGCTTTTAATGTTTGATGGATTATTGTATTTTAATATTCTGTTGGAAGCCGCCCAGAGTGGCTGGGGAAACCCAGCCAGATGGGCGGAGTATAAATAATAAATTATTATTATTATTATTATTATTATTATTATTATTATTATTAGGTGGAGGATGGACGTCTATATGGGTGTGATTTGAAAACTTTGGCTTTTGTGTGGCCGAAATGTAACTGCATTGCAAGAGTCACCTGAGTTCTCTGGTTTATTTTTGCGTCTGGCCCCAGCCATCCCTGCCACGCGGCCCCTGGAAAGTTGACAAGGACGAAATGCGGCCCTGAAGCTGGAAGGAGTTCCCCACCCCTGGGGAAAACACTGCCGAGCTAAGATGGGGCAACGCCGTGTCTCCATGGGAGGCAATTGCAGATTGCTTGGTGCGCGTCTCCCTGCACCCAAACAACATATTGCTCTGCCTAATGAGCCAGCCTGGAGACAGCTGCTCTGCATTTATCCCTTTAATTGACTCTGCAACTTTATATGATGCCAGCACGGAACTCGAGGAAGCGTAGCATTCTCCCGTCCAGACACTAACCAGACCAAACCTGCCCAGCTTCAGCAAGCTGCGGGGCCGACCCGTCCCGGTTTGCCGCCTGTGGCCAAATGGGACACTGCCGCTGCCTTGCCAAAGCCCTACTTCCTGGGGTTGTGTGGCTTCCGGCGAGACCTTGCAAGATCTCACCACCCGGTCGCCAGACTCTCACGAAATCTTGCGGAGCTCTGTGATTTCTCCGGGAACAGCTGTCCCATTGGATTCTGCCGCAGAGGTGGGATTCTCCTTCTTCTTCTTCTTAGAATCATAGAATCATAGAGTTGGAAGAGACCACAAGGGCCATCCAGTCCAACCCCCTGCCAAGCAGGAAACACCACCAAAGCATTCCTGACAGGTGGCTGTCAAGCCTCTGCTTAAAGACCTCCAAAGAAGGAGACTCCACCACACTCCTTGGCAGCAAATTCCACTGTCGAACAGCTCTTACTGTCAGGAAGTTCTTCCTAATGTTTAGGTGGAATCTTCTTTCTTTTAGTTTGAATCCATTGCTCCGTGTCCTCTTCTCAGGAGCAGCAGAAAACAACCTTTCTCCCTCCTCTATATGACATCCTTTTATATATTTGGACATGGCTATCATATCACCCCTTAACCTTCTCTTCTCCAGGCTAAACATGCCCAGCTCCCTAAGCCGTTCCTCATAAGGCATCGTTTCCAGGCCTTTGACCATTTTGGTTGCCCTCCTCTGGACATGTTCCAGCTTGTCAGTATCCTTCTTGAACTGTGGTGCCCAGAACTGGACACAGTATTCCAGGTGAGGTCTGACCAGAGCGGAATACAGTGGTACTATTACTTCCCTTGATCTAGATGCTATACTCCTATTGATGCAGCCCAGAATTGCATTGGCTTTTTGAGCTGCTGCATCACACTGTTGACTCATGTCAAGTTTGTGGTCTACCAAGACTCCTAGATCCTTTTCACTTGTACTGCTCTCAAGCCAGGTGCCACCCATCCTGTATTTGTGCCTTTCATTTTTTTTGCCCAAGTGTAGTACTTTACATTTCTCCCTGTTAAAATTCATCCTGTTTGCCTTGGCCCAGTTCTCTAATCTGTTAAGGTCATTTTGAAGTGTGATCCTGTCCTCTGGGGTATTAGCCACCCCTCCCAATTTGGTGTCATCTGCAAACTTGATCAGGATGCCCTCAAGCCCATCATCCAAGTCATTGATAAAGATGTTGAATAAGACTGGGCCCAAGACAGAACCCTGTGGCACCCCACTAGTCACTTCTCTCCAGGATGAAGAGGAGCCATTCTTCTTCTTCTTCTTCTTCTTCTTCTTCTTCTTCTTCTTCTTCTTCTTCTTCGTGATTTTAAATTTTATACATTTCAATAATCTTACCATCATTTTAACATTTCAAAACTCGCTTCCTTCACCCTCTTTCTGCGCTTACTTACATTTATTTTCCTGCATGCGGGGGGACAGGACACCTAAATTATATAACTTGGCGTCTGAATGATTGGCATTAGCAATTGTACTATAATTTGGCATTGTTATAACGAGGCTATTATTGAATTGTTGTAATTGAAAACGAATAAAAATAATATATATATTGCTCGCTGAAAAATGCTCCCCTTAGCCGTTCACACAAGCCTCACAGGAAGAAGGCAGAATCGTAGATGCGAACAGCTCGACTTAGGTTGTTGACAAACTGGAGATGGTTCGAGGACCCTGCGAAGATTAAGGGGTTGGGATGTTTTCCTGCAGTCAAGGCCTTCCCAAGCTGGCAATTATGGGCTGCTTTAGCATGCAGCTCATCCAGGCGTTCAGAAATTGGCACCAGACAGTTTGCAAGCCCAGATCCCAGAGATGTTTCTCCCAGAAGAGACATTTAATTTGGATGTCCTGCATTTGCATGAATAAATACCTTACAAGCTCAGAGCTTGCCATCAGCACTGTGTTGGAGCAGAATGGCTGTCAGGCAGGCCAAAGTTGCTTTTCATCGCAGTTCAGGATGCCCAGGGGAATTTTTCTGGCAGATGGTGATTAGGAATGGGCAAATCTGTCCATTTCAGTTTCCTTTCAGTTCTCCAACTCAGTTCACCTGATTTCCACATCAGTTTGTGATTTATTTATTTTTTAAAGACAGCACAATTGGCATACACCTTCCCTCCCTTACATTTCACCGCATGGTGCAGTTTTTTTGCCAGCATTTCCCTCTTATACAATACATTTCCATGTGCTATTTTCACTAATGCACACACTTCACACGGACTTCCCCCTAACGTACACATTTTTGCATGCATTTTCTGGGCCGCAAATTGCACCGCAAAATTCAAATACAAAATTCAGGTGCCAAATGCATTTTGTTCTGAGTATTGTTAACGGCACTGCAAATCTGGGAGGTTTGCATTAAGAGATGGACTGAACCCCACGTTGGCCTGTGAGTCAGACCTTGCCTGCCTGAAGTGACTAACAGCATTTGCATCTGTTAACAACATTGTTTTATCCCAGTAGCTGCAAAGAAACTGTGTTTTTGTTCTGACACACCACCTGGGTGACCGCATGCTCCAACAGCAATGGAATTCACCCTAGCAAAAGAGATCAAGAGGCCTGTTTTGTATTTCTTAAAATAGGTGCACGGGATCCAGTCATAACCCACTCTTAATGCAATGCCTTGCACCTATGGACCAGAAGGTCTGGGGGCAAAATCCAGACTCCTGCAGAGTGCCAATTCTCTCCCTTCCACATTGGAAAAATTCAAAGGAAGAGAACTCCATGGCTTGTCTTGTGATCGTGGCAGTGGGACTTTCTGAGGATCCAACCTGGGGGGGGGGTCCCCCGGCCCATCACCCTCTATAACATGAGACCCCTGTAAACCTAGTCACTGACTGTCCAACCTGTTCATTTAAATAAACTTTCAATTAAGAGCCAGTGTGTTGTAGTGGTTAAGAGTGGTAGACTTGTAATCTGGTGAACTGGGTTCGATTCCCTGCTCCTCCACATGCAGCTGCTGGGTGACCTTGGCCTAGTCACACTTCTCTGCAGTCTCTCAGCCCCACTCACCTCACAGAGTGTTTGTTGTGGGGGAGGAAGGGAAAGGAGAATGTGAGCCACTTTGAGACTCCTTCGGGTAGTGATAAAGCAGGATATCAAATCCAAACTCTTCTTCTTTTTCTTAAAAATACTTTATTTGCAGTATAAAATCTCAAAAAACATGTCCTTTTGAGAATTCAGAAAGCTTGAGATCATCTTAATGCATGGCAGGTATCATTGTGAGAAGGAAAGAGCAACCTTAAGCTCCTGTTCCATGAACTTTGGGAATGTGACATTATTCGTTACATTTCTTTCTTTCTTTTATATCCCACCCTTTTCTCTATGGAGCTCAAGGTGGTTCTCTTCCTCCTCATTAGCTCAGTCGATAGAGCATGAGACTCGTAATCACAGGGTTGTGGGTTCGAACCCTGTGCTGGGCCAAAGATTCCATGCGGCTATATTAAAAGCTTTTTGCAGGTTGATAATTAACTGTTGATCGTTCTCTACTCAGATATTAATACTGCACAGTTTGAAGGGGCAGGATGCATAAAAACGGAGTCCTTTTGGAATAAAAACATAATGAAGGCCCGTAAGTTCAATTCAGGCTTTCGCTTGCAGAACTTTCTTCAGCAACATCGCAAGAGCATCAAAGATACATCCAAACACTTCATGATTTCTTGTGCATATCATGGGCTCGAGCCCCACATTGGACAGGTTTCACGGTGCTATTTTGTCGTTCTTCTATTTGAGCTGCCTCGGTGTTCCCTTTTATTTCTTTTCAATGAAAGCTGGTCCTTTTCAAAAGCAAACACCATCACAAACTCATCCTGCTGGGGTAGCTCAGCCAGTAGAGCATGAGACGCTTAATCTCAGGGTTGTGGGTTCGAGCCCCACGTTGGACGAAAGATTCCTGCATTGCAGGGGATTGGACTAGATGACCCTTGGGGTCCCTTCCAACTCTACGGGTCTATGATTCTATTTAATCCCAGCAACAATCCTGTGAGGCAGGTTCGGTTGAGGGGCAGGGACTGGCCCAGGGAGAGCTCCATGGCTGAGTTGGGATTCGAACCTTGGTCTCCCACGTTTTAGCCCACCACTCTAACCACTGCACCCCCATTGGCTCCATAACCTCCAGGTTGGTAAAGAGAGTCTTAACCAACCTGGAGTCCTCCAGAATTTTGGACTACAACTCTCATCAACCCCAGCCAGGCTGTATATCTGAATCAAAATGGCCTTCCAAGTCCAATACATCTGACCTCTTCCATCACTATAGAAGATCCCCAACATTGACTTTCAAAGAGATGAAACTTGGAACCTTGGCCTACATCATCATCATCATCATCATCATCATCATCATTTACCTATTCCATTTGTATACTGCCCTTCATTCGAAGATCACAGGGCGGTTCACAACATAAAAATACAAAATGGGAACACAAAATGCATAATGAAAACAAGAACAAACACAAACCAATAACTCCACCCCCTCTCACAGACACATTTAAAAGGCCTTGGGAGCGAATTCAAATCTTCGGTTTGAGCTTTGTGCCACAATCCCACTCGAACAGCGGTTGAAAATATTGATTAGATGTAACCAGTCAGATAATGTACGGAAGTGAGAGCTGGACCATAAAGAAGGCTGATCGCCGAAGAATTGATGCTTTTGAATTATGGTGCTGGAGGAAACTCTGGAGAGTCCCATGGACTGCAAGAAGATCAAACCTCTCCATTCTTAAAGAAATCAGCCCTGAGTGCTCACTAGAAGGACAGATCCTGAAGCTGAGGCTCCAATCCTTTGGCCACCTCATGAGAAGAGAAGACTCCCTGGAAAAGACCCTGATGTTGGGAAAGATGGAGGGCACAAGGAGAAGGGGACGACAGAGGATGAGATGGTTGGACAGTGTTCTCAAAGCTACTAACATGAGTTTGGCCAAACTGCGAGAGGCAGTGAAGGATAGGCGTGCCTGGCGTGCTCTGGTCCATGGGGTCACGAAGAGTCGGACACGACTGAACGACTGAACAACAACAACAACCAGTCAGAAACAGAATGGGGCTTGCAATGGGCTGGGCAACAGCAGCACCCAGAAAGCACAGCAATGCGGAACATCTGCATGCACAAACAGGCATTGCAAATATGAAATAAAAGGTATCTGGTTCCTAGTGAATGCCTAGTTTGCCGCTGTGGTTCCTAACCCAGTAAATGATACAGGAGCCAGGCTCCGGATGGGGCCACTCATCAAATTAATTGCGCAGACAACTCACCGAAAGCTTGCAGCCTTAGTACCTCGGACGATTTGCAAACCCTGCTCCCCCCCCCAAAGGCAACCACTAATTCAGAATAAGTTTCAAAGGGGCAAAAATTTCCGAATGAGCACACGGAATTAAGTTATGAAATAAATTTTACATTTCCGTAACTGACCCTTCGTGCCAGCTTTGTCCCCCGCTGTCAGTGAAGTTGCTCGATTTGGATTCCTGGGTTATCAGAGAATGGTAGAGTTGGAAGGGACCCCCGAAGGTCATCCAATCCAACCCCCTAAAATGCCGGAATCTCAGCTCAAGCATCCATGACAGATGGCCACCCAACCTCCAAGGAAGCAGACCCTACCACCTTCCCAGGGGAGTTTGTTCCACTGTCGAACAGCTCTCACCACCAGAAAGTTCTGCCTATGTTATGAGATTTGAAAGTTCTGCCTATGTTATGAGATTTGAAGGAAATGCATGTCTCATCTTTACGGGATGCGAGCAAGGTGCTGCGTGTGAGGACTTCCAGCCTGCTTGGTTTCCAAAACAAAGCCCTTAAATCGTTCCCTACCTGGCGCCAGAGCAGTTTAGGTGCCGGGTCCTCGCCGCCACTCCATGCTTAATCCCAGACCGTCAGTCGAGTGAGATGGAGAGCCATGGCCACCAAGAGACAAGCCTGTCAGATGTCCCTCAAGGGACAATGTCCTCTCGACTCGGCCGTCCGTCCTCCCTGCCGCCTGAGAGATGGTTGGTAGGACAGAAACGGCGGAGAGGTGTCAGAAGACGCCCACTCCAGATCTCTGCTGTTAGCAAAGGCAAGGGTGTTACTCACTGGGAATTACTGTACTATTAAGAGACCTACCCTGTTTTGGTTGGCTTCCAAACCCTCGCTGGGCATGTCCTTACCTGCTACAAAGGAGGCAGCTCTGAACCATAGAAGATGGGGGATGGGGAGGAATCTGAAGTTGGTTGGTTTTGGAGGTGAGGCTCAAGGCAAGGGACCCTGGACGCTTCCCTATTTGAAATGGGGAGTGTGTGTGTGTATTTGGGGGTGGGAACAGAGCCAGTATGTTAACATGGGCTACATACCTGACCCAACAGGGATGCGGGGAGCTGGTTACGGGCTTGGCAGATTGGCCTCACATCAAGCTGCGACTCGTTTTTGCCCAAAGACGTTAAGGAGCAGCTGGGATTAAGGAGCCGAGGAGGAATGTGGTTTGCTTAGTCGTGATGAGCCTCGTACTGTACGGAGGCAGAGTCGCACGATGACAGATGGATAATCGCAGCCCCTTCATGTCTAATACCCCGGGATCGCGTGCTCAATCCGAACCCCGTTTGCAACGAGACCGAGAACCGCAGAAGTCACCCTAAGCAGTCATTTGCTTGCTAATTTCTCTAGCATTAAGCAATTAGATTTCCAGAGCCACCGGCTTAACATCTGCCTCTGGAGCCCTCCTTGTAGGGCTTCCAAAAGCAGGGAAGGAAGTTTTCAGAGAAACAATTTGCAGAAGAATGTCAAGTTTATAGCAGGAGGTTGCACTCTCTTCTTTAAAACAAAAACAAACCAACAACCCAGCTGGTTTTTCCTCACCTGTGCACTGTGGGGACAGCTTTCCCATGAACTAGTCACTATTTGCCACTCTAATTACTGTAAAATGGGAGCAATTGTCCCTTCAAAGGTGCAAAAACTAAGATGGTAAAACACTTTGGAAATGTTTCCCCTGTTGTTTTTTTTAAGCCATGGAGGTAAGGCCTCCGAAACAGTGAGGAACATCTGCCAAATGCAAATTGCATCCCTGGGGGGGAGGGTGTCCAACAAACATCAGGAATGCAGCGAGAGCGGGGAGGGGCAGTTTAACCCCTTGCTCCCCCGCTGCGCTCTGGGTGAAAAGGGAATAGCTTCTTTGAAGGCTCTGTATGCGCCGAGAGGAAATCCTGGGTTTTGCTTAGGAGCAGGATCAGTCCTGAGATGGACCATAGCCAGGCTGCTCTTTCCTAACCTCATTCTCCCCAGCTGAGAAATGTGGGGTAAGTACCTTGGCCTACCTTACAGGTTTGTTGCGAAATAATGTACGTGACGAAACGCCTTGGATTGTATCCAACAGCACATCCTTCCTTTGTGATGACTCCTTTGATCCAGCGGAGGCTTCTGTCGCTAGAAGGGAAGGGAGGTAATCCTTGCCAGTTCCTCTTCTCGCCCCCCACTGCATCCAGCACGCCCCCCCCAAAAAACCTGCTTTGGTGGGCTTGGGACCCTTGAGAAGTGTGTGGGAGGGGATCTGGGGGGCTGCAAGAAGGGAGGAGAAATCAGAAAAAAAGATGCTTTCTCCCCATTCTGCTGCTGCAAGTTTTTTTTCTTCTGGACTGAACAGGACTTGAACACCCCAAAGGAGTGTTGATGTACTACAACTCCCATCATCCCTGACTCTTGGGCCAGGCTGAGTGGGGCTGGTGGGATTTGGAGTTGAATGATGCTTAGAAGGTTGTTGCTTCCTCATCCATGCACTAAATGTGCTTTGAGAGTTGCTACATCCATGCGCTTTGAGAGTTGCTACGAGTATTTCTGCGACGCCCCGTTTCACAGATGCGATTCCGCGTCTGGGAACGATCAGGAAACGATGGGAGTCCCTTGAGAGAAGGGAACAAAAAACGGGTTTGCAGGTGTTTTGATGGTGCCTTTCAAAAGCATCCCGCGCCCTGATTCTTTGGGAGATATGGTGAGTGTCACAATGAAAATTACGCACAGCCAAATAAATAAAACTGACTTGCCACCAAACTGTTTTCTTCACCTTTTGGGGTAGATTTTTTTCGGAGACTTTTGATGGAACCTTTCAAGGAGTTGGAGATGGCATTTATAAGAGTAAACAGTCATTCTCCCAGAGCTACAATTCCTAGTATGCTTAATGAACCACATTTACCAGGGTTCTTTGGAGGAACCAAGTGTTTAAAATATATGGTATGGGTGGGGTCTTAATTCACCACTGTCGATGGGATGGGACAAGACAGGTGGAATCTACACACATATAAAAAACCCTTTAAAAAATTTCGAAAAATACATTGAATTTCCCATAGCTCACTGTCGCCATCTAGTGTCACATTTCTGTACTGCACTTTATAACACAAATAATACATTTTATTTGCAGCTGTATAGCTAAGCCTGGAGGCTGTAAGCTAATTTAGGGGGTGAAGGGGAGGTTGCAGGGGAAACGTACAGCTCCAGGACCTCCCTGCTGCTGCCCACCTCTCAAACACCTGCTGCCTGAGGCAGTTGACATATTCTGCCCTGCAGCAGGGCCAGCCCAGGCGTGCAAAGAGGAGGACATTTTTTGCTCTGTCCTTTGAAACAAGAGCCAGTCGCTTGCAATCCAGGCACATATGCAATGCATCTTGCGCTCAGTAATTCAAACCATTTGGTTTCAGGCCGAGGCCAAAGAGGTTGAGCCAAAACACACAAAGCTTCAAGACAACTACAGTTTTATGTTGCACAGAGAGAGTTGTGGATACTTTTCTCGGTTTGGCTGACACAGGCCGTTCCCATGGTTTGGGGGGGGGGATTTAAATTATGGCAAGGAGGAGGAACTTACGCAACAGCCTCTGGAATACAAAGCCTGGCTGTGCATGAAGTCTGGAGATACAGGGGAAAGGCAGTGTGGGGTAATGGGTGGAGCGCTGGGCTTTGATTTGGGAGAATTGCCGCTCCTGGCACAAGGACCCGATGTGCTATTGAGCAAGTTGGCATCTTTGGCCTCAGCTTCCCTGTCTCCAAAATGGGAACATCCAAACCTGTCTGCAAAACATTTTTTTCATTTTTGCAAAATGGTCAGTTTATTACCGAGCTGCTGTGCAGAGCTCAGATACCCCCCTGCTCAGCTTTTGGAGTGCCATAAACCAACTTTTAAGTGAGCCACAAGAGAGCCAGTGTGGGTTACTTGCGGTTGAGTGTCATACTTAGTCCTGGGAGAGCAGCAGGGGCGGAAGGTGAAGGCGGTGGAGGCGAGCCACCCCAGGTGTCATTACCAAGGGGGGTGACATTCAGCACGCCCAGGACCGGTGCCACGGATTTTGGCGGCCTAGGCGAGGGGGCGGGACACGTGACGTCAGGGCAGTAATTGTTCCTTGATAATTTGTCACCCCCTCCATGATGGAACCTGGGGCGGACCGCCCCCCCGCCCCCCACTTCCTATGCCCCTGGCAGCCTGTACGGACGCAGTGCAAGCAGCATCCCGTACGGACACCACGCAAGTGGAGCCCATATGGACTGCTCGCACCCTCGGCCACTAGCTGGGGGGAGGCAGGGGCCATCTTGTCACCCCTCCCAGAGTGGCACCTGGGGCTGCCCGCCCCCTCTGTGCCCCCTTCCTACGCCCCTGCTCCCAGTTTGGTGTCATCCTCAAATTTGATGAGCATCCCCTCCATTCCTTCATCCAAGTCGTTTATAAACAACAACGGGCCCAGGACAGAACCCTGCGGCACCCCACTTGCCACTCCCCCCCCCCCCGGGATGATGAAGACTTTTCCCCCTTTAATGTGAAGTAGCTTTAGAATGCCCCATATGTGGGGCAACCATTTTCTAGTCTGCCCAGCCCAAACATCTCCTTGCTTGATCAGCACCGGTTTGTGCTGTTTGCGTAGGATTTGCACTCCTTCGTGAATTGCGTTTGTGTAGCTCTTCCAGACTGTATATAATGAGCCTCTTTCAATCTGATCCACAAACCAGTTAAACCTGAGAGCTGGATGGAAGCCAATAACTATTAGGCTTTTAAATAACAATCACACTGTGGACTCATGTCAAGTTGGTGGGTTGGCCACTTAATTTTGTTTTGATTTTACTGCGATTTTGAGCTGTGTTTTAATCAATTGTTTGATTTTGTGTTTTTAATGTATTATATATTTGGCGTTAGCCTCCCTGAGCCTGGCCTTGGCCAGGGAGGGTGGGGTATAAACAAATAAAACAACAACAACAACAACAACAACAACAACAACAACAACAACCAATACCTGGGGATTTCCCCCCTAAGTTATTTCCCCCCCTTTCCCCCTTCTTTTTCCCATGCTTATTTTCATGCTTATTACATACAAGAAAAACGATACCGACATGGGGCACAACTTAAGAGGGGAGGGAAAAGGAAAGAAAATAAAATTTACACAATCTGTTACAAAAATTTGCGATTGCAATTTCATGTTACAATAAAAATAAAAATCTCATTATCTTTTATACCCGACCTCCCATTTATTCCTTAATTCTTTTTCATAGATTTACTATTTTTTATATTAATATTTTCACAGTTTATATTATATAAGCAATTAATAAAAACTGCTGGGATCACTCAAAAGCTGCTACAGATTTTAACATGGTATAATTTTTGTTTAAGATATGTTCTGAAGGCCTCCCATTTTGATACAAATTCAATTCTCGGTTTATTGTTTATTTTTTCAGATAGACTATCTAATTCAGCATATTCAGTCAATTTTTGTATCCACTCTTGTTATTTATTGAGGCTGCTGCTGCTGGTAGACCCCATCACGCTGCTTCTAAACACCCCTTACTTGCAGAACGATGCTTGCTTAGAAAAGGAGACTAGAACCTGTGAGCAACTGCAGAAAAGCACCACAGAATATCACGGGACTCCTCTATGAGGAAAGGCTGCAGCATTTGAGACTTTAGTTTAGAGAAAAGGTGAGTTAGAGGCGATAGAAGTTCATAACATTCTGCACGGAGAGAGAACAGTTTTCTCCCTCTCTCTGAACACTAGACTTCTTGGAAATCCCATGAGGCTGATGAAAAGCAAGAACAACCGCGTGCGGCACATACCATATTTTTCGCTCTATAAGGCGCACCTGACCATAGGACGCACCTAGTTTTTAGAGGGGAAAACCCCCAATTTTTTTAGGATCAGCTCAAATTTTTGCAGCTTCTTTTGCAAAGGAGAAAACCCCCATTTTTTTGAGGATCAGCTCAAAGTTGTTGAGCTTACTTTGCAAAGGAAAAAAAAACCTGTTTTATGGGGTTTAACTCACAGTTCTGCAGCTTCAGGGAGCCATTTCTACAGTTTCCAGACAGATAATCTAATCAGCCAGTCCCATGTCGCTGGGGAAACAGCCTCCCTCTGCAAGGGGGCGGGGCTGGAATCTCTCTCCCTTATCTCTCTCCCCAATCGTTTGCTGAGCAGCTGCTCAGGGGGCTTCCTTTCAACACCCCCTTCTCTCTCTCTCTCTCTTTAAAAAAAGCACGATCTGCTTTTGCCCCTGGGCAGATCAGCTCCAGGGACCACACATTCGCTCCATAAGACGCGCAGGCATTTCCCCTTACTTTTTAGGAGGAAAAAAGTGCGTCTTATGGAGAGAAAAATACGGTAGTTAAACTATGGAACTCCCTCCCACGTGGGACAGGGATGGCCACCAGCTTGGATTACTGAAAAAGAGGATCTGAGTTTCATTGTTTCAACTAAGCAGAGTGAAGAAGGGCTTCCTTCTGTCTGTCTTGACTTTTCCAACATTCAGCTTTGGTCCCGTCCCCGTCCCCCAAATGGTTTATTTGATTTTCCATATTAAAGTTTACATTCACACCACAATGTATTGTATAAAAACAAGAGCCCCCAAAATCTCCTGGACTTCCCTCCTCCCTTTTGTGAGTCTTATTGTTAAACCTTTCCTTCTGCATCTTTTGGTAATAATCCAAATTTTTATATCTCCATTATATCCATAGTTCTTCGTTACATTACAAGTGTTATTGCAATCCCGCTAAACCATTTTAACTATTTACAGTGGTTTTTAAGATAAATTATAAATTTCCCCCATTCCTTATTAAAGGAACGAAGCAACATTCAGCTTTGTTGGATGGCCAAACGGAGTTCTAGTTCGTGTGGCTTTGCGATGCAGTTTATTTCGCTCAAAAACCCTGTACCAAAACGCATATAAAATGTGCATATTTTACGGCGACAATACATTGAGAAACCTGTACTTTGAAGCGGGGAAATACATTTAGAAATACATTGTGAGAAAGCAGGTTCAAAATACATATTAAAATATGCATTTTCATTTGGATTTTTTTTATAAAACCGTAGATCCATATGGAAATGGGACAGAATGGACTCATGAACTAAGATGTGGGGGGAACAAAGTGGGTTTGGCGTTACCCTGATGGGGGATTCCTTGCCACGTGTCGGGCTAAGTGTAAACATAGACACTTGAACCTTTTGGCTTTGATCACCTCCCGGAGATCCTGCAGTCATATGTCATTACTGCATGAATAATAGAGAGCAGAAGGAAGGGAGGGTCGCATCTGGCTCTTCCATTATGAATGAGTCCCTTTCATTTTTAAAGTGGTCCGGCTACTCTCGGCGGTCCCTCCAGGGAAGCTTCCATTAAGGCAGACTCTCCAGCCTGTCATTAGGCTCAGCGCTGAGCCACAAGAAGACTCGGAAAACCAGATAAAGTCCCCCCAGTCTAGACGGTACAGAGGAGAGAGGAAAGGATGCTCAAAGGAGCATCCAAACTCAGGACAAGCATGTAAGAACATAAGATGAGCCATTCTGACTATAAAAAAGGCAAAGGTAAAGGACCCCTGAGGGACGCGGGTGGCGCTGTGGGTTAAACCACAGAGCCTAGGGCTTGCCGATCAGAAGGTTGGTGGTTTGAATCCCTGTGTTGGGGTGAGCTCCCGTTGCTCGGTCCCTGCTCCAGCCAACCTAGCAGTCCTAAAGTACGTCAAAGTGCAAGTAGATAAATAGGTACCGCTCCAGCGGGAAGGTAAACGGCATTTCCGTGCGCTGCTCTGGTTCGCCAGAAGCGGCTTAGTCCTGCTGGCCACATGACCCGGAAGCTGTACGCCGGCTCCCTCGGCCAATAAAGTGAGATGAGCGCGGCCAATAAAGCGAGATGAGCGCCGCAACCCCAGAGTCAGACACAACTGGACCTAATGGTCAGGGGTCCCTTTACCTTTACCTTTAATGGACCCCTGACAGTTAAGTCCAGTCGCAGACAACTCTGGGGTTGCGGCACTCATCTCGCTTTTCAGGCCAAGGGAGCCAGCGTTTGTCCGCAGACAGTTTTTCCGGGTCATGTGGCCAGCATGACTAAGCCACTTCTGGCGAAACCAGAGCAGTGAATGGAAACGCCGTTTACCTTCCCACCGGAGTGGTACCTATTTATCTACTTGCACTGGTGTGCTTTCGAACTGCTAGATTGGCAGGAGCTGGGACAGAGTGATGGGAGCTCACCCTGTCACGGGGATTCGAACCACTGACCTTCTGATCGGCAAGTCCAAGAGACTAACCGGAGCTGTGATGAATAACATTCTCCAAGTTCAAACTAGTTGCCTTTCCAGCGTAGTAAAAGAAATAGCATTTTGTGTCATTACACAATGACACTTGTAATGTGGAATTAATTATGGTAATTACGGATATATAACAGATGGGTAATGGTCAAAGATGTAAAAAACGTTATCTTAAATATGGAACCCATGGAGGGAGGGAAGGATGTCCGAAGGTTCAAAAGAACCTTGTATTTTAATGTTTGAAACGGTTAAAGTTAAAATGTATAAAATTATGTAAAACAAAAACAAAAAATTATCTATCGAAAAAGAAATAGCATTTTGTGATCCATCCAAATTTCTTTATTGCCTCGCGGTCCAAAAGCAGTCTTGGCTGGCGTCGCCGCTCACATTCTGGGAATAGGAGGCCCGCGAAATAAATTGCACTTCCACGTTTAACCCAAAGTGCATTTGAGGCTCAGAACAGGCATTGGCTGTCCTGACGCACAGAGCTGGGGAAGAGGCATCCCGGGAGACTTGGCTTGATGGCACAGACTCCCAATGGGCTCCCCGGAGAGGCTGAGAGAGAGAGATGTCAGCTCACACACAAGCGCAGCCTGCAGTGTGGCTGTTATAAATAGAAAAGTGGTATTTCAAGGACCGGCGGCATCTGAGTCCAACCCTCTCCCTCTCTGCCTTTGCTTTATTTTTTTATTTTTTTTGGGGGGGGAATGCACCTGACAGCTCAGGTAGAGCATAGAGCAGTGGTGGCTAACCTTGGCACTCCAGATGTTTTGGAACTACAACTCCCATCATCCCTAGCTAACAGGACCAGTGGTCAGGGATGATGGGAGTTGTAGTCCCAAAACAATTGGAGTGCCAAGGTTAGCCACCACTGGCATAGAGAGTGGATAGTAGCCATCCATTGGCCTCGTCCTTCATCATCTCCAAGTTCTCAGAGGCGATGTTTATTATTTTACCTTCCCCAAGTTCAGGGCCAGATATAGGTTTGATGAGGCCCTAAGCTACTGAAGGTAATGGGGCCCTTTATATGTCCAGCTGTCCTTTGTCAACAACAAATTGTCGCTGTTTTTTGTGTTGAATATATGTTATATATGGTAATTGATGGACCTAATAGGTATCTAAAGCCATTTGCACATGTTGGCATGCAACCAGTCCATGCAGAATGTTGTTGTTGTTGTTGTTGTTATTTAGTTGTTTAGTCGTGTCCGACTCTTCGTGACCCCATGGACCAGAGCACGCCAGGCACTCCTGTCTTCCACTGCCTCCCGCAGTTTGGTCAGACTCATGTTGGTCACTTCGAGAACACTGTCCAACCATCTCGTCCTCTGTTGTCCCCTTCTCCTTGTGCCCTCCATCTTTCCCAACATCAGGGTCATTTCCAGGGAGTCTTCTCTTCTCATGAGGTGGCCAAAGGATTGGAGCCTCAGCTTCAGGATCTGTCCTTCCAGTGAGCACTCAGGGCTGATTTCCTTCAGAATGGAGAGGTCTGATCTTCTTGCAGTCCATGGGACTCTCAAGAGTCTCCTCCAGCACCAGAATTCAAAAGCAGGAGGGGAAAGAGCCAGGGCTGGATTTAGGTTTGATGAGGTCCTAAGCTACTGAAGGTAATGGGGCCCTTTATATGTCCAGCTGTCAGCAACAAATTGTCGCTGTTTTCTGTGTTGAATATATGCTATGTGGTAATTTATGGACCTAATAGGTAACTAAAGCCATTTGCACATGTTTCCATGCAACCAGTTCATGCAGAATGTAGGCACCCTATATATAGAAAGGAGCAAACCAGTGATATTTGAGGGAGCAGGCTAGCAGACAGGGCCCATGACTTACATCATAGGAGCCTACACAACACAAAACACTGTGGCTATATGTAGGTTTTATTTTATTTGTTTTTTATCTTATATTTTGGAAATGTATATCCAGGTTGTTTTTTTCCTTTAAGTTTTTAGGGGGCCCCAAGAGAGTGGGGCCCTAAGCTACAGCTTGTTTTGCTTATACATAAATCCAGCACTGCCCACGTTCTACGTATGTGATCCATGACAGACCATTGAGGCAGTTCAATGGAAATGGATTCAGTGGAAATGGATTTGATTGAATGTTTGCATCCCACTTCTCCAGAGACCAATGCCAAACTCAAAGTGGCTCACAACAATCGCAGTAGCATTTAAAAAAAAGGACAGATAGTACAATCGCTACAACTATCAAACACAACAGCACACAAATAAAGCAAATAACAGCAAATTCATTCAAAATAATGAATTCACCAGGATTCAATAAAGCCATCAGAATTCAGAATATCAGAAAAACGTCATAAAATATCAGAAGTCAATATTTGTACAAAATCTACACAAAATTATGTATGTTTATTGATGAATATTTAGTTGCTGGAGTTAAAGAGTTCAATGTACCATGAAGAAATGTGTGTAGACATGTGTAACAATCTTTATGTATTTATGTATGACATTTAGAAAACACCTGAAGGCCCTAAACACCTTTAGGGAAGTTTTTAATGTGTGATATTTTAATGTATTTTAGTGTTTGTTGGAAGCCGCCCAGAGTGGCTGGGGGGACCCGGCCAGATGGGCGGGGTACAAATAAATTATTATTATTATTATTATTATTATTATTATTATTATTATTATGTTTTTTTGTGTTTGTTCTCTTCTTTTTTGTGTTTTCTTTTCTGTAAAATGAAAAATGAATAAATAGAAATTTAAAAACAACAACCATTCATCAAAATGATCAATGGTTCAGTCAGCAGAGCATGAGACTCTTTATCTCAAGGTTGTGGGTTCGAGTCCCGCATTGGCCAAAAAAGATTCCTACATCTCAGGGGGTTGGACTAGATGGCCCTTGTGGTCGCTCCCACTTGCACAATTCTTCGATTCTATGACATTCAACAAAGTCACAGCACAAAAATGTTATATTTTAATAGAGAAACAATGATTGGGCACACCACCAAGTGCTCCTGCAGCTTTCGGGGAAAGTTCAAAAGGTTAGGAAACTGTAAAGCGGTCTCTGTGTTTCTTATTAATGTTTAAACCTTCCATGCTGATAAGAAGCTTTCAGCATTTGCAAACACAAGTGGCTTTTGAAAGGGGGGTGGGAATCATCCAAGGGAGGAAAGTTTCCCCTTGGTGCTTCTCCTTTTTTTCCACGCTTAAACCAGAGCTGTAAATTCTTTATAAAAGCATGTTGCATTTCATTTCCCCTTCGTGCGACTTGTCCCTTCTTGTTTGCAAATGTTTCTGAACATGACCAGAGCAAAAAAACAAAACAAAAATGAAACAAACAAACAAAAAAAGGATAGGAAAGGAAAAAAGTATGAACTTTCCCATAGGGTAAGCAGGTGGACTGTACTTTTGATGTCTTGTTTATTGTTTATGACATGGGTAGGCAAACTAAGGCCCAGGGGCTGGATCCGGCCCAATTACCTTCTAAATCCGGCCCACGGACGGTCCGGGAATCAGCGTGTTTTTACATGAGTAGAATGTGTCCTTTTATTTAAAATGCATCTCTGGGTTATTTGTGGGGCATAGGAATTCATTCTTCTTTTTTTCAAAATATAGTCCAGCCCCCCACAAGGTCTGAGGGACAGTGGACCGGCCCCCTGCTGAAAAAAGTTTGCCAACCCCTGGTTTATGTCTACTTTTTGTGGGATGTCATCCATTGGAGCAGTCAAATATAACATTCCTTGTTTCCCTAGAGTGGACACAGGCAGGGGGATGTTACTCCAGGCAATATAACTTCCTGTTCCACTGGTCTGGAGCGTCCTCCCCCCGCGTGTGACCTGGGAGATGGGTGTGATGCTGGATGACTCCATAATAGAGCCATCATTCTCTTGATGCCATTTTGTTTTCTTGATGCTGTTCTCTTAATGTATTTTGCTGTCTGCTGGCTCTCAGCCAGCAGCACATGGGCTCTATCCCCATATGGGATAAACTCACACTATGTTCTGTAACTATGAGTTAAAGCCTGTCTTCAGGGATCATACTGTGAACTGAATGTGAGTAAACTTCTTGTTACTTTTAAGGAAAGACTCTTGTAGTAGTAGTAGTAGTAGTAATAATAATAATAATAATAATAATAATAATAATAATAATAATACCCCGCTCGACTGGCTTTATTCTTTTAAGATGGACTTACCAGGACTAATCCAGTTTGGGCAAGCCAGACTGGATTGCTTAACGAAAGAGATTCAAACGAACCTGCAATCTAGCTTCCTGCTGTATTGAGGGGAATCTGCAGGACCGGTGCTAGGGCTTTTCACGCCCAAGGCGAAAATCGCGGGGCGCCCGGCGCGCTGGGGCGCAAGACACCGTACGTCATGCGCAATGATGTCACGTGCCCCGCCCCCTGCGTGCCTGGTGCTCCGCAATTTTCGCCTCTGGTTGGGGCGGCACCGGGCAGCGGCGGGGGGCGAGGGGCAGGCTGGCCAGCGCCGCCGCGGTTTTCGCCCCAACCTGCTCGCTCTGCCGCTGGTTGGGGCGGCGGGGGGCGGTGGCGGGGGGGGCGGGGGGCAGGCTGGCCAGCGCCCCCTCCATTTTGGTGCTCTAGGCAGTTGCCTAGTTCGCCTAAATGGACGCTCCGGCCCTGGGAATCTGCTCTGCTACATGACTCTCTAGCGCGAGTGAACGAAGGATAATATTTAATCAATATACTAGCCTTAACATTCCCACACTTTTGTCATGTTTGTAGTTCTGCAATTCTCTAATATATTGTAAGCTGCCTTGAGCATAGTTTTAACTCTGGAAAAGTGTCACACAAATAAATTGATTGATTGATGTCCCACGGAGACGAATCCCTGGACCGGTCTCAGTCGTCCCTTGCCACCTTCAAAGCACCTGCGAGCAAAAGTGAGCCACAGCCATCCCAAGACTGTGCTCTTGAGTTGTTTTGGCACATCTGCAGGAAGCAAGGAACTTTCTGCCAATCAGCCCCCAGGCTGCTCTTCTGAGTTCTGCAGAGGATGCTTTGTCCGGGCCTGCTCCAAGAGGTTTATTTTCCCCCCGGGTTAAGAGAAAGTGTGCTTTATGGAGAAAAATGGATCCACGGTTCCCCCAGTAAGGATGGACATGGGAAGGTGCTGGTCCAAGACATTTTGCTGCCTGAGGCAGCCAAGATAGCAATGCCAGGTATAGAAGTGTGTAAGACAGCACTGTTCCCTTTCCACTGCAGTCCATCTTCCATAAAAAACAAAAACAAAAAAACTTTATTCATCTAGATCAAGGGTAGGCAACCTAAGGCCCGTGGGCTGGATGCGGCCCAATCGCCTTCTCAATCCGGCCCGCAGACGGTCCAGGAATCAGCATGTTTTTACATGAGTAGAATGTGTCCTTTTATTTAAAATCCATCTCTGGGTTATTTGTGGGGCCTGCCTGGTGTTTTTACATGAGTAGAATGTGTGCTTTTATTTAAAATGCATCTCTGGGTTATTTGTGGGGCCTGCCTGGTTTTTTACATGAGTAGAATGTGTCCTTTTATTTAAAATGCATCTCTGGGTTATTTGTGGGGCCTGTCTGGATTTTTACATGAGTAGAATGTGTGCTTTTATTTAAAATGCATCTCTGGGTTATTTGTGGGGCATAGGAATTCGTTCATTTCCCCCCAAAAAATATAATCCGGCCCCCCGGTGGACCGGCCCACGGCTGAAAAAGGTTGCTGACCCCTGATCTAGATGTCCGCTGTAGTGAAACTACATAGCACCTGTAATTAACACAAAGTTCATAATCACATTGTCATTATGTTGCCAGAGTCATGTCTTCCAACATTCAGCTTCTTTGAATGTCCAGGAATTCCAGTGTCTAGTTCAAGGACACATTCCAGACTGGGGAACCCAATGCAAGGAGGGAATCTGGTGAGATCTCTGGCTGATAGATCTGACCAGGCTGGTCTCCCCTCACCTTGATATTCATTCTGCAAGGCAGAGGGGCTTTCGGCCTCATGGCAACCTCTGTCCTCCACCTGGCTGATAGCAGGAGTCCCAGAGGGGGCTTTCATCCTGCTCTGCAGTCCCAAAGCTGATGCAGGCAGGATTGTTTGAGAGGAAGAGTTTGGAAGCATCTGCCCGATAAGAACTTGCATGCCCGACTGCTGCTAAGTCCGGACGCGGCAGGCGAGTGTGAATAACCTTTTAGTACGTGTGATGCAGAACCTGAATCATCACTCTGGGTGATAAGCACTGGAGCACTGATAGTTTGACCTCCAAAGGGTGCCCAGATGAGTTAGGCTGGTTTGGATATTTCAGGAGAGAGGAGCCCCGTGTTGCAGATCAGCAGCTCTGAAGTGCCCTCTTCTTCATCGGAAGCGAGCTGACAGAACATTTCCTCTCTGATAAAACACCTGCCTCTCACAGGCACCTTCTTCTGGAGGTGATTCCCAGCTGGAAGCCCCGTTTCTATTGCGTTGCCTTGTATTTGCGGCTGTGGATTCTCTGATGCCGACAGTGGGAGTGTCAAGCCAGCTTGTTCAACATTCCCCTGCTGAACAACTCACACTGCCAGATATTTGAAGATGGCTCTCATATCACCTATCAGTCTTCGTTGTTGTTGTTGTTTAGTAGTTTAGTCATGTCCGACTCTTTGTGGCCCCATGGACCAGAGCACGCCAGGCACTCCTGTCTTCCACTGCCTCCTGCAGTTTGGTCAGACTCATGTTGGTAGCTTCAAGAACACTGTCCCACCATCTCGTCCTCTGTCGTCCCCTTCTCCTTGTGCCCTCCATCTTTCCCAACATCAGGGTCTTTTCCAGGGAGTCTTCTCTCTGGAAGTCAACTGTGTTGACAACAGTGAGTCAACAGTGTGCTGCAGCAGCTAAAAAAGCCAATGCATTTCTGGGCTGCATCAATAGGAGTATAGCATCTAGATCAAGGGAAGTAATAGTACCACTGTATTCCGCTCTGGTCAGACCTCACCTGGAATACTGTGTCCAGTTCTGGGCACCACAGTTCAAGAAGGATATTGACAAGCTGGAACGTGTCCAGAGGAGGGCAACCAAAATGGTCCAAGGCCTGGAAACGATGCCTTATGAGGAACGGCTTAGGGAGCTGGGTATGTTTAGCCTGGAGAAGAGAAGGTTAAGGGGGGATATGATAGCCATGTTCAAATATATAAAAGGATGTCATATAGAGGAGGGAGAAAGGTTGTTTTCTGCTGCTGTAGAGAAGTGGACACGGAGCAATGGATTCAAACTACAAGAAAGAAGATTCCACCTAAACATTAGGAAGAACTTCCTGACAGTAAGAGCTGTTCGACAGTGGGATTTGCTGCCAAGGAGTGTGGTGGAGTCTCCTTCTTTGGAGGTCTTTAAGCAGAGGCTTGACAGCCACCTGTCAGGAATGCTTTGATGGTGTTTCATGCTTGGCAGGGGGTTGGACTGGATGGCCCTTGTGGTCTCTTCCAACTCTATGATTCTATGATTCTCATGAGGTGGCCAAAGTCTTGGAGCCTCAGCTTCAGGATCTGTCCTTCCAGTGAGCACTCAGGGCTGATTTCCTTCAGAATGGATAGGTTTGATCTTCTTGCAGTTCATGGGACTCTCCTCCAGCACCATAATTCAAAAGCATCAATTCTTCGGCGATCAGTCTTCTTTATGGTCCAGCTCTCACTTCCATACATCACTATTGGGAAAACCATAGCTTTAACTATACGGACCTTTAGCTTAAACTATACAGTCTTCTTTATTAGATAAATTTATTGTCATTGTCCGTATATACACAGTATATACCGGTACAACAACGAAAATCAAACACCCAAAGACCGGATTTACCGTACACATTTGCACATATCTCCAACACTCTCATCCTATTAAGACATATCTATTGAAACATAACATAATCCAGAATGTAACATAACCTATTAAAAGCATAACATAACCTAAAACCTATCTCATTCCTTGCTACTCACTACTTGCTATTTCTTACTACTGGCCCTGAGATCATTATTTAGTGCAATCAAAGCTCTTGAATAGAAACTATTCAGAAGGCGTGTGGTTCGAGTTTTCATCGTCCTGTATCTTCTGCCCGAAGGCAACAGTGCAAAGAGGTTGTGAGCAGGGTGGGTGGGATCTCTCAGGATATTGTGTGACTTCTTCAAGCAGCGAGACATGAAGATCTCATCCAGGGTTGGTAGTTGGAGCCCAATGACATTCTGGGCAATTTTAATTATTCTCTGTAAAGCTTTTTTGTCCATTACAGAGCTGCTCCCATACCACGATAATATACTATAGGTTAGGACACTCTCAATGGTACTGTGATAATAGGACAGAAGTAGGTGCTGAGATAGATTCAATCCCCTGAGCATTCTCAGGAAATACAACCTCCCCTGCACCTTCCTCACAACCATATTAATGTTTGCAGTCCATGAGAGGTCCTCAGAGATGTAAATGCCCAGGTATTTAAAACTGTCAACCCTCTCCACCTCCTCGCCATTTATGTGCAATGGTAAAAATACACTTTTCTTCCTCCTAAAGTCAATTATGAGTTCTTTAGTTTTTTTGGTGTTAAGCATAAGATTATTTTCTTTACACCATTGAATTAACCCCTGTACTTCTTTCCTATAAGCAGACTCATCATTCTCACTAATGAGCCCCACCACTGTTGTATCATCCGCAAATTTGATGATTCTCTACTCCATGTTAAACATACGTAGCTCCTTCAACCATTCCTCATAAGGGTTGGTTTCCAGAACCCTGATCATCTTGGTCGCCCTCCTCTGCAGACGTTCCAGCTTGTCAACATCCTTCCTAAATTGTGGCACCCGGAACTGGGCACAGGACTCCAGGTGAGGTCTGGCCATGGCAGAATAGACCACTGTGAGAACAGGATGCTGGACCAGATGGGCCATTGGCCTGATCCAGCAGGCTTTTCTCATATGTTCTTCCCTGGGAATGTCTGCCTGTGATGGATAGAGCAGCTTTTGTACTGTTCCCCAAGAACCTCTATGCTGGGTCTTTGGGTAGTTTGTATGGTTTGAGGGTTGGCGGATGTTATATATTTGTCATTCCGTATAAGAAATCCAATCCTTTTAAAAGAAAGAAAGAAATGGTTTGAATGGAAAGGTAGTGGAGAAATGCTCAACTTGGATGCTGCAGCTTGTGCTGGTCCGAGGGTATCCGGGAAGCGAGCTTCAGATCCGGTCCGGGGTTCGAAGAGTCGGCGAGTAGTCAGTCCAGAAGAGTCGAGGCAGGGAATGGAGCAGGGAACCAGGCAAGGTCAGATACAGGGACACAGGCAGGATCAGGCAAACAGCAATGTTGCTCCCGCAACCTGGGGCAGGGTCCAGCAGCCTTTTATCTCTGATGAGGTAATGGCCGGTCCCGATCCCCCGATGACTCACCACCCTGTCTCGCCCGAAGGCGAGCACTCCTCCTGCAAGTACTCAGGTCTCTCCTTCTTTCAGACCTGAATCTCTGCAGTTCGGGAGACGCTGGTGGGTTACTAGACCCAGGGGCAGCCACAGCCTCTCCTGACCCAGCCGGTAGTGGAGCAGCTGACAGTGATGGCCCAGCTGACGGCAATGAGGTATTCTCTACACCTGGAGCCAGGACAGGCTCAGGCCCCTGACTTGGCTCAGCTGGTGCTTGTTGCAGGGGAACCTGTGCAGACTGGGGCTCCTCAGGATCAGGCCCCAGACTTGGTTCAGACGATGTCTGGGACAGAGGATCCTGTACAGACTGAGACTCCTCTGGTTCCGAGTCCGAGCCTGAATCCCAGACCATCACACAGCTGCTCATCCAAGAAAGAGAGCTGAGATGGTTTGTCAAAGTCCTTTTCAAAGGGGGAGAAGCCTTCATTCCCTACCCCCATTGAAGAGCACATGTCCTAAAGTAAACACCCAGCCGGGCATCCTTATCACAACATTGAGGGTGGGGTGGGTGGGACCTACAATGGCATCATTGTGGTGAAATCAGTAAACACAGCTGGTTTGTTGACAGTCGAAAAAACTCTCCACCAGAGCATAATTTTGAGAAATACAACCATTCATTGAGAGCCCAATGATAGATATATGGTATGACTAGCAGTTACTTGCGAGATTAGATGGTTTGCCTGGAAATTGATGCAAGGCCTGAAAGCTTTTCTGTTTGCTCGTGGATGTTGCGAAGCCAGATTTGCTGTGGCTGTTTATCTTGAAGTGGAGCAGTGAGTGAGGAGGCGATTTGAGAACCCTGGCCAAGGGCCCACCTAGTCCAGCATCCAGATTTCATAGTGGCCAACCAGATGGGAAACCTGGAAGCAGGACCTGGGCATTGTCAGACAACAATGACAGAGTCACTCTAGAGGTGGCTGAGTTTTTGTGCCGGGTTTATTCAGAGAGAAAGGGCCACTGCGGAGGCGTTCAGGGGCTGCCTATTGAAAATTAACATATTGTGTTAAATATAGAATTAATGAAGATGTATTTTATTATTAGGAAGTTTACTAATTGAAGGCTATTTTTAATGCTGTATTTATGCTCTGAATTTGTGGCTTCAAGAAGTTTATAAAGTGATTGTTTTACTCTTTTTAATAATAACTCTGTCCTTAAGTATTTTAATAACCCTGTCCTTAAGTATCTGAATTTGTTATGCCAATAAAGGTTATGGTAATATATGAAAGCTCATACCAAGAACAAACTTGGTTGGTGTGCTGGTCCCAAGGGATATCCGATAGGCGAGGTCTAGTCCAGTCCAAGGTCAGTCCAAGCCAGAAGTCAGGAAGCCGAAGTCAGGAAGCCGAGGTCAGGAAGCCGAAGTAACAAAGCTGAGGTCAGGAAGCCGAGGTCAGGAAGCCGAGGTCAGGAAGCCGAGGTCAGGAAGCCGAGGTCAGGAAGCCGAAGTAACCAAGCTGAGGTCAGGAACGCAGGAACCAGGAACAGGAACTAGGCAGCACCGATGTTGCTCCTGCAACTTGGGTCTGGGACTGGCTGGCTTTTATCTGCCCCGAGGCAAAGGGCGGCTCCGATCCTCAGGTGCCTCGCCTCTCCTGGCTTGGAGGCGAGCACTCCTCCTGCGGGAACTTAGTTCCCTTCGCCTCTCTGCCCTTAGCCTTTGCAGCTCAGGAGAAGCTGGAGGGTTACCGGACCCAGAGGCAACCTCAGCTTCCCCTGACTGGGTGGGGAGTGGAGCACCTGCAGGCAATAAGTCCTCCATCCCATTAGAAGCCAGATCAACCTCAGCCGATGCCTGCACCTGAGGATCCAGCACAGGTGAGTCCCCTTGAGACTCAGGCCCCAGCCCTGGCTCTGCTGGTTCTGGAGGCAGTGAATCCTGTGCAGGCTGGGATCCCTCAGGTTCAGCGTCTGAGTCTGACTCCCAGGTCATCACACCATCCCCCCTCCCAGGCCCCCCCCTCAACCGAGGGGCCGGACCAGGCTTGCTGGGGTAAGTCGCATGGAAATCACGGAGGCGGACAGGCGCGTGGACGTTCTCCGCTGGTTCCCACGACCGATCCTCGGGCCCATACCCCTTCCAGTCGATGAGGTATTGGAGCTTCCCCCTGCGGTATCGGGAGTCAAGAATGTGCTCCACCTCATACTCGGGCTCCCCCTGAACCAAAACTGGCTGCGGTCGTGGATGGTCTGGGTGGAACTCGTCTGGCGGGGCGACCGGACTGAGTAGGGACCGGTGGAATACCGGGTGGACCTTCAGGGTCGCGGGTAACCGGAGACGGAATGCCACAGGTGAGACACGGTCCACGATCGGAAATGGGCCGGTGAAGCGGGCATCCAGCTTCCGCGAAGGCCGAGAGGGGTGCAGGTGGCGGGTGGAGAGCCATACCAGGTCTCCGACATGGAGTTCCGGCCCCTCCTGCCGGTGACGGTCGGCCTGGGCCTTATACGCGTCCTTGGCCTGGCTCAGTTGCTCCGTCAGAAGCTGCTGCTGTGACTGGAGCTCTTGTAGCCAGTTTGTCACTGCGGGAACTGCGGATGCCGGCAGTACGCTTGGAAACAACCGCGGGTGGTACCCATAGCTTGCCTGGAACGGGGTCTGTTGGGTGGAAGCGTGCACTGCGTTGTTATATGCGAACTCGGCCAACGCCAGGTGGTCGACCCAATCGTCCTGGTGGAAGCTGCAGTAGCACCGGAGGTACTGTTCCAACACCGCGTTTGCCCGTTCGGTCTGTCCATCCGTCTGTGGATGGTAGGCCGAAGATAGGCAGACCTCCGTCCCGAGAGCCTGATGTAGAGCGCGCCAGAACCGGGAGGTGAACTGGGCACCACGATCGGAGATCAAACGTTCCGATAGGCCATGTAAGCGGAAGACGTTTTGTAGGTACAGTTGCGCCGTCTCCTTGGCTGAGGGTACAGACGGGCACGGGGCGCAGTGCACCATTTTAGTGAAGTGGTCTGTGAATACCAGGAGGCAGGTACACTGACGGGATGGGGGTAGGTCTACCACGAAATCCAATGAGACCGTGTGCCATGGACGAGGGGGAACTGGCAGTGGCTGTAGCAGTCCCGCAGGTCTCCCGGTCGATCCCTTGGCTCGCCGGCAGACCTCGCACCCCCCAATGTACCGTGCCACGTCGGCCTTCAAGCGGGGCCACCAGAACTCCCGGCTGACCAGGTGGGTGGTCCGATACCTCCCGAAGTGGCCAGCTGCCGGGGCGTCGTGTGACATTTGGAGTACCTCGGCCCGCAAAGGCCCTGGTGGGATGTACAACCGACCACGGTGCATCAGCAAACCCTGGTGCACAACCAGTTCTGGGTATCGAGGACATGATCCACTGGCCAATTCCTGAATCCGTTCCTGAGCCCACGCGTCGACCCGTTGCTGCTTCCGCACTCGGTCCAGCAGCGACTCAGTCTCATGAACAGCCAGGAAAGCTGCTGGTGGGATGATCGTTGTTGGGGCCGCCTGCTGCACCGTCTCTGCAATGTCCTCCGGTTTCCGGGACAGTGCATCCGCCTTCTGGTTTTGGGAGCTGGGGATGTAGCGGATCCGGAACTGGAACCGGGAGAAGAACAGTGCCCACCGGATCTGCCGCTGGTTTAGCCTGCGAGTGGTCTGGAGGTACTCCAAATTCCGGTGGTCGGTTCTCACTTCCACCGGGTGTCGTGCCCCCTCAAGATGATGGCGCCAGACCTCAAAGGCCACCTTGATGGCCAGTAGTTCCCGCTCCCACACGGTATAGTTACGCTCCGCCGGAAGGAGCTGCCGGGAGTAGTAGGCGCAGGGTAACAGTGGCGCATCTGGTCCGTGTTGCTGGGACAAGACGGCACCGAGAGCCGTACTGGAGGCGTCAGTCTCCACCACGAAGGGACGAGAGGGATCAGGATGCTGCAAAATTGGCGCCTTCTGGAAACAGGCTTTCAATCCCTGGAATGCCACCTCAGCCTCCTCATCCCAGGCGAAGGGCGTCTTGGGGCGCAGCAGTCGGGTCAACGGGGTGGTGCGATGAGCATAGTCCGCAATGAATGTCCGGTAATAGTTGGCGAACCCCAAAAACCGCTGTAGGTCCTTGCGGTTCCGCGGCGCCGCCCACTCTCGAACCGCAGACACCTTCCCGGGGTCCATCTGTACACCGTCAGGGGAGAGTCGGTGTCCGAGGAAGTCCACTGACCGCTGGTGGAACTCGCACTTGCTGAGCTTAGCGTACAGGCGGTGCTCCCGCAAGCGCTGCAACACGGTCCGGACATGACTCTCGTGGCGAGCTGGGTCACGGGAATAAATCAGAATGTCATCGAGGTACACCACCACATACTTGTCGAGCAAGTCCTGGAACACGTGGTTGATGTACCGTTGGAACACGGCGGGCGCGTTGCATAGTCCGAACGGCATGACCAGGTACTCGAACTGCCCATAACGGGTCCCGAATGCGGTCTTCCACTCATCCCCGGCACGGATCCGAATCAAGTTGTAAGCCCCCCGGAGGTCCAGTTTGGTGAACATCTGCGCCCCTTGCACCCGCTCCAGCAACTCTGCAATTAGGGGCAAGGGATACCGGTCTGGGATGGTGATCTTATTCAGGGCTCGGTAATCATGGCAGAGGCGAAGCTCCCCACACTTCTTCTTAACGAAGAGTACTGGAGCGGCGGTGGGAGAGGTAGAGGGCCTAATGAACCCCCGCTCCAGGTTCTTGTGAAGGAAGTCCTGTAAGGCTTCACGCTCTGGCTCCGAAAGAGAGTATAGGCGACTCACAGGCAGAGGCGCCCCAGGCTGGAGGTCTATGCCGCAGTCAAAAGACCGATGAGGAGGCAGCCGGTCTGCCCCCTGTTCCTCGAACACGTCTACGTAGTCCCGGTACACGGCGGGGAGCGTTGACGCAGCCTCCCCCATGGAGGCGGCCGAAAGCATCTCGGACTGAGCAATCGAACCCGAGTCTGGGAAGCGTACAGTTCGATTGACCCAATTGATCTGAACATTGTGAGACTCCAGCCAGTCCATCCCCAGCACCAGGGGAAACCGGGGCATGGTGGCAATGTCCAGGGTACGCACCTCCCGGTGCTGCTGGTGGCACAGGACCAAGGGCTGGGTCTCCCGAGTAACGGCGCCTGACCGCAAGAGCCGTCCGTCGATTGCCTCCACCTGCACCGGTTCTGGCTTGTTCTGGAGCGGCACCCGATGCTGAGCGGCGAAGGCAGAGTCCATATAGGAGCGGGTTGCCCCTGAATCCACCAGAGCGTGGGTGAGAATCCAGGGCCCGCCTGGGGGGTATAGACGCACTGGGATCATGAGGTGTTGCAATTCCACTGGTGAGGGCCCATCATGCGATGCTTGGGACCCCAGATAGCCTGGGCCATTGGCTACTGGGGTTGGCGGTTTCCCTGCGGCTGGCGTTTCTCGGGGCAGGTTCGGGCGTAGTGTCCACTCCCCCCGCAGTAGAGACACAGGTTTCCCTCCCGACGTCGTGTCTTCTCCGAAGGGGAGAGGCGAGGCCGTGCTGCCCCGAGCTGCATCGGCTCCTCCAGTGACTCGGCTCTGGCCGTGGAACTGCTGGGGAGCACTGGAGTCGGGAGCCCAGAGTGCTGGCGGGCCCGGGCCTGGCGCCGGTCCTCCAACCGATCGTCTATCTGTAGACTCCGTTGGATGAGGGCCTCCAGCGTGGCGGGGCGATCCAAGGTGGCCAGCTGGTCCAGTATCTCGTCCGAAAGCCCCTCGAGATACTGGTCCCGAAGTGCGGAATCGTTCCAGGTCAAGTCCTGCGCCAACAGCCGAAATTCCATGGCATAGGCGGCCACTGTGGACTTGCCCTGTTTCAACCACCGAATTGCCCGATTGGCTTGACTCGCCTTCTGAGGGTTGGCGAACGCGGTTTCAAAATGGTTGCAAAACCCCGTATAGTCTGTCAGCAAGGGGGAGTCTTGCCGGAGCAGCGGCAACGCCCACTTGGCCGCCTGGTCCTTCAGCAAGCTGATCAGGAAGTGCACCTTGGTGCGGTCGTCGGGGAAATCCCGGGCTCGCCCCTGGATATACAGTTTGGCCTGGGCGAGAAACATGGGAAAGCTGCCCGGGGACCCATCGAACTTTTCTGGCAGGGCCACTGGGTACTTGCCTGGAGCTGGGACGCCGGCACCAGGAGCCGGTAAGACGTCCAAACGCTGCTGAAGCGCCGTAACCGCATTGCTCAGCTGCTGCACTGTGTGGGTCAAGACCTGGTTCTCCTGGGCCAATGCCGCCAGCGCAGCCGCCTGGTCAGTCATAATGACCGGTTCCTCCCGAACGCACCCCAACGAAGGGGGAGTGCGGGTGTGGCAGGAGCAAACTGTGCTGGTCCCAAGGGATATCCGATAGGCGAGGTCTAGTCCAGTCCAAGGTCAGTCCAAGCCAGAAGTCATGAAGCCGAAGTCAGGAAGCCGAGGTCAGGAAGCCGAAGTAACAAAGCTGAGGTCAGGAAGCCGAGGTCAGGAAGCCGAGGTCAGGAAGCCGAGGTCAGGAAGCCGAGGTCAGGAAGCCGAGGTCAGGAAGCCGAGGTAACCAAGCTGAGGTCAGGAAGCCGAGGTCAGGAAGCCGAGGTCAGGAAGCCGAGGTCAGGAAGCCGAAGTAACAAAGCTGAGGTCAGGAAGCCGAGGTCAGGAAGCCGAAGTCAGGAAGCCAAAGTCAGGAAGCCAAAGTCAGGAAGCCGAGGTCAGGAAGCCGAAGTAACAAAGCTGAGGTCAGGAAGCCGAGGTCAGGAAGCCGAGGTCAGGAAGCCGAGGTCAGGAAGCCGAGGTCAGGAAGCCGAGGTCAGGAAGCCGAGGTCAGGAAGCCGAAGTAACCAAGCTGAGGTCAGGAACGCAGGAACCAGGAACAGGAACTAGGCAGCACCGATGTTGCTCCTGCAACTTGGGTCTGGGACTGGCTGGCTTTTATCTGCCCCGAGGCAAAGGGCGGCTCCGATCCTCAGGTGCCTCGCCTCTCCTGGCTTGGAGGCGAGCACTCCTCCTGCGGGAACTTAGTTCCCTTCGCCTCTCTGCCCTTAGCCTTTGCAGCTCAGGAGAAGCTGGAGGGTTACCGGACCCAGAGGCAACCTCAGCTTCCCCTGACTGGGTGGGGAGTGGAGCACCTGCAGGCAATAAGTCCTCCATCCCATTAGAAGCCAGATCAACCTCAGCCGATGCCTGCACCTGAGGATCCAGCACAGGTGAGTCCCCTTGAGACTCAGGCCCCAGCCCTGGCTCTGCTGGTTCTGGAGGCAGTGAATCCTGTGCAGGCTGGGATCCCTCAGGTTCAGCGTCTGAGTCTGACTCCCAGGTCATCACAGTTGGTCTCTAAGGTGCTACTGGAAGGAATTTTTTAATTTTGTTTCGAATCCTAGTAAAGGTTCACCCCCTCCGTCCCCATTAATCTATGTCTCTCCTACGTTGGGTAATCTGAACTTGTTGCCGTTGCACTTTCTGTTCTATCACCTTCCAAGCCCATCTAGTCTTAGGCGAAGGGGGGGGGGTTGATTCAGGAATGCTGTCCAAGGACACCGAATCTGCCAGCTGTCTCATCTACTGCCATTTCCTTTTCTAGCTGTCCCTCACCCAGTATTTCCCAGCTTTCCCTCTCTGCAATATGGCCCTTCTGCAAACTACTGTCCTAAATCAATACTGCCCTCCTGCCCTTGGGAAGGTTCAGAAACGGGGGGGGGGGCTCTCCCACCAATCCTCCTCAGTTCAGTCCCTGACACTTGGTCCTACTTGCAGGCTTCCCAGGGGCATCCGCTTGGCCACTGTGAGAACAGGATGCTGGGCTAGATGTCATCTTGATGAAAACCACAGCATATGGCTGTCACCGGAGGCATCTGCTGATAGCAGCTAGGACTTGACTGCATGGGTTGGGTTCCATTGCAAGAGCATCTTCAGAGAGCCAAGCCAGTTTACTACCCAGGACAATAAAACCACCCAGCGCGTTGTCAGTTTTGTCTGCTAGAGAGCAGGTTCTGTCTTGCCTTAGTGATCCTAAAAAAAGAGGCATTCATTCACCTGGTTAGAAGATGACACAACATGACTCACACACTCTTGCGAAGTCCAAACCTGTCTGTCTTGACCCAGTCACCTGGCAAACACAAAGGAAGAGCTCCGGAGGTGGTTACCCAAGACATTTCCCTGCCATCTGCCAACAAAGCAGATGAGCATCGCCCGGTTCGTGGTGCAGCTGGGCATTCAGGGCTGGAGCACAATTCAAAGTGTTGGCACTGACCTTTAAAGCCCTAAATGACCTCAGTCCAATATATCTGAAGGAGCGTCTCCACCCCCATCGATCTACCTGGACACTGAGGTCCAGCTCCGAGGATCTTCTGGCGGTTCCCTCGCTGCGAGAAGCCAAGTTACAGGGAACCAGGCAGAGGGCCTTCTCGGTAGTGACGCCCACCCTGTGGAACGCCCTCCCATCATGTCAAAGAGAAAAACAGCTACCAGACTTTTAGAAGACATCTGAAGGCAGCCCTGTTTAGGGAAGCTTTTAATGTTTGATGGATTACTGTATTTTAATGTTCTGTTGAAAGCCGCCCAGAGTGGCTGGGGAAGCCCAGCCAGATGGGCGGGGTATAAATATAAATTATTATTATTGTTATTAAGCCACACAAAGCATTCTATAGAGGTAGCCTCTTGATATAGTAGGTTTACTTGACTGTATCCCAACGTGAACGTATGCAGAGGAAGGCAACCAAGATGGTAAATGGTCTGGAGACCAAGCCTTATGATGAATGGCTGAGGGAGTTGAGGATGAGCCTGGAGAAGACTGAGAGATACTATGACGGTCATCTTCAAATATCCAAAGGACTGTCTCATGGATGGTGGGTGCAAGCATGCTTTCTGCTGCTCTGGAGGGTAGGATCCCATGGACTCAAATGACAAGAAAGCTAAATGTTAGGAAGAACCTTCTGGTGGTAAAAGCTGTTTGACAGTGGAATGGACCTCCTTGGAAGGTGGTAGACTCAAATAACACTTGGGCATCCCTTCCAGCTCTGCAATTCTATGATTCTATGAAGAACCCCTAGAAGTGTGCGGTGTAATCCAAAATGCTAAATGTTCCATATTCTGATCTGAAGATTACTTGGTCCTTTGATTAAGAGGTCACCTTCTGCACTGTGTTCCTAAAAGATCTGTGGCACCCTTGACTGCAAACCGTTTATTTCCCATCCAGTTTCTGCATGGTGCAGTATGTGCGAAGCCTCCCAGTCTCTCCCCATCGCACACCTGACCTTGGCCACGTCCTCGGAGGATGCGCAAGTCATAAAGGGAGACAGGAATGGGAAAGTGCCACGTTTTCTGCTACACCGAGCAAATTACCATGCCAATTCATCAAGGCAAACATATGGGGATCTGCTCTCTTCCTGCCTTTGCAACAAAGGCGTTCTTGACTGCAGGGGATGAACTGCAGACCTCTCCAGGAGTTTGCAGAGCGCTGAAACCACGGTTTCCGACTGGTGCGGCTCCTCTCACCCTTTTGGATACAACATCGAAGAACCATTAAGAGCCAGTGTGGTGTAGTGGTTAAGAGCGGTAGACTTGTAATCTGGTGAACCGGGTTCGCGTCCCCGCTCCTCCCCATGCAGCTGCTGGGTGACCTTGGGCTAGTCACACTTCTCTGAAGTCTCTCAGCCCCACTCACCTCACAGAGTGTTTGTTGTGGGGGAGGAAGCCACTTGGAGACTCCTTCGGGGAGTGATAAAGCGGGATATCAAATCCAAACTCTTCTAAGAGCTTGCTGGAGCAGGCCAGTCGCCCACATAGTCCAGCATGTTGTTGTCACAGTTGCCAACCAGATGCCTGTTGGAAGCCTGCAAGGAGGACCTGAGCCCGAGAGCCCTGTCTCCTCCTGTGGTTTCCAGCAACTGGCATTCAGAAGCACCACTGCCTCCATCTGTGGAAGAAGAGCCCTGCTTGAATGTAATAAAACCTCAAAGCAGTTTACAGGGGTTTTTTTTGGGGGGGGATGCTATAATTTTTATAGAAGTACATGACATCTCACAATAGTGAGATAGACAGATAGATAGATGATAGATAGATATTTAATATAAACATATGCGTAATACAGCAAAAGTGATAAGTGTAACCAATGCAAATGTATGCAGAAACAGAAAAAAAAATAAAACATGATGGGGAGGGAGAAATGGAAACAACTGAGAATACAATGGAGCATTTAACTATCACATATATTTTTTAAAAGAAAAATAGGCAAGTCAATTCATTTCTCAATAAAGCCTCTCCACGTGCTTATCTGTAGGGGGTTTAGTGGGCCGTTCAATTGAGTTAACATAGGAGAAAAACTTAAAAGATTCTTTTAAAAATTGACATGTTTTAAGTCTTTGTCTCATCATAGTGCAGAGCAAAATGGTGAGCAGCTATTTCCTGTTTCTGAGGAACTTCAAGCCCTCCTAACTTATCTTCCTTCTTAGAGTTCTTCATCTTTAAACCAGATTTGGATTGGCACACAGCCTTCCAAACAGAGAGCTGTCCTCTGTAGAATTTGACACGTGGCCACTTCATGCTTTAGCTCAGCTTTGCCCAATGTGTTGTCTTCTAGATGTTTTGAACCACAGCTCCCATCAGCCCCAGCCAGCATTGCCAATAGTCAGGGATGATGTGACTTGTAGTATACAGTGGTACCTTGGTTCTCAAACGCCTTGGTACTTGAACAACTTGGAACCAGAATGCTGCAAACCCGGAAGTAGGCCTAAGTGTTCTGGTTTGAGAACTTTTTTCGGAAGCCGAACGTGCTCCGTTTTGAGTGCCACACTTCCGATTTGAGCATTATGCTGACGATTTGAGTGCTACTCTGAGGTCTGCCTGTTTTTGCTATTTCTTTTGTGTTTTTGTGGCTTTTTTGTTTTGTTTTTGTGAAGAAGAAGAAGAGGAAGAGTTTGGATTTGATATCCCACTTTATCACTCCCCGAAGGAGTCTCAAAGCAGCTCACATTCTCCTTTCCCTTCCTCCCCCACAACAAACACTCTGTGGGGTGAGTGGGGCTGAGAGACTTCAGAGAAGTGTGACTAGCCCAAGGTCACCCAGCAGCTGCATGTGGAGGAGCGGGGAAGCGAACCCGGTTCACCAGATTACAAGTCCACCACTCTTAACCACTACACCACACTGGAACCCAGTTCAGCTACTGATTATTTGTGTGACTGCAGTACATTGTTTATTGCTTTCGTTTTATGGATCAGTGGTCTCGTTAGATAGTAAAATTCATGTCAAATTACTGTTTTAGGGGTTGTTTTTAAAAGTCTGGAACGGATTAATCTGTTTTGCACAACTTTCTATGGGAAAGCGCGCCTTTGGTTTTGGAACGCTTTGGTTTTGGAACGGACTTCCGGAAGGGATTAAGTTTGAGAACGAAGGCACAACTGTATATTTAACAATACTCTGAGAGCAACAGGTTATGGAGAGCTGCTTTAAGCTGTTGCTCCTCGGATGGTGGCAACTTCATGCTATGTGGCAAATCAGTTTTGAAGCTAAGAGGTTCTCTCCAAGCACAGCTCCGCGCTAGAGCAATCATTTTGCATGGAGGAGATCTGGAGTTCAGTCCCTGTCAGGGCCGGTGCGTCCATTTAGGCCAACTAGGCAACTGCCTAGGGCGCCAAAATGGAGGGGGCGCTGGCCAGCCTGCCCCTCGCCCCCCCGCCGCCCGGTACCGCCCCAACAAGCGGCGAAAATTGCGGCAGCGCGGGGCGCCTGGCGGCAGGGGGCGGGGCACCGCACGTCATGCGCAATGATGTCACGTGCCCCGCCCCCTCGCCTAGGGTGCCAGAAACCCTAGCACCGGTCCTGGTCCCTGTCATCGTCAGTTAGGAGGATGGAGCAGGAAACCCCACTGGGCTTACCCAAATAGCCCCCTGGATCTCTGCCCAGGTCTGCTAATGGCGATTGTAGCTGTACAAGTCCCAATGCAGATTCTCATTGTTTCCTCAAGGAGATAAGAGCTTCGATTCAGACAGATGGAGGGAGTGGAGGTGTGAAAAGTGCAAGGAAATGACAGGGCAGTTGATCAAGTTCAGATAGATCCTGGATGAATGAAAGCAAAGGGTGGATTATTGTGACCGGGAGCAAAGCCACGATCACACGAAGATGTTGAGATGAGGCTATAAAGCAGGGGTCAGCAACCTTTTTCAGCTGTGGGCCGGTCCACCGTCCCTCCGACCATGTGGGGGGCTGGGCTATATTTGGGGGGGGGGATGAATGAATTCCTATGCCCCACAAATAACCCAGAGATGCATTTTATTTTTTTTTCTAAAAAAATTATTGGTTTTAACAAAATAATACCATTGAAGAAAAACAGACAATATTAAACAAAAAACAAAACAAAAACCCGACAACAATAATACACATAAAAACATACATGATTCCTTTCCTAATAATCCTTCTTATCATTGTGGGTTGACTTCCTCCTATCCTCTCTTCCTGCGTTCATTGTATATCATCTTTAGTAATTTCTTGACATCATTAAAACATTTTTAATTAATTAACCTCAAATATCTCTTCTATCCTAATGTCAATATCATTTATTCCAACAATTATAAACCTTAAATCAGTGATGGCTAACCTTGACACTCCAGATGTTTTGGAACTACAACTCCCATCATCCCTAGCTAACAGGACCAGTGGTCAGGGATGATGGGAGTTGTAGTTCCAAAACATCTGGAGTGTCAAGGTTAGCCATCACTGCCTTAAATCTATCCTCTAAGTTGATGCATTTTAAATAAAAGGACACATTCTACTCATGTAAAAACACCAGGCAGGCCCCACAAATAACCCAGAGATGCATTTTAAATAAAAGGACACCTTCTACTCATGTAAAAACACCTGGCAGGCCCCACAAATAACCCAGAGATGCATTTTAAATAAAAGGACACGTTCTACTCATGTAAAAACACACTGATTCCCAGACCGTCCGCGGGCCGGATTGAGAAGGCGATTGGGCCACATGGGGCCCGCGGGCCTTAGGTTGCCTACCCCTGCTATAAAGTGAGCACAGACTGATGGGCTGGGGGTTCCCGGAGGTTCCTGACGTTGCACGATTTGCACGTGGACCCCCGGAGCCAAACCCTCATGTAAGACACAAGCCCACTGTACAGACAAATGTGTGGTTTGAGCAGAGCTATCAGCTTTTGGCACCGGAAATCGAAATTTATGAACTTGTATAAGATATATGAATTGGATACATGAATTTCCATTCTTCCCTCCAAACAATCCCCAAAGTGCCCTCTCCTTTTTGCAAATCTGTATTTGCAGACACTGCCAACTGGAACGAAAATACATCGCCTCTCCGTTAACCGAGTCATCGAGGACAATGTTCGACAAGACTTATTACAAGACCATTTACATACAGGGATGGTGCAATATTCGAACAATGTCAGCCCGGAGGAGCAGCTTAGTTTCTGAGCAAAAAGAGCTGTTATCTTCCATGGCCTGCATGTGAACCTCCCTGAAACATTTGGCTGACCACTCCGTGAGAAGGACTCTGGACAAGGTGGACCCTGGGCCTGATCCAGCAGGGCTCCCATTCAGCTACTATTTTTTAAAACTTCTCCAATGCAATTTAAAATAAAACAGCAATTTATTTAGTTTTTTAAAAGGTGGGTCCCAAAAATATCCACCTCAAGTGAAAAAGCCAGGGAAAGAGGGGCATATTCAACATTCTCCAAAAGCTGTGCAATGAGGGTGGCAGACACATATTTATGGGGAAAGAGTTCTGCAACTTTGGGGCCACCACAGAGAAGACCCTCGCCCAGACCACCACCTCTTAAGTTTTTAATGGGAAGTTTTTAATGTTTGATGTTTTATCGTGGTTTTAATATACTGTTGGGAGTTGCCCAGAGTGGCTGGGGAAACCCAGCCAGATGGGCGGGGTCTAAATAATAAATAACTATGATGATTATTATTCTTATAGGTGGGTCTGTATCAAGACCTTGTATCGCTGAGTTGTCCTGTTCACTGGTTGGTCCCTCAGACCTTGTGGTGGGCCGGACTATATTTTTTTGGGTGTGTGTGTGAAATGAGCCGGCGTACAGCTTCCGGGTCATGTGGCCAGCATGACAAAGCCGCTTCTGGCGAACCAGAGCAGTGCACGGAAACACCATTTACCTTCCCGCCGGAGCGGTACCTATTTATCTACTTTCACTTTGACATGCTTTCGAACTGCTAGGTTGGCAGGAGCAGGGACAGAGCAATGGGAGCTCACCTTGTCGCGGGGATTCGAACTGCTGACCTTCTGATCAGCAAGCCCTAGGCTCTGTGGTTTAACCCACAGCGCTACCCGCGGTAGGTAAAATAGAAACATCGCCACCCGACTCCACCCCCACCCACCATTCCCCCCTCCACCTCTTCCCCCCCTTTCTTCCTAATGTCACGCTAATATTTCAACAAATGAACCTGATCTGTAGAAAATGCAACTTGAAAAAAGAGATATTGCACATACTTTTGTAAACCAAGAAATCTTTAATAATAAAAAAGAACACACCCAAGTAAAAACAATTAAAACTAAAGAGAGATTAAAACACGCCAACATCTGCATGCCTGGAAGACTTACCTAAACAAAAGTGTTTTAAGCAGGGGCTGAAAAGAAAACAGCAAAGGCACCTTCCTGATGTCAATTGGCAGGGAGTTCCAAGGGTAATAATAATAAATAATAATAATTTTTATTTGTACCCTGCCCTCCCCGGCAAAGGCAGGTAGGTGCTGCCTCAGTAAAAGATCGATTTTGTACGAGTGCGGAAGAATATTGTGTGGCTGGCTGGCACCCTGTTACCCTTCCAGGACACTCCATTCCATTCCCCCTCTCCCCTAGTTTTTTGTTCCCCACCCAACTGTCAATCAGCACAAACACTGGAGTTTCACCAGCCTGCCTGAGAGGTGGTGTCTTGGTTTCATAAGCAATGATACACTCTGTCTGAAAAATGGATTCAGAGACAGAAAGGGACCTGCACCCAGCATGGAGGGCTCTGGTTAAAGCCAGCCACTCAGCTATGCCCACTTCCAGGCGACTCCATTCCGTTCCCTCTCCTCCGTGGTTTCCCGACTATCTTTCCAACATTCGCTGGCCACTGAGCATGCTAATTCCTGGTTGGGCTGTTGGGGGTTTGCCTGCTCTTTGGTGAATTTCCCCAGGCCCCAAATATTTTGTGTGCTACTGTGAATGGCTGGGTTTCTCTGAGTTTTCTATAATTCTCTCTTGCGGGTGAATGGTGCAGTTTTGGCCACACAAGCGGTAGCCCCTGGAGAAGGGAGTTGACTAGTGGCATATTTAGGATAATGGATTTCCTGCACTCCTAGACTTAAAGGTAAAGGGACCCCTGACCATTAGGTCCAGTCGTGTCCGACTCTGGGGTTGCGGCGCTCATCTCGCTTTATTGGCCAAGGGAGCCGGCGTACAGCTTCCGGGTCATGTGGCCAGCAGGACTAAGCCGCTTCTGGCGAACCAGAGCAGCGCACGGAAACGGCGTTTACCTTCCCGCAGGAGAGGTACTTATCTATCTACTTGCACTTTGACGTGCTTTCGAACTGCTAGGTGGGCAGGAGCAGGGACCGAGCAACAGGAGCTCACCCCGTTGCGGGGATTTGAACTGCCGACCTTCTGATCAGCAAGCCCTAGGCTCTGTGGCACCTGGGTCCCTACTAGACTTACTTGGAGGCAAATGTCTAACAGTGAAATGCTGCACAGTCTACTCAAAGGTAAGACCTTTGGAGTTTAATGATGCTTAGCTCCTTAGCAACTTTGCCTAGAGCTGTGCAGGCCACATCCCACTCACTAATTGCAAGAAATTTTAAATGGCAGCTCTGTGAAAACATCTTGGTGCAGATAAGGCCCCTTTCAAGGGAACAGAAGGCAAGCAAGGGATTCGTTCCAGGATAGTAAGAGCGCTGCTGCCATCTCCTGGCTCTTGTGACACATTAATAGGCTGGCAACTGTCTGCCACAAGAGACAATGGAGTTCGCCTCCGGGGGTGAAGTCAAACTGCTGTGCTAGCAGCACTGAAGTCACCTCTCCGGGGAACAAGCCTGGGCAGTTTGTCTGGGCTGCCCAGATGACAAGACCCCCCTCTCTGCCTCACTGATGGGGTCTAAAGGAAAGCAGAGCAGAAGAAGAAGAGAAGAGTTTGGATTTGATATCCCGCTTTATCACTACCCGAAGGAGTCTCAAAGCGGCTCACATTCTCCTTTCCCCTCCTCCCCCACAACAAACACTCTGTGAGGTGAGTGGGGCTGAGAGACTTCAGAGAAGGGTGACTAGCCCAAGGTCACCCAGCAGCTGCATGTGGAGGAGCGGAGACGCGAACCCGGTTCCCCAGATTACGAGTCTACTGCTCTTAACCACTACACCACACTGGCTCTCAAGACGTTTGGCACTAACCGGGCTTCAGGAGTTGCCGGAAGGAGGTATACAAGGAGCCATCCCTTTTTAAAAATTTTTTTAATAAATCTTTATTGGTTTTAACAAACTTAAAATATACATACACATACACATATCTCCTCTCTCTCATAACATACATTCTTAACATTTATTCCCCTGATTTACCCCTCTTTTCCTCCCTTTCTTCTTTCCTCCCCCCACCCTCCCCTCCCCCCATATCCTTCTACATTCTTACTCACCTATACATCCCACTCTTTCCCCCTATCCACACTTTCTCCCCCCTCCCTCCTTTAACTTTCCAAACTCTCTCCCCCCTCCCTCCTTAAAACTGACCTCCTAAAGTTTTTCCTCATGAATCCACTTTCCTCCTCTTGTTACATTGCATTATATCCTGTTTTCATAATTATTTCTCTCTATAACCTATTCAATAATATAGTAATCAACTATAAAGTTCTTATCCTCTATGGACAAGGAGCCATCCCATGGTCTTTGGGACTCCACTCTGGATTTGAGTAGGGTTTACTCCATAGCCTTTTCTTCTCCTGGAGATATCCCACAAGGCGGCGGAGGTTTAGGATCAGAGTTTTCCTTCTCCTAAGTGGGCTCCCTTCCCAGGTTGACAAACCCCACCTGCCCCTCACTTCCATCTGCACTCTACGTGGGGCTACCTTTGAAGGTGACCCGCAAACTACAACTAATCCAGAATGCGGCAGCCAGACTGGTGACTGGGAGCGGCCACTGAGACCATATAGCACCGGTCTTGAAAGACCTACACTGGCTCCCAGTATGTTTCCGAGCACAATTCAAAGTGTTGGTGTTGACCTTTAAAGCCCTAAATGGCTTCGGTCCAGTAGACCTGAAGGAGCGTCTCCACCCCCATCGTCCAGCCCGGACACTGAGGTCCAGCTCTGAGGGCCTTCTGGCTGTTCCCTCGCAGCGAGAAATGAGGTTACAAGGAACCAGGCAGAGGGCCTTCTCGGTAGTGGCGCCCGCCCTATGGAACGCCCTCCCTTCAGATGTCAAGGAAATAAACAACTACCTGACATTTAGAAGACATCTGAAAGCAACCCTGTTTAGGGAAGTTTTTAATGTGTGACATTTTAATGTATTTTTTATTTTTGTTGGAAGCCGCCCAGAGTGGCTGGGGAGACCCAGCTAGATGGGCGGGGGTACAAGTAATAATAATAATAATAATAATAATAATAATAATAATAATAATAATTACAAAACATGCAGAAACCACCTTATTTATCATTGAACTCCCTATTGGTCTTGTACGTTTAATCCACGGGAGCCTGTCTTTGCACGCAGAAGAAGATCATTAATAGGCAGTACTCTACTAACATTTGCCCAGTTTAATTAGAGTAGCAATTAGAGCTTTTGAGAAGATGGGGGGATATTTCCTGGTGTGCGTGGAAGGGAAACCCTTAATAGTCACATTCCTTCAAGGTTATGTGTTGCTGTCAACTATTGTTTCACCTGCAGCTTTTTGCGCCACTTTTATTTCCTGGGTGGATCTTCTTCCTCTTTCCCAGCCAATCAGGGATCACAGTATGACCATGATAACATTCTTATTGTGTTACAGATAGTATTATTATCGTGTTACGTCTTGTGGGTGTTTTGCTCTTCTCAGGAGGCTTGTGTGGAATGAGGGGTTGTCAGAAAACCCCACGTTCTGCAGAGACTGGATCTGACTGGGAGAACCTCCAGAATGGATCCCATCCCAGGAGGGCCTGCAAATTTAAAAGGCACCAAACACCAGCCTCGGTTGTGAAGGAAAAACCAGGAATGCACTTCCTGCCTGCCAATTTTTACTCTGCAGCTGTGCTTCCACTTGTACCACATCTGATGTCATATGGTCCCAGCCAATCAGGGATCATATGGTGTCAGGTGTGGGGCAGGTGGCTTGGGGAAAACAGCCACAAGGGCTAAATTAGGTCTCCCATGTGGCCTGTGGGCTGGAGGTCTCCCATGTCTGCCCTACAATTTCATCTTCAGCCCCTCCATCTCCCGCAGCCTCCGAAAGAAGATTGGATGGCACTTTCTGGCCTGAAAGGGTGGTTTTGCCCTTTCTGTGGGATGTAAACACTAGAGCAGTCAAGTACAACAATGCTAGAGCAGACATGAAGGTGTCTCAGTCCTCCAGCCACAACTTCCTGGTCACCTGGACTGAGACAACTTCCTCTTGCAGCTAGAAGTGGGAGTGGCCTTACCTGGGCAGGTCAGAACAAAACCCACAGGTCAACAGCCATTCTCTCTCTCTCTTGGATCTACTACCTCATGAAAGCAACATCTTAGGAAGGATGCTCAGTTGGCTTCCAGCCAACTGGGGCCTAATGGACTTCTCTCCCACATGGAGAAATTCCAATTGTATATATCTTTACTATGCATAAACCTGCCTTCTTTTGGGATCTTGCTGTCTCCAATTGAATGTCCGTGAGTAAATCTTTTATATCTTTTTATAGAAGACGTGTGCTGTGTCTTATTTGGAAGAGGGACAAAAGGGGAAATATATAGTAATAAACCAGGAAACTAGATTAAATTGATTCTAGTGAATCAAAGCAACTTTCCGCTGTGTGTGTTTTAAAAGGGAATGTTACTTTGCTAGTTAAACTTGCAAACGCAAGCCAGGAAGAGATATATTAATTAATATATCATCATCCACGTTCCCAAACATTCCCACACTTTCAACACAGCACTCACTTTTTGACAGACTCTTCAGCAAAACTCACCTCTCCACAGATATTGCTACTGGCATATCTCGACGCTCGTGTCTTCGAGTCTGTCAGGGCTGTCCACAGCTCATTTGCCAACACGCAGAGTAGGAGATTTATAGAAGTACTTTTGTTGGTTTTAACAAAGGAGTTAGGCAGAGAGGTGATAGAACCACAACAGTGAGGAATATATTGATCCGGATAATGCTGAGAGTCATTCGCTCTGGAGGGGAGATGAGGTCTCTTCTCCTGCTTTTGGCCAAATCTAGCCCTTCTCTTGTGAGTGGCAGGGACTTTTGTCACTCCAGATGGCCTGGGAGCAGAGAGAAAGGAATAATATTGCACAGAGACCAATGGGTTGTTGTTTTCTTAAAATCTCAAGATGACAAGCCAATCGTGTCTACAGGTTAAAGGTAAAGGTAAAGGGACCCCTGACCGTTAGGTCCAGTCGTGTCCGACTCTGGGGTTGCGGCGCTCATCTCGCTTTATTGGCTGAGAGCCGGCGTACAGCTTCCGGGTCATGTGGCCAGCATGACAAAGCTGCTTCTGGCGAACCAGAGCAGCGCACGGAAACGCCGTTTACCTTCCCGCGGGAGCGGTACCTATTTATCTACTTGCACTTTGACGTGCTTTCGAACTGCTAGGTGGGCAGGAGCAGGGACTGAGCAATGGGAGCTCACCCCGTCGCGGGGATTTGAACTGCCGACCTTCTGATCGGCAAGCCCTAGGCTCTGTGGTTTAACCCACAGCGCCACCAGGGTCTACAGGTTAGCCATCACTAATCCACCGAGAAGCTATGATTCAAAACCTTTCTGCTAGCATGAAATGCATTTCCCCCCCTGCACACTGTTATCTCCTATGAACATTTTGGCAGACATCACTTGGCAGGAGAACCACGTAGCAAAATCCGCAGAGGTTTGAATTTCAAAAGATGGCTGAGATTTGGTTCGCGTCTTGTTTCAGAAAGTGCAAATTGGGAATATTTGCCTTTCATTGTGAATCAAATCGCTTTTCTTCCCAATTCTTACTTCAGTGTACACCAGAGGTAGGCAACCCAAGGTCCGGGTCCCAGATACAGCCCAATCGCCTTCTCAATCCGGCCCATGGACGGTCCAGGAATCAGCGTGTTTTTACATGAGTAGAATGTGTACTTTTATTTAAAATGCATCTCTGGGTTATTTGTGGGGCATAGGAATTCGTTCATATTTTTCCCCCAAAATATAGTCTGAGGGACGGTGGACCGGCCCACAGCTGAAAAAGGTTGCTGACCCCTGGTCTACACCTTCATTTTGCCCAGGCCTTCTTAGGGCAGAACTGCATGTTATGTGCCAATCAATCAATCAATCAATCAAATCATTCGCCAGCATTTTAAAACAACACTTCCTTGGTGTTTATGAGACACTTTGATTTGATACAAAGATCATGTATTGACACAGAATGCAAAAGGAGAACATGCAACTTACCATTTATGTTCAGGTGGCAAGGTTATGCACCCTCCCATAAACCCATTGATTCTCCCTTGAAAGTGCTCTCTACCCACCAGCCCAATCTCTCTTTCCCTCTCCCACATCTGATGATAAGACTCCATCAGTCTCAGACAGCACGGGTGGCACTGTGGTTTAGATCACACTGCCACCCGTGTCCCTACAATGGGTGGGGAAACCCAGCCAGATGGATGGGGTATTAATAAATCATCATCATCATCATCATCACCACCACCAACAATAACTTAATGGTATCTGAAGGGCGATTCTAGATGATTTTTTAAACAACCTGTCAGGTTCTCTTACCGGTTGTTCAATAGAAATGCCAAACCATCTTGTCTTTAAGTCTTTTTATTAAGTGCCAAGCTATTTACAGTGCAGAGCTCAGTCTTATCATGTCTGCTCAGTCACTAGCAGAATCCAGAAGTGCCTCCCTCCTGTTTTGGCGCCAACACCAAAGCCTCGGCATCCTGAATTGCCGCCTTCTCCTCCTACGTGAGATATGCCCCGGAACTGACGCCTCCCCCTCCGAGCGAGTCTGCTGGGTGGTGCCAGGCCTCCCAGTAACTCCCTGGACACTTGGCACTCCCTGGCTCCCAGCCACTAACTGCTCCTCCCCCGAAACGGGACTGCCAGATTCACTCGAAGATGAATCTGTTGCTAACACAGGTTGCGGCTCTCTGTAAACACTCAGAGCTGGACTGGCAGGGGTGGGCAGATGCCTGACACAACCAAACCAATCTTGAAACATCAACAATTGCATTCCCCCTTCCTCTCTCCCCTGCTTTCTTGCTTCCAAAGAGGGCTGCTCAAGGAATTTAATCTCTGCAAATTCTGAATCCCAATGCAAACTTCCCAGTTGCCTCCTGGGCTCATGCGTGGTTCCCCAAACGCTGCGAGAGGTACTTACGAGATGAACCTGACTCGAAGAGTTCTTGGACGGAAGCGACTTCCGTGATGGTGCTCGGTTGCACCCAGACGGGGGCAGACTTTTGGGTGATGCTGCTCCTGCTTCGGCCAGCGACTCTCCTCCTCGGCAGATCTCCGCCCCACTTCCTGAGCAGGCAGGCAGTCACCTCAGAAGCTGCCACTTGAACGCCATGGCTGGGTGCCTCCACAAGCTTATCGAGCGCTGAAACAGGAGGGGCAGAGGCATCAGGGGACCAACTCTTCAAGTAACAAGAGCAGATATGCCAATAGAACCTGACTACTACTACTACTACTACTACTACTACTACTACTACCAGAGACCAAATCGCAAATATGCGCTGGATTATGGATAAAGCTAGAGAGTTCCAGAAAAACATCTACTTCTGCTTCATTGACTATGCAAAAGCTTTTGACTGTGTCGACCACAGCAAACTATGGTAAGTTCTTAAAGAAATGGGAGTGCCTGATCACCTCATCCGTCTCCTGAGAAATCTCTATGTGGGACAAGAAGCTACAGTTAGAACTGGATATGGAATAACTGATTGGTTCAAAATTGGGAAAGGAGTACGACAAGGCTGTATATTGTCTCCCTGTTTATTTAACTTATATGCAGAATTCATCATGCGAAAAGCTGGACTGGATGAATCCCAAACCGGAATTAAGATTGCCAGAAGAAATATCAACAACCTCAGATATCCAATTTCATTGTACTTGTACAATGACAATAAAGAAATCTTGAATCTTGAATCTTGAATATGCTGATGATACAACCTTGATGGCAGAAAGTGAGGAGGAATTAAAGAACCTTTTAATGAGGGTGAAAGAGGAGAGCGCAAAATATGGTCTGAAGCTCAACATCAAAAAAACTAAGATCATGGCCACTGGTCCCATCACCTCCTGGCAAATAGAAGGGGAAGAAATGGAGGCAGTGAGAGATTTCACTTTCTTGGGTTCCATGATCACTGCAGATGGTGACAGCAGTCACAAAATTAGAAGACGCCTGATTCTTGGGAGAAAATGGGAAATTAAAAGATGCCTGCTTCTTGGGAGAAAAGCAATGAAAAACCTAGACAGCATCTTAAAAAGCAGAGACATCACCTTGCCAACAAAGGTCCGTATAGTTAAAGCTATGGTTTTCCCAGTAGTGATGTATGGAAGTGAGAGCTGGACCATAAAGAAGGCTGATGGCAGAAGAATTGATGCTTTTGAATTCTGGTGCTGGAGGAGACTCTTGAGAGTCCCATGGACTGCAAGAAGATCAAACCTATCCATTCTGAAGGAAATCAGCCCTGAGTGCTCACTGGAAGGACAGATCCTGAAGCTGAGGCTCCAAGACTTTGGCCACCTCAGGAGAAGAGAAGACTCCCTGGAAAAGACCCTGATGTTGGGAAAGATGGAGGGCACAAGGAGAAGGGGACGACAGAGGACGAGATGGTTGGACAGTGTTCTCAAAGCTACCAACATGAGTCTGACCAAACTGCGGGAGGCAGTGGAAGACAGGAGTGCCTGGCGTGCTCTGGTCCATGGGGTCACGAAGAGTCGGACACGACTAAACAACAACAACTACTACTAGAGAGCCAGTGTGGTGTAGTGGTTAAGAGCGGTAGACTCGTAATCTGGGGAACCGGGTTCGCGTCTCCGCTCCTCCCCATGCAGCTGCTGGGTGACCTTGGGCTAGTCACACTTCTCTGAAGTCTCTCAGCCCCACTCACCTCACAGAGTTTTTGTTGTGGGGGAGGAAGGGAAAGGAGAATGTGAGCCGCTTGGAGACTCTTTCGGGTAGTGATAAAGCGGGATATCAAATCCAAACTCTTCTCTTCTTCTTCTACTATATACTGCTGCTGCCGCTGCTGCCCAGGACTGATCTGCTGGGAGCCCTACTTCTCTCAGACTTAACGGTCTCGTCTTATATTACCCCTTTTATCAAAATTTAAACCCTTGCAATATTATCTGGAATTTATTCCTGAAATCCTACGCAAATTCCCTTTGGAAGACTCTTTGAGCTCAGTATCCTATGCTGTGGCCAAATTTTGCCACTTAGCCATCAAAAAACGTAAATCGCTTCTGCTGGAAAATACCCTCTGAATTTCTTTTGAGCCATTGGGTCCCCCCCCCCCCCCAATCCTTGGGATTTTGATGCCTTGTAGCGATATTCTGATCGCTGGTTTGGAATTACACTGTACTGTATTATATTGCTGGCTTTTGCTGTAATAAACTGAGTTGAGCTGAGTTGAGACTTAACATTCCCACATACTTTCTGTGCAATTCGCTACTTGCATTGTTAGAAAACCCCTACAATGGAAGGGAGAAACAGGAGAAGTATCCTGGAGTAGGTCTCGCAAGCAGAGCTGCTGCTGCTGCCCTCCTTCGAAACCCTACGGAGGAGACTTTTGGGTGACTTACAGGCCAGCAGAAGCAGCCGCAAAGTCTCATCTAGCTCTGTCAGCAGCATGCATTCCAGAATGACTCCTGGAGGAAAGAAGTCAAACAAGGACAGGTCAGGTATCTGGTGCCATCTTAGCTATAAAATCCCCAGAGTGGTTTAATAAAAAAAAAAATAATAATCATAATTTTTTATTTGTACCCCGCCCTCCCTGGCCGGAGCCGGGCTCAGGGCGGCTAACATCATAAAATTAACACAGTATACAAAGAACATAAGAACATAAAAACAGGCAATCAATTAATTCAAATACATCTTAAAATTAGTTCAGAGCAAATTAAAATCTGGACAGATGGCAGTCCATGGGTAAAATTGAGAGTGGTTTAACAGTCAATAGCGCTTTCCATGGAACTCTGGGAATTGTAGTTCCGGAAGGGGAGCAGGGGTCATCCAACAGCTCGCGGCGCCTGTCACAAACTACACTTCCCATAATTCTTTGGGGTTGGGGGGCCCAAAGTGGTATAATAGTGATACTTACCGGAAGAAATCAAGATAACAAACTTTTTATACAAGAATGGAAATGGTTGACTGAATATTTACAAACAAACTGTAGACAGATAAGAACACTGGCAGGATAATTGTAATAACCTGCAGTTTTATAAGAGTATGTATTTAAAGTAGATGAATATACGAGCAAATTAATTTAATTTGGATATGCAGAAAATATTAAAAATAAATTTAAGGAACTGCAGAAAGAGGGGGAAGGAAGTCAAGTTTTGAACTGTTAAAATGATTGTAAAGTGATTGAAATGTATAAAACTGAAAATCACAAATAAAATATCATTTAAAAAACACAAAGTGGTATAATAGTGTAACATGAGCGGGAGACATAAATCTAATGAGGACCCTCCTGTAAGCTCTGTCTAAGGGGGAAGGTGCAAATGAAGTACTTTAAATATTTAACAATAACTACGAATTTTCATGAAGATTTCATGTCTGCTGAAACATATTTCCTCTCTCTCCCATGTCTGTGTGTGTGCATACACCAATATGACTAGAACAATCATATCTAGCCTGGTGCCTTGCAGATGTTTTAATCAATCAATCAATCAATCAATCCATCAATAGACTTATTAGCAGTTGGCTATCTGAAAGGTCTCCAAGTGATTTGCATTTAAAAACTTAAACATAATTACACACGGACCATTCACATGAAACACCGACGTTCTCATGCAAAGAGCTACAACTCCTGTTCACAGGCGGACAGAGAAAACTACGTCTCCCATCAGCCCCAGGCGGCCTCGCCTCTCACCTGACAACTCGAGGGCTCTGATTTGGATCTCTTCCCACCTGCTTTGGAAATAGGCTTTGGTCTTTTTCAAGAGCTCCCTCCTCATCTCTGGGTGGCTGTTTACCTGACATTGACCAAACACAACATTCACATTAGCTTCCTTGGCTGCCAAAAAAAAAGATAAATTAAATAAAAGAGGCAATAATGATATGACAAAATGGCTCTATTTTAATTTTAATTTTAATAAGCAGATAGATCATACTGTAGTGCCTTTTGTGACAATTTTTCCTTTTGTGAGTTTCATTACCGAACACCTTGCTGAAATAGAAATGAAATATACAAACAAAATCAACAGGCAGTTCCCGTCTCTTCCCTGTAATATCCGTAATATTCGGTGTGGAGTGACCAGTTTCTGAATTCTTGGGTCCTCCTCTACTCTTAGGAACCAGAGAAGCATGTCCCCTCTCGGGTGGCTCTGTTGCAGAATAAAGCTGTGACAACTCGACGTGAAGGCTTTTAACCATAAGGTTGGGGGTTCAACCCCACCCAGGGACAGCTGTGGGCAGGATTCCTGCATTGCGGGGTTGAGGGGTTGGGCTAGATGACCACCCGGGGTCCCTTCCAACTCTGAAACTCTATGATTCTATGATTTCACCTTCCTGCCACAAGGACACTGCACTTATAGCAGGCATAGGCAAACTCGGCTCTCCATATGTTTTGGGACTGCAACTCCCATCATCCCTGCCCACTGGTCCTGTTCGATAGGGATAAATAAATAAATGTATACCGTATTTTCCGCCGTACAAGGCGACTGGGCGTATAAGATGACCCCCAACTTTTCATGTTACAAAACAGAGTTTGGAGTATACTCGCCCAGCTTGGGCTCCGTGGCGGCTGAGATGGCGGAGAGCCTCCCCTCTCGCCGCACAGGATCCCGTCGCGCTTGCCGCTCACGCCCAGCCCGGGCTCCGTGGTGGCTGAGGCGGCGCACGCACGCACCCAGCCAGCGGCGGGGCGGAACCCCACATCACGTTGCGTCGCCTGAAAAACTATACCCGGCGTACAAGACGACCCCCGATTTTAGAGAAGATATTCCGGGATTAAAAAGTTGTCTTGTACGCCGGAATATACGGTAAATAATTTTTTATTTATACCCTGCCCTTCCCGATTTAAAAACCGGGCTCAGGGCAGCTAACAACAAATATAAAACATTGATTAATTAATTACATTGCTTAAAAATGACTTTAAAAAAAGGGTTAAAAACAGCATCATATACAACATAAATGAACATCACCAGGGCTAACTGGCCAAGTTAGTCCTGCTAGGGCAGTAAGGAGACCAGGGAAGGGTTTAAATGTGGGGTCTCAGAAGGGTTTCTTCAAAGAAAAAGGGAAGGGAAAAAAGGAATGACGAATCAGGCTAGATTGAAGGCCAGGCGGAATAGCTCTGTCTTACAGGCCCTGCGGAAGGAGATCAAGTCCTGGAGGTCCCTCGTCTCGTGGGACAGAGCATTCCACCAGGTCGGAGCCATCACTGAAAAGGCCCTGGCCCTGGTAGAGGATAATCTGGCTTCTTTAAGGCCCGGGACCCTTAAACTATTATTATTCATGGACCTTAGGGTCCTCTGCGGGACATACCAGGAGAGGTGGTCCCATAAGTACGGGGGTCCTAGGCCGCATAGGGCTTTAAAGGTCAAAACCAGCACCTTGAAGCTGACCCAGTACTCCACCGGGAGCCAGTGCAGTTGGTAGAGCACTGGGTGAATATGCTCCCATGAGGAGCCTCGCTGCAACATTCTGCACCCGCTGGAGTTTCTGGGTCAGTTTCAAGGGCAGCCCTGCGTAGAGCGAAGTACAGTAGTCAAGCCTGGAGTTGGGAGGAGGATGGGAGTTGTAGTCCCAAAACATCTGGACGTCCAAGTTTGCCTATGCCTGACTTATAGCCTCCTCGTTCAGGGATCTCTTTGTCTCTCACCAGCTGCTTGCATATGTGCATGCGTAAATTCGGGAGCCCCAAACTGCTGGCAGTGTACAGTTCTTCCATATGGACTCTCAACTTCCCTTTCACCAAATATGGCACCGAGTGTAGAAAGGCGGCTCTGCATGCCTGAAAGAAAGGAGAAGGTGCGGGGGGAAGCAGAACTGCACAGTTTCAGAATTACCGGTAGGCTTCTTCAAAGAAGTGAATGCACTGCAGGGAAATAATAATAATTTACAGAAACTAAACTGCTATAAGAAAAATACTCTCTTTCCCTTATGGGCTATCTAAGAGCCCATATAGAGCCCTTAAGTGGGTTCTCTATCGGAAGGAGAGAATAACAGAGGCCAACCAGAGAATATTGAGAAGCAAAGCAGCTAGTGAGCCTGATCTTTATTAAACTGTTGCCACAGGGTCCACCGCTCACCCTATGCAGGGAGGGAGGAGAGGAACCCAGAACATTGGTGTGCAAGCTTTTATATAGACATTTGAAAATTGCCTCCCCTGTAGCTCTGTAGCTCAAGACCCCCCCCCCCCAAATCATACATACATCACTTAAGGGGCAGTCTACAGCAGAAAACCTGTCTGCCAGGATACCTGATAATGGTCACTGATTGCTTTTACTTGGGCATCCTTTTGTGATGGTAAATACTCAGTTCCTGAATCCAGTTCACAGGCTCACCCTATTCATACACAGATATGCCCTTAAGACAGGATTTGTGAGCAATTTTATACATTTCAATAATCCTTCCTCCTTACAGAGAAACATTTGAGGTCAATTTGGGAGAGTCAAAATGGTTTCAGGATTGCTCTCCTGTACTATTTCAGACACACTTATGTATGTGTTTGCCTTATAAATTTATGGACATATGAGTTATATATATATGAGACCTATAACATAAACATGGAGCATGACAGATTTACTTCTGAGTAGACACATTTAGGATTGCACTGATCTGGGAGGTGCCAGTCTGGCCAGTTATTACGAACGAGATCTCTCTCAGCGATCAGATTATTCAGGCACCTCTAGTTTGAGCCTCACCCTGTGCCATCGCAATGTGACTTTGCCAGGAGGCAACGGCCAAGGAGCTATCACTTTCCTTTGGTATTCAGCGACCCAGATGGGATTGACGGGGCTCTGGGTCTTACCTCAGACACCTTGGGACTGGGGTCCCACTGGTGAATCAGAAGCGGCACCAAACTCTTCCTCGCTTGCTCGGAAAAAAAAGTTCTGTATCTGAATTTTGGCAAGCCAGCCAGGATGCCAAAGAGATGGAATGAGGCCTCTCGAATCTCCACATCAACCTGTAGGCAGGGGAAAAATAAACCCCGCCCCCACCGATTATCATTCTTTATTTATTATTTCATAAAATGTATACACTGTATACATTGTATACAATGTATGCAAATGATTGGGTAAGGTAAAGGTAAAGGGACCCCTGACCATTGGGTCCAGTCGTGACCAACTCTGGGATTGTGGCGCTCATCTTGCATTATTGGCAGAGGGAGCTGGCGTACAGCTTCCGGGTCATGTGGCCAGCAGGGACTAAGCCGCTTCTGGCGAACCAGAGCAGCACACGGAAACGCCGTTTACCTTCCCGACGGAGCGGTACCTATTATCTACTTGCACTTTGACGTGCTTTCGAACTGCTAGGTTGGCAGGAGCAGGGACCGAGCAACGGGAGCTCATCCCGTCCCGGGGATTCGAACCGCCGACCTTCTGATTGGCAAGCCCTAGGCTCTGTGGTTTAACCCACAGCACCACCCTAGTAGGGCAGTAATTGTTCCTTGATAATTTGTCACCCCCTTCATGATGGAACCTGGGGCGAACCGCCCCCCGCCCCCCACTTCCTGCGCCCCTGGTCCAGTCAAAAGCAACCATGGGGTTGTGGCGCTCATCTTGCTTTCAGGCCGAGGGAGCCGGCCTTTGTCCACAGACAGCTTTCCGGGTCATGTGGCCAGCAGGACTAAACCGCTTCTGGCGCAACGGAACACTGTGATGGAAACCAGAGCACACGGAAACGCCGTTTACTTTCCCGCCACAGCAGTACCTATTTATCTATTTACCCTGACATGCTTTCAAACTGCTTAATAATAATTTATTATTTGTACCCTGCCCATCTGGCTGTGTTTCCCCAGCCACTCTGGGCGGCTTCCAACAAAGATTAAAAATACTTTAAAATGTCACACATTAAAAACTTCCCTAAACAGGGCTGCCTTCAGATGTCTTCTTAATGTCAGTTAGTTGTTTATCTCTTTGACATCTGAAGGGAGGGCGTTCCACAGGGCGGGCGCCACTACCAAGAAGGCCCTCCTGCTTAGGTTGGCAGGAGCTGAGACAGAGCAACGGGAGCTCACCCCATCACGGGGACTCGAACCGCTGACCTTCTGATCGGCACGCCCAAGAGGCTCAGTGGTTTAGACCACAGCGCCACCTGCGTCCCTTATCTACCACCCAAGACCAATTCACAGCTTCCTGGAGGGTCCATTATGCAACATCACCACAGAGTGCCTCTTCCCTATAGCGGAGATGAGCTGGCAGCAAGCAATGGCAAGGGCTGTAGCTCATTGGCAGAACATCTGCTTCGCATCCAAAAGGTCCCAGGTTCTTTTTTTTTTAAAGTATTTTAAATTCTTTATTAAGTTTAATTTAAAATTTACACTCAAATACATCCTTACACATCATACAAATATAAATCAAAAAGAGAAAAAAAATACAAAAAATACAAAAATAATACATTCAATCATAACATCCTATCTATTTATATCTTAGATGCATACTTACACCCTCAATCCTGCATCTTCAATTTTTCCTTCTTCTTCTTTTATTTCACTATACCCCCCCTCCATTCACTCATCTCCCCTCCCTCTTTCCCCCCTTTGGCTTCCGCTTGTCTTTTCCTCAGGTTGTTCTTCCATCTCACACAACTACTTTTGCTTACTCTAAGTTTACATTCTTTTACTATTCTTTGTTCTCCTCCAATCATAACATCTCCAGCATCATATATTTAGAAATGGATCCATGTCCTCATAGTGGGGCATTGTTTCTTTAGATATTCTCCAAATTTATCCCACCCCAATTTAAATTTTTGAATGCTACGGCCCCTGATTGCGTCTGTTATTCTAGCTAACTCCAAAAAGCTAAATAATTTCTCTTGCCATTCTTTGATTTCTGGCAATTCCAGAAATCCAGAGACTTTTGGCTTGAAAGCCCTGGAGAGTCGCTGCCAGTCAGTGCAGACAACATTGAGCTAGATGGAACCACAGTCTGACTCATTCATTGCAAGGCTGTTTCCTATGTTCATCATGGGAAGATAACTTGAAACACAAAGCTGGATCTCGGGAAAATCGAAATTTGAAAGGGGGGGGGGTTCTATCACTGGCTTACATCACTCAGGTAGGTGGTGGTCTTCGTAGAGATGTCTTTGAACATGAAGCCCACATCCTGCCTTTTTAGGTGAGGCAAGACCAGGGCAAGGGCTCTGAGACCCTCCAGAACCACATTTGCGTCGTACAACGTTCCCAGGAAAATAGCCACAATAGTCTTCTTCTGCTCTTTCACCTGGAAGGCAGGACATTAGATGAGCGCCCATGATATGGGAGACAGGCAAGAGTCCTTTTTCAAAATACTCCTTTTATCTTCATGACAGATGCAATGATATACAGAATAAAAAAAGGGGGGGACTTTAAAATCCATAATCCATTATGTGAAATAATTTACGAGGCCAAATTAAATATATCGACCAGCAAGCACACAGATACACTTTAGCATTTATTCTTAGTAAATACGCCTGGGGAAAAAATGAAGTCTAATTAAGTCTAAGTCAATACAGATGTGGCTTCTCAAATAACCTCAACTGCCTCTTGGCTTAGTTTATAGCGGCTGTGATTTTGCTTGCAGTATTGAATAAAATTCTCCAACTGCTCTAGTGAATCCTTTGCTCCTTCCATAAAGAGTTTGAAATATAGGGCAGGGTTCCCCATGTCAGCTGAAGCCCTCAGCAAGGACTCCCATTTGTGCAATGGGACTTCCCCCCCCTTCTTCCCATATGCACCCCCCAAATTGGCTTGGGGGGTGTTGTGTACTGAGCTGAATCCTAGAACAATACGATCCAGAATGCAGCAGTCTGATTGGTCCGCAGGAGCCACCCAATCCAGCTCCAGGTGGAAGTGAATCAGCGACCTGATTGGCCTGCAAGAGCAGCCAATCGGGCTCCTGGATGAAGTGAATCCGCAACCTGATTGGCCTACAGGAGTAGCCCGGAATTAGCCAATCACGTGGGGCCCATTGTGTAAATAATGTATATATAGCAGACGTTTTGGGGAAAGATTCATTCCTTGCTACTGTGAGCTGAATAAAGAGCATGAAACTCACACTTGACTCCGAGTATATTTCAGGGAGTGTCTGGAGAAACCTCAGTACAGTGCTTGGTGGGGGGTGGGGGGAGAGAAAGGGGATTGTTCTGTCTGGCAAGCTGAAATGTTAGAATCATAGAATTGCAGAGCTGGAAGGGACCCTGAGGGTCGCCTAGTACAACCCCTCGCAATGCAGAAATATGTTCCATATGGGGATCGAACCTGTGACCTTGGTGAAATCAGCACCACAATCTAACCAGCTGAGCTATCCAGCTTGCACAGATAGAACGATCAGAAGACCAGGATGTTGAATTCCTCAAAATACATAGCAAAACAAAAACAAACCAATAACTCCCCCCACAAGCACATTTAAAAAGCCATAGGGTGTTAATCAGCCAAATGCCTAGCTAAAGAGGAACATTTTCGCCTGGCGTCTTTGCTGCCTCTCTTTAGGCGCCAGGTGAGCCTTCCTGGGGAAAGCATTAGATGAGCAGGGAGCCACTGCAGAAAAGGCCCTGTCTCATGTTGCCGCCCTCAGCTGATGCCTTTGAAGCACAGGCGTTCTGCAATAACGCCACCTTTAAGAGCCTCACCTTGTCTGCAGCCACGAGGAGAACATTTGCCAGGCCCTTGATTGCCATCTGGCGGGTACCCAGGTGCTGGTCCCCTGCCCTCTTCACCAGGAGGGGAAGAATGGATTTCAAACGCACCCTTTCTCCTAGCATGGGGTCCCGAATCGCCTGTAAATAAACAGACAATTTTATTTAGTTATTTATTTTATTGCATTTATATACCACTTCTTAATTCCAAGGAGCTTGAGGTGGTCACATGGTTCACATCCTCCCCATTTTAACCTCACAACAACCCTGTGAGGTAGGTTACGCTGAGAGATGATGAGTGGCCCAAGGTCACCCAGGGAGCTTGATGGCTGATCAGGGATTCAAACCTTGGTCTCCCAGGATGCAGTTCAACACTCTAACCATGACGTTGCATTTGAAACAGCATCTTAAAAAGCAGAGACATCACCTTGCCGACAAAGGTTCGTATAGTTAAAGCTCTGGTTTTCCCAGTAGTGATGTATGGAAGTGAGAGCTGGACCATCAAGAAGGCTGATCGCCAAAGAATTGATGCTTTTGAATTATGGTGCTGGAGGAGATTCTTGGGAGTCCCATGGAGTCCCATTTGCAAGAAGATCAAACCTATCCATTCAGGGCTGAATGCTCACTGGAAGGACAGATCCTGAAGCTGAGGCTCCAAGACTTTGGCCACCTCATGAGAAGAGAAGACTCCCTGGAAAAGACCCTGATGTTGGGAAAGATTGAGGGCACAAGGAGAAGGGGACGACAGAGGACGAGATGGTTGGACAGTGTTCTTGAAGCTACCAACATGAGTCTGACCAAACTGCGGGAGGCAGTGGAAGACAGGAGTGCCTGGCGTGCTCTGGTCCATGGGGTCACGAAGAGTTGGACACGACTAAACGATTAAACAACATTTGAAACTGAGGACTCAGCTATACGGCTGCAAATACAGTGGTACCTCAGGTTACATACGCTTCAGGTTAAGAACTCCCCTAAACCAGAAATAACACTTCAGGTTAAGAACTTTGCTTCAGGTTAAGAACAGAAATTGTGCTCTGGCGGCGCAGCAGCAGCGGGAGGCCCCATTAGTGGTGATTCAGGTTAAGAACAGTTTCAGGTTAAGAACGGACCTCTGGAACGAATTAAGTTCTTAACCCGAGGTACCACTGTATAGTGTTTTTAAGTGTGCTTTAAGTGCATTATACAAATGCGACACTAGATGGCGATGATGCGCTAATGGCAAATTCCATATATATTTTAAAATGCTGTTTGAAAAAAGCATTTTCACAGTGTTTTTTTAATATCTGTGTAGATTCAGCCTGTGCCATCTTAACAGCACAGGACTGAAGTGGCAATAACGGAATATGGGGAGATAGTTTTGCTTGGCAAAGAGAACACAAGACAAGCCTGCTGGATCAGGCCTGTGGCCCATCTAGTCCAGCATCCTGCTCTCACAATGGCCAGCTAGATGCCAGTGGGAAACTTGGAAGCAGGATCTGAGCCCAAGGTCACTTTCTCCTGGCCAGTGGTTTCCAGCAACTAGCATTCAGAAGCATCGCTGACTCCAACTGTGGCTGCAGAGCACAGCCATCCTGGCTAGTAGCCACCAATAGCCCTCTCCTCCTCCATGAACTTGCCCTAATCCTCTTTTTAAAGCCATCCTGGTTGGTGGCCATCTCGGCCTCCTGCGGCAGGGAGTTCCACAGTTTAACTACGCCCCTGTGTGAAGAAGGACTTCCTTTTAAGTGGCTCCAGGAAGAGAGATATACCGGTACTTTCGATTATGGAAGTCCTTTCGATTCCTCTTGCCAAACCAGAAATGCCCATTGCTGTCGTTTTCTCTCTGCAGCTGCCCTAGGCAATGGCAACACAGAGCCATTCCTGGAAACAGTGCACTACATCCACTGCGAGTCCTACTCAGAGTGAAAACCCTGGAATTCATGAGAATTGCTAACTTAAGTTCATTAATTTCAATGGGTCTACACTGATTAGGACACAAGCCAGAGCCCTCAGTTCTTATGCTCAAATACCACGGCACCCTTTGAAAGCGACACCTTAGATGCCCACTCTTACCTCTGAAAAGAAGGCAGTTCCTGTCAGCCGGAGCTTTTCGGACTCTGAAGTCATCCAGGGGAGCGCAATCTCAATGATCTTGTAGTCCAAAAGTCTATTCTGAAACAGATGTCTATAAGAGAAAAGGAACATTACAAGATGCTCACCTCCACAGCTGTGTGGGCTAGTGAGGGAGCCTGAATTGGGGGTCATTCAAAATATGAGCTCCCCTAGTTCAGAAGAAGAAGAGGAAGAGGAAGAGGAAGAAGAGTTTGGATTTGATATCCCGCTTTATCACTACCCTGAGGAGCCTCAAAGTGGCTAACAATCTCCTTTTCCCTTCCTCCCCCACAACAAACACTCTGTGAGGTGAGTGGGGCTGAGAGACTTCAGAGAAGTGTGACTAGCCCAAGGTCACCCAGCATGTGGAGGAGTGGGGAAGCGAACCCGGTTCACCAGATTACGAGTCCACTGCTCTTAACCACTACACCACACTGGCTCTCAGGAAGCATCCTGCATAATTTGATTGCAATATCTTAGAAGGTGACGAAATGCATAGCCAACAGGCAAACGATTTCCCCAAATATATAGCAGATAGCCTGAAATGTTCCATTGATGGTCTACTGAACTCTGTATCGGATAACAAAGGAATGTGGCAGTTCCGTAGCTCCATAGTCCACTATTCCTGAATATAAGGGGAAGTGTGGCAAACATCAAATGAAGGACTTAGTTCACTAATAAATCCCTAGTTCCCTCACCTGGCCAGCAGAGAAACACCCTCCTGGTGGGTTCTAGGATCACCAAGTGAAGTCCAGATGTTCACCTCTCCAAACTCTGCCAGCGATGGATCAGAGATAAGCTTCAACACAAGAGCCTTCAGACTTGCCACAGAAAGTCTGTGGAGCAAAAGGGCACAGAAAGGGCATCTGAAGTGGAAGAAGGTCAAAGTCGGATACTTGAAGCAGAACAGGCCAATATTTTAGAACAGACTGAAAATGGTCTGCCACCTCTGGTCACCTCTGGTCCTAAAAGCACTGAGCCAGCAGCTGCAGGTGACCTACTGGGCATATTTCAAGGGGTTAGGATTGACGTGCAAAGCCATAAATGGCTTGGGATCCAACTACCTAATCCTGCCTTTCGCAATATTAACCATTTCGGGCAGGGGAGGCCTTTTTAATTGTGCCACGCTCTGGAACAGGGTCTTCTTGGTGGTGGCTCCCCATTTGTGGAACCCTCTTCCTGGTGAGATGTGTCTGCCTCTCTCATTATTAACATTCAGGAGCAATTAAAAACAACAACACACAATTATATTCATCTGGGAGGTTTGATGGCGGAAAGCTTTGGCTCCTGGCAACCTGGAAATTAATAGCTGTGAGGGCTATGTGATTGTTTTTAAATGTTTGTTGATGTACTTAATGTTTTCATTGTTTCTTGATGTACTAAATGTCTTATTTTATTTTATTTTATTTTATAGCATTTTATTTTATTTTATAGCATTTTATTTTATTTTATAGCATTTTATTTTATTTTATTTTATAGCATTTTATTTTATTTTATAGCATTTTGCTTTCTTAGCTTTTGGCTATCTTAGGCTCCCATTGGGAAGAAGGGCAGAATAGAAATTGCACAAATTAAAAATAAAAATATAAAGACTGTTTTGCATGGAAATAAGTCATAAAGAGGGAACTCTGTATGTGCAGCCGTCTAAGAGGAAGCCCAAGATTTGCACTCCTATATGCTATGTTCATGGGGTTGTTAGTTCAGTTCCTGCAGGCCGACAAGAGAGGCCTCTGTATATGCAAATTTACTTGTTCAGAAGGGGCTGCTGTCACAGGAAACCATAGAACTGTAGAGTTGGAATGGACCCCAAGGGTCATCTAGTCCAACCCCCTGCAATGCTGGGGTCTCAGCTAAAAAAATCCCTGACAAATGGCCACCCAATCTCTGCTTACAAACCTCCAAGGATGGAGTGTCCACAACATCCCAAGGGAGTCCATTCCTCTGTTAAACAGCTCTTGCTGTCACAAAGTTATTCCTAATGTTTAGTCGGAATATTCTTGCTTGTACCTTGAATCCGTCGGTTTGGGTCCTACCTGTTGGAGATTCATTCCCCGTGTGCAGTCATGGGTTGTTGGCTATCACATGACTGGGTGTGGGTTTTGAACCCACAGGAATGGGATGTGATGAAGACAGGATGTTTGTCTTACTGTGTTTCCTAAAGTGGGACTATTGTCCTTTGTTCTTTCTCTTTGCTGTCTGATGCTAGAGAGAGAGGGAGCCATGATGAAGTGCTCTCTGTGTGTTTATATGTAAATAAAGTAGATTAGCCTAAATGCTGAGTTGCTGAGTTCTGTTATGCAACTGCGCAAGACTCTGCAGATCCCTAAGTGTGCTGATGTCTTCTGGCATTAGTCGCTGTGATCTTCGGGCTGAGGAATGCTTTTGAAGCTCCCGAACGATCGTCCAGGAGGGAGGGAACATGCCAGTCAGGCATGTGTCTCTGCCAAGGTTCTACTTGTGAGTAGGACTTTCTAACACTACCTTCCACAGCAAGAGAAATCAATCTTGCTCCACTTTCCATGTGACACAGCCGTTCAGTTATTTGAAGACAACGTATCATATCACCTCCCAGTTTCCTCTTCTCTGGGCTTAACATACCCAATTGCCTCAACTGTTCCTCATAAGGCATGGTGCCCAGACCCAAGATCTATATGTTTCCAGAGGAGGCCCATGCAAAAAGAGGTGGGCAAAGTAGGAGACTGACCTGCAAGGGTTGCCTTCAGACAAATGCTGCTCTCTGAGAAACAGTCTCCGGCGACCCTCATACAAAGGCATCCTCTTCTCCAGGGTTTTGCTGACCTGCTGCAGGAGAGTGCAGAACAGCTCTGGGAACAGCTCCTGGATGTCCTCCTCGGTATGCAGCACGGACAGGACTTCGTAGATGGCGCAAGTGGCCTGAATGGAGAAACAGAAAGAGAATGAAAGCACACCTCAGTGTGTGAAAGGATGTCTTCTAGTAAAACCCTTCATGGCCTAGGACCCTCGTACCTACGGGATCGCCTCTCCTGGTATGCCCCGCGGAGGACCTTAAGGTCCATAAATAGCAACACCCTAGAGGTACTGGGCCCTAAGGAAGTCAGATTAGCCTCAACCAGAGCCAGGGTCTTCTCAACACTGGCTCCAACCTGGTGGAATGCCCCTGTCTCATGAGACCAGGGCCCTGCAGGATCTGATTTCTTTCTGCAGGGCCTGTAAGGCAGAGTTGTTCCGCCTGGCCTTTGGCTTGGAATCAACTTGATCCCCTTCCCCCTCTTTCCTTTTTCCTTCTATGATGGAACTCCTATTTGGGCACATTATAAGACAAGGAAAAGTCCTTACCATCTGCTTTTTATTCAATTTTTACAGAGAGAGGTTTGGAATGCAGCCCCTTGGAGAAATGGCGTTGTCCCGAGTGACTCTCCACCCCCTTTTTCTCCCACTTCCTCATTCATCATCTCCTCTATGGGTGGGCCCTTTGCTTCTGAGCTCTTTGCTCTCCTACTTTCAAGGCTTGCCAGGTTCTGGAAGGGGGAGGGTCTGTGGGAATGTTTAGGAATGTGGATGAGGATATATTGCTTAAGATATCCTATCCCAACTTGTGTTTACAACTTCCAACTAAGTCAGCAGAGTTACATTCCCCTTTTAAAATCACACAGCGGAAGGTTGCTCAGGTTTGTTTAAACCTCTGTAAAATAGTTTCCTGGTATATATTTCCCCCTTTTCCCTCTTAAAATAAGACACTACACAAGTCTTCTATAAAAGCATATAAAAACGTTTACTCACGGACATCAAATGGTCACAATAAGATTCCAGATGAAGTCAGACTTGAGTTTAGAAAATTTATGTACATGTGGAAACTCTCCATGTGGGAGAAGGCTCCATTTGGGCCCTCTTGGCTGGAAGCCAAGAGTCCATCTCTGCTCTAAGATGTTGCTTGCTTGAAGTCATGATCCCAAGAGAGGGAAATGGCCGCTGACCTGTGGTTTTGTGCTAACCTGCCCAGGTGAAGCCACACCCACCTCCAGTTACATAGAGGAAGTTGTCTCAGTCCAGGTAAACAGGAAGTTATGGCTGGAGGACTGAGACACCTTCATGTCCACTCTAGCAATGTTGTGTTTGACTGCTCTGTGTTTACATCCCACAGGGTCTGTAATGCTTTCTAAGGACACCGTGTCCGTCAGCTGTTGCCCTCCTGGTGGTTCCTCTTCCTCATCCTCCTCTCCCATTATTTCCCAGCTTTCCCCCTCATCTGCCTCTGCACTGCAACTTCCCTCAAACCCCTGTTGTAATTCTGAACTGTCGTCTTCTTCTTTGGAAGGGTCAGGCTGGGGAGGCAGTCTCCACCATTCCTCCTCTGCCCAGTCCCTGACATCTAGTCCAAATTCTTGCAATGCAGGAATCACAGCTAGAGAATCACTGACAGGCAGCTATCCAGCCTCTGCTGAAAAACCTCTGATGAAGGAGAGTCCACCTTCCAAGACTGCCTGATTTTCTGACTGCCGTATGGAAAAGCACATGAATGTGACCTTTGAAGGGTTTGTAAGTAAAGCATTTTTAACTTACCAAATGTGTGGTCTCTTTCTATGCTAAGAGAGAAGAGAGGGACTTTGGAAACAACTTAGGAGGGAAAATTTTGTGCTGGAGTTCTCTCACCAAAGAGTACTTGCTCCAAACCTGGATCTTAGGCATCCTGGAATTCTCTTCTTCATATATCCCTATATTTTCCTCTTCAACCAAGAACAAAAAAACTACATCTGATTGCTGGTGCGTGTGAGACTACCTCAGTAGCCAGGCTCTCCTGATGCTCTTATGTTGTTTCAGTCTACACTAGCTGACCAGGCCACGCCTTGCTGTGGCTGATTTGGCAAAATGCAAAAGTAAGATACAGTATGAAAGAGAAAGTGTGTGTTGTGCTGTGCTGTTTAACGTCCACTGGAGGGCCCTATTTTTTTTGCACAAAATCACATTTTTACCTGGGAAAGGTGTGGTATTTGTGCAATGTAAGTACATATGATCACTCCCATATGGGCATGGAACGTTGTGTCCAAATTTGAACGGAATCGATCAAGGGGTTACGGAGAAAGGCAATTGTTAACAAACATCCAACTTGAACGATTATATATATATATAGATTAAGTGAGCTAAAATCTCTCTGCTCTAAGAATTCCTCCCTGTTTCCCAACTGCTCCTCACTTCTTCTCGCTCACCTTGAGAGGTCCTTCATCTGCAAATTCCATGCTCTCATTGCTGCCTGAGGAGAAAGGGGCTTCCAGACTTGAAGGCTTTGCCACCCTGGCCTCTAACTTGCATAAAATCAGTAAGGCCTGGGAAGGGTCTTTGCCTAGAGACCTCCAGAGTTCACCCGTTTCACTGCAATGCAACAACGCAGAAGTTGAAGAGGCTTTGTTTCCCCCCTCCAAGCACCGCTCACTTAAACCCAGTGGGTCCAATTTGTGGGCTGAAATGCAGACGCAGAATCTCCCCAAATGTACAAAAGCCTCGGCTTAATGCTGGCATGCACCTGTCCATCGGGAGGCGGCGGCGGAACAGGCTCTCGATCACGGTGTCCAGGTGAAAATGGGAGACAGCAGACACAGCTTCCACAAGGACCTGCCGCAGATCTTCCTGCTTGATGGTGGGCAAGCGGCTGTAGAAGATGTCCAGGATCTCTGATACCTGACAGGGGCAATGCATTGCTATCAGCAGTCCCACTCGCTGGGGTCAATTGCATTCTAGAAATTCCAAATACCTTCTTAGAAATTTAACGCTACTCTGCTTTCTCTGAACAAAGGAGCATAAGAAACTGCTTTGTCCTGAGCCAGGCCACCAGGCCTGCTGGCTCTCAATCATACTCACAGTGGCTCTCCAGGGTTTCAGAGAGAGGCATTTCCCCAGCCCTATATTTCTATATGGTCTTACACAGCCCAAGGGAGTGGGTTGGTCCAAGGAATGTGCACACCGTGAACAGATTAACATTGCAATCTTATTTGGGGGAAAGGCTGTAGCTCAATGGCAGAGTATCTGCTTTGTTTTTGCAGAAGTAAAACCAAGTACAGTCGTACCTTGGTTGCCGAACAACTTGGAACTCGTATGTTTCGACTCCCGAACGATCAAAAACCAGAAGTGAGTGTTTTCGAACGATTTTTGGAAGCTGAACATCCGGTGCAGCTTCTGCGGCTTCTGATTGGCTGCAGGAGCTTCCTGCAGCCAAACCGAAGCCGTGCTTTGGTTTCTGAACGTTTTGGAAGTCAAACGGACTTCTGGAATGGATTGGTTGCTTGAAAACAAGGGCGAGGAACTTCAGCCATGGGGGCCACATGCACCCCAAGTCTCTCTACCTGGCCCCCAGGGCTCTCTTTGGCCACACCCCCATCTACAAGGCCACACCCTCCCTGGCCCTGCTCTGTGTCCTCTGCAAGAGCTTTTACCTGGCTGGATATTTTGGAGTGGTGGGTACGTGTAGGAAGAGCATCCTTTTGCATGGGCAGAATGTGCGAAGATGAGAGTCGCATCCATCACTCAGCCTATTTGCCCATCCAGCCCCACCCACAACTGGCATGTGCCCCCCACCCAAGAAGGACTATGAAACACGATCCCTGTCTCTGCTCAGAAGCTAAAGCCAAGCTTCCACACCAGCCAAAACCTGCTCCAACAACCAATTGTAGATTGATGCCTTTGGAGACCTGTCTGACACATGTCAAACAAAGCTTATAAAAGCCCCCCCCCATGGTGGGAAGTGGTCACCTGGGCTCCCATAGCATCTCCGGAGTCCCAAAGGATAGTTAGCAGCCAGCGGCCAGCAGAAATGGCACACATTTCATTTCCGGACACCAGGTCTTCCAGGATGACCTCGATGAAATCCAGGGCTTGATCTGGTGGGAAATGCATGCTGACCACCTGTGAAAATGCCAGGAGTAAAGGATTGTGAATCTATGATCACAATAAGAATTGCACTGAAATGCAACTGCAGTTCATTCTGACCATTGAGAAGGCCCTCGGCGCTGGATCTCAGTGTCCGGGCTGAACGATGGGGGTGGAGACACTCCTTCAGGTATACTGGGCCGAGGCCGTTTAGGGCTTTCAAATTCAGCACCAACACTTTGAATTGTGCTCGGAAACGTACTGGGAGCCAGTGTAGGTCTTTCAAGACTGGTGTTATGTGGTCTCGGTGGCCGCTCCCAGTCACCAGTCTAGCTGCCGCATTCTGGATTAGTTGTAGTTTCTGGGTCCCCTTCAAAGGTAGCCCCACATACAGCGCATTGCAGTAGTCCAAGCGGGAGATAACCAGAGCATGCACCACTCTGGCCAGGTAGGGTCTCAGCCTGGGTATCAGATGGAGCTGGTAGACAGCTGCCCTGGGCACAGAATTAACCTGTGCCTCCATGGACAGCTGTGAGTCCAAAACGACTTCCAGGCTGCGCACCTGGTCCTTCAGGGGCACAGTTACCACATTCAAGACCAGGGAGTCCTCCACACCTGCCCGCCTCCTGTCCCCCCAAAAACAGTACTTCTGTCTTGTCAGGATTCAACCCCAATCTGTTAGCCGCCATCCATCCTTCAACCGCCTCCAGGGAAATTCACCTTGGCCATTCTGCATGAAGCTTCGAATAGAGCGCTGGGGACATCACCCTTCAGGTCATGACAGGCAGCCAGCATTTTCTCCTCCTCCTCTGCTGTGACTTTTGACTGAGCTGGCAAGAAGGGAGGGGAGAGGGGAGAATAGCGATGGATCTATTTCCTGGCCAGTTCATTTCTGGCTGGATAGATTTTGCTGAAAGGAGGCATTGCTACGATTCCATGATCATAGTCTGGCCAATTATGGGTTAAGAGTCCCGAATAGTTGGCTTCTGTTTCTTCAGTGGCAGCTTATAGAAGGTGAGAACCTCATGGTTTTCTTGCATGAGATAGCTATCAGAGCTTGGGGAAGGCGGAGATTCCTGCCTTGCAGGGGGTTGGAATAGATGACCTTTGAAGTTCCTTCCAACTCTACAATTCTATGATCCTATGAAGGTTGCACCTCCCGCTCAGCTGACAGGCGGAAGCAATAAATAATAATAATAATAATAATAATAATAATAATAATAATAATAATAATAATCTAATTTTTCTGTTTTACAATTTAAAGTACTCATTTTTACATCCTTAAGATATCAATGACTTCCCTTCTTCTCTTTCCATGGTTCCTTTTACATATCAAAAATCCCTGCATATTTTACAGAAACTATACCATTCAGTATTCCATTATTGCATCCATCAAAACCTATTTGCACTGTTGAATTTATCTTAATGCTGCCAGCGTTTTCAGCTCTACACAGTTATTTCCCATATATTCAATAAACGTTTTCCAATCTTCTCTAAACATATGTTTTTCTTGCTCTCCTATTTTATATGTTAAGTCTGCAAGCTGCACATATTCTGTCAACTTAAGTTGCCATTCTTCTTTAGTTGGGACCTCGCTCCTTTTCCATTTTTGGGCTAACCAAACACGGGCTGCAGTAGCGGAATACATAAATAACCTTCTTTGACACCTGGGAATTTCAGTCTGAATTATCCCCAACAGAAAGGACTCTGGTTTTTGGCGGAAAGTACTTTTAAACATTTTTTTTCAGTTCATTATGGATCATTTCCCAATACTCTTTTACCCTTTTGCAAGTCAACCACATAGGAAAGAATGTTCCCTCAACCTCTTTGCATCTCCAGCACTTCTGATTAAGTCTTATACATCTTAGCAAGCCTAGGTAAAGGGACCCCTGTTAAAAAGGACCGTTAAAAAGGACTGGAATCCGTTTATGTTGTACTTACAGCAATATTGTAAAGAACTAGACTCACTCACAGGGTTTGACTAAAGCAAAGTGAATGTAACTAAGCAAAATGAATGTAAAAAAAAAGATGGAATAATGATATGAAAATATACAAGTCCTGTATAATATATGGGATGAACGGTATTGTATAAAATTTAAGAATTTCTAAGAGCACTTATGTAGAAGACTATGAAATTAAGATATAGTAAAGTATGCAGAAGTACTGTATATACTCGAGTATAAGCCGACCCAAATATAAGCCGAGGCACCCAATTTTACCACAAAAAACCTGGGAAAGCTTCATAGGAGCCACTGCCTACCTCACTCGAGTATAAGCCGAGGGCGGCTTTTTTTGCACAAAAAATGTGCTGAAAAACTAGGCTTATACTCGAGTATATAGGGTAGTAAATTTTTTGGAAAACAACAGGAAGTCGTTGGGGGAGGGGGGAAAGGGATTTTTTTCACACTTTGTGTTTATTGTTGATGACTGTTGAATACAAAATTGTAAAATTTAATAAAAATACTATTAAAAAAAAGTACAAAGATTCACAAAATGTTTAGGGGTATGCGTCCCCCTGCGTAAGGTAAAGGTAAAGGAGCCCCTGACCATTAGGTCCAGTCGTGTCCGACTCTGGGGTTGCGGCGCTCATCTCGCACTACTGGCCGAGGAACCGGCGTTTGTCCGCAGACAGCTTCCGGGTCATGTGGCCAGCAGGACTAAGCCGCTTCTGGCGAACCAGAGCAGCACACGGAAACACCGTTTACCTTCCCGCCAGAGCGGTACCTATTTATATACTTGCACTTTGACGTGCTTTTGAACTGCTAGGTGGGCAGGAGCTGGGACCGAGCAAGAGGAGCTCGCCCCATCGCAAGGATTCGAACCGCCGACCTTCTGATCAGCAAGCCCTAGGCTCTGTGGTTTAACCCACAGCGCCACCTGGGTCCCTGTCCCCCTGCGTACCCCCTAGAAAAAAAGCACTGCTAGTAGTCATTGATAGCCCTTTCCTCCATAAAACTACATTGATCACTCAACCAGTCATCCAACCAACCAAGCAATCAGAAAGGGGCGTGAAGGTTGGGGGTTCACACTGCCCCCATTCATAACATCCTCACCTTGTATGTGCAAAAGGCAACTAATGCACTGGGCAGCCCACTGCCGGCATCTGATGGAGCCATCACAGGTGTACGGGGCAAGGAATGCAACCAGTGCCCCAAATTGCTGGAAATTTTCTCCATCCTACAGAAAAAGAAAGATTTAGAAAAATCTGTTCATTTGAGCCTGCCTGATCTTCATGACCTGCAACAGAGGTGGGGTTTTTTTGGGGGGGGGCCTCCACGCCAGTTGTGAGATGGATGGTGACCAGGGCTGGGGAGAAATCTGATTCTGATTGACTTTCAATGAGAAGCTACCTGATTTGCCCCTCTCGAACCAATACATGAACTTTCAAAAGTCACCCTTCTCTGAATTTTGCACCGAAATTCTCTGACCAAATAATGTGCACAAGCATGGAAAAATTAGGGGGAAGTGTGTGCAAACATGAACACATCAGAGAAAACAACAGGGGAAATGTATTATATTGTGGGGTGGGCGGGTTTAGAAATCCTTGCAAAAATGTGTACATTCAGGGCTGTTCGCAATTCATTTCTGCGAGCGTAAGATGTTTTAAGTCCTTCCCCCCCATAATTTTTTTTATATTATGCATGTTTTTATATGAAACAAAATAAAATTAAGTACAGTTGAATAAAGACAATTTGCGTACCATAACATTTGTCTGTTTGTGTTATTTTTTGTTATTTCTATTTATGTATATGTATATATTAATATTTCCATTCTTATTGAAAAGAAAAAGAAAGATAGAAACCCAGATTTACTCCCTCACCCCTACCCACCCACCACACACATGCACAAAAAAATAAAAAATAAAATAAAATAAAAATAATTTGCATATGCCGTATATATATCAATCCAAACTATTAGTTTTTCAAATGTGATTTCCTGTCATCTCCCTTTGCATATATTTTCTTATGTTTGAATGTACACAAATAATTCATTCTTCATCAGTAAGTTTCCACTACATTCCCGGAACATTTTACCTAGTACTTTATAATCCATTTATCCTTCTTTTAACCCTCAAATGCTGGCATGGGTATGTGATTTTTGATATATATTTTTGTACGTATCTTCGATAACTGTCCCATTTTTCTGTGTTTTAAGTCCTTTTTAATATTGCTTTTCTTTTGTGTATTCTACCACTTTGAGGCTCCAGTACTTTGGCCAGCTCATGAGAAGAGAAGACTCCCTAGAAAAGACCCTGATGTTGGGAAAGATGGAGGGCACAAGGAGAAGGGGACGACAGAGGACGAGGTGGTTGGATGGTGTTCTCGAAGCTACTAACATAAGTTTGACCAAACTGCGAGAGGCAGTGAAGGATAGGCGTGCCTGGTGTGCTCTGGTCCAGGGGGTCACGAAGAGTCGGACACGACTGAACAACAACAACCACCACCACTAGAAATCAAAAAAGATATAAGATCCCTAAATGGCTTCGGTCCAGTATACCTGAAGGAGTGTCTCCATCCCCATCATTCTGCCTGGACACTGAGGTCCAGTGCCGAGGGCCTTCTGGCGGTTCCCTCGCTGCGTGAAGCCAAGTTACAGGGAACCAGGCAGAGGGCCTTCTCGGTAGTGGCACCCGCCCTGTCGAACGCCCTCCCAGCAGGGGTCAAAGAGAACAACAATTACCAGACTTTTAGAAGACATCTGAAGGCAGCCCTGTTTAGGGAGGCTTTTAATGTTTTATAGATTATTGCATTTTAATGCTTTGTTGAAAGCCGCCCAGAGTGGCTGGGGAAACCCAGCCAGATGGGCGGGGTATAAATAATAAATTATTATTATTATTATTATTATTATTATTATTATTATTATTATGTATGCCATCACAGCAGCTAGAATTCTCGTGGCAAGGAAATGGAAGGATGAAATAGTACCGACAACCACAGACTGGCAGATACTTATGTTAGAATACGTACAACTAGCAAAATTGACGGGAGGTGTTAGAGGTGTTAGAGGAGTATTGAATCAGAAGATTTTTTGGAGAATGGAAAATATTTAAGGAATATATAGGATCATATTGTAACAACCGAGCCATACTAGCAGAACTAGAGTGATACTTATAAATGAAATATATAATAAATATTGTCGGAGGGAGATGGGAATAGTTATTAAAGATTAAAAACTGTGTGGGGAAAATAATGATAGTATGAAAAGTACAAAGAGAACGATTGGAAGACTCGTTTGTTAGACGCTTCTTTATTTATTTGTTTGATGAAGTGTTCATTAGGAAGATTATGTATTGTTATGTATGTAAATTTGTTTTTTCTTCTTTTCTTCTTATGATGTAATTTTTTTCTTTCTATCTTTTATTTTCTTTAATTGTTTTTTTCTCTTTTGTCGTTTTGTCTTTGTAATATGAGATTGCGAACCTTTTTTATGTGCGTATCCTATATAATAAAGAGCCTGTGTCGGGACGTACCTTTCCGTGTGTCACAGGAATTCGCAACTGCGCGTGCGTTCCAGTGACAAAGGGATTGGAGGACGCAGACCAATAGGAGCGGGGGCAGAGGCGCGAAGCGCCGCTGCCCGCAGCCTCCTCCTGTCGGCTATCTTATCGCGCTGGCGGGGAGAAGGCGGCTGCTGGCCGCCGTTCCACGATGGCCGGGCAACCGCGACCCCGCGACGGGGCTTGGCGGCGCTGGAAGCGGAGGAGGCCCGCGGAGGAGCGCCGGCTACAGGCGGCGCTGGAAGCGGAAGAGCCCCGCGGAGGAGCGCCGGCTGTAGGCTCTGTGGGAAAGGGGCGGCGCGGAGGTGGGGAGGCGCGGACGAGGTCTGCTGCCGGCTGCGCTACCCACCCGGGACGGACGGAGGGCCGGGACGGATGGAGGGGGCTCTTTTTCTCCTCAGTCGTCGCAGCGGAGGCGGCTGTGCCGCCGCCGCCGGCCTGCTCGCGCGCCCGCCGGCCGGCTTCCAGCCATGGCAAGCAGGAGGTCTCCGTGAAGCCCGTCGGAGTGCGAGGGAGCTCACTTGGGAGCAGCGGCTCCTCCTCCGCCAGTCACAGCTGCGGAACAGGGGCAGCAGCAGGGTCCAGCGGAGTCGTGAGTCCAGCGGCCGCACCACCTTTTCTCCCCCCACCCCCACCGCCCGCCCCACAAGACACACAAACACACACACACACACACACACACACACACACAACCAAGCCCTTCCCCCCCTCTCCCTACCTTCCCAGCCGGGCCGAGGGAAGCCGCTTGCAACTCGCGGTATTCCTCCCCCGGCTGCGGTACCTACATGAAATAGGCAACCTTGCAGATCCGCGCAAACATGTCTGCGGATTGTTTACTCCTTGCAATTTACACACCGCCTTCCCGCAGGACAAGGGAGACGCGAACTGCGGCAGCTGCTGCTGCGCGCAGAATGAAGCGACGCGCGGGAAGGGGCGGTTGGCCGGCGCTGTATGTGTGGGAGGGGGAGGGAGACAGAGCCAAACTTTATGGAGGTCTGGTAAGTGGGGGGGGAGGGGTGTGTTAGTGTGTGTGTGTGTGTGAGAGAGAGAGCTTTCTAGCGCCTGTTTTTCTTAACAGGCTTAATTTACTAGTTTTAAAATAATAAAGATCATTTTTTAAAAAGTCCTTTTTAATATTACATTTAATGGTGATGCTTACAGATAGTGGGCAGAGATGTGCGGACTGAGCAGGTGGCAAGCAGGTGAAGAGAAGAAAACTCACGGGGAGCTGAAAGTTCTCCTGGAAGGCAGCGAGGGTCTGGGAACTTGCCTGCAGCGCTCTCTCCCGGCTACAGTCCGATACGGTGAACCAGGGGTCTATGAGCTGTTGGCGGAGCAGGAAGGCAAATGCAACTGATGTTAGAAAATCTATTTTTGTTCAATTCCTATCCTGCCCTTCATCTGACAATCACAGGGCAGTTTGCAATATAAAAACAGAGTGCCAATTTTGTCCAGCTCATTAGCTATGGCTATTCTCACACAGGGCCTTGCCACCGTGATGTTGTCTTTGGAATTCTACTCAATATTTGTCGGGTTCCCTTCTCGGTTGTTCAATAAGAAAGCCAAGCCATCTGTCTTTTAGTTCTTTTATTCAGTGCCAAACTATATACAGTGCAGAGCTCAGTCTTATCACATCTGTTCACTCACTAGCAGAATCCGGAAGTGCCTCCCTCCAGTTTTGGCGCCAACACCACAATCTTGGCAGCCTAAATTGCCTCCTCCTCCGCTTACGTAATCTATGTGCCGGACCTAACGTCTCTCCCTCCGATCTAGCCTGCTGGGTGGAGCCAGGTCTCCCACCCACTAACTGCTTCTCCCCCGACAGACTGCTGGTTTCACTTGAAGATGAATCAGTAGTTAAAACAGGTGGCGGCTCTCTATAAACACTCAGAGCTGGACTGGCAGGGGCAGGCAGATCTCTGACAATATTGATCCAGAGCGGATTCCAACATATAGTTAGCAGAGTAAAAACTTAAATACGTTGCAGGATTCACCAAAAATAGACCAGAGGCAATTGTATTTCATCCAGCAGATCTTTACTGCTACTGAAGGCAAATGAGCATAATGGTTACAAATCCAATACAATCAGGATTGGCACTGTCCACAAGAAACCCAGTTGCAGCAGACTTAACTTAAGCTTAGGTAAAAGGTAAAGGTAAAGGGACCCCTGACCGTTAGGTCCAGTCGTGACCGACTCTGGGGTTGCGGTGCTCATCTCGCTTTACTGTCCGAGGGAACCGGCGTACAGCTTTCAGGTCATGTGGCCAGCATGACGAAGCCGCTTCTGGCGAACCAGAGCAGCGCACGGAAACGCCGTTTACCTTCCCGCCAGAGCGGTACCTATTTATCTACTTGAACTTTGACGTGCTTTCGATCTGCTAGGTGGGCAGGAGCAGGGACCGAGCAATGGGAGCTCACCCCGTTGTGGGGATTCGAACCGCCGACCTTTGACCTTTAATCCAAACTAATGAACTCCAATAGAGAGAGTTTCTCCTGCTGCTCACCTGGAACATCTCGACCATCAGCTCAGGTTTTGGGTGGTCCTCTATGATGCTCGTCACAAGTTTCCCAAGGGCATCCATGGAGCAAGAGTACAGGGACTGAAAGCACAATGCAAGTAGGGAGCTCAGAGGGCCAAGCTAGATGCAGATGACTGGATCGGCAGCAGTTTTTTTTGTTTTTTTTAATGCTCTAATAAGCAACTGCAGAGGTCCAGTCAGGACATAGGAAGCTGCCTTGTACTGAGTCAGACACTGGGTCCATTTATCTCAGTATTTGAAACAAAATAAAGAAATTCCTTCCAGTAGCACCTTAGAGTTTGTTCTTGGTATGAGCTTTCATGTGCATGCACACTTCTTCAGATACATGCACACTTCAGCTCATACCAATAACAAACTTAGTTGGTCTCTAAGGTGCTACTGGAAGAAGAAACAAAAAAAAATTTAACAGCGTTTTTACAATCATTGTAGATCCAGCCTGGGTCAACATTCCTACTTGGAGGTGCTAGAGACTGAACCCAGCCGGATAGGGGCCTATCACAACTGTCCTGCTGTATATCAATGAAAGCCTGGGAAACATACTTTCACAACTTATACGAGGAATCTAGCGACGAGTCCCATGCATTAGACCTGGAAAGAGTCTGGCTGCTGGATCAGGCCAAAGAGAGCTGATTTAGCCCAACATTCTGTTCCCATAGTGGCCAGCTAGATGCCTCTTGGAAGTCTGCAAGCAGGACATGAGCAGAAGAGGACTTTCCTGTCCTGTGGCTTCCAGCAACTAATGCATTTTCCCACATTCAGTATACACAGTATGCAGATTTTTGTGTGAATTCTCAGTTGAATAACTGCATCATGAAATTTGGAGAGGTGAGAATGACTCTCTCTCTCTCTCTATATATATATATAGGGCGGAAGCTTGTATTAAAATGTAAGCTGAATTGAACTCCCACCCAGTGCCGGATTTACATATAGGCTAAACAAGCTATAGCTTAGGGCCCCACCCTCTTGGGCCCCCCAAAAAAATTTAAAGGAAAAAAACTGGATGTACATTTCCAAAATATAAGATAAAAAACAAATAAAATAAAACCTACATACAGCAACAGTGTTTTGTTGTGTAGGCTCCTATGATGTAAGTCATGGGCTCTGCCTGCTAGCCTGCTCCCTCAAATATCACTGGTTTGCTCCTTTCTATATATAGGGTGCCTACATTCTGCATGGACTGGTTGCATGCCAACATGTGCAAATGGCTTTCGATACCTATTAGGTCCATAAATTACCACATAGCATATATTCAACACAAAAGACAGCAACAATTTGTTGTTGACAGCTGGACATATAAAGGCCCCCATTACCTTCAGTAGCTTAAGGCCTCATCAAACCTAAATCCGGCCCTAGTCCCGCCCTTCTGTATGATCCGGGCAGTGGCCAATCAGATGCATCCAGGAAACCCCCATGTGTATGAGAAAAGAGGATCTGGAAATAAACTTTTGCCACCTACCTCGATCTTTAGAGCATCCCCCGCCGTCTCTTTCAGCTGCTCCAGGGAAGGAAGAGGAAACAGGCTTTTGATGCTCTGATCGAGGAGACTACGGATTTCCTCCACGGCCAAACATGGCTTCAGTTTGCTGGCAGGAGGAAGGTGGACTGATAAGTCACACAGGAGAGACTGGTGGATATCTGAAGAATAGTAGGCTGGACCTCAGTTTGGTTGTGGAGCATTTGCTCCCACAAGAGGTAGCGGTGGCTGTTAGCAAAGTCCCTTAAACAACCCAGACAGAATCCAAAGAGGAATAGCTCAACTGATAGAGCGTGAGACTCTTTAATCTCATGGGTCATGGGTTCGGGTCCCACATTGAGCAAAATATTCCTGCATTGCAAGGGGTTGGACTAGAGGACCCTTGTGGTCCCTTTGTACTCTACCATTCTGTGAAAAGAAATTACGTGGAAAACTGCTAAGAAACACATCTACCTCAAGAATGCCAGGGCAGTGATGGCTTGGGGACGAAGTGGCGTATTCAGAGAGTCCAGCGGCTCCTCCTTGATGAAATCCTGAGAACACAAGATGGGCAAAGGGCAAAAGGAATTGAGGGTCAGGGGAAACCCTTGAGGAGCAGAGAGATTTCCTCCACTGACATGCCATGGCCTCTATGATTTCCAAAGGATACTGTCAGGTTTCCCTTATCGGTTGTTCAATAAGAAAGCCAAGCCATCTGTCTTTTAGTTCTTTTAATCAGTGCAGAATTATATACAGTGCAGAGCTCAGTCTTATCACGTCTGTTCACTCACTAGCAGAATCTGGAAGTGCCTCCCTCCGGTTTTGGCGCCAACACCACAGTCTTGGCAGCCTAAATTGCCTCCTCCTCCTCCTACGTAATCTATGTGCCGGACCTGACGTCTCTCCCTCCGATTGAGCCTGCTGGGTGGCACCAGGCCTCTCACTGAATCCCTGGACCCCTGGCACCCCTTGGCTCCCAGCCACTAACTGCTTCTCCCCCGAGGAACTGCTGGTTTCACTCGCAGATGAATCAGTAGTTAAAACAGGTGGCGGCTCCCTATAAACACTCAGAGCTGGACTGGCAGGGGGAGGTAGATCCCTGACAGATACCAAGAAAGGATCAAGCACTCTTTGCTAAGTCTGTGATTAACTTACCTGAAAGGCTAAGGCAGCGGTCAGCAAACTTACCGCGCCTCGGGCTGGTATGTCCAGAGCCGATTGCATACGCTATTTCCGGTGCACTTCTGGGTCGGAGGAGCACCAGAAATAGCTTGTGTGCATATGCGCGAGCCTCCTCTGACCCGGATGTGGACCAGAAATAATGCTTGCGCATGCGCACAAGCTATTTCCGGTGCTTCTCCGACCCGGAAGTGGGCAGCCGCGCAGCGCAGCGCCGTTAAGAGCGGGCGGCGGCAGTAGGCGGCAGGGGTCGCCACGGGCCGGATAAACAAGTCCCTTGGGCCTTATCCAGCCCATGGACCTTAGTTTGGGGACCCCTGGGCTAAGGGCAATCAAACCACGAGGGAAGGATACAGAGGCGACATTTTAGGAGCACCAAGGTGGATCTTGAACAGCCGCCGCTGCATTTATAATAATAATAATAATAATAATTTATTATTTGTACCCCGCCCATCTGACCGGGTCCCCCCAGCCACTCTGGGCGGCCTCCAACAAACACTAAAATACATTAAAATATTACAGATTAAAAACTTCCCTAAACAGGGCTGCCTTCAGGTGTTTTCTAAAGGTCATGTAGTTGTTGATCGTTTTGACCTCTGAAGGGAGGGCGTTCCACAGGGCGGGCGCCACTACCGAGAAGGCCCTCTGCCTGGTTCCCTGTAGCTTTGCTTCTCGCAGTGAGGGAACCACCAGAAGGCCCTCGGCGCTGGATCTCAGTGTCCGGGCTGAACGGTGGGGGTGGAGACGCTCCTTCAGGTATACAGGACCGAGGCCGTTTAGGGCTTTAAAGGTCAGCACCAACACTTTGAATTGTGCTCGGAAACGTACTGGGAGCCAATGTAGATCTCTCAGGACCAATGTTATGTGGTCATGGCGGCCACTCCCAGTTACCAGTCTAGCTGCCGCATTCTGGATCAATTGCAGTTTCCGGGTCACCTTCAAAGGTAGCCCCACGTAGAGCGCATTGCAGTAGTCCAAGCGGGAGATAACCAGAGCATGCACCACTCTGGCGAGACAGTCTGCGGACAGGAAGGGTCTCAGCCTGCGCACCAGATGGAGTTGGTAGACAGCTGCCCTGGACACAGAATTAATCTGCACTTCCATGGACAGCTGTGAGTCTAAAATGACTCCCAGGCTGCGTACCTGGTCCTTCAGGGGCACAGTTATGCCATTCAGGACCAGGGAGTCCCCCACACCCACCTGCCCCCTGTCCCCCAAAAACAGTACTTCTGTCTTGTCAGGATTCAACCTCAATCTGTTAGCCCCCATCCATCCTCCAACCGCCTCCAGGCACTCACATAGGACTTTCATTGCCTTCACTGGTTCTGATTTGAAAGAGAGGTAGAGCTGGGTATCATCCCCATACTGATGAACACCCAGCCCAAACGCTCTGATGATCTTTCCCAGCGGCTTCATATAGATATTAAAAAGCATGGGGGAGAGGACGGAACCCTGAGGCACCCCACAAATGAGAGCCCAGGGGTCTGAACACTCATCCCCCCCACCACTTTCTGAACACGGCCCAGGAGGAAGGAGCGGAACCACTGTATAACAGTGCCCCCAGCTCCCAACCCCTCTAGACGGTCCAGAAGGATGTTATGGTCGATGGTGTCAAAGGCCGCTGAGAGGTCCAGCAGAACTAGGAAACAGCTCTCACCTTTCTCCCTAGCCCGCCGGAGATCATCGACCAGCGCGACCAAGGCAGTTTCAGTCCCATGATGAGGCCTGAATCCCGATTGGAAGGGATCCAAATGGTCCGCATCCTCCAGGCGTGCTTGGAGTTGTTCAGCAACCACCCGCTCAATCACCTTGCCCAAGAACGGTAGATTTGAGACTGGGCGATAGTTGGCCATAATGGCCGGGTCTAAAGATGGTTTTTTAAGAAGCGGTTTAATGATCGCCTCTTTCAGCGGGTCTGGGAAGACTCCCTCACAGAGGGAAGCATTCACCACCCCGCGGAGCCCATCGCCCAGCCCTTCCCGGCTAGCTTTTATTAGCCAGGATAGGCAAGGATCAAGAAGACAGGTGGTCGGTTTCACTCGTCCAAGCAGCCTGTCCACATCCTCAGAGGTAACAGATTGGAATTGATCCCATGAAACATGACTAGACAGAGCTCTAGCACTCTCCCGCCCCGGCTCTGCTCCCACGGTGGAGTCTACCTCCTTCCGAATCTGAGCGACTTTATCTGCAAAAAACTTAGCAAAAGCATTGCAGGAGATCTTGGGGTCCCCACCAGACCCCGATGACGGAGGTGGTTCTGCTAGATTGCGAACCACCTGGAAGAGTCTCCTGCTGCTGTTTTCTGCAGATGCGATAGAAACAGTGAAGAAGGTCCTCTTCGCCGTCGCCATTGCCACTTGGTAGGCTCGAAGTTGAGCTCTAGCTCGTGTCCGGTCTGATTCAGAATGAGTTTTCCGCCACCGGCGCTCTAGCCGTCTCAGCGACTGTTTCATCGCCCTCAGCTCTGGGGAGATCTTAGCCACAAAAGTACATTTGCACTATGGGGCTGACCTCTGGGGAAATAACACCGTTCTGCAAATTTGGAGCAGGAGCTGGCTGTGTACAGTGCCGATTGGCTGGGAGCCCATTATGTCATCAGGAAACTTACCCCCTTACCATCCTAGGATATGGTTACCAGACGTCCCTGTTTCCTGGGGACAGTCCCCAGATTTACAAATGTGTCCCCTGACAAAATCCATCCCCAGAATGTCCCCGGGTTTCATTTAATGTCCCTGGATTTATATTTTAAGTGTTGTAGGTTTATTAGTAGGGAATGAATGTTGTGTGATTGGTTCAACGGCAAAAGACACATCATAAGGGGACTTCCGGTGAGGCAAAATGGCGGACCCCACAGCAGTGAGCAGCTCCTGAAGCTACCAGGCTGAACTTGGGCAGGCTGCTGAGACTGCTGCTGCCGCCCCCATTACTGAAAGTGAACCGGGGACACCCAGCATGTTATGTACTGAGTTGAATAGGATCCAAAATGCAGCAGTCTGATTGGTCCTAGAACAATAGGATCCAGAATGCAGCAGTCTGATTGGTCTGCAGGAGCCACCCAATCCAGCTCCAGGTTGAAGAGAATCCGCAACCTGATTGGCCTAAAGGAGTATCCTGGAATTAGCCAATCACGTGGGGCCCATTGTGTAAATAATGTATATAAAGCAGATGTTCCGGGGGAACTTCCATTCCTTGCTACTATGAGCTGAATAAAGAGCATGAAATCCACACTTGACTCCGAGTATATTTCACTGGGGGAGCCACTGACACCCCCTGTGACCCAAATCGAGCCGGGAGTGAGAGCGCCTGGCCATCCAGCCGACTGCCCAGTGGCGCTCCGGGGCCAAGAAAACCCCGGAGCCAACGCAAAAGGAAAAGGGAGAGGAGAAGGAGAGGGAGGAGAGAGAAAGAAGAAGGAGAAAAAAGAAGAGAGCAGGCCAGGGCCCAGAGGAAGGCTGCGCGACAGAGGAGACCACAGAAGAAAAGATATTACTTCTTGATTTTTTAAAATTGCTTTTTTTTCTCTTAAAAAAAAAAAAGTGTCCCCGGATTCATTGAAAAAAATCTGGTAACCTTATCCTAGGAGAGGTTCTGCGCCTTTGTTAAAAAGTTTCACGCAAAGGCCTCTCTGAGTGATGGGGTCTGCCATAGCCTCAGGCAGAAGGTCAGGTTCCTCACCAACAAGATGTCAACGAGCTCCTTTCTGCAAGTTAAGATGAAGTTCTGGAAGTCCCGGGTCTCGCAGATCGCCTGGCAGATATCTGTTGTGCTCTCAACAAAGGCCAGTTTGAGATTAGAGTCCTGCATTGCCAAAAGAAACCACCCAATCAATCAACACCTTTATTGGCATATATAAGATAAAACAAAAACATACAAACCCTCTGTAAATAAGGAATCCTCATCAGTCATTGTTAGGTAGTCCAGATGTACTGGCTTTAATTTCATAGCTCCTAGTCAAATAGCGAGCCATAATTCTGGTGAGTTCAGGGGGGAGTCATCCCTCAACAAGAGCTGGACCGCAAGTTGTTTGTTGGAGAGGGCCCTGAGCCACATAAAGGATATCGGAGGGCCAAAATAAAAAATGTTAGAAAGAGGGCAATCCAGTATCATGTGGGCCATAGAGTCCGACACTTTCTGGCCACAAGGGCAGAGTCTGTTCTGGTAGGGAAGGCCTTTGAACCTTCCGAATAGCACGGGAGACGGAAAGGCATTTAAATGGGCCAGCATAAATACTCTGCGATATAAAGGTGTGGCCAAATCATATATGTAGTTAGGCATCAGTCCATGATGCGGCGGCAGCCCCAGAGAGGCTGGCGAGCATACTAAGGGTTGTGAAGGGTGAATTTTTTGAAATTCATTATCTAGCAATCTCTGCTTAATAAGGGTAAAAATATGTGATTCCTCAAATGTCAGGAGGTAATCCACAGAAAAGCCTAGTTGCCTAAGTTTGAAGATAATATCAGAGAACCAAAAGAAACCATGCAAAAATACCCCAAACTATTATATTAGGAAACATTGCTCCGCAGAAACGGATATGGTATTCAAACATGTTTATATATGGAGGAATTCTCAATAAAATGTGGGTGAATTTGCACAAAGGGGAGAGAGCTCTAGTGCTGCGTTTAAGTTTTCCATTGGGGGCAGCTGGTTGGCCACAGTGAGAACGGGATGCTGGGCTAGGTGATGCGGGTGGCGCTGTGGTCTAAACCACTGAGCCTCTTGGGCTTGCCGATCAGAAGGTTGGCGGTTCGAATCCCCGCGACGGGGTGAGCTCCCATCACTCTGTCCCAGCTCATGCCTACCTAGCAGTTGGAAAGCATGCCAGTGCAAGTAGATAAATAGGTACTGCTATGGTGGGAAGGTAAATGCAGTGGCGGAGCTTCATGCTCCGGCACCGGGGGAGGAGAACAGGCGTGGGCGTAGCTGGCGCATGTTCCAGAGGCTTGGCGCTCCGCCCGCAGGGGTGTGGTGTGGAGCGCGTCCTGGGGGCAGGGTGTGGGGCCTGTGGGGGCGTTGCGCCCAGCTCGGGGGGGGGGAACAGCCGTGATGGCACCCCACCGGGATCGTGGTGCCGGGGGTGGTGCGCTCCCCCTGCCCCTTCTTCCTCTGCCAGTGGGTAAATGGGGTTTCCGTGTGCTCTGGTTTCCGTCACGATGTTCTGTTGCGCCAGAAGCGGTTTAGTCCTGCTGCCCACATGACCCGGAAAGCTGTCTGCGGACAAACGCCAGCTCCCTCGGCCTGAAAGCGAGATGAGCACCGCAACCCCATAGTCACCTTTAACTGGACTTAACTGTCCTTTACCTTACCTTTTACCTGTTCAAGACTCCAAGTCAGATAATTCCTAGCTCACCTTGTTTTCAATGCTGACGCCCAAAACCTGGACAAATGAAATGGACAAATTGCCAAATAACAAACACAGCACAACAGTCAGCCCATTATCTTCTTCTTCTATTATTACTATTACTGTTATTAAAATCTGTATACCGTCCTTCATCTGAAGTTCACAGGGCAGTTCGCAACATAAAAATACAAAACGAGAAGCCAAAATACACAATGAAAACAATAATATACACAAATAAACCAATAACCCCTTCTCACAAACACATTTAAAAGGACATAGGTTTTTGGGGTGAGTTTTCCATCCTGCCCACCACAAAGACCTACAATGAAGGTGTTCAAAGGACCTCTTAGTGCTGGCAGGGATGTTTGGTCCTCCTGCTGAGGAAGTGAAGGAAGGGGGGGGGGCATAGGTATCCCAGATTGCTTGTTAGTCTCCATTAGCTTAGAACGAACACATCACGTTCCGGGATATGAGTCAACTGAAAACAGGCTAACCACAGTAGAAGGATAAGATAAGAGCAGTCGTAAGATTACGCACAAGGGCCCAGCCAAAGTTCAGGAGGAAGGAACTTCCTTATAAGGTTACAGAACCTTATATGGAAGGAGGAAGGATCTTCCTTATAAGGTTTACATAACTCCGGGGTAAAAGTGTATAAAAGCTGCATGCAAACAGCATTTGGATGCGCTTGCAGAAGAAATAAACTCTTTCTCTTTGAAGCAAACCTCGGTGTCCATTTGGATCCTTCCTCCCCCTCGGGAGCAATGCGGAACCCAGCTCTATGGAGTAATAAGGCTACAGAAGGGGCCTTGACTAAGACCCAATGAACCTTGCCACCCTCTGGATCCAGCTCTGCAGCAAAGACCACCCTCTCCTTTAAAGCACTTGCCTGGCAGCTCTTCCGGTAATAGCAGAGGACATTCTTCATTATGTTGGCCTCCACCCTGGGCAGGAGGAGCTCCTTAGGGGCTTGTAGAGCCACTTTGCCATAGGTGAGCATCAGGGTTTGGTGGACGTGACCCCGTCTGCCTTGCTGGTAGTCCTGAGCAACAGAAAAAGTTGGGTGCTTCTTGTTCCATTTTGGCTGCCTTCCGCACGAGCTGTTTAACTTTAAATCTGAAATCATCAGCCTTGATTTAACTTCTTACAGAGAATCTAGACCACACTGTTGCCAGATTCTTGCTACCCAGTGTTTTCAGCCCTGTCCTCCTTTATTTTTTGCCATCTTGATTTGTGGCTATTGTTTTTCCAGCCAACAAACAACTGAAGCACCGGCTTGCTTGATGCAAACTGGCAAATGCTTTTTATGGTTTTCAGCACTATTGTACCTTTAATTAGTAGCTTCCTCCTTACAGATCCTATTGCTTCCTGTTCGGCATGGCAGCAGCACTTTATCACCCTTTAATTACTTATTGCCTGTTTGTTCTCTCTCTCTCTCTCTCTCTCTCTCTCTCTCTCTCTCTCTCTCACACACACACACACACACACACACACACACACACACACACACACAGAATAACTGATCTCCTCTTTTCTTAAAAAAACAACCCATGAATCTATTTTAAGGATTATTTCCACAAGCTCACTCATCTGAATTTGGGAGGGGTAAAGGACAAAGGTCCGTATAGTTAAAGCTCTGGTTTTCCCAGTAGTGATGTACGGAAGTGAGAGCTGGACCATAAAGAAGGCTGATCGCCGAAGAATGGATGCTTGTGAATTATGGTGCTGGAGGAGATTCTTGAGCAGGCATCGGCAACGTTATCCGGCCGTGGGCTGGATCGATCCCACAGAGCTTGTCCATGGGCCGGACATGCGCAGCACGATACCGGAAATAGGGTCTGCACATGTCCCCCGGCGCAGGAAATCACTTCTGCGCATGCCCAGATGCCTGTGCAGAAGTGATTTTTGGGTCAGGGCATGTCCCCGGTGCCAGAAATCGCTTCTGCGCAGGCCCAGACGCCTGCACAGAAGTGCTTTTTTGGCATCTGCGCAAGTCCCCGCGCTGTGCCAGTTTAGCGCAGTGCGCGGGGGACTTGCTGAGGGGGCGGCTCGGTGACCAGGCGGCTCGTGGGCCGAATGAACTGGCTTCATGGGCTGCATCTGGCCCATGGGCCGGGGGTTGCTGATGCCTACTCTGGAGAGTCCCGTGGACTGCAAGAAGATCAAACCTCTCCATTCTGAAGGAAATCAGCCCTGAGTGCTCACTGGAAGGACAGATCCTGAAGCTGAGGCTCCAATACTTTGGCCACCTCATGAGAAGAGAAGACTCCCTGGAAAAAACCCTGATGTTGGGAAAGATGGAAGGCACAAGGAGAAGGGGATGACAGAGGACGAGATGGTTGGACAGTGTTCTCGAAGCTACCAACATTAGTCTGACCAAACTGCGGGAGGCAGTGGAAGACAGGAGTGTCTGGCATGCTCTGGTCCATGGAGTCACGAAGAGTCGGACCGTTCCCCTGTTGAACTGCAATTACTGTCAGAAAGTTCTTCCAGATGTTTAACTAGAATCTCCTTTCTTGTAAGGCAGTTCTTAGACCTGTGATGTTTAACACAGAAGAGGAGTCTCACTTCCGTTACCTTGTAGCGGCTGATGATAGAGGACATCTTAATTTTCAGACCCATCCCAGCTCCAAATTCCTGCAACGTGGCTAAGGTCAGATCTAAATGTCCCACGGCCGAGAAAGAAAGGATCTGGATGATCTTCTGTAAAGTGGAACAGAAACAGAAAAGGATCTGCTGACCAGCCTTGTCAGGTCTCAGTGCTTTCTGTTTTTATGTTTAGTTATGTTTTAAGAAGAAGAAGAAGAGTTTGGATTTGATATCCCGCTTTATCACTACCCGAAGGAGTCTCAAAGCAGCTAACATTCTCCTTTCCCTTCCTCCCCCACAACAAACACTCTGTGGGGTGAGTGGGGCTGAGAGACTTCAGAGAAGTGGGACTAGCCCAAGGTCACCCAGCAGCTGCATGTGGAGGAGTGGGGAAGCGAACCCGGTTCACCAGATTACGAGTCTACCACTCTTAACCAGTACACCACACTGGCTCTCAGATTTTTATACACTGTATTTTTTATTTTATTTTTGCAATTTTTATGTATGCTGCTGAGGAGCTTGAGTGAGAAAGAGAATATAGATACAGCTGAAATAAAGACATGAAATGCATACTAATCCCAGAGACAAAAACGGATGCCATGAGGTCGAGGTCAAACATTTTGGTGATGTCTTTATGGATTTTCCAGATCACTTCCAGGTTTGGCGCTGTGCGTGTGTGCATGATCGAGCACATGTTGGTTGTGCCAAAAATGAGAGTTGCCTGTGTCATGATATTCTACTCAATATTGATCCAGAGCAGAACTCCAACGTATAGTTAGCAGAGTAAAAACTTAAACACGTTGCAGGATTCCCACAAAATAGACCAGAGGCAATTGTTGTAAAAGGAGACGGTGTTGGAATTTTGGAGGAAGAGAGGGGAACTAGGCCCTGTTGTATATTTGGGGGGTGGGGGCTGTGTGGAGAGAGTCTCTTCCTTTAATTCCTGGGAGTTTACCTTAGTGAAGACCTCACTTGGAAAAACCATATAACTCAGGTGGTTAGGAAGGCCCAACAGAGACTCCATTTCCTCAGGGTCTTGCGAAAGAACAATGTTAAAGAACAATTGATGACCTCCTTCTACCGGGAGTGTCCTCTCATATTGTATCACAGTGTGGTACGTTGGCTTGACAGCCATGGACAGAAAGTCTCTACAGAAGGTGGTGAACACAGCACATGATATCATGGGCTATCCCCTGAGCCTGCTAGATGACATCGCAAGGGATTGTTGCCTTAGGAGAGCGAGAAAAATTCTCAGGGAAGATTCACATCCCGGCCAGCACCTCTTTAATCTTCTACCCTCGGGCAGGAGATATAGAAGTATAATCAGTCGTACCAACAGGCTAAAAAACAGTTTCTATCTGTGGGCTGTTAGGCTGCTGAACGGAAAATAATATAGTGCAACTGACTTTCGGGGTTGGTGTGTTGTGCGACAAGCACACAGAGTGCAATGAGATGAGTGTTGGTGGGGGGAGGGAGGCTGGGTTAATTTCATTGTACACGGGTTGTACATTGACAATAAAGCTATTATTATTGTATTTCATCCAGCAGAGTTTTACTGCTACTGAAGGCAAATGAGCATAATGGTCACAAATCCCATACATTCAAGATTGGCACTGTCCATAAGTAATCTAGTTGCAGCAGACTTTACTTCAACTTACTTTAACTTATAATAAGTCTTAACACTATATACAGAACACCACACCAGAAAGAAGGAGAGACAGAAAGTGAAACCCAGGCTCCTTCTGGCCTTACTTTTATAGTCAGCATGACCTTGACAGAAAGAGATAAAAGAACCAGTTTAAGCCAGCTGTACTCAGCTTCTCTGAAGGAATAACCCAAACATCATGAAGTTTCTTTCACACAGAGAAGCTTCCAGAACCTTCCAGAACCCTCTTGAATTAGGCAGAATAGGAAAGATCTCTACACAATAGATCAAGACTTTCTGCACTACGAAATATTCTTCCTCTTCTTCTTCTTCTTCTTCTTCTTCTTCTTCTTCTTCTTCTTCTTCTTCTTCTTCTTCTTCTTCTTTAGACCCCACACATCTGGCTGGGTTTCTTCCAACAAAATATTAAGATACATTAATCCGCCAAACTATAAAAGCTTCCCTAAATAGGGCTGCCTCCAGATGTCTTCTAAAACAGCGTTTCTCAACCGGTGTTCCGGTTGAGACGTCGGCTGGTGTGCCGCGGGAAAACCGTTAGGGACCCACGCCGCAAACGCGTAGCAGCGGCTCCAGTGGGGGAAAGGGAGCGCAGAAAGCCACCGCCGAGAAGAGGCACCGCGGAGAAGCTGCCGGGCTCTACCGCGCATGCGCAAGCTGGGAGCTCGCCGCCGAATCTGATTGGTTGCCAGGGACCAATAGGAAGTCAGAGGAAGGAGACGCGAGGGCTGCCGGTAGCCACCCGGTCAAAATGGCCGCCACCCTAAGGAGGAGCGCTCTGCGAGCGCTCCAACTGCCAGCCAGCCAGCTGAGAAGCCTCCCCGGCTCCACTCGCCGTCCTCACTCGCTGCCTGGGATCAGCTAAGTCTTTCCTTTCGGGTTTTCTTTCACAGTCCCAGGGGTGGGCTTTTCATACCAGTGGGGCTGCTATGGGCGCATAACTCCGTGATTTCCATTACCATAGCGACGTTGCCGCCGCCATTTTGTGGGTGGTGTGCCGCGAGATTTTTTTCATAAAACAAGTGTGCCGTTGCCCAGAAAAGGTTGAGAAACACTGTTCTAAAAGTCTGGTTGTTGTTTTTCTGGTGGGAGGGCGTTCCAGAGGGAGGGTGCAAACTGACAGCCTGGACCTTGTATTGTACCATCCACTGCATTTTTGGTGGTGGGGGGGGGGCGGCGTTGGAAGAAACTGCCACTAGTAACATTGTACTTTTGTGTGGATGTTAACTGCAGACGGTATGAGGAGCCCGTTCTGGTCTGAGAAGCAGGGTATGTGAGCAAAGAGACAAAGCAAAGAAATCACATTTGAAGGGTTCAGAAGTTGGGGCAGCCCCACCAGCACCTCACCTCTCTCTCGAGCTTTTCCATATAGTTTGCGTTTTCTATCAAGTGCTTCATCCGACTCTGAACAAAGGCTGGGTCTTCACAACAGGTCAGGGCAATTCCCAGAGATTTATAGAGGAACCTCTGAAAGGGAAGAACAGATGTTGATGTCACCAATCATAGTAGGTGCGTCGTGGGAGAAGAACAACGGAATCTGGGTTAGGCTGGGTTATACCATTGGTCCATCTAGCTTAGTATTGTCTACACTGCAGGAGTGCCAACTTGGCCTCGTGACCGTGGGTATCCGGGGCCATGGGTGCCATGCAATGTGCATGGCCCCGGCCCTGAAATTTGTGAGTGCCTGGCCCCTTCATGGGGAATTTTGTGGGTGCTCAGGCACCCAGGGCCCTGGGGAGTTGGTGCCTATGCTACACTGGCAGAGGTTCTCCAAGGTGTCAGAGTGGGTGCTCTCTCAGTCCTAACTGGAGATGCTGAGAATTGAACATGGGACCTTCTGCATGCAAAGCAGATGCTCTACTAAGGGAGCTAGAGAGAGGACCATCTGAGAACCCTCCTCTTCCCCACTAGGGATGACCACCAGGGATGGAGAAATTCAGTTTCTATCTGTTTTGCGTATTTCCAATCTTACCTTCAGCTCTCGGCATTTCCACATCAGTTTGCATTGAAAAAAGAAATCCTCGTGAAAATTTAGGTATATTCTTCAGTGGTTCTCAAGATTTGGATTCATATACAAATATTCAAATTCATAAAGAAAACTTTTTCTCGGCTTAAGCTGGCTGTCAGGTTCCCTTATCGGTTGTTCAATAGTAACACCAAGTCGTCTTGTCTTTAAGTCTCTTTATTTTGTGCAAAGCTATTTACAGTGCAGAGTTCAGTTTATCATGTCTGCTCAGTCACTAGCAGAATCCGGAAGTGCCTCCCTTCTGTTTTGGCGCCAACACCAAAGCCTCGGCATCCGGAATTGCCTCCTTCTCCTCCTATGTGAGATATGCGCCGGAACTGACGCCTCCCCCTCCGAGCGAGTCTGCTGGGTGGTGCCAGGTCTCTCAGCAACTCCCTGGACACCTGGCACTCCCTGGCTCCCAGACACTAACTGCTCCTCCACCGAAAAGGGGCTGCCAGATTCACTCGAAGATGAATCTGTCGTTAACACAGGCTGCGGGTCCCTGTATGCACTCAGAGCTGGACTGGCAGGGGTGGGCAGATCCCTGACACCGAAGAACTAAGTTGGCTTAGTTTAAGCCGAGAAAAAGTTGTCTTCATGAATTTGAATATTTGTAGATGAATCCAAATCTTGAGAACCACTGAAGAAGCCCGGAACTTTTCATGGGAGTGTGCCATCCGCAAGCCCCAATCAAAGGGCCCCATTGGGGGCAAATAACGGCCTCCTAAACTACAGTATTGCCTGGGCGAAACAGGTGAAAAACGCCAGCACCCTGTCTCTTCATCTTTATGCACTTCTTTATTAACATTTGATGTATTTTAATATTTGTTGGAAGCCGCCCAGAGTGGCTGGGGAGACCCAGCTAGATGGGTGGGGTACAAATAAAAATATTATTATTATTATTATAACATTTGTTGGTAATATCATCAACACCTCACACGATTGGAAACCACAGTGAACTTACCTTTGTTGACATCTTCAGGAATTTATTTAAAGGAAATCTAAAGTCTGAGTTTTGAAAATATACATTGTTATTAGATATCCCATGGACTGCAAGAAGATCAAACCTATCCATTCTTAAAGAAATCAGCCCTGCGTGCTCACTAGAAGGACAGATCCTGAAGTTGAGGCTCCAGTACTTTGGCCACCTCATGAGAAGAGAAGACTCCCTAGAAAAGACCCTGATGCTGGGAAAGATTGAGGGCACAAGGAGAAGGGGACGACAGAAGATGAGATGGTTGGACAGTGTTCTCGAAGCTACTAACATGAGTTTGGCCAAACTGCGAGAGGCAGTGAAGGATAGGCGTGCCTGGCGTGCTCTGGTCCATGGGGTCACGAAGAGTCGGACACGACTGAACGACTGAACAACACAATTAGATATCAACAGTCTGTTTTCAGATTTATCAGGTTATAAATCCTTGTGGCTTTTGTATAAGACTCTATATACTTTGGTGACTAATATATGATAAAGAATGTATAATTGACTTGGAGATTATTGTGCGCCGCCAACGTGTTGCATATGTTATACTAGATTACTACAAAGTCACCCAGCGGCTGCAGGTGGAGGAGCGGGGAAACGAACCCGGTTCACCAGATTATGAGTCCACCGCTCTTAACCACTACACCGCACTGGCTAGGGAGGAAGACTGTGGTCAGGTGTCCTGTGTGCTTACTTGGTCACCTGTGCAGGTGTCAAATGTTGATTGGCAACGTGAAAGGTTCCCATTCTTAAATTAGGAGAGGGCTGTTGCATTCAGGTTTGCTTGCATGATTCCTACATTGCAGGGGGTTGGACTAGAGGACCTTTTGGTGTCCCTTCCAGCTCTACAGTTCTATGATTCTATGATCAGGTTAGCCATTGTGAGAACACGAGGATTTTGGACTAGATGGGCTTTTGGCCTGGCTAAGGAGGACTCTTCTAGGGTTGGGCGATATATCGATCTATCTTCCAAAACTGGTATGAAGTCCATATTGTGCTATCGGTTTCCTAATTTTTGACCTGGTAATATATCACGAATCATGATGTGAAGCCAGTGAAACCAGTCAATGCTTCTCTCGATTCCTGCAGTTGCTGCTAATTCTGCTGGCTCAGCAATCCCCCAGCGAATCACAAGAGCCTGGTGCTAGCAAAAGTCACAATGCGGGGGAAACTGTGAAGCCAGTCAGTGCCTCTACATAGCTCCATCCTTGGTTCAGACATCCTGATGTATCACGATGTTTAGTTGGTGAAATATCATGATGCTGAAAATCGGATATTGCCCAACCCTAATCCAGACTTCCCAGTAGTGATGTATGGAAGTGAGAGCTGGACCATAAAGAAGGCTGATCGCAGAAGAATTGATGCTTTTGAATTATGGTGCTGGAGGAGACTCTGGAGAGTCCCATGGACTGCAAGAAGATCAAACCTCTCCATTCTGAAGGAAATCCGCCCTGAGTGCTCACTGGAAGGACAGGTCCTGAAGCTGAGGCTCCAAGACTTTGGCCACCTCCTGAGAAGAGAAGACTCCCTGCAAAAGGCCCTGATGTTGGGAAAGATGGAGGGCACAAGGAGAAGGGGACGACAGAGGATGAGATGGTTGGACAGTGTTCTCGAAGCTACCAACATGAGTCTGACCAAACTGCGGGAGGCAGTGGAAGACAGGAGTGCCTGGAGTGCTCTGGTCCATGGGGTCACGAAGAGGCGGACATGACTAAACAACAACTATCAATGCCTCTAAATAACTCCATCCATATTTCAGACATCATGATATATCACGATGTTTAGTTGGTGATATACCATGATGCTGAAAACCTGATATCGCCCAACCCTAATCCAGACTTCATGCCTTTTGTTAATTAATTAGCAAAGGAATGAGGACAAATGCCTTTGGAGAGACACACACCCTTTCGGGGGACTGCTGGGCGTAGCTCGTCATCTGACTTTCCAGTTCTCTACTCAGATTCTGGGTCCAAGTGTTGTCATCAATGGTTTCCAGGGTTCTTCTCAGGAACTATGGAGAAACAGCAAAAGCAGGAACAAAATATGTTGTCTACCATCACTTCCCAAATGTCCAGGAAAATCTGAACATATGGCAACCGATGTAGGCAGTGCCGTTTTTGCCCATTTTACTCAAAAATAGCTCCGAAACATCCAATTTCTTTTCACAAAAAAAGCTCAACAATCTTACTGTCTGGAATGGTAACCCTAAATTTGCAAAGAAGGGAGATGTCCTTTTGAAAAACAGGGATGAGGAACCCCAGACCCTTGCGGAGGAAAATTCCCTTGGGGGGTTCAATATCTGAGGGCTCAGACTTTTAATTCAGAAATGCAATCCACCTTATGTAGGAAAAACCCATCATTTGGCCGTTTATTCTCCAACCAACCACCTTCTGCCTCTCCAGCACCTCACCTTCTCTTCCTCCAACCATAGTCCTTGAAAACAGTTACTCAACCCAAATTATATAGGTTTTGTAGTGAAGTCTGTGTCCTTGCAAATGGATTCTGCAGAATTTCTACCTCACCTTCCAAGTCCTTAGGACTATACTTCCCATCATTCCCTAACATTGGCCATGCTTGCTCGAACTGCTGGGAACTGGGAGCCCAGCATCAAACTGAGCTGGTTTGACTCAATGGCTTGACTCAAGAGCTTAAATCAGTGATGGCCAAACTTGGCCCTCCAGCTGTTTTGGGACTACAAATCCCATCATCCCTAGCTAACAGGACCAGTGGTCAGGGGTGATGGGAATTATAGTCCAACAACAGCTGGAGGGCCAAGTTTGGCCATCATTGGCTTAAATGAAGGGAGTTTCTAGGCCTGTTAAATCTTCCAACCTGCCCTACCACATCCCCACCTGTTGCAGGTGAAATCTCAGCACTTCCTTACCTGCAACAACTGTTTCTCCCATTCCTGGCTCCTGATCTCAGTATTTTCTAGGAGAAAAAAAAGGGAGGGGGGAATTGTGGCACTTGAGCTGAAACATGAAACCACCGAATTAATAGCGAATTAACATCATAATAAGAACATGGCAATCTGCTTGTTTTCCAAAACGTCCTTCGGGTGTCAATGTTCCAGGTCATTTCGGGCTTTAAAGGTTAATACCAGCATTTCTTGCAATTGCCACAAAATACCTATTCTGCTATTGTAAGGAATTGAAACTACAACTATTGTAAAGAAGGAAACTACAACTAATCCAGAATGCGGCAGCTAGACTGGTGACTGGGAGCGGCCTCCGAGACCACACAACACCGGTCTTGAAATTTCTACATTGGCTCCCAGTACGTTTCCGAGCACAATTCAAAGTGTTGGTGCTGACCTTTAAAGCCCTGAATGGCCCAGTATACCTGAAGGAGCGTCTCCGCCACCATCATTCTGCCCGGACACTGAGGTCCAGCGCCGAGGGCCTTCTGGCGGTTCCCTCACTACGAGAAGCCAAGTTACAGGGAACCAGGCAGAGGGCCTTCTCGGTAGTGGCGCCCACCCTGTGGAACGCCCTCCCACCAGGTGTCAAAAAGAACAACTACCAGACTTTTAGAAGACATCTGAAGGCAGCCCTGTTTAGGGAGGCTTTTAATGTTTAATAGATTACTGCATTTTAATGTTCTGTTGGAAGCCGCGGGGTATAAATAATAAATTATTATTATTATTATTATTATTATTATTATTATTAATCTTACAAGTCATTGGGTGACCTTGGGCCAGTCACTCCCTCTCAGCCAAACCTACCTCACAGGGCTGTTGAGAGGGTAAAATGGGGAGCAGAGAACTAGATACACCACCTTGAGCAGAAGGTGGTATACAAACACATTAGACAGGCAAATATGGCCACCTGACAGCCAGAAATTCAACTTTACTCCCAGGTAAAAAAAAAGAAAAGGGTGATTGTGGTCCTGTCTATCTGGCCAGGGCGAAGGTGTTTCTCGGTGGCCATGCGCCAAGGAAGTTTACCTGTTTGTATCATCGCCTTGCTTAGGAAGGATTCCCAAAGGAATGGGATTTGCTTTGCCCACAGCTTGGTGATGGCCGTGTGGATGTTGCAGTGCAGGGCGTGTAAGAGTTGCAGCGCCCAGCTCCCTCTTTGGTTCGGATTAGACGCCAAGACCTGTCGGCAGGAGAGTGTGAGGAATGAGGGCGTTGCTTTTTCCACAATGCTGCAACTGCTAGACAACCCCAGGCAGCCCAGACTTGCTTACGCTCCTGGTTAGAACAAGCTTGTGGTTAGAAAGCTTGTAAATAAGGCAGATTGCAGCTGGAATATGGTTTATTTCAGGGTCGGCAAGGTTTACCTCGCCTGGGCCAGTTCACTCCAGCAGAGATCCCTGCGTGGGCCAGATTGTGGGCCACGATTTCTGGCGATTTCCGACATCTGTGCAGATGCAATTTCTGGCACTGCGGAAGCAAGTCCCCGCACCATGTTGCGCTGATTTAGCGCTTCGTGCGGGGACTCGCTGAGCAGTTGGCTCAGTTCGTTGGCTGCTCGTGGGCCAGTTAAACGACCCCCGTGGCCGAGGGAGCCGGCGTTTGTCCGCAGACAGCTTTCCAGATCATGTGGCCAGCAGGACTAAACTGCTTCTGGCGCAACGGAACACCTTGACAGAAGCCAGAGCGCATGGAAATGCCGTTTACCTTCCCGCCACAGCAGTACCTAATTATCTACTTGCACTTTGACGCAGAGGCGTAGCGTGGGGGGTGCTAGGGGTGCCAGTCGCACCGGGCGCAACATCTGGGGGGGCGCCGCTCCGGCTTCAGCCCCGCGCGGCACCCGCTGCCATCCCAGCTAAGCGCGCTCTCCTCTGCCCGCGGCGTCCGTGCGAGTCTGGGGAGAGGCAGGCAGCCCCAGCCACAAAGACCCGGCGGGCGAAGCGAGGTGGAAGGAAGGAAGGAGGGGACGGTGGGAAGGAAGGAGGGAGAACCGACGCCGACGCCTAGGCTGCTGAGATCCGCCGGGGGTGGATCTCCAGAAGAGCGGGAGAAATTGCAGGCTGCCGAGGCACTGGCGTCGGGGAGGGAATCACTTCCCCGCTCTCGGAGCGCCAAGCGGGGAGGTCTGCAAAGGTGCTCCTACTGCTCCCTATTGGAGAGCGCAGGGGAAACAGGGGCGCGCAGAGTCGGGACGCAGCAGCCGGCGCTTTTCGGGCTAAATTGCGCTCGCCAGCCAGCCGGCGTGCTCGCTTTGCACCACGTGCCTAACAACCAACAGAAGGGGCGGAGAAGAAGGGAAGGCGGCCCGCTCAAATCAAGGTGAGCAGGCCAAGCTGCGGCGCCTGTTGCCAAAGCCAGGGCGTGACCCCGGAACACAGGCCGAGTAAGATGGGATGAGAAGCTCGGGAGCGGGCGCAGAATCACAAGTTTCCATCGCCATCAGTGCCGGCTTTACGTTTAAGCTAAAGATATAGCTTAGGGCCCCACTCTCTTGGCCCCCCCCCCAAAAAAAATGAAAGAAAAAAACACCTGGATGTACATTTCCAAAATATAAGATAAAAAACAAATAAAATAAAACCTACATACAGCAACAGTGTTTAGTGTTGTGTAGGCTCCTATGATGTAAGTAATGGGCCCCGCCTGCTAGCCTGCTCCCTAAAATATCACTGGTAATTATTTCACTATTAACATACTTCTTAATTGTATTTCACCATTAATAGGCCTATACTTCTTCTTATTTGTATTTCAGTTCAACAATTACTTTGATAGAATACATATTTTTTATGTGCAAATTGCATCAGATAGGTATTAGGTCCATAAATTACCATATAGCATATATTCAACACAAAAAAAGTGACAATTTGTTGTTGACAAAGTGCAGCTGGGCATATAAAGGGCCCCATTACCTTCAGTAGCTTCTAACTTTGCGCCCCCTAACCCGTGGATTTTAGCACTCGAGTCTCTTCCACTAGATTAGTTAAAGAAACCCTTACCCCCTAAGCACATGTATTGTTTGTTATGAAAATACTGATGTAATTAAAGTAAAATGCATCTGAATACAAGTTAGTTGCATCTAAATACATCAGTATTTTCATAACAAACAATACATGTGCTTAGGGGGTAAGGGTTTCTTTAACTAATCTAGTGGAAGAGACTCGAGTGCTAAAATCCACGGGTTAGGGGGCGCAAATTACTTGTCTTGCCCCGGGTGCTGACAACCCACGCTACGCCACTGCTTTGACGTGCTTTCGAACTGCTAGGTTGGCAGGAGCTGGGACTGAACAACGGGAGCTCACCCCGTGGCAGGGATTCGAACCGCCGACCTTCTGATCGACAAGCCCTAGGCTCTGTAGTTTAACCCACAGCGCTACCCGCATCCCTGCATAGGAACATACTGTAGACCAAATAAGGAATAGGGTAAACAAGGGGTTGGGGCCCTCAAAATCAAGAGTAATGGAAGATGTCATTAGGGGCAGGGAGCTTAGTAAGATAATTAGGCATTCAGGATAGGTTGTAAATTTCTGAGTATCCAGCCAGAAAAGAAGGAGGAATAATGTGGACAGGTTAAGAAAATATAAACTGCTTTGGACACCCGCTCTTGCAGGAACGTATTGTATTCAATAAACCCATGTCCCGCCCCCAAAATATACTTCTTCTTAATTGTATTTCAGTTCAACAATTTTCAAGGGAAAAAACGCTGCTTTTTTTTACTCATTCCTCACCAGAAGCCTTGCTACCAATCCGTGGGCGCTTGGAAGGCCTACTGAAAAGAAAAAAGAAGAAAATTCAGTACGCCAGGCTTGGATGGACGGTGTGGTTTTCTGCCGTTGGCTTCATATATAACTCCCACACTGGTGGGAAGATAGTGGAGGGTGCCTCTTGGCGCATTGCCCTCATTCAAGCACGCGGACCGGCCTTTGACAACCTCCTTCCACAAACCTCCTTTGCAAGAGCCAAGGAAGAGTGTCGCATCGTCCTCTCGGCCGAGGGCCATTTCTTTCAGGCATCTGCAGAGCGGGGTCAGAGTCGGGGTGTATGGAGCTGGTACAATGAAGAAGAGGAGCCTTGGCCACAGAGCCTGCAAAGAGTAAAGGTAAAGGTAAAGGGACCCCTGACCATTAGAGCAAAGAGTAAAGGGACCCCTGACCATTAGGTCCAGTCGCGGACGACTCTGGCGCTCATCTTGCTTTACTGGCCGAGGGAGCCGGCGTACAGCTTCCAGGTCATGTGGCCAGCATGACTAAGCCGCTTCTGGTGAACCAGAGCAGCGCACGGAAACGCCGTTTACCTTCCCGCTGGAGTGCTACCTATTTATCTACTTGCACTTTGACGTGCTTTCAAACTGCTAGGTGGGCAGGAGCAGGGACCGAGCAACGGGAGCTCACCTGTCGCGGGGATTCGAACCGCCAACCTTCTGATCGGCAAGCCCTAGGCTCTGTGGTTTAACCCACAGCGCCACTCGCAAAGAGTAGGGAAGTCCAATTTGTTTTTTGCTCCAATTGGCACTGGGTTTTGTTTTACTGGAACCACTGTGGTGATGGGCTCAGCTAGGGGTGAGAGATCAATATTCAGCAGCTGGGGTCAACGCCAGATTTAGGGTGGTTCCCCTGCACAGGATGCCAAGCAGAGGAGGCTAATAATAATAATAATAATAATAATAATAATAATAATAATAATACAGTGGAACCTTGGTTTCTGAATGTATCCATTCCGGAAGACCGTTCGACTTCCGAAATGTTCAAAAACTGAGGAGGATCAATGGGCTGGCTGCAAAGTCAATGAGGAGAAAAAGAAAAACGTTCCTCAGAAGCTGTTCAACCTCCGAGGCGCATTCGAAAATGGAAGCAATTCCAAAAATGGAAGGTTTTCGGTGTTCGGGTTCCGAATCATTCAGCTTCCGAGATGCTCAAAAACTGAGGTTCCGCTGTACCTATATTTATGCAGGTACCTACTCAAAAGTTAGGCTCAGTGAGTACCCAGTGAGTACCAAAATTAATTATTGTGAAAATATGAAATATTTTTTGGCAGGTGAGGGCAAATTTTGTCCTTGCTCAGGACACCATATTACCAAAGTCTGCCTCTGTTGGGGTGGAGAAGCTCAGGCCTTGGGGCTCAAATCACACCCCTTCCCAGAAGCCACACCATCCTGGAGTGATTTTTGCCTCTTGCTTGCCCCGAAAGAGGATGGAGAGATGTGTTGGGGGTTCGTAGACGCCTCTGTGCAATGCTCCACCCAGTGTGGTGTAGTGGTTAAGAGCGGCAGATTCGTAATCTGGTGAACCGGGTTCGCGTCTCTGCTCCTCCACATGCAGCTGCTGGGTGACCTTGGGCTAGGCACACTTCTCTGAAGTCTCTCAGCCCCACTCACCTCACAGAGTGTTTGTTGTGGGGGAGGAAGGGAAAGGAGAATGTGAGCCGCTTTGAGACTCCTTCGGGTAGTGATAAAGCGGGATATGAAATCCAAACTATTATTATTATTATTATTATTATTATTACGCCTTGGGCCCCGCCCACCACTGACGCGAGGCCCCCAGTAGGATCCTCATAAGGCAATGTGGCCCTCAGACTGGATCTGTCAATTTTACTTTTCTCCATTTCACATGGTTCCTTTCTTTTTTCAATAGATTTTATTAAAGTTTGAAAGAAAATATGCAAAGTTTGATTTTAAGTATCAAATATCTTTTTTTAAATCAAAGATAAAAGAAACTAATCTAAATAGAAACACAGACCCAAAGGAGAGGTTTCCCATTTTTTCCAGTCTTGAATTCAGTTCTCCACATTTTGCAATTTCTTTCAAAGACCTCGTGAAAATTCATCAGCGTTTGGGTGTGAATTTCTCCCAATGAATGCATTTCGTATGCAGTTTTGACAAATGTGCACATCTTTACAAGCAATTTCCCCGAATACAATGCACTTTTTAAATGTTATTTTCACAAACACCTAACTGTCCTTTGGCAAACTTCCCCCTAACACGAGCATTTTCAAAGGATATGTGAGTTTCAGTTTGCACATTGCATCAGAAAGAGCCAATTTGTTTGGTTAGCCTTTATATGCTAAGCCTTTACATGAAGTGAATCCCTCCTCTGCGTTATGTGGCAAGGAGCTCTCATGGACAGACCTGTGCTGGACCCAGGAGGGCCCTTCTTCCATGAAAAATCCATACGAATCACTCACTTTGCTCATCCCTTCCGCAGAGGTGTTCAAATTCTCCAAGACGTCGATGCAGAGTTCCTGAATCCGTTCTTCTTTCTCCTTCTGCTCGACTGCAGGGTCTTTCCCGTGCTGTGGCAAGAGGCAAATACAGTGGTACCTTGGTTTAAGAACAGCTTAGTTTATGAACAACTTGGATTAAGAACGCTGCAAACCCGGAAGTAGGTGTTTTGGTTTATGAACTTTGCCTTGGAAGCAGAACATGTTCCGCTTCCTGTTGAGTGTGTTCCATTTGTAGAAGAAGAAGGTTTGGATTTTATATCCCACTTTATCACTACCCAAAGGAGTCTCAAAGCGGCTCACATTCTCCTTTCCCTTCCTCCCCCACAACAAACACTCTGTGAGGTGAGGGGAGCTGAGAGACTTCAAAGAAGTGGGACTAGCCCAAGGTCACCCAGCAGCTGCATGTGGAGGAGCGGAGACACGAACCTGGTTCACCAGATTGCGAGTCTACCACTCTTATCCACTACACACCACTGGCTCTCTTGTAAATTGAGTCCCCCGCTGCTATGGGAAAGCACGCCTTGGTTTAAGAATGCTTTGGTTTAAGAACGGCTCTGAAGAAGGAATCGGTGATCTGGGGGAGCCTGTAGCAGCCAGGAGATGAGAGGCAGAGGCAGGAGAAGGTGCAGGATTGGAGAGTGGAGAATGGGTGCAAGACATGGTCTGGCAGTTAGGCTGGTGGAGAGTCCAGGACTTCCACACCTCCTCCGCCTCCTGCCCCATCTCTCCTGATCCCAGGATCTCCCAGGATCTCCCAGGATCAGGAGAGAATTGAAGAAGGAGGAACAGAAGCAGATGTAATCTTCACCTGCTTGCACACAGCTCGGGTGGGGAAGATAAATAAACTGAGTTTAATAATAATAATAATTTTTTTATTTACACCCCCTCCATCTGGCTGGGTTTCCCCAGCCACTCCGGGCAGCTTACAACACATAAAAAAATTGTAAAACATTAGGCATTAAAAACTTCCCTAAACAGGGCTGCCTTCAGATGTCTTCTAAACATCAGATAGTTGTTTATCTCATTGACATCAGATGAGAGGGCGTTCCACAGGGCGGGTGCCACCACCAAGAAGGCCCTCTGCCTGCTTCCCTGTAACCTCACTTCTTGCGGTGAGGGAACTGCCAGAAGGCCCTCGGTGCTGGACCCCAGTGTCAGGGCAGAACGATGGGGGTGGGTGGGGTGGAGACGTTCCTTCAGGTATATAGGTCCGAGGCCGTTTAGGGCTTTAAAGGTCAGCACCAACACTTTGTGCTCAGAAACATACTGGGAGCCAATGTAGCTCTTTCAGGACTGGTGTTATGTGGTCTCGTGGGGGGGGGGGCCCTCTGTGTGGCAGCAACTGCCTCATTGGGTGCACACCTAGGAGTAGCTTAGAGACGTAGAACTGAGAGACATGCTCTTTCCTAACTTGTAAACGTACCTTTGACAAGAAAGAGTTAATTCCTCACTCTGGACATTCCTTGCTTGGCAGTGCCATGACAGCCGCCATACTTGCTGCCACCAGCGCCACGTCTCTGCCCACCCTGCCGCCACTGCTGCTGCCCAAGAAGCAGCACAGCCATTGGTGCCGATATCAAATGAGAGATCTTGTGCGATTTTGGGTGCGATTTCAGCCGATAGTGGCACCGCTTCTGCACCGGCAGTGGAAGCACACAGGGCTTCTGCTGTGTGAGGCAGCCACCTCAGCCTGCCTAATGGAAGAGCCGGCTCTGGTTGTTGTTTCCCCGTTTCCCGTAGGCATCTAGTTGGTCCCTGTGAGAACAGGTTACTGGACTAGGTGGGTCACTGGCCTGATGCAAAAGGCTGTTCTTCTGTTCCATCTCCCATCAGCCCCAACCAGCATGGCTAATGGTGAAGGATGATGGGAGTTGTAGTCCAGGAATATCTGGAGGGCCCAAAGGTTCCCTGCCCCTGACTTGTAGTCTCCTATATTGTCAGAGTATTTTAGCGGCATGTTTCCCGACTTACTGGATGGCTGATGTGCACAGTGAACTGGCTGAAGATGTAGACAACCATCTCCCACACGGGACAGCCCTCGACGTTTTGAGAGCAGAGAAGCTCTTTAATGAAACGCAGGAGTGCTTTTCTCACCTGTGGCAGTGGGGGAAGCAAAGTCATGTCACCTTTCGAAAGGCGATACCACAATAAAGGTAAAGGTAAAGGGACACCTGACCATTAGGTCCAGTCGTGACCGACTCTGGGGTTGCGGCGCTCATCTCGCTTTATTGGCCGAGAGCCGGCATACAGCTTCTGGGTCATGTGGCCAGCATGACAAAGCCGCTTCTGGTGAACCAGAACAGCGCATGGAAATGCCGTTTACCTTCCCGCTGCAGTGGTACCTATTTATCTACTTGCACTTTGACGTGCTTTCAAACTGCTAGGTTGCCAGGAGCTGGGACCGAGCAACGGGAGCTCACCCCGTCACAGGGATCCGAACCGCCGACCTTGTGATCAGCAAGCCCTAGGCTCTGTGGTTTAACCCACAGCGCCACCTGGGTCTCTGATACCACAATACCATTCTACAAATCTAGGGCGCGACGGCATTTGGAATCCTGTGTGTGCAGTTCTGGTCGCCTGACCTCCAAAAGGAGTTGGGAAAGTGTTATGTACTGAGCTGAATCCTAGAACAATAGGATCCAGAATGCAGCAGTCTGATTGGTCCGCAGGAGCCACCCAATCCAGCTCCAGGTGGAAGTGAATCAGCGACCTGATTGGCCTGCAAGAGCAGCCAATCAGGCTCCTGGATGAAGTGCATCTGCAACCTGATTGGCCTACAGGAGTAGCCTGGAATTAGCCAACCACGTGGGGCCCATTGTGTAAATAATGTATATATAGCAGACGTTTTGGGGAAAGATTCATTCCTTGCTACTATGAGCTGAATAAAGAGCATGAAACTCACACTGGACTCCGAGTATATTTCAGAAAGTTTCAGAAAAGGGCTGCCAAAATGATCAAGGGGATGGAGGTTGAAGTCACTATGACGAAAGGTTGCAGTGTTTGGGACGTTTTAGTGAAAAGGCATGTAAAAGGAGACATGAGGGGAGTTTGTAAGATTATGCACGGAGAATGAGGATAGAGGAGAGTTTTTCTTCGTCTCTCATAACACTAGAACTTGTGGGCATGCAATGAAACGGAATGCTGGAAGATTCAGGAAAGGTAAAAGAGCTTCTTCGTTCAGCAGAGAGTTAACTTATGGAACTCACTTCCTCAGGAGGCCTTGACGGCCTTGTTGGTCATCTAGATGACTCATTAGTTGGTTGGTTGACTGGTTGAGTGCGTCCGTTTGCATTTCTTAGTACAGAAAATGTCCCCACTGTGGAAGGAGGTGTGGGTCCAGAATTGGCCTCCACAGTCACTTACGGACTCATTGTTAAAACTGTGTTTATGGAAGACAATCTTACTCGGCTACAACGGATCGCCAAAGAAGTACAGAAAGTATTGTTCTGATGTGTAGAGGTTTTTCCTTTTCTACTTAGTTCAGGAGCGTTCTAAACAGTTTTCTTTCTACGTGAAAGAAACAGGCAGAAGGTTCTTGTTTGGGTTAGTCCTTCCGGGAAGATGAGTACAGCTGGTTTAAACTGGTTCTGTTATCTCTTCTTTCAAGGTCGTGCTGACTATAATAGTAAGACCAGGAGGAGCCTGGCTTTCACTTACTTTCTCTTTCTATCTCCTTTGTTCTGGTGTGCTTAGTAGTGTGACGTTTAAGTCTTATTATAAGTATTGTAAGTTTTATTGTCAGTGCTGCAACTGGATTTCTTATGGTCAGTGCCAATTGGTTAGTGTGTTGGATTTGTGACCATTATGCTAATTTGCCTTCAGTAGCAATAAAGCTCTGTTGGGTGAAGTACGATTGCTTCTGGTCTATTTTTGGGGAACTCTGCATCGTGTTTAATTTTTTTCTCCCCAGAGGGGTGCAACAGAGTGATCCATTTAGTTTTATGGAGGAGGGTACTACTAGCCAGGGCCGTCTTAAATCTATCTGGCGCCCTGGTGCAAGGATCCCTCCGGCGCCCCCCATGCCCACCTTTCCCTCCGGGCAGGCAGCAGCGACCGAGAGGAGGAGCGGCCGCCGGGGAGCACGCCCGCCTCCTGGGCAGGGTGCACACACTAGCCGGAGAGGGACTGACGGAGGGAGGGAGGGATGGAGGGTGATTGCTGTGCGCCCGGCTCCCCACCGCCGATTGCCTCCTCCTGCCTTCCCCCTGGCTGCGGGCAGGCTGCTGCCTCTACCGAGCCGCCGATGTGGCCCCCCGGACCTCTTCCTTGGCGCCCTCCAGAACGTGGCGCCGTGGTTCCCCGCGCCACTAGCCTCTATGGCTAAGACGCCCCTGCTACTAGCCATTATGGCTAGGCTTTGCTTCCACAGTTGGAGGCAGAAATGCTCCTGAAATCAGTTGCTGAAAAACCACAGCAGTTTCTGGAAACCACAGCAACTGGTATTCAGAGAAATTCTACCTCTAACAGTGAAGGGAGAACAAAGCTGTAGCATTTATCTGTCCCGAATCTTCAACAACTCTAAAAGAGCCCCTTCCCTGGTCTTACCCCTTCACGGTGGTCGTCCAGAAGACATTTCACGGCTTCCACAATTGGCTGTTTCTTATTTCTGCTCTCACATGCTAGAAGAGGCAGGAGATGCAGAGCGGATTTCAGTGGGGCTCCAACATGGACATTTGCCAGCTCCACCTCCTCCAAGCGTCCATGAAATGATGCGCCCTTCCTTGCATAACCCACTCAGCCCATTCCCAGCTCTATCTGCCCATCTCAATGGTCCCAAACCGCATGCTGAACTGGAGCTAGGAGCATTGGGTCACCAAGTTTGAAGGCATCTCAAGGGGCACCCGACATCCTGGTTCAGGCCATGGGCTACTTACAGTATCCTTGGTGGGTGGGGTTCTGGGTTCTGCCTGGAAAATGCCTAGTGAAAGAGATCCTTAGGCACATCAGGAACATGGCTTCCACCAAGTCAGAACCAAAACAAAGGGGAAGGTACCCAAGACCATAAGGAACAGCTGACAGCATCACAAGAACCCCAAGGCAATGAAAATGGGATTAAACCCATTTTAGAACAAGACTGCATGGAACGTGAACACGTATTTCTTTCAAGCTGTTTTAAATTGTTTTTCAGATCATGTAATGTTGTGCTTTAATCCATAGGAACAGTGCATTTTAAATTGTTGTAATTTGCCCTGGGACCTTAGGGTGAAGGGTACGTAATAATAATGATTATGATTATGATGAAACAATTACTGCAAATCAGCTCCAGGATTGCATCCCAAATCACGCTTCATTAGAAGAAAATGCAGAACTTCTCTTTCACACATACCCATTTTACAAACAGTCTTGTTTTCTTGCTTATAAATCAGTTTTTATAGCATGTTCAATGTTCTGGGCTTCTGGTGACTTTCACTCTTCTATTTTATACTGAGACAGATCATTGATCCATCTGTCTCAATACTGCCTACACTGACTTGCAGCGGCTTCCCAGGGTTTCAGGCAGGGGCAAACACCCACCCACCCTCCCACAGATGCCAGGGGTTGGAATTGGGGGAAGCAACCTTCTGTAAAGCTACTGAACTATAGCCCAGGAGCCCCCAAACTATGGTCCGGGGGCCGGATGCGGCCCACGGGGCTCTTTTATGCGGCCCCAGGCGACCTTCGGCGACCCCCGGCGCCAGTGCCCGCTCTTACCGGCGTGGGCATGGCACGGCTGCCCATCTCTGGGTCCGCACGGCATCAGAAATGGCTTTTGCGCATGCGCAAAACATAATTTCTGGTGCATTTCCGGGTCCGCGGAGGCCGTGCGCATGCGCACAAGCCATTTCCGGTGCCGTGCCGTGCCAGAAGTGCACCGGAAATGCCTTTGCGCATGCACAAATGCTATTTCTGGTGACAGAAAAAGCGTGTGATCCGCGCTGGAGGAAACGGCCCACCACGCAGTAAGTCTGGGGGCGCCTGCTATAGCCCTTTCCCAGGTGGTCTGTTCCACCATCAAACAATTTGTCCCATGAGCTATGTGCCTTTCTCAGCTACGTTTTGGCACTGACTGGGGGACTTTCGGGGTTCTGGTAAAAAAAAAACGCCAAGCAAATGGTGCAAAACTGAAGCCTGACCAACCCTACCTGGAAACGCTGTATAAATGCTAATGTTACTCTTCTATGCACCTAAGCCAGTTATATGGATCATGGATGCTGCCAGGGCCGGCGCGTCCATTTAGGCGAACTAGGCAATTGCCTAGGGCGCCAAAATGGAGGGGGCGCTGGCCAGCCTGCCCCCCACCCCCCCGCCGCCGCCCGGTGCTGCCCCAACCAGCGGCAGAGCAAGCAGGTTGGGGCGAAAACCGCGGTGGCGAGGGCGCCAAAATGGAGGGGGCACTGGCCAGCCTGTCCCCCCCGCCGCCGCCCGCCGCTGCCCCAACCAGCGGCGGAGCAAGCAAATCGCGGCAGCGGGGGGGCGCCCGGACGGGCAGGGGGCGGGGCACCGCTCCGCAACGTGCGTCATACGCAATGATGTCACGTGGCCCGCCCCCTCGCCTAGGGCGCCAAAATTGCCAGCACCGGTCCTGGATGCTGCTACTTACGGCCGTCATTGCCAACAATCATCTTTAGATGCATTAGGAACCCCACACGGATATATTCAGAGTCCTCCTTCATCTGAGCCTGCAAGAAGTCCAGAGCATCGACGGGACAGCAGCCGACTGCAAGGAAAGGAATGGCAAATTCGGGCGAGTCGGACCTCCCTTCATCCCTCTTACAGACCACCATCATTATCATCATTTTGCAAGTGTGTATGTGTGGGTTTGATTCAGCTCACGTTTAAAAGCTAGCCGACCCACTGGCGGAGGAAGAGGAGTGGGGGGGGGGAGAGCACCGCCCCTGGCAGTGCGATCCCAGTGGGGTGTCATCGCGGCTGCCCCCCCGCCCATGCTGGGAACCACACCCCCGCAGGGGGTGCGTCACACCCCCGGGACGCACGCCAGTCCAGCCCCCGCATGCTCTACCCCCCCCCCCGGTGCCGGAGCATGAAGCTCCGCCACTGAGCCGACCTAATTCACCATTTCCAAAACAAGATGAGAAAACCAACATGTAGCGATCTTTTGCCCTTCACCCTTCTCTGAATTTTGCAATGTAGTTCTCCGGCCAAGCAGTGTGTACAAAAATGCACCTACCGCAGGGAAGTGTGCTTCAAAATGCACATAATTTATGAAAATGAGATACACAAATGTATTTGGGGACATAACCTTGTCAAGGTGTGTTATTAGGCCAAATTGTGAATGCAAAAATGTGTCCATTAGGAGAAATTTGAACTAACATGGTGAATTTTTGTGAGCACTAGAATGGATGGATAGATAGATAGATAGATAGATAGATAGATAGATAGATAGATATAGGCAGGTAGGTAGGTAGGTAGGTCTGATGTGGAAATGTGGAGAAATGAAGAGTGGAAAATGAGAAACTGACAGAAACTACAATTGACAGATTCATCCAAGACCTAAGACCTGACATTTCTGAGGAAAACCAAGAAGGAAATAATATTTTCAGGTCTCTGGTCTGGGGATGTAGCAGCCAGAGCCTTCTCTTGTCGTAGGACTCCAACTCCCATCAGTCCAACACGGCCTAGTGAATATCTGGGTTTGCTGTTGTCTTTTCGTATCTTTATTTTAGACCTTGTGTGCTTCATGTGGAAATTGCTCAGTTTGGTTGTGTATTTTTTAATGTTTTATTTATTCTTTTGTTGCAATGTGTTCCCCCCCCCCCCATGCTGCAAGCTTCCTTGAGCATGGCTTCAACTGTGGAACAATGGCATACAAATGAAACGATGGATGGATGGATGGATGGATGGATGGATGGATCGATCGGTGGATCGATGGATCGATGGATCGATGGATGGATATTTAGGGGTGATGGGAGCTAGAGTCCGGCAACACCTGGTGGGTGCATTTGTGGGGTGGGGGGCACAGATTCTCTATTCCTACTCCGGCCCTTACCCAAGTGTGCAAAGGCTTCCATAAGGACATTCCGGTGATCCATGCAGAGCTCCCGGTGTTCAGAAGAGGACTGTAAGAAGAAGGAGGGAAAAGGCTGCTGGCTTGAAGGAGCCATCTTTTCAGATCAGGAAAGGGCCAGTCATGCAAGAAGGCCCTCCAGCTTGGTTTTTAATACCCATAATATTAGACAACCAGGATGCCTGAGGTTGGATCGATTTTTCTGCTCTTCCCAAGAGCCATTGTACCTGGGCCCTTGACAGATTTTGGCCGTGGTGCGGTGAGAGGTTTGCCACAGCTTCTACGCGATTGACAAATGTTCACAGTATAGGAATTATATTAACATTATCTCACTGTTTTGCATGCAAACACCTATGGGGGGTCAGCTGAATATCTCTCTGAACCTCAGTACCTGCAAAACTGGGGGTGATGGGGGAGAGGTTCCATTGACGGTGGAGGAAGCAAAGGTTGACAAATGGACTCTGTGTGGCGACACCCTTAGGCAGGGGTCAGCAAACCTTTTCAGCAGGGGGCCAGTCCACTGTCCCTCAGACCTTGTGGGGGGGCTGGACTATATTTTTGAGGGGGAAATGAACAAATTCCTATGCCCCACAAATTACCCAGATGCATTTTAAATAAAACCACACATTCTACTCATGTAAAAACACCAGGCAGGTCGCACAAATAACCCAGAGATGCATTTTAAATAAAATAATAAAAATAAAAATAAAAATAAAAATAAAAATAAAAATAAAAATAAAAATAAAAATAAAAATAAAAATAAAAATAAAAATAAAAATAAAAATAAAAATAAAAATAAAAATAAAAATAATTTACTTGTACCCCGCCCATCTGGCTGGGTCTCCCCAGCCACTCTGGGCGGCCTCCAACAAATATTAAAATACATCAAAATATCACAGGTTAAAAACTTCCCTAAACAGGGCTACCTTCAGGTATTTTCTGAATGTAGGATAGTTGTTTATCACTTTAACCTCTGCTGGGAGGGCGTTCCACAGGGTGGGCGCCACTACCGAGAAGGCCCTCTGCCTGGTTCCCTGTAGCTTTGCTTCTCGCAGTGAGGGAACCACCAGAAGGCCCTCGGCGCTGGATCTCAGTGTCCGGGCTGAACGGTGGGGGTGGAGACGCTCCTTCAGGTATACTGGACTGAGGCCGTTTAGGGCTTTAAAGGTCAGCACCAACACTTTGAATTGTGCTCGGAAACGTACTGGGAGCCAATGTAGTTCTCTCAGGACCGGTGTTATGTGGTCCCGGCGGTCACTCCCAGTCACCAGTCTAGCTGCCACATTCTGGATTAATTGTAGTTTCCGGGTCACCTTCAAAGGTAGCCCCACGTAGAGCACATTGCAGTAGTCCAAGCGGGAGATAACTAGAGCATGCACCACTCTGGCGAGACAGTAGAAGGATACATTCTACTCATGTAAAAAATCCGCGGGCCGGATTCAGAAGGCGATTGGGGCAGGATCTGGCCCCCGGGCCTTAGTTTGCCTACCCATGCCCTTGGGTTTGGCAGCTGCAGCTATTGTTACTATTGTTACTATCACTATCTAGAAGAGATCAGAAGGCAGCCCTGTATCGGGAAGTTTTTTAATGTTTGACCTTTTACTATGTTTTTAAATGTGCTGTAAGCTGCCCAGAGTAGCTGGGGAAACCCACCCAGATGGGCAGGGTATAAAAATAATAAGAATAAGAATTTGTACAGAGCTCTGTTTGGTGGAGATATGGAGCAGGGCCTTCTCCGCTGTGGCACCTGCCACATGGGATGTTGAGATCAGACAGGCACCAACAATGGGGTGCTTCTAAAAACTTATCGTTCAAGCTAATCACTAACGTTAGTTCCTGTTACCTTTGGTTACTGTGTTGTTGCTGTTTTATTTAAATGTGTTGTGTGTGTGTGTGTTCTTTTAATGTTGAATAGCTTTTGTATCTCCTGGGAAAGCTCCTTTCAATACGCATGGCTTTTTAAAAAAAGGTCTAAAAGCCTATTAAATTATAAAATAAATAAATAGGAACAAAATAGGGGGAGGGCCAAAATTCAGTGGCAGAGCATCAGCTGTGCAGACAAAGGAAGGACCTTGCTTTAATCATCAGCCCCTCCAGGTAGAATTGGGGTGGTGCTGTGGTTAAACCACAGAGCCTAGGGCTTGCCGATCAGAAGGTCGGCGGTTCGAATCCCCGCGACAGGGTGAGCTCCCGTTGCTCGGTCCCTGCTCCTGCCAACCTAGCAGTTTGAAAGCACGTCGAAGTGCAAGTAGATAAATAGGTACCGCTCCGGCGGGAAGGTAAATGGCATTTCCGTGCGCTGCGCTGGTTCGCCAGAAGCGGCTTAGTCATGCTGGCCACATGACCCGGAAGCTGTACGCCGGCTCTCGGCCAATAAAGCGAGATGAGTGCCGCAACCCCAGAGTCGGTCACGACTGGACCTAATGGTCAGGGGTCCCTTTACCTTTACCTAAAGAAAGTAAAGATGAGTTGGGGAATTGGGGGTGCCCTGTTTGAAACCCTGGAGACCTGCCATCAGCTAATACTGAGCTAAATGGACCAGTGAGCTGACTCAGGATAAGGCAGATTCCTCTGTATGCTACCAGATGACACAGGAACGATTCTCCTTCTTGGATCTGCCGTTGGTGCTTAAACCTTTCCATGATCTTCTGTTGCCCTGAAGTACTGCGTGGGACAACCTGGAAGAGAGCAAGAAACGTTGGTACCCAGGTTGCTTTGAAACCATCCCCAGCTTGCATCCCCGGCACAGACTCAGGTGCTAATTTTACCACGTTGACTGAGAGGTTCCCAGTAGAGGGAGCTCTTGGGCTGTCAACCAATGGAATTGGAGGCTATATCGACTCTTCTGAGGTCTCTCTGGTAGGGATGAAATTGGCCCAAACCACCCAGGTGAGCTGCCCTTTGCACAAACAACAAGTGCATGGAGCACCCAGGTCATTTCCGAAGGTGATGTGATTGGCGACGTCTCGCTTGACCTGGACCTGCGGTGCTGAAGTTTACAAAGGTCACTTGGGTCAGAAAAAGCACCAGCTCCCCGATGTCTTACCTGCTTGAATACAAAATCACAAACTGCCTGGGATATCTTCTTTGGGATTGGGGGTTGGTACTCCTCGCAGACATCCAAAAAAATATTAAGCCTCTAAAAAGAAAAAAAGAAAAAGAGTCGGTTCATGCTCTTATAAACATCTATGACATGGCCACATTTGGAATAATTGGGGGATGTTATCCATTGGAGCAGTCAAATACAACATTCCTTGTTTCCCTAGAGTGGGCACAGGCAGGGGGATGTTACTCCAGCCAGAATAGCTTGTTACACCTGGTCTGGAGCATCCTCCCCCTGCGTATGACCTGGGAGATGGGTGTGACGCTGGATGACTCCATAATAGAGCCATCATTCTCTTGATGCCATTTTCTTCTCTTGATGCTGTTCTCTTAATGTATTTTGCTGTCTGCCGGCTCTCAGCCAGCAGCACATGGGTTCTATCCCCATATGGGATAAACTCACACTTTGTTCTGTAACTACGAGCTAAAGTCTGCAAACTAAATGTGAACTGAATGTGAGTAAACTTCTTGTTACTTCTAAGGAAAGACTCTTGTGTCTTTATTCTTTTAAGAGGGATCAAAGGGAACACTTTAAAATAAACGACTTATATCAAATAATGTAATACTCAATAATCCATTAGTACGCAATAAAATTAAACACCAGAAAATAATAATACTTAAACAGAAATTCACTCTAACGATTACAATAAATAATTTCTGCAAGTCACAGTGCAGAAAATAACACAAATTGAAAAGCAAAGACACACAACTTATAAAATTGGTTTTTTAAAAAATATATCCCTTTACTTTGGCAATGAGGAAAGAATCCAAAACCTTGCTGTCTCGGAGGACTTGAGGGATCTTCTTGATAATCTCATCTTGCTTCGCTCTGCAGCGGACCAGAGCTCCTAGCATGGGCCACTGAGCTTTCATCAAGGCTTCCTTCACCTGCAAAGGGCAAAGGTTTTCCATGGAGCTGAGAGCTGCTTTCAAACCAGTGTGAAGGTTCTCCCGTGGGTGGTCACAGACCAAATCGAGGTGCTCTTGCAGGAAAGTGATTTTCTAGATTCATATCATATGGGGTCTGGGATCCATTTTGGCACAGAAACTGCTTTGCTCATGGTGTATGACAACCTTTTTCAGGAGAGACATAGGGGCAATGTATCTCTTTTAATTCACCTTGACCTCTCAGTGACTTTCGATAATCATCGACCTCGGGGTCTGTCTGGAGTTTGCTGTCTTGTATTGCTATGTTGCGAACCGCCCTGAGATTTATGCATGAAGGGCAATATACAAATTTAATAAATGGAAAATAAATAAAATAAACAGTCATCCCAACAACCTGGCTCATGAGCGGCCGGAGACCGGAGAGGTCACTGATTTGTGGGGTGTATTTTTCATGGAAAGCCCTTCTTTATACCTTTAAAGCAAATGAAAACAAAAAGCTTCATTTAGAGACAAGAAAATCATGTTCGATGGCCAGGTGCATGGTATCGAACCCATGGCTTCAAGTTACAAGAAAGGAGATTCTGACTAAACATCAGGGATAACTTTCAGACAGTAAGAGCTGTTCGACAGTGGAACAGACTCCCTTGGGAAGTGGTGGGCTCTCCTTCCTTGGAGGTTTTTAAGCAGAGCTTGGACGGCCATCTGTCAAGGATGCTTTAGCTGAGATCCCTGCACTGCAGGGGGTTGGACTAGATGACCCTTGGGTCCCTTCCAACTCAACAAGTCTATGATTCTATGAAAGACTGTCTCCTTCCCTACAGACCCTCTCTGGTGCTAAGGTGAGCAGAGGGTAGTTCTTCTGCTCTCAGAGGCTCAGTGGGTGGCTGCCGGGGAGACGGTCTTCTCTGTGGTGGCCCAGAAGAAGAAGAAGAAGGGGAGCTCCACCCGCTTTGGGAGCTGCTGTGATAAGATGAAAATTTTCTGGTTCTCACCTTCGGTTCCTCGTCATTCAGCCAATCGCCAACCAAACGTTGATAGATGGGAACGACGGGGCTACAAAGCTGAGCTTCTGCCTCTCTTGGGAATGAACACGCTCTCCAGTTTTTGTAGTAATAGTTTATTGCCGCACAGAAATGTTCCATAACTGAATGAGTGAAAAAGAGAGAGAAAGAAGAAGAGGAGTTTGGATTTGATATCCCGCTTTATCACTACCCGAAGGAGTCTCAAAGCGGCTCACATTCTCCTTTCCCTTCCTCCCCCACAACAAACACTCTGTGAGGTGAGTGGGGCTGAGAGACTTCAGAGAAGTGTGCCTAGCCCAAGGTCACCCAGCAGCTGCAGGTGGAGGAGCGGAGATCCCCTTACTTTTTAGGAGGAAAAAAGTGTGTCTTATGGAGTGAAAAATATGGTAACTAAGATGACATATATGTTGCCTATATAGTGTAGTGTGGAGCCTGGGAACCTTAGTTCTGTGGTTTCTCAAGGATCACAGATGCAGTCGTGGAGAAATAGAGAGTAAGTTTATTGCTGGCAGCAATAGGCCCAGAGGTGTACTCTCCAAAGTCTGGACATTGATCAATGGTGTCCAGAAGTTTTTATAGGTACATTCAGATATTACATATTCATATATTGCATTATGTGTCAAGCCAATAAGCGTAAGACAGCACCCCAGATCCCTCCCTTGTCCCCAGAAACCTGCTCCGAACTGTGTCCTAGTTTGTCTAAGAGGACAAACTCTGCTTTCTTGTAACGACCTTCTATGGACACTTAAACTCTGCCCCAATTACTCTCATTTGGCCCTTGATTTAGCAGTGCAAGCAAATAACCGTATTTTTCGCTCCATAAGACGCACTCTTTTCCTCCTAAAAAGTAAGGGGAAATGTCTGTGCGTCTTATGGAGCGAATGTGTGGTCCCTGGAGCTGAACTGCCCAGGGGCAAAAGCAGATCGTGCTTTTTTTAAAAAAAAAGAGAGAGAGAGAGAGAGAAGGGGGTGTTGAAAGGAAGCTCGCTGAGCAGCTGCTCAGCAAACGATAGGGGAGAGAGATAAGGGAGAGAGATGCCAGCCCCGCCCCCTTGCAGAGGGAGGATGTTTCCCCAGCGAAATGTGACTGGCTGATTAGATTGTCTGGAAACTGTAGAAATGACTCCCATTCCTGAAGCTGCAGAACTGTGAGTTAAACCCCATAAAACAGGATTTTTTCCCTTTGCAAAGTAAGCTGCAGAGATTTGAGCTGATCCTCAAAAAATGGGGCTTTTCCCCTCTAAAAACTAGGTGCGTCCTATGGTCAGGTGCGCCTTATAGAGCGAAAAATACGGTAAATCTACTGATGTCAAAATACCTTTGCCCAGTTATATCTTGAGCACCCAGGCCCAACAGACATCCTGTTCCAGCACATGGGACAAATGACATAACTGATTTCTTCCTTGGTCATTCTGCTTAGCTAGACGTTTGTTTTGCTTAGCTCAGCTGCAAACCACAGAACACTTGGTAAGAATCATTTCTTACAAGGCACAATCTTAATCCATAATGGTTTCACAGAATACAAATTGCAAGCATATAATTGATCAGAAATATAGGCATACAGAATAAAGGAAAAGGTGAGATTATATGTGTTCCCTTAGGCAGCCTTGTCACATCAATAGGGTGTATCATCCTAGAAACGCTCCCAACAGACTCTTTCGGGTCATGCATTGCTGAATAAAGTCTGGCCGATTGGGGCCGATTGGGGATTTGGGGCGAGCCGCCGTACTTGAACGAAGGGGAATTTCCCCCACAGTCTGGCACTGGAAGGAGGGCCACAATGGTGCCAGGCAAACCGCCCTGGAAAGAACATTCCACAATCAGGGGGCCACCACTGAATAGGCCCCGTTGTCTCATTGCCTTCCAAACGTCTCTTGGAAGGGGTGCAGAGAGAAAGGCTCAGATGATGGTCTTTAAGGAACAGTTAGCGGTTTTAGGGGATATACTGGAATGGAAGGAAGATGATGATATTCCACCCCTCCCCCCCCCCAAAAAAAGAAAAAGAATCACTCACCATAACATATTGCTTCTTTCATGTGGCTAGTCATGGGCCACTTAATCATCAACCTTAAATACACACAGGTCAGAGACAAAAACGGGATACACCTAAGTGCTGAGTGAAGAGACACAAACAACCTTTCGTTAGAGGATGATAATGATTTATTGCAATTTAGGATCACAAACTCTGGGCAGCCCTTCTGTTGTAGGTGCTTCTATATGGGACTGAACTTCAGCTGGTTTTGGTATGCAAACACACAACCTTCTGTTGCACCTGAGGTTAGATTCCCCTAGCGTGCCCTGGGTGAAATTGAACGGAACCAGCTTTGTCAAGTCACTAGTCCTCAGAAAAAAAAAAATCTTTTTGACAATTTAGAAAATATTTAAAGTGACTTTTCCCAAGAGGCCCAAATCCTTCGTGCTGGGGATACTAGACCAGGCATCCCCAAACTTGGCCCTCCAGCTGTTTTGGGACTACAACTCCCATCATCCCTAGCTAACAGGACCAGTGGTCAGGGGTGATGGGAATTGTAGTCCCAAAACAGCTGGAAGGCCGAGTTTGGGGGTGTCTGTACTAGACAGTGAATTCCCAAAGAAAGTCTCAACAGTCTTTATGTACATGACTACAAAGGCAAGGGTTTTCTATGCCAGCTTGTCCCCGCAACTGTGGGTGCCCAGGGCTGTGGGTGCCATGCAGTGTGCATGGCCTTGGCGCTGAAATTTGCAGGTGCCTGGCTCCTTCATGGGGAATTTTGTGGGTGCTCAGGAACCCAGGGTCCCAGGAAGCCAGCACCTATGGAAGGGGGAGGGAACACCCTCTTTCCAAAGGAAGAATGGTTGATGGAAATCTTAGAAGATGCAGAGAGGGTGAAATTGATGGCGCTGATAAAATATACACATTTAGAATATTTTAAAGAAGACTGGAAACCCTGTTCTTGTCTATATAAAAAGTTATTTCCCATATGCGAAGACCACAGTAGGATTTAAAGTGTAAGGAAACAGCAGGAAAAAATTAAGACGGAACCCTAAAATGCAATTGTATGTATATTGAGTTATAAACATAGATGACGGGCGAGCGGGAAGTCACTAGTTTTGTTGAACTGGAATATATTTAGTTACAGGTAGGTAGCCGTGTTGGTCTGTCATAGTCAAAACAAAATAAAAAATAAAAGAAGTCCTTCCAGTAGCACTTTAGAGACCAACTAAGTTTGTTCTTGGTCTGAGCTTTCGTGTGCATGGTATCTGAAGAAGTGTGCATGCACACGAAAGCTCATACCAAGAACAAACTTAGTTGGTCTCTAAGGTGCCCAGAGTGGCTGGGGAGACCCGGCCAGATGGGTGGGGTACAAATAAAAACATTATTATTATTATTATTATTATTATTATTATTATTATTATTATTATATTATTATTATTATTATTAGGTGCTACTGGAAGGATTTTTTAAATTTTTATTTTGTTTGGAATATATTTGTTGAGTAACAAATGCAATTTTCTATACGGAAAGAAGAATAACATATTATTACCCAAAAAATAAATAAATCACTAGTCCTCAGTGTTTTTCCCCATACCCCATATGTAAATTGCATCCTATCTGAGATGGGAATCAATCCCTTTTTTTCCTTCAATGGGAGAACATGCAACAGTGAAGACCTGGAGGGAGCCCTACCGTAGCGAGATGCCAGGTCCCCCAGGGTCCTGAAGACCATGTGGTGAGGGAGGATCCCAGTCTTGACATTCTTTTGAAGTCTGTACATCACGTCATTGAAAAGACAGCTTGCCAGAGATAGGAGGAGATCATTGGCTTGCTGGAGAATTCTCCCAGACGCATCTTTCTAAGGAAGCAAAAAGTCTTGTGGGTTTGTGGCGGTCAGTCTGGATTATGCTTCCCAGTTCTTGACCTTCTGTGCCCAGTGAGGGTTGGGATCTAATGGGGGAGGTTGTTGAGGTTCTCAGACAAGCTTCTATGTAAGACAATGACCTGAGTTGACCATTTAAATTTTTTCTTCAGTATCCCCAAAGAATGATTGAGGTTGGAAGAACTACAACTAAGTCATGGCTGGCCTTTCCTCCCCTGTCTTAGTCACCTTTCCTTGAAAGATTCCATCAACGATGTCTCCCCCAAAAATTACACATCACTTGGGAAGACAGGCAAACTAATACCAGTGTACTGGAAGAAGCAAAGATCACCAGTGTCGAAGCAATGATTCTTCAACATCAACTTTGTTGGACTGGTCATGTTGTGCGGATGCCTGATGATCGTCTTCCAAAGCACCTACTCTATTCCGAACTTAAGAATGGAAAGCGTAATGCTGGTGGTCAACAAGAGGTTTAAAGACTGTCTCAAGGCAAATCTAAAAAAAAATGTAGTATAAACACCAACAATTGGGAAACACTGGCCTGCGAGCGCTCCAGTTGGAGAACAGCCTTTACCAAAGGTCTCATGGGCTTTGAAGACGCTCGAACTCAGGACGCAAGGGAGAAACGTGCTAAGAGGAAGGCACGCTTGGCAAAACCTCACCAGGATCAACTCCCACCTGGAAACCTATGTCCTCACTGTGGAAGGACGTGTGGATCCAGAATTGGCCTCCACAGTCACTTACGGACTCATTGTTAAAACCATGTTTATGGAAGACAATCTTACTCAGCTATGAGGGATTGCCAAAAAAGAAGAAACTAAAACGTCTCAAATGTAGCCCTAACTAGACGGGATAGAGAGCCAGACACAAGGCTGCCATTTTCAAGGGCAAAATTCTCTTCTTTGAGATGTGCAGTCCTACTCTAAGAAACAGAATTTTGTAGAACAGTCACTCTTAAGTAACCAGAAAGGTCCCTGAAAATTCTTGTGGGGATATTCAGATTAAAGAGTTGCAGGCAACATTCATCCTATTCCGAATTTTCACATTGACATTAATGGAATTGACTGCCTTAGTAGAGCATATCATTTAAGGTGGTGAAATGTAATTTTTGCAAATTTCTTAAGTGAGGGGTCTTTAAAATTATTTTGTGTGTGTGAGGAATTCAAATCTGCTATTATTTTTGTGACTGGACAATATTTAGCTTGGCGAGTCTACGTTTGATGAAGAAGCACAAATACTGCTTTCGGAAAACCAAAGAATTTTAATTTTGCCTACTGGAAGGTTATGCTAAATAATAATATGCTAAATAATAATGTCAGGTTATGCTAAATAATAATATCAATAATAACTGCAAGTACTCGGCAATCATTTTTAATGATGCTATGCGATTTTACACATTTTATTTACTAAGTGAAACTAAATTATATTAATTTAACCAAAATATGTTTTGAATTCCCATGTCGTGTTATAAGCACCACTCATTTTTGGAATTTGAAAGTTTAAAAATTCGACACGCCCTGCTATCTTTGGCCCATCTGCTCTGAGTAGGGCTTTGATACAACCCAAAGAGCTTGAACCCACGTGATGTCAATTCCGTTCCTACCTCCTTCAGCATCTCCACCAACACATAGATGGCCGCATCAATGTTCGGTGGTCCGACCCATTGGATGAGACTCTGGGCAGCCAGGTCGGCATTTTGCTCAGCACTGCAGCAGATGTAGTTGTAAATTTCTGGAAGGCAACACGGGTCATTGTACTGGTTGTCACTGATGGGTGTGCGTATCTGATTTGATGGTTTTGAAGAAGCACGAATACAACAAGAGCCTCTTGCTCAAGCTGCCACAGGCCTCCCCCTTTGCAGGGGCGAAGCAAGGTGGGTGCGGCCGCCCCAGGTGTCACCTCCGAGAGGGGTGACAAAATGCTGTGCGGCACTCAACGTCCGTGAGGACGCTTTGGCTTTGACATGCGCAGGCCTCCCGCTGCCAAAATGGCCCACCAGCCAGCTCAACCTCAGCTGGGCAGCTCGTCGCAATAATAATAATAATAATAATAATAATAATAATAATAATAATTTATTATTTGTACCCCGCCCATCTGGCCGGGTCTCCCCAGCCACTCTGGGCAGCTTCCAACAAATATCAAAATACATTAAAATATCACAGATTAAAAACTTCCCTAAACAGGGCTGCCTTCAGGTATTTTCAAAATGTCTAATGTTCTAAATGTCAGATAGTTGTTTATCGCTTTGACCTCTGATGGGAGGGCATGCGATCTCTGCAAAATAAGCTCAAAAAAGCTCAACAACTTTGGCTCCCCCCCAAAATATGAAATAAAGTCAAACCATTTTTGCAGGATATATATATATATATATATATATATATATATATATATATATATATATATATATACACAAGCGGGTAGCGCTGTGGTCTAAACCACTGAGCCCAGGGATTGCCGATCAGAAGGTCAGCGGTTTGAATCCCTGTGACGGGGTGAGATCCCGTTGCTCGGTCCCAGCTCCTGCCCACCTAGCAGTTCAAAAGCACGTCAAAGTGCAAGTAGATCAATAGGTACAGCTCCGGCGGGAAGGTAAACGGCGTTTCCATGCACTGCTCTGGTTCGCCAGAAGCAGCTTAGTCATGCTGGCCACCTCTGGAACTGGGGAGCAGATTCCTCAAGGATCAAGATGTGCTAACTAGGAATGATGGGAATTGTAGGCCAAAACAGCTCAGGGGAGGCTAATTCAGAGTGACTGCTCCACCTACCTCTCATTGTCTTTAAGTCACCAGAGACATCCATGACGGACGCCGTCAGTCAACTATCCCACCAGTTCACAGGCCAAAGTGCTGCCTCACAGCTTTGCCAGGAACACGGAGCCAAGTGACAGCGCAATCCCGTGCATGTTGACTCGGAAGTAAGTCCGGCTGAGTTGAAGGGGGCTTACTCCCAAGTAAGCAAGGACAGGACTGCAGCCTGAGTGGAAAGCAAACACAGCCAGGGCTTCCATTGTGATATGGGTGGTGATGGTGTCATACTTTACTAAAGCAACCCAAACCGACCAATGACGGCCCTGGAATCGACGACGGATTGTTGACACCATTAAGAGCTGGAGATTATTGCCTCAGACCTGCACATCAGCCCTGTGTACTTGGATATACACACCGATGCCTCTGGCAGGAAAGGTTTGGTGAAATTTTGACCCTCCATATCTTGAACCCCATCAGCCCCAGCCAGCATTCCCAATGGTCAGGGATGATGGGAATTGTAGTTCACCAGCACCTGGAAGGCCACTGATTCCCCATATCTGGCTTATACTAATGCCCACACGTTTCCCTTTACAAAAAGGGAGGAGAGAGAGAGTATATGAACACCAAAATGGTGTTTAGCTTATTTTTTTAGTTTCTATTCTGTTCATATTGTTTTCTAGATTATAAATGTTTTATTGATGATTTGTTAATCATTCCTTATGCTGTAACTGTGATGTTTAGTCTGCGGTTGTTGTTGTTTTGTCGCTGGCTTATTTACAGTGTTTTATAGATTGTAATTGTTTTACTGATAATTTGTTAATTATATAGTGTTAATTGAATAATAGAAAAAGTTTTCAGGTGGGTGGGGTTTTTTTGCAAGTATCTTCTGCAACATTTCAGGACCCAGGTGGCGCTGTGGGTTAAACCACAGAGCCTAGGGCTTGCTGATCAGAAGGTCGGCGGTTCGAATCCCCACGACGGGGTGAGCTCCCGTTGCTCGGTCCCTGCTCCTGCCCACCTAGCAGTTTGAAAGCACGTCAAAGTGCAAGTAGATAAATAGGTACCGCTCCGGTGGGAAGGTAAACGGCGTTTCCGTGTGCTGCTCTGGTTCACCAGAAGTGGCTTTGTCATGCTGGCCACATGACCCGGAAGCTGTACGCCGGCTCTCGGCCAATAAAGCGAGATGAGTGCCACAACCCCAGAGTCGGTCACGACTGGACCTAATGGTCAGGGGTCCCTTTACCTTTACCTTTTTCTGCAACATGTCACTGAGTGCAATAATAGCAAGCAGGTGATGGATTTCTACTGGAGAGTCCATACACATCGTTCTGCTGCATGGTGAGGTTGGGGACGCTGTTCTTCCTGAACACCGCCATGTTACTGCCACCTGGAGGGGAACTCCAGCACTACAGTGCAACAAAAACAGAACCAGGAACATTTGGGATTTTGAAAAGTTACAGTGTTTCCAGCAGGACTCCCTTGCCCCTTGAGTCTCTTCCCAGTTCAAGTGGGGTGAGTGGAGGGGTTCGGGGTGGGCTTGAGGCAAATTTGCCCCATGTTGACAGCGGGAACAGCTGTGATATTTTAATGTATTTCAATATCTGTTGGAGGCCGCCCAACCAGCCAGATGGGTGGGGTAAAAATAAATTATTATTATTATTATTATTATTATTATTATTATTATTATTATTATTATTCCCAGATTTCACGATACATCCTCCAACCAAAGAATGTGTGCAAAAACCAGTATAAAGTAATTTTGCAGCATGAACCAGTGACATAGCTTGGGTTGCCTGTACCCAGGGCTGCACAGAGGGGAGGGTGGGAGGGACAGAAACAGAGTACACATGAACATTCAACTGCCCAATGGCATCCACAACACCCAGGAGATCTCAGCCCCAGAGCTAAGAAAATGAGAGCCGTTCCGTTGTCCGGAGAGGTCACTTGCTGGTTCACACAGAGAAGCCGTTTTCAGTGAAGTCCAGCGACAGAAGCACCCAGCTGTATTGAGGCAGCACCTGGTGTTGAAATTTTGTGCCTCTAAGAAACTTGTGCCCGGAACAACCACCCCTGTACTCACCCCCATGCTATGCCACTAGCATGAACATAACATGAAAAATGTGTTGGTAGGATTGCAAGAGGCTTTGTAGAGTAAGGAAGAAATATTGTTGTTAGTACGAAGATATAGTGATTAATTTTAGGAAGTAATGATATAAAACAATGATTGACTTTGGAAATATAGATATAAGGAATAGATATTAGAATATCATAACGAAGGTTTGATGGAAGTCACGGCCATAAAAAGCCAAAACGGTATAAGATGTGAAGATAAATGTGTGAATTTATTATTGTATTTTTATAAAACTAATAAAAATGATTATAAAAAAAGAACATAACATGAAAAATGCATTAGGATAGGGACCATGTTTGCAAAAATATGTATATTAAAATAAAGGCACACCGGAATGCTGGCGGCAGGGGCGTAGCAACGGGGGGCGGGCGGGGGGCGGGTCGCCCCGGGTTCCACCCCAGAGGGGGGTGACACTTTTTAAAAAAAATTTTTTTTTTAAATTTTAACTTCATTGAAAAAAAGAGATAATAGACACACACACAACCCCCCACACCTCACAAAGTGGCACCATCAGAGGGGGGGGTGACACTTTTTAATTTTATTTATTTACATTTTTATTATTTTTTATTATTTTTTATTTATTTTAACTTTATTGGAAAAAAAGAGATAATAGACACACACACACAAAACCCCCACACCTCGCAAAGTGGCACCATCAGAGGGGGGTGACACTTTTTAAATTTTTTAAATTTTTTTAAAATTAAAGTGGTGGGGGGTGACAAAAAAAATTCCGCCCCCGGGTACCACCTGGGCTTGCTACGCCTCTGGCTGGTGGAGACAGAACACTGGTCTGAGCTTGGTGTGATCTCTTTCGTTGCAAAGCTTGCTGGGAAACAACGTCCCTTAATCGTTTGTGAGCTTCGCAGCTAAGCAGGGTTCCACCCTAACGTTTCTCAGGTACTTAAGCTTTTCCTCCACCTTCCAGGAAGCGCCCTTCCCAGATGTCCAAACATTGGCAAGCCGTAAAACAGCGCTGCTAATTAACACTCAGATCTTGGAATCCACTCTGAGGTCAAACGTCCACCAGCATTTGCCGGCAGAAAAGATCCCAGATGTTTCTCTGTTTGCTTGGGCAGGCGCCCAAATTTATTGTACTTCATTAAAGGAAAGAAAGAAAAACAGCGGAGATCTGGCAACGTAAAAACACTGGTGCGTGTAGAACCCCCCTACTTGAGACGTGACGGTCCTGTAATATTGCCCTCCGACGGGGTGCGGGTGGGCGTGGAGCTGAGTGATTTAAGGTATCTCTCTCTCCCCCAGTCCTGACTGAAGCCTTTCCACCGGGTTCCTCGCCTTTGCCTCTCAGTATCAATGAAGGAATTAAATCATGACATTAAAACACTGAGAGGCTGTTTTCATTGGCGTGGGCCAACATGATCTAATTCAAATGTCATGAAACTCCAGCCATCCCTGGTCCCCTCCTCGACGGATGGATGAATATTAAAGACCTCTTCGCAGCCAAGGACAGTAAATTTAATAATGTCCGTGACCTGATACTGTTTGAATCCTTTGAAAAATAAGAGGGCTTACAAACCAGAAGGTATATAAAGAATGGAATATATTAAAAAAATACAGTATATTCCTGTGTATAAGACTACTTTTTAACCCAGGAAAATCTTCTCAAAAGTCGGGGGTCGTCTTATGCACCGGGTCGTATTTCTTATATAGTGAGTATATCCCAAACTCTATATTTTAACTGGAAAAGTTGGGGGTCGTCTTATATGCCCAGTCGTCTTATACGCCGGAAAATACGGTACTTAAATACATATTATCCAAATAATAACCTTTTAGCAGAACTGGGTTGATACTTGCAAAAGAAAAAAGAAATATACAAATAAGTTTAAGACAAGAATGTAAAAGGATTAAAAGCAGTAATAAAAGAATGTGTGATTAACTTAACCCAAAAAATGACAATACAAATACATTGTGAAAAATTGGAAGTTGTTTTTATTTATGAGTGTATAACATTGAAAAACGGATTATAGTGAAACAATGTTCTTGATGTTCTTTTGTTGTCATCTAAAATTCTTTATTCTTTACTTCTTCTATCTTGACGTTTTCTTTATTCCTTTTTTCCTTCTTTTTTCTTTTCTTATTTTCGATTTGATGTCTGTAGATATATGTATTTTTGTTTTTAAAACCAATAAAGATTTATTTAAAAAATCCTTTAAAAAATAATAATAATAATGGAGCAACGTGTCTGAAACCTCCCCTACCAAATCGTGCTCTTCACAGTCACTCCCCTACCCCAGATTCCTGACGCACTACTGTCAGGGCGTTTTTTGTGTGCCAAACTTGCCAAAAGATATTGATTATGCCTCATCGGTCACATATGCCCCAAGTTTCCGATGTTTGGAGTCCTCCTTGCAGCGAGCCACTCGCTCGCAGGTGGTCTGAATTTGGGCAAAGCCCGAGCGGAGATTTAATATTTCATAAGGGCCTGCTCCATCTCAGGGCTCTGTTATTGACACCACATGGGACGCCAGGAAATATAGGCCTTTCTGGGAACGGTTTGCAGAAGTATGCGGCCCGTCAGGCCCTTTCTCAGGGGTGCATTAAGGAGAGAGGCTCACGGTTTCAAGCAAGCGAACCTTCTCCAGATGTCCGCCACAGCACCGCTCCAAATTTCTCTCATGGCTTGGAGCGCAAATACTACTGCTCTGGTAAAGAAGGCCCAGCAGAGAATTTATTTCCTCAGACTTTTAAAGAAGAACAATCTGAGTGAGAGACTGCTGGTGTCCTTCTACCGAGGCTCCGTAGAGAGCATTCTTATATACTGTATTTGTGCTTGGTTCTCCAGCTGCACAGCCAGGGAGAAGAAGGTACTTCAGAAGGTCATAACCACAGCCCAAAATATTATTGGTCATCCTCTCCCATCTCTGGAAGAACTATACAGTTCCCATTGCCTTAAAAAGGTTAACAATATTTTAAAGGATTAAATTCCATCTCATTACTTCCATCTCATCCAGGATATAGTCTCTTTGCACCACTGCCTTCGGTAGAAGATATAGAACAATTAGATCAAGAACAAATAGATTGAAGAACAGTTTCTACCCAAGAGCTATAACCATCTTAAATGCTGTAACCAGATAATATGACCTTGGAGAGCTGTGATGGGTGTATGTGTGTGTATGTGTGGCTTTTTTGGTGTGTGTGTGTTTTGTGCTGTTTTTTGTTTTGTTTTTTCTTTCTGTTTTTTATGGCAGTGTTCCCAACCTTGGGCCTCCAGCTGTTTTTGACTACAACTCCCATCATCCCTTGCTAGCAAGACCAGTGGTCAGGGATGATGGGAATTGTAGTCCGAAAACAGCTGGAGGCCCAAGGTTGGGGAACACTGTTTTATGGGATGGTATGCAATTTCAGTTGCACTTGTATAGCGTTGTGCTTGTACTTGTGCAATGACAATGACAATAAATTATCTTATGGCGGACGCGGCGGGCTTGACAGAGAGGATTGCGGGCAATAGGCGGGGAGTGGGGTACGGTATCACAAACTCGCCGAGAAGAACAGCATCGGCGGAAACTCCTGAGGGACTCGGGCCAAGGGGTCCGAAAGGCGTTGTGGAAAAAGCAACATGGGGCTCATCTTGTGCTTGAGCATCAGGCAACCCCCTTTCCTCGCCCTCCTCCCCCAAGATGAAATAAGCATGCGGTGAAATTCCTCTCTCTCTCTCTCTCTCTCCCGTCCTCCGCCAGCCCTCACAGCTACACTCAGGGACAGCCTGCTTTAATTCTTCCTCCTTGCGATACTGTTTATGTTACACACATTGAAGTTAGGACATGTCTTTAATAAGATGGAAATTGGAAGCGAGACGCGAAAAAGTGGGCGGGGGGTGCGCTGGCCGGACGCCAAGGTTCGAGAGCGCAGTTGGAGGGCCGCTGCACGTGCGCTCACACACAAAGAGAGAGAAAGCAGATGGAGAGGCGCAAATAAGACGCAGAGGCCGCCTCCTCAGGGTAGCGAGTTCTCTTAAGAGCCAGGAGGGAGCGGAATTAACGGGACGATTCCTGTGAGCATTTCTGACAGGGCCTAAAAACACCTTGCTCTTCCAGGAGCCAGTGCATAGCCGGCAAGTGCCCCTATTTTCCCGGGACATTCGTGGAATTACAGAAGCTTTCCCAGCTTCTGATTTCATCCAGGAATCATAGCTGCCAACCCTCCCTTTTTTTGGCGGGAAACTCCCTTATTCCAATGCCGTTTCCCGCTGCTATCCCGGATTGTTGATATCCCTTAAATTTCCCGGATTTCCAAGGAAGCAGCTCCTCTCCCTCCCTGCCGGCCAGGGAGGCTCCTCAGCTGCCAATAAGGAGTCTGAGACCCGACTGGGGGTCTGAGACCGACTGGGGGCGGAGCTTGCATGCCTTGTGCAGCCAGACCCTCACGCCCAACCAGACAGCCTGCCTGCCGTCTATGCGCTCGCTCTTTCGCTCACCCGTTCGCGCGCAGCCTCTGGAGCACAGGGTGGCGAGGCTACTTGGTGCCATTGCACCGCCCTCGCGGCATCCCATATTTTCAAATCTGAAAGTTTGGGGAAAATCCCTTATTTTCAAATCCGAAAGTTGACAGCTATGCAAGGGATGTCCCGTTCTCCCCCTCCAGCGCTGCCGCAGACACGGGAGGACGAGCCAGCGCTTGAGCTTAGCAGGGGGACATTCGCAAAGTGGAACTCTTATGCGAAGGGAAGGCATTTCCCCGCCAGAGCAGGGGCAGCGGACACACGTAACTCTCTTGCCGGCCCCTCTCTGCTGCCACCAAAGCTGCCGCCGCTGTCGTGGCGGCATGAGGTGCATCGTAGGGCAAAGGAAGGGCGCGAGGAGGGAAGAGAGCCAGGGCCGGATTTAGGTTTGATGAGGCCCTCAGCTACTGAAGGTAATGGGGCCCTTTATATGTCCAGCTGTCCTTTGTCAACAACAAATTGTCGCTGTTTTCTGTGTTGAATATATGCTATATGGTAATTTATGGACCAAATAGGTATCTAAAGCCATTTGCACATAACAGTCCCTGCAGAATGTAGGCACCCTATATATAGAAAGGAGCAAACCAGTGATATATTAGGGAGCAGGCTAGCAGGCTTACATCAGAGGAGCCTACACAACACAATACAATGTTGCTGTATGTAGGTTTTATTTTATTTGTTTTTTATCTTATATTTTTGGAAACGTACATCCAGTTTGCTTTTTCTTTAATCTTTTTTGGGGGGGCCCAAGACAGTGGGGCCCTAAGCTATAGCTTGTTGAGCTTGTACGTAAATCCAGCACTAGAAAAAGAAGAAGAGTTTGGATTTGATATCCCTCTTTATCAGTACCCGAAGGAGTCTCCAAGCGGCTCACATTCTCCTTTCCCTTCCTCCCCCACAACAAACACTCTGTGAGGTGAGTGGGGCTGAGAGACTTCAGAGATGTGTGACTAGCCCAAGGTCACCCAGCAGCTGCATGTGGAGGAGCGGGGAAGCGAACCCCGTTCACCAGATTACGAGTCTACCGCTCTTAACCACTACACCACACTGAAGATAGTGGGCAGCTGCCAGGTAGGGGCTGTGGCAGGGGAGGCTGACCCCCCCCCCAATCTTCTACTGAAAAATGTTGGAGGACATGCCAGTGACGGCCACCAACTTGGATGTCTTTAAAGGAGGCTTAGAAAAAGTCACGGAGGAGAGGGCTATCAATGGCTACCAGCCACGGTTGCTATCCTCTGCCTCCACTGTTGGAGGCAACAATGCTTCTGAACCCCAGTTGCTGGAAACCACAGGACGGGAGAGATGCTCTTGTATTCGAATCCTGCTTGTGGGTTTTCTCCAGGCATCTGGTTGGTCACTGTGAGAACAGATGCTGGACTAGATGGGCCATTGGCCTGATCCAGGAAAACTCTTATTAGGTTCCTTTTTTGAGCAATTTTTTTAAGCACTCCTCCAGAAAAAAAAAATTATTCTTTTACCATGCCCTAGGTTGCCTTCGATGGCAGCATCCTCAGTCAAGGCTGGATCTAGAGACATCAAAAAAGCATTTCAGGAAAATGCATTATAAACCTCAGTTAGAAATCACGTTGGCAAAAGATGGAACTCCACAGCGCCCTCTGGTGTCGCATTGTTATAACCCATATAAAACGCTTTTTCTTTGCTAATGTAGCTGAGTCCAGTTTCTGATCACTTGTGTTGACTCACATGCTTCTATTCTCTGACCTCCTGTGACATCAGCATGTCAATTGCCGCATTGTGACATCATACCAGCCACCGTGTGATTCCTGATTGAGTGGGACCACCCCTATGTGCTTTTATTTATAACAAACTTTTTATTGGGATGGGGGGGGGGAGTGGAGGAATTCTATTGTCTTTTGCAAAGGCACCAGAAACAGAAGACAATTTCTTAGGGTTTTTGCCAATATGTGGATTTCAAAAACAAGCAGGAGGTTTGAACTTATTGCAAGGATCCCTTTCTGCAGGTGAAATTCAAATGTTTATTGCTGAGGAGCAACCAGACAACAATTTTGCTCTGCAGCCACATTTTGTCATAGTCAGTGCCCTCCACGGAATATGGCAATGTCAGACATCAGTCATTGCTATTTGTATTCAGAGTACTACGTTTGTCCTTAAAGTAGACCCCGCTGAAATTAATGGACCTAAGTTAGTCATGGCCATCAATTTGAATGGGTCTACTTTGAGTATGAAGCGACGCGGGTGGCGCTGTGGGTTAAACCACAGAGCCTAGGGCTTGCCGATCAGAAGGTCGGCGGTTCGAATCCTCGCAATGGGGTGAGTTCCCGTTGCTCGGTCCCAGCTCCTGCCAACCTAGCAGTTCGAAAGCATGTCAAAGTGCAAGTAGATAAATAGGTACCCCGCTCCGGCGGGAAGGTAAATGGCGTTTCCATGCGCTGCTCTGGTTCGCCAGAAGCGGCTTAGTCATGCTGGCCACATGACCTGGAAGCTGTACGCCGGCTCCTTCGGCCAATAATGCGAGATGAGCGCCGCAACCCCCAGAGTCGTCTGCGACTGGACCTAACGGTCAGGGGTCCCCTTTACCTTTATTCAGAGTACTATGTTTGTCCTTAAAGTAGACCCACTGAAATTAATGGACCTAAGTTAGTCATGGCCATCAATTTGAATGGGTCTACTTTGAGTATGACCAATATTAGCCCCCTCAGTGGAAGCCCTACACAAAGGACTTCCGCTTGTGCAGTGGGGATTCCCCTCCCTCGCTCCCATACTCCCCAAAGTTGGCTCTGGGTGGATTGGGAGAGACAATCTGGGGGGATTATTCCATTTGGCTAGCTCCCCTGGGTTGCGTAATAAGAGCTCCCTTAGTGATGGAGCCTAGCACCCCAGCAGCTGACTTCCCAAAAATTTACCAGAGATGATGGAGAGGAGGAAGAATGGATGCATTACATCGGAACTGTATGGCTTTTCCTGTGTTTAGATCAGTGTTTCCCAAACTTGGGTCTCCAGCTGTTTTCGGACTACAATTCCCATCATCCCTGACCACAGGACCTGCTAGCTAGGGATGATGGGAGTTGTAGTCCAAAAACAGCTGGAGGCCCAAGTTTGAGGAAACACTGTGGTAAAACGTTCCCAGGATTTGATGCATGGCCCCACTTGGATTGTAACTTCCCAAACTGATACATCACCGGCCTCACACGCGCTGGCCGGGAAAAAACCCCTCACTTCGCATTTGCCTCTGTGTGTTAATTGTGCATTAATGCTCTCCCAAGGCCTCCTTGTCAGCCTCGCAGATGGAGGGGAGGCTGCGGTATCGTCTCTCTAAATCACGCGTCTCGCGGCGCAGGAGCTGGAAGGCCGGAGGGCCCCCCGGACGCATTTGCACGTTATCCAAGGTCCTTTGATGAGATCTTCTGCAGCGGACAGCTCGCCTGCCTTCCAGATGTTACAGTTTAAGGATCCATGTTTAGACGTGGGGATTTCCTCGGTCTTCGGAGATGAGCGGCCGGTCGATGCGTCTCGCATCACCCACATAGTGCGCTTTCCTCTTCCAGAGGATGAAGGATGTTGGAGGAAGCGGGTTCATCCACAAATATTGCAATCCCATAAAGAAATGCTCTTTACATATGAGTTATCATGTGAAGCAATGGAGTGCTAG